>JARHVA010001695.1:0-1473750 GCA_037957365.1 Torreya grandis | reverse complement strand
TTATTACCAAATATAGACTGATTCCATTTTCTTGAGGTCTCTTTCAACAATCTTAACTTCTAGGAAAATCTAAACAATAAAGATCCTCTACTTAGATTACAATTTTACCATAAAATATTTAACTAATCTTAAAACTTTGGATGCCTTAACCACATTAATTTAAATTTAAAAGGACACATTTCAAGAATCTTATCGATTTTGATAGATAAATAAATAGGAGTGTGATGAGCTAGAAACATTCAAAATAGAGGATTCAACAATCCAGATCCCATACAACCATGAAGATGAGATCAAAAATATTTCAAAGAATTAAATGATATTACTAAAACCTTTCCTCATGTTTGTCCAAGTAAATTTACCTTTTTTTGGAATTATATCCATCAAAGAGTTAAAAGAGATAAAATCTTGAAAATCCTTCTCACATTATGATTGTTTCTTAGTACCACCTCTTTTATCAATATGACTATGAATAACATTGAATTTTCATCCATAATGATTTTACTTTATGTCAATTATTCAATTACAATTGAAATTTTGATCCAAGTCTCCTTTTTTCAAACCAAATTATTTAGCCCATAAACATTTATAGTCAGTCTTAAAATATTTTCCTTGTAACATTGAAACTCGCATTCCATCCAATTTGCCCCTTTAAAGAGTAAACCTCCTTTAATTTTTTTTGGATTCCAAAGTATACATAATCCTCATAAATTTACTTTAGCACTACTTGCACATCCTTTCCAAATTATCCATTTTAGAGCCATTATTTTCTCAATCTTAACCTCGGTTACCTTTGTTTCTTGAAAAAACATAGTATCAAGTTTTCTCACATCAAGATGGTATTTCTCAAGACATATATTATTAAGTATATTCATACCCCTAACATTGAAATATAGGACTAACATGAAAACAATGAATGGAACTTCCCCCTCTTCCATATGAAAATATAATCAACTCTTTCTTGAGAATCTAAAGGTTCATAAAAAGGATAATATTTTAAACAGTGAACTTTTGTCTTTATTACACATTTTTTCTTTACTATACCTATCTCCTTTGGAGATAAAATTTTATATATCTAGGAGTGAACTTAATTACCACTGCCCCAAGCTTCCACCTCATAATATCTATTATTAGAAATATCTTTGAAAGGAGAAATCCATGGGGATCTAGGTTGATGCAAAAATTTAACAAAATTTTCAATCTTATAATGTGGAGTAACATGAAAAAATGGATTATGAATTTCATCAGCCACTGCTACATTTTTATCCATAAGATCTTCAAGAACTAAACCTTTCTTAACTAGCTTATCAAAAAGTACTTTCATAACTTGTTACAAAGTGTAATTTTATATAGAAACATTATCAGCATATTTTACAAGAACATATTTTATTGTTATTTCCATATTAGTTGTCTCTAATATTAATTCAACCTCCTCGATATCATCATCTAAATCCACTACCACCACTTGAAGCCAAGTCTCATTGGCAATAACATATTCAAATTCTTCTATAGTTTCATCTACAACTTCAACCATAGTCTCAATAAGATTCTTATCTACAACTTCAAGCTTAATCTCATCCATATCAACAACTAAAAATGTATTAAAAACCTCAACCATAAGCTTATGAATAGTCTTATTTACAACCTCGATCTTATCCTCATTTGTAGCATCATCCACAAATTCATTTACAGCTTTAGCTATAGGTTCATGAATAATTTCCTATTGTAAACTTCCATAACTATAATCTGAGGTATCTTTCATCCTTATCATTCCTTTTACCAACCTTTCATCCTTCATGGACTTTTGTGGGAAAGCCTCTAAATTATTTTTTCCACTAGGATTTTGAATCTAAAGTAAACAAAATTCATTTCTAGTATCTACAATACATTTTTGTACCTAGTAATTTTCATTCTAAAATTCTTGATTTCTCAGATCAGATTTGGATAGAACTTTTGGCCTCTAAAATAAATGAGACAACCCCATTTTTACTTGCTCAAATATTACCTCATTCAAATATGCTTGTTGAAGAGGATTAACCTTATAATTATGTAAAGGATAAAATTTGACAAGGGGATTCACTGATTTACACCTGAAACATTTCAAAATAGTATTTTCATAATCAAATTTATGTGTATAAAGATGATTCCCAAAGGAAATTTGAATATGACTTACTAAAGTTTCTCAAAAGTTCACTAGAAATTTTATTCTTACATGGCTGATTTCACAAACTTCCTAGGATTGAAAGAAACAAACTTATCCACAGTATTCCAAATGTCCATAATAATTTTGTCACACCAATATTATAAATTTAGAGCATAAATTCTTACCCAAGGGTGTCTACAAACATAATTTCTAAAGTTCAGCTAAAAATTATCCACCCAGGGTTATATCTCCAATATATAGTTCTCAAGAATCCAAGTTATTCTATTTGGGATATTAAACCTATGCCTATTCTCTTGAAAATAAACACTATAATAAAAAATGGGAAGGAAACATAAATATTTTTAGATTACTCCATGGTAGGAAGCAAGCACCCAATATTTTAATTTGTTTAAAACAATTATTCCACCTAAAAGTATACAAATACTTCCTTTGGTAGTCATAACACTTTTGAAATCTGTAATCTTTGTATCATCAATCACTTTCTCCTTTATAGTCCCCAAATGACCTAGGACAATAAAACCCATATTTGGATTACAACTCTCAAAATTAGACCTAAGATTATTTCCTATTCCTAAAGGTATATGATTAACTCCAAAAGAAGGGGTAAAATTACATTGAAATTTATTTCTACTCTTCAACAATAGCCCCTTATTATTATCAACATCTTGAGTATACTTACCTTCAATTTCATCAATCATAGTGTTATCAATTTTCTTCAAATGTCTAGGTTATTTAAAACCCATTTTGAGAGTAGGACCTTTAGATCTAAACCTAAGATTTTTCCCCCTTCTTAGAAGAATTTGATTAACTCAAAAATTAAGATTAAAAATAATTTAGAATTTAGTTCCATTATTATGCTTACTTACCTCAATCTTACCCTATTCCTAAGTATAAGTCTATCCTTATTATAAAAAACCAAAAGAATATGGCATCTCAAAAAGGAATGTAATGTTTCTTCATCAAATGGTTTTCCAAGAGATGAAGGAATAGTAGGTTGAGAAGAAAAAACTTAGGTTGATAAATGAAATTAGCCTTTCCTAGTTAGACCTTTCCAAAATAGATACAAACTTACCTAAGTCTATCTAATACTACAAACACCTCCTTTTCAATATTATTATCATAAATAAAATATATTCCATGGAAAAGTCTAGAAAAAAGTCTTGTACATAGATCTTGAAAGATATCATTAAATGGTGTTGAGGTTCGTGCATAATTTTTAATCATGTTATCCCAATCAAACATACATTTATAATCCTTCATTAAGGAGGACGCAAACACTTCCTCCAAGGAATCCTTATTCCCCAATTCATGATTTAAAATCAACTTAAACCTCTTATTTTGTTGTCATCTTATCAATCTAGGATCAAAATCTTTAAAATGAAGTATTTTACTTATAATAAGACAAAATTTTATCCTTAAAATACAAAATTTAATTACATCATCATCCCAAAAGGATCTCGAGATCCAACCTCTTTATCAAAGATAATGTTAATAGATTTTATCATAATTTTTGTACTTGCCTCCTATAAATTATTGTGCAAATTTATTTATTAGAAATTAAAATGAAGGCTTGCAACAACATACTTATAGTAAGAAAAACATATTTAATTATAATTTGGTAGACCATTCCTCCTCAAAATAAATTAATTGAAACATCAAAAAATCATCTATAACTGCCTTTTTTTCCATACATAATTTATCAATGATGTTATGAAGATTCATTTGCACAAGTTGTTCAATCAAATCCTTATTCCTTATTGAAACTAAATTTTCATTTTCCTAGATCCAATATTTGGAATCACCTCAGGTAAAATTATCTTGGAATGGAATTTTGTATTAAAATCCTTTTCCAAATAAAAAATAAACTCTATATATACCTTCTCATTTTCATCCCCAACATCATACGTAGCTTGATCCTCATCTTCAAAATAAACCTTATATATAACATAATCCACAACAACATCCATATCATCATCTACATAATTTTATATAACATCATCCACAACATCATCTACAACATCATCCACAACATCATTCACAACATTATCCACTACATCTCCAAAACATTATCCACAACATCATCTTTAACAACATTCATAGCCTCATATAAAACTATTAGTGTAACCTCATCTACAACATCATATGCAACAACATCTAGAACATCATCCAAAACATTATCCACAAACTCATTCATATCATCAATCATAACTTTATATGAAACCCAATGTGATACCTCATCCACAACATCATCTACAACTAATTCCATCTTGGCATGGGTATTACTAAGTTGATCCATAGTATCACATATGTCTAAACCTTTAGATCATGCACACATACCAATGATACCATCAACATCATGTATGTAAACAATATAATCTCTATTAATAGGTAGATAATCCTAATGTGTCAAGTTATGTACCCATTATTAGAAACATCATATATTGGAAAACAATAGTCACAGATATAAAAAAGAGATATCGGTGGTGTCAAAAGACACATTTAATCAATTGAATAATATGGATCTTTCTTGAAAAAATTGATCACACAAGACTTTATTAAATAGAAATATATGAGTGGACAAATTTTAAATTGCCATGTAGGTCAACCTTAAAAATAAAATAAATGATTGTATTCCCAAAGATTCAACTAAGATAAGTTAATCATATGGGAATGCAAACAAATACCTAATGGTTTATATGTTCCCAAATAATATGCCAAGTCACTGATATATAGTGATTACTAGGATCCCAAACTATATGATAAGTCATTGATACTTAGTGATCACTAGGTTCTCACAGAATATGTCAAGTCATCCATACCTAGTGGTATTTAGGTTCCCACAAAATATGGTAAGTAGTTGATACCTATTAGTCACTGGGTACCCATAAATTATGACAAGTCATTCATACTTAGTGGTCTCTAGGTTCCCAAACATTGTGATAAGTCATTCATACATAGTGGTTGCTAGGTTCCCAAAGACTGTGACATGTCATCTATACCTAGTATTTTTAGGTTTAAAAATATTATGACATGTCATAAATACCTAATGTTGCAAGGCTCAAAAATATCCCTACAGGTCATTCATAACTAGCAGTCACTAGGTTTGTATAAATCTTAATTTGTTCTTCATACCTAGTAATCGCTAGATTCATCAAGGAATATGACAGACATGATATTTGTTACTAACAACCCCCCTAAATCCTAACATAGAGGAAAAAACAAAAGATGTCATACATTAAAAATATGGTGGTAAGGATTTTTTATGCTAACATCCTCCCTAAGTGGTAACTTCTTAAATTTTGAGCATGTCTAAAATTTACAAACTTGACATTTGTGAGAGTTTCTCTAAAAATATTTGTCACTT
Organism: Torreya grandis; assembly: GCA_037957365.1. Lineage (NCBI taxonomy): Eukaryota > Viridiplantae > Streptophyta > Pinopsida > Cupressales > Taxaceae > Torreya > Torreya grandis. Next base: position 1,468,225 of record JARHVA010001695.1, on the reverse strand, counting down.
AATCCTCTATCTTAAAAATCAATGAAGCTCCTTTGCATTAAATACCTAAAATTGTATTTATCTCATCTTCATTGAATACCTTTGTCATTAATGAGGCCACTCTTCAATTGATTTCTCTATCATCAATGAATCCACTCTTCATTGGATACCTTTGTCATCAATGAATCCACACCTCATTAGATATTTGAACATCATTAAAGCTGCTTATCATTAGATACCTATGTCACCAATGAAACAAATCCTTATTGGATACATGAATGCCAATTAATCCACTCTTCATTGAATACCTTAGTTATCAATGACTAAACTCTTCATTAGATACGTCAAACATCATTGAAAAAACTCTTAATTGGATACCTCAATCATCAATGAAGCAACTATTTAATGGATAACTCAATATTCAATGAATAAACCCTTCAATAAATAACTTAATCATCAATTAATCAAATCTTCATTGGATACCTCAAACATTAATAATTATGATAAGTAATTAGAACAATCTACCTTCCTTGACCATATGACATCTATCCATAGTGTGGCCTCACACCACATTTATGGCCAATTGCAAAAATATAAAAGGAATATTCAATAAAGAGAGGCACATGGATCCATGTGCACCATCCTAATACTTTTTTTATCGAAGGACAAACTACCCCATCATTCCTCTTCTTGTACATATGACTATTGTAGCCAAATCCAAGGTTATCATATCTTTCAAAATTATTTAAATTTAATTTGGATGTGTATCCTTACTTGGGTAGATAGGGTTAATGATATATAAATGATAAGGCACAAGGGTGAAAACTGGATCTACTGTAGGCCAATTGATGTGCTAAACTCAAATGTACCATATGCTAACTTTATACAATTGAAATAGGCTATTAATGGAAAGTAAAACTATGATATATATAGAAATGATATAAAAGAGATTACTTAGCTAGTTCTAATGTCAATGTAGGCCTGGATCTGGTATAAAAAGAAATAAAACATGAAGATAGTTCTTGATCAGTCATCACATTATGGATCTAGTGCCTCTAGCTCTCTAGATAGTTACATCAGCTTGGGATGGTTGAATCGACATTAGTGTCTAAGTTCGATGCTAGTGCCTTGTATGGAATATCAACTAAAATAGGATGCAAACATCTAGATGTTTTTTGGTTTTGCTTTACCTTCACTCTGGTGCAGTCAGATCTAGATCATGGACTATCACTCCTAGTGAAATGGCAAAACCCTAGATTTCCATCTTTAATGTGACCTTGGGGAAAAATGGGTTAGTGGGCACATGATGTTGAGCTGACCCACAATGATCCTTTTATCAAATAAGACTGCCTACATAGATAATATTCTATAAGAGGGCCTCAAACTTATGTATTTCTCCCCTATGTGTTGGCATGAGTGTGAATCATGTAATATGTATAAATCATGTAAAATAGTGACCTAACTTATAACTTGGAAAATATGACCTTATAATGTTCCTTTTGTATCACAGACCTGTAGCTAGGTTGTTTCTTTTAATGATATTAGAATAGGGAAGAACAGAAAATATTTTGGTAACTTGAGTGCTTCTCGGGTGCTTTTTTGGTCTGATTGTTAGGTGGTGAATGAGTGAGGATTGATATTATATTTATACCAATCCTATAGGGAAATAACTCATATTAAATCACTTAAGTCAACCATTATAATATGTTTCATTTAAAAATTAGATGACTTTAGGTAACTGGACGCTTGCATCGGGTCAAGACAATAATGTTGATGCTATTATCTATCTCATATGTTAGTGTTCAGGGAGAAAGAGAGCAAGCACAAGCTTAAAACTTATAGAGGTGTAAGATCAATACTTTTTAAGAATTCTAGGTAAGATGGAATGTTTCTGTCATTAATATAAGGCTAATCAGACTAAGATATAGGCTAAGGTGCACAAGATAGAGTAGATATGAGGCTTATAGAAGCAAGACATGTGTAGAAATAAGAGGAACAACCAGGGCCTAATTTTTCCAAGTGTACAAGTGATATATAATCACAAAATATTGTCTACATCCCCCCCTCCATTAATCTAGTAATGAAATTACTAGTTTAAAGGAAAAGAATAAGTACCTAAGTGTGTATGCACACTTTGTCTTTATTTAAGTTTAATTTGAGTGATTTTCCAGATTTAAATTTGAATGCTTTGCTAGTGACTGACCTAAAACCAAGAACATGTTATAATTTATAATCAGTGCATACAATATGGATCAAAAGTACTTGAAATTGAAAGAGCAAGGTTTAGGAGTACACTTGTATGTTGATATAACTGCCTTACTTATTGGTAAATTATTTTTGTAAAAGATGTATCATTGTAAAGATATGAAACTAAGATTAGGATAAATATAGATAAATAGTTCATATAGCAAAGGATAAAGAGAGAGAGAGGGGTTGGAAGGCCCATGCCCCCAACTTTGGAGTAAAAGTGAAATGTCACCTGATAGTTGAGATTAGCTCAACCATGAAACCCAATGATAATTATAACCTGGAAAGTTTGGATGATCAATTCAAAACTAAAAACCTGACAAGATTGAGTGATTTAATCACCCCAACCATACTAAAAGGTGAACCAACTACTATAGTATATTAGCTTGTTAAATTATATAAAAGTCTATGGTGTATCAGTATGTGCAATATTTTTAGAATCTGAGATTGATCTAGATTTTAAAATATTAGGCACATGTTGAATAACATATGCACCTTCGATATGTCCACAATAAAACTATTTATAAAAATGGGACATTGTATAAAATTTTACCACAAATGTGTATTGAAATCATATAACTATGTGCTTTGGCAAATTTGAATAACTATGCAAGTGTGAAGGACATGCTTCTAAAGCATGCCCCCAATATATATGGAGAAATCTAAAATTGATATAAATACTAGTGTGGAGGACATGTTTCCAAAGCATACCCCCACTATAAACTGGATATGTTGAGTATGGATTAGGTTTAGAAAACATTCCTCTAAAGCATGTCCCCATTGAAACTATGAGTTATAAGTACCATACTGAATGAATGTGGAGAATATGCTTCCCAAGCATGTCCCCACTAAATATGAGACTATGGATGTGTGGAATACATGTACATATGACATGTTCCCACTAATCTGTAAGCTGGTATAAGTATTGAAAACTGAAGAAATGTGGAAAACATGCTTCCAAAGCATACCCCCACTGTAATCTAAAAATTGTGAATGTGTGAAATCCTTTTCTATATGGCATGCCCCCACTAAATTTAAGAACTAGTGTAAAGTATGGAAAACATGTTTCCCAAACATTCCCCCACTAATATTCCCCCACTTTTAGGTGAGGGAAAAATAGTACTTAGAAGTTACTTCACCTTAAAAGGGTAAGACAAATGTAAAATATTTGAATGTAACCATGTAGCATATAGAATGAAACATGTCTAGGTAAATGTATCATTGAATCACATAGAACCAATGTGATCACATTTAGGCCTAAGATGCATGATAAATATTATGGCAATGTCTATATAGTAACAATACAAGCTCAACAAGCAACCAAGAACACACACAAGAACTCTCAAAGTGACGTAGAGCATCACAATGAACCAAAAATATAAATATATTTCATAGTCTCATAGTGGTCATTTATAGTTTTGTTTGGGTGTGCATGGTATTATAGGAACCATGAGGGTGATTTTGAGTCATTAGGAGGTCTTGTTTTTGTGTTTTCAGTCCTCTAGAATTTTTACCACCAAATTCAATAATTTGAAAATTGAAATTTGCTATACTAGCCTTGGGTGCTTTTGAGTCTTGTATAAAATTTAATGTTTATAAATGGTCATATAAGTTTTTTAAAGGGTGTTTTAATGTTCCATGCATGATCAAGAGCATTTCATGCCAAGATAATGAATTTTGTAACTGCCACCCTACGTGGGTTGGCCTTGTAAAGAGAGTTACTTGTTTTATTTGGAATAATAAGAGTTTGATATGCATGAGAGTGGGTAGAGTGTGCATGGTGGTAGAGTAGAGAAGATGATAAATTTAAAGAGACATAGGTAGGATACTGAATAAATAGAAGAGAGACCAAGATCTCAAGAAGAACCATATCTGCCTTTTAAATTATGTATATGGTTATTATATATGGATAAGATCAATCAATAAAATAGTGCCTTGAATTTACAATGATTCTTGGTAAATATTCCCTCTAATGGTTATTGTTTTACTTGAATATTTAATTCATTATGGTGGATAATCTACAAGTTCATATTCAAAACTTAGTTTAGACAAACTTGAGAAATCCTTGTTTTGCACAGTCATGTTGACAAGGTCTTTTGAGATAATTTGAATCATTATGATGAATGTTTATGGGTTATATTGATAGGAAAAACACATTTGATTTTTTTTTCTTGATTAATAAATATTTTTATGGTTAAGATATATCTTAAGGTCATTTTATACCTAATGGGCAGAACTCTATCAACCAACCAGTTAAGAAACAAGAGCCAAAATTATGTATAAGTTCATATTGGATACTGTTAGGGAGTGATAAAGAATAAATAGTTCTTAGAAAGGTTAATATATGAATATAAAGACTCCATAAAATCATTATAACATTGAGAAGGGCAAGATTCATCTCCATAATCTTCCATTTTATTAATATAGTTGTGTTCTTCACATAAAACTATGTATATATTATAGGTAGGAGCCTTTTGGGGGTTGATTAAAGATTAAAAACTATTAGAGAAGGTGTATTAAGGTGGGGAAACCCTTTATAAGTGGAAATAATTTTTTAAAACTTATAAAATTCAAATGAGGCATTTATATCTCCTCTCGGCCTTGCACAAGCTTGAGTAACCCTAACCTATAGGGTTTTGAGATTGAAATTTGTATAAATCCTTCTCCCATCAGCCAAAATCCATGAAATTTTAGAATCTATTATATCTTGATATGCTCCAATTGATTCTGGTGCATTTAAGTTAGTTCATAGTCATATAGTATGGAAACCTGAGAGTGGTAGTGCTTCAGGCCTATTGAGACCTATTTGATAAGGAGGGTGAGTGAGTTAATTGAATTCCCTTTAGAGATATAATTTAAAACTTTAGGAGAAGATATAATAAGATAAAGGGTATCCAAATATATTTTTATATCATCATGAACCCATTTATATTGGTCACACCATCTAAATTTGTGCTTAAACAAGGTTACAAGCTAAAAGACCCAAAAGAGAGAAAATGAGATTAATTGAGAGTTATAACTCTCAGTTTGTGTTATTTATTTAGATGAGTTTTAAATTTTAAAATATGTAGGGTAATGTATAAGAAAATAATGGAATTGATGGATAGGCTCATGAAAATCCAAGAAGAACTTGAAGCACCTCATGAAGTGCTTAGAAAACTATATACACAACAAAAAAAAGGAGTCTAATTTGTCTCTCATAAAGGATAAATCCCAAAATAAAGTTATTAAAAAAGGTGTATAAAAGGTGAAGCTGGAAAACAACATCCAATAGAGTATACAGAGAAGAAGAAAGGCTATGGTAGTAAACTATGCAAGAATCAAAATGTTTAGACCTAATAGGAGATGAAGAAGCCATCCTAGAAGCTAATTTTGAATTAATAAAGATTTTGAATAAATTAAATGATATGGAAGGTGTTGAAGGTGAAGTTTTAGGTCATATAGAGTCAAAAAATCAGAATCAAACAAATAATTACATCCAAAAAGATGAATAAGGTGATGCAAATAAAGTGGTCACTCAAGGTAAGCAAGGCATCAAAGTATGTGAGTTGGTTAAAGATTAAGTATGGGTAGCTAATGATGCAATCAAAGAGTAAAAAGGAATTGAGAAGAAAATAAAGAAACCTAGAGAGGCTTGGAGGAAGAAAGTAGAGCAAGAGAGGATGACAAGGACAATGAGGTCCTTGAAGAGACTAACAAGTCTCATGAAAGTCATTTGATAGGTACTAACCAAGATGTTTCAAGTTTGAATATGATAAAGGAGTAACTCCATGATCACATGGAGGAAAGAAACAAGGAAGCATAAGAGCTCATAATAGAGACAATGCAAGAGGAGGACAACTATGATCCTCACAAAAGAGTTGATTGGAGGAATAATGCATGTTGGGAAGAAGGCAAGATCAGTCATAAGGATATTCAAAGAAGGAGTGAGAATGAGATAGCATGGAGAGAATAAAGAGAGGGAGGTTGTAGCCTAAGAACCAATCCCATAATTCAACCAAGAGGTGAAGAACAAAGGTTCATGGAAGGAGAGCCACAAACAAAAAAGTTAGAAAGTAAGCAAAGGAAGCAAGAGCAAAGTAAAAGGTTAACTTATTCAATAGGTAATGTTATATTTGAGTTGGTTGTTGTTTAACATGATGATAGAAAGAGGATCAATTTCTAATAAGTGTGGTGTTATTTGGAAGATGAATTAGTTAATGAATTGTCAATACATGATGGGCAGGAAGGTTATGAGAATACTCACCATGTAATGGTGAAATGTCACGAAGAGGAAATAAGAGAAGATATGATTGAAAATATGACAAGGATATAAGAATAATTGATGCATGAAAAACCAATATAACATGAGGATGAATGAGAAAACATGATTGAGAAGTAGGACCAGCAAGGACTGCTTGAGTCAAGCAGGATCAATGAAGAAAGAAGTTGTGGAATAGAAGTGGTAGTGAAGCATGATAACCAGTCAATTGAGGCAAAGTATGGTAAAGATAAATCATAGATAGAGTCATAGAAGATGAGTTGAATAAGGAGTTTTAATAGGTCCTATGCCTCATGAAGATAAAGGATGAGTTGATAAATAATCAAAACAAGATAAGAAGGCAAAGACAAAGGCACCAACTGAGGAGAGAAGAGAAAGAAAAGAGGATCAATAGAAATATGAGATTAGAAGATTATATGAAAATAAATTAGAAATAAATAAAGAAGGTAGACAAAGAGCATTTGAATAGGTGCTCAAATTTTCCCCACTAAGGGAATATGATGTAGAGCATCACAATGAACCAAGAATGTAAATATCTTTAATAATATCATAGTGGTAATTTATAGTTTGTTTTGGGTGTGAGTGGTCTTATAGGGAACATGAGGGTGAGTTGGATTCATTACAAGGTCTTGTTTGTGTGTTTTTATCCCTCTAGAAGTTTCCCACCAAATTCAAGAATTTGAAATTTTGAATTTCCTAGACTAGCCTTGTGGGGTGTTTTTGAGTCTTGTGTGAAATATAATGTTTTTAATTGGTCCTAGAAGGTGTGTAAAGTGTGTTTTAATGTTACATATATGATCAAGATCATTTCAATCCAAGATAATGGGTTTTGTAATTGCCACCCTACATGGGTTGGCCTTGTAAAGAGAGTTACTTTTTATATTTGACATAGTAAGAGGTTGATATGAATGAGATTGAGTAGAGTGTGTGTGGTGGTAAAGTAGAGAAGAGGATAACTATGAGGAGACAGAGGTAGGATACTGAATAAATAGAAGGGAGATGCAGATCTCAAAAAGAACCTTGTCTACCTTTCAAATTATGTTGGATAAGATTAATCAATAAAAGAGTGCCTTGAGTTGAAAGTGATTCTTGGTAAGTTTTCCCTCCTATGATTAATTTTTTCCTTGAATAGTGAATGCATTGTGGTGGATAACCTATAGGTTTAGATTCAAAACTCAGTTTAGACAAACTTGAGAAAGCCCTATTTTGCATAGTCATGTTGATAACGTCTCTTGAGACAATTTGAAGCATTATGATGAATGTTTATGAGTTATCTTGATAGGAAATAATCTTTGAATTATTTTTTATTTATTAAGAAAGAGTTTGGTGATTAATCTATAGCTTAAGGTCATTTTTTACCAGTTGGGTAAAACTCTGTCAACCAACATAGTTAAGAAACAAGAACCAGAATTTTGTATAAGTTCATGTTGGAGAATTTTAGGGAGTGATAAAGAAAAAATAGTTATTATAAAGGTTAATATAGGATGATATAAACACAATATAATCATTATAACATTGAGAAGGGCAATATTCATCTCCAGTCTTCCATTTCATTAATATAGTCTTATTCTTCATACAAAATTTTGTATATATTATAGGTAGGAGCATTTTGTGGGTTGATTAAGGATTAAAAAATATTGGATAAGGTGTATTAAGGTGTGGAAAACCTTATATAAGTGTAAATAACTCTTGAAAACTTTCAAAATTCAAAATGAGGCATTTATATCTCCTCTCGGCCTTACACATGCCTGAGTAACCTTAACCTAGGGTTTTGAGATTAAAATTTATATAATTCCTTCTCCCACCAAAAAAAATACATGAAATTTTAGAATATATTATATATTTATATGATATAACTAATATTGGTGCATTTGATTTAGTTCACAGCAATACATTATAGAAACTTGAGTGGTAGTGCTCCAAGCATATTAAGACTTATTCGACAAGGAGGGTGAGTGAGTTAATTAACTTCCATTTAGATTTAGAATTTTAAACTTTAGGATAATATATAATAAGATAAATGGTATCCAAATATGTTTTTATATCATCAATAACCCCTCTAGATTGGTAAAACTAGCTAAATTTGTGCTTAAATAGGGCTACAAGCTAAGAGACCTAAAAAAGAGAAAAGGAGATTAATTGAGAGTTATAACACTGAGTTTGTGTTATTTATTTAGATGAGTTTTAAAATTTAAAATATTCATGGTAATGTCCACATAGGCCCTATTAATAAGGCAATAACCTTGAACATCATGAGTTAGGCTTTTGGGTCTAGAAGTTATATGAAACATAACAAGGTAGAACAAAGAATGGAGAGTGAAGTAGAAGAAATAGTTTGTGAGATGGTGATGATGGTGAAAAGGAAAAAGAATGAAAAGGTATAGGAGGAGTAATTAAAATCAAGGAGGACTAGAGGTATGCATAAAGAGGGAAAATAGCCTAGTGAGCAAAGAGAATGATCAAGGTGGCAAATGACAAGAAATGTGCCTCCAAGTAGACAAGGAATCAGATTAGAGGTCAAAGTACAAGATCAAATTAAGAGATCAAAGCCAAGTTTATGAGGTAAGAGGTTATAGGCATAGGCCCTACACCACAAAAGTAAGTGAAAAACTAATGGTCCAAAGAGATCGCAAATAAGGGACATGTTTAAATGTCATAAAATCGAATGGACATGACTCAATCAAATGTCCACAAAAGCAAAGAATGACATATTCAAATGTCTATACAATAAGTAATGACTTACTTAAATGTCCAAGAAAGCAATGACATATTCAAATGTCCAAGAAGTAATGACATATTCAAATGTCCAAGAAAGCAAACATAGGCATAGGGGCTGCATACAATGGAGCATATTGAAATGCCCCAAAAATCAAGACAATAGTAAGGCAAAACACTTAATAAGTGTGTAAAATAAAATCATAAGAAACCAACATAAAAATGTCATAGTGTTCCATGGATAAAATGTGTTGGCAAAAAGTGTCAAGTACTTAAAATATCAAGTACCCTGTGTAATGTATAATCATGGATAATAGGCATGTGTAAGTACATGTGTAATCTCAAACATGATAATGTAAAGTGATTATTGAATCATATAACCTATGTGGATCAAGATCGTAGAAGATGAATTATACCAATGTCCTAGTGGAGGTAAAACCCAACACCCATAAGTGTATCATGTATTTGTGTATGCATAGATATGTGTATGCAGGATTAATGATATGCTAATCCTCAACATGGAACTAACACATAGATGCCAAAGAGCTAATAGAACATGTAGGTGCCAAAAATGTTTTTGGATTTTTGAATTTTTTTTTAATTATTTTTTTGGTATTTTTGGAAGAAACAAGATCATCCTATAAACTCATCCAAAGGGTGATCATAGGTATCTCCCCACTCAGAACCTGGTGCAAGAAATTGGTGGTACTTCTAAGGAGCATGTATAGGTGCAATATTGGTCATTATAGTATCTGTGATTCTCAATGTATGTATAATAAGACTCTAGAGTCATGAGGTACTAATAGAAGGAATATGGGATCTTGGAACCCATCTCTGTGTACTATGTGGTTTATTTGGAATAACAATAGTAGTAACATGTTTAGGTGCTATAGATATTCGAATATAGTGCATAAAAGACAGATTTTGTAGAACCCAATTTTTGTATTTAATGTAAAGGTCTCTCAAGTACTGGCCACCTAATAAAGGGGTTTGCTTATTTCTTACCCTTATATGGTGTATTATCCTTAACAAGCTTGATAATTAACTACCTAGGTATGAATTTATCTTGTTCCTAAGGATGCTCATATGGAATACCATAAATTGTAATTACTTGATTGGCATGAATGTACTTAATACACCAATGCACTTTAGAAGGTATTGCTTGAAGAGTGTGTATCTAAGGTTGTCCAAATAACATGTCAAAGACACTTGTATAAGGTATAAATGAGAAATTAGTAACCACATGTGTGGGACTAACCTTTAAAGGTAGATCAATCTTGCTAAAAACCTTTTGGGATGTCCTATCAAATGCTCTAACTAATCTAGTAGAGGGTGTAAATCATGATGAGTATAACCCAAATGCGTAAGTAATGTCACGGTGCATAAATTTTTCACTTACACCATTATCAATCATAACACTGTGTATGGGGTGTTTATCAAGGTATGCTCAAATGAATAGAGAGTGGAGATCAGAGTCACCATCCTTAATTTTAATGTCATCAAAGGAAATGGTAAGTTTCTAAACCATAGGAGGTATATGTCTCGTGTAAGTACCAATGACCCCATCTAGTGGGTGCCCATAATATAATGGAAGAGGAGGTGCATTATATGCCAATTGAACTTCTAGTTCCTTCTTAGAATGGTCTTACAAAGGATTATTAAATGTTTTATGTTTATGGTGATCATTAGGTTATGAATTTGATTCCTTTGGATGATCATCAAATGTATTTTGTTGGTCATTGATGAAGTCTTAGATCTTATGCTTTAAGGTAAAACATTTGTTCGTAGAATGCCCATGGCCTTGGTGATAGTCATAATAAGAATTTGCCTCATATCCTTTGGGTAGAGGTTTATTTACATGAACCTCTATAGGAGGAGGAGAGATATAAGATGAAAATCTAGCAACCACGGGAGTAATGAAGCATGAGGCTTAGGTAAATGTGTAAACTGTCTCCTTGGTGTATTAGATAGGACAAGCTGATTAGGTTGTTGTGCAACTATGTTAAACTTGGTGGTTGTTTCCTTTTTAGGCTCATGATTTTTACCTTACAACTTGGTTTAATTGTAAATGTTGTACTAGATATAGATGTAACTAGTGTGTTTGCTACACATTTAAGCTTATTTAATGAGATAAGATTCATTTCACGATCCTGTACAACATGGCATAAGTCATCAAAAGATTGAAACTTTTTGAAAACAATGGACTCTTGTAAAGGATCAAATAAAATTTGTTTGAATATGTCTTATAACTCTTTTTTTGCCATATGATTGGTCATTTTGGCTAGCATTGTCTTATATTTCAAGACATATTCATTGACTGGGTCATTGATTTCTTGTTTGATGTTTACAATTTGAGCATAGGAAACCTTTTTGGTAATGTTAATATAAATGTGTTCCAAAAATGATCTACAAGAGGTTTGAATGCTTTCAAGGACTAGAGAGGTAAGTCATAAAATCACCTCAAAACATGGTCCTTGAGGATTCGTGGATATAATTTAGTCAAAATTTTATCATTTGAAGCATATTCAAGGCATGCTTCATAAAAGGTTCAAATATGTTATTCAAGGTCATTCTCGCCATCATAAAATGTGAAATTAGGTGCAACAAATATAATTGACAAAGGGTACAAATAGATCTCAATTTCAAGAGGGTTATGCAACACATGTTGCGAATCTATAGAATGTGAAGACTTTGTAACCTTTTGTTCAATGTTTTTAACCTTATCCTATAAGGTCTTTATGACTTGAATGAGTGATTAAACTATAGGCCCAATGGGATTTTGATTAGCAATTTGAGCAGTCCCCAAAGGGGCTAGAACCATGTTTTATGTAGTAATACACATTGAAATTGGTATTTATGTTGAAACAATAAGTAAGTTTATGATATATTTATCAATAGTAGTTTAAGAGAACAAAGGTTAGCACACATAATTTGTGCCACCGTTAGATATATATGGATTGACAAGTGTGGGTTGAGTTATAGTACCTTTTATGAATTCACCATTGTTAGGTGAGGCAACCTTAGTCTTATCTTGATTGTGCATCTATTAAGCCCTTGTTATTATTGAAATGAGTAATCAATGCTTATTCATCCTCCATTTAGAATCATGTTTTTGCAATAACATTTTCCATTGGTTCACAAATGAGAAGTTTAAAATTTGAAACATAATACAACAATAAAAAAAAAAAAAAACCCTAAGTGGCATATGCTTTGATGTTTAAACATTGGGTTCACAAAATGTTTAACCCTAATTTGGATGTGGATCCTTACTTGAGTTGATAGGGTTAAATATATAAAAATTATAAGGCACAAGTGGTGAAAATCAGATCTATAGTAGGACAATTAATGTGCTAAAATCAGATGTATCATATGCTGAATTTATAAAACTGAGATAGATTATTAATGGAAAGTACAACTATGCTAGATATAGAAATGACATAAAAGAGAGTATTTAGCTAGTTTTGATACTAATATAGGTCTAGATATGGTATAGGTAGAAATTAGGTAGGAATACAATTCTATATCAGTTGTTAGATTCTAGATCTGGTGACTTTGGCTCTCTAGACAGTTGTGTCAGCCTGGGATGGTTACATTGATGCTAGTGTCTGAGTTTGACATTAGTGTCATGTATAAAATATCTACTCAAATAGGATGCAACCAATTAGATGATTCTAATTTTTTATTTACCTTTTCTTTGGTGTATTCAGATCTAGGACATAGATTGTCACCCCTAGCAAAATGATAAAACCCTAGCTTTCTATCTTCAATGTGACCTTGGGTAAAAATGAGTTAATGAACATATGGTGTCGAGTTGACCTAAAATGACCTTGATATCAAAGGGTGTTTCCAAATATCTAATACTCTATAAGAGGGCCTCAAACTCATGTAGTTCTCCCCTATGTGTTGTCTTGTGTGTGAATCATGTAATGTGTGTAAATCAAGTATAATAGTGACCTAACTTGTAACTTGGTAAATATGATCTTATGACCACTCTTTTAGTACTTCAGACCTATAGTTGGGTTGTTCCTTTGACTGATATCATAATAGGGTAGAATAGGAAAGCTTTCAGTAACTTGAGTGCTTTTTGAGTGTTTATCAAGTGCTCTTTTGGTCTGATTGCTAGGTGGTTAATGAATGAGGTTTGATATTATATTTATACCAATCCTATCATGATATAATTCACTTTAAATCACATAGGCTGACCATTTTAATATGTTTCATTTTTAAATTGTATGACTTTAGGGCACTAAAAACTTGTGTTGGGTCAAGATAGTAACGTCAATGTTATTATCTGTCTCAGACGTTAGTGTCCAGGGAGAAGGAGAGCATGCATAAGATTATAAATTGTAAAGGTGTATGATAAGTAAATTTTAATCATTCTAGGTAATATGGAATGTCTATGTCATCAATATATGGTTGGTTGGACTAAGAGATAGGCCAAGGGGCATAAGATAGAGTAGATGTGAGGCTTCCAGAAGCAAGGCATGTGTAGAACTAAGAAGAATAACTAGGGTATAAGTTTGCCAAGTGTACAAAACTAAGGTGCTACATAATCACAAAATATCATCTACAAGAACCTATATATGTCATTTATTGAGACTAGTAACTCCTTTATGCCCTCAAAAGATGAATTATGAGTCCCATAATATTCCCTCTCAATGAATGAATCAAAGTGCCTAAATTTTCTCCTATTATCTTCTATTATCTTTCTAAATAAATTCATCACAAATTTTCATGTCTTGACATAATAAAATCACATCTTCTTCCCCTCAATTTTATCATGAGAAACATTTAAAAGCTTTGTTTCCCATTTTTTGAAGGAATACTTCATACATATATGGTGATGAGAGTATCCTAAAAACCTAATTACTTCTCTTGCCCATGTGAAAACTACCTCAATAGGAAGAACAATACCTTGGCTATTATTTCCAAGTCCACCACCCATATAACTCATTTTCTAAAGTGACATTTCTCCAATTCCTTTCAAGTTGACAACAAAATAGGTGAAATATCGATTAATATCTTTCCTACTACGTGATCTTTCTTTTTTAAGATTTTGCTTCTTTTTTGGTAGAATAGTCCCCATAATAATTTTCCACAAGACCATACTATTTAATACATGTTTCATGAATGACTACTAATCCTTGAAATTATTTCCATTCAACATAAGAAACCTAGAAATTATCGACATCTTTGAATAAGCACCCTAGCCAATTTTAAAATGAAGTCAGCCTCCTCTTCAAAAATACAAAGAACATATCTAACCTATTTTTTTATGATCTTTATAAAAAAATTAAAAAAATATTGGAAAAAATATGAAAATTTCAACCTAGATGGACATTTTATTAAAAATACAATCTCAGGATAGTTCAGTTAAAACATGTCATTTAAGTCTAAAGAGTTGGATTGTAGCTTCCTTGCATGAATCCTCAACTTCCCTAGAAATAATTGTTGAAAAAATTGGCAAGACATGCATGATTATTTAAATTTATCCATAATATTAGAGTGTAAATTTTAGTTTCTCAAACCTTTCTCAATACCACGCAAAATTGTGAAAATAGTCACTTGTTAGAAAGATCTCAAAGTCTACTTTCCAATAAAGTTATAATCAACTCAATCTAATGCCTATTTTAATATGATGGTCCTCATTTTTATTTTATTATTTCTTCAAGCTTTGGTATATTAGAGTCCTCCTCACGATCTTGACTCTGAGTATTTTCTACTAATTCTCCAAGATCAAACCATTGGCTTTGATACCATATTAGAAACATTATCAAAACAACATTCATAAATCAAACAGAGAGATATTTACGGTGCTAAAATAAACCTTTGATGACTTGAATAATA
The DNA here is from genome assembly GCA_037957365.1 of Torreya grandis. Taxonomy (NCBI): domain Eukaryota; kingdom Viridiplantae; phylum Streptophyta; class Pinopsida; order Cupressales; family Taxaceae; genus Torreya; species Torreya grandis. The sequence continues at coordinate 1,453,176 of JARHVA010001695.1, read as the reverse complement.
CAATATTTTATTTAAAAATTACATAAGACTTTCATATATAAAAACTAGGAGTGAAAAAATCCTAAATTACATGTAGTTTGACCTTGCAAGTATCATCAACTTATATATAATAAATTAGTTAGCTAAGACTTGTTACTCATTTTGGCCCACTTGATACTCATATGGACCCACAAGCAGATACCTAGTGGTTGTTGAGTTCCTTAATAATATGTCAAGTTGTTAATACCTAGGGGTCACTCATTTTCAAATAATATGCCAAGTCATTGATACCTATCAGTCATTGGGTTCCCATGGATACAAAAATTTATTAATACCTAGTAGTCACTTGGTTCCCACACATTTTGACAAGTCTTTCATACCTAGTAGTTGTTATGTTCCCAAACATTGTGATAAGTAATTCATACCTAGTGGTCGTTAGGTTCATAAAGACTAGAACATGTCATCCATACCTAATTTTCACTAGGTTCACAAAGACTTGAATGCCATCCATACCTAATATTTTTTAGGTTCCCAAAGATCTTGAAAATTCATTGGCACTTATTGGTCACAAGTTTCCCAAAGATCTTAACTTATCATTCATACCTAACAGCTAGTAATATCCTTGAGCAATACGATAGGCGGGATTTTCCTTGCCAACAACCATGTAACACTAAAAGGTAAATACAAATAAATTAAAGAATACTTGAGGCAATAAAATAAATTAGTAAACCAAAAATAGAAGAGAAGGGGAAAAAGTGAGAAAAATAAGGAAAAGGAAAATACATACAAGGTTGCAACATCCCTCAGAACTATGCACATTATGGAGAATGTGGCCTTAATATATAATGTATTGTTATCATGGGAAAATTTGCACAGGGTTTTAGGATGGGACAAAACAAAAAAGGCAACAACCACTAACAAAACAACTAGCACAAGTAAGCAAAGCAAGAGGCTAAAAGAATGACATTTTTATATAGGAAGAATTAACCATAAGAAAACAAAGATGACGAAATGAAACTCAAATCACATAAACCATGAGAGGAACTAAAGAAGGAATCCAAAAACAAATGACAAAAAAATGGTGAAGGAAGAAGATAACTTCGAAATTCAATTAAGTGGAGAACATAAGAAAGCTTGAAGAACTTTGTAAATAATGAAAGACCCAAGTGGGTAAATAAATAGGAGGATAATAAATAAGAGAGAAGGATTCCATAAATCCACACACAAAATGAAAAGAGGAAAATCACTGCATGCAAGCAAAGAAATCAAAAGAAAGGAAACTATGTATAATAAAATAGAGATAACTCATGTAAACATATGGGGTTATAAAAAACTAACAAACAATACCAAGTAAATCATCATTATATTATATCAAAAATGGAAACATTCATATTTTGAAGGGAAAGATCAAGATGTTTAGGTAACCATGAATCTAAGAAAGATAATGTGTTATCACCATCATTATAAAAATCATCATTGTAATCATCAACATTAGAAACATCTATGTTATTCAAGTTGTGACTTCTTGTAAGTTAGCATGCTTCCTTATCTAAATGTTAGATTGAAGAATTTGATCTTTTTGTAAGTTATTTTTCTTGTATAGGTGCAAGAGGTTGTGACAAATTACCTTGTAAGGTAGAAGATTATATATTTTGACTTTAGGTGCACTAATTTGATGTTTAATGATTAATTTATTCTTTTTTATATATTTAGGTGTTGAATAATTAATCTTATTTAGGTCCTTATTTATGTTTTTAGGTTTATTCTAAGTCTAGTTTATGTGTACATTTATAATATTTATATATGCATTTATCTTAGATTTATGAGGTGGTACTCACCTCTCTTGTCCACTTGTAGGCTTTAGAATTACTTTCACATAACTCCTCTCCCCACATTTCATACACACCCTCCTCACTTGTTAAAGGATTAGAAACACTTGACATACATGCTAAAGCTTACTCATGTAACTCCTTATTCCCTCCAGATATATTTATTGAGCTCTTCTCTCTTATTATTCATGTTGTACAATCTTGTTCTTGTTATTGATTTTGCATCCTTGTGATGCTCTTTTCGCTTACAATCATTATCTCTCTCTCTCTCTCCCTCCATCTCTCTCTCTTAACTTCTTGCTATAAAATTGGAGATTTATTGTTGTAAGACTTTTAATAGATTGTGGTATTTTTCTCCATTTGATGATTTTCCCACTTGTCAAATCTGTCGTCTCAAATTTGTGGTTTGATCTCACTTTGACAAGGTAATAGTATTCTAGTTTATTTTCAACGTATTTTAATTCGATTATTGTTAAATATTATTTCATGGTATCAGAGCATGTTTATGTTTTAATGTTAAAACTTGAGGTGTGCATATTTTTTGGAAGATAAATTTAATATTTATTTTGTAAGGGCTTGTATCCTTACATCCAATTTTTAACTTCTTTTTAAAAAAAAATTTAATGTGAATTTCAAATTGCTCTCAAAAAGAATATTTTCAATTTGTTTAAATTGATTCCACAAATAATATCATTTCTTCCATTTTTTAAAAACCCATCTTAAAAACAGCCCATATATTTTTATTATCAATTTTAATTTTTAAAATTTTAGGTTTTGTTAATATATCATTTATTAATATATTGTTAAAATTTCAAGAAAACCCAAATCACCGTTTTATAGAAATCAGAAAAAATATACCTACTAGTTTTTTTCAAAAAACATGGCTCAAGTTTTTGATATTTTAATTTTTAGTTGTTTTTCTCACATTTATTATTATAAATATTTTTCATGATTTCATTTTTTAAATACATATAAAAACAAACAATTTTTTTTATTGTTTTCAAATCTATTATTTATTTTTTCTAAAAAAAAGGCAATCTTTTTTATTAAAAAAAAAATGTTTTTTTTCCTAAAACAAATTTGTCTTTCATCTTAAAAGATAATAAGACTTAACTCTTTTTTGCATTATATTGGGAAAAAAATTTAAAAACAAGAAAACCATACTTTAAATCTTAAAACATGATTCTCATCTACCTTTGTTATTTTTTTTCGGTGGAAACCTTAATTTTTTGTTAAGACTTTTATTATTCAACCAAGAAAATTGTTATTAGCTTTAAAACAATTTTAACATTTACAAGTTAATTGTTAGTGGTCTTAGTAGTTTTTTTGCAAACTTAAAATTTGTATAATCACATGTAATAGCATTCAAACTAGCGATTTTTAACTTTTTAAAAGTTTTCATATCAAATTGATTTAAAAAATAATGAAATTAGTGTCTTTAAAATTCAATTGCATATCAAATTGACACTTTAAATGTTTTACAAGTCTCTTTTATTAAGCAAATACAAACTATACGATTTTTTAGTGATGCTTTAATTTCTAAATTTATGTGTTTTGCACATGATACTAGTTTTTATGATGAAACTCATTGTGCTTCTAAATAAATGAAAAAACATTTAAACACTTTTTCTATCAATTTTGGCTTAAAAATTATTAATTTTATGGGATATTTGAGTGGTGGGCTTGGTAAGTGTGAAGATGGTATTCTTGAACCTATTTTGTCTAATTCTAATAAAATTTATAAAGGTCTTAGTTATAATATTTCAAATGCTTCTAATGAAAATTTAAAATTATATCGTTCTCCTCACCAAAGAACTTATAATGCAACTTATTTTGATTATAATGCCTATAATGCTCATGCTTTGGTTAAAAATAATAAACTTTGTGTGCATTGTGGAAAATACGGGTATCGTATCTCTAAATGTTAGAAATTACATCCATGCAAATTTTATGGTAAATCTACTCATACACTTTGCATTATTAGAAAATAATTAAATCTCCTACCTTTAAAGTTAAATTGTTTGGATTCTTAAAGAACAAATATCTTCTAGAGACTTTGATGTGTCTTCATGTGATGCTTCTTCTATTGCTTCACATCATATATCTTTTGCAAGCGACACATCTTCTTGGTCTTCATTTTGATTAAACTCAAACTCTTTTATGCATTCCTTATTTTTTTTTGTAAATGCAATATACTTTTGACTAAATTTTTTTCATGTAGGTTTACACATTTTATGATGGAAGCAGTCTTTATTCAAATTTGTCGAGTTGTACATCTACTTTTATTACATTATATATGTAGATCATATTTTTTGACATATTAGTTACTTAACTTGAAATATTGGTGTTAGCTTGTTTATTTGCAGAGGTTCATGGATCATTTTTCTTTTTTGGTTGTCTTTGTTCTATTGCAGATTGACCACCTTGTTCGAAGAGGATTCTTGGAGATTCTTGATAATCACATTGTCTTTCTTACAACTTTTGGTGACACTTTTTTTTTTTTCTAAATTTATTGTAATTTCTTTTGAAGGAAGTTTCTATTAAGGAGGAGATTAATATAATTTCAACTCCCTATCTTATTTCTAAATGATTTTGTCCACTTTTTTAACCCCAAATTAAGCTTAAGGGGGAGTGTTAAAGAATTAATTTTATTTAGGTCCTTATTTATGTTTTTAGATTTATTCTAAGTATATTTTATGTGTACATTTATAATATTTATATATACACTTATCTTAGATTTATGAGGTGGTACTCACCTTTTTCATCCACTTGTAGGTTTTGGAGTTACTTGCATATAATTTTTCTCTCCTCACATGTCACACACATTCTCCTCATTTGTAAGAAGATTAAGGACACTTGACACACATGATGAAGTTTACTCATGTAACTCCTTATTACTTCTAGCTCTATTTATTGAGTTCTTCTCTCTCACTCTTCATATTGTAAAATATTGATCTTGCTCTTGTTCTTTCATTCTTGTAATGCTATTTTGACTTAAGACCGTTCTCTCTCTCTCTCTCTCTTTACTTCTTGTTATGTACTTGGAGATTCATTGTTGCAAGACTTCTAATTGATTGTGGGGTTTTTCTTCGTTCGATGATTTTCTCACTTGTCAAATCTATCACCTCAAGTTTGTGGTTTGATCTCACTTTGACAAGGTAACATTGTTTCATTGTGCATGGTGTCACAGTGAACTTAACAGAGGATTTTATAGCTGAGGTTACTGGGCTGCCTACCGATGGACTCAAATTCTCCAAATAGACAAGCATTTCGAATGAGGCCTTCTGTAGGTTCCCCAAAACAGAAGTGGAAGAGCAGAAACTGGTCAAGAACGGGGATTTCTTTGAATTGGATCAGATTAAAGGGATATAGAGGGATGTCTTAAGCTGCATAAGGGAGTACTTCATTCTGGACGAAAGAAGTAAGCGTGTGCACAAATTCCACTTTGTCTTCCTAAACCATTTCAGGCACAAGGTTAGTTTGTCTTTTCCCTTTTATCTACGTTTCTCCTTGGTCCAAAGTTTATATGCTCATAGGAAAAAGGAAACGCGCCCTATCTGTCATGAAGGCCTTATTCTGTTAATCGAAGGCTACTGTAAGAATAATGCTATGGTTAAGCACCCTATACAGGGGAAACATAAGGAGTCAGGGAACAAAAAGAGTGAATGTGTTACTGAGAAAGGCAAAATCAAGCTCCTGAGTACTAAAAAGCATATTGTAGAAGAAGATGTGGAGCGGGAGAGTATTGATAAACCCAGTGAGGAAAACTTGGAGGAAGAAGAAGGAACTGAAAGTCGGGCTACAAACTCTAATGAGGATGAAGAATGTCCTGAGAAGAATGAAAAAGATGATGTCAATACAGAGGAGGAGTCTGCAAACAGAACTGAAGACACTGAGGAAAACCAGAAAGAGGCGGAGTCTGATTTTGTCCAGGATGACCCTGTTGAGGACCCAGGATCAAAGAACGAAAAGGAAACTACAGGGCAGGATGAAAATCAAGAAATGGAAATGGAAATTCAAAATGGAATTAAAGCGCGGGAACATAAGGGTCGAGAAGATATCACTGAAGAAGACAGGAACAGTCCTAATAAAAATTCTGAGGAATGGAGGGGGAAAAAACTGAATGATGAAACACATACACCAATGAACTGGGTTAATTGCAAAGCAGAGGCATCTTCTCAATTTGATTCTTGGATGTGCAGGGAGGTTATGAACCTCAAAAGGAAAGTGGAAACAATGGAAGATACCCTGAAAGAGGTATGGAACAAAATCAACAATATGGATAATCAGATAGGAGAGATCCTAGCCAAGCTCAAAGCCTATGAGAAATACCTCCGGGAACTAATTAAGGACAATAGAATGAAAATGGAGGTAGCTACGTCCAATATTTGTGCTGCTGCTGTCAATATTGGTAAAAGAGCCAGTGAGGAGACTAAAGCTTTGGAGGGACCCAGCAAAAGAACGAGACAAAGTACTAGAAAGAAGGTTACACAAAAAGGAGCAATGCTGGTGGAAACCACTACCCAGGATATTGTTTTGAAAGAAAAAGAAACAATGAAAATGATATTGTAATTGGATGAATAATCTGGTTCCTCTTGCTGGTAAAGAATCTGGTCTAGCTCTTTGTTTTCTTGTTGTCTTCCTTTGTCTAAGGTGATGCCAGATCTCTATTTTTTTGGGTTGTGATCGGTTGTCTTTCTGGTGGTTTCAGGTCCATTTAAAACCTGTTTTTGCTACTTCCTTGTAGTAGTTTTAAGACTTTGTCTGTGTTTTAGTTGCTCTATCTTTTTTCCTTGTAATAGGGTTTTGGGGCCCCTTCAAAACCTGCTTTTACCATAATCTAAAACATTGTTTCATTGTTTGTTTTTAACGTATTTTAATTCAATCCTTGGCATATATTCTTTCATTAGGTAACTTTCAATGTTGAACTTGTGTTGGAGTATCATAATTAACACCTTCGATGTTCATCACTTTACTACCATAAACATATTTTAAGAAATGGTGTAGTGTTGATAGAATTTATTTCATTTTGTTAAGCCATGAGCGTCCATGAAAAATGTCATGTGTCCCATTATCTGGCAATTTATGAAATGAAACTAATATGGCCTTATAGCCCACCATGATAGTAAGTTAATGCCTCCAATTGGTTCCCTAGTGACCTTATCACATACTTTAATAATTGTGGTAGTAACGACTAGATCCCTTTGAGTGTATGCAAGACTATTTACAAATTTCATAGTGCACATATTTTTTCTTTGAATCATTTTCAATCATAATTCCATTTATTATCCTTGAATGTGTAAAAATTATAGCTTGAATGAAGGGTGGTCCATTATTATATTTATCCTTTATAATTTCATGATCACAGAATATAATTTTAGGAGGCTCTTTATGTCTCAAATTGACCACACCTATGTGATCACAAAATATAATTTCATGATCACAAAATATAATTTTAGAATCCTACGATGGTTTTTTTTAGATATCATATGAATAATTCCTTTGTCTTTAGATTGAATGGCATGATTTATAATATGATTTTTTAATATTTTCAAATGTTGATTTTGTTGAGCCACTACGATCTAAGCATAGGAAAGGTACCTCTAGACTACTTTCTCATTGTGGTATTATTATCCATCTTTGGTCAATTAAAAATATTACGTGCCAAATTTATGCAATTTGATAAGCATTCCCCATATCAATAGGAAAGTGTGAGTGCAATTCCAATCAATGCAGGGGTACATGCCACACAAATCCAAGTACAACATCGTGCACTCCAACTAATAGTCACATAGCACATATGTTTCAAAGGCATAACTAGTGTGGGATTGAGAGCCAACTCCCTCTTTTTTTGGTTAACAACTAGTGCCAAAATCTAGATAATCAATTTAAATGCCATTCATCGTAACTCCATGTTCTAAACAACACAATATTTGTGTACTTCATGGGATCTCTATAATGATGCACCACTATGCACCATGCATACAACCTCTATGGCAACTTGGACCATTTAAGGATACTCTATACACATGTGTGCACTTATGAATTACCAAGGGACATAACATGAATGTTCATGCATTCTCTCATATCTTATACATCATCGTGGTAGTGCATGCCACATGTGAAACCTCTATGAAACCCTTGTCTGCTCATGTAGTGCCAAGAATCTTACCAAAAAACAATTAATTTATGTGTATGACTCAACATCATATGCAACATCTCACTTCATGCACACAAAATTGAGTTACCCTTATGGGATTCTATAGTGCCTTGTATCATATTGCACATCAATAGTGCTCCCTACATGACTCAACAACCATGTGGGCACTTCGCACCAAATCACACCATGTTAGGTGCAAATTCTCAAATGCACACTATGTTAAGGCACATGACAACATATCATGTGCTTGTAAGTTTAACTATCAACCCTGAAATAAGGCAAACCATCAATTGTTACAAAATATGAACCATTTTGTACCACCCTCTTTTGTAATTTATTTATTTTACTGTTACATATTATAATTTATTTGATAGTAATGCATTATACCTACATCAAGGATATGATAGTTACTAAAGACATGTTAATCACGTCCCAAACCAAGAATTCAACTAGGGAGTGTTTCCCCATTTTGGATCACGAGAATTATCATTTTAAACCTTTTGGTAATTCATGGTATATAAAAATTAGTTAGGAAGTGTTTTTCATTTATGATCACGGGAATTCTCATTCTCAGTGTTGCCATGTAATGCATGCATATGTACCAATGCCCTATTTTTTCCCTTGAATAAAATTATCCTTATTCTTATATTCTCTTTGCATATGAATGTGTAATGTTTTTTCCACATCTTTTTTTAGATTTTATTATGTTTCCTAAAAATTTGCAACCCTATTTAAACATATTTGTTTAGTTTAAATAGTTGTATTTTTGTACACCATGCACCTCCTAGGCATCATGTGGATCACACTAATTAATTCAAAGTAATATTTGGAGCCTATACTTGAATTTGATTACTTTTAATGAGGTTTTGAATATTTTATTTCAAATTAATATATATGTTTGAAGAATGTCTCAAGACTCTATGATAATCACAATATGTACTAGTGTCATAATTCTTATGTAGGGGATTTGATGGATCCATTTATTTAATAGGAGGTAAAGTAATCATACTTCAATCAAGTAATATTTGAAGCACATTTTGAGGACTTTCACACAATCTTATAAATTTTATTTTTTCTCTTTGTTTTGATAAGACAAGCATGTTAGATGGTTGGTCCACCGAATTCACTACATTCTTGGCCTCATTCTTTGTTTGGAAATTATTGTCATTACTATTAGCTTTACTATTTTATTTTCCTTTTAATTTGGGCTCCACTATAGGTAGGGGCATAAGTCCAAAATTTAAGCATGTTGGCCTATATAATATATTCTCATCATTTCTAACCACATGATGAAGATCATCGAAATATTGATAAGTATTTAAGACCACTTTTTCATTAATGGGTAAAATTAAACTATGAAAAAATATACTTTGTAGTTCATTGTCAAGTAATTGGTGAGTCATCTTTGTAACCATTATCTTGAGTCTTAGCACATACTCTTTAACATTCTCATTAGGTCTTTTTTTGAGCTAAGAAATTTGGGAAAATGTGACCTTCATGTTAGTGTTGATTGAAAAATGGGTGAGAAAATAATTTGCTAAAGTAATGAAAGAATGCATGGATCCAGATGCTAAGGAATAAAACAAATCAAGAGCATAATTATTAATGATTAGTCAACAATTAATTATTATATATAAAATCTAGACACAAATCATGGAAATATTTGATATGTTAAGAATGATTGCCTTCGCCATTGAATATTTTGAACTTTGGGCCACAAAACCTATAGATAAATGGTAGGAAAGAACATCATATAGGTAGGCAAGAACATCATAATCTATGGGTTGAGTAATGCATCATGTGAAGTGACTTTAGTACTTGGATTTTGAGACCCTTGAAAGAGAAATTTAACTTGTTTCACATCATGCACGATCTTTACAAGGCTGAAAAATTCATGATTTGGAAGAGAAGTGGTGGTAGAATATGTGGGGATGGAAGCACTAGTAATCTGAGAAAAACTTTGAAGAAGATATGAAATTTGATAAGCATGTTGATATGGTTGATTAATTTTATAAGCAACAAGTGAAGCATTGAAATCATTTTGAGAAGGCAAAAGAACACGGTTGAAAAAAATGGGAGGAGGAATAGCATTAAAAACAAGCTAGAAAATGATCACATTATTAGGCATGGAATGGGATCCTCTAGAAGGTTGAACTACATTAGTGACACTCAAATATCCATTATTCACCACATAAGGTATATCTTTAATGCAAGGATCTTGAGCTAGGGTTTTTTTTTTAAAAAATATTTCAACACATTCAAAAATGCATCTATATATTTAAGATGATTTAGGATGTGTTCTAAAAAAACAAGTCTTCCAGCTCTATCATTCTCATCATGGCGACTAATATCAAAATAAATATAATTTTTAGAGTCACGACATTAGCATTCACTTCATTTGCATTTACAACATTACCATTCACATTTGCATCAGAGCATGTAGTAATAGAAGGAACATTAACATCATTAAGAAATACAATTTTATTTTTTAAATGAGAGAGTGTTAACCAAAGGAATTTTAACAAAACCAATAGGGTTGCAACTCAATCTATCACTTTGCCTAATATGGGTCTTAGATCCAATCTCCTTAGTGGCATAAGATGGAAACATATAAAACATGCAAGATATCATTGGATTTGGATGATAAAGCAAGCACAAAAAACTAGGTATACTGAACCACACACAAGGCCAATGGCTAATGATTACAACAAGTAGAATAATCCTATAAAAATCAAATCTATCATAACAAAAACAAGATATAACCCTATAAGGCAAAAAAGTGTACAAGGTAATGTGGGTTCACCAAAAAAATTATGAGAAATTGGTTTTACATAAAGATGCACTACACCTACCCAATTATAATGTGCATTTTCATATCAAATCATATTTAACCTAATATAACGATAAAAATAAGACCTAATTGCATAAAGGAATATTCTAAAATAATTGAATTATGCAAAGAGAGGGTTATGAGAATAATGTCTAATTGTCACAAATTTTATACATTAGAAAGGTGAAAATAGGTGGATATTTTTCTAGACATCATTGTGCACATAACCTATAAAAATAATGGTGAATAAATAACTCTGAAAATTGGACAAGGACCTTACCATCCCTATCCTAGCACTAAAAATATTGTGTTGTGGTGTTCTTGGAAACAATGAAATTCCTTAAAAAATTGTTGCATTCGATCTTCTATTATATCCCCAAAAAATCTCACTCAATTTTCTATAATTCACTATGAGTCACTACAAAATCGATCTCATTTATTGAACCCCTAATTATCTCACAACACCTTGAAAAATGTTTGAAATGGGGATATAATTAAGGGGATTTTTTTATCCCACCATTATTATCATGCCCATGTCCTAGACAAGTTATAAACCAAAACTAAATGGAATTCAATAGGAAATAGAGGATGCAATCCCTAATCCCTATATGACTTTTCACTAGGCATGAACAGATGACACAATGCAATATGAAGACTTGAAATTAAGTTCTACTCCAAGCACTTCAATTTTTTATCTTCAATGAAATCTATACTTCTACTTATCACTCTTAACCTTTGCCATTCAATTATTATTCACTTGATGCTTTTCTCACTTTTCCTATGTGCATTAATATAACCTATGTATTTATAGACTTCTCAAATTCAAATCATGGCTTTATTGGTGTGCAAGCTAACACACAAAAACCAAAAAAGGCCAACAAAAGAGGAAGTGAAGGAACAAGAGACCAAAAGTGAGTGCCAAAAGGGTCCACAAGGCAAAGAGTTATACTATAATACATTCTTAGACTAACCAGGAATGTAATGGTACAATCCTGACAAGAACTAGGAACGTACTACGTTCTTATCTAGAAGGCCAAACAATAGGGAAATAGGGGAGGAAAGGGAAAAATAAGGAAGAGAAAAAACAAGGGAAAGGAGAAGCAAACGAGACCCAAAACATAAAAAATACTTCGAATAGTAGCATAATATAAATCAATAACCAAAAAACACACGAGTACCCTAAAACAATGTAATTTTATATCTAAAACTACCCCTGGACCAAAATTAGTTGTTTACATCTGCATACCGTACACATGCAAATCATATATATTCATTTATCATTGAATAGAAAAGCACTATTTAGATGTCTTTTCATTTGAATGTATGATTATTTACATTTTGTTTGGTTTGTTGTTGTGTATTCTATAACTCAATGATTTTACTAGCCAAATTATTGGGTTGCCCTTTGTGCTTCCATCCCAAGCCCTATGGTGCAGATCAAGATAACATATAGGTCATGATACAATTGCACTGAAGTATTAATTTAGAAACTATACACCCATATGCATAAATATCACCTGACCCATCATTATACAAAAAAATAAACAACACCATCTGATTTGTGGCATATAACTTGTGCCACCTTAAGACCAATGATGATCTGCACAATATTGCTCAAGACCAGGTGTGTGGTCAACAAAGCCAGACTTAGAGATAATCAGTGGATTGTAGAATGTGCAAGAAATATTAACTAGACTAATCTACCCAAACACATTCGAGATAAGTGGGAGACTGATATAGAGAAATGAAAATTCTACTCAATGCATAGAATAGGGGGAAGTATAGATGTGTAAAATGATTTACTAAGGCTAAGAGTGCAAGTTCTTGTGATTATAAGTGGAATCCTTCCTTTTTGATTTCCTATATTGTTGAAAAATAATACACGACTACAAATGTGTTTGAATGCTAGAGAAAATTCCAAAAATTCTCCTTTATAGTATGTGTGATCTCTCGACTCTATGGATGCATCGATGTGTAGGCACATAGATTCTAGTTTGTGAACTAGATGCCAAATGTGGTTACTATACACATATGTACATGTGTTATTTACAAGATGGCAGTTAAAACTGATAATGTTTATTGGAGAGATGGTTTTAAAGTTGTTTCATCTTCCCTAACCAAATGAAAATTGGATTTGATATGTGGCATGTTGCAGAGAGGTCCTAACATGGCACATAGGTGGAATGTGAAACCTTGTATGTCACATGGTATGAAAATGTTGGCAATAAAATGTTGACGTGTAACGGTCCTGTGCATGGTTACGATAACACATGGCATACAAAGAAGTAATGCATAAGTATACTAATGAGTTGCAAGTCTGTGAGATATGTGCAATGCTACGAGAAGCTATGAACAATGCAATGTAGTGCACTTCAATGCAGAAGCTATGAATGATGTGCAGTAATGTGTGGCATTATAGAGGTTGTGAATATTGTGTGTGGAAGTTAGTGTGAGGTGACAAGAATTGTGACATGAGGTGCACAATTTTTCAGAAGTTATAACTATTGTAAAGTGTTTGTGTGAAATTGTAGAAGCTATTAGGGGTGCAAAGAAAGTGGACAACATGTGTGGGACTGCACAATGGAATGCACCAAGGAACCATGGCTCTTTATAGATACTATAAAGTGTTGGGTGAGTTGCAAGGTAAGTGAGATCTATGCAAAAGGATACAAGGCACTACACCATTATTGTGTATGACTGCAAAGTTTGTTACTTGTTGCAAGATGTTACAAGGGTGGATAGCTCAAGTTCTAAAAGTGAAGTGAGGAGGCTTGCACAGTTGTGAGGCAAGCTATTGATGGATTCAATGATCACCTTTTGCATATCTGAAATAGCAACAACAAACAAATCCCTCAAACAAAGAGTGAAATATGTATGCCATACCAATCAAAAAGAGTACCCCACTATGTCAACTCAATCCTCTCGACATCCATGTTACGAATATCTCATTCCATTTCCCTTAATGGGAAAACCAAAATTGGCCTACACATCCTTTAATGTAGTGGTGCACTTTATAACATCACCGCCAACTATCTAATAGAAAGTGTTAGTCCTAGGTTGACTTTGATCCAAAAATCTAACCAAAAGCTTTGCCTCCAAGGGCACCCTACATATTTGCATGATGCCTCCAAAATAAAAGCTAGTCAAAATATCATTGTTAATATTTGATAAAATCACAATTAAATCACAAAACTAAGTCGCATCAACTACCCTCTGTAAGCGTGCATGCCTCACCTCTCATAGAAATTAAACAAGAAGAAATCATTAGTTAGTCAAAAAACATGAAAATATTAATAAAAAAAATAGTAAGGCACAACAGAACCATTGCCAACCATTTGACAAATTGTTATTTCCCATCTCACATATATTCTTCATCACCAACCATTTGAAAAAGTGTTACTAACCATATGAAAAATGCACCAACCTTGTTATAAACTCTATGCTTCACCAATTGTTTAACATGTCACCAATCATTTCAACCATTTTCTTCATCATCGACCAATCGACTATTCAACAAAGATAATTCTTAGGCATTTTTACATTTTTCACATCACATGCAATGGTTGCGTGAATCCAAATTCTAAATTTACTCTGCCACTTTGATCTCGACACACTTAAATCTAAACTACTAGAACCCACCTACATTTCTACTTCATCTACATTTTCATAGTCCTAAGGGAAAATTCTTCCAAATGGATTTTCACTAGGCATATTATTCTATTTTACAAGTACACTCAACCCTAAAAAAAAAAAAAACCCTACTTGTCCTGTTACTTCTTCCCAACCCTAGTTCTACATCATTTATTGTTTGTGTCCATGTATTTGAGCCATCATCTCTCATTTCATCGAAAATGGTAACCTCTAGCTCTAATTCTCCAAAAATTCCAAATCACATTGTAACAATTGAAGCGTTTTTACCCCTATTTATAGCCTCAAAACCAAATTTTAAAAATGTATTTATTAGATTTTTCCCAACAATCAAAACTTTGCAACCATTTACTCCATTAACAAATCTAAAGAAGCATTAGAATACTAACGATGTAAGGAACTTTATAGTACTAATAGTCTATTTTTCAAAAAAGGTAAAAAATGGGATATTTTACAAGATCTGCATGGCATCTTAACACCATGAAATCAGATCCATCATAGTACCACATCCCCAAGCTCGAACCTAATACCAACATTGGACATGACAATCATTCTAGATTAAAAAATAAATAAAGGTACATATTTTATTTATTTATATAATGTCATTTATCTCACTTATTTTATCCTATTTTACATTATTTTTTGCATATGCTTCTCACGAGGCACCATCCCTCATTGCACTGTGGACAAGTGACAAGTCTAGCAAAGACATATGTATACACCTTTAAATCACTTTACTATTTTTATTTTATTTCAAGGACTCAATTGCTCATTCATCTCCCATTTCCAAGATCGAGGGGGATTGGTGATGACCCAACTTGTGAGAAATGTGCTGTGAGCACTTATTTACCACGTCTGTACCTTATGTTGTGTCTTCCTATACCTTCCTTAACCTTCTCTTATCCCGCTCTTACTAGCATTTGCCTAGCCAACATCATTGGCATGGCTAGTGATACAATGTTTTGAGCATAAAATTTATCAATCACCATAGACCTAGACAACAATGTTGGCTATATGGAAATTTTATCCAAGAATTCGAGCCACTGTAATACGTTATTCTTAATCATTTTCAAAACAAGAATTCAACAACGACGTTGCTTGCACTTGAAAAGAGTTTCATAAAGAGGAATATGATAAAGGGCTTCACCAAAAGAATAAAATTGCAATAAAAGGCTTTGGAGATTCAATAACTAGAGATCCACTGATTAAGTATACCAAGTTTTTGGAGTCCCCAATTGTAGACAACTTAGAACTTCTATCCTTCTTGACTCCACCTACAACCATATCTCACAAAGTGGAAGATTAGTGTGCTAACAAGTCGACTCCAGGTAAGTATCCCTTTGCCCTATATTCCTTCATTTTTTGAATCATCCCATTATGTATATTGAATGTTTCATTTCATTTATGTTATAACTCATACTTCCTACTATTTGTCATATTTTTATTTTTATTTTACCACACCCTTACCTATTACCACAATCGTAGACCTGTTATATTTCTAAGTGCATTACAACCTTAGCTTATGAATTACTTCCACGTAGTAACAACCTCTTTACTTCTATTGTAATTTGTTATATTTATTGCTTTTATGTGTTGGCTCGACAACAATCTTCTACCTTTTACCTATTTAAATGCTTGTATATATAAAACTTATTTCAAGGCCCGACACAAATAGTATATAATGGCATGACTCAAATTTTAAGATTATTTTAAATCTAAATTTTCATTGTAAAAAAAAGAGTATGGATTATAAGAACATACACTTATTCATCTTAATCAGATCAATATATCAACTAATGCAAAAATAGAGTCGCACCACAAATAAATTGAATAAGCATCAAGAACAGATTGGGAACAAACTATATAATCAATAGCTAAAATTTATTACAACCATTACAGTATTTTCAAGAATTAAGAGTTTTGTTAGATTACAGGTGTAACAATGAGTTCGATCTCAAAGAAAGTACTGCACTTACAAGGAATATTTACAAGACAGTTTCATCAAAACATGGGCAATTAAATTTCTCAGTTACATTCATTATCGAATTTTGAAATTTGTTTTTATCATTTCTACACATCACAGTAAGTATATTAGTCCAATCTAGAAGACAATATTGTAGCATCAACCATACTAGCACCATAGTTAACATTTATCATATTGATAGACAATATAAATACAGGAGCTATAAAGTCCTCAGGGCCTATACAGTTTTCTGTATGAAACAAGATCCAGAATTATAAATGATAATGTGTTTACCATAATACAACACTGAAAATAGCACAAAACTTACAAATTTTGGGCAAGGGTTTATTTTCCTACGAAGAATTTGACATTCAGATAAATCGTATCAATCACCATTATGCAAGTATTAAAACAAAATCGATCAGTGTGTAATGTTACGTGTTCACGTTCAATATCCAACACGTCTGCGTGATAGGTACTTAGCTTCATTTGACTCTCTTGCTGATAGCATCATCCAAGATAGATAATGACAAACGGTATACAGGATTTTTTTCATTGCAAGCTGAACAATAAGTTGCCTTAGCGCGGTGCAATACTGGGAGCAGTCCCGCTCAGAAGGTCACTTCCTGGAATATTGGAAGATAGATATGGGTTTTGACTTGCCATCTCAATTGCGAACGGCTCTCTCTCTGCTAGAGCATTCATTTCAACGGACTGCATAGATGTGGTGTCCGCTCCTGGTGTAAACTGCAAGATCTTCTCAAGCCTGCGTACCACCTCTGCCATGGAAGGGCGCGCTTCTGTCTCATTTTTGCAACAAGACAATGCCAGATTGGCGAATGGCTCCAAGCATTCTGAAGGATATGAACCCATCCTCAGATCGATTATAGATAGCAACATTCCAGACTCATATGCCATATTCACCTGTGCGTGGAAGTATGCTGATTAGAAACTAAATGAAAGAACACTTTGCAGCTCAGAAAGCAATATTAGACTGCCCTTCTCCCTCTTTTAAAATAAAAAAGAATGGTGCCACAAACACAAAAAACTGTCAATAATCAAACATACCTCCCTAACAATGTTCTTTCCATGTGAAATGGGTTGCATTCCTGTCAAAAGCTCGAGGAGGACCACACCAAAACTATAAACATCACTCTTATCAGTAAGTTTGTGAGTCAAGAAGTACTCTGGATCAAGGTAGCCCTGCAAATGCCAATAGCACATAATATTATATTGCATACAACCAATTAAGGCAACATAAATTCTTAATAGCGTAAATATACCATTTTAAGGTCTGTGTCTTACCGGAGTGCCTTTCACTACAGTTGATACATGACCCGGAGCTGAACCTTCAAGATCGGGTACTGGTGCAAGCTTTGACAGTCCAAAATCTGCAACTCTTGCATTAAATCTATGATCTAATAATATGTTGCTCGCCTTTATGTCACGATGAAATATGGGAGGGTTGGCCTCATTATGGAGATAGAGAATGCCTCTAGCTGCTCCCAAAGAAATGCGAAGGCGCTGAACAAAGTTTAGAGGCTTTTTGGAGCTTTCTGTTGATGAACAAAAACACTCTTTTCACATTTGCTCGAATCTAAAGCTAAATCATGTTAATAGAAAGTATAATAACAGTAGGAGATGGTGCGGTGGCAGCAATTTACCAGAGAGATGCTCCCGTATAGTTCCATTTGGCATATATTCATAAACCAACATCTGTACAGACCAAAAAAAATTATCTATGACAATAAATTCTATTCATTGAGTCCATGTCAAGTTTTCATAGCTAGATTAAAGCTTAAGTGCCTTTTTTTCTTGAAAGAAAGAGGTTACTCAGTGATATGATAATAACTCTAGCACATAGACATCAGCAATGAAGGAAATACCTGGCTTATTCATAGAAAGCAGAATGAGTGCAAAGACGTTCTAAGATAGCATGAATCCAATATCTACTACTGCCTCCCATATCATTTATAATTTTATAGTGATCATACTTGTCGCATTTAGAAAAAATAATTTTATTTAATATGCTGTGAAGACTCGTCCATTCTATCTATTTATATATCCATCCATCTACCTACCTACCCATGGATTCAAAATGGGGATTTCCCGACTTATGGTTTTTTTGGGTAATCTTTTGGTTGGAACTAGGACGATTTCATATATGCACATTTTTTACCAAAGATAATCACAAGAAAGAAGATCACCCTGTTTTAGGGAACCAAAAAAAATGCTAAAATTTCACTCAATATAGATTCAGGTATTCCAGAATTGAGGTCATCGCCTCCCACCTATTTCTCACATTCCATTTCATAATTTATAGAACATTTTTCTCACCCAGACATCCCTATTGTGAGCAAGAGCAAACAGGTGTGCCTAAATCTGCTCGAAGTCTGCAGATTGGGCCCCGTGGAAGACACAGGAGACAAGGCTGTCCCCACCCCAAAATGTCTAAAGATATAATTTGAGGATTTAAGCTCTCCCAAATCAAACACTTATTGTGAGCCACCCTAAACACACCAACTTTATTTAGACACCAAAATCTGCCAAAATGAAACAAAATGCAATTCATCCTTCTTAAAACTATATTGTAATTCTGGAGTAATAATTTTCTATACACGAGAAAATTCTAACAATATGAATAAGTTCATAAGGAACAATGATTGGGAGTTATTTATACCTCTTTTTGGGTCGTTATAATTCCTCTATATCGGCTGCCATGTAAATGATGTCTTAAGCATGTTTGTGGGTTGCTTTATATTAAGTTCAAGTTGGTTTGATCATTTCCAAATGGATTCCTGGTGATATGTCGTCTATAAACACCCCATTACATTGGTCAGGCTTGGGTTCAAATTTGGTAGTCCAGCTTGCAATCTCTTTCCTAGGCTAGGATGCATCCTATGCCATAATTACAGGCATCAACATTAACATTGAACTCTTTAATCCAATCAGGATATACACATATTGGCATACCTGCACCCACCAGCCTTGTCTTCAGTTCGCTGTAAATTTTTTGTTGTTCCTTTGTCCATACAAGTAGGATGGATTTCCTAGTCACGACCCTCAAGTGATATAACAAAAATGCTAAATTCTTGATAAATATCTTGTAGTATCCAACATAACCTAAAAATGACTTAGGTGCGCTGATGTTTTGAGGCAGTTTTGTATTCAAGGCCGCACAGATCTTGTCAAGGTCAATTGTCTATCCTGCCCTGCAGACCACAAGTCGTAAAGGTTGACAGTGTGGAACCATAAAATAACATTTATTAGGATTGAAAGATAGGTTGGCCTCCCTACAAAACTTCATCCACTTGGGAGCTTGTAAATCCAATCCCTTTGTCTTAGAGGTGAACCAATCATGTAGAAAATTTAGGGCACAAGTCGTAAAGAACATGTGAGTGGGCTTGGGTCTGTAATATGGTTAAAATATTTACTCAATGCATTGTCATAAACTCAACCCCTACCTCCATATGCCTCAATTTCAAAACATAGGGGTGGGCTTTGATTTGTAATATGGTTAAGTGGTGCACATATGCATTTCCATAAGTTTGACCCCTACCTCTAGGTGTGTACCCATGGCTACCACAAGGTTCCTGTTGTGGGCCTAATTTGCACCCCTGGAGGGGCTTCTTCAAGCTCCCTCCAACCAAGCCACAAAATGAGAACAACCCTAGGCTGTGGGTACCCTGTAGTGGAGTTGAACCTCTAGAGAAGGCCAGCTTCCTTTTGATGGATCACTTAAACTAATGCTACTGCTGGGAAAAGGGATAGAGAGGGGGTAAAGGGTTACTAAGAGAGCTAAAAAGGTGATGCACCAAATTAAAATGGGGACTCACATAAGCATGAAGTAAACACTGATGAAGCATAAGACAATGCTAGCTCACACAACCTCACAGACTAGCTGATTGAATAAGTGTTTCATAAACTAGGGCACAAGCAATGAATGAAGCAAAGAGGAATTCTAAGATTTAAACCAGGCATACATTAATGGCGGAAAGAGCATGAGTTCAGATCTGCAAATAGCTTGAAAACACCTAAAAACAGGGAAGAAAGAAGGACAATGGACATGGAAGAAACTCCTTCACAATACCATCATGCACAAGCTTGCTAAACACAATTCAGAGGCAAGAGATAGGTAAAGAAAGTCTTTATTGCTTCAAGAGGTCTTTCATACAAATTTTGACAAGGTCTTGTCTTATCAAATGAGAGTCTCCTGATACTCCAATGTGAGTGTCTTTTTTTTCCAATGGGGAAGAAATGAGAGATATAGAGAAATGGGGAAGAGAGAGAGAGAGAGAAGCGAGCAAACATAATTCAATAAATGAGGTCCAATCACTTTGATGGAGTCCCAACCACCTTTTGATCGATTAGCATTAATCTTGCCTCCCAATTAGCCATTCAGTAGCTCCAAATGATCCTTAAGCCCCCTGATTGGATTAGAAACATACTAGAAGACAAGAATTTGTTGAAAGTGTTGAGTCATGATCCATTAAAATGGGAAAGTCTCCAAAGACTTTTGGAACTTCATTGAATGCCTCACTTGCCTTTCTCAACCTCTGAACTCTCCATCTTCTTAATGAGCTTACAACACCATGCTTCATCTTGATATGTCCTTTATGTTATTAGACAACCACTTGAACTCATTCATCTAGTGTCCCCTCTGACATTCCTTTCACAGTCACCATCCTGTCATTACTCCAAACCTTGAACATAGGTCCATTATAGATGTAAACCAATCACCTTTATTGGTTTTCATATAGCCATAATTGCCATGAAGATCCACAGGCTACCTAGCCACATGTTCATGATCAAGACGTAAAACGTACGTTTGAGGGCTTTTGAGAAGTTTAGCTGAGCTTTAATGGCGTCCTACGATTCTGCAGTGTTTGCTTCTGGTAACTCAGATCGTATTTGATCTTTCATTTATACATTTCCCTGTTTGATTGGTGAAATCTTTGATCTGATGTGTCTGCCTATGTGGCATTTCCTTGGGCAGCTTATTTTATTTTAAAACCTGACCGTTGTCACCTTGGACACGTGTCTTCATCTTGTGCCCCCCTTGAACTCGATCAAATTTGCTCCATCGATTTCCTCTGGAGTGTTCTGGCTTTGACCTTCATCGTTGCCGTTGATCTGCATTTTGCTTTTTGGATCATGCCACTTGGCAGCCCTGCGTTGATATTTGTCTCGGCTTTCGAAAATGTGACACTTGGCAGTCCTGCGTGCCTCCTGTGGACCCTACTATTAGTCTCCATCTGGTTAACGCGCTTACACCACGTGGTGGCCTCGCGTGCAATCTAGCTCATTGACTTCTTGACCTCATGCACACTGTCAATCTTCTCTGCATGGTTGAATGCGTGTCGATCTTCTTTCTGCTTGATCAAACGCACGTTGATTCGCTAAGTCATCGTGATCATGACACTTGTCATCAACGCGTTCAATCTCAGGATCCAATGACCTTTTGACTTCGAGCTCGTCGTTAGATCTGCTTTTGTACAGTTGAATGCATGCCGTCAATCTATCTTTTGACTTATTGACTTTGATGAGCACCAGCGTGCCGTTGATCTTTGATGCGAGCTATCGAGAACATGCCACTTGTCAGCCCTACGTTCAACTTGAAGCTCGTTAAGGATGTTTCCAAATGGCTACTTCCTGTGGTTTTAATTTGACTTCCCTTGACACGTCCCATGCTGCTAGATCATTTTTTAGGCATATACTTGGCTCGAACTTGTGAATTCTTTTGCTCAAATGAACTAGGTGGATCATGACTAAACTTAGACCTTTGAAGGTCGCCAATTATGAACTTAGTTCATTGTCCTATCTGTGAAAACCAATTTCTTTATTGGTTTTCTATATAGTTGCACTCGTTGAGAAAAGACAAATGAACCAAAACCCTGAAAGGAGTAATTCCTTCCCTTGATCCTCAGAGCATTGCTGTAGATGAAGATTACTTAGACTACAGGCAAAAGCTTTGTGTGTAGGCCAATTTTGACCAACATTTCTAGCGACCACCTGGGATTGCATGTCTGCTATGCAACAGATTAGTTGCCTTGTCTGATTTATTGGGCACAAGGGGTCACAAGTCTTTCTTCCCAACTGATATGAGAATGGTGCAAGGTTGTCCATTCTGAAAACCTTCTTTTGAAGCAAAAAGAACCACAAGAAACAAAACTAACAAAGTGTCCAAGGCACTTAGGGAAAGGGAAACACACAACTGAAAAGAAATGTGCACAAGGCACTTAGAGGAAAACATAAAAATCTACTCTAATATGTATAATATATACAATGGCTGCAAACTCTCCTAATAACAAGACTTTAAATGAATGCCATTAACTGGGATGGGTAATACCTCTCTATCCAGTTGGACAAGCTGAAAAACATTATGCCATTTGCATCCGTGGATCAAGGACCACTCCACAAGCTGTCAAACTTGGTATGGTTGCCTGGCTTGGCCTTATTTGAATCCCACTTGAGGAATAGATCCCCTTCTTTGAAGTCCCTTGCTATGGCTCTCTTGTCAAAGGCTTTCTTGACTTGAGCTTGATGTGACTCTAGTGTTTTAATTGCAAGGTCCAAAGTTTTTTCAAGCTCCATGAGCTCCGCCATCCTCACACTCATAGGTTCACTCTCCAACTCAAGTTGATGGGCTAACTCCAAGGCAAGTAACTCAAGAGATATGGGCAATTTGGCCTCCCTCTCATATACAAGGACAAAGGGTCAGTTACCAATGGCAACTTTGGGAGTCACTCTATCAACCCATATGGCTGTCCTTAACTTTGTGTGTCACACCCTCTAATTCTTTTTCATAGTCCTCTTGATAATCCTTATCAAGTTCTTGTTTGTTGACTCTGCTAGTTCATTGCTTTGGGGGTAGTAATTTGAGGATGTACTAAGGTAGATGCCCAGCTGAAGTACCCATTCACTTGCTAGTTTCTTCAAGCTCCATAAGCTTCGCCATCCTCATCCTCATAGGTTCACTCTCCATCAACTCAAGCTGATGGGCTAACTCCAAGGCAAGTAACTCAAGAGATATGGGCAATTTGGCCTCCCTCCCATATACAAGGACAAAGGGTGAGTTGCCAATGGAAACTTTGGGAGTCACTCTATCAACCCATAAGGTTGTCCTTAACTTTGTGTGTCACACCCTCTGATTCTCTTTCATTGTCCTCTTGATAATCCTTATCAAGTTCTTGTTTGTTGACTCTGCTAGTTCATTGCTTTGGGAGTAGTAATTTGAGGATGTACTAAGGTAGATGCCTAGCTGAAGTACCCATTCACTTGTCTTTATGCCAACAAATGCTAAGGCATTATCTGAAGTTATTGTTGCTGGTACACCAAACCTCGTCCCTATACTATCATAGAAGTCCAATATTGTTGTTTCTGTAATGTCCCCAAATTGGGACCAAAGACCAAAATAGAGGTTTTTCCACAAACTTAAACAAATCTGAAATAAATACTGAAAATTACAACCTTTTAAACCCTTCAAAAATTTTGCAACTCTGAACAATCGATTACTAACTTTTATTATTTTCAAATCTGCCCTTAATAATTTATTATTTTACCTCAAACGGCTGAAACTTAGAAAATGCATAACTTCTGAAATACTTGGAATTATAATATGAATGAGGACTCAAAACGATCATAAAAATAGCAACTATCAAACAAAGAAAGTGTTTGAATTTTCCATCCACGGGAGGTCCTGTTGTAGGCTGAAATTGCACCCTTGTGGGAGAGTTTTTAGGCTCTCTCATTCCTATCTACAATATTGGAGCAACCTCAGGCTGTAGGTATCCTGTAGTGAGGTTGAGCCTCCGGAGAAGGCTGGTTTCTTCTTGGTAGATCACCTAAACTAATGCTTCTGCTTGGAAAAGAGGTAGAGAGGGGGTATAGGGTAACTAAGAGAGCTAAATGGGTGATACACCAAATTGATTGACACTCACATAAGCATGAAATAAACACTAATTCAGCACAAGATAATTCTTGCTCACACAACCTCACAAACTAGTTAATTGGCACAAGTGTTTCATAAACTAACCAAACAATACATGAAGCAAAGAGAAATTTCAAAATTCACACCAAACGTCCATTAATGGCAAAAAGAGCTCAAGTTCAGATCTGCAACTAACTTGAAAACACCTAAAAATAGGTAAGAAAGAACGACAATGGACATGGAAGAACAATTCTTCACAAGGCCATCATGCACAAGCTTGCTAAGCACAATTTAGAGGCAAGAGATAGGCAAAAATTGATCTTTAAAGGTCTTTCTTACAAATTTTGACAGGGTTTTTCCTTTTCAAATGAGGAACCCTTTTTAGGCTCAAAAGCCTCTATATATAGCAGAAAGGAATGAGAGAAGAGGGGGCTTGCGTGAGAAAACGGAGAGAGTGGTCATAAATGGCTGCAACCACCACTATGTCTTTGCAATTGCCTTGACCATGAGATGAGCCATCCAAGATCACCGCAAATCTCCTCAAACCCCTTGTGCATTCAAGTCTCCCTTGATTGGGAGTTGAGAGAGCCATGTCGCGGGTAGCTGCATGTTCTCGCCAAGTGTAAATGATTTGATCTTTTGTATTTAAAATTTGGCGGGCTTCTTCACTTTGCATGTACGTTGCTCCACCTAGATGCATCTATTCTTAGTTTGACCACTTTACATGTTCTGACTGCGAGCTGTAGACCACGTCATCGGAGTTGAAAGGAGAAATCCAAATCCTTTAGGAGGGAAGACCTTTTTCAAATATTAAAAGAGCAATCCTTTAGGGCAAACTGGTAGACCAAACCAGTAGGGTTTGGGACAACAAAGGGAGCTGTCAAAATGGAACAATGAGACAAGAAATGAGCTAAGAAGAAAAAAACTTTGCTTCACTTGCAAATATCCTTGGACATTGGGTCACCATTGTCGTGGGAAGGGGGCAAGTGCACTACATTGAGGTACATTCAGAAGGAGAAGAAGAGGAAGAAGAGGAAGGGGCAACCACCTATGAGGAGGACCTTTTGGAGATCCTTGGAGGAGAGGACATGAGTGGCACTTTGGCTTCATTATTGGGGGCTCTTAGATACTACCCCTTTCGTGTGAGGGGAATATTGAAAGGTAAGAGTGTTACTCTTCTCATTGATAGTGGGGCCACCCACAATTTCATTGATAGGAGTTTGATTGCTACATGTGGACTTCAACCTACCAAATTCAAGGGATTCTGTGTGACCATGGCGGAAGGCTTCACCATCCCTTGTACCACCAAGGTTCCCAAGCTTAGCATCATGTTGGGAATACACCCCATTGAGGATGACTTCTATGCAATTGGCATTGGAGAGACTAAACTTGTCTTAGGCATCCAATGGTTGCACTCTCTTTGAGAGTACACACAAAATTACCGAACCATGGAGCTCAAATTCGATGTGGATGGGAAAGAGGTAATATTACATGACTTGAGTGACAAGGCAACCCCGGAAGTGACCTCAAAAGTGATGGAAGGGATCTTCCATGAAAAGCCTTTGGTAGAGACAAGGGCAGCAAGGAAGGCTGCATTTTCTGAGTTGGGACAGCCACCTCTACTTGTAGAGTTTTATCACACAATTGGTTTGGTAAAGGGGTCAAAGGTTGGAAAGTATTGTTCTTAAAAAGAAGTCAACAAAGTGGTCAAAACTGAGTATGGGCAGCCACTAAGGTATGTGAAAGATCATTTAGTTCCTTGTTTTATGAGATTTACGAATTCTAAAAAGAAAGGTTCAAAACAAGTTTACAAGAAGATTGAATTTCAGTTTGGGGAAAAAAGGTTTGAAATTTGCATGGGGAAGAGGCCTAGGTTCAGAAAATTCTTAGTTTTTCATGAAAAATCAGAATATCTCATGCTCAAGAAAATAAGGAAAGATTGATTCATTTCAACTTCTAGCGAATTTAGTAAAAGAAGGGCAAGATGCACCTTTGGTTGGCAAAAGAAAGTGGAACGTGGAAACCTAGGATCAGCCCTTCCAAGGCAAGATACCATGGCTCTTTGCGAACATGGTAAGTGCTCTACATGATGTGAATTCTGTTTTGGGACAGCGAGGGTTGAGTTTGCATATAGAAGGCAATTTAAAGGGCACACTAGGAGGAAGGACATTCAGTTCACAGATTGGAAGAGTGGTTGGGAAACCACGTCAACTTCCCCTTTCAAGGGGATGGGGGAAAGAAAGAGGAGGCAAGAGACATGTATGGTAGAATTGTGGCAAGATTGGTCACATTTTTTTAAAGGTATTGACAGGTGAACATTCGAGGCCCAGTTTTCCAGCATACATCTTGTTGGAACAAATTTTTTCAGCCACTATAATGCTGTCAGCTTTGATAATTTTCCTTTTCTCATCATCTTGAAGGGATATCTGAGGTACATGACCTCAATGGGAAGGGAAAAGAAGAATAAAAGATGCTGTTGTACCATTTCCAGATTGCACAAGCAGCCATGAGTCTTCAAATACAATATTAAAGGGCTTCATTGTAATGCCCCCTTTTTGGGCCAAAAGACCAAATAAAGATTTTCCGTAAAATCCACAATGTTTGCAAATAATTTTTGAATTCTGAATTTAAAAAAAAATAGCAAAGCCTGGCTAAAATAAATGCTCCAATCACATACCAAACACCACCAAACCCTTGACGCCAAAGTGCAAGAAATATGTAGGCAATTTACAACAATCACTTCAACCAATAATCACCACAATGTGGGCAAATATGAGCAACAAACTGAAAATAAGAAAAATGCACATTTTTACCATGGTGGGAGGACTATATTCTGATTTAGACTTGCGAGAAATATCCAATTTTTATCTCAGAAAAATAGTAGTTGTTCCTTTCTCAAATACTTCTTCAAACTCTAGCAAACACCATACTAAATATGTCAAAAAAATCAGAATAATTTCAGCAACCATTTAGGGAATCCAAGGTGATCAAAATGCCTTCCAAGAGAAGTTGCCCAAGTCAAACAAGGCTGCAATAAATTAAGGAAATACAATTCCCGAACTAGGGCCTTGGGCACCCTCAATGACCTCCAAAGCTCATACAAGTCGTCAATGTTAAAAAAAATGCAGAATATTTATTTGGCATAAATCAACACTTCAAGAGTCAAAATTGACCATAAACCCTATCAAATAATTAAATAATAATTCAAAAAATTATTATTTATTTTTTCAGCGAATTAGGGCCTTAAAACCCTCACCAAGCCTTCACAAATCCCAATGCCACGATTCATAAATTAGAAATAAATTCTAGAATATTGATTTGATCAGTTGGACCTCCAATTGACCTCAAAACACTCTCCAAAGACTCCTAAGGCAAATTGTCCCACTCCAAGGGCAAGACAAAATATTCCTTTGTGCAAAGGTGGGGTTCCAAAACACCTTTTTAAAGATAATTCAGCTCAAACAACAGAAGCAATTATTGGACATACATCCCAATCACTCTTCAAGCATGAAGATTCAATATATAAATTCATCATGTCTAAAATAGAAGCCCTCATGTCCATATATAGTCTTCAAAGTGGGGCGACCCACTCTTGGAGGCAAAATACCTTTTTAAAATCCCTTAACCACTTTTCAAAATATCTTTTCTTCTTTTATTTTACCACTTAGCTGACATTTACTCTTTTTCCCACTTATAATATTAAATTAATAGCCAAAATAGATTTAGCAATTAAAATTAATTTAAGGTAATAATTTAATAAATAATTAATTAATTTACCCAAATTCCAAGAGTGATTACATCACTTTTAGGCAAATAATTAATTAAAATACCTTCTCCCAATATTATTTGAACTCTCAAGTGCAATAATGGTTAAAACCACTTTTATAAATTGCTTTAGTGGTAAAAACCACTTTTTAATAATATTCTATTAACTAACTAAAATTGCCTTATATGGTCAAATGATCAAAATCACTATTCGGGTAATCTTAATCAATTAATAAAATAAAATCCCTAAAAGTTATCCCTTAGTCTATGGAGAAAAGTAGACTAAAGGTCTTAAATCCCTGTTTATTTGTGAACCGGAAATGGGGACATTATATTCATCAAGAGGTCTTTCTTCCATGGGAAGAATCGAGGATTGAGTTTTGCATGAGACCTATGATTGGGACAGCCCATTGGTTGTTACAATTGCTTGAAGACAAACAATTTTGGGTAGGAAGGACTGTCATGTCCCTCTTTTGGACATAGAATGAACGAAGATCCTTAGCCTTGTTTTGTTTCCCAAGGGCGAAGGGAAGAAGAAAGAAAAGGGAAACATTTGGGGTTTCTAAGGGCAATTTGCAAAAAGTACTTTATTGTTTTAATTTTCACTATAATTGTGGTCTCTTGAGGGTCATGGGCACCCAAGAGCTTAAGTGGGGGTTATAAGGATTGCTCTTTTAATATTTAAAAAAGGTCTTCCCTCCAAAATGGAATGCACATCTTGGGGGAATTGATGTGAAAGAGTGGAGGATCATTTGGAGAGGGAATGCAATTATAATATTTGAATTTTGAGGTCTAAGCACGAAAAACTTAACCCAAGATTGGAGACGAAAACCGTCAAGGCTAAAGAGGAATTAGGGATGAAACCCTCTAATTTTTTATTAGAGCAGCATCATTTCAGAGGCTACAATTGAGCTTGAATATTTAGAAAATCCAAAATACATGTGAAGTGTGGCGAATATTTTGTGACGTGTGGCGACATGCTTTGGGGGTTCACACCAAGGGTTGTTTATGGGCAGCGAACCAATTCATTTATTAAAGACCCTTTTAATTAGGGTTGCATTGAAGTTTGCTTGTTGAAGACCCCTTGTCCTAGGGTTGCATGGATAAGGACATTTATCTGCTGTTTTGAAGTTGGGCAACCCCCTTTGGAGATTGTATGCATCATTTTATAGGCTTGATTGGCCTAATTTGCAAATATGAACATTGCATAATATTTCTATTATTTTATTAGAATTTTCTCAATAATTATTGTTTCAAAACATGCTGGAAAAAGATATTTATATCCGCTGAATATTTGATATTTTTTTGGTACTTATTTGATTATAATATAAGGTGATTTCTGGGTGGAAAAACACCTATTTAATTTTGCAATTTGCCAGCGCTTGTGGCGTCTAGGGTTTGAGGTTGAAAGGCTCTTTTATGCCCTATTCATCATTGAAATAATTGTTGAATTATTGCTAGGGTTTGACATAATTAACTGTAGCAGTGTGTGAGGGTTTGATCACTAGGTATTGCAATAAAAATTAGAAAATAATATATTTCAGCTAGGGTTTGGTCAAAGAAATCAGAATTTAGGGTTTTATCCTATTTTGCGATATTTCAGGAGTACGTTGAACCATGTTGCCAAATGTATCTGAATGATAGGCGACCAGATGTCCATGTGTGAGTACTACATTGAGTGCGTAGTCAGAGGCATCGATGTGATCTTGAAGAAGTGGATAATGTCAGGGATTGAAAGAACAGGTTTTGTGTAGAGGCACTGCTTGAGATCCTCAAAAGAACATTGTTGTGTAGGTGTCCATTGGAATGTTGCCTTGGCACGCATGATCTAATTGAAAGAAAATGTTGTGCGGGAAACCAAGAACAAACTTGCAGTAGAAGTTTGACAGTCCAAGAAAACTCCTCAATTCAATAAGATTGCATAGAGTTGGCCAATCTTGAATTATCTTGATCTTTTATGGATCTACATGGATGCTTTTGCAGTCACTGATGTACCTTAGGTATTGAATCTATGCAATGTCAAATGTTCACTTTGATAAGTTGGCTTGCAACTTGTGTTGGCGCAAAGTGTCTAAGACGCGTGAGATATGCTCCACATGATCCTCCCACATCTTTCTGAAGATGAGGATGTCATCTAAGTAGATGATGATGGAGGAGTTGAAGAAGAGACTAAGCAGATCGTCCATCAAATGCATTAATGTTGTTGGCACATTGGCCAATCCGAAAGGCATAAATAACCATCATATAATCCCCATGTGGTATTGAATGTTGTTTTCCAAACATCCTTAGAAGGGATTGGTACCTAATGATAACTTGACTTTAGGTTGATCTAGGTGAAGCATTATGCACCTCAAATCTGGTCCAAGAGGTCATCGATGCATAGAATTAAGTACTGATTCTTTACTGTTATCTTGTTGAGCGTGTGGTAATCAATGTACAATCGCCATGTACCATCTCTTTTTGGCACGAGGACTATCCAACTGCCATAAGAAGAAGAGTTTGGCTTGATCTTGCCTTGATCAAGAAGCTCTTGGATCTAGCACCAAACTTCATCATTCTCCCAAATGGACCTACGGTATAATGGATAGTTTGGAAGAGGGGATCCAAGAACCAAATTGATGTGATTCTTTACCATGCAATAAGTTGGCAGACCCTTTGGCTCTTCCAAGACATCTCCATATTGTTGCAATATCTTGCCGAGTTGTTGTTGCAGTGGTGTTTGTGCGGATTGGTGCATTGCAAAAGTGTGCCTACTCTTTTGTGTAGGTGCCTTTGGGCAAACCATGAGTAGCAAAAACTTCTACGTTTGTAAGATGAGTTGTGGCATTGATTGGTAGACACCAAGGTGATTTTGGTCATTAGAGGTGACTCCAAAAGGTTGGAAAACTTGTCTTTGACATGCACAGTTCATCATTACGGCTTGGATAGATATGTAACATCACAATCATACAAATAGTCTTCTAAGAAAAATGTTACAAATCTAAACTTTGTACTACATTTTCCTCGGGCTTGTATATCCTTCCCTTGCTGCAGCCATCCCAAGGAGTATGGTTTAGGATGCGCAACAATGGTAAGGTCAAGGCATTGGGCTATACCTTGTGCAATAATGTTCTTCTGGCTTCCACTGTCAATGTGTTGACGCTGTGGATTGCACCCTCGAAAGAAGGCTGAGATTCTGTCTTCCACGCGGCACAATGGAGACTCCCCTCTTGCTGTGGGTCTGGCAAAACTGAGAGGAGAATCTCTAGCTAAGGGCTAGCTCTCTTTGTTGCATCTCTGAGGTCTTGGATTTCTTACTAACAACAATGGGGGGGGTGAAAAGGGAGAGAAATACAATTGAAATAAAACCTATCTAAATGGTGATGCACCAAAAAATGATTGATCTACTTAGCTTTGACATACACTTTACATCAAGAACAAGCTAATATACACTTCATTTGACACAAGAGAACTCTTCTGCATCAGTGTTTCAGTAAGGGGTCCTCTGGAGATTCAGGGAGGAAGAACTACCGGAGGTGTTCTAAGACACACTATAGCAACCTGTTCACATGCGTCTATACTCTGTTGTGAACACTTCTTGCTGACCTGCGAAAGAAGAACTCACAATACACTAGACATGCTGGAATCATTCTGTGAAAGCATGAAGGAAAATGACTTAACACAAGACAAAACCATAGACATATGCAAAAGTGCAAACTCAAATAGAGGTAAAAATGCTGTCTTGATTCAAGGTAAATTCCTGCAAGGCTTCGCCATACAAGCTGAGAGATATCTTTCTCTCTTGAGAGGTTACAATATATAGCATAAAGAGAAAGACTTCTGGCGCCTTCCAGAACAAGCAGCCCATGCTCGTTGAATGCCTTGGAAAGAGGAAACTTGCTCATGCTAGTGTCATCCTTCTAGAAACGGCCTGGAAGAACCATGCTGTAGATGTCGCAAGTCTTGACTTTACAGCGTAAACCATCTTAAATGTTCTTGCAAAAGCATGGGTCGCTTTGTCTCATCCGCAACAATAACTTCCTATGCCGACGCTTTTTGTGTGCCACCTGGGCTGTTCTATTCTTTTCTGCGCTTGACTTATGTGTGCGTGGTCGTGCTTTCACTGTTTTCTCTCTTTCCTGGCAACTCGGCTCTCGGGCTATCTTTTTGTCTTTTGCTGGCTCTTCGGGCTCCTTTCTCAGTGGGTCACTGAGTTTCCCTCGGGTCTTATGCCCCTTTGAATTCCGTCGGGCCTGCACCATTCGAGCTCTATTGGGCCACTTGTCGTGAAGTCATTAGTCCTTTGGCTTGTCCTCAATGGACGACACATCCCGTCAAAATTGACGTCTGTGGGCCTCTCACTATTCAAAAACCAAATGGCTATTTCATCACCGTAATTTTGACGTCTGCAAGCCCATCACCATTTGAAAGCCAACGGCTAGTTTGTTGCCTTGAATTTGACGTGCTCGGGCCCATCACCCATTTGGCAATTGCTTCGGCCCTTTGTATTCCTTCGGCCTTTTGCAATTGAACCTTCCCGAAGGGAAGGTGTCCCTTTGGAGCTTGGAAAATGTCCCCTTTTGGGTTGCTGGGAGTCCCCCGCGAGGGCACTTACCCTTCGGGCTTCCTTGTCTTCTGAATTGCTTCGGACATTTTGTCCGAAGGAAATCCTCCCTTCAAAGTCCCGGCCTTTATTCTTCGATCTTTTTCTTCGGACAAATTCCTTCTGACAAAAAGTCCGAAGGAATTTGCCTGTCCCTTGTATTTTCCTTCGGACATTTTGTCCGAAGGACCTTTGCCTTTTGCCGTGGATTTCCTTCGAACAAAAGTTCGAAGGAATCCTTTGCCTTGCTCACTTTTTGGAAGGAAACTTTCCTTTCGGGTCTTCTGCCTTGTTCTCTTAGAATGTGCTTCTGCCCTCCACAAGGGTATCTTGGGCCCAAAGTTGCCCTTCGGAGCTTGCTGAACGGTCCCATTTGGTCACCTGCCTACCTTCCGCAAGGGCACTTGTCCTTCGGACCCTTGTGAAAGACTTGTATCTCTTTAAAGTTGCCCATTCTTTTGGCAAAAGACTTGTGAAACTAGCTGTCCACAGCGAAATAAACCTCTGGATCAACCCGAAACATCTACAAAGCTCAAGTGTCACTTGGCTCTTTACAGAACAGGGCTACTACAAAGGGAAATGGCACAATTGCAGTAGAGGACAGCAGGGAAAGAAAGGAGACCAATTTTTTGACCTGTAGGACCAAAAATGGTCAACACAATTATGATATGGAGATGCTAAGCCTTCACCCAAAACTTGGTATGGAAGAAACGCTCTCATTTGTCAGAGGTGTCTATGATAGTGGCCTTGGTACTCAGATAAGTGGCATCTGGGTCAGTGTCATCCATTTGCACAAGACTTGATGTAGATTGCACAATCAAGAATTGTTGTGTACAACATTCATAATTGCTATGTGAGCTTGTGGGATGCTGATGGCACCATTTGTCACCTTGGTTCTTCTTGCCTTTGTCTAGTGCAGAAGATGTTGAAGTCTTCTATTGTTGCGCAACCTTCTTAGGTGACTCCCCCTTGTGTCGCATTTTCTACTTATGCGCAATAGTGTTGATGAGTTTTGTATGGGTTGATTCTTCTGTGCGGTGCTAGATGAAGAGAATTTTTGCTTCATTTTTGCCTTAGCTTCGATCTTGGCTACATTGCAATATGCTCTTCCCCATGTGTCAGATGTCAAGAATTCCATCTTTGCGTGAATATATAGCGAAAGTCCATTGATAAACTTCAACACTTTATGTTGTTATGCCAAGTTCTTGTGTAGGCATGTAGTTCAGTCATGGAACTCGTTGGTGTACTCCTCAACTGATCATTCCTTATGTTGGCACAACTATTGTAACTTGATGTATTCATCCTCATAGTGCTTGCGGGGGTAGTACTCATCCTTCAAGGAGTCAACAAAAGACTTGCAACTCTAAATGGACTCGTCCTCTTGCTCGCATTGCACGCTGAAGTTTCCCACCAGTGGGACACTGAAATAGACATTTTCAACATAGCGAAGGTTCAACATTGGTAAAATGATTGACTAAGAAGTATGTCTCAAGTTGTTAGACCCAATCATCCAATGTTGTGGCATTGATTTTTCCTTTGTACACTGGGATGTCAAAATCGATTTGCACTTTGAAAGGAGCTTGCTACTGGAAAAATGGATGCATAGGCCGTGTGGAAGTAGTGGATTGTGGCCCAAGCTGTAGCATGAGTTCACGAAACTGGTCAAAGAGTTCAGTGCACTGTTCCTCAAGGGAGTTGGGAATGAGCTTTTGGACATCTGGGGATGCCTCATAATTTATGGGATTTAGCCATCTTATTCTTGCTATGGTGTTCCTTTGCATACTATGAAACATAATCGTCTGGTAGTCCTTTCTCATATTGCACTCGTTTGTTTACAAGCATATGAGAGTTCTTGCTTTGATACCAATGATCTGCACCATAGGGCCTAAGATGCCAATGCCGTGGACAATCTCGCGCTTGGAGACAAGTTGCAGATTGTAGAATGCACAAAAGGTAATATAAACAACAAAAAACCAAACACACATTCAAATGTGGAAATCTGATATGCAAAATTGCAAATTCTATTCAATATGCAAAATAGGGAAAAAGTACTGTTGACCATTTTTGGTTCTGCAGGTCAAAAAACGGTTTTCCTTTTGTTTCCTTGCTGTCCCAGTCTTTGATGTTTTCACCTTGCTGCAATCGTGTTTTTTTTCCCCTTTGCAATAGTCCTAGTCTTATAAAGAGTTGAGAGATCCAAGACCTGTAGGTTTTGTTTCAATATGGAGCTTATTTCACTTCGAGCGATTGCCTTGCACAGTTCTTGTCGGCAAAAAAGAATGGGCCGGTTCTAAAGGGAAGCAAGTCTTTCAGCAGGCTCCAAAGGCAAAGTGCCCTTGCGGAAGGCAGCAAGCACCTTCAGAAAAGTGAACAAGGCAGAAAAGAGGTGAGTTTTCACAAGGGAAATTTTCAAAACTTGAAGGCATTTCCTAAAAAATTGAAAAGGGTGGTTCAACGTTGGGGTTCAATGGTATGAAATGAACTACACAGACTGACCAACAGTCACATGATCTTTCCAGAAGCTTTGAACTTAGAAATATTGAAATATTGAACCATTGAACCATGGTTGGTTCAAGCGGTTGGTTTAAATAGTAGGTTCAACGATGCATCGAATTCAAAAGGACACTGAGTGAACCCGACTCTGTATTGAACTGTTGAACCATTGAACCGCTGAACTCCAAAAAACGGTTCAAGTTCAATTGAAAGGTTCAAAGTCATAGCTAAAAAGAAAGCCCGAAACGGCCTACACAATTCGCAAAAGGGGCAATAGATTTGCTTCAGAGTGCTTTTAATCGGCAAAAAGACCAAGTTCAAAAGGCCAAAGGATCATTTTCAAAAGCCCGAAGGGCAAGTGCTCTTGTGGAGGGCAAGAAACACTTAAAAAGGGACCAAAGTGGACAAGGCAGAAAAAGGGCAGAGTTTCCTTTCGGAGAAAGACAAGGCAAAAGACATAAGATTCCTTCGGACATTTTGTCTGAAGGAAATCCAAGGAGTAGACAAAGGTTGAATTCCTTTGGACCTTTTGTAAGAATAAATTCACAAGGCAAAAAACCAAATGGAAGAAAACCCTTTGGAAAGAAATCCGCGGCAAAATGGCAAGAGCAAATTCTTTCGGACAAAAGTCCGAAGGAATTCCTTTGGACATTTTGTCCGAGGGAAAAGCCCGACCGAAAGAAACAAGCGGCAAAACTTTTTGAAGAAACATTTCCTTTGGACAAAATGTCCGAAGGAATTCCTTCGGACAAATTGTCTAAAGGAATTGAGAGGCCAAGGCAACCCTAAGGATCCCGAAGGGCAAGTGCCCTTGCGGGGGACTCTCGACTGCCAAAAGGGGGACCTTTCTCCAAGTCGAAGGGACACCTTCCCTTTGGGAGGGTTCAACAACAGAGGCCCGAACAAAGAAAACTCTGAAGGAATACTTCGGAAGGAAAGAAACCCGAAGGAATTACCAAAGGTGTGATGGGCCCGAAGACGTCAAATTCAGCATCGCGAACTAGCCGTTGAGGTTCAAATGTCTGGTAACGTCCTCGTGGACGTCAAATTCAGGGAAATGGAATAGCCGTTGATTCTCATATATTTAAAGACGGGCCCATGCATGGAAAGGAGTTAGAAGAGATGCCGAAAGAATTCATAAGTGCGAACCCGAAGGGATTCAAAGGCTTTAAGGCCAAAGAGAAGATAGCCCTGAGGGAAGATAGCCCTGAGGGCCGAAAGAGCCAAGAAAAGACAAAAGCTGAGAAAGGATAAAAGCCAAGCGCAAAAGCAGACAAAACAGTCCAGGTGGCAAAAGAAAGCGTTGGCACGAAGAGTTATTGCTGCGGTTGAAACAGTCTCCGCCAAGTGGTCATCAAGGAGCGCAAACAGTGAAGGCACGGCCTATTTTTTCCTCATTTTGCATTAATGAGTAGACAACCGCGTGAATCTCTTTAAGAAGCGATCTTGTTTGCAGACAAAAGGGCGCGGCCCATGCTTTCACCATGACATTCAATATGATTTAGGCGCAGAAGTCAAGACTGGCAACTGACACAGCATGTTCTTTCAACGACTTCCTCTTCCCAATGTTTTCAACGCAGCATGGGCCACTTGTAAAAAAAGGCGCCACTGCTTCCTCTTTCTCTATATATATTGTAAACTCTCATTTTGAGAAGATATCTCTTAGCTTGTATGGTGAAGCCCTGCAGGATTTTACCTTGAATCAATACATAGCCTTTTTTACCTCCATTTTGAGTTTGCACTTTTGCATGTCTATGGTTTTGTCTTGTGTGAAGTCATTTTCTTTCATGCTTTCACAGAATGATTCCAGAATGTCTAGTGTATTGTGAGTTCTTTTGCAGGTCAGCCAGAAGTGTCCACAACAGAGTATAGGTGCATGTGAACAGATTGCCATAGTGTCTTTGAACACCTCTGGTAGTTCTTCCTGTATCTTCAGAGGACCCCTAGCTCACTGATGCAGAAGAGTTTCTCGTATCAAATGAAGTGTATATCAGCTTGTTCTTGGTGTAAAGTGTATGTTAAAGCTGAGTAGATCAAACTTGTTTGGTGTATCACTGCTTTAGTTTAGGTTTTATTTTCAGTAATCCTTCTCTCTTTTCATCCCCCCCCATTGTTAGCAGTAGAAAATCCAGGACCACAAAGATGCATCAAAGGGAATTAGCCCTTATCTAGAGATTCTCCCCTCAGTTTTGCCAGACCCACAACAAGAGGGGGGTCTCCATTGTGCCGCGTGGAAGACAGAAGATCAGCCTCCTGTCAAGGGTGCAATCCACAGCGTCAACAAGTACATTTGCATACAAGATCCAATAAGAGTAGGAATGCTAGTTCTTGTGATTTGAAGGCAAATGCTTCCTTGTTAATTTGTCTAGATTGAATTAAAGAAATGTAGAGCTACATATGTGTTTGAAAGTTAAATATAGAAAACATGCTAACAAACTCCTATGTGGTTTATGTGTGATCTCTCTCGTCTTTGATCCCCTATGGGTTGGATGGTTACAATATATACATCATTACAAGAAGTAGTTACAACTAATGACAGTTACAAAAGGGCGGTAGTTCATGTTTTGGTCGACTGACAGTTGAGCTTCATGTAAGGGCACGATTAGACTTTTAGCTATGTGGTTCCACTGACAAATTCTCTGACATGCTGCAATTTTGGAGGATGCCAGTGCACACTTTGCATGGTAGGAGGAACCTAACATGTGGATGCTAAGTGTGTGTGTGATTGCATGTACAAGGGACCTGCATGGCCCTACGATTGTGCAGAGGCATTGCAAGGCCAGTCAACTAATGTGCACATGTTGTAGATGGATGTGTTGCATGCAAAGTTCAGAAGTGCTTGCGTGGTGTTGGATTTTTGCATAAGTGGCACAGAGATGAGGTACCAAAAATTTGTCGCATGCTACAAAATACTGCATGCATGGGGAACCAAGCATCAAAGTGAGAAGAGTGCAAACCCAAGCAGAAGTTGCACACGGATCACCTATTGTGCAAAAAAATCATTTTGTTTTAGCTTGGAACCCTAGATGCAACCCACATGAGCCTTTGTCATTGCTTAAAATAATTCAATAGGACACGGTGAAGATCGAGGACCTAAATCTCATCATTTTTTGGTTCAAGAGGAACCCGAGTTGCGTGGATTCCTTAACGTCACCCATGGCACATTCATTGTTCGGCCATGTCTCGATATGTTTTACATAGCAAACAACCTACTTCCACCTGTTACGTTCCCATTGGGATTTATGACTCCACCTTTGCCATGTAGGTCTTCTTGACTTTGTGGAAAAAACTGCTAATAGATATCTGAATGGAGAGTGCAACTTGACCATGTGGCAATGTTTAGGCTTGTACTCATACTAAATGCCTGCGAATTGCAAGAATGACCTTGCTGCGATCCATGCTTTTAGTTGTTTGCTCCTTAATGTGGTAGGTGAAGAGATAAAAGGTGAACCATCTAGAAAAGCGATGAATAAAAGGGTTGAAATGAACAAAGGTGCAGGTAGGTAATAGTTTGATGGAGGAGACATTAAAATGCTTAGTACATTTAAATGAACAAATTAAAAAAATATAAATCCATAGGGCGAAGACTGGAAGATGTGGGGTAATGGGGAACCAAGCACTAGGGGAAATATTCAAACAATCAGAAAAGTAATACAAGTGGGTGGAGGAAGGAGGAGTTAACATTATGAATAAAGAAAGAAAGTAGGAATATATCATAATGTTGAGAGTGAATATGATTAGACTTATGTACATGGGTCTACAATGCCTAGCTCGGGGGGATAGGAACTTTCACTTTCTCTTTGAGTCTATTAGAAAAGGCAACATAAGGCTATTATTGTTCATTGCTTGTTAGGATCGTGGGTAGTATTGCCCATTTTGGCTTTGCAGGCCAAAATCGGTCTCCTTCTTCCCCTGTTGTTCTAAGCCAGTTCAAATTTGGTTGCACAATCTTTCGGCAAAAGGAGGAACCAGTTCAATGGTTCGACGTTGGGGTCCAATGCCATGAGCTTTCCAAGAACTTTGAACTTGAACCATTGTTGGTTCAAAGGTTTGGTTCAACGGCTTGGTTCAAAGGCTTGGTTCATCGGCTTGGTTCAACGGTTTAGTTCAAAGGCTTGGTTAAACGGCTTGGTTCAAAGGCTTGGTTCAACGGCTTGGTTCATCGGCTTGGTTCAAAGGTTTGGTTCAATCGGTTGGTTCAAGCGGTCAAATGAATGAATAGAACACAGTATTGAACCATTGAACCAATTGTTGGTTCAATTAGTCGGTTCAATCGGAAGGTTCAAAGGAGTCTCCCAAAGCCCAAAGGACAAGTGCCCTTGCGGAGGGCATGGAACACTTGCAAAGGGATCAAAGAAAAGGCCGAAGGAATCGACCAAATGGCGACGGGCATGCAGACGTCAACTTTGCAGAAATGAAATAACCGTTGGTTTTTTAATGAAAGGCACGAACCCGAAGGAATTCAAAGGCTTAAAGCCAGAAGGAAGAAATCGTCGAGGAGGGAGTCCAAAGAGCCGAAGAATTAGCAGAAGATAGCCCCTGAAGGACGAAGGATCCAAAAAAGACAAAGCCAAGAAGAGGCAAAAGAGCCAAGTGCAGAAATGGACAAAACAGTCCAAGTGGCAAAGGAAGGTGTTGACTCAAGGAGTTACTCTAGCGGTTGACACAGTATCTGCCAATTGGTCATCAAGAGGCGCGAACAGTGAACAACGCGACCCGTTTTTCTTCACTTTGCATTGATGAGCAGACAAGCCACGTGAATGCCTTGAAGGAGCGGTCTTGTTTGCAGACAAATGGCGTGGCCCATAATTTCACATATGACATTTAATATATCTTAAACGCCTAAAATCAAAACAGGAGCCGACACAACATTATCTATCAAGCGGCTTCCTCTTCCCAATGCTTGAAACGCACATGGGCCATTTGTAAAAGGGCGCTAAAAGGCCTCTTTCTTCCTCTATATATGAAAAACTTCTCATTTTGAGAAAGGGATCTCTCACATTGTAAGGCGAATCCCTGCCATTTTTCCCCTGGAATCAATAGAATACGCATCTTTTACCTCTATTCTGGTTGGATATATCTCTGAGTGCGTCTGAGTGTTAGTCTTGTGTCCAATCATTGCTTCTTAATGCTTTCACAGGGTTGACACCAACGTACCTGGTATATATAAAGAGCCATTCCTGCAGGTGATAAGAAGCGTTGTTCATGGAGCGCAGAGGCAGAAGGAGGTTACTAGACAGTGTGCTCTTCCTACAGTGCCTATGGTAAGTCATTTTTCTATGTGTTTTCATTAAAGCCTCCTTGTCAAGCTCCCTGCAGTCTGGTCCTTTTACCAGTTAAAGTGTATGAATGTGTTCTTGTGGTTTAGAGTGTGAATGTGAGTAGATCAAACTTGTTTGGTGCATCACCCTATTAGGTTAGGTTCTGTTGTTTTCAGCATCCTTCTCTCTTTTCAACCCCCCCAATATATATATACGTATTAGCAACTTATTGGAATAACTCAGATGCATCAAAGGGAGCTAGCCCTTATCTAGAGACTCTCCCCCCAGTTTTGCCAGGCCCACAGGCAAGAGGGGAGTTTCCATTGTGATGCGTGGAAGACAAGAGCTCAGTCTCCTGTCAAGGGTGCAATCTACTGCGTCAACAGTTTTTGGCACGCCCGGTGGGACCACGTTTTAACACTCAGAAAATTTCCAAGATTGGTGCTGATCCGGTTACAGTAGAACAAACCATTAATACAACATCTGACCTTTAATCAGGGAATTGTGGGACAGGTGTTGTCCAAAGAGTTGAAGAATTTTGGTATGTCCTTCAACCAACCAGCCTTTGGAGGCTTTTTCATCATGTTGGGTGAATATTTTGTCACCAGCTAACTGATGAGCAAAATAGGTCTCTTCAACCATAACATAGGGAGATTGGTCGTCCAGATGTGTGGATTTACCACATCAAAAGGGGACAAATCTCTCCTTTCATCAAGGGGAGGTTTTCTTATAACTATGAGGAGCTATATACTATATATATAAGTAGAAAATAACACTCAGGGGTAGGACAACACCATCCATCTCTCTTTTTTCAGAGATGATGTACACAAACAGAGGAGAAAATCTTGGTGAAAACACTGAAGGCACTTCTCTTTTTTCAGAAGTGGTATTGCAGAAAACAGCAGGAGTTATTTCAGGAAGTGACAGGTAACCAGTAATAGGGATGTAGTAACTAGTAGCCTGAGATGTAACGCAAAGTCTCCACCTTGACTGCCCAAGGGTGGAATACGAAGGACAATGAGGGCACAAAGTCGTCCCAATGTCTTTTACACAAAAAACAGAAAAAGACAAACACATTAAAGGCAACTGTAGGCAACACAAAGTCTTCTTATAGTTAGCTTCAGGACACCTTCCTGATTATCTCCACAAATTTTGCTTGTTAGATTAAATAAACAAGAACACATTTAGAAGATAGACATAATAACAATCTCCTAAAATGAAACAAGCTATAACAGCACAAAGTCTACAGGTAACTTGCTTTCTCATTCAGATAAAATAATATGATTAACAATCTGAGCTCAAAAGTCTCAGTAATCGCCTTTCAATTTGGGTAGAGTTTTGCTTCTGTGATAAAAAAGATCTCTTGCACAAAATAAGAGATTACATTATATAGCAGCCAAGAAAGCCCTGACGCTTTGTTCCATGGAATGGCCCACGATATGCATTCAATGCCTTGAATGCATTTTCAGTTCTGTCAGGGGGGCCATGCTGGAACATGGCGGCTGCCTTAACTATGACATGTTAATTCATCTAATATGTCTCTTCCTTAGTATGGACTGTCTGGTCCTTTTTCTGATGTCTACGCAACTGTCCAATTGCCTTTACTTCATGGAATAAAAATAGGCTGCGTCCTTGATTTGGTGTGTTTCAGAAATCCAATTGATCCACTGTTTCACCTACTGGAAATAACTTCCTTGAAGATATTTTGCCCTTTCCCTCTTTCTGCTACGATTTGAGCCCTCGGGCTATCTTTTCCCCTTTTTGGT
Organism: Torreya grandis; assembly: GCA_037957365.1. NCBI lineage: Eukaryota > Viridiplantae > Streptophyta > Pinopsida > Cupressales > Taxaceae > Torreya > Torreya grandis. The sequence goes on along the minus strand of JARHVA010001695.1, from coordinate 1,410,970 downwards.
TTTGTCTTTTCCTGGCATTTGAGCTCTTAGGGCTATATCCTCGGCCTTGCTGGCTCTTTACGCTCTTCCATCAACGGTTCTTCCCTTTGGCGTTTTGGCCTTTAAATGCATTCAAGCCAGTGCTCAAGCCTGCAAAGATCAACTATTATTTTATTGCCGCAAATTTGACGTCTTCGGGTCTGTCATCCTCTTTAGCAATTCCTGTCTTTCCCGCTTGCTTTGGCCGCTTTCCGCTGATCTTAACAAGTGACACTTGGCGTTTTCCATTGTGAAGCAGGCGAGGACACTTGGCAACTTCCGCTTAACTTATAGAAGCTTTAGACACCTTTTGAGAGTCCTGCGGAAGATGACACATGGCAACTTCCGCCGAGCTCACAGAAACACCATAGAAACATTTGAGACTCGTTTGGATTCACGCGGACGCAGACACTTGTCGCGCTCTGCTTGACCTTAGCAACTCACCCGGGGCCCACCACAGTCCTTATGAAACAAAAGGAAGAAACTGTGGATGTTGACACTTGTTGGCTTTCGTTGAGTTATAACGGAACACGTGGCACGTTCTACAGCAGTGAAACTTATTAGAAACTGTGTCTCGACAGAAGACACTTAACAACTTCTGCTTTGACTCTATAAGGGACACGTGGCGGCTTTCGCTGCACTTTGAGGTTTGATCTTTTCCGGAGGGAACCTACACTTCGGGGTCTTGAAAGATGGTTCATTTTCTGAGTGTCGAGTGTCTTCCGCGAGGGTACCTACCCTTCGAGATCTTTCGGGCGGCCTTCGGGCTTTAATTCCTTTGGACAAAAATGTCCGAAGGAATTTCTTCACTTTGTCTTTTTCCATCGGGCGTTTTTCCACGAGCTTTTCTCTTTGGTCGGGTTTATTTCGTTCGGACAAAAGTCCAAAGGAATTCCTTCGAACTTCTTGTCCGAAGGAAATGGTCCTTAACAACTTTGCCGTGGGAACTTTTTCGAAGGGATTCCCTGTTCGCTTTTGCTCGCTGCCCTCCGCAAGGGCACTCGGCTTGGTTCATTGCCCTCCGCAAGGGTATCTTTTTCCTTTGGCTTTGGGGCAGCCCCTTGAACCTGCTGATTGAACCGACTTGTTTGAACCAACTTTGGTTCAACAGTTCATTCTTCGTTATTTGGCTAAGTATTTTTGATCTTTTGAACCAAGCGCGTTGAACCAATTGGTCGTTGAATCCGTTGAACCGTTGAACCAAAATGGTTCAAAGTTCAATGGTTCAACGGTTCAAGCCTTTGTTTTTTTGCTAAATGTTTGAAGCCGTGGAACGGTTGAACTTTGAACCTTGACAAATGCGCTTAACTCTTGCCGACGACTTTGAACCTTGAACCCATTGAACCCTTGAACCTTTTTGGTTCAAAGTTCAACGGTTCAATGGTTCAATCGTTGTTTAGAAGCTTGCCGATGAACATTTTTAGTTGAACCAAGGCGTTGAACCAATCCTGAAAATGACTAAGTGTTGGAAACTTGTTCTTTTGATTGAACTCGCCTGCAGAAGCCTTTGAACCTGCTAATTTCAAGCATGTTGAGTCCGTAGAAACATATCTGCAGAGTCCGTAGATTTCTGGAAAAGCTTTGAAAAATGAAGAACTTGAAAGTTCATAACAATTTTTGAGAAGGGAAGAGAATTTTTGGCTGTGTAGGACCAAAATAGTCATATGTTGTCCCAAAAATGAGTGACATTTTTTGGGGACAACAGCTAGCTCCAATTGGGGAACTTCCTCCAGTTGAAAACTTGAAACAGCTAAGGGGAGTAAAACCCAGAATCTCCAGTGCCTTTGAAGTATGCCATTGGGCTATGGAGTCATGCTACCAAAAAGAAAGGCTCCAAAAAATGAAAATGAACAACGCAAAGCAGAAACAAAGACTATACAAATATATATGTACAGGTGAACTTATCTGATACTTCAAGAATTGAAATGATTCAGATGCTGCCCATTGTGAGACAATGAAAATGGCATTCTGTCTTGATAAACTAGCAGGAAACCATTTTGTCTCCAGAATCGGTGACGGGTGAATTGAACTCTCCACCAGGAATCACATTTTCTGTGCACTCCTTTTGGTTCTCTCTTCTTGCGCCATGGCAAGACGTGGTCTCCAATCCGAAAACCATAAATCTTTGCTCTCTCGGCGAAGAGTTCCTCTTCTTGACTTTGGCGCGCAGCAGTATGGTCCACTACCATAGCTTGTTGTTTTGTTGGTTCAGTCCAGCACATGATTTGATTGTCAGCATCAAACTCTTGATAAAACATCAGTTCAGCATCTCTTTTAGCATGACGGAGTTTGACACCTTTGTCTTGACCAGCCTTCAACCCGAATAACAAAGATTTGTACTTGGTAGTGTTGTTGGCATTGCTGAACTGCAACTCATGTGAAGGAGGAAGAATATCCCCTTGAGGAGATATCAACACCATCCCGGCTCCAGTACCGGTAGAGGAATTGCTGCCATCGAATTTTCGGATCCAAACATCATCAAAAATTGATCTTCTATCAGCTTTTTCTTCGTTAGAGAGGGAAGATCCTTTTTCATCTGTACTGCGCCCTACCAATTCTTCTGATGTTTTGCTTGAATCAATCTTTGGATCGCCACCTACAGGACTTTCATCTGCTGAAACATGAACATCCTCAGTAGACAAAAAATAATTACCCCTGCCTGAAGACTCAAACAAAATTTGAGCTTCAGGTGCTGATGTCTGAGTGACAACATATTTTGCTTCCTTTTCAGGGAGCAGCCTCTTCATAACACCTTTGACAGGGACCCTTGCCTCAGATAGATCCATGCTTAATTCTCCTCCCACATCCTTGCAGAAATTTCATCCAAGCAGAATGCCGTATGAGGCTGGGACGTCGGTCACCGAAATTGTCATCTTAATTTTTTTTTCGGGAATGCTGCAACGCAAATTGGGCATCCTTGATCTATCCCAGCAGTGGCACTTGTTTGTTCTCCATGGAGAAACATCTCCCAAATGTCTTGGTCAGTGCGAGACCAAGAGATTCTGCCACTTTGGTAGGGATGACATTGTCTGAAGCACCGGAATCAATGATGCAGTTGCTCAGCGTGTGACCGTTTATCAACAGAGAAACATAGAAAGGTTCTATTTTTCCAGGGGCAGCAGGAGGAGTAATGACAAGATTGTTTGGAATGGGCATGTTCCTTGGGGGATCATGAGTTACCTTTCTAATCTCGTCCTGCAGGGATGGCTGTATTCTTCACACACTCCACCAACTTGTCCAACTGCTCAGGATTGGCTTGTAAGAATTCAAATTCAGTCATTTGGATTTTAGTTTTCTTGACATGTTCAATTATGTCAAATGACTAAAATGGACTAAGAAGAGAGGATGGGAGTTCATCTTTTTGGTTTTTGGGAGGGGGAGGATTGACCTGCAAAGTTGAAGTTGAAGGTGCAGAAATGTTTGGGATACTTACTTTTCTGGCAATCACCGGATCATTTGGCTGGAAAGGCAGAGTGGTTCCACGCTTAGCAATTGAAATTGCTGGTTGAGGTCGCTCCTCTGCTTTCTCCTTATCAGCTGGTTGGGCTGACTGATTCTTCGACTGCTTCACCTTTACTTCTGGGTTCACCCTGGTAATTCAAGAAATCCATGTGGGAGTCGCCAGCTGACTCTTCTTGATCCTCCGTGAAGAGATTAGTGTCATTTTCTTTCTCAAACTCAGGTTGGAAAGAGAAATCATGTTCTGTTTCCAAATATCCAACTGCTGAGTTGGTTGGAGACGCTTCAAGGGCAAGGTTCCTCTGTGGGGGAGGAATATGATTTGGCTGCCCTTGACTCCTGACAGCATTGCCTTGATATGGCTGATTCTGAAATGTCCTCCTTGGCATATCTCGATTAGGAGGAGCAGACATACCTTGGGCCATTTGTCTCTTCAAGGCTAGCAGTTCGTTTGCCAGCGTTTGCACTATTTGATCCGTGGTCCCTGTAGATGGATACTCAGAAGATGAAGAGGATTTACTTAAGTTTGGATCTCTCCTTATCTTCCCTGCCAAGATAAGGTCATCTTCTACCTCAGTAGCCAGGGCCTGAGCAGCAGCAAGGTCTATGTGGCCAGCACGTCTCAGCAGAAAACTCACTTCAGGGAATTGTGAGTTGATGAAGAAGCATTTGAAGTTTTCAAGTGTAGGCTGAGCAATAGCAGGAATTTGGTTCCTCAGCGTGTCAAACTTTGCTATGAAATCCCTTATAGGTTCATGAGGTTCTTTTCTCATCTGTGTGAGCTGGGCCAGCAAGGCATGTGTATCTTCTGCAGGCTTGAAACTGGCTTCTAATTTAGCTTTAAGTGTGTCCCAGTCAGTCACTGATCTAGCTTGCAGATGGTAGAACCAGTCTCCAGCAGCAATTTGTAGTGTTTCTACGAAGAGCATGACTGCCACGTCTTCAAATTTCACGCCTATCACACCACAAGGTATGCTGAAGGCTGCAATGTGTTCATCAAGGTGAACTCTCCCATTCCCAAAGAATTTGGAGAAATTCTTTTTTGAGCTGCGTGGAAGTTCATGCAGGGGTGGAATCAAATTGAGTGGGCCAAAGAGTTATTCCAAGGGCCTTGAGCCATGATTTGATTATGTAAAAGTGGGATAACAAATTTGGATGGAGTGTGTATGGGCAAAGCTCTGCTAACAACATAAAAGGAAGCTCTGCCTTATGTTGGTGACCTGGTGTTGGTAGGAGGAAGACTTCTAGTTCGTTGAAGGTGAGGTTGTGGAGGAAACAAATCAAAATTGCTCTGCTGCACCAACTCAAAGACAAGGTCAACACACCTTGAGCTTTCTGGCTTTTGGTATAACGTGGAGTTGCTAGATTGCAGAACAAAAATGGGAAAGAACTGGCCCTGCTTTAGCTTGAAGCTTGAGGCTATAAACTGCGCATTCTATCCCAATTAGCGTGGGGGTGGAGGAAGATGGTAAGGCTATAATGATAGTGGGTAAGACACGGAACGGAGTCACCACAGTCTACAATGGATAAGGGTAGGGACTGCTTCAATTTGAAACTTGAGGCTTCAGATTGCACATAAATCCCCAGCAGAGTCGCCAAAAAGACTGTTGCGTGAAGCTGGGAGGAAAAATTAACAATGGAAAAGCACTGGAGCAGCTCGTTCTTCCACAGCGGGATAAATAGATAAGGCTATAATGATAATGGGTAAGACACAGGTGATGTTTCAATCTGAAGTTTGAGGCTTCAAATTGCACAAAATTAGTCTCCAGTGGAGTCGCCAAAAAACTGTTGGGTGAATATTTTGTCACCAGCTAACTAATGAGCAAAATAGGGCTCTTCAACCACAGCGTAGGGAGATTGGTCATCCAAATGTGCGGATTTACCACATCAAAAGGGGACAAATCTCTCCTCTCATCAAGGGGAGGTTCCCTTATAACTATGAGGAGCTATATACTATATATATAAGTAGAAAATAACACTCAAAGGTAGGACAACACCATCCATCTCTCTTTTTTCAGAGATGATGTACACAAACAGAGGAGAAAATCCTGGTGAAAACACTGAAGGCATTTCTCTTTTTTCAGAAGTGGTCTTGCAGGAAACAACAGTTCTTTTAGGTAGTGACAAGTAACCAGTAACAGGGACGTAGTAACCAGCAGCCTGAGATGTAGTGCAAAGTCTCCACCTTGACTTCCCAAGGGTGGAATACGAAGGACAATGAGGGCACAAAGTCGTCCCAAGGTCTTTTACACAGAAAACAGAAAAAGACAAACACACTAAAGGCAACTGTAGGCAGCACAAAGTCTTCTTACAGTTAGCTTCAGGACACCTCCCTGATTATCTCCACAAATTCTGCTTGTTAGATTAAATAAACAAAAACACATTTAGAAGATAGACATAAGAACAATCTCCTAAAATGATACAAGCTATAACAACACAAAGTCTACAGGTAACTTGCTTTTTCATTCAGATAAAATAATATGATTAACAATTTGAGCTCAGAGTCTTAGTAATCGCCTTTCAATTTGGGCAGAGTTTTGCTTTTGTGATCAAAAAGATCTTCTCTTGCACAAAATAAGAGATTACATTATATAGCAGCCAAGAAAGGCTTGGCGCTTTGTTCCATGGAATGGCCCATGCTATGCATTCAATGCCTTGAATGCATTTTCAGTTCTGTCAAGGGGGCCATGCTGGAACAGAGCGACTGCCTTAACTATGGCATGCTAATTCATCTAATATGTCTCTTCCTTAGTATGGACTGTCTGGTCCTTTTTCTGATGTCTACGTAGCTGTCCAATTGCCTTTACTTCATGGAAGAAAAATAGGGCGTGTCCTTGATTTGGTGTGCTTCAGAAATCCAATTGATCCACTGTTTCACCTACTGGAAATAACTTCCTTGAAGATATTTTGGCCTTTCCCTCTATCTGCTACGATTTGAGCCCTCGGGCTATCTTGTCCCCTTTCTGGTTTTGTCTTTTCCTGGCATTTGAGCTCTCAAGGCTATATCCTCGGCCTTGCTGGCTCTTTACGCTCTTCCATCAACGGTTCTTCCCTTTGGCGTTTTGGCCTTTGAATGCATTCGAGCCAGTGCTCAAGCTTGCAAAGATCAACAATTATTTTATTGCCGCAAATTTGACGTCTTCGGGTCCGTCATCCTCAGCAATTCCTTCGTGTCTTTCCCGCTTGTTTTGGCCACTTTTCGCTGATCTTAACAAGTGACACTTGGCGTTTTCCGTTGTGAAGCAGGCGAGGACACTTGGCAGCTTTCGTTTAACTTATAGAAGCTTTAGACACCTTTTGAGAGTCCTACAGAAGATGACACATGGCGGCTTCCGCCGAGCTCCCAAAAACACCATAGAAACATTCGGGACTCATTTGGATTCACGCAGATGCAGACACTTGTCGCGCTCTGCTTGACCTTAGCAACTCACCCGGGGCCCACCACAGTCCTTATGAAACAAAAGGAAGAAACTGCAGATGTTGACACTTGTCGGCTTTCGCTGAGTTATAACGGAACACGTGGCACATTCCGCAACTTTAAAACTTATTAGAAACTGTGTCCCGGCAGACGACACTTGGCATCTTCTGCTCCTACTCTATAAGGGACACATGGCGGCTTTCGCTGCACTTTGAGGTTTGATCTTTTCCGGAGGTAACTTGCCCTTCGGGGTCTTGAAAGACGGTTCTTTTTATGAGTGTCGAGTGTCTTCTGCGAGGGTACCTACCCTTCGGGATCTTCCGAGCGACCTTCGGGCTTTAATTCCTTCGGACAAAATGTCCGAAGGAATTTCTTCACTTTGTCTTTTTCCATCGGGCGTTTTTCCACGGGCTTTTCTCTTCGGTTGGGTTTATTTCCTTCGGACAAAAGTTCGAAAGGAATTCCTTCGGACTTCTTGTCCGAAGGAAATGGTCCTTAACAACTTTGCCGCGGGAACTTTTTTCGAAGGGATTCCCTATTCACTTTTGCTCGCTGCCCTCCGCAAGGGCACTCGGCTTGGTTCATTGCCCTCTGCAAGGGTATCTTTTTCCTTTGGCTTTGGGGCAGCCCCTTGAACCTGCTGATTGAACCGACTTGTTTGAACCAACTTTGGTTCAACGGTTCAATCGGTTCAATCTTCGTTATTTGACTGAGTCTTTTTGATCTTTTGAACCAAGCGGGTTGAACCAATTGGTCGTTGAACCCGTTGAACCGTTGAACCAAAATGGTTCAAGGTTCAACGGTTCAAGCCTTTGTTTTTTCGCTAAGTGTTTGAAGCTGTGGAACGGTTGAACTTTGAACCTTGACAAATGCGCTTAACTCTTGCCGACGACATTGAACCTTGAACCCATTGAACCCTTGAACCTTTTTGGTTCAAGGTTCAACGGTTCAATGGTTCAATCCTTGTTTAGAAGCTTGCCGATGAACATTTTTGGTTGAACCAAGGCGTTGAACCAATCCTGAAAATGACTAAGTGTTGGAAACTTGTTCTTTTGATTGAACTCACCTGCAAAAGCCTTTGAACCTGCTAATTTCAAGCATGTTGAGTCCGTAGAAACATATCTGTAGAGTTCGTAGATTTAAAACTGCAGAGTTCGTAGATTTCTGGAAAAGCTTTGAAAAATGAAGAACTTGAAAGCTCATAACAATTTTTGAGAAGGGAAGAGAGAATTTTTCGCTGTGCAGGACCAAAATCGTCATATGTTGTCCCAAAAATGAGTGACATTTTTTGGGGACAACACATCAACACCAATGGCGACTCCAAGTTGAATCATTTGGTTAAGCAGTTCCGGTGCCATCAAGAAATCACATTTTTTGTATGTATAATCTCACTGCTCAGCATAATGGGCCTTTTATTCCTTCATTTAACTATGATCAAGCTCAGGTTGTTCATGGAATCACCTCAAGCAGCGCTCCTAGTTGCCCTTCAACAATAAGGGAAGTAACGCTGGAGTTTGAGAAGCAAGTGATGGAGATAGACAAATTGAATAAGCAGTATAGATATCAGCAAGAGCTTATGTACAAGGAGGAGTGTTTGTTTAGGCAGGCTCAGGCCTTGCAATCCATGGAAGAAGTAGCAAAATGGAAGAGTCCATTCATTCAAGGCAGTCAGCGTTATGTGCCCCCTCCTATTCTAAAGAAAGCCCCCTCTTGTGCACCAAATCCTTTTTACCAGATAGCACTTGCTCACTCTAGCTCATCTGATGCATTAATCAATTCTGCTCTTAATCCCTTGCACCTAGCTTTTCAGCATCAAAGGGAACTAGAGCAACCCCCCATGGAGATGAACCTTCTCAATTCCTTAGATTGTGAATCCTCCTTTGAAGGAAATACCATGAACCAGCACATCTTGATGACCATTTTGGTCCTGTAGGCCAAAAATCGGTCCCCCTTTTTCCCCTGCTGTTCTAAACCAGTCCAAAACTTGATTTTTTGCACAAGTCTCGTTTCTACGGACTCTGCAGGCAAGTCTTTCGGCAGATGAAGAACCAGTTCAAAGAGTGCAAGGTTTTACAAAGCTTTTTCGGACTCTTGTCCGAAGAAATTCACAAGAAAAGAGAGCTAAAATGGTTCAAAGACACTTTTCCTTAAGGTTGGAAAAGTGGTTAAACGTTGGAGTTCAACGACATGATCTTTCCAAGAGTTAGCAACTTTGAACCGTTGAACCATTGAACCGGTTCAATCGATTGGTTCATCGCTTTGGTTCAAAGGTTAAGTTCGTCGCTTTGGTTCATCGGCAAAGTTCAACGACGAGGTTCAATCAAATGGTTCAAAGACTTGGTTCAATTCAGTTGGTTCAATGCTTTGGTTCAATCACTTGGTTCACTCAGTCGGTTCAACGACTTGGTTCAGTCGGCTTGGTTCAAAGAAATGGTTCAAAGTGTTTGGTTCAACGGGTTGGTTCAAAGGAACGGTTCAATCAGAAGGTTCAAGAGAGTCTCCCAAAGGACAAGTGCCCTTGCAGAGGGCAGTTCTGGACCCAAGTGCCCTTGCGGAGGGCAGGGAACACTTGAAAAAAGGATAAAAAAGTGAACAAGGCCAAAAAGGTAAGTTCCTTCGAAAATTTGTTTAAGGCAAAGAACAAGAATTTCTTCGGACAAAATGTCCGAAGGAATTCCTTCGGACATTTTGTCCAAAGAAATCCTTCGGAAGAAAATTCCGCGGAAAAGACAAGGCAAAGGCAAAAATGATTTCTTTCGGATTTTTGTCCGAAGGAATTCCTTCAAAGAAAAAATCCAAAGAAATTCGGGAGAAGCCGCGAAAAAAACCCGAGAAAAAACTCCGAAGGAAAGGAAACGAGCAAGACAATTCTTGCGGACATTTTGTCTGTGGGAAAAATGGCCAAGACAAAAGCCCGACCGAAGAGAAAAGACCCAAAGGAAAGAAAAAGCCGAAGGATGTGACTATCAAAAGGAGCCCGAAGGACCCCGAAGGGTAGGTACCCTTGCGGGGGACTCTCGGCCAAAATGAAGGGACACTTCTCCAAAGCCGAAGGGACACTTCCCCTTTGGGAATGATTAAGAGAAAAGAGCCGAAGGAATTGCCAAGGATGATGATGTCCCCGAAGCCGTCTAATTCAGGGAAATAAACTAGCCGTTGGCTTTCAAACGGTGACGAGCCTGCGAACGTCAATTTTATGGCGAGGAAATAGTCGTTTGATCTTTAAATACTTGAGCGCCAACCAGAAGGGAGCCCAAAGAGCTAAGAGAGCAAAAGGCAAAACCAGGAAAAGACGACGCGAGGAAAAGACAAAGGTTAAGAATGAACCCAGCGACCTGCTGATGGAAGAGCCCAAAGAGCCAAAGAAGTAGCAGAAGATAGCCCCCGAGGGCCGGAGCCAGAAAAGACAAAGCCAAGAAGAGACAAAAGAGCCAAGTGCAGAAACGGACAAAACAAGCCCAAGTGGCAAAGGGGAAAGGAGTTATTCCAGCGGTTGGAACAGTGCCTACCAAGTGGTCATCAAGGGGCGCGAACTGTGAACGACGCGACCCATTTTCCTTCACTTTGCATTAAATTGGCAGACAAACCATGGGAGTGCCTCAAAGGAGTAGTCTTGTTTATAGACAAACGACGCGGCCCATAATTTCACATATGACATTTAATATATCTTAATGCCTAAAGTCAAAACAGGAGCCGACACAGCATTATCTATCAAGCGGCTTCCTCTTCCCAATGCTGAGAATGCACATGTGCCAACTTGTAAAAGGGCGCCAAAAGGCCTCTTTCTTCCTCTATATATATTGTAACTTCTCATTTGAGAAAACCATCTCTCACATTGTAAGGCGAAGCCCTGGCAATTTTCACCTGGAATCAATAGAATACGCATTTTACCTCTATTCTGGTTGGATATATCTTTGAGTGTGTCTGGGTGTTAGTCTTGTGTTCAGTGATTGCTTCCTAATGCTTTCATAGAGTTGACACCAATGCACCTGGTATCTACAAGGTGTCAGTCCTGCAGGTAACAAGAAGAGTTGTTCCTGGAGCGCAGAGGCAGAAGGAGGTTACTAAACAGTGTGCTTTTTCTACAGTGCCTATGGTAAGTCTTTTTTCTGTGTGTTTCCATTAAAGCCTCCCTATCTAGCTTCTTGCAGTCTAGTCCTTTTACCAGTCAAAGTGTATATATGTGTTTTTATGGTTCAGAGTGTGAGTGTGAGTAGGTCAAACTTATTTGGTGCATCACCCTCTTTTCTCAATTCCTCATGATGTGGTAGTGGCAGATGTCCCCCCTTACTTTGCTATCTGCTTATCCAAGGATTTCACATCCAAAATAAGCGGCTACCTAGCAACAAACTGGTCTTATCTGGTTTTTAGAACCAAGTATGGGACTAAAGTTAAGATTAAATCCGAGCCACTCTATAGAGATCATCTGGAACCATACTCGCTCAAGGCGGCAAATGTCAGCTACACCATTATTGACCAAGAAGAGTTCCAAGTGGACCAATCTCCATCCTCTGCCCTTGAAGGAGTTGCTGACCTGCTCTTAGACGAATGGGGAGTGACAACTTCGAGCATGATCCTTACAAGTTCATAGAGGAGGCAGGCCTTGGAATTTATTGCATACACGAAGAAGTTACTTTTGTACCAAATCTGATGAAGGCAAGCCAAGAAAGCTTAGGTCTATGGCAACGGTTCTTTGATGGTTCAAGAAGTAAGTTGGGCGCTGATGGTGGAGTGGTGTTAATTTCTCCTTCAAAAGAGAGATACTTTTTGGCTTTTCGGTTTCAATTTTCTTGCACGAGCAATGTTGTAGAGTATGAATCCCTTATCCATGGTTTGGAGTGGGCGAGGAAAAGAGGAATCAAGGAGCCGCGGGTTTTTGGTGACAGTGACCTGATTGTCAATCAAGAGGTCAAAATTTGAAAAAGAATTCTTTATTGAATTCCTATAAACATAAGGTATGGGACTTAGTAGAAAATTTCCTTGCCTTCAATGTTACCTCCATTCTTAGAGAGCAGAACAAGCAAGCAGATAGGCTGGCAGCAGTTGGTGCGCAGTTTAATATCTCTGGGAAAATAGGCCGAGACCACAGTTCACGCCACTTGAAGGTAGTAATCCGGCCCTCTATATCTGACGTCACTAACTGACAGGTCTTTGACAACGACCAGCAAATATCACTCTTCTTGCAAGAAGCTGAGTTCGCTGCTAAAAACCAGGCAAAGCTACAGCAGCAATATGGCAACCAAATTGTTCAGCTGAAGAACAATAAACTCCCCAAAGGCTTGGTCACTCTAGAGAGTATTTTCAATGAAGATGACCAGTTGAAAAGCAACAAAGCAAGCATCACAACAAAGGAGGAGAATTATGAGAAGGTTCAAATATTCAAAGATAAGCTGCTTGCACTTGGGAAAGTGTGCACGGACCGTGAAAGGCAGGCCTTCATCTTGTTGTGCCAAGAGTTTGTTGATGTCTTCGCTTGGGAATATAGTGATTTGAAGGGTTTCGACCCAAGTCTGGTCCAACATACCATTGAGCTGGAAGAAGGCGCCAGGGCAATCACACAGAAGCAAAGGCCTGTCAACCCAATGATTGAGCCTCTCATGCGGAAAGAACTCACCAAGTTGATTGAGTCCAGGATAATATTTCCAATCAAACACTCTTCTTGGCTGGCCAATCTTGTTCCTGTCTGGAAAAAGAATGGGGAGATCAGACTATACGTTGATTTCAGAGACCTTAATAGAGTCTCTTTGAAAGACCATTATCCTCTCCCAAGCATGGAGCAAATCCTTCAAATGGTGACAGGCAGCGAGCATTTCTCCCTCCTAGATGGGTATCGGGGTATAATCAGATTTTGGTGCAAGACTGTGACCAGTACAAGACAACGTTCACTACCAAATGGGGGACGTTTACTTACAGAAAAATGCCATTCGGGCTGTCCAATGCTGGTGCCACCTTTCAACGAACCATGGACATGGCCTTTCGGGGCCTAATAAATAACACTATGCTAGTGTATCTTGATGATGTGACAGTTTTCTCCAAGAAGGCGAGCCAACACATGAAACACCTCAGACAAATCTTTGAGAGGTGTAGAGAGTTCAGTATCTCTCTCAACCCGAGGAAATGCGTGTTCGTTGTCCATGAGGGGAAACTCCTTGGCCATATTGTTTCCAAGGAAGGCTTGACCATTGATCCAGAGAGAGTGCGCTCTATCTTGGAGCTGTCCTTGCCTAAACACAAGAAGGGCCTGCAGAGCTTCTTCGGCAAAATAAATTTCATGTGGAGATTTATTTTGAATTTTGCGGAGGAAGTCAAGCCATTGACCTCTATGCTGAAGAAGGATGAGAAGTTCGCGTGGATAGCACAAAAAAAAGACAATTTTGAAGAGATCAAGCAGGCTATAGCCCAGGCTTCGACTTTGATCAGCCCTGACTTCACTAAGGATTTCAACCTCTACACCTTCGAAAATGAAGAGGTAATCTCCGCCATGGTTACCCAAGCAAATGGTGATAACCTTGAGCAACCACTTGCGTTTTTTAGCCAAGGCCTAGAGAGTTTTGAGGTCAGATACACATATGTGGAGAAGCAAGTCCTTGCAATGATACAGAGTTTGAAAAAAATCAGGCATACGCTGTCCAATAGCAAAATCCACCTCATTGTTCCACATCCCGGCATCAAGGATTTCTTGACCAACCGTGACCTTAATGAAAAGAGAGCGGGGTGGATCACTAAGGTGATGGAATACGACGTGGATATCAAGATCACCAAGCTGGTAAGAGGGAGAGCCTGTGTGAACACCTTGCTGCAGACTTTAAGCAACAAAAAGAAAATAGTCTATTAATTCATGATGCAGCTACAACAGAAGAACCAGCTGTCATGAAGGATTGGACATCAGACTTGAGGCGTTTCCTTCTCATTGGTGAGTGCCCGTAGGGCCTTGATAGGACCAAGAGGAGATATTTCAGACTCCAGTCTCTCCCTTATGTCCTGATTGATGGAGTACTGTTCTAAAGGGATCTCTCAGGAGTCCTTTTAAGGTGCATAGACCCAATTCAGGCCGACAGAGTGCTGTCCGAGTTCCATGATGGGCCAGCTGGTGGTCACTTTGCCCCTAGGCTTACAGCTGCAAGAATAATGAGAGCTGGTTACTTCTGGCCTACTCTATTCAAGGACACCCATGCTTGGGTACGAAAGTGCCAGAAGTGTGCACTTTTTGATGGAAAGCAACGGCTGGCTACCATGCCTTTATAGCCTATTCAGGTGGAGTAGCTATTCATGCAATAGGGCCTTGACTTTATAGGGATGATTAACCCTCCCTCCTGCTGGACACAAGTGGGTCCTGACCGCCACAAATTATTTCACAAGATGGGTAGAGACTGTCGCTTTGAAGGAAGCCAATGAAAGTGTAGTCCTAGATTTTTATGAAGACCTGGTGGCAAGGTTTGGGGTTTCAGCTACCATAATCTCAGATAACGCTTTAGATTTTCTGGGAACTAAAACAAGTGAATGGGCGCTGAGATATGGTATCTATCTTAGCACTTCATCCAACTACTACCCACAGGGGAATGGGCTGGCTGAGTCCAATAAGAATCTGATCAGGATCATCAAGAGAACAATGGAAGAGAATCAGAGGACTTGGCATGCCAAGTTGAAAATAGCCCTGTGGGCAGATAGGGTCACTCCAAAGAGGGCAATTGGCAACTCGCCGTACACGCTCGTATATGGAAGGGAAGCTAGGCTTCCCCTTTCACTTGAATTGCCAGCCTTGGACCTCGCTCACCAGCTGCAATTAGAAGGTAACAACATGGAGGTTAGACTATGTGTAATGTCCCCACTTTAGCAGTTAACTTACTCATTTTCAGGCATACTTACTATTTGTAGTAAGTTAGTAGGACACAGTGGAGACCAGTTTTGATGATTGAATTTGATACTCCTTGCCGAGGGCTTTCTAGCGAGCTATCACTTGCACCATTCGGAGTCCGGTTGCTAGTATATTTTAATCCCTGAAGTGCTGTAAAAAATAACATTTAACCCAATTGCAAGATATTAAGTGTTACTTTAAATATTTACTTTATGGGGATGATACCCAAGGGAGACATAAGCAATATTCTAATGTATAAACTATTGCACATCCTTTATCCCACATTGCTCAAGTGAGTTGAGTCGCCCCTTGGAGAAAGGATAAAGGAAAGTGTTTGTGGCTTCTTTGGGCATGTTGAATAAGAAAAAAAGAATTGTTGCACTTGCAGGTTACTTGGGCATTTGAGAACGTCCTTCTCATTTGTAGCACTCTAGACATCAATCCTTGGGATTGGTCTTTGGAGTTTGTGCTTTCTGCGACTGTAGCAGTGCATCACTGTAGCAGCGCCATCACTGTAGCATCTCGTAGCTATCTGGAGAGTTCATAGATACAAGCCTGCAGAGTCCGTAGAAGCCGCCTGCAGAGTCCGTAGAAGCAGCTGCAGAGTCCGTAGATCTGGCTGCAGAGTCCGTAGAAGCGACCTGCAGAGTCCGTAGATCTGCCTATAGTGTTCGTAGAAGTAGCTGCAGAGTGTAGAATCAGTTGCAGAGTCTATAGAAGCAGCCTGCAGAGTCCGTAGAAATCAGCCAGCCGCCTGCAGAGTCTGTAGAACCAGCTGCAAAGTCCGTAGAACCAGCTGCAGAGTCCGAAGATCTGGCTATCGAGTCCGTAGAAGCGACTTGCAGAGTCCGTAGATCTGCCTGCAGAGTCCGTAGAACCTGCTTGCAGAGTCCATAGATCCAGTCTGCAGAGTCCGTAGGAGACCAGCTTGCAGAGTTCGTAGGAGACCAGCTTGCAGAGTTCGTAGTTCCGCTGGACGGAGAACAAAATGAACACACTTTCGGCACTCGCTGGGATATTCGCTTGAAATAATGTTCATACGATCACTGGAGTATTTAGTGAGTTATCGCATGACCGGCATTGTACTCGTTTACTCATTTTGCAATTAATATAAATACAGTGTGTGGGTTATTACAGCTGTGTGTATCTGTGCTTTCAATCCTATATTTATGTTACATGCATTAGTCTTTGTAAAACAAAAAAAACAATACAAGCAAACCGTTCCGAAGTCATAAGGAGGTTCTGCTGGGTTAGTGTTGACCATTTTGGTCCTGTAGGCCAAAATCGGTCCCCCCTTCTTTCTCTGTCGTTCTGAGCCAGTTCATTTTTTAATTTTGCACAAGTCTTGGAAATTTCTACGAACTCTACAGGGATTTCTACAGACTCTGCAGGCGTTTCTACGGACTCCGCAGGTGTTTCTACGGACTCTACAGAAAAGAACTACGGACTTTGTAGGCAAGTCTTTTGGCAGATGAAGAACCAGTTCAAAGAATGAAAGGGGCTTCTACAAAATTTCTTTGGACCATTGAACCATTTAGTTCAATTGGCTCAGATTCATTTGGTTCAACGGCTTGCTTCAATGACTCGGTTCAATGGCTCGGTTCAACGGCTTGGTTCGCTCAATTGGTTCAACGGCTCAGTTCAAATGAGTTGGTTCAACGTTTGGTTCAAAGGGACCATTCCAATGCCCTTCCGGAGGGCAGTTTCCGGACCCAAGTGCCCTTGCGGAGGGCAGGGAACACTAGCAAAGTGAACAAGGCAAGTTGGAATTTCCTTCGGAGAAGTGAACAAGAGAATTTCTTTGGAAGAAAATCCCGCAAAATAATAAAAAAGGACAAGGCAAAGGCATAAATTGATTTCTTTCGGACTTTTGTCCGAAGGATTTCCTTCGGACAAAAAGTCCGAAGAAATTCGGAGAAAAGGCCATGAGAGGAAAACCCAAAGAAATGTCGAAAGTCAAACGAAGTGATCGAAACAATTCTTGCGGACTTTTTGTCCGCGAGAAAAGTCGCTGAGAGAAAATCCGTGGGAAAAGTGACCGAGTGAAAAGACCTGGGGAAATAAGCAAAAAGCAAAGGGTGAAATCACTCGGTCACTTTTCCTGCGGATTTTCTCTCAGCTCGCGGACAAAAAGTCCGCAAGTTCCTTCGGACATTTTGCCCGAAGGATTTCAAGACCAAGGCGCTGAAGGACCCTGAAGGGCAGGTGCCCTTGTGGGGGACTCTCAGCCAAAATGAAGGGACATCTTTCCAAAGCCGAAAGGACACTTTCCCTTCGGGAATGATCAAGAGAAAAGAACCGAAGGAATTGCCAAGGACGGTGACATCTCCGAAGCCGTCAATTTCAGGGAAATAGACTAGCCGTTGGTTTTCAAACGGTGACTGATGGGTCCGCGAACGTCAATTTTAAAGCGGTGAAATAGTTGTTGATTTTGAAAAGGCTTAAGGACAGGCCGCGAGTGAACTCAGCGACCTGCCAAGAAGATAGCCCCGAGGGCCGAAGGAGACAGAGAAGACAAAACCAGAAAGAGACAAAGTGTAGAAACAGACAAAACAGCCTAGGTGGCAAAAGGGGAGGCGAGTTATTCCTGCAGTTGGAACAGTGCTTGCTAGGGGGCCATCAAACAGCGCAAATAGTAAGCGGCGCGGCCTGTTTTCTCCACTGCATTTATGAGCAGACAAATCGCGTGAATATCTGAAAGACGCAGTCTGTTCACAAAAAAGAGGCATGGCCCATGCTTTCACATTAATGGTTGAATGCCAAAGTCAAAGCAGGAGACGACACAACATTATCTATCAAGTAGCTTCCTCTTCCTGATGCTCTCAACGCACATGGGCCAGCTTGTCAAAGGGCGCCAAAAGTCTTTTTCAAAGGGGCGCCTTTACTTCTCCTCTTTCTATATATTGTAAACCTCTGATTTGAGGAAATATCTCTTAGCCTGTAAGGCAAAGCTCTGCCCAAAAAATCTATGGGTTTGTAAGGTAGAAATCTGCCAGATTTTACCTTGAATCGAGACAGCATTTTTACCTCTATTTGAGCTTGCATTTTCGTATGTGTTTATGCCTTTGTTCTGTGTTAAGTCATTTTCCTTTATGCTTTCGCAGGATGATTTCAGCATGTCTAGTGCATTGTGAGCTTTTCTTTTACAGGTTTGTCAGAAGTGTCCCTAGAGGAGTATAGGTCCCTGTGAATAAACTGCCATAGTGTGTCTGAGAACGCCTCTGGTAGTTCTTCCTCCCTGTATATCCACGGACCTCTAGCTCACTAATGCAGAAGAATTTCTCGTGTCAAATGAAGTGTATGGGAGCTTGTTCTTGGTGAAAAGTGTATGTTCGCGCTGAGTGGATCAACTTTTTTGGTGTATCACCTTTTAGTTTAGGTTTAGGTTCTATTTTCAGCATCCTTCTCCCTTTTCATCTCCCCCCTTTTTTCATTTATTCGTTAGCAGTAGGGAATCCAGGACCTAAAAGATACATCGAAGGGAGCTAGCCCTTATCTAGAGACTCTCCCCCTAGTTTTGCCAGGCCCATAGGCAAGAGGGGAGTTTTCATTGTTGCGTGTGGAAGGCAGGAGCTTAGCCTCTTGTCAAGGGTGCAATCCACTACGTCAACAGTTTTTGGCACGCCCGATGGGACAAACTAGGACAAGTTTTGTCCAAAGAGTTGAAATTTTTTTGATGTGTTCTTCAACCAACCAGCGTTTGGAGGCTTTTTCATCAACACCAATGGCGACTCCGAGTTGAATCAGCTGGTTAAGCAGTTCTGGTGCCATCAAGAAATCTTATTTTTGTATGTATAATCCCATTGGTAAGAATCATGGACTTTGTTTTCCTTTGTATAACTTTGATCAAGTTCAAAATGTTCATGCAATCCCCTCAAGCAGCGCTCCTAGTTGCCTTGCAACCATAAGGGAAGTGGTGCTGGAATTCGAGAAGCAGGTAATGGAGATAGACAGACTGGATGAGCAAGTAAGGATATCAGCAGGCACTGATGTATAAAGAGGAGTGTTTGTTTAGGCAAGCTCAGGCCTTGCAATCCATGGAGGAGGAGGTAGCAAAATGGAAGAATCCATTCATGCAACGCAGTCAGCCTTGCACGCCCCCTCCTATTCTAAAGAAAGCCCCTTCTTGTGCTCCAAATCTTTTCTATCAGATAGCATTTGCTCATTCTAGCTCATCCGATGCATCAATCAATCCTGCTCTTAATCTCGTGCGCCTAGCTTTCCAGCATGCCTCTCTTCAGGGAGTTCTTCCTATACATGAGCAGACCCTCCCAAATCTTCCCCAACCTCCTCAAATCTTTCAACACGATCTCCAAATTCCAAGTAAGAAGGAAAATCATGAACCAGCTCGAGACCTTGAAGAAGACAAAGTTGTTGCTTCTTCCCAAGAGAAAAGTTCCAATCCCAAGGTCCTGAGTTGGAAGCAAACATTGGAATCATGGGGCAGGAAGGAGGAGGAGAAAGGTTTTGCTCAAAACCTCGAAGAAGATGAGGCTGCTCCTGCTCATGATGATGATTGTGACCTCCAAAAAAGGCTCTTCCAAGAAGATATAGCTAGGAAAATTGCAGAGTTGAGGAGTCCAGAGCGAGATTCTTTAGCCAACGTGTGATGGACATGTCTGAACACACCCCATCTATACACCTCCAAGAGAGCTATCAGGCCACCCCTGATATAGATGAAGTGCTAGCCAAATGGAAAGAGGAGAATCATTCGATTCTAGCTCAAGGACTGCCTCCTCTTCCACATGGTTTTTCCACTTCATCCCTTCTCAAGGAGGAACCTGTTTTGCAGGAGGCGAGTGAGGAAGAGAAGATCCAATCTGCAGCTTCTCAAGAGGCTATCATGAGCGACAAAGAAAATGAAATCATCATGAAGGCTCCTTTTGAAGACATCATCAACAATGGAGAAAACGCAGGTCATGCATACATGCAGATGTTCCAGCAATACGAAGAGAAACGTAAGCATGGTGAGCTCTCCCCCTTTGTTTGATGAACTTCCTTGTTACTTCGATGAAGAGGATGACTATGCCGAGGACCCTGAGTTGGAGGAGGATCAGACGGATGTCTTTGAACAACTAGAGACTCTGATCCTTGAGCAGGAAAAGGAGAGGCCGGTCCATCTTGAGGACAGCTTTGAAGAAGAGAGCCTTGTTGACCAATTTTGGTCCAACAGGCCAAAAATCAGTCCCCCTTTTTCATGTTGTTCTGAGCCAGTACTTTTGATTTTGCACAAGTCTTGCGAGTTTCTACGGACTCTGCAGGTCCATTTCTACGGACTCTGCAGAGCTTGGATTTCTACGAACTCAGCAGTGAAGTTTTCTACGGACTCTGCAGGTTTTTTCTTTCGGCAGATGAAGGACCAGTTCAAAGAGTGCAAAGTTTTATAAAGCTTCTTCGGACTCTTGTCTGAAGAAATTCACAAGGAAAGTTGGCATCTTTGAACCGTTGAACCATTGAACCGGTTCAATGCCTTGGTTCAATCGAAGTTCAATAGGCAAAGTTCAAGGCTTGGTTCAATTAAGTTGGTTCAATGCTTTGGTTCACTCAGTCGGTTCATCAAACAGTTCAACGGCTTTTGGTTCAAAGCTTGGTTCAACGCTTGGTTCAAGCTTGATTCAACGATTGGTTCAAAGGAGCGGTTCAATGCAAAAGTTCAAGAGAGCCACCCGAAGGACAAGTGCCCTTGCGGAGGGCACTTGGTCGACAAAAGCACCCTTCGGAAGGGTCGATTTCAAGAAAGTCGCAAAGGTAAGTTCTTTCGGAATTTTGTTTAAGGCAGTTGAAAGGCAAAGGCATAATTCCTTCGGACTTTTTGTCTGAAGGAATTCCTTTTCGGAAAGGCTGCAAACAAAAATCCCAGAAAAAACTAAGGCATTGAATTCTTTCGGACTTTTTGTCCGAAGGAATTGCATTGAATTCTTTCGGACTTTTTGTCCGAAGGAATTGCATTGAATTCTTTCGGACTTTTTGTCCGAAGGAATTCCTTCGGACAAAAAGTCCGAAAGAATTCAATGCCTTAGTTTTTTCTGGGATTTTTGTTTGCAGCCTTTCCGAAAAGGAATTCCTTCAGACAAAAAGTCCGAAGGAATTATGCCTTTGCCTTTCGACTTCGGACAAAAAGTCCGAAGAAATTCGGGGAAAGTAGCCGACAGAAAACCCGAAAGAAATCAAAGTGACAAGGCAATTCTTGCGGACTTTTTGTCCACGAGAAAAAGTCCGCAGGAAAATTGTTCGCAGAAAAAGTCTGCGGGAAAAGCCCGAAGCAAGAAACATGCCGAGAAAAAAGTCCGCAGAAAGGGCCGAAGCAAGAAAGCCGAAGAAGTCCAAGGGGTGACGGGCCCGAGGACGTCAAAGTCAAGCACGGCGAACTAGCCATTGTGAATTCAAACGCAGTGACGGGTCCGCGAACGTCAATTTCACACCAAAAAAAGCTAGAGCGCGGAGGGAGCCAAGTGGCAATCGCGGAAGGATTTGACATGCTTTTCTAGGAGCAGCGAAACGTGTCACGTGCCCCCTGCAAAGCTCGACAGAAGCCGACACGTGTCCTCTTCCGCAGGACCTTCAAGGGGTGCCTAAAGTTTCTGAGTCAAGCAAATGCTGCCACGGGTCCTGCACGTTTCACAGCGGAACGCGCCACGTGTCACTTATTTGAAATCGGCGGAAGGTGGCCAAGGCAAGCAAAAAGAGCCCAAGGAATGCAACGACCCGCCAAAAGATAGTCCCGAGGGGCGAAGGAGCCAGAAAGGGACAAAACTAGGATGAGACAAGTGCAAGAAAAGACAAAGCAGTCCAAGTGGCGAGGAAAGGCGAGTTATTGCCAAATGGTCATCAAACGACACAAACAGTAAACGACGCGACTTGTCTTCTCCATTTTGCATTTATAAGGGAACAAACCGCGTTAATATTTGGAAAGAGCAATCTGTTCACAGAAAAGAGGCACGGTCTATGCTTCTTCATTAATGTTGGGACGTCAAAGTCAAAGCAAGGGCTGACAATCAGACGGCTTTTCTCTTCCCAAGGCTCAGAGCGCACATGGCCTAGCTTGCAAAAAGAGTGCCAAAGGTCTTTTCCAGAAAGCACCAAGTTCCCTTCTCTTTTCTATATATTGTAAACTTCTCATTTTGAGAAAGGATCCATCTCTTAGCCTTAAGGCAAAACTCTGTCCAAAAATCTCTCGGGCTTGTAAGGCAAAACTCTGCCAGATTTTACCTTGAATCAGGGCTTAGCATTTTTAAGTCCATCTGGACTTACACTCAAGCACATGTCTATGTTTTCTTTTTGTGTTAAGTCATTTCCTTTTATGCTTCTCACAGATCGATTCTAGCATGTCTAGCGCATTGTGAAGTTTCTTTTTTGCAGGTCTGCCAGAAGTGTCTACAGCAAGAATATAGGCGCATGTGAATAGGCTGCCAAAGTGTCTCAGAACACCTTTGATAGTTCCTGTATCTCTACGGACCCTTGACTCACTGATACAGAAGGGTTTCCCACATCAGATGAAGTGTATGGGCGCTTCTTCTTGGTGAAAAGTGTATATTCAGGCTGAGTGGGTCATCTTTTTTGGTGTATAACCTTTTTTACTTTTAGGCTTAGGTTTTGTTTTCAGCATCTCTCTCCCTTTTCATCCCCCCCTTTTTTACATTTATTTGTTAGCAGTAGGAGAAACCAGGGCCTAAAGGATACATCAGAGGGAGCTAGCCCTCATCTAGAGACTCTCCCCTCTAGCGTCGTCGGTCCCACAGGCGAGAGGGGAGTTTCCATTGTTGCGTGTGGAAGGGCGGGAGCTAGGCGTCCTGCCCCGGGTGCAATCCACTGCGTCAACAGTTTTTGGCACGCCCGATGGGACCAACTAGGACAAGTTTTGTCCAAAGAGTTGAAGAATTTTTGGTGTGTTCTTCAACCAACCAGCGTTTGGAGGCTTTTGCATCAACACCAATGGCGACTCTGAGTTAAATCAACTGGTTAAGCAGTTCTGGTGCCATCAAAAAACAGTATTTTGGTATGTATAATTCCATCGTTCAGAACCATGGACCTTGTTTTCCTTGGCCAACCTGGCTATGATCCTTACCAGCCTTATGTTGATCCTTATCAGGTCCAATATGACCAGTCTCAGCTCTGTCATGAGCTATATCAGCCTTATGCCTAGTCTTCTCAATGTGTCACTTCTCCTACTCAACCTAATCTCTTTGCCAATCAACCCGTTTCCACCTTCAAACGAGCACCGCTGGGATACGAAAAGTATGTAGTAGAGCTTGACACTAGAAAGGGATGTGGCCAAGAAATTCCTGATCATGTCATCCATCAAGTGAGAAATGCACTAGATCGGGTTAAGAGGGAATGGACTCCTATTGAAAGAGCCAATTGGCACATGCTTACAAGTGAGATGCTGGATGTGAGTGGTTTGATTGCATCATTGGAAGAGACGCTGAGTATTCATGAGAGGCAGCCTTACCAAGTCTATCAACCTGCATACCCGCTGCCCCAAGTATCATATCAGTCATACACAGCCCCTGCTTATGAGCCAAGTCAACCTTGTCAAAGTCCTTTCCGCAATCATGTTGAGGAGAGTTCCGAAACAGTAAATCTTGTGTTTAAGGCTAATCTTGATAGACAGATCGAATTGGCAAATCTTCAAATGCAGCAGTCTATTTTGGCAGCAAGAGAAGTAGAATCCAAACCCTCACTACCCTCTCACATTGTGGCCCCATCACCCCAAAAGGAGATGCCCAGTCTTAATATCTTGAGCTGGAATAAAGTGATTGAGTCATGGAACAACAAGGAGGAGAAAGACATTGTCCAAGAGTGTGAGGTAAAAAATGAGGTTAGTCCTTTTCAAGTCCCTCCCACCCTTCCTCAAGAAGCTTCTTGCATTTCATGGCAACCTTCATGCACTCCCCATCTCTATGATGATTCCTATGAGCTTCAAGAAAGACAAAATGAGGATAATCTGGCTAAGCGAATTGAGAAATTAGAGGCTAAGGTGAGACTGCTTTGAGAAAGTGAGATGGAGCTTTCAGACCTTGTAGAGGAGCCGACGCCAAAAGATACCCCTTCTACCAATCTTCAAGCTAATTTCAATATTGATGAAGTGTTGGTAAAGTGGAGAGACGAAAATCAAGTGATTTTGGCCCAAGGTCTGCCCCCGTTTTCTCATGAGGTTTTAAAAGGATCCCCTGTTTCCCTTTCCCAACTTGATTTTGACGAGCCTTGTGTGCCCCTTCCTATTCTAAAGAAATCCCCCTCTTGTGTGCCAAATCCTTTCTATCAGATGGCACTTGCTCATTCTGGCTCATCCGATGCATCAATCGATCCTGCCGTTAATCCCGTGCGCCTAGCTTTCCAACACGCCTCTCTTCAGACAGCTCTTCTTGTACATCAGCAAACCCTCCCTAACCTTCCCCAACTTCCTCAGGTCTCTCAGTATGATCTCCAGATCCCAAGCTGGAAGAAGGAACATCATACCCAGCTCAGGACCTTGAAGAGGATAAAGTTGCTGCCTGTTCACAGGAGCAAGATTCCAATCCCAAGATCATGCGCTGGAAGCAAACAGTAGAATCATGGGGCAGGGATGAGGAGAAAGGTTTTGCTCTAACCTTTGAAGAAGATGAGGCTGCTCCTGCTCCCAATGATGATTGTGACCTCCAAGAAAGGCTCTTCCAAGAAGATATAGACAAGCGGATTGCAGAGTTGGAGTCTAGAGCGAGTTTCCTCAGCCATCGTGTGATAGACGTTTCAGACCAAGTAGCAGATTCCATGTCTGAACACACTCCATCTACACACCTCCAAGAGATATATCAGGCCACACCTGATATAGATGAAGTGCTGGCCAAATGGAAAGAGGAGAATCATTCGATTCTAGCTCAAGGACTGCCTCCTCTTCCACATGAGTTCGTCCGTCAGCGTTCCATTTCCCCCCTTCTCGAGGAGGAACCTGTCTTGAAGGAAGCAAGTGAAGAGGAGTATGCTCAGTTCATAACTGATCAGGGAGACTTCATGAGTGCAGATGAGGAGATCACCATAGGTACCCCCTTTGATGAACAAGAAGACAAATCACAAGCTTTTGTCTCTATCTCTGATGAGGAAGAAGTGATTTCTGCCCCTTTTCTCATTTTGCAAGACGTCATGGAGGGGCATGGACACTTTCTTGATCATGTTTTGAACGATTTGTTTGAAGTCATTGAGGCAGGTTACACTATTCTTCAAGGGGGCTATGAGCTGGATAAGGGTGGAGAAGGCAGGATTGGGACTCAAATAAGTATGCAAAGGGGCTGCAGGCTTTCAGATTTATCCTTTCAAGAGGTTGGTGAATCTGAAGTCATCAAGGAGGATGATCATACTATGGAACCCGAGCATAAGGTAGAAGGGGACAAGCCAATCAATGATGCATATCAAGGGGCTTATGGTAATGAGCCAGCAACGATTGATTTCTTGATGAGATACACAAGCATGAAGAACCAACAGGAGGCAAGCTTCCAAGAACAAACAGAGTATGTATATGTTGGAAGCATGTTTGAATCTGATCCACTCGGATACAAGCCAACCCAGGTGGCAGGCAAGAGGAGCAGGTCACCAAGTCTCCACTTCATTCAGCCATTTGTCTAGCACCATAAGTTTCCTAGCCAGGGAAGGGACTTGAGAATTTTCCCTTCGATCTAGGAGGGAAGAAAATATACCTGGTTAGTTGTACATAGTAGTTGGTTTTCAATTTTTCTTTCCTGCTTTCCCTAAGTGCAGTTTGCACAGGTAGTGTTTTTAGCCTTGTGTGCGTTTTCCTTTGTGTGTGGAGTAAAGGCTCATGATTGATTCTAGGATCTATCAAGGTTGTTAACATTTCTTCAAGGCTGCATTCTGACTCCGTGCCCAATGGACTTCAAGGCAACTGGTCTCTAAGCATAGCAGGCATGCTTCCCCTGGGAGTCGCCAATTTGTTGACCATTTTTTGTCTAACAAGCCAAAAATCAGTCCCCCCTTTTTTCATGCTATTATGAGCTAGTACTTTTGATTTTGCACGAGTCTTGCGAGTTTCTACAGACTCTGCAGGTCCATTTCTATGGACTCTACAGAGCTTGGATTTCTATGGACTCAGCAGTGAAGTTTTCTACAGACTGCAGGTTTTTTACGGACTCTGCAGGTCCATTTCTATGGACTCTGCAGAGCTTGGTTTTCTATGGACTCCACAGGAACTTTTACGAACTCTGCAGGTGTAGTCTTTCGGCAGATGAAGGACCAGTTCAAAGAGTGCAAATTTTTATAAAGCTTCTTCGAACTCTTGTCTGAAGAAATTCACAAGGAAAGTTGGCATCTTTGAACCATTAAACCATTGAACCGGTTTAATGCTTCGGTTCAATGCCTTGGTTCAATCGAAGTTCAATCGGCAAAGTTCAAGGCTTGGTTCAATTAAGTTGGTTCAATGCTTTGGTTCACTCAGTCGGTTCATCAAACGGTTCAACGGCTTTTGGTACAAAGCTGGGTTCAACGCTTGGTTCAATGCAAAAGTTCAAGAAAGCCTCTCGAAGGACAAGTGCCCTTGTGGAGGGCACTTGGTCGACAAAAGCACCCTTCGGAAGGGTCGATTTCAAGAAAGCCGCAAAGGTAAGTTCTTTCGGAATTTTGTTTAAGGCAGTCGAAAGGCAAAGGCATAATTCCTTTGGACTTTTTGTCCGAAGGAATTCCTTTGGACAAAAAGTCCGAAGGAATTCGAAAAGTCTGCAAACAAAAATCCCAGAAAAAACTAAGGCATTGAATTCTTTCGGACTTTTTGTCTGAAGGAATTCCTTTGGACAAAAAGTCTGAAGAAATTCAGGGAAAGTAGCCGATAGAAAACCCGAAAGAAATCAAAGTGACAAGGCAATTCTTGTGGACCGTTTGTCCGTGGGAAAAAGTCCACGGGAAAATTGTTTGCAGAAAAAGCCCATGGGAAAAGCCGAAAGCAAGAAACCCACCGAGAAAAAAGTCCGCAGAAAGGGCCGAAGCAAGAAAGCCGAAGAAGTCCAAGGGGTGACGGGCCCGAAGACGTCAAAGTCAAGCACGACGAACTAGCCGTTGGAAATTCAAATGCAGTGACGAGCCTGTGAATGTCAATTTCACACCAAAAAAAGCCAGAGCGCGGAGGGTGCCAAGTGGCAACCGAAGAAGGATTTGACATGCTTTTCTAGGAGCAGCGGAACGTGCCATGTGTCCCCTGCAAAGCTAGGCAGAAGCCGACACGTGTCCTCTTCCGCAGGACCTTCAAGGGGTGCCTAAAGTTTCTATGAGTCAAGCGGATACTGCCACGGGTCATGCCTGTTTCACAGCAGAACGCGCCATGTGTCACTTATTTGAAATCAGCGGAAGGTGGCCAAGGCAAGCAAAAAGAGCCCAAGGAATGCAACGACCCGCCAAAAGATAGTCCCGAGGGGCGAAGGAGCCAGAAAGGGACAAAACTAGGATGAGACAAGTGCAAGAAAAGACAAAGCAGTCCAAGTGGCGAGGAGAGGCGAGTTATTGCCAAATGGTCATCAAACGACACAAACAGTAAACAACGCGACTTGTCTTCTCCATTTTGCATTTATAAGGGAACAAACCGCGTTAATATTTGGAAAGAGCAATCTGTTCACAGAAAAGAGGCACGGTCTATGCTTCTTCATTAATGTTGGGACGTCAAAGTCAAAGCAGGGGCTGACAATCAGACGGCTTTTCTCTTCCCAAGGCTCAGAGCGCACATGGCCTAGCTTGCAAAAAGAGTGCCAAAGGTCTTTTCCAGAAAGCACCAAGTTCCCTTCTCTTTTCTATATATTGTAAACTTCTCATTTTGAGAAAGGATCCATCTCTTAGCCTTAAGGCAAAACTCTGTCCAAAAATCTCTCGGGCTTGTAAGGCAGAACTCTCCCAGATTTTACCTTGAATCAGGGCTTAGCATTTTTAAGTCCATCTGGACTTACACTCAAGCACATGTCTATGTTTTCTTTTTGTGTTAAGTCATTTCCTTTTATGCTTCTCACAGATCGATTCCAGCATGTCTAGCGCATTGTGAAGTTTCTTTTTTGCAGGTCTGCCAGAAGTGTCTACAGCAAGAATATAGGCGCATGTGAATAGGCTGCCAAAGTGTCTCAGAACACCTTTGATAGTTCCTGTATCTCTACGGACCCCTGACTCACTGATACAGAAGGGTTTCCCACATCAGATGAGGTGTATGGGCGCTTCTTCTTGGTGAAAAGTGTATATTCAGGCTGAGTGGGTCATCTTTTTTGGTGTATCACCTTTTTTACTTTTAGGCTTAGGCTCTGTTTTCAGCATCTCTCTCCCTTTTCATCCCCCCCTTTTTTACATTTATTTGTTAGCAGTAGGAGAAACCAAGGCCTAAAGGATATATCAGAGGGAGCTAGCCCTTATCTAGAGACTCTCCCCTCCAGCTTCGCCGATCCCATAGGCAAGAGGGGAGTTTCCATTGTTGCGTGTGGAAGGGCGGGAGCTAGGCGTCATACCCCGGGTGCAATCCACTGCGTCAACAAGCCTTGAACAAGAAGATGATGTTCTGTGGGATGAACAATCAGTTTGTGATTCCATTTCAGACATCACAATAGTCACCCTTCTTCAAGAAGGCCATGAGGGAGCAGAGGATGAGTTTGACAGTCTTCAACGGAGCTGAAGGGAACGGGTCAAATCATGATGCACTGCAAAGGGACTGTACATATCAGAGGGCTTATGGTGATGAGCCAAAAACCATTGATTTCTTGGTGAAATGCACCAACATGAAGAACCAGCAGGAGGCAAGCTTCCAAGAACAAGAAGGATACATATGTGTTGGAAGCATGTTTTCCTCCGATTCACTCGGATGCAAGCCAATCGAGGTGGCAGGCAAGAGGAGTAGGTCACCAAGTCTCCATTCCATTCAACCACTTGTTTGGCATCATAATTTTTCTTGCCAGGAAGGGGACTTAAAAAAAATTTCCTTTGATCCAAGAGGGAGGCAAATATACCTGGTTAGCTATATATAGTAGTTTGCTTTCAGTTTTCTTTCCCTGTTCTCCCTAAGTGTTGTTTGCACAAGTAGTGTTTTTAGCCTTGTGTGTGTTTTCCTTTGTGTGTGGGGTAAAAGCTTCATGATTGATTCTTGGATCTATCGGGGCTGTTGCTAACCTTTTTTCAAGTTACGTTGTGACTCCGTGCCCAATGGATTTTAAGGCAACTGGCTTCTAAGCATAGCAGGCATGTTTCCCCTGGGAGTCGCCAATTTGTTGACCATTTTGGTCTTGCAGGCCAAAATCGGTCCCCCCTTCTTTCCCTGCCGTTCTGAGCCAATTCATTTTTTGATTTTGCACAAGTCTTGGAAATTTCTACAGACTCTACAGGTATTTCTACGGACTTTGCAGGCGTTTCTACGGACTCCTCAGGTGTTTCTACAGACTCTACAGAAAAGAACTACGGACTTTGCAGGCACGTCTTTTGGCAGATAAAGAACCAGTTCAAAGAATGAAAGGGGCTTCTACAAAGTTTCTTCGGACCATTGAACCATTCAGTTCAATTGGCTCAGATTCATTTGGTTCAACGGCTTGCTTCAATGACTCGGTTCAATGGCTTGGTTCAACGGCTTGGTTCGCTCAATTGGTTCAACGGCTCAATTCAAATGAGTTGGTTCAACGTTTGGTTCAAAGGGACCATTCCAATGCCCTTGTGGAGGGCAGTTTTCGGACCCAAGTGCCCTTGCTGAGGGTAGGGAACACTGGCAAAGTGAACAAGGCAAGTTGGAATTTCCTTCAGAGAAGTGAACAGGAGAATTTCTTCGGACAAAATGTCTGAAGGAATTTCTTCAGACATTTTGTCTGAAGAAATTCTTCAGAAGAAAATCCCGCAAAATAATAAAAAAGGACAAGGCAAAGGCATAAATTGATTTCTTTCGGACTTTTGTCCGAAGGATTTCTTTCGGACAAAAAGTCCAAAGAAATTCGAAGAAAAGGCCGCAGAAGGAAAACCCGAAGAAATGCCGAAAGTCAAACGAAGTGATCGCAACAATTCTTTCGGACTTTTTGTCCGCGGGAAAAGTAGCCGAGAGAAAATCCGCGGGAAAAGTGGCCGAGTGAAAAGACCCAGGGAAATAAGCGAAAAACAAAGGGAGAAATCCTTTGGACAAAATGTCCGAAGGAATTCCTTCGGACATTTTGCCCTAAGGATTTCAAGACCAAGGCACTGAAGGACCCCGAAGGGCAGGTGCCCTTGCGGGGGACTCTCGGCCAAAATGAAGAGAGATTTCTCCAAAGCCGAAGGGACACTTTCCCTTCGGGAATGATCAAGAGAAAAGAATCAAAGGAATTGCCAAGGATGGTGACGTCTCTGAAGCCGTCAATTTTAGGAAAATAGACTAGCCGTTGGTTTTCAAACGGTGACGGGCCCGCGAATGTCAATTTTAAAGCGGTGAAATAGCTGTTGATTTTGAAAAGGCTTAAGGACAGGCCGCGAGTGAACTCAGCGACCCGCCAAGAAGATAGCCTCGAGGGTCGAAGGAGACAGAGAAGACAAAACCAGGAAGAGACAAAGTGCAGAAATAGACAAAATGGCCAGGTAGCAAAAGGGGAGGCGAGTTATTCCTCCAGTTGGAACAGTGCTTGCCAGGTGGCCATCAAACGGCACAAACAATAAGTAGCGCAGCCTGTTTTCTCCACTTTGCATTTATGAGCAGACAAACCGCGTGAATATCTGAAGAAAGCAGTCTGTTCGCAAAAAAGAGGCGCGGCCCATGCTTTCACATTAATGTTTGAACGCCAAAGTCAAAGCAAGAGCCAACACACCATGATCTATCAAGCGGCTTCCTCTTCTCGATGCTCTCAACGCACATGGGCCAGCGTGTCAAAGGGCGCCAAAAGTCTTTTCCAAAGGGGCACCTTTACTTCTTCTCCTCTTTGTATATATTGTAAACTTCTGATTTGAGGAGATCTCTTAGCCTGTAAGGCAAAAGCTCTGCCCAAAAAATCTCTAGGTTTGTAAGGCAGAACTCTGCTGGATTTTACCTTGAATCGAGACAACATTTTTACCTCTATTTGAGCTTGCACTTTCGTATGTGTCTATGCCTTTGTTCTGTGTTAAGTCATTTTCCTTTATGCTTTCGCAGGATGATTTCAGCATGTCTAGTGCATTGTGAGCTTTTCTTTTGTAGGTTTGCCAGAAGTGTCCCTAGAGGAGTATAGGTGCCTGTGAATAGACTGCCATAGTGTGTCTAAGAATGCCTCTCGTAGTTCTTCCTCCCTGTATATCCACGGACCCCTAGCTCACTGATGCAGAAGAATTTCTCATGTCAAATGAAGTGTATGGGAGCTTGTTCTTGGTGAAAAGTGTATGTTCGGGCTGAGTGGATCAACTTTTTTGGTGTATCACCTTTTAGTTTAGGTTTAGGTTATGTTTTCAGCATCCTTCTCCCTTTTCATCCCCCCCCTTTTTTCATTTATTTGTTAGTAGTAGGGAATCCAAGACCTAAAAGATACATCAAAGGGAGCTAGCCCTTATCTAGAGACTCTCCCCCTAGTTTTGCCAGGCCCATAGGCAAGAGGGGAGTTTTCATTGTTGCGTGTGGAAGGCAGGAGCTTAGCCTCTTGTCAAGGGTGCAATCCACTGCGTCAATAGTTAGTTTTGGGCGCAACAAGGGTGCCCATTACAGTGGTATCAGACCCTGTTTTCTTGCCATCCTGTGAGGTTTCATGCATCCAACACATCAGTACTACTTGAGGAGAAACCGAACAAACCCAGACTTACAAATTTTTTTGGAGATTGAAGAGGAGGGTGACCCTTTTTCAGCCCCAGCCATAGGTGACAGAGATGAGGAAAGGGGAGAACCTAGCACTAGGATGATGCTCAATGATCTTGCCAGGGGTCAAAGGGAGCTCCAGGCTACATTGCAGCAGATGGCTTAAGCAATTACACAACACTTAACTAGAGCAGATCAGGGCAATAATGCCAACCAGGGTAATAATGCTAACCAAGTAGGTGGACAGGGTAATGGAGATGAATCGATTAATAGAGGAACCCGGACATATGCTAGACTAAGTTCTACTACAAGACTACTCATGCCACAGTTCCCTCTGAGACAGAATGACCAGAATGATGTTGGTCCTACACAGCAGGAGATGCAGGACCAAATACTAGAGGATTGGAGAAATTCTGGACCAAATTTTCAGGGTGAAATGTCCTTCAGGGAGTATATGGATGTTAGACTCAAGCATATGCCCATGAGAGGAAACAGGCAACAAAATTATGAGATGAGGAAGAAGTTGGGAAAGTTGTCTATTCCATACTATGATGGTACAGGGAAGACTTCAGTGCGAACATGGGTCCAGAAATTAGACACTTATTTCCAGCTTAATCCCATGCCTGAGGAGGATGCGATTAAGTATGCTGCATTGCACTTGGATGGGAGTGCCCATGAGTGGTGGCACCACGGTATGGTCACACTTGGCCATAACCAGATAGATACCTATGCAGAATTTACTGAGAGACTCATTGATAGATTTGACACTAAGGACCCGGAACTGCATTTCAAGGAGCTAGCACAGCTTAAACAGTGGGGTTCTGTGGAGGCCTATATCACTGAGTTCCAAAAGCTGGCAGTATTGGTGACAGATATATTTGAAAGGAGACTCGTTGTCCTTTTCATGGATGGGCTTTCTGATTCCTTGCGAGGATGGGTAAAGGGACACAATCCCTCTTCGCTACAAGAGGCTATTAAGAAAACGAGAGACCTAGCATCTTCTTCCTACAGAAGTAAACTTCACTCTAAGGACTCTCATTTTAAGAAGGATAAGGAAAGAAAGACATTTCAGAAGGACCCTCAGCGGCCTAAGGGGGAAACTAAAGGGTTGGACAGTGATACCCTCAACAAGCTCAGGAAGAAAAAACTATGTTTTCATTGTAGGGAGCCATGGAATCTCTCCCATGAATGTCCGCTTAAGGCAAAGGCTAAACCAATGGAGTATTTTTCAGCGGATGAATCACCTTCCGAGGACAAGGAGCAACATTCAGATTTGGGATCTAGTCAGGGCGATAGCATTGCTGAGAGTTCGGATGATGAGAAGTCTCTTGCTCGGTTGACAGGGGTCTAGAAGGCCATTACCTTTAAGGTAAGAGGGATGATTCAGGGGCAGCGTGTGGTTTCACTGATCGACATAGGGGCAACGCATAACTTTATTGACGCAAAATTGGTGGCCAAGCGAGGCCTTCAGACCGAAGGGCACGTGGGGTTCAGAGTCATGGTGGCCAATGGCCACAAGTTATTATGCACCCAGAAGATTTCAAATCTTCGCATCAGATTGGCAGGAGATTATGAGTAGGAGGACGATTTCTATGTAGTTGACATGGGCGACTATGATGTCATCTTGGGAATGACGTGGATGGCTTCTCTGGTAGAGTTTACCTTCAACTTGGCTAAGTTGGAGATGAGGTTTCAGCATCAGGGCAGGAAGGTGGTGCTTTGAGGTTTACCTAATGGGGGGCTCAGGGTGGTATCATTGAAGAGGATGGAACGGTTATTTAGACATGATGATGTAGAGTGGGTAGCTGAATGTTTGATCATGCCTACACCTCCAGAGCAGTAGGTAAAAAGCTATCATCCAGATGTACAGGAGATCATTTCTAGGCATGATAAGGTGTTTGGTAGCATTCCACATGGGGTTCCTCCCAAGAGGGGTATAGAGCATGTTGTCGAGCTAGAGGAGGGGGCTAAACCAGTCATCATCACCCCCTACCACCATCCTAAAAAGCATAAGGATGAGATAGAGAAGTCGATAAAGGAGCTATTGGAAATGGGTCATATGAGGCCAAGCAAAAGCCCATTTGCTTCGGCGGTTGTTTTGGTAAAGAAGAAGGATGGGATAATGCGTATGTGCATTGATTATAGAGTTCTCAATAAGAAGACAATTAAGAACAGGAACCCATCCCTAGGATTGACGAGCTGATTGATGAGCTGCATGGAGCACGGTATTTCTCTAAGATAGACTTACGGTCAGGATACCATCAGATTAGAATGCGAACAGAGGACATAGAAAAAACTGCCTTCAGATGTCACTACGGGCACTTTGAGTTTTTGGTTATGCCATTTGGGCTAACCACTGCTCCAGCTACCTCCTAGAGTTGTATGAATCAGGTGTTCAAAGGGCAGCTTCGAATATTTGCATTGATATTCTTTGATGACATCCTAGTATTCAGTAGGACTTGGGAGGAGCACCTACAACAATTGGAGGAGGTGCTGGTCATTTTGGAGAAGGAATCGCTGTATGCCAAGGAATTGAAGTGTGAGTTTGGCATGGCAAAGTTGCTCTACCTTGGCCATATTATCAGTGCTGAGGGAGTTAGAGTGGATCCAGAAAAGATTAAGGCGGTTGTTGATTGGCCTACTCCAACAAGCCTTACACAACTCAAAGGGTTTTTTGGATTATGTGGTTTTTATAGGAGATTTGTGAAGGGTTTTTCACAGACTGCAGCACCATTAACAGACCTCACCAAGAAGGGTGCTTTTGTATGGATAAAGGTAGCACAACACTGTTTTGAACATTTCAAGCAGGGGATGTCTTCATGTCCGGTTCTAGCTCTACCCAACTTCACGAAGCCTTTTGAGCTTCATTGTGATGCATCGGGTGATGGGATTGGAGCAGTATTGATGCAGGGGAAGCACCCCATTGCTTTTGAGAGTAGGAAGCTCCGAGGGGTGGAGAGGAGCTATTATATTTATGATCGGGAGATGTTGGCCATCATGCATGCCTTGGCCAAATTTCGATCCTACTTCATTGGAGGGAAGTTTGTGATCAAGACGGATCACAACAGCATAAAGTACTTCATGGGCCAGCGAGACTTGAATGACAGGCAACAGAAGTGGGTCACTAAATTGCAGGCTTATGACTTTGACATTGAGTTTGTCAAAGGGAAGAATAATGTAGTAGTTGATGCCTTATCCAGAAGACCTAACATTTGTGCTCTTGTAGAGATTTCAGGAGATTGGTGGGTTACGATTATAGCAGAATATGCCGGAGATGCTTGGGCTTCGAGATTGATTTCAGGCACTATACAAGATGATCGCTATGAGGTGATAGATGGGTTGATTAGATTTCAGGACAATTTATTTGATTCCGTCATCACATTTAAGAGAGATGATACTGAGGACATTTCATGATGCACCTACGGCTGGGCATTCAGGGGTCTTCAAGACCTACAGGCAGATCCGAGAGCAGTTCTCATGGAGAGGGCTCAAGGACGATGTTTAGAGACATGTCAGGGAGTGTGCAGTTTGTCAGCAGAATAAGGAAGAGCACACGTTTTCTGCTAGTTTACTACAGCCCTTACCCATTCTGGACCGGAAATGGGAAAGCATTTCTATGGACTTCATCACTGGCCTATCACGAGTGCAGGGAAGAGATTGCATTTATGTGGTGATCGACAGATTGACGAAGTTTGCTCACTTCTTTGCTATCCCTTCTACTTACACAACAGCTCAGGTGGCAAATTTGTTCTTCAGGGAGGTTTTCAGGTTGTATGGGTTACCGCGATTTATTGTTAGTGACAAGTGTTGACCATTTTTTTCCCAACAGGTCAAAAATTGGTCCCCTTCTTTCCCTGCTGTTCTAGGCCAGTTCATTTTTTGATTTTGCACAAGTCCAAGAATTTCTATGGACTTTGCAGGTCTATTTCTACGGACTCTGCAGGTGGAATTTCTACGGATTCTGCAAAGAAGATTTTTCTACGGACTCTGCAGGTTAGTCTTTTGGCGCATGAAGAATCAGTGCAGAGAGTGCTGGGTTTTACAAGGCTTCTTCGGGCTGTTGTTTGAAGAAATTCACAAGGTTGGCATCTTTTAACCATTGAACCGGTTCAATGCCTTGGTTCAATCGGCAAAGTTCATCGCTCAAGTTCAATGCAAAGTTCAACACTTTGGTTCAACGACAGAGTTCAACGCTTTGGTTCAAAGCTCAAGTTCATTGGCCTTGGTTCATCGCTTTGGTTCAACAACCGAGTTCAACAGTTTCAGTTCAACGCCTCGGTTCATCGCTTGGTTCAACGCCTTGGTTCATCGCGGGAGGTTCAAAGGGGCTTGGTTTTAATCGGCAAAGTTCAACAAATGGCACGAAGCATTGAACTGTTGAACCATTTTGGGTTCAAGCAGTTGGTTCAAGCGGCTGGTTCAAACACTTGGTTCAAGCGGCAAGTTCAAAGGCTTGGTTCAACAAAGGAGTGGCGCGCAGTGTTGAACCGTTGAACCATTGAACCATTTTTGGTTCAATCGGTCGGTTCAACGGCTTGGTTCAAGGGAGCGTCCTAAAGCTAAAGGGCAAGTGCCCTTGCGAAGGGCAGTTCCGGGTTCAAGAGCCCTTGCGGAGGGCAAGGAGCACTTCAAAGAGGTCACAAAGAAGCGGCTAAGATCTTTTCGAATTTTGTTAAGGCAAAGTCATGAATTCTTTTAGACTTTCGTCCGAAGGATTTCCTTCGGACAAAAAGTCCGAAGGAATTTCGGGGAAGCTGCAGCCAAAGACCCTGAAGGAATAGCAAACAACCGAGACAGTTCTCGCAGACTTTTTGTCCACGAGAAAATTGTCCGTGGGAAAAAACTCGCAAAAAAGCCCGCAGAAAAGGCCCGAAGGAATTTGCCAAGGACAGTGACGTCCTGGAAGCCGTCAACTTTAAGAAGATAGACTAGCCGTTGGTTTTCAAATTGTACGGGCCCGCGAACGTCAATTTTACAACAGGAAAGCCAGAGTGCGGAAGGCGCCAAGTGGCAACTGCGGAAGGCTTTGACATGCTTTTTTAGGAGCAGCGGAACGTGCCATGTGTCCCCTGCAAGGCTTGGCAGAAGCCGACAAGTGTCAGCCTCTGCGGTCTCTCTTTTGTCCCGCGAGAACTGTGGTGGGCCCCGGATGAATTGCTAAACAAAGTGGACGCCGACACATGTCCTCTTCCGCAGGACCTTCAAAGGGTGCCTAAAGCTTCCATGAGTCAAGCAGATGCTGCCACGTGTCACTCACTAGAATTGGTGGAAAATGGCCAAGGCAAGCAGCGAGAGCCCAAGGAACGTAGCGACCCGCTAGAAGATAGCCCCCGAGAACTGAAGGAGCCAAGAGGAGACAAGGCAAGGAGGAAGACGAAGTGCAGGAAAAGACAAAGCAGTCCAAGTGGCGAGGAGAGGCGAGTTATTGCTAGATGGTCATCAAACGATGCAAACAGTGAGCGGCGCGGCCTACTTTCTCCATTTGGCATTTACGAGGGGACAAACCGTAGTCTGTTTGCAAAAAAGAGGTGTGGCCATGTTTTTCACATTAATGTGGAATGCCTAAGTCAAAGCAGGAATCGACAATCAAACGGCTCCCTCTTCCCAAGGCTCAAAGCGCACATGGGCCAGCTTGCAAAAAGAGCACCAAAGTCTTCCCAGAAATCGTCAAGTTCTCTTCCTTTCTCTATATATTGTAAAATTTCTCATTTGAGAAAGGATATTCTCTCAGCCTTAAGGCAAAACTCTGCCCAAAAATCTCTTGGGGCTTGTAAAACAGAGCTCTGCCAGATTTTACCTTGAATCAGGACTTAGCATTTTTACCTCTATCTGGACTTGCACTTTAAAGTATGTATGTGTTCTTTTTTTGTGTTAAGTCATTGTCTTTCATGCTTTTCATAGATCGATTACAGCATGTCCAGTGCATTGTGAAGTCTCTTTTTTGCAGGTCTGCCAGAAGTGTCTACAACAAGAATATAGGCGCATGTGAATAGGCTGTCAAAGTGTGTCTCAGAACACCTTTGCTAGTTCCTTCCTCCCTGTATCTCTACGGACCCCTTACTCACTGAAACAGAAGAGTTTCCCACGTCTAATGAAGTGTATAGGCATTTCTTCCTGGTGAAAAGTGTATGTTCGGGCTGGGTGCGTCAACTTTTCTGGTGTATCACCTTTTTATTTTTAGGCTTAGCATCTGTTTTCAGCATCTCTCTCTCCCTTTTCACCCCCCCCTTTTTTAGTTTTATTTGTTAGCAGTAGGAGAAACCAGGGCCTAATAGATACATCAGAGGGAGCTAGCATCTGTTTTCAGCATCTCTCTCTCCCTTTTCACTCCCCCCTTTTTTCATTTTATCTAGAGACTCTCCCCTCCAGCTTCGCCGGTCCCACAGGGGAGAGGGGAGTTTCCATTGTTGCGTGTGGAAGGACGGGAGCTAGACGTCTTGCCCCGGGTGCAATCCACTGCGTCAACAGTTTTTTGGCACGCCCGGTGGGACCAACTAGGACAAGTTTTGTCCAAAGAATTGAAGAATTTTTGGTGTGTTCTTCAACCAACCAGCCTTTGGAGTCTTTTGCATCAACACCAATGGCGACTCCGAGTTGAATCAGCTGGTTAAGCAGCGAGGTGCCATCAAGAAACCACATTTTTGTATGTATTATTCCTTTGCACAAAATCATGGACCTTGTAGTCCTTCATATGACTTTGATTAGACTCAGAATTTTCATGCAATCACCTCAAGCAGCCCTCCTAGTTGCCCTTCAACAATAAGGGAAGTGGCACTGGAGTTTGAGAAGCAGGTAATGGAAATAGACAGACTGGATGAGCAGTATGGTTATCAGCAGGGGCTGATGTATAAAGAGAAGTGTTTATTCAGGCAAGCTCAAGTATTGCAATCCATGGAGGAGGAGGTAGCAAAATGGAGGAATCCATTCATGCAAAGCAGTCAGCCTTGCGCACCCCCTCCTATCCTACAGAAAGCCCCCTCTTGTGCACCGAATCCTTTCTATCAGATAGCACTTGCTCACTCTAGCTCATCTGATGCATCCATCAACCCTGCTCTTGACCCCATGCGCCTAGCCTTCAAGCATCAAAGGGAACTAGAACAACCTCCCATGGAGATGAACCTTCTAAATTCCTTAGATCGTGAATCTTCCTTTGGGGGGAGCATTACGAACCAGCGCATCTCTCTCGAAACTGCTCCTACTCAACATGATGATGCTGGTGACCTCCAAGAAAGACTCTTTCAAGATAATCTAGCCCAACAACTTAAAGATTTAGAGGCTAAGATGAGACTGCTTCGTGAAAGAGAGATAGAAATTTCAGACCTTGTGGAGGAGCCCCAGGACCTTGGAGAAAACAAAGTTGCTGCCTGTTCACAGGAGCAAAATTCCAACTTCGAGATCCTAAACTGGAAGAAAACAGTAGAATCATGGGGCAGGAAGGAGGAGAAGAAAGGTTTCGCTCAAAACCTTGAAGAAGATGAGGCTGCCCCTGCTCATGATGATGTTGGTGACCTCCAAGAAAGGGTCTTCCAAGAGGATATGGCCAGGAGAATTGCAGAGTTGGAATCCAGAGAGAGATTCCTCAGCCAATGTGTGATGGACGGTTCGAACCCAATGGCACATTCTATGTCTAAACACACCCCATCTACACACCCCCAAGAGAGCTATCAGGGCATACCTGATATTGATGAAGTGTTGGCCAAGTGGAAAGAGGAGAATCATTCGATTCTAGCTCAAGGACTGCCTCCTCTTCCACACGGTTTTCCCACTTCATCCCTTCTCAAGGAGGAACTTGTTCTGCAAGAGGCGAGCGAGGAAGAAAAGATCCAATTTGCAGCTCTTCAGGAGGCTATCATGAGCGACAATGAAGAACAAATCATCATCGATGCTCCTTGTGAAGACCTCATCAGCAATGGAGAAGACACAGGGCATGCATACATGCAAATGTTCCAGCAATACGAGGAGGAACATAAGCATGGTGAGCTCTCTCCCCCTTTGTTTGATGAACTTCCTTGTTTCGATGAGGAGGAATACTGTGCCGAGGAGCCTGAGTTGGAGGGGGATCAGAAAAATATCTTTGAACATCTAGAGATCCTGATCTTTGAGGAGGAAAAGGAGAGGTCTGTCTTCCTTGAGGAAAGCCTTGAAGAAGAAAGTTTTGAACAGAGAGGTGATGTTCTATGGGATGAGCAATCAGTTTGTGATTCCATTTCAGATATCACCACAGTCACCCTTCTTCAAGAAGGCCAAGAGGAAGCAGAGGATGAGTCTGACAGAGTCTTCAATGAAGCAGAAGGAAACGGGTCGGACCATGATGCACTGCAAGGGAGTTATATATATCAAAGGGCTTATGGTAATGAGCCAGCAGCCATTGATTCCTTGGTGAAATGCACCAGCATGAAGGACCAGCATTCAACAAGCTTCCAGTAACAAACAGAGTACGTATATGTTGGAAGCATGTTCGAATCTGATCCACTCGGATACCAGCCAATCCAGGTGGCAGGCAAGAGGAGCAGGTCACCAAATCTCCTTTTCATTCAGCCACTTGTCTGGCACCATAAGTCTTCTTGCCAAGAAGGAGACTTAAGAAGTTTTTCCTTTGATCCAAGAGGGAAGCAGATGTACCTGGTTAGTTGTATATAGTAGTTGTTTTCAGTTTCTTTTCCTGCTTTCCCTAAGTACAGTTTGCACAAGTAGTGTTTTTAGTCTTGTGTGTGTTTTCCCTTTTGTCTGGGGTAAAAGGCTTCATGTTTGCTTCTTGGATCTATCAAGGCGGTTGCTAACTCTTTCAAAGCTGCATCTGACTCTGTGCCCAATGGACTACAAGGCAACTGGTCTCTAAGCATAGCAGGCATGCTTCCCCTGGGAGTCGCCAATTTGTTGACCATATTTTGCCCAACAAGGCAAAAATCGGTCCCCTTCTTCCCCTGTTGTTCTAGGCCAATTCATTTTTTGATTTTGCACAAGTCCAGGAATTTCCATTGTTGCGTGTGGAAGGGCGGGAGCTAGACGTCCTGTCTCGGGTGCAATCCACTGCGTCAACAACAGGGATAGCAAGTTCATGAGCGCCTTTTGGCAGGAGTTGTTCAAGTTGTGCGGTACAGATCTTACACCTAGTACGAGCTACCATCCTCAGACAAATGGGCAGACGGAGATAGTAAATAAATGGGTGGAAGGTTATTTGCGAAACTATGTGACTGCACAGCAGAGAGCCTAGTTTAAGTGGTTACACATGGGAGAGTATTGTTACAATACCACGCATCACATGACCATCAGGATGACTCCATTTATAGCATTGTACGGGTATGAAGCCCCAAGCTTCATGGATATGGTTTTGGGGTACAACAGAGTGCCCAAAGCTAAAGCCTTGTTGAAGGATAGTCAAGATATCCTGAGAGCGCTCAAGGAGAATATACAACAAGCTCAAAATCAGTAGAAGTTGTATGCTGATCAGCATAGGGTAGAGTGCAGTTTCAAGGTAGGGGACATGGTGTATTTGAGGCTACAGCCATATAGGTAGTCATCGCTCAAGAAGAGCGGAGCAGATAAGCTTAAGCCTAGATTTTACGGCCCCTATAGGGTGATTCGAAGAGTGGGCGAAGTCGCCTATGAGCTTGAGCTTCTAGAGGGCAGTCGGGTGCACAATGTATTTCATGTGTCTAGGCTTAAGAAAGCCATTGGTCAGAGTCTAGTGCCTTCTGCAAATTTACCCCCTTTGGATGAGGAGGGGAGGCTCGTGTTAGAACCCGAGGCTATTTTGGGCACCAGAGAGAGGAAACTCAGAAACAGGATAGTGAAAGAGTATTTGGTCAGATGGAAAGATCTGCCGGAGGAGGATGCTACATGGGAGAGTGAGCAGGTAATTCAGCAGGCTAGGCTGAGATTGCTTGAGGACAAGCAATTTCAAGGGGGGCAGACTGTAATGTCCCCACTTTAGCAATTAACTTACTCAGTTTCAGGCATACTTACTATTTGTAGTAAGTTAGCAGGATGCAGTGGAGGCCAGTTTTGATGATTGGATTTGATACTCCTTGCCGAGGGCTTTCCAGTGAGCTATCACTTGCACCATTCGGAGTCCGGTTGCTACTATATTTTAATGCCTGAAGTGCTGTAAAAAGTAACATTTAACCCAATTGCAAGATATTAAGTGTTACTTTAAATATTTACTTTATGGGGATGATACCCAAGGGAGACATAAAAAATATTTTAATGTATAAACTATTGCACATCCTTTATCCCACATTGCTCAAGTGAGTTGAGTCACCCCTTGGAGAAAGGATAAAGGAAGTGTTTGTGGCTTCTTTGGGCATGTTGGATAAGAAGAAAAGAATTGTTGCACTTGCAGCTTGCAGGTTACTTGGGCATTTGAGAACGTCATTCTCATCTGTAGCACTCTAGATATCAATCCTTGGGATTGGTATTTGGAGTTTGTGCTTTCTACCACTGTAGCAACCACGCCACTATAGCAGCCGTGTCACTGTATCAGCCGTGCCACTGTAGCAGCTCGTCACTGTAGCCCGTCACTGTAGCATCTCGTAGCAGCCTAGAGAGTTCGTAGATACAAGCCTGCAGAGTCCATAGAAATCAGCGTGCAGCCTGCAGAGTCCATAGAAGCCACCTGCAGAGTCCGTAGAATCAGCTGCAGAGTCCGTAGAAGCAGTCTGCAGAGTCCATAGAAATCAGCCAGCTGCCTGTAGAGTCCGTAGAAGCAGCTACAGAGTCCGTAGAACCAGCTGCAAAGTTCGAAGATCTCGCTGTCGGGTCCGTAGAAGCGACCTGCAGAGTCCATAGAATCAGCTGCAGAGTCCGTAGAAGCAGCCTGCAGGATCTGTATAAATTAGCCAGCTGCATGCAGAGTCCATAGAAGCAGCTGCAGAGTCCGTAGATCTGTCTGCAGAGTCCGTAGAAGTAGCTGCAGAGTCCGTAGAACCAACTGCAGAGTCCGTAGAACCTGCCTGCAGAGTCCGCAGATCCAGTCTGCAGAGTCCGTAGGAGACCAGCCTACAGAGTTAGTAGTTTCGATGGATGGAGAACAAAATGAACACACCTTCGGCACTCGCTGGGATATTCACTTGAAATAATGTTCATACAATCACTGGAGTATTTAGTGAGTTACCGCATGACCGACA
The DNA here is from genome assembly GCA_037957365.1 of Torreya grandis. Classification (NCBI taxonomy): domain Eukaryota; kingdom Viridiplantae; phylum Streptophyta; class Pinopsida; order Cupressales; family Taxaceae; genus Torreya; species Torreya grandis. The sequence goes on along the minus strand of JARHVA010001695.1, from coordinate 1,368,383 downwards.
TTGTACTCGTTTACTCATTTTGCAATTAATATAAATACAGTGTGTGGGTTATTACAGCTGTGTATCTGTGCTTGCAATCTTATATTTATGTTACATGCATTAGTCTTTGTAAAACAAAAAAAAAACAATACAAGCAAACCATTTCGGAGTCATAAGGAGGTCCTGCTGGGTTAGTTTTGGGTGCAACAGGGGTGCCCATTACACTATGCGAGCTGATGGAGCTCCAAGAGACAAGGGACTAGGCTATGGCTTCTATGACCAACCGCCAACAGTAGACGAAGAAACACCTTGACAAGAAATCTTCATCGAAAGGTTTCTCTAAAGGAGACATCGTCTTGAGATGGGATGTGGACCGAGCTAAGCCTGGAAAGCACGCGAAGTTTGACGCCCTATGGAGTGGTCCTGACGTCATCACTCAGTGAAAGCAACACAATGCATTTCAACTCTCTAGGTTGGATGGTGAAGAACTGTATATCCCAGTTAATGGGATACATCTTAAGCATTATCACTGAGCCCTTCTCCCATCATGTATATATTTTCCTTGCTTTTTTCCTGTTTTCCCTAAGTGCTTTTGCACATGTTAGTAGTTTTCTTAGTCTTGTGTGTGTTTTCGTTTCTTTTTGGGGGTAAAGGCTTCATGATTGATTCTTGAATCTATCGGGGCTGTTGCTAACTTTGTTCAAGTTGCGTTCTGACTCCGTGCCCAATGGACTGTAAGACAACTAGCTTCTAAGCATAGCAGGTATGCTTCCCCTGGGAGTCACCAATTTGTTGACCATTTTGGTCCTGCAGGCCAAAAATCGGTCCCCCTTTTTCCCATGTTGTTCTGAACCAGTCCAAAATTTGAATTTTTGCACAAGTCTCGTTTCTACGGACTCTGCAGGCGTTTCTACGGACTCTGCAAGCAAGCCTTTCGGAAGATGAAGAACCAGTTCAAAGAGTGCAAGGTTTTACAAAGCTTCTTCGGACTCTTGTCCGAAAAAATTCACAAGAGAGCTAAAATGGTTCAAAGAAACTTTTCCTTAAGGTTGGAAAAGTGGTTCAAAATTGGAGTTCAACGACATGATCTTTACAAGAGTTACTAACTTTGAACCATTGAACCGGTTCAATCGATTGGTTCAACACTTTGGTTCAAAGGTTAAGTTCGTTGCTTTGGTTCATCGGCAAAGTTCAACGGCGAGGTTCAATCAAAGGATTCAAAGGCTTGGTTCAATTCAGTTGGTTCAATGCTTTGGTTCAATCACTTGGTTCACTCAGTCGGTTCAACGACTTGGTTCAAAGTGTTGGTTCAACGTTCGGTTCAATGGGTTGGTTCAAAGGAACGGTTCAATCAGAAGGTTCGAGTCTCCCAAAAGACAAGTGCCCTTGCGAACGGCAGTTCTGGACCCAAGTGCCCTTGCGGAGGGCAGGGAACACTTGAAAAAAGGATAAAAAAGTGAACAAGGCTGAAAAGGTAAGTTCCTTCGGAAATTTGTTTAAGGCAAAGAACGAGAATTTTTTCGGACAAAATGTCCGAAGGAATTCCTGTTGGAATATTGTCATTGATGTCAAATGAACTATTGCCGGAAGTGAACGGAATTGTTGACGGAAGTGAACGGAATTGTTGCCGGAATTGAACGAAAATGTCGACGGAAGTGAACGGAAATGTCGATGGAAGTGAACGGAATTGTTGACGGAAGTGAACGGAATTGTCGACGGAAATGTCGACGGAAGTGAACGGAATTGTCGATGAAATTGTCAACCTTGGCTGACCTATTGGGAGGAGTTGTGACCGTTTGAAATGACCTTTTCACTTGAAGAGTCACGACCTTAATTTGTGGCTTTCCGTGGGTTATAAATAAGTGCATAACGAATAGCAAAAGTGTAGATTCGAAAAGTAGAAGATATATAAAAGAAGAGCAGAATTTTTAAAGGCAAATTTTTGTGAGAATATTGAAAAGAAAAAATCAACAAGTATAAGGAAGAGTATAGCAGCGAAAACACTCAAGTGTAGATTGAATCTAAAGGAGATAAAGCAAGTGTTCTATCATCCGTTGTTTTGACAACAAATTTGAGATAGAAGAGTGATTTTTTTTGAAAAGGTTGGTGCCTTCGTTTTGAAGAGATTGGTGTCTCTTGCTGAGTTGGTGCTCAGTGAAAGGAGTCGGTGCTCCTATAGGTTGGTGCCTACACAATTGTTTTTGGGGTTGGTGCTCCAGTAGGTTGGTGCCTACGAATATTTACATTAAGAGAATTTCTCCGTGATTTTCTCCCGAAAGGGTTTCCACGCAAATCTGTGTCTATTTGCATTGTGTGGTTTTGCATTGTATTCTTTGATTGCTTTGAATATATTAATTGCGGAGTAATTTGAGGTTTTGAATTTAAGATTAATAGTCGAAAGTTAAAAATAGCTTATACTGATTCACCCCCCCTTCTCAGTATAAGCTTGTGCTTAACAATTTCTTCAGACATTTTGTCTGAAGAAATCCTTCGGAAGAAAATTCCGCAGAAAAGACAAGGCAAAGGCAAGAATGATTTCTTTCGGACTTTTATCCGAAGGAATTCCTTCGGACAAAAAGTCCAAAGAAATTCGGGAGAAGCCGCGAAAAAAAACCTGAGAAAAAACTCCGAAGGAAAGGAAACGAGCAAGACAATTCTTGCGGACATTTTGTCCGCAAGAAAAATGGCCAAAACAAAAGCCCGACCGAAGAGAAAAGACCCGAAGGAAAGAAAAAGCCGAAGGATGTGACTATCAAAAGGAGCCCGAAGGACCTCGAAGGGTAGGTACCCTTGCGGAGGACTCTTGGCCAAAATGAAGGGACACTTCTCCAAAGCCGAAGGGACACTTCCCCTTTGGGAATGATCAAGAGAAAAGAACCGAAGGAATTGCCAAGGATGGTGACGTCCCCGAAGCTGTCAAATTCAGGGAAATAAACTAGCCGTTCGCTTTCAAACGGTGACGGGCCTGCGAACATCAATTTTACGGCAAAGAAATAGCCGTTTGATCTTTAAATACTTGAGTGCCAACTAGAAGGGAGCCCAAAGAGCTAAGAGAGTAAAAGGCAAAACTAGGAAAAGACGACGCCAGGAAAAGACAAAAGTTAAGAATGAACCCAGCGACCTGCTGATGGAAGAGCCTGAAGAGCCAAAAGAAGTAGCAAAAGATAGCCTCCGAGGGCCGAAGGAGCCAGAAAAGACAAAGCCAAGAAGAGACAAAAGAGCCAAGTGCAAAAACGGACAAAACAAGCCCAAGTGGCAAAGGGAAAAGGAGTTATTCCAACAGTTGGAACAGTGCCTGCCAAGTGGTCATCAAGGGGTGTGAACTGTGAACGGTGCGACCCATTTTTCTTCACTTTGCATTAAATTGGCAGACAAACCGTGGGAGTGCCTTGAAGGAGCGGTCTTGTTTACAGACAAATGGCATGGCCCATAATTTCACATATGAAGTTTAATATATCTTAACGCCTAAAGTCAAAATAGGAGCCGACACAACATTATCTATCAAGCGGCTTCCTCTTCCCAATGCTGGGAATGCACATGTGCCAACTTGTAAAAGGGTGCCAAAATGCCTTTTTCTTCCTCTATATATATTGTAACTTCTCATTTGAGAAAGCCATCTCTCACATTGTAAGGCAAAGCCTTGGCAATTTTCACCTGGAATCAATAAAATATGCATTTTACCTCTATTCTGGTTGGATATATCTCTGAGTGTTAGTCTTGTGTTCAGTCATTGCTTCCTAATGCTTTCATAGGGTTGACACCAATGCACCTGGTATCTACAAGGTGCCATTCCTGCAGGTGACAAGAAGAGTTGTTCCTGGAGCGTAGAGGTAGAAGGAGGTTACTAGACAATGTGCTTTTCCTACAGCGCCTATAGTAAGTCCTTTTTCTGTGTGTTTCCATTAAAGCCTCTATGTCAAGCTTCCTGCAGTCTCTTCCTTTTACCAGTCAAAGTGTATGTATGTGTTCTTATGGTTCAGAGTATGTGTGAGTAGGTCAAACTTATTTGGTGCATCACCCTCTTAGATTAGGTTTTGTTTTTCTGTAATCCTTCTCCCTTTTCAACCCCCCCATTATATATATATATATATACATATTAGCAACTTACTGGAATAACTCAGATGCATCAAAGGGAGCTAGCCCTTATCTAGAGACTCTCCCCCCAGTTTTGCCAAGCCCACAGGCAAGAGGGGAGTTCCATTGTGACGTGTGGAAGGCAGGGGCGCAGCCTCCTGTCAAGGGTGCAATCGACTGCGTCAACACATCTCTCTTCAAGAATTTCTTCCTGTGCATGCGCAGAGCCTTCCTAGTCTTCCTCAACTTCCTTAGGTCTCTCAACATGATGTCAATATTCCAAGTTGGAAGAGGGAATATCATGAAACAGCTCAGGACCTTGAAGAGGATAAAGTTGCTCCCTGTTCACAAGGAGAAAGTCCTAATCCCAAGGTCATGAGTTGGAAGCAAACAATGGAATCATGGGGCACGAAGGAGGAAAAACAAGTTTTTGCTCAAAACCTTGAAGAAGACGAAGCTGCTCCTACTCATCATGATGATGCTTGTGACCTCCAAGAAAGGCTCTTCCAAGAGAATATAGCCAGAAAAATTGCAGAATTGGAATCCAGAATGAGGTTCCTCAGCCAGTGATGGACGGTTCAGATCAAGCAGAAGATCCTACATTTGAACACACCCCATCTACACCCCTCCAAGAGAGTTATCAAGCCACATCTGATATAGATGAAGTGCTGGCCAAATGGAAGGAGGAGAATCATTCGATTCTAGCTCAAGGACTGCCTCCTCTTCCACATGAGTTCGTCCGTCAGCCTTCCACTTCACCCCTTCTCAAGGATAAACCTCTTTTGAAAGGGGCGAGTAAAGAGGAGTATACTCAGTTCATGAATGATCAGGGAGACCCCATGAGTACAGATGAGAAGGAGATCTCTTGTTCATGTTTTGAATGATTCGTTTGAAGTCATTGGGGCAGGCTGCACTCCTCTTCAAGGAGGCTATGAGCTGACTAAGAGTGGAGAAGGCAGCATTGGGACTCAAATAAGTATGCAAAAGGGCTGCAAGCTTTCAGATTTATCCTTTCAAGAGGTTGGTGAATCTGAAGATGATATTTTCGAAGTCATCAAGGAATAACCTGTTTTGAAAGAGGCAAGTGAAGAAGAGAGGATCCAATTTGCAATTGATCAAGAAGCTCTCATGGATGTCAATGAGGAAGGAATCCTCATGGATGCTCCTTTTGAAGACATCATCAACAATGGAGAAGACATAGGTCATGCATACATGCGGATGTTCCAACAATATGAAGAGGAACGTAAGCATGGTGAGCTCTCTCCTCCCTTGTTTGATGAACTTCTTTGTTGCTTTGATGAGGAGGATGACCATGCCATGGAGCCTGAGTTGGAGGAGGATTAGGTGGATGTCTTTGGAAAACTAGAGACTCTGATCCTTGAGCAGGAAAAGGAGAACCCTGTCTATCTTGAGAACAACTTTGAAGAAAAGAGCCTTGAACAAGAAGGTGATGTTCTCTGGGATGAGCAATCAGTCTGTGATTCCATTTCAGACATCACAACAGTCACCCTTCTTCAAGAAAGCCATGAAGGAGCAGAAGGTGAGTTTGACAAGGTCTTCAATAAAGTAGAAGGGAACGGGTCAAACCATGATGCATGTCAAAAGAGCTATGCATATCAAAGGGCTTATGGTGATGAGCCAATAGCCAATGATTTCTTGGTAAAACATGCCAGCATGAAGAGCTAGCACTCGACAAGCTTCCAAGAGCAAGAAGAGTACATATATGTTGGGAGCATGTTTGACTCTGATCCACTCGGATGCAAGCCAATCGAGGTGGCAAGCAAGAGGAGCAGGTCACCAAATCTCCATTCCATTCAGCCATTTGTCTGGCACCATAAGTTTCCTTGCAATGAATGAGACTTAAGAAGTTTTCCCTTTGATCCAGGAGGGAGGCAAATATACCTGGTTAGCTGTATATAGTAGTTTTCTTTCAGTTTTCTCTAAGTGTTGTTTGCACAAGTAGTGTTTTTAGCCTTGTGTGTGTTTTCCTTCTTGTTTGGGGTAAAAGCTTCATGATTGATTCTTGGATCCATCAGGGCTGTTACTAACTTTTTTCAAGTTGCGTTCTGACTCCGTGCCCAATGGACTTTAAGGCAACTGGTTTCTAAGCATAGCAGGCATGCTTCCCCTGGGAATCGCCATTTTGTTGACCATTTTGGCCCTGCAGGCCAAAATCGGTCTCCTTCTTCCCCTATTGTTATGAGCCAGTTCAAATTTGGTTGCACAAGTCTTTCGGCAAAAGGAGGAACCAGTTCAATGGTTTGACGTCGGGGTCCAATGCCATGAGCTTTCCAAGAACTTTGAACTTGAACTTTGAACCATTGTTGGTTCAAAGGTTTGGTTCAACGGCTTGGTTGAAAGGCTTGGTTCATCGGCTTGGTTCAATGGTTTGGTTCATCGGCTTGGTTCAACGGCTTGGTTAAACGGCTTGGTTCAACAACTTAGTTCATCGGCTTGGTTCAACGGCTTGTTTGATCGGCTTGGTTCAAAGGCTTGGTTCAACGGCTTGGTTCATCGGCTTGGTTCAAAGGTTTGGTTCAATCGGTTGGTTCAAGCGGTCAAATGAATGAGTAGAACACAGTATTGAACCATTGAACCGTTGAACCATTGAACCAATTGTTGGTTCAATCAGAAGGTTCAAGGGAGTCTCCCAAAGCCCGAAGGACAAGTGCCCTTGCGGAGGTGTTGACCATTTTGGTCCTGCAGGCCAAAATGGGTCCCCCCTTTTTTCTGTTGTTCTGAGCCAGTTCATTTTTCGATTTTGCACAAGTCTGGCCGTTTCTACGGACTCTGCAGGGGTTTCTACGGACTCTGCAGACGAGTCTTTTGGCAAATGAAGAACCAGTTCAAGGAATGAAAGGGGCTTCTACAAAGTTTCTTCGGACCATTGAACCATTCAGTTCAATTGGTTCAACGGCTTGTTTCAATGGCTCGGTTCAATGGCTTAGTTCAATCAATTGGTTCAATGGCTCGGTTCAAATGAGACAAGTTCCCACTTAGGCGCAAAATGGACCAATTCCAAGTGCCCTTGCGGAGGGCAGGGAACATTTGCAAAGAGCCCACAGAGAAAAGCCAAAAAGGTTTCTTTCGGAAATTTTGTTTAAGGCAAAGAAGAGAATTTCTTCGGACAAAATGTCCGAAGGAATTCCTTCGGACTTTTTGTCCGAAGAAAAACTTTGGAAAAGTTTCGTGGAAATAAACAAAGATGAGGCAAAAGACATGAATGATTTCTTTCGGACTTTTTGTCCGAAGAAATTCCTTCGGACAAAAATTCCGAAGAAATTCGGTAAAGAGCCGTGGGTAAAAAACTCGAAGAAAGTCTCCAAAGGAAAGGAACGAGCAAGACAATTCTTGCGGACTTTTTGTTCGCGGGAAAAGTAGTCGAAAGAAAGGAAAAGGCCGAAGAAATTGCCAAGGACAGTGACGTCTCCGAGGCCGTCAATTTCAGGGAAATGGACTAGCCGTTGGTTTTCAAACAGTGACGGGCCCGCGAACGTCAATTTTACACCAGAAAAAGCCCGAGAGCAGAAGCTGCCAAGTGTCGTCTGCCGGGACACATGATAATTTGCCTCTAAAAGCAGCGGAACGTGCCACGTGTCCCTTGCAAAACCCGGTGGAGCGCGACAAGTGTCTGCATCCGAGTCCCAAAGCTCCTTTCAACAAGCATCCCTCAGAGTTCCGCGGAGGGCGCCAAGTGGCAAACGTGGAAGGTTTTGACATATTTTTCTAAGAGCAGCGAAACATGCCACGTGTCCCTTGCAAAGCTCGGCAGAAGCCGACAAGTGTCAACATCCGCGATCTCTCCCTCTTGTTCAGTAAAGACTGTGGTGGGCCTCGGGCGAACTGCTAAATAGAGCGGAAGCTGCCAAGTGTCATCGTCCATGGTGAATCCGAATGAGTCCCGAATACTTCTGTATTGTTTCTAAAGCTCAACGGAAGTCGCCACGTGTCCTCTTCCGTAGGACTCTCAAAAGGTGTTTAAAGCTTCTATAAGTTAAGCGGATGCTGCCACGTGTCTTGCCTGTTTTAGCAGTGGAACACGCCACGTGTCACTAGTTGAGATTAGCGGAAAGCGGCCAAAGCAAACAGAAAAGACACGAAGAATTAACCGAAGATAGCCCCGAAGGACGAAGGAGCCAGAAAAGAGCCAAGTGCAAAAACAGAAAAAACGATCCAAGTGGCGAAGGAAGGTGTCGACTCAAGGAGTTACTCCAGTGGTTGACACAGTGTCTGTGAATTGGTCATCAAGAGGCGCGAACAATGAATGGCGCGACCTGTTTTTCTTCACTTTGCATTGATGAGCAGACAAGCCGCGTGAATGCCTTGAAGAGAGCAGTCTGTTTGCAAAAAAGAGGCGTGGCCCATGCTTTCTCATTAATGTTTGAATGACAAAGTCAAAGCAGGAGCCGACATAGCATTATCTTTAAGCGGCTTCCTTTTCCCAATGATCGGAATGCACATGGGTCACTTGTAAAAAAGGGCGCCAAAAGGCCTCTTTTCTTCCTCTATATATTGTAAACTTCTCATTTTGGAGGAGGGATCCATTCTCTTAACCCGTAAGGCAAAGCTCTGCCCCAAAATCTCTCGGGCTTGTAAGGCAGAACTCTGCCGGATTTTACCTTGAATCAAGACTTCGCAATTTTTACTTCCATCTGGACTTGCACTCACGCATGTCTATGTTTTCTTTTGTGTTAAGTCATTTTCTTTTATGCTTTTCACAGAATGATTCCAGCATGTCTAGTGCATTGTGAAGTTCTTCTTCTGCAGGTCTGCCAAAAGTGTCTACAGCAAGAATATAGGCGCATGTGAATAGGCTGCCAAAGTGTGTCTCGGAACACCTTTGATAGTTCTTCCTCCCCGTATCTCTACGGACCCCTGACTCACTGATATAGAAGAGTTTCCCATATCAGATGAAGTGTATGGGAGCTTCTTCTTGGTGAAAAGTGTATGTTCAAGCTGAGTGGATCAACTTTTTTGGTGTATCACCTTTTAGTTTAGATTTAGGTTCTGTTTTCAGCATCCTTCTCCCTTTTCATCACTCCCCTTTTTCATTTATTTGTTAGCAGTAGGAAATCCAGGTCCTAAAAAATACATCAAAGCAGGAGCCGACACAGCATTATCTTTAAGCGGCTTCCTCTTCCCAATGATCGGAACGCACATGGGTCACTTGTAAAAAAGGGCGCCAAAAGGCCTCTTTTCTTCCTTTATATATTGTAAACTTCTCATTTTGGAGGAGGGATCCATTCTCTTAACCCGTAAGGCAAAGCTCTGCCCCAAAATCTCTCGGGCTTGTAAGGCAAAACTCTGCCGGATTTTACCTTGAATCAAGACTTAGCAATTTTTACCTCCATCTGGACTTGCACTCACGCATATGTCTATGTTTTCTTTTGTGTTAAGTCATTTTCTTTTATGCTTTTCATAGAACGATTCCAACATGTCTAGTGCATTGTGAAGTTCTTCTGCAGGTCTGCCAGAAGTGTCTACAGCAAGAATATAGGCGCATGTGAATTGGCTGCCAAAGTGTGTCTCGGAACAGCTTTGATAGTTCTTCCTCCCCGTATCTCTACGGACCCCCGACTCACTGATACAGAAGAGTTTCCCACATCAGATGAAGTGTATGGGAGCTTCTTGGTGAAAAGTGTATGTTCGAGCTGAGTGGATCAACTTTTTTGATGTATCACCTTTCAGTTTAGGTTTAGGTTCTGTTTTCAGCATCCTTCTCCCTTTTCATCCCTCCCATTTTTCATTTATTTGTTAGCAGTAGGAAATCCAGGACCTAAAAGATACATCAAAGGGAGGTAGCCCTTATCTAGAGACTCTGCCCCCAGCTTCGTCGGTCCCACAGGCGAGAGGGGAGTTTCCATTTTGACGTGTGGAAGACAGGAGCCCAGCATCCTGTCAAGGGTGCAATCCACTACGTCAATAGTTTTTGGCACGCTCGGTGGGATCAACTAGGACAAGTGTCCAAAGAGTTGAAGAATTTTTGGTGTGTTCTTAACCAACCAACCTTTGGAGGCTTTTGCATCAACACCAATGGCGACTCCGAGTTGAATTAGCTGGTTAAGCAGTCCAAGTGCCATCCAGAAATCTTATTTTTGTATGTATAATTCCATTGATAAGAATCATGGGCCTTGTATTCCTTCATATTACCATGATCAAGCTCAAAACATTCATGCAATCCCCTCAAGCAGCTCTCCTAGTTGCCCTTCAACGATAAGGGAGGTAGCACTGGAGTTTGAGAAGCAGGTGATGGAGATTAACAGACTGGATGAGCAGTATGGATATCAGCAGGAGCTGATGTATAAAGAGGAGTGTTTGTTTAAGCAAGCTCAGGCCTTGCAATAAATGGAGGAGGTAGCAAAATGGAAGAGTCCATTCATTTAAGGCAGTCAGCCTTGTGTGCCCCCTCCTATTCTAAAGAAAGCCCCCTCTTGTGCACCAAATCCTTTCTATCAGATAGCACTTTCTCATTTTAGCTCATTTGATGCATCAATCAATCCTGCTCTTAACCCCGTGCGCCTAGCCTTCAAACATCAAAGGGAACTAAAGCAACCTCCCATGGAGATGAACCTTCTAAATTCCTTAGATTGTGAATCTTCCTTTGGAGGGAACATCATGAACCAGCACATCTCTCTTGAAGTTGCTCCTACTCATCATGATGATGCTGGTGACCTCCAAGAAAGGCTCTACCAAGAAGATCTAGCTAGGAGAATTGCAGAGTTGGAGTCCAAAGCGAGATTCCTCAGCCAACGTGTGATGGACCTGTCTAAACACACTCCATCTACACACCTCCAAGAGAGCTATCAGGCCACACTTGATATAGATGAAGTGCTGGCCAAATGGAAAGAGGAGAATCATTCGATTCTAGCTCAAGGACTGCCTCCTCTTCCACATGGTTTTTCCACTTCACCCCTTCTCAAGGAGGAATCTATTTTGCAGGAGGCGAGTGAGGCGCAGAAGATCCAATCTGCGGTTGTCCAAGAGGCTATCATGAGTGACAAAGAAGATGAAATCATCATGGAGGCTCCTTTTGAAGACATCATCAGTAATGGAGAAGATCCAGGTCATGCATACATGCAAATGTTCCAGCAATACGAAGAGGAATGTAAGCATGGTGAGCTCTCTCCCCCCTTATTTGATGAACTTTCTTGTTGCTTCGATGAGGAGGACGACTATGCCATGGAGCCAGAGTTGGAGGAGGATCAGGAGAATGTCTTTGAACAACTAGAGACCCTGATCCTTGAGCAGGTAAAGGAGAGGCTGGTCTCTCTTGAGGAAAGCCTTGAAGAAGAGAGTTTTGAACAAAGAGGTGATGTTCTGTGGGATGAGCAATCAGTTTGTGATTCCATTTCAGACATCACAACAGTCACCCTTCTTCAAAAAAGCCTTAAGGAAGTAGAGGATGAGTTTGACAGGGTCTTCAACGAGGCAGAAGGAAATGAGTCAGACTATGATGCATTGCAAAGGGAATGTGCATATCAAAGGGCTTATGGTGATGAGCCAATAGCCACAGATTTCTTGGTGAAACGCACCAGCATAAAGGACCAGTATTCAACAAGCTTCCAGGGACAAGAAGAGTACATATATGTTGGAAGCATGTTTGATTCTGATCCACTCGGATGCAGGCCAATCGAGGTGACAGGCAAGAGGAGCAGGTCATCAACTCTCCATTTCATTCAGCCACTTGTCTGGCACCATAAGTTTTCTTGCTAGGAAGGGGGCTTAAGAAGTTTTCCCTTTGATCCAGGAGGGAGGCAAATATACCTGGTTAGCTGTATATAGTAATTTGCTTTCAGTTTTTTTTCCCTGTTTTCTCTAAGTGCAGTTTGCACAAATAGTGTTTTTAGTCTTGTGTGTGTTTTCCCTTGTGTCTGGGGTAAAAGGCTCATGATTGATTCTGGGATCTCTCAAGGCTGTTGTTAACCTTTTTTCAAAGCTGCATTCTGACTCCGTGCCCAATGGACTTTAAGGCAACTAGTCTCTAAGCACAACAGGCATGCTTCCCCTGGGAGTCGCCAATTTGTTAACCATTTTGTTCTTGCAGGCCAAAATGGGTCCCCCCTTTTTCTTGTTGTTCTGAGCCAGTTCATTTTTCGATTTTGCACAAGTCTGGCCATTTCTACAGACTCTACAGGTGTTTCTACGGACTCTGCAGGCGAGTCTTTTGGCAGATGAAGAACCAGTTCAAGGAATGAAAAGGGCTTCTACAAGGTTTCTTCGGACCATTGAACCATTCAGTTCAATTGGCTCAGTTTCAATTGGTTCAACGGCTTGCTTCAATGGCTCAGTTCAACGGCTTAGTTCATTCAATTGGTTCAACGGCTCGGTTCAAATGAGACAAGTTCCCACTTAGGCGCAAAATGGACCAATTCCAAGTGCCCTTCCGGAGGGCAGTTCCTGACCCAAGTGCCCTTGCAAAGGGCAGGGAACATTTGCAAAGAGCCCACAGAGAAAAGCTGAAAAGGTAAGATTCTTTCGGAAATTTTGTGTAAGGCAAAGAAGAGAATTTCTTCGGACAAAATGTCCGAAGGAATTCGTTCGGACTTTTTGTCCAAAGAAAAACTTTGGAAAAGTTCCGCGGAAATAAACAAAGATGAGGCAAAAGACATGAATGATTTCTTTTGGACTTTTTTTCCGAAGGAATTCCTTCGGACAAAAAGTCCGAAGAAATTCGGGAAAGAGCCGCGAGTAAAAAACCCGAAGAATGTCTCCAAAGGAAAGGAACGAGCAAGACAATTCTTGCGGACTTTTTGTCTGCGAGAAAAGTAGTCGAAAGAAAGGAAAAGGCCGAAGAAATTGCCAAGGACAGTGACATCTCTGAGGCCGTCAATTTCAGGGAAATGGACTAGCCGTTGGTTTTCAAACAGTGACGGGCCCGCGAACATCAATTTTACACTAGAAAAAGCCCGCGAGCAGAAGCTGTCAAGTGTCGTCTGCTGGGACACATGATAATTTGCCTCTAAAAGCAGCGAAACGTGCCACGTGTCCCTTGCAAAACCTGATGGAGCGCGACAAAGTGTCTGCATCCGAGTCCCAAAGCTCCTTTCAACAAGCATCCCTCAGAGTTCCGCGGAGGGCACCAAGTGGCAAACGCGAAAGGTTTTGACATATTTTTCTAAGAGCAGCGAAACGTGCCACGTGTCCCTTACAAAGCTCGGCGGAAGCCGACAAGTGTCAACATCTGTGGTCTCTCCCTTTTGTTTAGTAAAACTGTGGTGGGCCGCGGCGAATTGCTAAAGCGAGCGGAAGCTTCCAAATGTCATCGTCCGTGGTGAATCCGAATGAGTCTCGAATACTTCTGTATTGTTTCTAAAGCTCAGTGGAAGCCGCCACATGTCCTCTTTCACAGGACTCTCAAAAGGTGTTTAAAGCTTCTATAAGTTAAGCGGATGCTGCCACGTGTCCTACCTATTTCAGCAGCGGAACATGCCACGTGTCACTAGTTGAGATCAGCGGAAAGCGGCCAAAGCAAACAGTAAAGACACGAAGAATTAGCCAAAGATAGCCCCGAAGGACGAAGGAGCCAGAAAAGAGCCAAGTGCAAAAATGGACAAAACGATCCAAGTGGCAAAGGAAGGTGTCGACTCAAGGAGTCACTCCAGTGGTTGACACAGTGTTTGCGAATTGGTCATCAAGAGGTGCAAACAGTGAACGACGCCACCCATTTTTCTTCACTTTGCATTGATGAATAGACAAGCCGCGTGAATGCCTTGAAAAGAGCAGTCTGTTTGCAAAAAAGAGGCGCGGCCCATGCTTTCTCATGAATGTTTGAACGACAAAGTCAAAGCAGGAGCTGACACAGAATCATCTTTAAGCGGCTTCCTCTTCCCAATGATCGGAACGCACATGGGTCACTTGTAAAAAAGAGTGCCAAAAGGCCTCTTTTCTTCCTCTATATATTGTAAACTTCTCATTTTGGAGGAGGGATCCATTCTCTTAACCCATAAGGCAAAGCTCTGCCCCAAAATCTATCGGGCTGGTAAGGCAGAACTCTGCCTTTTACCTTGAATCAAGACTTAGCAATTTTTACCTCCATCTGGACTTGCACTCACGCATGTCTATGTTTTCTTTTTTGTTAAGTCATTTTCTTTTATGCTTTTCACAGAACGATTCCAGCATGTCTAATGCATTGTGAAGTTCTTCTGCAGGTCTGCCAGAAGTGTCTACAGCAGGGATATAGACGCATGTGAATAGGCTGCCAAAGTGTGTCTCGGAACAGCTTTGATAGTTCTTCCTCCCCGTATCTCTACGGACCCCTGACTCACTGATACAGAAGAGTTTCCCACATCAGATGAAGTGTATGGGAGCTTCTTCTTGGTGAAAAGTGTATGTTCGCGCTGAGTAAATCAACTTTTTTGGTGTATCACCTTTTAGTTTAGATTTAGGTTTCATTTTCAGCATTCTTCTCCCTTTTCATCCCCCCTTTTTCATTTATTTGTTAGCAGTAGGAAATCCAGGACCTAAAAGATACATCAAAGCGAGCTAGCCCTTATTTAGAGACTCTCCCTCCAGCTTCGCCAGTCCCACAGGCGAGGGGAGTTTCCATTTTGACGTGTGGAAGACAGGGGCCTAGCGTCCTGTCAAGGGTGCAATCCACTGCGTCAACGAGAGCGCAGGGAACACTTGCAAAGGGATCAAAGAAAACGCTGAAGGAATCGACCAAATGGCGATCGGCATGCAAGCATCAACTTTGCAGAAATGAAATAACCGTTGGTTTTTTAATGAAAGGCGCGAACCCAAAGGAATTCAAAGGCTTAAAGCCAGAAGGAAGAAATCGTCGAGGAGGGACTCCAAAGAGCCGAAGAATTAGTAGAAGATAACCCCCGAAGGACGAAGGACCCATAAAAGACAAAGCCAGGAAGAGGCAAAAGAGCCAAGTGCAGAAACGGACAAAACAGTCCAAGTGGCAAAGGAGGTGTCGACTCAAGGAGTTACTCCAGCAGTTGACACAGTATCTGCCAATTGGTCATCAAGATGCGCGAACAGTGAACGGCGCGACCCATTTTTCTTCACTTTGCATTGATGAGCAGACAAGCCGCGTGAATGCCTTGAAGGAGCAGTCTTGTTTGCAGACAAACGGCGCGGCCCATAATTTCACATATGATGTTTAATATATCTTAAACACCTAAAATCAAAACAGGAACCGACACAACATTATCTATCAAGCGGCTTCCTCTTCCCAATGCTCGGAACGCACATGGACCATTTGTAAAAGGGGGCTAAAAGGCCTCTTTCTTCTTCTATATATGAAAAGCTTCTCATTTTGAGAAAGGGATCTCTCACATTGTAAGGTGAAGCCCTGCCATTTTTCACTTGAAATCAATAGAATACGCATCTTTTACCTCTATTCTGGTTGGATATATCTCTGAGTGCGTCTGAGTGTTAGTCTTGTGTCTAGTCATTGTTTCCTAATGCTTTCACAGGGTTGACACCAACGTACCTGATATTTATAAAGCGCCATTCCTGCAGGTGATAAAAAGCGTTGTTCCTGGAGCGCAGAGGCAGAAGGAGGTTACTAGACAATGTGCTCTTCCTACAGCGCCTATGGTAAGTCCTTTTTCTGTGTGTTTCCATTAAAGCCTCCCTGTCAAGCCCCCTACAGTCTGGTCCTTTTACCAGTTAAAGTGTATGAATGTGTTCTTGTGGTTTAGAGTGTGAGTGTGAGTAGATCAAACTTGTTTGGTGCATCACCCTATTAGGTTAGGTTCTGTTGTTTTCAGCATCTTTCTCTCTTTTCAACCCCCCCTCAATATATATATATATATATATATATATATATATATATATATATATATATAAATATATAAGTAACTTATTGGAATAACTCAGATGCATCAAAGGGAGCTAGCCCTTATCTAGAGACTCTCCCCCCAGTTTTGCCAGGCCCACAAGCAAGAGGGGAGTTTCCATTGTGATGCGTAGAAGACAAGAGCTCAGTCTCCTGTCAAGGGTGTAATCCACTGCGTCAACAGGTAGTTTGCTTCAAGACCACCACACATTTGATTTATTGAGGTAAAGTGGAGTTGGCCACAACAAAACAATCCTCCTAGTTCTTGGGGTTGGTAGAAGATAAATTGGCCATCATGTTGATCACCGTGTCCTATTGACGAGGTTGATGTTGGAGAAAAAATTCTGAAGCTAGAGAAGGTTTTGCGTAATCTGGCTCGCCATATGTTTCCATTGCCAATGAACACCTACTAATCAATTGCCCTTGGATAGCTAATCTTTGTGAATTAATTTTAAAATTATTTGGACTCCCCAACAATTATGAATTTCAAGATTCCCCAGACAATTGTCTTTTGTAGTCCCATATGCAAGCCAATGAACTCTGCATAACTATTTGTTTGTTGACCTATGAATTGAGTGTAGCTCAGAATGAAATGTCCCTTGCAATCACAAATTAACCCCCTATAGCTACTAGTCTTGGGTTGGAATTAGATGCTCCGTCAAAGTTCAATTTAAATAATCCCTCGGGTTGCAGCATAAATCTCAATTTAGTCTGAATTTCCATATATCCCATAGCAGTGATAGTGGATATTTCAGACCTCGGCAATGTGACAGCTGACCATGCTGGCTGAAAATAAATCAGCTGACTTCTCCTTTTGCAGAAGGCAGAATAATATCAAATTTATTGTCTACAATGGCATTTAGTAAGACAATGGCCTCTCATGACAAAATACAGGCCCATTATATACATGACTAGAAGAAAATTACAAAAGATAATATTGTACAAGAATAAACAAGATAGTAGTAGAGTAAGGTGTTGAACCACCATTGAGTGCAAACGAATTGTGTCTTTCTCTAGGCTCTCGCTGAACAAATTGGGAAATGACCTTAAAAGTAACATGTGGTTGGAGTAGAACTAAGACTTTGGGTTCACATAAAAATAGACAAAAATAAAAATAGGAAATAATTCACATCCAAAGGAATATAAATAATAAGTGCGGTAAAATATTTATTTAAAAAAGAAAAACGTTCATTGTTCATTTTGTTTTCAAATTAATGGTTTTTGATACTACACATCCTTTGTGTAAAGATGCACACACATGCTGAATGGTAGGGAAGCATTGTAATGTCTCCATTTCCGGTTCACATGAAAGACCCTCCAAGGTTGATTGTTGACATATTCATTTAGAGTCTATGTTGAACATTCATTGCTGGGAGTTTCTTGTTGCAAGCAAGGGTTTAATATGCAAATCTCTTGGTATTCTATGAATAAAGATTTGAGGAAGAAACAACAAATTTTTTTAGAGTTGAAGGTTGCATGTTTGGAGCCCTTTTGGAGTGTTTTTAGTCATAAAATTTGCTATTCAAAATTCCATTATCAGTCCTTTGTAACAACAGCAAATGGGTATGCTTGTTTTATCACTTTGAGTTGTTTTGAACATCTGGGTATGCTGTAATATTGTTAGTAGAGTGATTCACCCACCTGGGTATTGTTATTCCCTTACATATATTGCAGTCAAAGCTCTGTATGAGATCTTAAGCTTATTTGTAACTTATGGATATTTAGAATATTGATTTATCAATGATATATTCATCTGGATATTGTTTTTGATTAATTAAGGCGGCAAACTAGGGGTCGAACCCTATACAGTCAAAAAAGACAAGGCTGGCAAACAAAAGATGCCAACACCGAACCAATGGCACAACCGAGAAACAAAGTCAGAAGCAAAACAAAACACTGGAAAGACCAGAGTCAGAAAGGACGAAACTACATAACTATATAATTAACAAGATCCTTAAGATTCTCATTGTCCGCATTGTCAACATTCCCTGGATTACCCACCGCTTCTATGATCTGCAATGGCCTTCTCCACGTGGACCGCCTTCGAAAGCTATCTTCGTCATCAATGTGCATCATTCATGCTCCGTCATCTCCTTCTGAATGATCTCTCTAATGTTTGGGGGTATATGAGCCCCTTGTCGCCATACCCTCCACCCTGAGAATTGTTGACCAAGGTTGGCACAAGCATCAGTGACCCTGTTACCTTCTCTGTAGGTGTGGGTAATCTCAACTTCAGAAAACTTTTGTAAAAGAAACTGGATGTCCGTAATGATGTCTTTTAGATGGATACCAACGTTAGATGCTTTATTAATGGCATCTATGATCAACTTAGAATCTCCCTGAATATTCAAATTTCTAATTCTTAGGGATATAGCTAACTTTAATCCCCAAAGTAAGGCCATAGCTTCAGCATAGTTATTGCTCTGGCAACCCATGCCACCAGCATAGACAACAAACATCCCTCCTTTTTCATTTCTTATTATTCCTCTTCCACTTGCTTTACCACTCAACTTGGATGCCCCATCAAAATTGAGTTTCATCCAATTGGGTTTAGGTGGTATCCATTTAGTATGAAGTCTCTGAATAATTTTGGAATTATCATGCCCAAGGATAAGGTTTAAAACCTTCCATTTAGCAACAATTTGACTTTCAAATTCAGATAGGGGTTTCTCCGCAACACTAATATGAGCTGTTGTAACACTTTCCAAGATGGTCCTAGCAAAGGAGTTAAATACCTGAGCAGCATTTCTAAAAGTATCCCTGAAAATTCTATGATTTTGCTCTTTCCATAAAGTCCAGCTCAAGCATGGTAGAGCTTGTTTCCATAGTTCCTTAATCCAGGGATGTGTGAAGGTTGAGTTCCAGCTGAGAATTACTTTTTTAAGGTCAAAATTGCAAACCCATTCAATGCCAAAGTTGTTAAGTATTTTGCCCCATAAATCCCGGGTAAACTCACAGTGTATGAATAGGTGTGAAACTGATTCCTCTCTAGAACCACACAAAAAACATCTGTTGACCAAAGTAAATCCTCTCTTTTGAAAGTTGTCTTGAGTAAGGATTTTGTTATGGGCAGCAGCCCACCAAAACAAGTTAATCTTTGGAATGAGTTTATGATTCCAAACCTTTTTCCATACCTCCTTATTCTGAGCTTCAAGTGTAAGCAGATGATAGGCAGATTTGACAGAGAATGATCCATTCTTATCCGGCCACTAGTATTGTTCATCCTCTCGAGGGAAGAGCGGGATTCTAATCCCCTGAACACATTGCTGGATCTCCTGAATTCTTGGGATAAGCTCAGGCTGTGCACACAACAATCCAAAAAGTTTTTCTAGCTCCTTATCCCATTGTTATTTTCCATATAATCACTAACCTTATCACCAAAGAACTGAGTAGTCAGGCCTATAATTTCTCCATAGTTTCCTTGGGAGATGAGAGGCTTGTCCCTTAACCAATTATCCTCCCAGAATTTAATCTGCCGACCATTTTCAAGCTTCCACCTAATTCCCTGTTTGAGAAGACTTCTACTTTTTAGCATTTTATCCCATATCACAGACCCCTGGGGTAATCCCACCTATTGAAGAAAGTTGGAATCATCAATGCTATGCATGTATTTGGCATACATTATTTCCCCCCACTCACTGTTGTTGTGAATCAGATTCCAACTAACTTTTGAGAGGAGGGCTTTATTCATTTTCCTGATGGATCTTATATTAAGTCCACCATGAGATTTTGGTAGACACTTTCCCATCCGACTAAAGACATTCTCTGTTTGTCTTCCTCTCCCGTCCATAAAAATTTCCTTTGGATCTATTCCAACTTTTCAGCAAAATACGTAGAAATTTTAAAAAGAGACATGAAGTAGGAATACCTTGCAAGGATGTCCGAAGAAGTTGCAGCTTACCCGCACTACTAAGTAGTTTTCCCTTCCACCCAAGAAGTTTCCTCTGTGTACGTTCCACAATACCATTCCAAAAACTTGAAGATACCTCTTTGACCGAGAGTGGGAGACCTAGGTAGGTAGCTAGTAGGCCAGCCTCAACACAATCTAAGATATCAATGATTATATGTCTAAGTTCATTGGGAGTGTTGTACACATTGCTTTTCTGAAAATTTATTCTTTGTCCCGAGTCTCTGGCATAATCATTAAGTATATTCTTCCATCTTCTAGCTTCGATCATCGATGAGATACCAAATAAGATGGTATCATCCACAAACTGCTGTATAACCACAGGATGAAGGAAAGAGGCAGGTTTGATGCCTACTAGCTTTTTTGAAAATATATCAGCTTGTATGTATCTTCCCAGTGCCTCAGCCATAATGATGAATAGGTACGGGGAGAGAGGGTCTCCCTGACGAATTCCTCTCAAGGAGGAGAAAAACCCCCTAGGAACACCATTAACCAACACTGAGAATTTAGCAGAAGAGACCGCATTCCATAATAAGCAAGACAATTTATCATTAAACCCAAATTTTTTAATCACTTGGAATAGAAAAGTCCATGAGACTCTATCATAAGCTTTGGATATATCAAGCTTGAAGGCCATCCCAGGGATTCTGCTCTTATCCATGGAGTGGATAGTCTCATGTGTGGTGATCACAACATCAATAATCTGTCTGCCCGGGATGAAACCTTTTTGAGCAGGAGAAATAATTTTGCCAAGCAAGGGTTGAATTCTCAAAACCAGCAGTTTAGTACATATCTTATACACAGTTTAGTACATATCTAGATATTGTTAGAAAAGCTTCTATATTGTTATTCTTCAATTATGTGCAATGCAAACATCACATGTAAACCTTAAACAACAAACAAACAAAAAAAAACAGAACAAGGGTGTATGTGACAATCCTCCAACCTAAATCTGAATGGTGAGGGTTTTCGTCCTCACAATTCATTTCAACTATAAGGGTTTTCATCCTTATGCTAAAAACCGATGAACTTGAAGGCTCAATCAGTTAAAAAAATATTGATAATAAAAATTGAATGATTTATAATGAGGACTCTCAACATATAGACACAATTGTCACTTTTAAGGTTAGGGTTGTACTTTTAAGTTCAGGGTTTTACTTTTCACTTTTACCCTTCCATTTTATTTCTAATAATAATAAACTAATATTAAGTTGTCACTTTTTTTTAATAAAATAAAAAGTAAGTCACTTAGACACCTAAAAATATTAACTTTATTATTTTTTTACTTAATTTGAAAAAGTAGACATGACAATAGTGTTAAGTAAGACAATGACCTCCCATGATAAAATACAGGCCCATTATATACATGACTAGCATAAAATTACAAAAGATAATATTGTACAAGAAAAGTAAACAAGATTAGTAGAGTAAGGTGTTGAACCACCATTGAGTGCAAACAAATTGTGACATTCTCTAGGCTCATCGTTGAACAAATTGGGAAATGACCTTAAAACTAGCCTGTGGTTGGAGTAGAACTAAGACTTGGGGTTCACATAAAAATAGACAAAACTACAAAGAGGAAATAATTCACATCCAAAGGAATATAAATAATGTGAGGTAAAATATTTATTTAAAAAATAAAAACATTCATTGTTCATTTTGTTTTCAAATTAATGGTTTTTAATACTACACATCCTTTGTATAAAGATGCGGCCACATACTGAATGGTAGGGAAGCCTGCTGCCAGCTGGCAGGTTGTCAGGTCAAATCCGGCCCCAACCAGGTTCAGCAGCATGCACACATAGATGGTGGGGAATCCGAGCAGTGGTGGGACCCTTGGGAAGGAATTGTACACGAATGTGGGTGTGGGATATGTCCAACAGCTAAGGAATCATATATAATTATTATACATATAATTGCTCAACTCTGTTTTCTGTGAGTTCATTGTTGTGTGTGACTGATTGAATTTTAACAGTGAATGAGAAAATGGATAATGGAGCATTAATCTATTATGGACCATCCATGAGAAAATCACTTGAAGATTCATAAATAAAAATATTTTAGTCTTATATATCTCATTATTCATTGGAAGGAAATTATATTTGATTTCATGAGATCAAAAGAAAGAAAAGAAAAGAAATTATATTAATGTCCACAGATGACCAAACTTAGGTCAATGGGACTAGAGGATACAACAATTAACAATTGAAAGTTCTATGAAGCTATACAAAGAGAATCCTAGAAGATACACAAAAGTGTTTTTGTAAAAGACATCAAATTTCTTTCAAATTACATTCTAAACATTTTACTTGTGAATTTCATTAACTTTTCCCACCAATCATATACAAAACCGAGAATACATTTCTGAATTATCAATACATTGAGATCTTACTCTATATTCCACCCATTTTCCGTTTCAACTACCAACTACAAAAAGCTAAATATATATTTGTAGGAGAAATTGAAATCTTCCCATAAAATAATTCCTATTAATTTTTCATATAACTACCAACAAACACAAATACAAAGCTATGATTAGTGTACCTGCTCGCCTTCATCATCGCAGTAGCCCACAAGTGAAACGAGGTTAAGATGGTGCACTCTAGACAACAGCTCTATTTCATTGGAAAATTCTCTCTCCCCTTGCAAGGATCCCTCTTGTGCACGCTTTATAGCTACAATCATACCATCAGCCAACATGCCCTTGTAAACCTTACCATAGCCACCTTGCCCAATTTGCATTGAGGTGCTGAAGTCATGTGTAGCTAATGCCATCTCATCAAAATCAAAATTTTTGAGGCCTGCTACTTTTACTCGCTTTCTTGCTCCTATAAGAATAAATAGTCATAATTGAGATTTCCATCAAAGCAAGAAGATAATTCAGTTATATTCAAACCCACGTGTTTATGACAATATTTAGCAGGTCTTGCAAGAAGTAGATGCAATTAAGTTTCGTTTCTCAAAGGCAGAAATTAATTGATAAGTACTCTATTGACTGATATTGGCCAAAACATAGACCCATATGCAGCAAAACAAAGGTTAAAATAAATTACTATTCTAGGATTACACCCCAAGCACTCATGCTGTATATATAGGGGTGGTGGGTTGTTTTGGTTAAGAACCAGTGATGCACATTTGAAAAGGTAATTGAAGGAATTTTTGCTTTACCTTCAAGCATTGTGAGCATTTTGAGAGTAGCTAAAGGTTTTGTTTAGGTATGTTTGCAGTTCTTGCCAAACTCAAAATTGCGGCTTGCATGAAGGTTTTACTCAGGTATGTTTGCTGTTCTCGCTAAACTCAAAATTGTGGCTTCCATGACAGGAAGAGATGGAAGGGCTATAGCAAGCACATCTTGAGTTCTTGCTAGAGGAGGTGCAAATGCGGTTCGTTGTTAATAGTGTTTTGCCTTCATCAATAATAATGTTTAATCACAAGTCAGCAATGGGTCATTGGACATTAGCTGGAGGGGGAGTGTTAGGAAACGTACAACTACACATGCAACCAGTTGTTACATAAACATTCTATTTTGTTACTTATAGCAGCGAATGACTCATGGAAGGTTCATTGAAGGCTCTATTTCCAGGAATGTAGTAAGTTAACCATTTCATATTTCCATCTATTTTGTATATATATGTTCTCGTAAACTAAAAATTGAAGTTCACGCTTTTAGGTGCATTTGTGAAATTGTGGCTTAATGCTTGCTTCAAATTAGTCGTTTCTTTTACTACGTCTTATTTAACCATCATATAAACTTTTTATGTACTTTTGTTTCTGCTGCAAATTTCTTGTTTTAAGTTGCAGCCCCTAGTCTTGAACACCTAGCAGTCGGAGATACAACAAGGTCAGTGAGCAATGGCTCTTGCTCTGGCATAGGAAATCTTCACAATTGAAAACCTCTGCAGCTGACAGATAAAAATGAAATCGCATTTTATAGCAAAAGGAGTTGAGAATGTGATAAATAATAAAGATTCTAAGAATGTAGATTCTACTGCTTTACTGAATTTAAAGAATATAATACTCGAGAATAAGCTCTCATAGGACTGGCCCAATCAAATAGGCAGGTAAACCAATTATATCTGAAAAAGAGTTATTTGTTAGTTCGGAAATCACTGGAATATATATTTGGCTCATATGATGAAAGTAGAAAATAATGGTGCTGAAAGTGAAAGTGTTGCAAACGATATAAACCATTTGAAGTCTTTGATGAATCTCCTTGCAGGAATATAAGTAAATGTAGAGGATGTTGATTCTATGGAAATTTTATTAAAGAGTATGCCATCAAGCTAATGTGGTGTTTACCCTTGGGAAATTACCATCCCAAAACTTTGAGAAGGTAATTGCAGCTCTTCTTCAATAAGAGTGAAGGTTGAAAAGTATTGGGGAAACTACCAGTGATGCACACGATTTGTGGGGTGATAGTCAAAAGTATAAGAGACAAGAAACCTTATAATAAAGAAATGTTATAATAGTGGAACGGAGGGACACAAAGCTTGGGACTACAAAGTCTAAGAAAAATGATTTCCGAGGTTTGGAAGTACAATTTGTGAATGCAGAGGGTGATGAGTGGTGTTGATGAGTAAGAGCCACTAGTGAATATTTGAAAAGGTAATCAAAGAAGTTTTTGTTTGCCTCCAAGCATTTTAAACATTCTAAGGGTGCCCGAAGGTTTTTCTTAGGTATGTTTATAATTCTGTCCAAACTGTATATTTGCCTTCCATATGGAAGAGATTGCAAGACTATTGAATGCACATTGTGGGTTTTCAATAAAGGATAATGTACACATGGTTTGTTGTTGGTGTTAATTAATTGTGGGGAAGCAACAGGTCATTGGGTGTTAGCTATATGTGGAGTTTTAGAAAGCGTACATCTCCACATCAAACCATTTGTTATTTGGTCATAAAATTTGAGACAATATTTAGCAGGTATTGCAAGAAATAGATGCAATTAAGTTTCGTTTCTCAAAGGCAGAAGTTAATTGGTAGGTACCTCAACTGACTAGTATTGCCTGGGCCAAAACTTAGACCCATATGTAGCAAAACAAAGGTTAAAATATATTACTATTCTAGGATTGCACCCCAAGTACTCAGGCTGCATCCATACGGCTGTCCTTATCCATGTGTTTCCATGCATGTGCGCATGAATGTGTAAGTGTGTTTTGGTGAATGAGAAAGAGAATAAGAGGAGTATTGAGGAAAGTCAGCATACCAAGCAATTTTCTTCTGAAAGTACTATTCTTGTGATTTATACGCTGCTTTAAAACCATAATTATGACCATTGAAGAAACAATGGTTGTGCCAAAAATGACGCCAATCAAAATTCCTGCAAGAGCACCCTTGCTCAAGCCAGATCCTCCACTAGATTCAAGATTCTCTGTGCCAAGCAACAATGCATTAGAATTGGATTTGTATCTTCGTACATATAAATAAATCCCATTGTAGTATATTTTCCTCAACAAACATAAAAGCACTTCTGCCCAACCATGGAAACAACACAAAAGTAAGCATCGTCAAAATAATTGCTAAATAAAACTGAAAAGCAAAAAAAAAATAATCCAATATTTCAAAGATCGTGTGGGATTCTGTGTTTAGATACATCAAATGAACCCATAGTAAGCAAAAGAAGCATTATTGTATCCCCTTTTGAAAAAAATTACTAGACACGCACGAAAAAAATTCAAGGAACCACTTTTATTTTCATTTAACATCAATTCAATATCCACATGCCAATTACATTTTTTGTCACATTAATATACATTTTTTATGTAATAAACTAACATAAAAGGCATCAAGGATAGTTGGTGTCAGAAAACATACAGCTACACATCCAAACAGTTATGACGTGAAAATTCTCTTTTGTTGTCTATAGTCTGACCTTTTGTGGTGACATGTACCAAGAATGTAGAAGGCTAAACATTTCATATTTCCATCAATTTTGTATAATATATATGTTCTCATAATCTTATAAGCAAAGGTGGTGCTTCCATGTGCATTTCAAATATTGTGGTTAATTGCTCCTCTACAATTAGTTGCTTTTCTTTACTTTTATTTTTATGACAGATGAATTTATTCTACACTTGAGTTGATGTAGTGATTTTATTGCTTTAAGTTGCATCTGCAATGTATTTAATCAAATGGCATCAGAGCAGCAGGAAACAAAGCAGATGCAAAAAGATCAATCTACATTTACTCTTCTCCCATTGTTGGAAAAGTTCACAGGGGGAAACTTCCACACGTGGCAGGTAAAAATTAATAGAAAAAAGAGTTTGGAATATTGTGAAATGGAAATGATTCCAAGCCTATAGATGTTATTCATTTATCAAATTGGGACAATAGAGATAATAGAGAAATGCACTCATAGGATTGGGAGCCCATAAATTTAAGTTCACCACTGAGATCTAGAAGAGAGTTCTCAACAAGTTAGGAACTCATTGAAAGACACATTTGGTCAAATCATGTAAGTGGTAAATAATGTTCAAACAGCAGTTATTTAGATTAAAATGGCTAAAGGTGAAAATTTTGCTTTCGAAAACCCATTTGAATTCCTTGATGAATAAGCTTGCAAGAATAGGGGTAAAAGTAGAGGATCTTCATGCTATGGCAATGTTATTAACGAGATTGCCATCAAGCTACAATAGTGCGATGCTTATTATTGGGAAATTGTCACCCCAAAAAATTGACAAGGTAATTGCAGCTCTTCTTGAAGAAGAGCAAAGGTTGAAAAGTGCTGGGGAATCTACAAGTGGTACATAAGCTTTAATTGTTGGTGATAAAAAATTAATAGACAAGAAACTCAACAGTAAAGGGATGTTTGGATACTGTTATTTATGTAGGAGGCGACACAAAGCTCGGGGCTGCAAAGTACGGGGAGCAAACTTTCTTGAGAAAATGAGTCTTAACATGATGAAGCACACTTTACAACTATAGGGGGGTGGGTTGTTTTGATTAAGAACCAGTAATGCACATTTGAAAAGGTAATTGAAGGAGTTTTTTCTTTACCTTCAATCATTGTGTACATTTTGAGGGTACCTAAAGGTTTTGCTTAGGTATGTTTACAGTTCTTGCCAAGCTCAAATGTGGCAGTTCTTGCCAAACTCAAAATTGTGGCTTCCATGACAGGAAGAGATAGAAGGGCTATAGCAAGAACATCTTGGGTTCTTGCTAGAGAAGGTGCACATGTGGTTTGTTGTTCGTAGTGTATTGGCTTCATAAAAAATAATGCTTAATCACAGGAAAGCAATGGGTCATTGGACGTTAGCTGCAAGTCGAGTTTTAGGAAACGTACAACTACACATGCAGCCAGTTGTTTTGTGAACATTCTCTTTTGATACATATAGTAGCGAATGACTCATTGAAGGTTCATTGAAGGTTCCATTTCTGGGAATGTAGTAGATTAGCCATCTCATATTTCCATGTATTTTGTTTATATATGTTCTCATAAACTAAAAAATTGAAGTTCATGCTTTTAGGTGCATTTGCAAAATTGTGGCTTAATGCTTCCCTCCGTTTAGTCATTTCTTTTACTACTTGTGATTTTCCCAGCATATAAAAAATTTCTCTACTTTTGTTTCTGCTGCTATTTTCTTGTTTTAAGTTGCAGCCCCAAGTCTTCAACACCTATCAGTTAGAGATGCAACAAGATTAATCAGCAATGGCTCTTGATCTGGAATAGGAAAATTTTGCAATTGAAAACCTCCGCAGTTGACAGATAAAAATGAAATCGAATTTTATAACAAAAGGAGTTGAGAATGTGTCAAATGGTAAATATTCTAAGCCTGCAGATTCTAATGTTTTACCGAAATGGAAAAATAAAATAATAGAGAGTAAGCTCTCATAGGCTTGAACCTATCGTATAAGCAAAAACCAAATATATCTGAAAAAAAATTCTTTGCAAGTTTGGAAACCATTGGAATTTATATTTGGTTCAAATATGAAAGTAGAAAATAATTGTGCTGAAAGTGAAAGTGATGCAAACCAGTGAACCACTATATCATTTGAAGTCTTTAATGAATCACCTTGCAGGAATAGAAGTAAATGTAGAGGCTGTTGATTCTATGGAAATTTTATTAAAGAGAATGCCATCGAGCTAATGTGGTGTTTACCCTCGGGAAATTACCATCCCAAAACTTTGAGAAGGTAATTGCAGCTCTTCTTCAAGAAGTGTGAATGTTGAAAAGTGTTGGTGAATCTACCAGTGATGCACAGTGCATATGATTCATGGGTTGACAGTCAAAAATATAGGAGACAAGAAACCTTAACATAAAGAAACGTTTATAAAAATTTATTATTGTGGAAGAGAGGGACAAAAAGCTTGGGACTATAGAGTCTAATAAAAATGATTCCGAAGATTATGAAGTACAATTTGTGACTGCAGGTGGTGATGAGTAAGAGCCACTAGTTCATATTTGAAAACTTAATCAAAGGAAGTATTGTTTGCCTCCAAGCATTGTAAACATTTGAATGATGCCTGAATGTTTTTCTTAGGTATGTTTGTAGTTCTGGCCAAACTGTATATTGTGCCTTCCAAATAGAAGAGATTGCAAGTCTAGTGAATGCACATTGTGGGTTTTCAAAAAAGGAGAATATATACATGGAGATCGTTGTTGGTGTTGATTAATTGTGGGGAAGCAACAGGTCGTTCAATGTTAACTATAAGTGGAGTTTTAGAATACATACATTTCCACATCAAACCATTTGTTATTTGATCATTTTCTTTATTGTTCGTAGTTTCTCCTCCAGTGGAGAACAATCCATTTTTGGCTCTATTCTTGGGAATGTAGAATGTAAAATGTTTCAAATTCGCATCTATTTTGTATATATATATATATATATATATATATATATATATGTTCTCATAATTTGAAAATCGAAATTTGTGATTCAATGTGCATTTGAAATATTGTTGTTATTTCCTTGCAATTATTTGTTGGTTTTCTTTACTGTTATTTTTCCAGCATGTGAATTTATTATAATATTTATGTTAATGCTGAAAATTTCTTAGTTTAAGTTCCAATCGACTCTTCGGTTGATTTCTCTGTAGCACCCTCCAACCCAACTTGGTTGACAAGGTCCTAACTTTCCTCCTCCGGAAGAAGCAGTTATCTTGCAACTTCTACCCATTCATGTCCCCTTTTTCAAATAAAAATAATAATACTTTAATAATAATGTTTTAAGTGGTTCCCCCAACATCACTTTATAAATACAACTTAAAAGGGGACACTTATTATTATTATTAGAGAGGCCATTGTTAATTAATTTAAAAGGCCAATAGGGAAAAATAAAAGTAATTAATATTCATAAGTTGGAAAAATGTGACTATTCAATTAAAATAAATATTAATTTTTTTAGGGTTGGAATGGAAAAGTGAATAATAAAAGAATTGGGTGGAAAAGAGATCATTACTCAAACACCCAAACAAAAACCAACACCCTTTTTCTAGAGGAAAAGCTTGCAGCTTCAGCTTTCCATCAGAGGATGAAAACCCACCTGGTGAATGGATTTGAGGAAGAAAACCCTCCCATCCGTTCGTGGTGACTTCATACAAAAGTCACATTGGTGTAGAAAAGACTGTGGTTCATCCAGTTCAGTTCAAAGTGTGTATTAGTTGTTCAGGGCATCTAGGGCTTCAGATTTCCAGGAAAATCAATCATTGGTAGCTAGGCGTCCCACTTTTGAGCAATGAATATTGTTGTACCTGAATATTTGACTGTGGCATCACACTTCTAGTAATTTATCATCCTTGGCATCATTCCTAATCTATGGCGTCACACTTCAAATTGCCAATTGTTGGTCCTACAGGCCCTACACCATTGGCATCACCCACTACTAGCTGGACGTCATCCTTTCTGGCATCCATTGTTGCTGGCATCATACCAACTGACACTTTTATTGACCGTACAACCATCCATTTCAGGCATCTACTTCTATTGGCATCACATCTAGCTGTTGGTGTCATTTTTAGTTGCAGCTATACATCCTAGATTCATCATATCCAAACACATCAGGTAGCCGTACTGTTTTGAGATTTATTCCATAAGGTTTTCGAAAGAGATTCCGCCTTTATGCATTTTCAAATTATGTCAGGTTAGGGTTTGATCAAAAAATTCAGAAATAATTAGTATGACTTTATTATGCTGTTGTACTTTTTCAAAATTCAATTTGGTTTCTAGTTATCAGTTTGCTTTGTGTTATTATCTATTATTGGGTGAAATTCTAGATTTGAATTGAATAACAAAATAAGGGTTTCACGGCAAATCCAAAATTGTTCATATTTATCCAAAAATGGATAGTTCAACCAATTCCTTGCTGCCCTCAACTTGTCCATCCTTCCTTACAAGATGAAAAGGGTTTGCGACCTCTTCAATATCTTCTATCTTGGAATTTAGAAGTGTTTCCTTCAAAGCATGCATTTTTAAGAAGGGCTTAACATACACATCAAGGTACTACTGTCCCAACACAGAATTTGCAAAATTTTTAGCAATTACCAAACTGGAGGTAGGCTGAGTTCCCACATGTTGAAGTGGCTGTCCAAAATCAGAAACTCCTTCAAGTGCCTTCATATACGCTGCCTTCTCCATCTTCCCCGTGTCCTTTGAAGGGTGTTTATATATGACAAACTCAGCTACTATGACAAGCTCAGTTGCTGCCCTCTATATCTTTTCCATGTCCTTTGAAGGACATTCATATATGATAAACTCAGCTGCAACCTTCTCCCATATCTTAATTAAGGTTTGGCTTCAAGCCAATTGATTTCTATGGTCCTTGCATATTCTACTTGAACCTTTTCCTTTGCCAGCATGTCCTTAATCAAAGTGCCAATGTGTACCTCTGAACCATCCTTCCAAACAGTCACAAATACAACTGCCCATTTGCTTATACTCGAAAATGATTCTGGAGTTAGTTCATCCTTTTCTATGTTATATCCACTTATGGCAAACTGAAAATTAATGTGAGAAGTTTCCTTACTTAAAATCATGAATGTAAAAGATGAAAACCATCCTGTAACTGCTGCCAACCATTTCTTCCTAATAATAGGCAG
Organism: Torreya grandis; assembly: GCA_037957365.1. Taxonomy (NCBI): domain Eukaryota; kingdom Viridiplantae; phylum Streptophyta; class Pinopsida; order Cupressales; family Taxaceae; genus Torreya; species Torreya grandis. The sequence continues at coordinate 1,337,601 of JARHVA010001695.1, read as the reverse complement.
GAGATGCATTTCAATGGTGATAAAATATCCTTTTAAAGCTGCAGATGCAATGTAGAACAAGCTGGAAAAATGTGGAACAACAGTTCTAATATTGGAGACAAATCTTGAAATGAATTGTGATCCATTTTGTAGTCTCCCCTCCTTGACTTCTCTTTCCAACAACAAGCAGCTTGCTGTTATATCCAAATTGATTACCCTCATAGAACTTGGCTCGCTCATTGGGATGCTCAAAAGATGGATACGGGTTTCTTGGAAGAAATCCTCTTTCCACTTGGCACCCTTCATCTTATCCTCATTGTTAGCATGATTCTTATGATGATCAAAATATTGTAAGGACATAGTATGATGGTGATGCAATAAATCCTTGCTTTGAAGATAAATAAATTGCTTACCCTTCTCTTTAAATTCTTTTAGATGTTGTCTTGCTTGAATGGCTATCAACTTCGCCTTTTTCGCTCTTTTCAGCCAATCATCACACCTTTGGGTCCTTATCACATCTTTTGTGCTTGCTTGCAAGGGGGTTGGTTTCCTTTCAACCCTAGGATCGTTAAACTATGCCTTACATATGTAATTTATGCCCTTCCTTTCTGTTGAAATCTTAGGGCAATCAACCAATGGTATTTCTTTTTTCAAGATTTCTTCCTTGGCTTCCTCATTCCTTTGCTCCTTTGTAGGGTTTTGGAATTCAGATCTTGACTTTTTCATTTTCTTTTCCTCCACCCCAACACTCTGTACATTCGAATCCATATCTTTCCCTTTGGAGGGCTCTTCGTTTTCAACTTGTATGGTGGATTCCTCTATGGGCAGCTTGATCTTTTGTGGTGATGAAATATTCATCATTTTTGTTGGTCTTTTTTCTTCTTCTAAGGGAGACTTTGGAGGTCTAGGGCTTAACCCTACAAACTTCATCCATGCCTTGGGACCCATTGACCTTAGTTCCCTCTGAGATTCTTGCATAGCTTGCAACATCTCTTCCATGGCTTCTAGTGTTGTCTTCATCTTTCTATCACTGCCCTGCATGAAGAAGAGTCGACAAACAACTTGCTTCCCACAGTTGGCCAGAAAATAGCTCTAATACCATTGAAATGTCCCCTTTTGGGCTGAATTAGAACCAAGGGGATTCCCCTACAAACCCTAGCAACAAATATGCAAATCCTAGCACAAGTATACAAATTTCAAAAGTTATGAATATCAAACCCTAACCAAACAATTATGAATTTCTGGTTTCTCCACTTGCAAACCCTAGATAAAATTAATAATGTTGGAGATGAACAATTAGGGCACAAATATCAATAATTCCCTGTCAAGTATTTGCCAAAATATTCAAAAAGTTACAGCTAGATAAATACCTCAATATCTGTAAAAATATCATAAAATAGCAGAATAAATTTACAATATTCCAACTAGAAATCTAGGAACAAACAGCCCCACAAAATGTCGAAATAGATGTCCAAAGGAGGTCGCCCAGCTTCTAAAATCTGGTTGTAGACCTAGGGTGCCCCACGCAGTCCTAGCATTCCATTTGTAGCATCAAAATGGCCATTTGCAAGCCTCCAAACAGTTTGTTGTCCTTGATATGACCTTCAAACCCTAGTTGCTGCCCTATAATGAAGTCACCACCCTCTATGATGTTGTTCCTTGCTGCCACTAGCCATGAATGATAAATATTCTGCTCTAACGGATAGAAATGCTGCCAAATCAGATCAATTAAGCCCTTTACAGCCCTTGGATGAAGCTACCCTAGCTGAATATCGGGGTTTTCATCCCTAATTCAAGCACCAATGAAGGTTTCTGTCTTCAAAGGTAAAGAGTCAAGCGTTTTCATGCTGAAACCCATAAATTCACCAAATTAGCATAAAGTTCACAAATGAACCTCTATTCTCTTTAAATACCCTTTTCCACAAAAGAACCCTCCCCAAAGTGGGGCACTCCACTTGGAAGGAAAATTAGAATATTCATAAAGGTATTTTCCTTGTAAAATCGCTTAAGGGCTAAATTTAACCCATGAACTCAAAAGGGTCCCTCCTCAATTCAAAATTATAACAACTTAACCAAAAAGTACCTTTTTACCAAGTGAAGAGGGGGAGTAGTGCTTATTTTCAAAAGGGGGATATGACACAATTCTGAATTTTGCATACATAATTATGGCTAGGGTTTTGTCCAATATATTTTGTTTTGTACTTTGCATTGCAATCTAATTTTAATAAAAATTCTGCTCTCCGTGGGCGTTCAACCACTTTAATTATTTCTAAAGAATTCCAAGTTAAAAAGAATTTATGCTTAATTTTCAGAATTTAGGGTTTATTTAGAATCTCAGATTTATTTTTAAAAAGGGTTTGCGGACAAATCTCATAATTCAGTGTTTCAATAGGAAGGGGACATTACACTTTGGTCTTCAAGTAAGGCACTAAAGCTATTTTAATTTAAAGAGGGCTTCACAACCCTAGTTCACACATCTATGCATTTTTTTAAATAAAACATGCTCAACTAAGAAAAGGTCATAGGCCTAATCTTAAAGCATGAGCTACTGACGGTTTTGATTTAGTGGATATGAAATTGTTATGACTGTGGAAATACTATGGAAATCCACATGGACTGTGGAAATACTATTGCTCTTATAATTATTGTGTTAAAAAGAGCGACTTCTATTTTGGGCTCTCAAGTGCAAAAAGCATGCAGTCTTGTTGAGGCAGTTTGGAATGCATGGAGCAGAGGAATTTGAAGAAACCCTAGCAAGCTATTTGTGAACCATGAAAGAGTGGGAGAGAGGAAACAACAATCCATGAGGACTTTTAGTTTGCTCAAATTTAAATGGCATTATTTATTTTGTTGCCAAACCTTGCATGATGGCCAGAAAATGATGGAAAGTCATTATTAGCCTGTTGTTTTAAGAAGCAACCATAGCAATTGGCAGTTGCATTAAAATGGGCTATTATTGCCCTCTTCATGGTCGGATATGGGATTATAACATGCCCTAGAGGTTGCATTGGCAAGAGAGAGCAGCAGCGAGGGCACTACAAATTCATTTGGCATTAGAAGTAGGCACGGGAAGCAGGTACAGGGGAGGTTGGAATACTGCATAACAACCTTTCTTTACACTCTTCTTGACTATCCAGTAAGTATCGTGATCCCTATTTATGCGTTATTTCTGTAGATAATACATCAATATAGCAAGTCATTATGAGAGCATGTATGTAGCACATTGTATGAATCATTGTGTTTTTTAATCTATATGTTTATAAATTATTGCTGTGAGATTGGTCCTATAATAGGGCACTCATATAGATTAAAAAGTTTTGTGACGTGTTAAAAAAACCATTGGGAAAACATGTAAAGTGGATGACAGTAGAGCACATTTAAATGGATGTTTTTGTTGATAAACTCCTCTTTATACTGTTGTAACAGTGGTTTCTGTTTATATGGTTTTGACCACATGGCTTTATCAAGCCAATTAATGACTTGGACAAATAAGTCTGCCATGTTGATCTTTGTTTGTTCGGTTCTTAGTCGTTGTTATGTATAAGGTGGAGGTAAGGTAACAAATGCACGTGGGTGTATGGGGATTGAGTGATTCTTTCCTTTATGTTGGGATCAATGGCATGAGAGCCTGACAATCCAAGTTTTGTTGTTATTTTGCTGGAAGTCCTGTGACAGAACTAACATAGCCTTCTGTTGGATTAATTTGTCATGTGACATGGCTATCAGATGGATTCTAAGCCAATGTGTCGAGCTTGGTTGCTGCAGCAAGCTTTCTGCTTCCACTAGTTTAGTTTTGGTTATTGCTTTTACTTAAGAGTTGTTATGTTGAGGCCAATTGTTCTAGCATGCGTGTTAAGAATGAGTTGGGTAGTTTCCTATACCTGAGAATCGAGATGACCTTGTGTTCATTATGGCATCGTGGCGATGATATTGGTATTGGTTTGAGCTAATGGTTGGAGTGAAATGGGGAGGGGTTAGCATCCTGTAATGTCCCCTTCTAGTTAGACATTGTATTTTCAACATGATTAGCCTATCAGTGGCCCTCGTAGGCTAATACGGCAAGGTTTGAGGGTCCTCTCCGCAGTTACCCAAATGGCAGTTAGTTTCTTTGGGGAAGTTTCGACATATTCTGGAGGTTTTCTAATGATTTATTAGAATGTTCTATTTTTAGAAACCTCATGTTACAAGATGATGTTATATTTGTGCTTTATGATATAATTCACTATTTTATATTAGAGTGCAAATATAATATATTAGAGGGAAAAATAATAATAAAATATTATGATGTTTCTAGAAGCTTCCCAAATGAAAAAGAGTATAAAGGGAGGTGTGGGCTGCCATTATGAATTATCCCGATTTGATGTTGTCTTTGTTGTGGTATGCTGGTGAAGCCTAAAGTTTCCTGCAGTGAATCAATTTGTCTTTGGGAGCGATAACTCCCATTGATAGCATAACTGAGGGAGTGAAATATCTCTTGAAGGGTTGCATTTCGGAGGTGATATTTCAGTCATCTCAATTGGAGCAAAATTTGTGGCCATTGGCCAATTTTGGAGAAATCGATTTGGTGAATTTGTGGAGGTTGCATAGCTAACTCCTTGGTGTTGGTTTATATATAGCTTGGCATCGATTTTTCCTTGGTTAAAAGAGCATATTGCATTGTAGAGAAAGCTGATATAAAAATCAGATATTTACAGTCAAGGAAGGACGCCATTAGGAGGGACGTTTTTGCTTTTGGGAGTTCTATTTTGCATCGATTCTCGGCTTGGCTTGGTGTGTCCACTTCCTTGGAGAATGGAGATGATATTAGATGCTTGAGGCAGCGCATATTCAGTGCATATTATTTTGAATTTGAGATCAGACCAAAACAGGGGCAGTTGGCTTGGAAAATTCAATTTGGCTTGGGAGATCATCTTTTCGTTGGGAAATTGCTTGCTCCATATATTCTCAAGGGCGCCTCAATCCCACCAAGGTTCATTGCATACAATCCGTCCTTTAGTATAGTTTATATTTGCAACTGTAGGTGTACGTCCTTCATACCAGCATACCATATAATTGTAATTCTTGTTTATGCCAAGAGTCTTGGCTAGTTTAGTGGAGCATTGTATCAAATCATCAAAACAATTAAAAATCACAAGTTGCTGGTCATTTATGGTTATCTTTTGAGAATTTGAATTGAGATAGTAGGTTGCATGCCAACTGTTCGACTAAATGTCCATTGGCTGTAAGTGATTAGTTTGCTTTGTGAATTCATCTAATTGCATAGAAAAGAACAAAACCTGCATCTAGAACTCAGCATTGTCATTCTTAAAACTTCTTGAAGCTTTAATCCATTGTCATTTAAACAAATCATCAAACTGTGACAAAAACCAGCAAGAAGCAATTTGCTTACAAAGTGTTTGAAAAAATTACAAGGCAGCAAATTGAGACAATTAAGACCAGATTGGGCAAGGATTGTTACACATCCCCATTCCCCACCATGGCAAGTAGTGTAGACAAGGAGCCCTTCAGTCCTGTGGCGGCTTGGAATGAATATTTCTGTTCATGTTTTGATGTATTTGTACTGTTACACTTATGTGGTAACCTACTTGATAGGATGACACCATTATTTGGTTGTGTAAAAGGACTGGGAATTTTGGCAGCCTTGGTAACATTGCTATGTGACCTTGTTGAATAAACAGCTCCATTGAATGGAGAATGGCATCATATATTTTCCTGTTATACTTTTGTAAATGATGTGTTATCAATGCGAATGAGCTTCTTGACCATAGAGGACATATTGAAATTGTTTTCTTGGAAGCAAGACTAATGTAAGCATATTAAGACAGTTGTTTGAGCATGTAGTGGAATGAAAGATGTTATACTGGTGAATATTTTGCTATAATGCTGCTCTTGCTTTCACTGTACATAGTATGATGCTTTAGGACTCTGGAGAAGGGTCTGCTATAGTATTGGCAGTTCCTAGGATGATGTAAGCATGAAAACACTGTAATTAATGTTCTTACTTTGATGTGTGTGTGTGAGTGAGTGTGTGTGTGTGTGTGTGTGAGAGAGAGAGAGAGGACCATGTTAAGTCCTGGTTTTCAACTGACTAGAACTGTGAAAACAAATGGAAAAACATACCTGTGACAATAATTGGCTTTGTAACTAACTGTAAATGATGGAAAATATCTTCTATGACATGATGTAAGCCAGTTGAAACTGTTGTCATGCTTTAAATACTTCATAAATGACTGTAGGCAGTGTGATTGTTATGACTGCAATAATGTTTGAGTGTGGTACAGTGATAAATTTTATTATGAAACTTCTCCAAGCCACTTGTGTGAGCCTAGATCATGTTCTTAATGTGATACTGGTTTAGAATGTATACTCACCATGTTCCATGAATATGGAATCACAACTGTGTCATTATGTGTTCATGAGAGAAGGCACTAGAATTGGAGCGGTTGTCATCTTGATTGTTTTAACTGGCTGAGTTGTGATACATGACTGTGTTTTGGACTGTTTTTGGTGCAAGTAACCATGACTAAAGTGATAAGTTGTTGAAAAACTACCATTAGTCTCTAAGAGGCCTTGTGATAGCGGTGAGCATGACTGCAGTGAGTCTTTGACTGTTGTAGATGATATTTTTGGTTTATGGTTGTCTTAAACCCGGCGGCTGTCAAACATGGCTATAGAAAATGATGTGGAAACTAGTTTAAGGAACATGTTGATAACGGTGAGGTTGTAATTGTGAAATTTACATTGCTTAAAAGTTAAAACACCCACACAAGACAGTATACTGCTGCAAAGCTTCTGAGATCTTAAAGGACTGTAGTATCATAGTAAAGTAACAAACGCAGAGTCTAGTTGATACCTTATAAGGTAATTAAATTAATGGATCTCTTGGGGCAGGGCATGTTTAGTTTAATTGAATGTTTATACTGTGAAAGGATGTTCAGATTCATGGTGATTTCTTAATAATTTGTGGCATAAGATTGTGGCCTAGACTTTGGCATGATTCTATTTTTGATGAGTACGCTTAATGGTTGGCTGTTTTTACTCTCTTAGACATGGGTGGGGTTTCTTGATAATCATGAGCTAACTGTCATGTCCCCTTCTCAGTGACATCTCTCAGAGTACAGGATTAGCCTATCATACGACCCTCGTAGGCTGATAGTTTGGATAGAGGGTCACTTTGGAGCTTGGCACATGCTTCAGTTGGCAGAGTTTGATTAGTTGGCTTTCGTTTGGGCTCGATCGGAGACTCCTGGCAGAAGTTACTATTTTTAGCAGTTCTTGGTGGTCAGAGTGGGACCCCTGCTATTTTTAGCAATGTGGGTTGACAGCATTCGGAATCACTTCAGTATATGACCGCTTCAGACGGTTCAGTCATCGGGCGAGTAACGAGGGAAATATTAATATTTAATTGTATTAATTAAATATTAATATTGCGAGACTATTATATTAAGTTATAATTAAAAATTATAACTTAAGTGATTTTAATGCTGAGGGGGCGCCCATCATCAGGGAGGGGCCAAATTTAAGATTATATGTTATTATAAAATTTGGCCTAAGCTATGAAAAGATTAAAATATTAAAGAAGTGCGATTTTTTTAATTGAAAGCCCTATTATGGAGGAAATCGCACCTATTTGGTTACTTATGCATTTGCATTGGGAATCATGCCATTATGTCATTTTTGGTGAATTGAAATTGATCAACTTTGGTCTGAGCAAGAAGCTTCAGGGTTTCAAGTTCGAATTTCCTTGGAGAACGAGCCATCTCCATTGGAAGCAATTCAGAGGGTGTGAAATAACACCTGATTTATTGCAACAGAGATTTCTTCACTCAGGAGGAATCACAGATTTTCAGAGAGTATCTACTTACAGCATCTGTACCTGCAAGTCTGTACCGTCAGCCAACAGCATTCAGCAATTTTTAGAAGGTGTACGGCGCGTGGCGTCTCAAGGAGGCGATTTTTATTTTTGCAAAATCTGTGGAAGTCGCCCAGCTGAGTGACAGACATCCTAAGGGCAAGGTGCAGGTTTTTTCTAAGCAAAACAGTCCCGTCTGTACCTGTCCGTACCATATGGATTGTATCCGTACGGCGCCGTACGGACTGTACCGCACCTGGTTTCTACAGCAGTTGGATAGTTTTCGGGCAGTGAACAGTTTCAGGTTTTTCTTAGCACCAAAACAGCAAGTTTTTTGTTAAACTCATGCAACTAGGGTTTTTTTTTATAAAAATAGTCTTTTCGATATTCAGTAATTTTTATAGAATTTATTACTTCTATATTGTGCAAAATCGCATTTCCTTTATTGCTAGCAAAAAACATAAAAACATCAAAAAAATTCAAAAACTTCAGAAAAAACCAAATAAACAGTCAGTTGTTAGAATCAGAGGGAACTTGGGGTTCCTACACTAACATAGGTTTGTGTCTTGGTTGATGTCACTCATAATGAAAGGGCAAGTTGCCCTAGGAGGTTTTTATTAATCCTTTGACTAGATAATCCTTGTGGAAGTGATTATTGTGCGTGAGAAACCTGTTGTGTGTGATTCTTTACCCTATAAACTCTGATATGGTTAACTTCATTGCAATATCTTAAACAAAATTTTCGGTATGGTTTTTAATGGACTTTACACCATGCAATTTATAGATTTTATATTTTTGGCACACAAATTGTTGAGTTTCCAATCTTATAGGTTTAATAATATGCATTTCCAAGCAGCGCTTTCAAAGTGAATTCAAATGATGAAATTCAAGATGGAAGACAAGAACAATTTAATTAAGGAATATCACATTCATTCTACAAAAGACAAGTTGGAGTCATTCATCCAATATCGCAATAGGGGTCTTAAGGTACAAAATATGCATAAGGAGTTATGTTTGGTACAAGACTTATTATTGACTAGGTTGGCAGGCGGGTCCAAAGAATCAGACTTACCTGTTTTGTTGTTTCCATAAATAAAGGGCTTACAAAGGGGCTCCTCTATAATTGGGTTGAATTCCTGCCCATGAGATTAAAGAGCTTCCTCACCAAATTGTACAATGGATTTTACATTTCATTGGCATCCTCACATTGTTCTATCATTTCATTGCTACAACAGGAGTGAAGATTCAAAGAAGAGAGAATCTTGTTCCATTGCCTTCCCTAGAAGGGAAGCCTACATTATAAAGTTGGGAGCACTTGGAAGTGGAGGTACCCCCACCTTCACCATACAAGACAAATACACCATGAAAGAATATTACTATTTTCCTGGACAACAAAGACAGCCCCTTGCCACAAAACAAGTCACAGCCAAAGGCAGTGGTCAGGGAGGAGGCAGCACCAAAGTCCCTCCAATTCAGACAAGGGGAGGATGACATAGAGGATGCCAAATCAGACAAGGATGAAGACATGTTAAAATACAGTTTTCAAGGGAGACAAAGATTTGGATAGTAATGAGGATAACCTGCTAGTACAATAACCTAGGAAGCTGCTTGTAACCAAGTGCCCCTTGGAAAATCAAGTTTCTTGAAGGTCCACCCTTGCTTTTTCTTTTTGTTAGTAGCTTGCTAAGATTTCTACTTCCTTGCATAACACAACAAATGAAAGTACACAAATCAGCCTACCTATTGCTGAGTTTCCCTCGACTCTTGTGACTTAATACATTTTTGCAAAAATTAGTTGTTGTGACTGTTGAGCAAAATTCTAATAACGGGCTGAAATAGTTGATTTTGTGAAAAGATTGCCAAGTGGTTGGTTATCGAATGATGACCAAGATATGGCAGATTCACATGTTTCATGTTGGCACAGCAGCTTGAACCCCTAGGACCTAAGATTAATGTATTGCTATCCAAATTTGTCATAGCGAGACCTAAGCAAGGTAAACAACAACCTGGGGATGTTGAGCAATCCACAGAGCCTATTTCAAGGTCCAACGTGGTGCATAGTGGAAATACAGCAATAATAATTAAAGTCCAGCCACCCACCCAGTCAGCTATGCATCCTATGCCTTGTTTTATGCAGCCCATGCAGCCCACAACATCATCCAAGATTGAAAATTGGTCAGAGCCAGTTGGGTAGATAAATTAAAAAAAGTAGCAGGGGAGAAATGAAGCTTTAACTGGTGTATTGTGTCTTGGAGTGAAGTGGAAGACACACATACACAGCTGTTTGAATTCCATTTCAGGATGGTATGTAATATCCAGTGTAGATATAAACTGGTGGCAGTGCCGAACTATTTTAATGGAGAAAATACATGGGTTATAAAAGAGAAGGATCATTAACTAAGTACATTTCAAGACCACAGTTTTCCTGCTCATATGGTCAGAAAGCTACGGGATGGTGACATCAAGGGTCACTACATGAAGGATGATTGCATACATAGGGTTATTGTTCAGTTAGCCTTATGGACAAAGAATCATGATGGCAGTTCATTGCAACTGCTGTGAATAAAAGGGAAGAAACCACGTCTAAAATACCATAACATGTATAACAATTTTTTTTTTGAACGAAAATCACATCAGAAGAAAGAATTGAGAGCATATTAATTGGTTGCATAAGTCCAAGTATTGGGAAAGAAATTGAAAGCAAAGGATAAAAAGATGGAGACGAAGGAAAGAGATGTTGAAATGAATAATAAAATTAAGGAGATGAAATGGATGTTGTGTTGATGCTGTGGATTGCACCCTTGACAGAAGGCTGAGCTTCTATCTTCCACACGGCACAATGGAGACTCCTCTCTTGCCTATGGGTCTGACAAAACTGAGAGGAGAATCTCTAGATAAGTGCTAGCTCCCTTTGATGCGTCTCTGAGGCCCTGGATTTCTTACTGCTAACAACGGGGGGGAAAGAGAGAAGGATTACTGAAAACAAAACCTAAACTAAACGGTGATGCACCAAAAATGGTTGATCTACTTAGCTTGAACATTCACTTTACACCAAGAACAAGCTGATATACACTTCATTTGATATGAGAAACTCTTCTGCATCAGTGAGCTAGGGGTCCTCTGGAGATACAGGGAGGAAGAACTACCAAAGGTGTTCTAAGACACACTATGGCAGCGTGTTCACATGCGCCTATACTCTGTTGTGGACATTTCTGGCTAACCTGCAAAAGAAGAACTCACAATACACTTGACATGCTGGAATCATTTTGTGAAAGCATGAAAGAAAATGACTTAACACAAGACAAAGCCATAGACATATGCAAAAGTGCAAACTCAAAATGGAGGTAAAAATGTTGTCTTGATTTAAAGTAAAATCCTGCAAGGCTTCCCCATACAGCTGAGAGATCCCTCTCAAATGAGAGTTTTACAATATATATATATATATATATAGGAAGCAATGGCGCCCCTTTGGAAAAGACTTTGGTGCTCTTTTTTACAAGTGGCCCATGTGCGTTGAGAACATTGGGAAGAGGAAGCCGTTGAAAGAGAATGTTGTGTCGGCTACCAGTTTTGACTTTTAGTGTTTAAAATATATTAAACGTCATGTGTGAAATCATGGGCCACGTCGTTTGTCTACAAACAAGACCCCTTCTTCAAGACATTCACGCGGTTGTCTGCTCATTAATGCAAAATGAGGAAAAACAGGCCGCGTCGTTTACTGTTTGTGCTCCTTGATGACCATTTCATAGGGACTATTCCAACCACTGTAATAACTCTCCTATCGACGCCTCCCTTTTGCCACCTGGGTTGTTTTGTCCATGTCTCGTTGTTTTGTCTCTTCTTGGCTTTGTCTTTTCTTGGAATTTGAGCTCTCAAGGCTATCTTATCATCCTTTGCTGGCTCCTTGGGCTCTTTTCTCAGCGGGCTCTTCGTTTTGGCCCTAAGGCCTTTGAATTCCTTCGGGTTCGTGCTCAAGCATTTAAAGATCAACGGTTATTTCATTGTCGTAAAGTTGACGTTTGCGCGCCCGTCGCCATTTGAAAGCCAACGACTATCCTATTGCATTGAATTTGATGCCTGTGGGGACGTCATCAGATGTCTGGATTCCAACAGCTAGTTCACGATGCTCGATTTTGACGTCTTCGGGCCCATCACCCCTTGGTCAATTCCTTCGGCTTTCTTGGCTCTCGACTTTCTTTCTGAAGTGTTCCTTTGACCGGGCTTAGTCTTTGAACCCTCCCGAAGGGAGGGTGTCCCTTCGGGGTTTGAGAAAGGTCCCTTTCACGATCGCCGAGAGTCCCCTACAAGGGCACCTTCCCTTCAGGGTCCTTCGGACTGCCTCGGCTTTTCAAATCCTTCGAACAAAATGCCTGAAGGAATTCCTTCGAACATCTTGTCTGAAGGAAATCTTTCCTTCATTCTGCCGCTTGTTTCTTTTGGTGGGTTTTATCTTTGGATATAATTCCTTCGGACAAAAGTCCGAAGGATTTGCCTTGTGAATTTCTTCGGACAAAATGTCCGAAGGAATTCCTTCGAGCATTTTGCCCAAAGAAATTCAACTTTTTGTCTTTGCCTTTTTCGAAGGAAAACTCAACCTTTTTGCCTTGTCCTTTGATTCCTCCACAAGGGTACTTGTCCTTTGGGCTTTGGAAGCCCCCCATTTGAACCTTCCGATTGAACCTGAATCGCTTGAACCAATAGATTGAACCTGAAGGATTGAAACAACTGATTGAACCAACCGATTGAACCAACTGATTGAACTTGAAGGATTGAACCAACAATGGTTCAACATTGTTAAGTTCAAAGTTCAAAGTGCAAAGCTCTTGAAAAGATCATGTCGTTGAACCCTGACATTGAACCACTTTTTCCAACCTTACGGAAGAGTGTCTTGAACATTTTTGGTCTCTTTCCTTGTGAATTTATTCAGACAAAATGTCCGAAGAAGCTTTGTAAAACCCTTGCATTCTTTGAATTGGTTCATCTTTTGCCGAAAGACTTGTGCAGACCAAATTTGAACTGGCTCAGTGTTGACCATTTTTTGCCAACAGGCCAAAAATCGGTCCCCTTCTTTCCTTGCTGTTCTGGACCAATTCATCTTTTGATTTTGTACTAGTCTTGCAGTTTTCTACGCACTCTGCAAGTTTTCTACGGACTCTGCAGGTTGTTCCTTCGGCAGATGAAGAACCAGTTCAAAGAGTGCAAGGTTTTACAAAGCTTTTTCGGACTCTTGTCTGAAGAAATTCACAAGGAAAGAGAGCTGAAATGGTTCAAAGACACTTTTTCTAAAGGTTGAAAAAGTGGTTCAACAACATGATCTTTCCAAGAGTTAGCATCTTTGAACCATTGAACCGGTTCAACGCTTTGGTTCAATGTTTTGGTTCATCGCTTTAGTTCAATTGGCAAAATTCATCGCTTTGGTTCAATCAAATGGTTCATCGGCTTGGTTCAATCAGATGGTTCAATCACTCGATTCACTCAGTCGGTTCAACGAGCTTGGTTCAATGCTTGGTTCAAAGCTTGGTTCAACGGTTGGTTCAATGGAGCGGTTCAATCAAAGAGTTCGAGAGAGCCTCGAAAGACAAGTGCCCTTGTGGAGGGCACTTGGTCGGCAACAGCACCCTTCAGAAGGGTCGTTTTCAGTTTTTCGAAGGATACTTTTCAAAGGGTAGTAGAAAAAGCAAAAAATAAAGACTAAGGCATAGAATAAATTCTTTTGGACTTTTTGTCCAAAGGAATTCCTTCGGACAAAAAATCCGAAGGAATTCGAAAGGAGGCCGCGAGACAAAAAGCCTAAGAAGAAACTCCGAGAAAGCGAACAAGGCAATTCTTGCAGACTTTTTGTCCGCGGGAAAAGAAGCCAACGGAAATTCCGAAGGACAAAGTTCAAGACAATTCTTGCGGACTTCTTGCCCGCGGAAAAAGCCCGCAGGAAAAGCACGAAGCGAGAAACCCGAGGAGAAAGAAGACAGCCCGAAGGGTATGTGCCCTTGCGGGGGCCCTCGCCGAAAAAAGGACTTTTCTCAAGACCTCGAAGGGCAAGTCCCCTTCGGGAAGGATCAAAGAAAGAAGTCCGTAGAAAAGGCTGAAGCAAGAAAGCCGAAGAAAGTCCAAGGGGTGACGCGCCCGAGGACGTCAAAGTCAAGCACGATGAACTAGCCGTTGGGTATTCAAACGCAGTGACGGGTGCGCAAACGTCAATTTCAAGGCTCGAGAAATAGCCGTTGATTTTGAAAATCCTTAAAGAGGAGCCCAAGGAACGCAGCGACCCGCCAAAAGATAGCCTCGGGGGCCGAAGGAGCCAGAAAGGGACAAAACGAGGAAGAAACAAGGCAAGGAAAAGACAAGACAGTCCAAGTGGCGAGAGAAGGTGTCAACTCAGGGATTTATTCCTGCAGTTGGAACAGCGCTTGCCAAGTGGTCACCAAATGATGCAAACAGTAAGCGGCACAGCTTGTTTTCTCCAGTTTGCATTTATAAGCAGACAAACCGCGCAAATGCCTTGAAGGGAGCAGCCTGTCTGTAGAAAAGAGGCGCGGCCATGTTTTCACATTAATGTGGAATGCCAAAGTCAAAGCAGGAGCCGATAATCAAACGGCTCCCTCTTCCCAAGGCTCGGAACGCACATGGGCCATTTGCAAAAAGAGCACCAAAGTCTTTTCCAGAAAGCGCCAAGTTCTTTTCTTTTTTCTATATATTGTAAAATTTCTCATTTGAGAAGAATCCATCTCTCAGCCCTAAGGCAAAACTCTGCCCAAAAATCTCTCGGGCTTGTAATGCAGAACTCTGCCAGTTTTTACCTTGAATCAAGAATTAGCATTTTTACCTCTATTTGAGCTTGCACTTTTGTGTGTGTCTATGCCTTTGTTCTGTGTTAAGTCATTTTCCTTATGCTTTCGCAGGGTGATTTCAACATGTCTAGTGCATTGTGAGTTTCTCTTTTGCAGGTTTGCCAGAAGTGTCCCTAGAGGAGTGTAGGTGCCTGTGAATAGGCTGCCATAAGTGTGTCTGAGGACGCCTCTGGTAGTTTCTTCCTCCCTGTATTTCCACGGACTCCTAGTTCACTGATACAGAAGGATTTCTCATATCAAATGAAGTGTATAGGAGCTTCTTCTTGGTGAAAAGTGTATATTCGGGCTGGGTGGGTCATCTTTTTTTGGTGTATCACCCTTTTTAGTTTAGGTTTAGGTTCTATTTTAGCATCTTTCTCCCTTTTCATCCCCCCCTTTTTTTCATTTATTTGTTAGCTGTAAGAGAAACCAGGACCTAAAAGATACATCAGAGGGAGCTAGCCCTTATCTAGAGACTCTCCCCTCCAGCTTCGCCGGTCCCACAGGCGAGAGGGGAGTTTCCATTTTGACGTGTGGAAGGCAAGAGCTTGGCCTCCTGCCCAGGGTGCAATCCATTGCGTCAACACTCAGAACAAGGGGAAGGAGACTGATTTTGGCCTGTAGGACCAAAATGGTCAACATGTTGCATGCTTGAAGGCCAAAGAGACAAAGTTTGATAAGTGGAAACATAATTAGATAAAAAGTCGATGAAGGCAAACAATGATACAAAGGAAGTTAAGAATGTCACAATAGAGGCAACGAAAACTACGAATACACTAAAGAGACTTTATGAGAAAGCTAAGGCAAAAAATCAGCAGTTAAAGAGAATCACTTCAACCCTAACTTAACCTTCTACCTCAGCTCAATTCAGCCTTTACTAGTGCCTTTGACTGCTACCCCCGAGCCACCACCTGAGTTTTCTCCATCATCCGTCCCAGTACTTCCACTGCGTAAAGTTGTCAAGGATGTCCATGACTCTAGAGGGAGAGATAGCTGTAGCGCCCAGTTTTGACATCAGCATAAGTGGCCATCATTGTATTTACTATAATAAGACAAATGCATTAATAAAGGAATTACTGGTGTCAAATAGTATGATCTATGATGTACCAAGCATAAGTTAATTAAATGATTTATGAGGGTAGTGGACACCATGACCACTGTGGCCAACCATCGCACTTATAGTCATATACCTTCTATTTTCTCCATGGATATGCTGTATCAAGTTGTTGTAGTTCAACACGATCGAGGTTTTTTATCATATTTAATGAGTCAGGCTTGCATATTGGAGACCATGGATATCATGATTATATCAATCAATGAAGAAATTCCATTTCATCTATTGTGTTGTGTTTTTATATAATGTGATGATTATTTATGTGAATTCTTATAGAGTAGTTTTTTTCTTGAAAAAATAGTTGGATCATTTATTTATTTTGTATTTCATACCAACATCCCATCTCCCTGCATCTCGTGAACTTGCAAGAACATGGCTATAAGAATAGCGTTAACCTTAAATTTGACCTTCAAAAGTTAAGCAATCCTCAAAATTTTGAGAAATTCTTTTGCATTCAATGTTATTAGATACTTGTCCTTCCCTTCCCAAATACATGTTTTCCCTGATTCTGATATGCATCTGAATTGGATACAGCCAAGATATGTATTCAGGCTATATTTCTATTTGGATATGGCACAAGTAACATTGGGAAATCTCTCCGATATTTCTGGTACAAATCCCTGTCATAACCTATGAAAATGTAAAATCAAAATGAAAAACTGAAAGAAAAACAAAAACAAAAAAAAAAGGAAAAGGAAAAGAATATATACATTGTAAAGAGAAGCACAACTCCTCTCCTCTCACACATAACACTCATTTTGGACTTTTTTATGCTGGTTCGTTTTGCAGGGAACTTTTGGAGTGATTTTGAGGTTTTATAAGGCTGATTCTTGGATGTCAAATTTCATCTCATCTATAGTTCCAATTTGATCAATGGTATTTTCAAGTTTTATATGTTCCACGATAATCTCTCATCTTTTGTTTCTTTGTGTGGGTGTCTGTTTATAATATCCCCAATCCATCATATCCAAGGTATTCTAAAAAATATGTCGATATGTATCAAATACCTTACCCGTATGTGTGTAGCATGTGCATCCAAGCAACTTAGATTATATCTGATGTTATTCACATGTTTCTCATAAGACTAGTTTAATTGTATGACCAAAAACAGTAAGAAATTTGTCTAAAATTAGGATTCCATATTTTTGTACTGCTTCCCTATTTTTTAAGCATAGGGCACAAGTTTTCTAGCGAAAAATGATGAGAAACAATTGGTGAATAGTTTACCAGGCCATCATTGTCTCATGATTTAACTAAACATAAATTCATTATATATTGCCAAAATCTCTTAGAACATAATTTGTTATAGTTTAATCCTCATTTGGCCTATATTTTCGTGAAGATCTTAGGTCCATAGGATATTTCTTATTAAACATGGGCTTGCTATATATTTTTGGAAGGATTTTGCAAAGAAAATTGCAATGGTATGTAGTTCGTCTAACATTATAAGGGCACTTGGGCTACAACAGATAGAAGCATCATAGAACAAAAGTAAAAGAAAAAAAATTGTACATAGAAGAAATGATATCCAAATGCAACTTCAATAATAACATTTACCATATTGCAGATTATCAAATACAATTATATCCATGAAGCGAAAAGGGAAAAAATAGAAATAAAAAAACAATGGAGAAAGGATTAAGTTTGAAAGGCATACCTATTGCATATGGTCCCTCAAGTGTAATATTTATCCATTCATGTGGCCCAAATATATTACTATCGGGAATAGTCCAATCAGCAAATTTCTGGCGTATTCGTCGAATCTCACTTTCGTTAAATTTTCTTATTGTTTGATTCTTAGGAGGGAAGAACTTCAGGTTCATAGCCAACCTTGGACCTGGTTCCCAGATATACCTGTCTATGGATAATTGATATAAGTTCAAATTCAATCCAGAGGTCATGTACTCTTCAAAGCTTTCAAGATATGGACGGAAATGAGAGAAACCAGGACTCTTTAAACGTAATCCAACTTTAAATGGAGCCAGACAGAAACAGTCAATGCCTGGAATGTACTCATAGTCGGGGGGTGCACAGGAGTTCGGATTGCATGAAGTATCACTGTTGATAGTGCTTTGACCAGTATCTTCAATTCCATTTTGAATACCACACAATTTATCAATTACACTTCGGTTACCTTGGCTGCAAACAGGGTTTCCTCTCAACCTAGCATTTAACCAAGTTGAGAAGACATTAGAAACTAGGAAGAAATAAAACCAAATTTTTAATTAAATGTTCAGTAATAAATCTTCTGTTGTTTAGTAAAAATTAGCATATTTGAGTAATTAGTAATCTGTTCTAAATTTAACATTGGATCTAACACAGTGCCACCACTAAGAATATACATTTATGTTGCCTCCAATATCAAAAATCCAGCCTATGTAATGTGTCTGAATTCAGATATATTACTTTGTCATTTTTAACTGCATCCACATATATTTTATTTTTCCTTTGCTAATGGCAACTGCACAAACAATTAAGGGCATAGGGACGAAACAAATGAATACGAATTTAAGGACTTCATTACAAAAGCTAAGTACTTAAAATGATTTAACATAGAAGGAAACAAACAGAAGACAAATAGAACATAGAATAACTACGAAAATTCTCTTTACCACATGGTGATATTTGGAATTGTTACGATTGAAGCAGCAGTTATATTGGAAAGGCTATTGTTTCGGAAATCCCTGCAATATATATGACCAGCATAATTAGTACTTAAATGTTGAACTTCCTACATGTAAAATAAACCATTGCAAAAAAATAACTATAGATTTTACCCAAAGAAAATATCCGTAAATAAAATTGGCGTGTACAGAAAGAACTGTCGCCTCAATAAAAAAAGGAAATAATATTATCCAAAAATGATAGATTTTAGGAGCAACATACAGTAAGAGTGTTGCATTAGAACCGAAGGACACATTCAGCCCAATGCCAACTGGTACAACACCACTGAGCTGATTGTTATCAAGTGATCTGCAGGGGGGAAA
This sequence comes from Torreya grandis, assembly GCA_037957365.1. NCBI lineage: Eukaryota > Viridiplantae > Streptophyta > Pinopsida > Cupressales > Taxaceae > Torreya > Torreya grandis. Next base: position 1,318,842 of record JARHVA010001695.1, on the reverse strand, counting down.
GAAAAGATAATTCAATTCACGTATACAATGAGTGCTCGGAGTCACATTAGCTATCTTTCCAAAAGCATAATGTCATATTTTGGTCTCCATGGACACTAGTTTTTTTCTACTTTTTCTTTTCTTGATTATTTGTATTTAATTTGGTGTGTACTTCATTTAGTGTTAGTGAAACACTGCGATCCCCGACATTTTTCAAAGAGTTTTCAGCAACTAGCTGTGGTTCTTACAGTCTTTGAAGGCGGGGCAATTCTGCGAAGCTTGATGATATTGATCCGTCAAGTTTATTGTGTGATAGATCACTGTAAGAAAACGTGAGTCCATTTATTAATTGAGAGAACATAGTGACCCAAATAATATTTTTTAATAAATTTGGAATCAGGTTCTAGATCTATGGTCCACAAGTCTTGATATACATTCAGGAAAACATTAGTTTAAGTTTGATTATGAGGGTTTCTTACATGGTAGTAATGTTCATCGAGAGCGTGGTTGATGGAATTTCACCTGTCAAATTATTATGGCTCAGATCTCTGCAAAATAAACAGATCAACTTAAAACAATCCATCATGTCATCTACATCTTTGAATCACAAAGCACCAATCTAAGTCCCATAGCTTACACTATATGACTGAATATATGAACCCAAGGGACACCAGATAAATTGAGAGCATGTGATGAAATGCATCCAATGAATATTTATTTTTGGCATCGACGAGGATGGTCCTAATAATGCTGATTAACTTACAAATAGCCCAAACCAGGTATGCTACCAAAGTCTGGTAAGGGTCCCTGCAAGTTGCAATTCCTTAGGCTCCTGTATTTGAAAGCATCACAATTAAATAAACATATAGATAAAATTTGTCATTGTATATCCTACACAGTTACTCATCAATAATTTAGATATGAAATCCTCAAATGGATAAACAATAATTATGCAATCCTTTTAACAAAAGGCAGATATATGCTTTAGATTATAATCATAGGATGTTTAAAGCATTACCGTGTAATAAAGAGGTTCCATCCATAGTTACCAGGTTCGGAAATCCGGATGCGTTCGGGAGGCCAAAAAAATGCGGAAATGCGGAATTCTTGAAAAGGTTCGGAAAAATCCGGTAAAATCCGGTTTGGAAAAAAAATAAAATAAAATTAAAAAAAAAAAATATATATATATATATATAAATATATATATATATATATATATATATGTGTGTAAAATATTTTAATCTAGTAAGGAATGAAACATTGAATATTAATTTAACAGTTGCAAAATTGAGAAATGCATAAGTTTCAAACTTGAATTACATTAAAAGATAGTAAAATGTCCATAGTTCAAACTTGAATCTCACAGAGTGCATGCCTTAAGGGGTGCACTGGGAATGGGGTGGGATCGGCTTGTGGCACTTTGCAAGAGATATTCTCATACTATTCTATCACGCATACATCCCTTCATGCAGCCTTCATACCTCCTATGATGTCTCCTTGAAATCTTGAAACCCTGAAATATGGCTAAGTTTGAAACCCTGAAACCCTGGAATCAGACTAACTCTGAAATATGATAGGATCCTCCAAAACCTAGAATTTGCATTATAGCTCCTAGCGGTCCGAAACCCCTCTCAAACACCCTGGAAGTATATAAATAAAATATAACTTAAAGTATAAGAAACTAGATGTCCATTAAAAATGTAAACTTATACTTAAACATTTATTTTATTTACATACTATTGGGTTCGGACTAGATTTACATTTTCTAAATTTTTTTGTTGACTTCCATTGTTTCTCCCTGGCGAACCGAATTTATTAATCCGGAAGCCCGCAAAAAATGCGGAACGTTCCGGATTTCGGCCAGATGCGGCCGAATCTGGTAACTATGGTTCCATCACAGTATGGATTCCAGTAAACCAGAAAATATAAATTATAAGGGCATTATAGATGATCAGGCAATCATCAGAGCACGGATCCACAAAACAGAGAACTGTGAATTAGGAGGGTATTATAGATAATCAGGCTCAGTCATATTTACAAGGAATGATTATTCTCACTCCAGATTATTTACAGGTATGAAGAACTGGAATGAATTTTGTATAGGAAAATGTATGGTGTTGTAGTGAGAGCATTCTGAAAGTAAAAAAGCATGCTTGATTGGGAACGTACTATGATTCATATAGCTTTTGTCTTTGCTTGTAAGGAAGCATGTGGCTATTACTTGGATGAACTGTGCAACAGTGCAACTTCTTCTTTCTAAAGGAAAAGATGCAGATGTAAGTGTAAGTGTAACAAGGAAGCATGCAACTAATGGGAGGGTAGAAGCACCCGTTCAACCATTAAATGTATCAAGAAAACCCCAGTACGATTCCAACCCCTCCAACTAATAAGAGTGCAGGGTGGTTATCCGAAAAGAACTATCACTCACCAACTTCATAGAATTGAAAAAAAATCGATTTGGAATTGAACCAAGGTCTAAACCATGAGCTACACAAGGAAACTTGTAGCATGCCTTGAGAAAGGAAGAAGAAAAGAATTTCCAAATTGTAATGGTGGAGCATGAAGAAAAACCAGGGCTGCAAGGAAGGGAGAGGGAACAGCCCATTGAGGCACCTATTAGGGAAGTGGAAAAAATGTTCTAGCCCAAGATGAAGAGATTTCTACCCTTGTTATGAGGAGAGAGATAGAAACAAAAGTGGATCCTAACGTTGAAAAGAAATCATCTACATTGCAGGCAAGTGCAGAGGATGTGATAAGTGCGGAGGATGTGATAAGGGCCAAAGAAGGGTGTGATGAATGGTGGAGCAGAACTAAGGAAGCTAAGTTGATAGCCACTCAAGCAAAACAACACCTTCATAAAATTAGGGGAAATGATTCTCCGATTGTTAGATTAGAACATTGAGAAAAATCAGTCTTGCAAAGATTTGGAAAGCAATTTTTGGTTAATGCTAAATTTACGACTTCAATATAGTAGAGTTGTTAAAAATCTCTCTAAGGCATTAAAAAAAGAAAAGCTTTTGGATCAGCTCTATGACAGCCCAGAATATGGAAGGAATGTTGCAAAACAAGAAGGTTATGAGGTGGAGTTCCTAGAAAACTTTGTTGAGAGGCATGCACATGAAATACGGGCTTCGTGGGTCACTAATGTTGGTTTCCAGCTTGCTGGAATTTTCAGATTAGACTACCACCAGATCTTTGTTGGTATTAGAGGTGTTGAGGATATCTCAACAAATTCTAATTTGGCAAAGGAAGGTGAACACTTTGGTAACAACCTAAGGTATGACAAGGATGATCATATTTCAGAATTATTGCTTCCTACTATGTCATTGTATGAAGCTTGTCATCATGGGCAGCATGTTAAAAATGGTGATAAGATGAAGAACACGTTGAGTAGCAAGGGGCACATAGATCCTTTCATACAAGTTACAAATGATGTGAGCATAAAAAAGCAGGTTCCGGATGATCATTTGAGCTACAAGGATGATCACTCCTTGGAACCAAGTCCTACACTTGAAAATAAAGTCATCATTGTCAGGGTAGCAAGATACTAGATGTGGAAAGGTGGTAAGCACAATAGATGTTATTTTGTTGTTGTTCAAGGTCCTGTGACTTAACATAACATGGTTTTGTTGGAGTCAAGCTATCTACAAATTTGCCACCCTTGAATATGTGAAGGAGAAGTCAGGGAGGATAAGAGTATACAAAATGGCTTCACCATTCTAGATTATAGACCTGTTGTTATCCACACTTCCAACGTGCCTAACATTTTGTTGGTAGTCATACTAGTGGTTCCAAGCATAAAGTTGGGTGATTTTCAGTTTGTCGATGTTGTTGAAGTATTTTCAATCAAAGTGTGGTTGTTTCCAGCCTCCACATTACTACCATTGATGTATTTTACGAAGGATTTTCAGTATGGCATCTTTTGTATCATTCTTTCATCTGCTGCCAGTGACAATGTCAGTCCCCTTTTCCCTTTTATGACAGCCATAAAAGGAATTCAAACACATGGTGGAAGAATTTTCAACCTACTGTCAATGTTGAGGCATGTACAACTAGTGCAAATTGGTTTCTAGCCACTACAACTTTGATTCTGAGGAAGAATATGCAATGCCACAACCATGCTTGGGGCAGCATGAATGGACCTTTGAAAGTCCATCATATCAATGGAAGATATGAGGAAAATGCATGCAATGGAAGAGAGTTGAGCAACATGTCTATGAGGCATGATGAAGCGGTTGGAGTGATGTTGGAAGCTCTTGATTTCCCTAATGTGTGTGTTCTATGTGCAGGTCCAACAATGGAGAAGATAGAAAAGAAAAGGGATGAGTGTGGTTCAGTCTAGCACGCTCATAGGTATAAGAAGCAAAGTGAAAAAGTAAAACAAGATGATAGTGTTGGGTGAATATTTTGTCGACCAGCTAACTGGTGAGCAAAATAGTTCCTATCACCACAGCATAAAGAGATTGGTCGTCCAAAGTTGTAGGTTTACCACATCCAATGGGGACAAATCTCTCCTCTCATCAAGGGGAGGTTCCCTATTAAATATGCAGTGCTATATACTATATATATAAGCAGAAAGTAAGACACAGGGATGGAATAAACCATCCATCTCTCTTTTTTTAGAGATAATGCTAACAAACAAAGGAGAAATCTTGGGTGATTGGTGAAAATACTTCTCTTCTTTCAGAAGTAACGTTCAGCCAAGAGCCAGATCCCTTTCTGGATAGTAGAAATCCTGGTGAAGCGACAAAAGGCACTTCTCTTCTTTCAGAAGTGCTTGTTCTTGCAAACAACAGGAATCTTTCTGGTAGGGTCAATGACAGGGTAATAGAGTGACCAGCAATCTAAGATGTAGCACAAAGTCTCCACCTTGACTGCCCAAGAGTGAGGTACGAAGAACAATGGGGGCACAAAATCATCCCAAGGTCTTTTACACAGAAACAGAAAAGAAAAACACACACTGAAGACAACTATGACAGCACAAAGTCTGAAAGTAGCTTGCTTCAGGACACCTTCCTTATCACCTCCGCTAGTTCTGCTTGTTAAATCAAATAAATCAGAATGCTTCTAGGAAACAGACATAAGAACAATTCCCTAAAGTAGCACAAGCTATAATAGCACAAAGTCTGCACGTAACTTGCTTTCTCATTCAATCAAAGAAATATGAACAACAATCTGAGCTCAAAGTCTCAGTAATGCCTTTCAATTTGGGCAGAGTTTCGCTTCTGGTAAGGGGAAGATCTCCCTAAAACAATAGAAGAGATTACAATATATAGCCACCAAGCAAAGCTTGGCGCTCTCTCCCATGGGACGGCTCATGCTGCAGTCAATGCCTTCAATGCGCCTTCAGGTCTGTCTGGAGGGACCATGCCTGGAACAATGCGTTGCCTTAACTATGGCGTGTCTATTCATCGAATATGTCTTTTCCTGAGTCTGGATCATCTGGTCTGTCCCCTCTGACGTCTGTGCAGCTGTCTATTTTGTCTTTACTCCAAAGAAGACTAACAAGCCGCGCCTTCAATGTTTGCAAGCTTGAAAATCTATTCTGCAGACTGTTCCAGCTATCGGAATAACTTCTGAACAGATATTTCTGGTCTTCTCCTCTTTCTGCTTTTGTCCTTTCCGGCTTTGTCTCTTCTTGGAATTTAAGCTCTCGGGCTATCTTTTCCCCTTTTCAGTTTTGTCTTTTCCTGGAATCTGAAACCTCGGGGCTATATTCTTATCTTTGCCGGCTCTTTCGGCTCCTTCTTCAGCTAGTCGCTGAGTTTGTTTTTAGGTTTCGTGCCACATTTGAAACTTAGCGGATATTTTATTACCTTAAATTTGACGTCTACGAGGACGTCATTGGTTGACTGTGTTGGGTGAATATTTTGTTGGCCAGCTAACTGGTGACCAAAATAGTTCCTATCACCACAGCATAGGGAGATGGGTCGTCCTGGTGTGCAGGTTTACTACATCAACAAGGGACAAATCTCTCCTCTCATCAAGGGGAGGTTCCCTATTAAATATGTGGAGGCTATATACTATAAATATATGCAAAAAGTAAGACGGGTGGAATGAACCATCCATCTCTCTTTTTTCAGAGATGATGCTAACAAACAGAGGAGAAACCCTGGGTGATTGGTGAAGGCACTTCTCTTCTTTCAGAAGTAACATTCAGCGAAGAGCCAGATCGCTTCCTGGATAGTAGAAATCCTGGTGAAGCGACAAAAGGCATTTCTCTTCTTTCAGAAGTGCTTGTTCTTGCAAACAGCAGGACTCTTTCTGGTAACAAGTGACAGGGTGCCAAGAGGGCGCAACAACTAGCAATCTAAAATGTAGCACAAGGTCTCCACCTTGACTGCCCAAGAGTGAGATATGAAAAACAATGGGGGCACAAAGTCGTCCCAAGGTCCTTTACACAGAAACAGAAAATAAAAACACACACTAAAGACAATTGCAGACAACACAAAGTCTTCCACAACTGACTTCAAGACACCTTCCTAATTACTTCCGCTAGTTCTGCTTGTTAGATCAAATAAACAAGAATGCTCTTAGGAAACAGACATAAGAACAATTTCCTAAAATAGCACAAGCTATAACAGCACAAAGTCTGCAAGTCAGTTGCTTTCTCATTCAAATAAAATACTATGAACTACAATCTGAGCTCAAAGTCTCAGTATTCACCTTTCAATTTGGGCAAAGTTTTGCTTCTGGTAACGCGAAGATCTCCTTAAAACAATAAAAGAGATTACAATATATAGCAGCCAAGAAAGACTTGGCGCTTTTTTCCATAGAACGGCCCATGCTGTGCATTCAATGCCTTGAATGCATTTCCAGATTTGTCAAATGACTGCGTTGAAAACAAGGCGGCTGTCTTAACTATGGCGTGTCATTTCATCCCATATGTCTTTTCCCGAGTTTGGATCATCTGGTTTGTCCCCTCTGACATCTGCGTAGCTGTCCATTTTGTCTTTACTTCATGAAAGGAAAAACAGGCCGCGTCTTTAATTTGCAAGCCAAAATCCCTGCTTAGTGGACTATTCCACCTACTGAAATTACTTCTGCACAGATATTTCGGGCTTTTCCCTCTTTCTGCTTTTGTCTTTTCCAGCTTTGTCTCTTCTTGCTGCGATTTGAGCCATCGAGCTATCTTTTGGTCAGTCGCTTGGTTCTTCCTTTAAATTTCGCGCTTTATTTGAATTTCCATGGATATTTCTTTACTTTAAATTTGACATCCACAGGGCCGTCAATGGTCGCCAGCTGCTTAAACCATGTTGAACCTTGAACCTGTGAACCTATGAAAGTTCATTGGTTCATTGGTTCATTCTGTCTCTTTTGTTCCATCGCTTTCTGGTTCAATCGCTTTTTCGCTCCTTGGTTGAACCATCCGTTGAACCACCTGTGTGTTGCTTCTCTCTTTGACAGAGGCTACCTTTGAACCTTTGAACCCATGAACCATTGAACTTTGAACTCTTTCGGTTCAAGGTTCAATCGGTTCATTGGTTCATTCTGTGTCTTGCTCAATCATTGCTTCCTTTATCTTTCGAAGCTCTGGTTGAACCTTTGAACCTGTGAACTCGTTGAATTTTTTGGTTCAACGGTTCAATCGGGTCATTCAGTTCATCCTTTGAAGCCCTTTTTGTCCAAGTCTTTAAAGGTTCTTTTTTGTGTCTTTGTTCAGCCTTTGGAACGTCCCGAAGGGAAGGTGTCCCTTCGGGCTTTTAAAACGGTCATTTCTCTGTCGTCAAGTGCCCCCCGCAAGGGTACTTATCCTTCGGGATGTTCGGGCGGACTTTAGGCTTCGACTTCCCCAATGGGCTTTTGGCTTTTTCCGTCGGGGAAAAAGCTCGAAAGAATTCCTTCGGACAAAAAGTCCGAAGGAAAGTTCATGTTACTTAGCCATTCATTCTTTTCCATTTCTTTGGACTTTTTCTCCGAGTGAATTCCTTCGGACAAAAAGTCCGAAGGAATTTTGCCTTAAACATTTTTCCCAGAAAAATCTTCCCAAAAGAATTCTTTTGGTCTCTTTTACTTTAGCCATTTTCCCGAGGAATTTCCAACTTTTGTCCGCTTTTGCTCATTGCCCTCCTCAAGGGCACTTGGAAGACCCCTTTGAACTTCCCGATTGAAAAAATCGCTGAGTGTTGAACCCGTTTCTTTCCTGCAGAGTCCGTAGAAACCAACTTTGAGAGTCCATAGATTTGAGCCTGTCTGCAGAGTCCGTAGAAGCCAAGTTCGTAGTTTTCTCTAACTTTGAAAGAGTCCATAGACGTCTGTTTGCAGAGTCCGTAGAAACCATCTGTGAAGTTCGTAGTTCCAAGCCTGCAGAGTCTGTAGATTCAAGCCTACAAAATCCGTAGATTTTTGAAAAAGCTTTGAAAAATGAAGAACCTGAATGCTCAGAACAATTTTTGAAAAGGGGAGAGAGGATTTTGGTCTGTGCTGGGCCAAAATAGTCCGTAGGTTGTCCCAAAAATGAGTGGCATTTTTCGGAGACAACAGACTGTTTCAACGGTTCAAGCGGCCTTCTCGGCTCCTTGGTTCAATCGCTTTCTTGCTTCGATTGCTTTATTGGTTCAATCGCTTCTTTCCTTTGATCTTTGAACCAATGTTCCCTGCCTTCCGCAAAGGCACTTGGTTTTTCGCTTTGGGGCACTCCCTTGAACCTGCCGATTGAACCGACCGATTGAACCAACTTTGGTTCAACGGTTCAATGGTTCAATCGGTTCAATCCCTTTATTTGGCTAAGTCCTTTGTCCGCTTGAACCAACCGCGCGTTGAACCTTTGAACCATTGAACCCATTGAACCTTTGAACCAAAATGGTTCAATGGTTCAATGGTTCAATGGTTCAAGCCTTCTTCTCTTTGACAAGTGTTTTGAAACCGTTGAACCTTGAAGCGGTTGAAACTTTGAACCTTGACAAATGCGCTTAACTCTTGCTGATGACATTGAACCTTTGAACCCATTGAACCCTTGAACCTTTTTAGTTCAAGGTTCAACGGTTCAACGGTTCAATGGTTCAATCTTTGCTTAGAAGCTTGCCGATGGACATTTTGGTTGAACCTTGTCGTTGAACCAACTTTGAAATCGCCTAAGTGTTGAGAGCTTGCTTCTTTCCTACAGAGTCCGTAGAAATCAACCTGTGAACCCTGTAGAACTTGGCCTGCAGAGTCTGTAGATTTTCTTCCTACAGAGTTCGTAGATTAAACCCTGTAGAGTCCGTAGATTCAAGCCTACAGAGTCCGTAGAAATGAGCCTGCATAGTCCATAGTTTTAAGCCTGCAGAGTTCGTAGATTTCTGAAAAGCTTGAAGAATGGAGAATTAGAATGCACAAAACAATTTTTGAAAAGGGAAGAGACAATTTTGGTCTTGCAGGACCAAAATAGTTCATATGTTGTCCCAAAAATGAGTGATATTTTTGGGGACAACAAATAGTATGGCAGCAACAATTGAAGAGATAGTTGATAAGGATATGACAACAATAGAGAATAGTCTTCAATTCATCATGGAAACAAGAGAGAATGGGAAAGTGATTGTGCAAGGATGCTCCCAAAAAGAAATGCAAGAGGAAGTCCAATTGTAGCAACTGGGAGACATAAAGGTTGTTCAGGCAAAGACATTGCCTCCATTTGAGAAGTGGTTGTTTCTTGACCACAACTATTTCCAATTCTTGGTAGATCAGGTCTATGAGGGAATGGCAGTGTATACAGTTTTGGAGAATGCAATATCAAGTGTAAAAAAAGAAAAGTGTAATCAGCCTAGAAGGGAGGTCGAGAGTATGAAGGAGAAAGAAGACAAGGATGAAATAGAGCAACTGAATTTGTTATCAACTCAAGCTAATGATGAAGAGTATGGGGTTGCAACTGGTGCTTATGGGATGGAGAAGATGCTTCTCCAAGTATTAGAAGCACATGGTGACGAATATGGAAACCGAGGTGATATCATCATATGACAACAAGAGCATATCTAGGACAGCTATGGGCTTAATTTCCAGCACTAATGTTGTTGTCATTGATATTATCAGCCATAACATCACTACATGGACACTCACACAAGTGATTTTGCAGGGGTTTCTAGTCATAGGAAAGAGTATTTTACAGTGGGTGACAACTAATGAAGAGCTTACAATCCTTGTATGGCTACCTCCTACCTCTACATCGATCACATTACTAAATTTTGCATGGGTTTGTCATATTTATAGTTGTTACATCATTTCTATATTGTTGGTCTTTATATTTACAGTCATGAACAACTGTACATTTATGCAAATTGAGAGGGTTTCTTTGCATGGTAACATTAGTGGAGGGGTACTATTATGGAAGAGAATAATCCCAGCCATCATAGTGCTGATTTGGATAGAATTCCAAGTGACTTGTGGCTGTTATGCCTTGTTTCCAGCTTACATGCAAGTTGTGTTGTGCCATGAATTTGAGGGATCAACCCATAGCAACATTATGGGACCCAATGGAGCTCAAGGCTATAGTCATGAAGCATGTGTTTGGGATCCTTCATCATATGAGAAGAGCAGATGGGTACAACAAAAATGCAGTGGTGAGCCCTTGAGGCAGCTTTTGGCCTTAAGGAAATGTATGGTAGATGTTCTCATACCGTGGATAGAAGACTTCATCGAAGGGGAGCATATAGATGTAGGTAATGGATGGAGTAGACCCCATGATAATTGTTGGTAGAGGTTATATCACTTGACAGCTATAGGATAGCAGCAACACAATGGGGAGAGCATATGGCAACTTTTGGTCTTGTGGGAGTTTGTGGGTGCCTTGAGACATCAACAAATTTTGGAGGATCATCTTGTGGATCAATTGCATTCATTATCCATTTGGGATATCAGAGATATATCACACTATATTTTTTGGTAGGAGTTATCCCACTTGACAAGTACAAGGTCCAAGCTCTATGGGCGCTATAACATGACCTATCACTTCGGCATAGTGATACTTAAGCATAGAAGGTTGCAATTGCTTAAGGACAAGCAATTTTGGGAAGGGTGCACTGTAATGTCCCATTTTCTAGATTTAAATAATTAATAATATTATTTAAGTTGGGCCATGTCATTTCTACTCTTTTAGGCAACTTAACAATAATATTATTATTAAAATAAAAAGTATTATTAAACACTTTAAAATAAACTTAATAATATAACGAAGTGGCCAAAAAGTAACGTCAGCAACTTATGTTTTATTATTAAAATAAATTCAGTTTGGTGTTTGAGTGGAAAAGGTATGAAAGGAAGTGGAGATTTTTAATTTTGGCATCTAGTTATTTTTATAAATCAAAATTATGAGTTTCCGCAGTTTGCTTGACTTTCAACCTCAGAGGATGAAACCCTTTTTTGGTATTTTGAAGTTGAGGATGAAAACCTTCAACATTCAACGGGATGACTTCATTTTGGGGGTCATATTCGATAGAATTGAGTAGTTTGTGGTGTCTAGCTACCATTCCAGGTGGAACGCAGCAGTGGGACAGCAGTTGAAAGGGTAGGACAGCAATTGAAAGGGTGGCACAACAGTTTTTGAGGTAGCAAACCTTGTTTGGAGCCCTAGCAAGGGCAGCGACCTATTTTGGTGCCCTCTCCTAGTGCAGCGAACCCCTTGGAGGGTTTGAAAGTGTAGTTTTGAGGCAATTTGGATGCCTATTTTGATATTTGATCACACATTTATACTAGTAATTTTGTTGTAATTTCCAGCTATATATTTGGCTCAAAAATTCAATTTTTTTCGGTATTTTGTATGGCGTTAATTTTTTTAAGGGTTTGTAGCAATTAAATATTGAATTTTGATCTAAAATAATGTTTCCAGAATTCTGAATTTTTTTGTGGTTAGTGTTGACAATTTTGCCCCCACAGGGCAAATTGTCACCTCTACATTTCGGAACTTTGCTATGCTGCCAAGTTTGCCTTGTGAATCAGTTTTGGAGTCCTTAAATGAGCATTTACAGCCACCCAAGTGGCCATCTATAGCCAGGGGAAGTTTAGTCATGCAGAGGTTTCTAAGGAGCTTGCTTGTTTACAGCGAAATGTGCAAATACAGCCACAATATTCAAGCTGTAAGTTTATTTGTTTTGTCTTCCCAAGGAATTTTTCAGGTATAAGAGGTGGACTATTTCTTTGGACATTTTGTCTGAGAGAAAGAGCTCTCAAAAGACTGACAAAAAGTCTGAAAAAAATGACTAAGTGGCAGTCGTTCAAGGCTTTTTTCTTTGGGTTTTTTGTCTGAAAGAAAGGAGAAAAGCACAGTTGAGAATGCCGGTTTTCAAGTCAAGACAAAAGTCCGAAGGAATAAAGGTGCCTTACAAAAAGCCCGAGTGCCTTACAAAAAGCCCGAGAGCCCTACAAAAAGCCGGGGTGCTTTACAAAACGCCCGAGAGCCCTACAAAAAACCCAGGTGCCTTACAAAAAGCCCAGGTGCCCTTCAATTCTTACGAAAAGCCACTTTTGAAGGCAGCCATGCCCTTGCAGAGGGCACTTGGTCGGTGAAGTGGACCTTTTCAATTTTTTCGAAGGGCATTATTGGAAGACAAAAGCCCTTGCGGAGGACATGTGAACGTTGCATAGGGACATTTACAATTTCCTCGAAGGGTATGTGCCCTTGTGGGGGACACTTCAAGCACAAAGAAGACCTTGGCAAAATTCTGAAGGACCCTTTCACAAGATTTGAAGGACACCTGCCCTTGCGGAGGGCACTTGGTCGGTGGCAGGTCCCTTTCAAAAGTTTCGAAGGGCATTATTGGAAGACAGAAGCCCTTGCGGAGGGCAGAGACATAAACAAAGGACAAAAGCAAAGTTAGCCAAAGGAGACGAATTGGATTTCCTTCAAACAAAAAGTCCGAACAAATTCGAGATGTTAAAAAAGCCGGGGAAAATAAGAAAAGCAAAGGCAAAGAAGGATCCTTCGAAATAATTGTTGTTGACCATTTTTGGCCCTGCAGGCCAAAAATTGGTCTCCCTTACTTCCCTACTGTTGACCATTTTTTGCCCAACAGGCCAAAAAATCGGTCCCCCTTCTTTTTTATGCCGTTCTGAGCCAGTACTTTTGATTTTGCATGAGTCTTGCAATTTCTACGGACTCTGTAGAATTTCTACGGACTCTGCAGGTGTAATCTTTCGATAGATGAAGAACCAGTCAAAAAGTGCAAGGTTTTACAAAGCTTCTTCGGACTCTTGTGCGAAAAAATTCATAAGTGAGCTTAAAGTGTTTCAACGGCATAATCTTTCCAAGAGTTAGCACCTTTGAACCGTTGAACCATTGAACCAGTTCAATGCCTTGGTTCAATGCTTCGGTTCAAAGCCTTGGTTCAATCGGATGGTGCAATCACTCGGTTCACTCAGTCAATTCATCGCTTTGGTTCAACGATTTGGTTCAACCGCTGAGGTTCAACGCCAAAGTTCATTGCTTGGTTCAAAGCCTTGGTTCAATCAGTCGGTTCATCGGCTTGGTTTAATACGTTGGTTTGACGCTCTTGGTTCATTCGCCTTGGTTCATCGGCAAAGTTCAAAGCTTTGGTTCAATCGGCGAAGCTTATCGGCTTTTAGTTCACTCAAAGGGTTCATCGGACGGTTCAACGAGCTTGGTTCAACACTCGGTTCAAAGCCTTGGTTCAACAACCGTTTGAACCGTTGAACCAGTTCAATGGATTGGTTCAATGGTTGGTTCAAAGGAGCGGTTCAATGGGAAAAGTTCAAAGGCTTGTTTTAAAGTGGCACAGTTCAAACAAATGGCGCGCAGTGTTGAACCATTGAACCATTTTTGGTTCAAGTGGTTAGTTCAATCGGGTGGTTCAAAGGAGCGTCCACAAAGCCGAAGGACAAGTGCCCTTTCAGAAGGCAGTCAGGCGCAAAGGCACCCTTCGGAAGGGTCATTTTCAAGAACGCTGCAAAGGACGATTTCTTTCGGAAATTTTTCTATGACAGTCAGTAGGGGCAAGGAAGAAATCCTTCGGACTTTTTGTCCGAAGGAATTCCTTCGGACAAAAGTCCGAAGGAATTCGGAAAAGCTGCAGCCAAAGAACCCGACGGGATAACAAGCAACCGAGACAATTCTCACGGACTTTTTGTCCGCAGAAAAATTGTCCGAAGGAAAAGCCCGCGAAGAAGAAAGGCCGAAAGAAAAGGCCCGAAGGAATTTGCCAAGGACGGTGACGTCCCGGAAGCCGTCAACTTTAAGAAGATAGACTAGCCGTTGGTTTTAAAACTGTGACGGGCCCGCGAACGTCAAATTTTACACCGGGAAATCCAGAGTGCAGAAGGCGCCAAGTGGCAACCATGGAAGGCTTTGACATGCTTTTCTAGGAGCAGCGGAACGTGCCACGTATCCCCTGCAAGGCTCGGTGGAAGTCGACAAGTGTCAACACCCGCAGTCTCTCTCTTTTGTCCCGCGAGAACTATGGTGGGCCTTGGACGAATTGCTAAAGAAGGCGGAAGCCGACACATGTCCTCTTCTGCAGGACCTTCAAAGGGTGCTTAAACTTCCATGAGTCAAGCGGATGCTGCCACATGTCCTGCCCGTTTCACAGCGGAACACGCCACGTGTCACTTATTTGAAAATCAGCGAAAAGTGGCCAAGGCAAGCAGGAAGAGCCCAAGAAAGCAAAAACCTGCCAGAAGAAGCCAGAAAGAGAGACCAGGGAGAAGACAAAGCGCAGGAGCGGACAAAGCATCCAAGTGGCGAAGAAGGTGTCAACTCAGGGAGTTACTCCAGCAGGTGATACAGTGTATGCAAATTAATCATTGGGAGGCGCAAACGGCTAGCAACTGGACCTATTTTCTTCATTTTGCATTAATGAGCAGACAAGCCGCGTAATCGCCTTGAAGGAGCGGTCTTGTAAGCAGACAATCGGCGCAGCCCATAATTTCTCATATGATGTTTAAGCGGCTTGCTCTTCCCAATGATAAGAACGCACATGGGTCATTTGCAAAAAGGGCGCCAAAGGGCCTCTTCTCTTCCTCTATATATGGTAAAATTTCTCATTTGAGAAAGGATCCATTCTCTCAGCCTTAAGGCAAAACTTTGCCCAAAAATTTCTCGGGGCTTGTAAGGCAGAGCTCTGCCAGTTTTTACCTTGAATCAGGACTTAGCATTTTTACCTCTATCTGGACTTGCACTTTAAAGTATATGTCTGTGTTCTTTTGTGTTAAGTCATTGTCTTTCATGCTTCTCACAGATCGATTACAGCATGTCTAGTGCATTGTGAAGTCTCTTTTCTGCAGGTCTGCCAGAAGTGTTCCTAGGAGAATGTAGGTGCCTGTGAATAGGCTGCCATAAGTGTGTCTGAGGACGCCTCTGGTAGTGTCTTCCTCCCTGTATTTCCACGAACCCCTAGTTGACTGTTGTAGAAGAGCTTCCCACTTCAGATGAAGTGTATGGGTGCTTCTTTTTGGTGAAAAGTGTATATTCGGGCTGGGTGGGTAAGCTTTTCTGGTGTATCACTTTTTCATTTTTAGGCTTAGGTTCTGTTTTCAGTATCTCTCTCTCTTTTTTCATCCCCCCCGCCTTTTTCATTTTATTTGTTAGCAGTAGAAGAAACCAGGGCCTAAAAGATACATCAGAGGGAGCTAGCCCTTATCTAGAGACTCTCCCCTCCAGCTTTGCCGGTCCCACAGGGGAGGGGAGTTTCCATTGTTGCGTGTGGAAGGGCAGGAGCTAGGCCTCCTGCCCTGGGTGCAATCCACTGCGTCAATAGTTTTTGGCACGCCCGGTGGGACCAACTAGGACAAGTTGTGTCCAAAGAGTTGAAGAATTTTGGTGTGTTCTTCAACCAACCAGCCTTTGGAGGCTTTTGCATCAACACCAATGGTGACTCCGAGTTGAATCAGCTGGTTAAGCAGTCCAAGTGCCATCAAGAAATCACATTTTGTATAACTTTGGTGGAGCTTAGGTTATTATGGAACCACCTTAAACTCCAGCGTTACTTCATTGTTGAAGGGTAACCAAGAGAGCTGTTTGAGGGGATTCCATGAATATTTTGAGCTTGACCAAAACATATGAAGAAATACAAGGTACATGGTCCTAAGCAATGGATTATACACGCCAAAATGCGCCTTCACTAGAAACAGCGCTTCCTATGCATCAACAAACCTTTCCTAGTCTTTCTCAACTCCCCTAGGTCACTGATCTTGATGGCACTCTCCTGACTTGGAAGGAAATAGTGGAATCATGGGGCAGGAAAGAAGAAAAGCAAGGTTATGTTCAAAACCTTGAAAAAGATAAAGCTGCTCCTACCCATGATTCTTATGATCTCCAAGAAAGGCTCTTCCAAGAGGCTATAGTGAGCGACGACGAAGAAGAAATCATCATCGATGCTCATTGTGAAGGCATCATCGACAATGGAGAAGAATCAGGTCACACATACATGCAAATGTTCCAGCAATACGAGGAGGAACATGAGCATGGTGAGCTCCCTCCTCCTTTGTTTGATGAACTTCCCTGTTGCTTCGATGAGGAGGACGACTACGCTGAGGAGCCTGAGTTGGAGGAGGATCAGGAGGATATCTTTGAACATCTAGAGATCCTGATCTTTGAGGAGGAAAAGGAGAGGCTGGTCTCCCTTGAGGAAAGCCTTGAAGAAGAGTTTTTTGAACAAAGAGGTGATGTTCTGTGGGATGAGCAATCATTTTGTGATTCCATTTCAGACATCACAACAGTCACCCTTCTTCAAGAAGGCCAAAAGGGAGCAGAGAATGAGTTTGACACGTTTTTTAGCGAGGCAGAAGGAGACGAGTCAGACCATGATGCATTGCAGAGGGATCATGCACAACAAAGGGCTTATGGTGATGAGCCAACAGCCACAGATTTCTTGGTGAAATGCACCAGCATGAAGGACTAGCATTCAACAAGCTTCCAAGAACAAGAAGAATACATGTATGTTGGAAGCATGTTTGAATCTGATTCACCTAGATACAAGCCAATCCAAGTGGCAGGCAAGAGGAGCAGGTCACCAAGTCTCCACTTCATTCAGCCACTTGTCTGGCACCATAAGTCTTCTTGCCAGGAAAGGGACTTAAGAAGTTTTCCTTTTGATCCAGGAGGGAAACAAATACACCTGGTTAGTTGTATATAATAGTTTGCTTTCAGTTTTTTTTCCTGCTTTCCCTAAGTGCAGTTTGCACAAGTAGTGTTTCTAGTCTTGTGTGTGCTTTCCTTTGTGTCTGAGGTAAAAAGCTTCATGTTTGATTCTTGGATCTTTGGGGCTATTGCTAACCTTTCTTCAAAGCTGCATTTTGACTCCGTGCCCAATGGACTACAAGGCAACTGGTCTCTAAGCATAGCAGGCATGCTTCCCCTGGGAGTTGCCAATTTGTTGACCATTTTATGCCCAACAGGCCAAAAAATCGGTCCCCCTTCTTTTTTATGTTGTTCTGAGCCAGTACTTCTGATTTTGCACAAGTCTTGCAATTTCTACGGACTCTGCAGGTGTAATCTTTCGGCAGATGAAGAACCAGTCAAAGAGTGCAAGGTTTTACAAAGCTTCTTTGGACTCTTGTCCGAAGAAATTCATAAGGAAAGTGAGCTTAAAGTGTTTCAACGGCATAATCTTTCCAAGAGTTAGCACCTTTGAACTGTTGAACCATTGAACCAGTTCAATGCCTTGGTTCAACGCTTCGGTTCAAAGCCTTGGTTCAATCGGATGGTTCAATCACTCGGTTCACTCAGTCGGTTCATCGCTTTGGTTCAACGATTTGGTTCAACGGCTGAGGTTCAATGCCAAAGTTCATTGCTTGGTTCAATCAATTGGTTCATCGGCTTGGTTCAATACGTTGGTTCGATGCTCTTGGTTCATTCGCCTTGGTTCATCGGCAAAGTTCAAAGCTTTGGTTCAATCGGCGAAGCTTATCGGCTTTTGGTTCACTCAAAGGGTTCATCGGACGGTTCAACGAGCTTTGTTCAACGCTCAGTTCAAAGCCTTGGTTCAACAATCATTTGAACCGTTGAACCAGTTCAATGGATTGGTTCAACGGTTGGTTCAAAGGAGCGGTTCAACGAGAAAAGTTCAAAGGCTTGTTTTAAAGTGGCATAGTTCAAACAAATGGCGCGCAGTGTTGAACCGTTAAACCGTTGAACCATTTTTGGTTCAAGTGGTTAGTTCAATCGGGTGGTTCAAAGGAGCGTCCACAAAGCCGAAGGACAAGTGCCCTTTCGGAACGCAGTCAGGCGCAAAGGCACCCTTCAGAAGGGTCATTTTCAAGAAGGCTACAAAGGACGATTTCTTTTGGAAATTTTTCTAAGACAGTCCGCAGAGGCAAGGAAGAAATCCTTCGAACAAAAAGTCCGAAGGAATTCGGAAAAGCTGCAGCCAAAGAACCCAAAGGGATAACAAGCAACTGAGACAATTCTCACAGACTTTTTGTCCGCAGGAAAATTGTCCGAAGCAAAAGCCTGCGAAGAAGAAAGGCCGAAAGAAAAGGCCCGAAGGAATTTGCCAAGGATGGTGACGTCCCGGAAGCCGTCAACTTTAAGAAGATAGACTAGCTGTTGGTTTTCAAACTGTGACGGGCCCGCGAACGTCAAATTTTACACCGAGAAATCCAGAGTGCGGAAGACGCCAAGTGGCAACCGCAGAAGGCTTTGACATGCTTTTCTAGGAGCAGCGGAACGTGCCATGTATCCCCTGCAAGGCTCGACGGAAGCCGACAAGTGTCAACACCCACAGTCTCTCTCTTTTGTCCCATGAGAACTGTGGTGGGCCCCAGATGAATTGCTAAAGAAGGCAGAAGCCGACACATGTCCTCTTCCGCAGGACCTTCAAAGGGTGCTTAAAGCTTCCATGAGTCAAGTGGATGCTACCATGTGTCCTGCCCATTTCACAGCAGAACGCGCCACGTGTCACTTATTTGAAAATCAGCGAAAAGTGGCCAAGGCAAGCAGGAAGAGCCCAAGAAAGCAGCGACCCGCCAAAAGAAGCCAGAAAGAGAGAGACCAGGAAGAAGACAAAGCGCAAGAGCGGACAAAGCATCCAAGTGGCGAAGAAGGTGTCAACTCAGGGAGTTACTCCAGCAGGTGATACAGTGTATGCAAATTGATCATTGGGAGGCGCAAAAGGCTAGCGACTAGACCCATTTTCTTCATTTTGCATTAATGAGCAGACAAGCCGCATAATCGCCTTGAAGGAGCGGTCTTGTAAGTAGACAATCGGCGCGGCCCATAATTTCTCATATGATGTTTAAGCGGCTTGCTCTTCCCAATGATCGGAACACACATGGGTCATTTGCAAAAAGGGCGCCAAAGGGCCTCTTCTCTTCCTCTATATATGGTAAAAAATTTCATTTGAGAAAGGATCCATTCTCTCAGCCTTAAGGCAAAACTCTGCCCAAAAATCCCTCGGGGCTTGTAAGGCAGAGCTTTGCCAGATTTTACTTTGAATCAGGACTTAGCATTTTTACCTCTATCTGGACTTGCACTTTAAAGTATATGTTTGTGTTCTTCTTTTGTGTTAAGTCATTGTCTTTCATGCTTTTCATAGATTGATTACAGCATGTCCAGTGCATTGTGAAGTCTCTTTTCTGCAGGTCTGCCAGAAGTGTCTACAGCAAGAATATAGGTGCATGTGAATACACTGTCAAAGTGTGTCTCAAAACACCTTTGCTAGTTCCTTCCTCCCTGTATCTCTACGGACCCCTGACTCACTGAAACAAAAGAGTTTCCCACTTCAGGTGAAGTGTATGGGCGCTTCCTTTTGGTGAAAAGTGTATATTCGGGCTGGGTGGGTCCCCTTTTCTCGTGTATCACCTTTTCGTTTTTTAGGCTTAGGTTCTATTTTCAGCATCTCTCTCTCTTTTCACCCCCCCTTTTTTACATTAGGAGAAACCAGGGCCTAAAAGATACATCAGAGGGAGCTAGCCCTTATCTAGAGACTCTCCCCTCCTGCTTCGCCGGTCCCACAGACGAGAGGGGAGTTTCCATTGTTACGTGTGGAAGGGCGGGAGCTAGGCGTCCTGCCTCGGGTGCAATCCACCGCATCAACACCTACTATCTTGAGCAGTTAGTCATGTATCCACCTTTTTGCTGCTGTGCTTTTCCCCTTTTGTAATAGACCTGTTTTCTGAACCAAATGACTCGAGCTTTGTAGATGTTTTGGGTTGATCCGGAGGTTTATTTCGCTGTGGGCAGCTAGTTTTCACAAGCTTTTTGGCAAGGGAATGGACCAGCAAGAATGAAAGTCTTTTACAAAGCTGAAAGCTCCAAGGGCAAAGTACCCTTGCGAAGGGCAGTCAGGTGCAAACTGGACCGTTCCAGCAGGCTGCAGAGGGCAATTATAAGCCCAAGGTACCTTTGCAGAGGGCAGAGTTTCCCTTCGAAAAAATGAACAAGGAAAAGAATTCCTTCGGACATTTTGTCCGGACATTTTGTCCGAAGGAAATCCACGGCAAAAGGCAAAGGTCAAAGGTCCGTCGGACAAAATGTCCGAAGGAAAAGACAAGGAAATACAAAGGATGAATTCCTTCGGACAAAACGCCTGAAGGAATTCCTTCAGACATTTTGTCTGAGGAAATCCACAAGCAAAAGACTAACGAATTCCTTTGGACAAAGGCCTGAAGGAATTCCTTCGGACTTTTGTCCGAAGGCATTTGTCGGAGGAATTTCCCGAAGAAAAGGGGACTCGAAAGAAAGAAAGGGCCAAGGCATGAAGAAAGGTTTCCTTCGGGCAAAATGCCTTAAGGAATTCCTTCAGACATTTTGTCCGAAGAAACTGAAATGATAAGGCAGCCCGAAGGAGCCCGAAGTGTAAATTCCATTGCGGGGGACTCTTGGTTGCCGAAAAGGAACCCTCTCCTCTCTTCCGAAAGGTCACCTTCCCTTCGGGAAGGCTCAATTGCGGAAAGCCGAAGAAATTGCCAAATGGGTGATGGGCCCGAAGACATCAAATTCAACATTGCAAACTAGCCATTGGAATTCAAACGTCCGGTGACGTCCCCGAAGACGTCAAATTCAAGACAATGGAATAGCCATTGGCTTTCAAATGGCGACGGACGCGCGAACGTCAACTTTACGGTGATGGAATAGCCGTTGATTCTCAAATGTTTAAAAATGGGCCCACGCATGTTAACAGTTGAAGAAAGCCCAAAAGAATTCATAAGCGAAGGCTGCAAGTGAACTCAGCGACCCGCTGAGAAAGGAGCCCAAGGAGCCAGCAAAGGATGAGAAGATAGCCCCGAGAGCTCAGATTGCCAGAAAAAGACAAAATATAGCAAGGAAAGAAGAAACAAAATAGAGAATCCAAAACACGGCCATGCACACATACGACAACATTTGGAATGTTCCAAAAGACGGCCCTAGCCAAGCACAGGGGCAAATAGAACAATCCAGGTGGAAAAAGAGGCGTCGACAGAGGAGTTATTCCAGTGGTTGGAACAGTCCTTATGAAATGGTCATCAAAGAGCGCAAACAGTGAATGGCGCGGCCAATTTTTATTCATTTAAGCATTAATGAGCAGACAACCGCGTGAAACTCTTTAAGAAGCGGTCTTGTTTTCAAATAGAAAGACGCAACCCATGCTTTCACAATGACGTTTAATATAATTTAAATGCCAAAGTCAAGACTCGGACTGCCGCAGCATAGCTTCCTTCACCGGACTTCCTCTTCCCAATGAATTGAACGCAGCATGGGCCACTTGTGGAAAAAGGCGTCATTGCTTTCTCTTTCTCTATATATTGTAAACTCTCATTTGAGAAAAGGATCTATCTCTCATTTTGTAAGGCGAAGCCCTGCAAAAATTTCACCTTAAATCAATAAGAATGCATTTTACCTCTATTTGA
Source organism: Torreya grandis (assembly GCA_037957365.1). Lineage (NCBI taxonomy): Eukaryota > Viridiplantae > Streptophyta > Pinopsida > Cupressales > Taxaceae > Torreya > Torreya grandis. The sequence goes on along the minus strand of JARHVA010001695.1, from coordinate 1,297,113 downwards.
CTGGTTATATCTCTGAGTGTGTTTGCGTATTAACCTTGTGTTTAGTCATTTTAGCTTGATACTTTCACATGTTGACACCAACACACCTAGTGTAGCTAAAGTATCAGTTCTGCAGGTTAACAGGAAGTGTTGCATTTGGAGCGCAGAGACAGAAAAAGGTTATCAGACAGTGTGTTTTCTACAGCGTTTGTGGTAAGTTCATTTTCTGTGTCTTCACTAAGCCTCCCTGTTAAAACTCCCTACAGTCTGGTCTTTTCATCAGATAAAGTGTATGTCCGCCCTCTTCTGGTCTGAAGTGTGAGTAACTGAGTAAATCAAACTTGTTTGGTGCATCACCGTCTTAGGTTAGTTTCTGTTTTTAGTATCCTTCTCTCTTTTCACCCCCCAACTATATATATTAGCACTAGTAGTGAAATAACTCAGAGATGCATCAAAAAGAGCTAGCGCTTATCTAGAGATTCTCCCCTCAATTTTGCTAGACCCACAGCAAGAGGGGAGTCTCTGTTGTGCTGCGTGGAAGACAGAAGCTCAGCGTTCTGTCAAGGGTGCAATCCACAACATCAACAGTTTTTGGCATGCCCGGTGGGACCAATTTTAATGCTCAAAAAAGTTTCAGGATTGATGTTGGTCCTGTTACAGCAAGAATGAATCACTAGTTCAGCATCTAGCGACTCCATTTTGAGGAACATCAGTCTCTGGTCAGAGATTACCCTGACATCCTATGCCTAAGGTCACCACACGATCTGCTGCTAAGGGTGTCCCTTTTGAGTTCGTCGAACTACCATTAAACTCAGCAAGACGACTAAGGTTTGCAAAGACTCATCCTTATACAGTAAGTCATTTTCCCAGACCTGTTATAAGATACAATTACACAAGAAGGCCTCGGTTGAATCCTGTTATAGTTATGGATTTACCTTTTGTGGCCTTTCATGGTCAAAGTCCTTTGAATCTTCCGCATTATGACCCAATCCTAGGGACAGCCCTTAAGAGTGTGCCTCCCTTTAATGGAGAGGGGCCTATTACTGCTATTGAACATATCAGAAATATTGTCAACCTCTGTAATATTCACAATGTCACTGAAGAAAACATTGCTATCAGATTGTTGGCACTGTCTTTTAAGGGCAAGGTTCTGGACTAGTATGGGACTCTACCTATGAATTCAGTCGGCACATGGAACGAATTGAGCACCCTCTTAACAAACAGATTCGGGGAGAAAAGTGACCACCTCTCGCTTGCTGAGTAGCTAACCACCATGCAAAGAGCTCCACATGAATTTATGCAAGATTTCAATACTCGGTTTCAGAAGACCTGGGACAGAATTCCCATTTTGGTAAGGCCGACCCCAAGCTCTGCCTTCCTCTATTATTTAAAAGCCTTGAACAGTGACATTGCTGTCATGATACAGTCCATGGGAGGACAAGTGTTGCCAACTGCCTATGAAATAGCCATAGCCACTGAAAATTCCCTGGTGCAAGCAGAAAAGATAGCCCCTAGACCTCACATGCCGCTCTTTCCTGAATTACAACTTTCGGTCTAGACTGTTGCACCCACCTTAGCTCTTCTGCCTGGCATAGAAAAGCCGACTGCTACTTCGCCCGATGACCTTCATGAAGTTAAGAGCTTGCTGCAAAGCGTGACCAACGAATTAGTGGCTCTGAAAAGGCAATAAGCTCAAAACTATCGGCCAAATCAGAGATATCAGCAGTTTGGGCAAGCAAATAGACCCCCTTTCAAGAATTATAATCAAGGACAGGGTCAGTTTGCACAAGCCAGACCATACCAGGGGTATAATCCAGGTGCTCCTTCATCATCCAAAGCTCATGTGCCCGCTCAAAATAATCTGGTACAAGAACATCTTAATTGCTCACCCCTGGGATATGGTCAAGATCAAGCTGCTTATACAAATGAGACGTCAAGTCAATATATGAATGCACAAAACAATCAGGTTGCCCAATTCCCAAGCTTTGAGACGTCAATACAACCCTGCATGGGTAGCAGTTAGGCTCAGCCCGATTCCACTCTCATGAATCACATGGAAGGTGAATTTTGTGCAGTCAACTATGTGGGCAGTATAAACAACCAAGGTGATTATGTTGCAGCCAACACAAGGTCCAAAAGAAGAGCTATGGAGGAAGCCCAGGCAGCTGCCCAAACATCCGCAGCATCTTCTTCATCACATGTGAACCAAAAATATTCAAATTTTAGGCCACCAATTACACCCTCAGCTCTCTGGCCTATGCCTCAGGCTGCAAGCAACCCCAAAGAAAATTTGAAAGGGAGCAACCCTCAAATCAATGTGGTAGACCAAATGAAGAAGCTACACATGAATATCTCCTTGTGGGATTCATTGGCAATACCGGGATAAAAGGACATACTCCAGAAGGAGTTGCACGAGCTATATCAACCAGTTGTCCCAACAAAAGCTGATAACATTTTGATCATGAATGGGCACCCCTCCACAGTAGGCCAAGTAGAGAAAGAAGAAAAAGTTCCCCCTTTCTATCTATCTTTAGTCATAGGAGATTTCTTGGTAGACAACTGCATTATTGACAATGGGGCAAGCACCTCAATAAAGCCCAAATGCATAGAGGATACGCTGGGACTCAAATACAAAGAAATGACTAAGGGAGTCCTGCAGCTAGATGGATCACCAGCTAAGACAGTAGGAGTGGTGAGAGGCTTGAACTTGACGCTCCATGCCTATCCAACTTTCTTAGTTCCCCACGACGTGGTGGTAGCGGATGTTCCTCCCTACTTTGCCATTTGCTTGTCCAGAGATTTCACATCCAAAATAGGCGGGTACTGTTGTCAACCTGGAGCTGCGCCCTGATTCGAAGACGTGCTCGAGACGGCCAGTCCTCTATCCCGCTGAAACAATGGGATCTTCTCACGAGGGTGGGTGCCTCAATAGTGAGAAGAACATCCAGAGAAGGTTGATTCCTGTATGATGTATCAATTAGGACTCCTACTCTACGCTGCAGACTACCATGGAAAAGGGAGAAATGAAACTTAAAGGGGAAATCCTAACTAAAGGGGGTGATACACCAGAATTTTGATCCACTCAATTTGGAACCTTGAACACTGAACGAACAAGGGAGAAGGAAGACCTTAGACTTCAATTAATCACTTATGCATAAGTATTTCATGCAGAGGTTCGATCCAATAACTAAAACCTGAGGGAAAATAATGGAGAGAGGTCTGATAAAAGACACTTTGCAGCCACCTAACATCCACTTATAGCTTCAACAAGGATATAAAGAACACTTTAACATGCCCTGCACAAGGATAATATAGCAACTAGGTATGAAACAAAATTTGGGAAGGGAGAGAAATCTACCACTTATGCAAATTGCTGAAGAAATATACACTATGCCAACACTTGAAATCTGAAAGTACAGTCCTTATTGATCAAAGAGGTTACACAACTCACCAATGGCAGAATCTGGTCTAACCAAGAGAGATTGGATGATTTTTAATCAAGGCTGAAAGCCATTATATAGAGAGAATTACAAAAAGCCAAAGATTGGCGTAGAAGCTTGAAGAGACAGATTCACTTTGGTTAACTCAAGGCGTTACTTGGCCTTTCAATAAAATATATTTTTCCTTTTGTCCTTGCATGAAGCTTCTTCGCTTGATGAAGCACACTTATCTTTGTTATGAACTGCCCACCTCTTTTTGCATGGAAATCTACACAAATGTTAAATTTAGAACTCCATGTGAGTTGCTTGATGCCGAGTTGTAGCATTTGAAAACTGAGTTGGACGAAGAGATCATTCTCCTTCGCATGGAAAGCTTCTAGTGAAGCAACATTTTAATCAATTAGTTAACTCTAAATCTAGAATAGTCAACTCGTTTTTCGAATTCGGAACTCCTGTTGAAGCTGAGTTAGCCTTCAGATGCATGCGCTAACAGGACTTTAATAATCAATCAACTGAAGCTTTGACTGATTGTTCAAAAATAGCTTCGATGTTCGCATGTATTTCGTTCTATTCTGGTCTTCCTGTTCGTATCTATTTCTGGCAGGATTCTGTATATTCGGATGGTGTTAGTCTAATTATACTCGGTTTATATTTTCTTGCGGAAATTTGGCTTTATCCCTGTTCCAACAGTTACTTCCCGCAGGCAAAATTTGATGGCCTGCAAGACGTCACCCTTAGTTTTCTTATTTCCTTCGGATTTCTCTGCTTGACAATTTCTTTCGGGTTTACTTCTGCAGAATTCCTTCGGACTTCTCTCTCTTCGGATACCTTCCTTTACTCTTATTTGTTCGGGCTTTTTCCCACGGTCTTTTTGTCTCTGTGGTCTTTCGAATTTCTTCGGACAAAAGTCCGAAAGAATTCATTTCCTTTGTTTTGCCTTTGTTTTTTGTCTTAGTCTTGTTTTTCTTCGGATTTATGTCTACTCCAAGCCTTTCCGAATTCCTTCGAACTTTTTGTCCGAAGGATTCTTTCCGTTGCCTTTCCCTCCGAAATGTGCCTTTCGGGATTTCAAATGTGGCCTTCGGGATTTCAAATGTGCCCTTCGGCAACCGACCAAGTGTCCTCCGCCCATGCCCTTCGAAAAAATTGGAGGGCACCCGAATCCCTTCGGACAAAAAGTCCGAAGGATTCTTTCTGTTGCCTTTCCCTCCAAATGTGCCTTTCGGGATTTCAAATGTGCCCTTTGGCAACAGACCAAGTGTCCTCCGCCCATGCCCTTCGGAAAAATTGGAGGGCACCCGGGCTTTTTGCAAAGGTTCTTCTTTTTGGTCTCTGTACCTTTCCGAAGGGAGGGGCCCTTCGGGAATATTGAAAGTGACCCTTCTGAAGGGCACCCCACCCTTCGGAATTCTTGAAATGGACTCTTCCGAATTAATTCTTTGGTTTTCCTTTGCCTTTTGCAACTTTTCCAAATTTCTTCGGACTTTGTCATCGGCTCTTTGTCTTTTCTGCCCTCCGCAAGGGCTGTTTGGCCTCTAAAATTGCCTTTCGGGATTTCAAATGTGCCCTCCGCAAGGACAAGTTGACCTCCGCAACCGACCAAGTGTCCTCCGCCCGTGCCCTTCGGAAAAATTGGAGGGCACCTGGGCTTTTTGCAAAGGTTCTTCTTTTTGGTCTTGTGCCTTCCCAAAGGGTAGGTTCCCTTCGGGAATATTGAAAATGATCTTTCCGAAGGGTAAACTACCCTTCGGATTTTTTGCAGGGGTCTACTTCTTGGTCCTTTATCCTTGTCTAGCGAAAATTTCCTCCGGACGGAAAGTCCGAAGGGATTCTTTGCCTTTGTCTTTATTCCCTTTAAGTGCTTTTTCTGTCCTCCAGAGTCCGTAGAATCACCCTGCTTGAGTCTGTAGAAATGCCTTGCAGAGTCCATAGAAGTAGCGAAGGAGAACAATGCATTCTTCATTTTTTGGCTAGAGACGAGAACTTTCCAAGTGGCAAGAGAAAATCTGATTTGTGGAAGATTTGTCAACATTCTGGCGACTCAGCTGGCTCAGCATGCCTGCTATACTTGAGAACCCAAGACATGTATAAACGCTATTTGAATCCCCAGATGGTGAATCTGATTTCTGATTTAAAATCTGCTCTGATCATTGTTGTAGCAAACTCCCTCTTCAAAATAAGAAGGGAAAAACACGAAAGCAGAAAACTAACTAAAAGCAAATGTGCAAACAAGCACTTATTGGAACAAAACTGAAGCAAGCTACTATGCTTGAATAGCACTTAAAGGAAAGTAGAAACAACTTAAATAACCTAGCTAACCATGATAAGGCATGACCCGCCTGGATCAAATGGGAAATTCTTGAACTCACTCCTTCCGAGAGATGGTACAATTTGCAAAGCAGGTTGTTTATTAGTCATAACCTCAGATGAGGCATTTGCCTTGTCGACCAATTGAATTAGCATCTTTTCAAATGGGTCATCAACAGCAACCCAGTCACCAACAAAGACAAACTCACCAAGTACTTCCTGATTGTTTTCAGATTGCTTGTTTTCTACCACCTTGTCAAGTGATATCCCATTTATGCATGGTTCTTGAGTGACCGCATCCTTCTTATTCGCTGCTGCAAGATCATCCAACTCTTCTATCTCTTGTGGACATTCAAGGTACAGCTGCCAATCATATTTTTGTTCCTCATTTTGGTCTATTTGAACTGAATCCGCTGTAATGCTATTTGGATCCTTCTCAATAAGAGATACCTGTAACTCATTTATAACTTCAATCTGTATCAGCTCCTCTTGAAGTTCCTCTATATTAAGATCAGTCTTCCCACTCTCAGCTATAACTGGATGCTCAATTACAACCTCAAGTGAAGTATCAATAGGAAATTCTTCCTCAAGCACTCTTGAAGCATCCTCTACACATTCTGCAAGACCCTGTCCTATAGCTGCAACCTCTTTCTCAATCCTCCAAAGAACAGGATCCCCCTGAGTAAGGGGGATGGCAGGAGGGTGATAAAATTCATTTGTTTGAGAGGGAATATGAAGCATGGGAGGTCGATCATGATCAGATTTTGGAATCTTGAGGGCAATGGAATTATCTAGGGAGTTTTGGAGGGAGGGAAAGAGAAATTCTTAAAGACCTCTGTATTTTGTTCCTTCGATTTGGCCATTACCTCATCAAAGTCCGGACCCTGCTTGTCCTCCTGGACAACCTGAGCTTGAAAGATGATTGGTGAGGTAATGGGACTATAGGAAGGTCTAGTCTCATGAATAGTCACTTGAATAGGCTCTTGGATATGCTTTTGAATAGGCTCTTGACTCCAACTAGGAAGCTCCCTTGGCACACACTGGGCATGGTTAAGAACTTCATAAGAATAAGGAACACAATAGCCCTTTGTAGACAATTGGTTTAACTCGATTTTCTGCCTTTCCCAAGCCTCCATCTTTTCTAATGCAATAATGCATAGTCCATTTATCTCTTCTGGATCATTGGACACATTTTGAAATAGACCATTCACTTCCTCATACTGAGAGTTAGAACAAACCTTTCTTGCATATGCCAGTATTCTGAGCTCTATTTCATTCATTTTTTCTTGAAGGCAATACTGCTCATATGCAACATCATAGCCATATGGGGAAGATGAAATCTGATCCCGAGACTGATATGGCTTACCGGGAAGGTAAGATTCATGCTCTTGATAAGGCTGATTATGAGAAACTTGATGAGGATCAACATAGCTTCGATAGTACTCTTCATAACGCTGATTAAACTCATAAAGATGCTCATAGGTATCATGACCAGGGTGGTATGATCCCTCATTGGGCTGATAAGGAAATATACCATAGGAATTCTCTTCATACACAGCCATCAAAATTCATTCACGATAATGCAATAAAAATAGACTTACATGGAAGCTGTCCTGAACTATTAGAAGCAACTGCTTGAGCTTGGAGTCACCAAATACTTCTTGAAGAACACTGCTATAACTGCAATTTCATCAAAACTAGGAAAAAAGTGTCCCACCGGGCGTGCCAAAAACTATTGTCAACCTGGAGCTGCACCCTGATTCGAAGACGTGCTCGAGACGGCCAGACCTCTATCCCGCTGAAACAATGGGATTTTCTCACGAGGGTGGGTGCCTCAATAGTGAGAAGAACCTCCAGAGAAGGCTGGTTCCTGTATGATGTATCAATTAGGACTCCTACTCTACGCTGCGGACTACCATGGAAAAGGGAGAAAGGAAACTTAAAGGGGAAATCCTAACTAAAGGGGGTGATACACCAGAATTTTGATCCACTCAATTTGGAACCTTGAACACTGAACGAACAAGGGAGAAGGAAGACCTTAGACTTCAATTAATCACTTATGCATAAGTATTTCATGCAGAGGTTCGATCCAATAACTAAAACCTGAGGGAAAATGATGGAGAGAGGTCTGATAAAAGACACTTTGCAGCCACCTAACATCCACTTACAGCTTCAACAATGATATAAATGTAGGAACCCCAAGTTCCCTCTGATTCTGACAACTGACGGTTTATATGTTTTTTTTTTGAGGTTTTTGAATTTTTTTATTGTTTTTGGGTTTTTTGCCAGTTTTTGAAAGAAATGCGGATTTGCATAAAATGATAAATAAATCCTATAAAATTTACTGAATATCAAAAAGACTATTTTTTTATAAAAAATGAAACCCTAGTTGCATGAGTTTACAAAAAAAAACTTGCTGTTTGGTTCAAGAAAAACCTGGACTGTTCGCTGCCCAATAAAACTGATGACTGCTGCCAAAAACCAGGCGCGGTACATTCCGTACGGATGCCGTACGTACGGTACGGACAAGTACAATTTTTTAATTTTTTTTTTTTTTAAAACAAAAAAAACCCTGCGCCCTGCTCTTATGATGTCTGTCCTCTGCTGTAGATGGTACGGCCAGGTACAGGTAGTACTGGGATAAAAACCAGCAATTAATGCTGCTGTACGGCCTGTCCTCTGGCTATTTCAACCTCCAAAAATGGGCGCCTAAATGATCCCTGACTGAAGAAGGAATAACCCTGATGAAAACCTGTGATGATAACCTCTGAAAATCAATGTCTTCTCCTGAATGAAGAAAACCCCGGCTGCAATAAATCAGGTGTTATTTCACACCCTCTGAATTGCTTCCAATAGAGATGGCACGTTCTCCAAGGAAAATGAACTCGAACCCCTGAAGCTCTAGCTCAGACAAATTTGATCAATTTTCAATTCTCCAAATGACATAAATGGCGCTCCTCCCAATGCAGAAGTATATATAACCAAAGAGGTGCGATTTCCACTATAATAGGACTTTTTAATTAAAAATCGCAATTCTTTAATTATTTTAATATTTTCAACTTAGGCCAAATTTTATAATAATATTAAATTTGGCCCCTTCCTGATGATGGGCGCCCCCTCAGCATTAAATCACTTAAGTTATAATTTTTAATTATAACTTAATATAATAATCTCGTAATATTAATATTTAATTAATGCAATTAAATATTAATATTTCCCTCGTTACTCGCCCGATGACCGAACCGTCTGAAGCGGTCATATACTGGAGTGATTCCGAATGCTGTCAACCCATATTGCCAAAAATAGCAGGGGTCCCACACTGACCACCAAGAACTGCTAAAAATAGTAACTTCTGCCAAAAGTGTCCGATCGAGCCCAAACGAAAGCCAACTGATCAAACTCTGCCGATCCGAAGCATGTGCCAAGCTCCCAGGTGACCCTCTATCCAAACGATCAGCCTACGAGGGTCGTATGATAGGCTAATCCTGTGCTCCGAGATATGTCACTGAGAAGGGGACATGACAGTCCGCCCCTCCTGAAATTGCTTGTCCCCAAGCAATCTCAATGCCGGATGCTGTAGAATATCCTCACTCTCCCATGTCGCATCCTCAACAGGCAAATCTCTCCATTTCACCAGATATTCCCTGATAGTCCTCCTACGCAACTGTCTCTCCCTATACTCCAGGATGGACTCAGGTACTAAAATCAATTTTCCCTCATCATCTAAGGGAGGTAGAACTGCAGACGGTACCACACGATGACCCAACGCCTTCTTGAGGCGTGATACATGAAAAACGTTGTGTACCCTGCTCTCTGCTGGAAGCTCAAGCTCGTAAGCCACCTCGCCAACTCTCCTCAGGATCCTGAAAGGTCCGTAATAGCGCGGCTTGAGCTTCTCTGACCCACTCTTCCTAAGAGTGGACTGACGGTAGGGCTGCAGCATGAGGTAAACCATGTCACCCACCTCGAAATGCCTCTCCGTCCTCTTCTGATCCGCATACTGTCTCTGCTGGTTTTGTGCCTTAGCTATATTTTCCTTAAGAGCCCTCATAGTGTCCTGACTCTCCTGCAACCAACCTCCTGCACTCGGCACTCTATTGTCGCTCAGTAGCAAATCAAGGAAACTCGGCGCCTCATACCCGTACAACGCCATGAAGGGTGACATCTGAATGGTCATATGGAATGTCGAGTTATAGCAATACTCACACAAATGTATCCATTTGACCCACGCCTTCTGCTGCCCTGCTATGTAGTTTCGGAGGTATCCTTCCACCCATTTGTTCACAATCTCTGTCTGCCCATCAGTCTGCGGGTGGTAGCTAGTGCTCGGAGTGAGCTCAGTCCCACAAAGTCTGAAAACCTCCTGCCAGAAGTTACTCAGGAACCGACTATCTCTGTCGCTCACGATACTCCGAGGCAACCCATGAAGTCTGAATACCTCGCGAAAGAAAACCTCTGCTACCTGCGTAGCTGTGTAAGTCGTGGTGATCGGAAAGAAGTGGGCATACTTCGTAAGCCGATCCACAACTACATAAATGCAATCACGCCCTTGGGCCTTAGGCAAGCCCGTGATAAAATCCATCGACAGGCATTCCCACTTCCTGTCAGGAATCGGAAGTGGCTGCAACAAACCTGCCGGGTACGTGTTCTCCTGCTTGTTCTGCTGACAAACAGGGCACTCACGCACATACTGAAGAACATCTGTCTTGAGTCCTTTCCAAGTGAATCTCTCCCGAATCTGCCTGTATGTTTTGAAATATCCAGGATGTCCTGCTGTAGGCGTGTCATGAAAGGCTCGCATAACAATGTTCTTCACCTCTGACCCTGGGATCAAATATATCCTGTGCTTGTAAATGATCAAATCATTCACAAGTGTATACCTGGTATCAACCGCTGATCCCTCAACAATGCTGGAGGCCCAACTGTCCTTGGCATACTCTGCCACTATCATATGCCTCCAATCCTCTGAAATATGAACCATAGTGCTCAAGTACGGCTTACGTGAAAGTGCATCAGCCACTACGTTCTGTGTACCTTTGATATATGAGATATCAAAGTCATAAGCCTGCAACTTACTGACCCACTTCTGCTGCCTATCATTGAGATCTCGCTGCCCTAAAAAGTGTCTCAAGCTGTTATGATCAGTTTTAATGCAAAATTTGCTGCCGACAAGATACTGTCGAAATTTTGCTAAGGCATGTATGATTGCGAGCATCTCCTTATCATATATACTATACAATCTCTCGGGTCCTCTGAGCTTGCGGCTCTCATACACAATCGGGTGCTTGTCCTGCATAAGCACCGCACCAATGCCCTCACCTGATGCATCGCATTGAAGCTCGAACGGCTTCGTAAAGTCGGGTAGTGCTAGAACAGGGCATGTGGTCATCAGCTCCTTGAACTTCATAAAACACTCCTGTGCCTCTGAAGTCCAAACAAAAGCCCCCTTCTTCAATAAATCTGTCATCGGGGCTGCATGTCGTGAATACCCATTCACGAATCTGCGGTAGAACCCACATAAACCGAGAAACCCTCTCAACTGCGTCAGGTTCGCCGGTGTAGGCCAGTCAACAATGGCGCGGATCTTTTCAGGATCCATGCGCACTCCATCTGCACTAATGATGTGACCGAGATATAGCAATTCGGTCATCCCTATGTCGCACTTGGATTCCTTGGCGTACAAGGACTCCCTCTCCAAGGTACTCAACACTGCCTCCAAATGAGCTAAGTGCTCCTGCCAAGACCTGCTATATATAAGGATGTCATCGAAAAAGACCAACACAAACCTCCTCAGCAATGAATGAAAAACCCGGTTCATCGTAGACTGAAAAGTGGCTGGTGCGTTAGTGAGTCCAAATGGCATCACTACGAACTCGAAGTGCCCACAATGGCATCGGAAGGCCGTCTTCTCTATGTCCTGCTCTCTCACCCTGATCTGATGATAACCCGACCGTAAGTCAATCTTAGAGAAGTAACATGACCCATGGAGCTCATCAATCCTCGGTATAGGATATCTATTCTTAATTGTCCTCTTATTCAGGACCCTGTAATCAATGCACATGCGTAAAGTCCCATCCTTCTTCACCAAAACAACCGAAGAAGCAAATGGTGACTTGCTAGGGCGAATGTGTCCCATAGCAAGTAACTCCTTTATTGTCTTTTCTATCTCATCCTTCAATCTTTTTGGATGCCTGTAAGGAGTTATCATAACGGGTTTTGCACCCTCCTCGAGCTCAATGATGTGCTCTATGCCCCTGTCTGGAGGTCTACCTGGCGGAATGTCACTGAACACCTTGTCATGCCTGACTCTCAACTCCTGTATATCCGGATGATAATCTATCTTTTGCTGTCCCTCCTGTATAGGTGCTAAATGACACTCGGCAGCCCACTCTACCATGTCGTGACGCATAAGCCGCTCCATCCGGCGGAAGGAAATTGTTTTGATGTTGCTGTCCCGAATTGCCTTACGAATGTGTGTCTTTCCGTTGACATCAAAACGGATCTCCATGTCCTTGAGACGAAGTGTGACCTCATCCAATGAATGTAACCACTTCATCCCCAAGACCAAATCAATGTCCCCCATATTAACAACATAGTAATCTGCCTTGAACTCATATTTGTTCAAGCATAAAGGGAGATCCTTAATCATGCGCTCACATTTCAAAGTGTACCCATCGGCCACTTTGACTCTTATGCCCTCAAACTCCTCTGTGATGAGTCCACGTTTCTCAACAAATCTAGCATCTATGAAATTATGCGTGGCTCCTGTATCAAGTAGGGTAATGACCCTCTGTCCTGCCAACACACCACGAATCCGGAAAGAACCCTCCTGCTGGATACTAGATAAACGGGCCTCCTGGACCTGAAGCTCGGGCTCTGTCTCAACTATATGCTCTGGAGCCTCTGGCTCTGAACTCTCTGAACTCTCCTGCTGTTCGGAATCCTCTGATTCCGAGTCCTCATAGAACGCCCACATTATACGATTTGCCTTGCCCTTAGGTCTTAGAGGACAATCGTGATTAGCGTCATATGGTCCTTTGCAGTAGAAGCAAAGCTTCTTCCTGCGTAAGTCATTAAGGGCCTCATGATCCAAAGGTGGGGCTGCTGATTTACCTTTTGGATCATTCCTGTAGTTTGATTTTTCTTTGCTAACATCAGTCTTATCCTTATTCCTGTTAAAGCCCTTGTTATCCCTGAATGATGAAGAACCTCTGGAGCTGAATTTACTCGATGGTGCTGCTAACTCCATGTTTCGTGCCTTCTTCATCGCCTCCTGTAACGAAGGAGGATCAAAAGCTTTGATCCAACCTCGCAATGGTTCTGACAACCCCTCCATGAAGAGTACTACCAAACGCCTCTCTGAGATGTTAGGGACCATAACGGATAACTTCTGGAAGTCACCTATGTAGGTCTCTACACTGCCACTCTGCCTCAACTGTGCTAAGTCTCGGAAGTAGGTTTCTGGATCCTTCTTGTCAAAGCGCTCAACCAACCTGTCCACAAACTCCTGGTATGTAGTGATCCTGTCATGCTGTAAAGTCACCATACCATGGTGCCACCAGTCGTAAGCAACTCCCTCAAGATGCAAAGTAGCATATCGGATGGCGTCACTCTCAGCCATCGGGCGCAGTGTAAGGAATGTGTCAAGCTTGCTAATCCAAGCTTGAGCAGTCATCTTACCACTACCATCGAATGTCGCCAATGTGAGCCGGTTCGTAGCATGTTTTAGATCATTATTCTGCTGACGAGGTCTCCTATCCTGCTGAGATCTGTTATGCTCTCGCCTCTGTGTAATAAAACGGTCAAAAGTGATCATCTCTTTGACCGCAGGAGGTACCAACTCCCATTCTTCATGCACTGCCATAAGGGTGTCAGCGAATAACTCATCATGCTCCTCATTTGGTATAGCCTCGCCGGGCTCCTGTCTCGTGAAAGTGGGCCTAGTAGGCCTATCTGCTGTCCGTGATGCTGCCCTAGTAGCTCTCCGTGACCCTGCATCACTCCTATCATCGTCACGATTAGGTGACGGTCTCCTCGAAGTACCCAACCTCTGTAGTGCCGCTGCCACCTGCTGCAATACCTCATCGGATCGCCGCTGCCCTGCACGAAGATCTCGAAGTGTATGCATGAACTCTGCACCCTCCTGATCTCTGTCATTATGTCCCGGCCTAGGTATATCTGTTCTGTCAGCCATATTGCCCGACTGCCTGCTCAAACTCTGTTGCCTGTCAATCAGGGCTCGCCTGCTTGTGTAATACTTGGGTGACCCAATCTGATCCGGCTGCATAAGATAGCTAAACCCGTAGGATGGCAGGATTTAGCTCTGATACCACTGTAGGAACCCCAAGTTCCCTCTGATTCTGACAACTGACGGTTTATATGTTTTTTTTTTGAAGTTTTTGAATTTTTTTATTGTTTTTGGGTTTTTTGCCAGTTTTTGAAAGAAATGCGGATTTGCATAAAATGATAAATAAATCCTATAAAATTTACTGAATATCGAAAAGACTATTTTTTTATAAAAAATGAAACCCTAGTTGCATGAGTTTACAAAAAAAAACTTGCTGTTTGGTTCAAGAAAAACCTGGACTGTTCGCTGCCCAATAAAACTGATGACTGCTGCCAAAAACCAGGCGCGGTACATTCCGTACGGATGCCGTGCGTACGGTACGGACAAGTACATTTTTTTTTTTTTTTTTTTTTTTTTTTTAAACAAAAAAAACCCTGCGCCCTGCTCTTATGATGTCTGTCCTCTGCTGTAGATGGTACGGCCAGGTACAGGTAGCGCTGGGATAAAAACCAGCAATTAATGCTGCTGTACGGCCTGTCCTCTGGCTATTTCAACCTCCAAAAATGGGCGCCTAAATGATCCCTGACTGAAGAAGGAATAACCCTGATGAAAACCTGTGATGATAACCTCTGAAAATCAATGTCTTCTCCTGAATGAAGAAAACCCCGGCTGCAATAAATTAGGTGTTATTTCACACCCTCTGAATTGCTTCCAATAGAGATGGCACGTTCTCCAAGGAAAATGAACTCGAACCCCTGAAGCTCTAGCTCAGACAAATTTGATCAATTTTCAATTCTCCAAATGACATAAATGGCGCTCCTCCCAATGCAGAAGTATATATAACCAAAGAGGTGTGATTTCCACTATAATAGGACTTTTTAATTAAAAATCGCAATTCTTTAATTATTTTAATATTTTCAACTTAGGCCAAATTTTATAATAATATTAAATTTGGCCCCTTCCTGATGATGGGCGCCCCCTCAGCGTTAAATCACTTAAGTTATAATTTTTAATTATAACTTAATATAATAATCTCGTAATATTAATATTTAATTAATGCAATTAAATATTAATATTTCCCTCGTTACTCGCCCGATGACCGAACCGTCTGAAGCGGTCATATACTGGAGTGATTCCGAATGCTGTCAACCCATATTGCCAAAAATAGCAGGGGTCCCACACTGACCACCAAGAACTGCTAAAAATAGTAACTTCTGCCAAAAGTGTCCGATCGAGCCCAAACGAAAGCCAACTGATCAAACTCTGCCGATCTGAAGCATGTGCCAAGCTCCCAGGTGACCCTCTATCCAAACGATCAGCCTACGAGGGTCGTATGATAGGCTAATCCTGTGCTCCGAGATATGTCACTGAGAAGGGGACATGACAATAAAGAACACTTTAACATGACCTGCACAAGGATAATATAGCAACTAGGTATGAAACAGAATTTGGGAAGGGAGAGAAATCTACCACTTATGCAAATTGCTGAAGAAATATACACTATGCCAACACTTGAAATTTGAAAGTACAGTCTTTATTGATCGAAGAGGTTACACAACTCACCAATGGCAGAGTCTGGTCTAACCAAGAGAGATTGGATAATTTTTAATCAAGGCTGAAAGCCATTATATAGAGAGAATTACAAAAAGCCAAAGATTGGCGTAGAAGCTTGAAGAGAAAGATTCACTTTGGTTAACTCAAGGCTTTACTTGGCCTTTCAATAAAATATATATTTTTTTTTTGTCCTTGCATGAAGCTTCTTTGCTTGATAAAGCGCACTTATCTTTGTTATGAACTGCCCACCTCTTTTTGCATGGAAATCTACGCAAATGTTAAATTTAGAACTCCATGTGAGTTGTTTGATGCCGAGTTGTAGCGTTTGAAAACTGAGTTTGACGAAGAGATCATTCTCCTTCGCATGGAAAGCTTCTAGTGAAGCGGCGTTTTAATCAATTAGTTAACTCTAAATCTGAAATAGTCAACTCGTCGTTCGAATTCGGAACTCTTGCTGAAGTTGAGTTAGCCTTCGGATGCATGCGCTGACGGGACTTTAATAATCAGTCAACTGAAGCTTTGACTGATTGTTCGAAAAATAGCTCCGATGTTCGCATGTATTTTGTTCTATTATGGTCTTCCTGTTCGTATCTATTTCTGGCGGGATTTTGTATATTTGGATGGTGTTAGTCTAATTATACCCGTTTAAATTTTCTTGCGGAATTCTGGCTTTATCCCTGTTCCAACGGTTACTTCCCGCAGGCAAAATTTGACGGCCTACGGGATGTCACCCTTAGTTTTCTTATTTCCTTCAGATTTCTCTGCTTGGCAATTTCTTTTGGATTTACTTCTGAAGAATTCCTTTGGACTTCTCTCTCTTCGGATACCTTCCTTTACTCTTATTTGTTCGAGCTTTTTCCCACGGTCTTTGTCTCTGTGGTCTTTCGAATTTCTTCGGACAAAAGTCTGAAAGAATTCATTTCCTTTGTTTTGCCTTTGTCTTTTGTCTTAGTCTTGTTTTTCTTCGGATTTATGTCTGCTCCAAGCCTTTCCGAATTCCTTCGGACTTTTTGTTCGAAGGAATTCCTTCGGACATAAAGTCCGAAGGATTCTTTTCATTGCCTTTCCCTCCAAAATGTGCCTTTTGGGATTTCAAATGTGCCCTTCGGGATTTCAAATGTGCCCTTCGGCAACCGACCAAGTGTCCTCCGCCCGTGCCCTTCGAAAAAATTGGAGGGCACCCGAGCTTTTTGCAAAGGTTCTTCTTTTTGGTCTCTATACCTTCCCGAAGGGTAGGTGCCCTTTGGGAATATTGAAAGTGACCCTTCCGAAGGGTGCCCTACCCTTCGGAATTCTTGAAATGGACTCTTCCGAATTAATTCTTTGGTTTTCCTTTGCCTTTTGCAACATTTCCGAATTTCTTCGGACTTTGTCATCGGCTCTTTCTGTCTTTTCTGCCCTCCGCAAGGGCTGTTTGGCCTCTAAAATTGCCTTTCGGGATTTCAAATGTGCCCTCCGCAAGGACAAGTTGACCTCTGCAACTGACCAATTGTCCTCCGCTCGTGCCCTTCGGAAAAATTGGAGGGCACCCGGGCTTTTTGCAAAGGTTCTTTTTGGTCTTGTGCCTTCTCGAAGGGTAGGTGCCCTTCGGGAATATTGAAAATGATCTTTCCGAAGGGTAAACTACCCTTCGGACTTTTTGCAGGGGTCTACTTCTTGGTCCTTTATCCTTGTCTTGCGGAAATTTCATCCGGACGGAAAGTCCGAAGGGATTCTTTGCCTTTGTCTTTATTCCCTTTAAGTGCTTTTTCTGTCCTCCAGAGTCCGTAGAATCACCCTGCTTGAGTCCGTAGAAATGACCTGCAGAGTCCGTAGAAACACCGAAGGAAAACAATGCATTCTTCCTTTTTTGGCTAGAGACGAGAACTTTCCAAGTAGCAAGAGAAAATCTGATTTGTGGAAGATTTGTCAACAAGTACCTAGCAGCAAACTGGTCTTACATGGTTTTTAGAACCAAATATGGGACTAAGGTCAAAATTGAGTCAAAGCCAATCTATAGAAATCATCTGGAGCCATACTCACTCAAAGCAGCGAATGTCAGCCACGCCATTATTGATGAAGAAGATTTCCAATTGGATCAATCTCCGGCTTCTACCCTTGAAGGAGTTGCTGCCCTGCTCTTAGACGAATGGGAAAATGACAACTTTGAACATGACCCATACAAGTTTATAAAAAAGGTAGGCCTCGGGATTTATTGCATGTATGAAAAGGGTACTTTTGTACCAAATTTGATGAAAGCAAATCAAGAGAGCTCGGGTTTTGGCAGCTTTTCTTTGATGGCTCAAGAAGCAAATTGGGAGCTGGTGGTGTAGGATTAATTTCCCCCTCACAGGAGATACTTCTCGACTTTCAGGTTTCATTTTTCTTGCACTTGCAATGTTGCAGAGTATGAATCTCTCATCCATGGTTTGGAGTGGGCAAGGAAAAGAGGAATCAAAGCGCTGCAGGTTTTTGGAGACAGCGAGTTGATCGTAAATCAAGTGAGAGGCTGAAATCTGACAAAGAATTCCTTGCTTAAGTCTACAAACACAGGGTGTGGGACTTAGTGGAGAGTTTCCTTGCTTTCAATGTTACTTCCATTCCAAGAGAGAAGAATAAACACGCTGACGGACTAGCAACAGTTGGTGCCAAGTTTGATGTCCCCAAAGAGATTGGTCGAGACAGAAGTCCGCGACATTTAAAAGTGGTAATCAGACCCTCCGTGCCTAACAACATCACCAACTAGCAGGTGTTTGACAACGATCAACAAATAGCACTCTTCTTGCAAGAGGACGCTGAGTTTGCCTCTAGAAATCAAGTTAAGCTACAGCAACAGTATAGTAGCCAGATTGTTCAGCTGAAGAACAACAAACTTCCCAAAGGCTTGGTCACTCTCGAAAGTATCTTCAACGAGGATGACCAATTGAAAAATGACAAAGCAAGCATCACAACGAAGAAATAAAACTACGAAAAGGTTCAGATATTCAAGAACAGGTTGCTTGCACTTGGGAAGGTATGTACAGATCATGAAAGGCAAGCTTTCATCTTGTTGTGCCAGGAATTTGCTGATGTCTTCGCTTGGGAGTATAGCGACCTTAAGGGTTTTGACCCAAGTTTGGCCCAACACACTATTGAGCTAGAGAAAGGCGCCAAGCCCATCAAACAAAAACAAAAGCCTGTCAACCCGAAGATTGAGCCTCTCATGCGGAAGAAACTCACCAAGCTAATTGAGTCCAGAATCATATTTCTGATCAAACACTCTTTTTGGCTGGCCAATCTTGTTCCTGTCTGAAAAAAGAATGAGGAGATCAGATTATGTGTAAATTTCAGAGACCTCAATAGAGTCTCGTTGAAGGACCACTATTCTCTCCCAAGTATGGAGTAGATCCTCCAAATGGTGACAGGGAGCAAACGTTTCTCCCTCTTGGATGGGTATTCCGGGTACAATCAGATTTTAGTGCAAGACTGTGATCAATACAAGACAGCCTTCACTAGCAAGTGGGGAACGTTTGCTTATAGGAAAATGCCATTTGGACTGTCCAATGCTGGTGCCACTTTTCAATGAGCCATGGACATGGTTTTTCAAAACCTGATAAATAATATTGTACTGGTATATCTTGATGATGTGACAATATTTTCTAAGGAAGCAGGGCAACATATAAGACACCTTGGGCAAATCTTCGAAAGGTGTAGAGAGTTAGGTATCTCTCTCAACCCAAAAAAATGCGTGTTCGTTGTTCATGAAAGTAAACTCCTTGGCCATGTTGTTTCGAAAGAGGGCTTGACCATTAATCTAGAAAGAGTTCGCTCCATCCTAAAGCTGTCATTCCCTAAGTATAAGAAAGGTCTGTAAAGCTTCTTTGGCAAAATAAATTTTATCAGGAGATTTATCCCAAATTTTGCCGAGATAGTCAAGCCACTGACCTCCATGCTGAAGAAAGATGAAAAATTCGTGTGGACAATGCAAAGGATAGTTTTGAAGGGATCAAGCAGGCTATCGCCCAAGCTCCTACCTTGGTTAGTCCTGACTTCACCAAGGATTTCAACCTCTACACCTTTGGGAATGAAGAGGTAATCTCCGCCATGCTTACCCAAGCAAATGACAAGAACCTTGAACAGCTGCTTGCATTTTTTAGCCAAGGCCTAGAAGTTTTTGAGATCAGGTATACATATGTGGAGAAGCAAGTCCTTGCGGTCATACGAAGCCTAAAAAAATTCAGACATATGCTATCTAACAGCAGAGTTCATCTCATGGTGCCACATCCCAGCATCAAAGATTTCTTGATCAGTCATGATCTAAATGAAAAGAGAGCGGGATGGATCACCAAAGTAATGGAATATGACGTGGACATCAAAACCACCAAGTTGGTAAGGGGAAAAGCCCTGTGTGAACACCTTGTTGCAGACCTTAAACAGCAGAAAGATGACATTTTGCTAATCCATGATGAAGCTACAACAAAAGAACCAGCAGTCATGAAGGATTGGGCATCAGACATGACACGTTTCCTTCTCACTAGTGAATGCCCGCAGGGCCTTGATAGGACCAAGAGGAGATATTTCAGACTCCAATCTCTCCCTTAGTCTTGATTGACAGGGTGTTGTTTAGAAAAGATTTTTTAGGAGTACTCTTGAGGTGCATAGACCCACGTCAGGTTGATCGGGTGCTGTGTGAGTTCCATGACAGGCCAGCGGGTGGTCACTTTGATCTTAAACCTACAGCTACGAGGATTATGAGAGCTGGTTATCTCTAGCCCACTTTATTCAGAGACACCCATGCCTGGGTACAAAAGTGCCAGAAGTGTGCTCTTTTTGATGGGAAACAATGGCTGACTGCAATGCCTCTACAACCTATTTAGGTAGAACAGCCATTCATGCAATGAGGCCTTGACTTCATAGGGATGATTAACCCTCCTTTCAGTGCTGGCCACAAATGGGTCTTGACCGCTACAGACTACTTCACAAGATGGGTAGAAGCTATTGCTTTGAAGGAGGCCAACGAAAGTGCAGTCTTGGATTTTTACGAAGCCCTGGTGACAAGGTTTGGAGTCCCAACTACCATCATCTCAGACAACGCATTGGCTTTCTTGGGACCTAGAACGAGTGAATGGGCGTTGGGATACGGCATCTACCTCAGCACTTCTTCCAACTACTACCCACAAAAAAATGAGCTGACTGAGTCCACCAGCAAGAATCTGATCAAAATTATCAAAAGAACAATGGAGGAGAATCAAAGAACTTGGCATGCCAAGTTGAAAACAACCTTGTGGGCAGACAGGGTTACTCCAAAAAGGGCAATTGGCAATTCACAATACATGCTTGTGTATGGAAGGGAAGCTAAACTTCTTATTTCACTTGAATTGCTAGCTTTGGATCTTGCTCACCAGCTGCAATTAGAAGAAGGCAACAGCATGGAGGTTACGCTGTATGAATTGATGGAACTTCAGGAGACAAGGGACCAAGCTATGGTTTCTATGA
Organism: Torreya grandis; assembly: GCA_037957365.1. Lineage (NCBI taxonomy): Eukaryota > Viridiplantae > Streptophyta > Pinopsida > Cupressales > Taxaceae > Torreya > Torreya grandis. The sequence continues at coordinate 1,276,092 of JARHVA010001695.1, read as the reverse complement.
CCAGCCGTCAATAGCAAACGAAGAAGCACTTTGACAAAAAATCCTCATCAAAAGGTTTCTCTGAAAGCAACATCGTCTTAAAATGGGATGAGGACCGAGCTAACCCTGGAAAACACACCAAATTTGACACTCTATGGAGTGGTCTATATGTCATCACTCAGTGCAAGCAACACAATGCATTCCAACTCTCCAGGTCGGATGGTGAAGAACTGCATATCCCAGTTGATGGGATATACCTTAAACACTGTCACCGAGTCTTCTCTCATCATGTATATATTTCCTTGTTTTTCCTAAGTGCTTTTGCACATATTCGTAGTTTTTTTTAACCTTGTGTGTTTTGTTTACCTTTTGGGGTAAAAGCTTCATGATTGATTCTTGGATATTTCAAGGCCATTGTCAACCTTTCGAGCTGTGTTTTGACTCCATGCCCAACAGACTTGCAAGTTACTGGTTTCTTAAGCATAGCAAGCATGCTTCCCCTAGGAATCCCCAGATTTGTTGACCATTTTAGCCCAGTAGGCCAAAAATTGGTCTCCCTTACTTCCCTACTATCTTGAGCAGTCAGTCATGTATCCACCTTTCTGCTGTTGTGCTTTTCCCCTTTTGTAATAGCCCTGTTTTCTGAACCAAATAACTCGAGCTTTGTAGATGTTTCGGGTTTATCCAGAGGTTTATTTCGCTGTGGCCAGCTAGTTTTCACGAGCTTTTTGGCAAGGGAATGGGCCAGCAAGAATGAAAGTCTTTTACAAAGCTCCGAGGGCAAAGTACCCTTGCGGAGGGTAGTCAAGTGCAAACTGGACCGTTCCAACAGACTGCGGAGGGCAATTATGAGCCCAAGGTACCTTGGCAGAGGGCAGAGTTTCCCTTCGAAAAAATGAACAAGGCAAAGAATTCCTTCGGACATTTTGTCCAAAGGAAATCCATGGCAAAAGGCAAAGGTCAAAGGTCAAAAGGCAAAGGTCAAAGGTCCTTCGGACATTTAAGGAAATTCAAAGGATGAATTCCTTAGGACAAAACGCTTGAAGGAATTCCTTTGGACATTTTGTCCGAAGAAATCCACAAGCGAAAGACTCTGACGGAATCCGAAGGAATTCCTTAGGACAAAGGCCCGAAGGAATTCCTTCGGACTTTTGTCCGAAGGCATTTGTCGGAGGAATTTCCTGAAGAAAAGAGGACTCGAAAGAAAGAAGGCGCCAAGGCATGAAGAAAGGTTTCCTTCGGGCAAAATGTCCGAAGGAAACCTTTCTTCATGCCTTGGTGCCTTCTTTCTTTCGAGTCCCCTTTTCTTCGATCAGACATTTTGTCCAAAGAAATTGAAATGATAAGGCAGCCCAAAGGAGCCCAAAGGGTAAATGCCCTTGCGGGAGACTCTCGGCTGCCGAAAAGAGACCCTCTCCTCTCTCAAAAGGTCACCTTCCCTTCGAGAAGGATTAATTGCGAAAAGCTGAAGAAATTGCCAAAGGGGTGACGGGCCCGAAGACGTTAAATTTAGAACAATGGAATTGCCGTTGGCTTTCAAATGGCGACTGGCGCGCGAACGTCAACTTTATGGTGATGGAATAGCCGTTGATTCTCAAATGTTTAAAAATGGGCCCACACATGTAAACAGTTGAAGAAAGCCCGAAAGAACTCATAAGCGAAGGCCGCTAGTGAACTCAGCGACCTGCTGAGAAAGGAGCCCAAGGAGCCAACAAAGGACGAGAAGATAGCCCCGAGAGTTCAAATTGCCAGAAAGAAAAAATATAGCAAGGAAAGAGAAAACAAAACAGAGAATCCAAAATACAGCGACGCACACATAAGACAACATTTGGAATGTTCCAAAAGACGCACCCAAACAAGCGTAGGGGCAAATAGAACAGTCCAGGTGGAAAAAGAGACGTCGGCAAAGTAGTTATTCCAGTGGTTGGAATAGTCCTTATGAAATGGTCGAGTGCATACAATGAATGGCGCACCTATTTTTCTTCATTTAAGCATTAATGAGAAAACAACCACGTGAACCTCTTTAAGAAGCGGTCTTGTTTTCAAATAGAAAGACGCGACCCATGCTTTCACAATGGCGTTTAATATAATTTAAACGCCAAAGTCAAGACTTGAACTGCCGCAACATAGTTTCCTTCACCTGACTTCCTCTTCCCAATGAATTGAACGCAGCATGGGCCACTTGTGGAAAAAGGCGCCATTGCTTTCTCTTTCTCTATATATTGTAAACTCTCATTTGAAAAAAGGATATATCTCTCATTTTGTAAGGCGAAGCCCTGCCAAAATTTCACTTTGAATCAATAAAAATATGTTTTACCTCTATTTGACTAGATATATCTCTGAGTGTGTCTGCGTATTAACCTTGTGTTTAGTCATTTTAGCTTGATGCTTTCACAAGTTGACACCAACACACCTAGTGTAGCTAGAGTACCAATTTTGCAGGTTAATAGGAAGTGTTGCATCTGGAGCGCAGAGACAAAAAAAGGTTATCAGATAGTGTGTTTTCTACAGTGTCTGTGGTAAGTTCATTTTATGTGTCTTCACTAAGCCTCCCTGTTAAAACTCCCTATAGTTTGGTCTTTTCATCAAATAAAGTGTATGTCCGCCCTCTTCTAGTCTGAGGTGTGAGTAACTGAGTAGATCAAACTTGTTTGGTGCATCACTGTCTTAGCTTAGTTTATATTTTCAGTATCCTTCTCTCTTTTCACCCCCCCCACTATATATATTAGCAGTAGTAGTGAAATAACTCAAAGATGCATCAAAGGGAGCTAGCCCTTATCTAGAGATTCTCTTCTCAATTTTTTCAGACCCACAGCAAGAGGGGAGTCTCTATTGTGCCATGTGGAAGACAGAAGCTCAGCCTTCTATCAAGGGTGCAATCCACAGCGTCAACAATTGTCAAACAGGAAATCCGTGAGAATTTAAAGTCAACAAAAGTCCGAAAAAAATCAAAGGCAAGATATAAGGAGCCTAAAGGAATAAATTTGGGGAAATTGGCAAGGAAACGAATTCCTTCGGACAAAAAATCCGAAGGAATAAGGATAGTCTCAAAAGCTTCGATAGAAAAGACAAGGGCGTAAGCAAAGAGACAGAGAAAGAGAAAACACAGAGAGTCCTTCGGACATTTTGTTCGAAGGACGAAAACCAAAATAAAGCCCAAATCCTGAATTAATGCAGAACACAGGAAAAGCCAGAAAAAACACGAAGTGAACTGAACATGGATATAAGCATGAACAGCGAATAAAACAAACGCAGAAATAGATGCATGAGCAAAGATTAAAGCAGAATTGAACATGGACACAAGCATGAACAGCGAATAAAACAAACGTAGAATAAAGACAAAGGCAGGATAAACAAAGATCATGCACAAACTAACGTGAAGTGACTCCAACGAAGTAAACGTGTTTAAGAAAGCAAGCACGCTTCAATTCTGAAAATAGAGTCTTCTTGCATGATGAACAAGCAAAGCGTTGAACGTTTCAAACAATAAGAAATTCCATGCACGCACTCTCGATTGTCTCGAAAGCTCGAAACGTTCCGACGGTTCAAACGTAATTCTTATTTTGGCATTTGAGTTGATTTCATGCAAAGGAAAGCTTTTAAACATTCCAACAGCTCAAGAGGAGTTCTATAGTTGGATATTGGCGTAGCATCATGCAACTTGGGCCCACTGTCCATTTTCAATGCCAAAAAACTTTCATGGAAGGCATAAGACAAAAATAGATTTTATTTGAAGACTGAAATAACACAAGTTGGACTGAGTTGACCTCTTCTTCTATTTTCAGTGCCAATCTCTTGGCTATTGTATATTTTTCTATATAAGTTGGCTTTTCAGCCTTGAATTGTATCCCTCTCTTAGTAAGACCTAGACTCTGCCATTGGTGAGTTGCATAACCTCTTCAATCAATAGGACTGTACTTTCAAATTTCAAGTGCTGACATAGTGTACATTCATTCAGCAATTTGCATACGTGGTAGATTTCTCTCCCTTCCCAAATTTTGATTTGTACTTAGTTGCAACCTCATCATGTTATGCAGGTCATGTTCAGTGTTCTATATGTCTTTTGCTAAAGCTGTAAGTGGATGTTAGGTGGCTGCAAAGTGTCTTGTATCAAACCTCTCTCCATTTTCCTTCACGTTTTGGTCATTGGATCGAACCTTCTCATGAAATATTTATGCATAATGATCAATTGAAATCAAAGGTCTTATTTTTTCCTTGTTTGATTCAGTGTTCAAGGTTCCAAGTAGAGTGGATCAACATTTTGGTGTATTACTGTCATTAGGTAGGATTTCCCTTTCATGTTTCCTTCTCCCTTTTCCATGGTAGATTCGCAACACAGAGTAGAGATCTATTGATACATCTTATAGGAACCAGCCTTCTCTGGAGGTTCTTCTCACCATTGAGGCACCCACCCTCGTGAGGAGATCCCATTGTTTCAATCGGAGAAAGTATTGGCCATTTCAGCACATCTTCGATTCAAGGTGCAATTTCAGGTTGACAACAGTTTTTGGCACGCCCGATGAGACACGAAAAAGTTATTTGCATAGAGTTTTCACAGTAGCAAAGGATATTCATCTACATCTAGTTGCAGAGTAAATAGCATCATTCAAGGGATCCGTTCATGTCAAAGGTTACAACAAGATCAACAAGTAAAGGTATTCCTTTTGAATTTGTAACTTATAAAACAGCAAGGTCTAGGAGGGCAAATCCATATCCTTAAAGGGAATATTTACCTCCCCCTCATCCTATCGTTCTAAACACTGCAATCCCCACCATCCAGATGGCCGTTAGAAATCAAGTGTTTGCTCCATTCAATAGGGGAAGTCCACTGAATCTAGCATAGTTAGACGACATTCCTGTATCTACCCTCAAAAGTATTCCATTCTTTTCAGGAGAAAATCAAACAACCCCTATTGAGCATATTCAGGATGTGACTAATTTTTGTTCAGTTCATAATATTGTTGAGGATAATGTTGCTATCAGATTGCTTGCTGCTTCTTTCAAAGGAAAAGCATTACAGTGGTATAGAACCCTCCCACTTAGATCCGTTTCCCCCTGGGATGAATTGGGTGCAGCCTTAGTCAATCATTTTGAAGACAAATCTGATCACTTATTTTTAGTTGAGCAATTAACTGCCATACAAAGAGCTCCTCATGAGTTCATGTCCGATTTTAATCTCAAATTCTAGAAGACATGGACCAGGATACCGGTTCTGATTAGGCCATCCCCTGAATATGCATTTCTGTATTTTTTGAAAGCTCTTCATTTCTGACATTAGTGTGATGATACAATCAATGAGTGGTGCTACTTTGTCAGATGCTTACGAAGTTGCATTAAAAACAAAATAGTTTGATACAAGCAGGTAAGCTTTCTCCAAGACCTCCAATGCCCATATTTTCATAAATAAGTTCTATATCAGCCCCTCAAGTTGCTCAAATTCCATTCTTAGCTCCTATTCCAACACCTACTAATCAAGCTAGTGACATAAGAGAGTTGAAAAGTTTGCTACAATCGTTTGAAAATGAAATAATACAACTTAAAAGGCAGCAATTTCAGTCAAATAGGCCCTATCAACAGCAAAATCAAAACAACTATCAGTCCTTCAAAGATCAAAGGTCTCCTTATCAGGGTTTCAGAGAAAACAGACCACCCTATCAAGCACAAGGAGCCATAACTCCAGCTAAGTCATATGATGCTCTTAATCCAAATGCTCCTTCCACTTCAAAAGCCATTATTCCAATCCCACCTCAAAATAACTTGGTACAGAATTCAGGTTGGCAGCGCTCAAATCTCAATGATGCTCAAAACCAAGCCTTGGTATCACAGAACATCATCATGCCACAGATGACACAAGAAGAGTTCTTTTTTCGAGGTCAATATCAAGATACAGGTTTGACATCACAAGGAGTGGCTCGTCAAGTTCGAGGGCAGCCTGATGCGATTAATGTAAATTGACAGGTCGATGATTATGTTGCTTTTACTCAGGATGTTAAAACTAACGATTCAAGTGGTCAAATTGCAGCTATAACCTATCAGAGAACTAAAAGAAGAGCTGTTAAGGAAGCCCAAGTGGTAGAAAATACTTTGTGTTCTTAGTATTGTTGCTCAAAGTACAAAAGAGCAGCTTGCTGCTCCCATAGCCCAAAAAAATCAAACTATAGAGGTTAGTAAAGTGCAGCAAATACCTCTAATTCATGAGCAACAAGTACACAAAAAGCGCAATCAAAGGTTAGTGCATCGCAGTTCAATATTCTAGATCAAATGAAGAAGTCTAACATCAGCATTAGCCTCTGAGATTCTCTTTCAATTCTAGGGCAAAAAGATAAACTCATTCAAGAAATTTCAGCTCTTGAATTGTCTCCAAAACCGGTTGAGAAAGAAGGTATTGTCTTGACAAATTCGGATCAGCCAACTAAGCAACAGGTGCAGCAAGGAGATAAGATATCAAAGGTGGACAAAACTGAGGTAAAAATGAAAAAAACTCCCCCTTTTTATCTTTCTTTGATAGTAGGTGATACTTTGGTTCATAATTATATGGTGGATAGTGGAGTTAGCAGTACAATAATGCCCAAACAGATTGCAGACAAGCTCGGCCTTGTTTATGAGCCAAATACTAAAGGGGTATTGCAGTTGGATGGTTTACCAGCAAAAACGATAGGCATTATCAAAGATTTGAAATTGACATTACATGCCTGTCATAACGTTACTATTCAACACGCTGTTGTAATGGTGGACTTGCCTCCTTATTTTGCTATGTGCCTTTTAAGGTATTTCACTTCAAAGATTGGAGGGTATTTATCAGCTGATTGGACTTATTTGTTGTTCAGAACCAGATATGGTACAAAAGTAACAATTCATTTAGAGCCTATTGCACGTTTTCATATGGAGCCTTATATGTCAAATGTGGTCAATGAAAATTGTATCATCTCAGATGAAATATTACAAACTAGTGATGTAGAAAAGGACTCGCCTTTGGATGGAGTCCCAGATTTGTTTCTTGATGAGTGGGCTTCCACCTTGCATGAGCATGATCCCTACAAGCTGATTGAAGAGGAAGGCCTTGGTGTGTATTGTCTTTATGAGAACGATGCACCAATTCCAGCCATGGTCAAAGAGGACGAATCTAATGAAGGCTTGTGGCAATTATACTTTGATGGATCAATAAGCATGGGACCTGAGTTGGAATGATGTTAATTTCTCTTACAAAACAAAGGTATTTTTCCTCTATTAAATTTTAGTTTGGTTGTTCAAACAACATTGCTGAATATGAAGCATTAGTTCACGGTTTGCAGTGGGCTAGGAAGAGGAAAGTAAATTGTTTGCAAGTGTTTGGAGATAGTGAATGTATAGTCCACCAAGTAAGAGGTTTGAATATATGCAAGAATCTGTTGCTTAAATCTTACAGACACAGAGTTTGGGATTTACTTAAAGATTTTCAACCTTTTAATATTCAAGCAATACCAAGAGATAGGAATAAACATGTTGATAGGTTGGTTGCTATTGGGGCACAATTTGATATTCCAACTGATGTAACAAGCAACATTTTTCAGTGACATAAAGGTAGTTGTAAGGCCTTCTGTTTCGGATAACCAAGAAAATTGGCAAGTGTTTGAAAATGACAATCAAATTGTGAGATTTTTTTAAGAAGAGGCTGAGTTTTCATTAAAAAATCAGTCGAAATACTTACAACAATATGGTGATCAGATTGTACAACTAGAAACTAATAAGCTATCCAAGGGATTGGTCACTCTTGAAAATATTTTCAGTGAAGATGATGAGCTAAGGAAAGAGAAACCATCATTGTCAACAAAAGAAGAGCACTATGCCAATGTAAAGATTGCAGCTGATAAAATTTTTAAATTGAGAAAAATATGCACTCCTCCACAAAAGAAAGCTTTCAATGATTTATGCACAAATTTTACTGATATATTTGCATGGCAGTATAGTGATCTCAAAGGTTTTGATCCAAGTTTGGCTCAGCACACTATTGAGTTAGAAAACGAAACTAAACCAGTGAAACAAAGACAAAGGCCAATCAATCCAAAACTTGAGCCTTTGATGAAAGCTAAGCTTCACAAGCTCATAGAATCAACTATTATATTTCCAATCAAGCACTCAACTTGGGTGGCGAATTTCGTTTCAGTACGAAAAAAGAATTGTGAGATTCGTTTGTGTCAATTTTCATGATTTAAATAGGGCTTTGCTTAAAGACCACTATCCATTGCCATCAATGGAACAAATTTTATAGCTTGTTTAGGTTCAGAAAGGTTTTCCTTATTGGATGGATATAGTGGCTACAATCAGATTTTGGTCAAAGAAAAGGACCAATTCAATATAGCCTTCACGACTAAGTGGGGGACATTTGCATACAAAAAGATGCCATTCAGTTTGTCTAATGCTGGAGCAAACTTTCAGAGAGCCATGGATATGGCCTTCCAAGGCCTTAACAAGTTTGTGCTTGTTTATTTGGATGATATAACAGTGTTTTCAAAAAATGCAGAAGATCACATGGTTTATCTCAAGCAAGTTTTTGAAAGGTGTAGGCAATTTGGGATATCTCTAAATCCCAAAAAGTATGTATTTTTAGTTCATGAAGGTAAGCTTCTTCGACATTTTGTTTTAAAGCACGGTTTAAACATAGATTCTGAAAGGATTCAATCCATTCTTGCACTCTCCTTGCTTAAGAGCAAAAAGACTTTACAAAGTTTCTTTAGAAAAATCAATTTTATAAGAAGATACATTTCAGATTTCACTATTGTAGCTAAACCACTTACAGCCATGCTAAAGAAAAATCAGAACTTCAGCTGGTCCAAGGATGGAGTAACAGGTTTTCAAGATGTTAAGAAAGCCATAGCAAGTGCTCCTACACTCTTAAACCCAGATTTTATGAAAGATTTCATTCTGTATGCATATGCTAATATGGACACCATTTCAAGTGTTCTTATACAACAGAATCATGAAGATTTGGAGCAGCCAATAGCTTTCTACAGCCAAGGCTTGGAAGAGTATGAGACAAAGTATTCTTTTGTTGAAAACATGTCCTTTCAGTTATAAGATCTCTGAAAAAAAATTAGGCACTTGTCTAATAATAAAATACATCTAATGGTTGTTCATCCAAGCATCAAAAAATTTCTTTTAAACAAAGACATAAATGAGAAGAGGGCTGGTTGGATAACCAAGATAATGGAATATGACCTAGAAATTAAGGTTACAAAGCTGGTTAGAGGCAAAGGACTTTGTGAGCATCTAGCTCAGGACTCACAAGAAACTAATGAAGTTGTTTGTGTTAAATGATGAAGAGCTTGTTCTTGTTCACACCTCACCTTCCAACTAATTTCGTGATTTGGTAGCTATCTACAAGATGGATTTTACCCTTCTCACCTAAGTGCTTAAAAAAAAAGGTATTTCAGATTGCAATCAATTCCATTCTTGTTCATTGACGGTGTTTTGTTCAAAAATAATATTAATGGAATGTTACTAAGGTGTGTGGAACCAAGCCAAACTCAAAGATTAATTGAAGAATTCCATGATGGACTTGGTGGAGGACACTTTTTCGCAAGAACTACAGCTCTTAAAATCATGAGATGGGTACTATTGGCCTACTATATTTGGCGATTGCCATACATGGGCCAGGAGGAGATTTTCAGTCAAAAATCAAGTTCACCATTTGGGGATTCGAATAGCATCATTTATGGCCTCAGTTCTCTAGCATAGCAGGCATGCTTCCCAGCAGAGTCGCCAAAAATATTTACAATTTTGCCCCCACAAGGCATATTGTCACCCCTACACTTCAGAACTTTGCTATGGCGCCAAGTTTGTCTTGTGAATCAATGTTGGGGTCCTTAAATGAGCATTTACAGCCACCCAAGTGGCCATCTACAGCCAGGTGAAGTTTAGTGATGCAGAGGTTTCTAAGGAGCTTGCTTAATTACAGCCAAATGTGCAAATACAGCCAAGATATTCAAGCTGTAAGTTTATTTGTTTTGTCTTCCCAAGGAATTTTTCAGGTATAAGAGGTGGACTATTTCTTCAGACATTTTGTCCGAGAGAAAGAGCTCTCAAAGGACTGACAAAAAGTCTAAAAAAAATGACTAAGTGGCAGTCGTGCAAGGCTTTTTTTCATTGGGTTTTTTGTCCGAAAGAAAGGAGAAAAGCACAGTTGAGAAGATCGGTTTTCAAGCCAAGACAAAAGTCCAAAGGAATAAGGGTGCCTTACAAAAAGCCCGGGTGACTTACAAAAAACCCAGGTGCCCTACAAAAAGCCCGGGTGCCTTACAAAAATCCCGGGTGCCCTTCAATTCTTCCGAAAAGCCACTTTTAAAGGCAGCCATGCCCTTGCGGAGGGCACTTGGTCGGTGAAGTGGACCTTTTCAATTTTTTCGAAGGGCACACCTGGAAGACAAATCCCTTGCGGAGGACATATGGACGTCGTGTAAGGACATTTACAATTTCCCCGAAGGGTATGTGCCCTTGCGGGGGACACTTCAAGCATGAAGCAAACCTTGGCAAAATTCTGAAGGGCATTATTGGAAGACAGAAGCCCTTGCGGAGGGAAAAGACATAAACAAAGGACAAAAGCAAAGTTAGCCAAAGGAGACGAATTCCTTCGGACTATTTGTCTAAAGGAATTCCTTCGGACAAAAAGTCCAAAGAAATTCGGGATGTTAAAAAACCCGAGGAAAATAAGAAAAGCAAAGGCAAAGAAGCATCTTTTGAAATAATTGTCAAACAGGAAATCCACGAGAATTTGAGGTCAGCAAAAGTCCGAAGAAAATCAAAGGCAAGATATAAGGAGCCTAAAGAAATAAATTTAGGGAAATTGGCAAGAAAACGAATTCCTTCGGACTTTTTGTCTGAAGGAATAAGGACTGTCTCAAAAGGCCGATAGAAAAGACAAGGGCATAAGCAAAGAGACAGGGAAAGAGAGAGAAAAGACAGAGAGTCCTTTGGACAGTTTGTCCGAATGATGAAAACCAAGATAAAGCTCGAATCCCAAATTAAAGCAGAACACGGGAAAAGCCAAAAAAAACATGAAGTGAACTGAACATGGACATAAGCATGAATAGCGAATAAAACAAACGCAAAAGAAAGACAAACGCAAAAATAGATGCATGATCAAAGATTGAAGCAGAACTGAACATGGACATAAGCATGAATAGCGAATAAAGACAGGCGGGATAAACAAAGATCATGCACAAACTAACGTGAAGTGACTCCAACAAAGTAAACGCGTTTAAGTAAGCAAGCACGCTTCAGTTCTGAAAATAGAGTTGTCTTACATTATGAACAGGCAAAGCGTTGAATGTTTCAAATAACAAGAAATTCCATGCACGCATTCTCGCTTGTCTCGAAAGCTCGAAACATTCCGGTGGTTCAAACATAATTCTTAATTTGGCATTTGCGTTGATTTCATGCAAAGGAAAGATTTTAAACGTTCCAGCAGATCAAGAGTTTTATAGTTGGAGATTGGCGTAGCATCATGCAGCTTGGGCCCACCGTCCATTTTCAATGCCAAAGAGCTTTCATGCAAGGCATAAGACAAAAATAGATTTTATTTGAAGGCTGCAATAACACAAGTTGGACTGAGTTGACCTCTTCTTCTATTTTCAGTGTCAATCTCTTGGCTGTTGTATGTTTTTCTACATAAATTGGCTTTTCAGCGTTGAATTGTATCCCTCTCTTGGTAAGACCAGACTCTGCCATTGGTGAGTTGTGTAACCTTTTCAATCAATAGAAAGATTGTACTTTCAGATTTCAAGTGTTGGCATAGTGTACATTCATTCAGCAATTTGCATACGTGATAGATTTTTCTCCCTTCCCAAATTTTGATTCGTATCTAGTTGCTAACTCATCATGTTATGCAGGTCATGTTCAGTGTTCTATATGTCTTTTGCTGAAATTGTAAGTGGATTTAGGTGGCTGCAAAGTGTCTTATATCAGACCTCTCTCCATCATTTTCCCTCATGTTTTGGTCATTGGAATGAACCTTCTCATGAAATATTTATGCATAGTGATCAATTGAAATCAAAGGTCTTCTTTTTCCCTTGTTTGATTCAGTGTTCAAGGTTCCAAGTAGAGTGGATCAACACTTTGGTGTATTACTGTCATTAGGTAGGATTTCCCTTTCAAGTTTCTTTCTCCCTTTTCCATGGTAGATTCGCAGCACAGAGTAGAGATCCATTGATACTGTTGACCATTTTGGCCCTGCAGGCCAAAATCGGTCTCCTTCCCATACTGTTCTGAGCCAGTTCAAATTTGATTTGCACAAGTCTTTCGACAAAAGGAGGAACCAGTTTAGTGGTTCGACGTCGGGGTCCAATAGCATGATCTTTCCAAGAACTTTGAACTTGAACTTTGAACCATTGTTGGTTCAACGAGTTGGTTCAGTTCAGTTGGTTCAATCAGCCGGTTCAAGCAGTTGGTTCAATCGGTTTGGTTCAAAGAGTTGGTTCAAAGGGATGGTTCAAAAATTGGTTTAGGTCGAAAGGTTCAAAGGGGGTCTTCCAAAGCCTGAAGGACAAGTGCCCTTGCGGAGGGCAGTCCCAGACCCAAAAGTACCCTTGCAGAGGGCACTCAGGCAACAAAAGGACCTTTGTAACTTTTCCGAAAAGCAATTTTGGAGACCAAACAGCCCTTGCGGAGGGCAGGTGATGAGCAAAATGGACCATTTCAAAAGTCCGAAGGGTAGCTTTGGGCTTAATTTGTCCTTGCGGAGGGCAGGGAACCTTTGCGGAGAAATCAAAAGGGTGAACTTCCTTCGAAAGTGCTAAGGCAAAGGTTGAATTTCTTCGGGCAAAAATGCCTAAAGAAATTCAACCTTTGCCTTAGCATTTTCGAAGGAAAATCACCCTTTTGATTTCTCCGCAAAGGTTCCCTGCCCTCCGCAAGGACTTTTGCAATGGTCCATTTTGCATTCCTTCGAACATTTTGTCCGAAGAAATTCACAAGGTAAAGAGCAAGGAATTCTTTCGAAAAAGTTCCCGCAGCAAAGTGAGCAAAGCGAATTCTTTCGAACAAAAAGTTCGAAGGAATTCACCCAACAGAGAAGCCTAACAGAAAGCGGTAAGCGGGAAAGACAAAGGAAAGTTTTCCTTCGGATAAAATGTCCGAAGGAATTCCTTCGGACATTTTGTCTAAAGGATTTGAAGAGCAAGGCTGTTGAAGGACCCCGAAGGGCAAGTGCCCTTGCGGGGGACTCTCGACTGCCAAAAGGAGGACCTTTCTCAAGGCTCGAAGGGACACCTTCCCTTTGGGAGGTTCCAAAGACAAAAGCCGAAGGAATTGACCAAGGGGTGACGGGCCCGCAGACGTCAAAGTTGAGCATCATGGACTAGCCGTTGGGATCCAGACGTCCGATGATGTCCCCGCAGACGTCAAGTTCAAGACAACAGAATAGCCGTTGGCTTTCAAATGGCAACGAGTGCGCAGACGTCAGCTTTACGACCATGAAGTAACCGTTGGTCTTTAAATGAAAGGTGTGAACCCGAAGGAATTCAAAGGCTTAAGGCCAAAAGGAAGAGACCATCGAGAAGGGAGCCCAAAGAGCCAAAGAATTAGCAGAAGATAGCCTCCAAGGGCCGAAGGAGCCAGAAAAGACAAAGCCAGGAAGAGACAAAAGAGCCAACTGCAGAAACGGACAAAACAGTCCAAGTGGCAAAGGTGTCAACTCAAGGAGTTACTCCAGCGGTTGACACAGTATTTGCCAAGTGGTCATCAAAGAGCGCAAACAGTGAACGGTGCGACCCGTTTTTCTTCACTTTGCATTGATGAGCAAACAAATCGCGTGAATGCCTTGAAAGAGCGGTCTTGTTTGCAAACAAACGGCGCGGCCTATGTTTTCACACATGACGTTTAATGTTTTTAAACACCTAAAGTCAAAATCAGAGCTGACAGCATTCTCTTTCAGCGGCTTTCTCTTCCCAATGCTCTTAGCACACGTAGGCCACTTGTCAAAGGGTGCCAAAGCCTTTTCGAAAAGCGGCGCTTTTGCTTTCTTCTTCTCTATATATTTTAGCTGCTCTTTGGAGAAAGAGATCTCTCATATTGTAAGTCGAAGCCTTGCCAATTTTCACCTGGAATCAATAGAATACGCATTTTTTACCTCTATTTTGGTTGGATATATCTCTGAGTGTGTCTGAGTGTTAGCCATATGTTCAGTCATTTCTTTCCTAATGCTTTCACAGGCTTGATATCAACACCCCTGGTATAAACAAAGCTCCATTCCTGCAGATAACAAGAAGAGCTATATCTGGAGCGCAGAGGCAAAAGAAGGTTACCAGACAGTGTGCTTTTCCTACAGCGCCTGTGGTAAGTTCATTTTCTGTGTGTTTCCATTAAAGCCTCTCTGTAAAGTTCCCTGCAGTCTAGTCTTTTTACCAGTTAAAGTTTATGTATGTGTTCTTATGGTTCAAAGTGTGAGTATGAGTAGATCAAATTTGTTTGGTGCATCATCAGCTTAGGTTAGGTTCTATTTTTTAGTAATCCTTCTCCCTTTTCAACTCCCTCCATTATATATATATATATATATTAGCCACATTACTGGAATAACTCAAAGATAAATCAAAGGGAGCTAGCCCTTATCTAAAGACTCCCCTCAGTTTTGCCGGACCCACAGGCAAGAGAGGAGTTTCCATTGTGATGCGTCGAAGACAGGAGCTCATCCTCCTGTCAAGGGTGCAATCCATTGCGCCAACAGTTTTTGGCACGCTCGGTGGGACATTTTTTAACACCATTTTTAATACTCAGCAAAGTTTCAGGATTGATGCTAGTCCTGCTACAGTAAAATCAACCATTTTCAGCATCTGGCAACTCCACTGGTAAAAACGTCAATCTCTTATCAAAGACCAGTCTGACCTCCTATGCCTAAAATCACCACATGGTCTGCTACTAAGGGTGTCCCTTCTGAATTCGTGGAATTGCCTTTGAACTCAGAAAAGCCACTGAGGTTTGAAAAAACTCATCCTTATTCAGCAAATCACATTCCCAGACCTGCTCTAAAATACACCTACACAAGAAGGCCTCGGTTGAATCCTGTCATAGCTATGGCTTTACCTTTTGTGTCCTTTCATGGTCAGAGTCCTTTGAATCTCCTATGTTATGACCCAATTCCAGGAGCAGTCCTTAATAGTGTGCCTCCTTTTAGTGTAGAAGGGCCCATTACTGCTATCGAACACATCAGAAATATTGCTAACCTCTACAATATTCACAATGTCACTGAGGAAAACATTATGATCATATTGTTGGCATTGCCTTTCAAATGCAAGGTTTTGGATTGGTATGGGACTTTGCCCATGAATTCAGTCAATCCCTGGAACGAATTGGGCATCCTCATAACGAACCGATTTTGGGAGAAGAGCGACCACCTCTCACTTGCTGAGCCGCTGACCACTATGAAAAGAGCTCCACACGAATCATGCAAGATTTCAATACTCATTTTCAAAAGACATGGGACAGAATCTCCATTCTGATAAGGCTGACTCTGAGCTATGCTTCCCTCTATTATTTGAAAGTGTTGGACAGCGACATTACTGTTATGATACAGTCCATGGGAGGACATGTGTTGCCTACTGCTTATGACATAGCTATAGCGGCTGAGAATCGCCTGGTTGAGGCTGAAAAGATAGCCCCTATGCCCCATATGCTGCTCTTTCCTGAATTGTTGCCTCCAATCTAAACTGCTGCACCCACCTTGGCTCTTCTGCCTGGCATAGAAAAGCCGGCTGCTACTTCATCCAATGACCTCCATTAAGTCAACAACCTGTTACAAAGCGTAGCAAAGGAACTAGTGGCTTTTAAAAGGCAGGAAGCTCAAGGCAATCGACCAAATCAAGGATATCAGTAGTATAGACAAGCAAATAGACCCCCTTTCTAGAATTATAATCAAGGATAGGGTCAGTTTGCACAAGCCAGACCTTTTCAAGGCTATAATCCAAGCGCCCCTTCATCATCCAAGGCTCCAGCGCTTGCTCAAAACAATCTGGGACGAGAACAACCCAATTGCTCAACCATGGGATATGGTCAAGATCAGGCTGTTTATACAAATAAAATGCTGAGTCACTACACAAATGCACATGACAATTAGGGAGCTGCCCAATTCCCAAGCTTTGAGGCTTCAGTGCAACCCGGCATGGCAGAAGTCAAACTCAGCCTGATTCTACTCTCATGAATCACCTAGAAGGTGAGTTCTATGCAGTCAATTATGTGGGTAGTGCAGATAATCAGGGCGACTATGTTGCAGCCAACACAAAGTCCAAAAAGAGAGCAATGGAAGAAGCTCAAGCAGTTAATCAAACATCAGCACCACCTTCTTCATCACATGTAAACCAAAAGGTTCTAAACTTCAGACCGCCGGTTGCACCTTCAGCTCTTCGGCCTGTGCCTCAGGCTGCAAGTAATTCCAAACAAAATTTGAAAGAAGGCAACCGTCGAGTCAACGTGGTAGACCAAATGAAGAAGCTGCACATGAATATCTCCTTGTGGGATTCATTATCAATATCGGGACAAAAGGACATTCTGCAAAAAGAATTGCACGAGCTGAATGAACAAGCTGTCCCAGCAAAAGCCGATAATATTCTGATGATGAATGGGCAGCTTTCCACATTAGGCCAAGTTAAGAAAGAGGAAAAGGTTCCCCTTTTTAATTTATTCTTGGTCATAGGAGTTTTCTTGGTGCACAATTGCATCATTGACAGTGGAGCAAGCATCTCGGTAATGCCTAGATGCATAGCGGATAAACTGGGACTCAAATATGAAGAGATGACTAAGGGAGTCCTGCAGCTGGATAGAACACCAACAAAAATAGTTGGAGTGGTCAAAGGTTTGAGCTTGACACTACACGCCTGCTCGACCTTCTCGGTTCCTCACGATGTAGTAGTGGCGGATGTCCCTCCTTACTTTGCTATTTGCTTGTCCAGGTATTTCACATCCAAAATAGGCAGCTACCTAGCAACAAACTGGTCCTATCTGGTTTTTAAAACCAAGTATGGGACTAAGGTTAAGATTGAATCGGAGCCACTCCACAGAGATCATCTAGAACCATACTCGCTCAAGGCGACAAATGTCAGCTACGCCATTATTGACCAGGAAGAATTCCAAGTGGATCAATCTCCATCCTCTGCCCTTGAAGGAGTTGCCGACCTACTCTTGGACAAATGGGGAAGTGACAACTTTGAGCATGATCCTTACAAGTTCATAGAAGAGGCAAGCCTTGGGATTTATTGTATGCACGAGGGGGGTACTTTTGTACCAAATCTGATGAAAGCAAGCCAAGAAAACTCAGGTTTATGGCAGCTGTTCTTTGATGGCTCAAGAAGTAAGTTGGGAGTTGGTGGTGGAGTAGTGCTAGTTTCTCCTTCAAAGGAGAAATAATTTTCGGCTTTCAGTTTTCAATTTTCTTGCACCAACAATGTTGCGGAGTACGAATCCCTCATCCATGGTTTGGAGTGGGCGAGGAAAAGATGAATCAAAGAGCTGCACATTCTTGGTGACAGTGAGCTGATTGTGAATCAGGGAAGGGGCCAAAATCTGACAAAAAATTCTTTGCTTAAGTCCAAACACAGGGTATGGGACTTAGTGGAGAGTTTCCTTGCTTTCAATGTTACCTCCATTCCTAGAGAGCAGAACAAGCAAGTAGATAGGTTGGCAACAGTTGGTGCCCAATTTGACATCCCTAAGGAGATAGGCTGAGACCGCAGTCCACACCATTTGAAGGTAGTAATCCGGCCCTCTGTGCCTGACAACATCACTAATTGGCAGGGGTTTGACAATTACTAGCAAATAGCACTCTTCTTGCAAGAAGAAGCTGAGTTTGCTGCTAAAAACCAGGCTAAGCTACAATAGCATTATGGCAGCCAAATTGTTCAGTTGAAGAACAATAAACTTTCCAAATGCTTGGTCACTCTCGAGAGTATTTTCAATGAAGATGACCAGTTGAAAAGCGATAAGGCAAGCATCACAACGAAGGAGGAGAACTATGAGAAGGTTGAAATATTCAAGAATAAGCTGCTTGCACTTGGAAAAGTGTGCACGGACCATGAAAGGCAGGCCTTCACCTTGTTGTGCCAGGAGTTTGTTGATGTCTTCGCCTGGGAGTATCACGATTTGAAGGGTTTTGACCCAAGTTTGGTCCAACATACCATTGAGCTGGAGAAAGGCGCCAAGCCGATCAAGCAGAAGCAAAAGCCTGTCAACCCAAAGATTGAGCCTCTCATGCGGAAGGAACTCACCAAGTTGATTGAGTCCAGGATAATATTTCCAATCAAACACTCTTTTTGGCTGGCCAATCTTGTTCCTGTCCAGAAAAAGAATGGAGAGATCAGATTATGCGTAGATTTCAGAGACCTCAATAGAGTCTCTTTGAAAGACCATTACCCTCTCCCAAGCATGGAGTAGATCCTTCAAATGGTGACAAGCAGCAAGCGTTTCTCCCTCCTGGATGGATATTCAGGATATAATCAAATTTTGGTGCAAGACTGTGACCAGTACAAGACAGCCTTCACTACTGTTGACCATTTTTGGGCCAACAGGCCAAAATCGGTCCCCCCTTTTTTCCCTGCTGTTCTGAGCCAGTACTTTTTGATTTTTCACAAGTCTTGGAAGTTTCTACGAACTCTGTAGGTTTTCTACGGACTCAGCAGGAGAAATTTCTACAGACTCAGCAGTGAAGTTTTCTACAAACTCGGCAGGCAGAAACGAGTTCCTGACACTTAGGCGCAAAATGGATCATTCCAAGTACCCTTGCAGAGGGCAATTCGGGATTAAAAAGCCCTTGCGGAGGGCAGGGAACACTTTGCAAAAAGGCCACAGAGAAAAGCCGCAAAGGTAAGTTTTCTTCGAAAATTTGTTTAAGGCAAAGGAAGTACCCTTCGGAAAGGTCGTTTCCAATTTTTCCGAAGGGCACTTTTCAAAGGCAGTCGAAGAAGCAAAGGAAAAAATCCTTCAGACAAAAAGTCCGAAGGAATTCGGAGGGCCACAAACAAAAATCCTGCAAAAAGACTAAGGCAAAGGCTAGAATAATTTCTTCGGACTTTTTGTCCGAAGGAATTCTTTTGGACAAAAAGTCCGAAAAAATTCGGAGGAAGGCTGCGGGAGGAAAACCCTGAAAGAGAATTTCCGAAGGAAAGCAAAATGGCGAGAAAATCGGCCTCGGGAAAAAGCTCGAAAAGGAAAGTCTCCGAAGAAGCAGACAAGGAAATTCTTGCGGACTTTTTGTCCGCAGGAAAATGTCTGCGGAAAAAGGTTCCGAAGAAAATAGGCCGCCGAAGGACCCCGAAGGGCAGGTGCCTTTGCGAGGGACTCTCGGCCAAAACAAAGGGCACTTCTTCATAAGTCGAAGGGTCACCTTCCCTTCGAGAAGGTTCAAAACAAGAAGTCTGAAGGAAAGGGAGCGACAGAAGAAGCCGAGAGAAAGAGAAAGGCCGAAGAAAGTCCAAGGGGTGACGGGCCCGCGGACGTCAAAACCAAGCACGGCAAACTAGCCGTTGGTTTTCAAGCAGTGACGAGCCCACGAGCATCAATTTTAAGGCAGTGAAATAGCCGTTGATTTTGAAAAGAACAAGAAGAGCCCAAGGAACTCAGCGACCCGCCAAAAAGATAGCCCCGAGGGCCAAGGAGCCAGAAAGAGACAAAACCAGGAAGAGACAAGGCAAGGAAAAGACAAAACAGTCCAAGTGGTTAGGGGAGGCGAGTTATTGCCAGGTGGTCATCAAACGGCACAACAGTAAGCGGTGCGGCTTGCTTTTTCCATTTGGCATTTATGAGCAGACAAACCGTGCGATATCTGAAAAGAGCAGTCTTGTTTGCAGAAAAGAGGCGCGGCCCGTGCTTTCACATTAATGTTTGAACGCCAAAGTCAAGACCTGCGATTACACAACATGGTTCCAGCAGGTCTTTTCTAAAAGAATGACATCAGCAACAGTGACTTCCTCTTCCCGATGCTCTCAACGCACATGGGCCAGCTTGTCAAGAGCGCCAAAGTCTTTTCAAAAGAAGCGCCAAGTTCTCTTCTCTTTCTATATATTGTAAACTTCTCATTTTGAGAGGGATCCATTCTCTTAGCCTGGAAGGCAAAGCTCTGCCCAAAAAATCTCTCGGGCTTGTAAGGCAGAACTCTGCGGGATTTTACCTTGACTCAAGACTTAGCATTTTTACTTCCATTTGGACTTGCACTCACGCATATGTCTATGTTTTCTTTTTGTGTTAAGTCATTTTATTTTATACTTTTCACAGATCGATTCCAGCATGTCTAGTGCATTGTGAAGGTTCTTCTGCAGGTCTACCAGAGGTGTCTACAGCAGGAATATAGGTGCATGTGAATAGGCTGCCAAAGTGTGTCTCAGAACACCTTTGATAGTTCTTTCTCCCTGTATCTCTACGGACCCCTGACTCACTGATATATAAGAGTTTCCCACATCAGATGAAGTGTATGGGCGCTTCTTGGTGAAAAGTGTATGTTCGGGCTGAGTGGGTCATCTTGTTTGGTGTATCACCTTTTTAAGTTTAGGTTTAGGTTCTGTTTCAGCATCTTTATCCCTTTTCATCCCCCCCTTTTTTCATTTATTTGTTAGCAGTAGGAAATCCAAGGCCTAAAAGATACATCAAAGGGAGCTAGCCCTTATCTAGAGACTCTCCCCTCAGCTTCGTCGGTCCCACAGGTGAGAGGGGAGTTTTCATTTTGACATGTGGAAGGTAGGAGCCCAGCCTCCTGCCCAGGGTGCAATCCACTGCGTCAACTACCAAATGGGGGACGTTTTTTTATAGAAAAATGCCATTTGGACTGTCCAATGCTGGTGCCACTTTTCAGCGAGCCATGGACATGGCCTTTCAAGGCCTGATAAATAATATTGTGTTGGTATACCTTGATGACGTGACAGTTTTCTCTAAGGAGGCGGGCCAACACATGAAACACCTCAGACAAATCTTTGAGAGGTGTAGAGAGTTCGATATCTCTCTCAATCCGAAGAAATGTGTGTTCGTTGTCCATGAGGGTAAACTCCTTGGCCACATTGTTTTCAAAGAAGGCTTCACCATTGATCCAGAGAGAGTTCGCTCCATCCTGGAGCTGTCCTTGCCTAAACATAAGAAGGGCCTGCAAACCTTCTTCAGCAAAATAAATTTCATCCAGAGATTTATTCCGAATTTTTCGAAGGTGGTCAAGCCATTGACCTCTATGCTGAAGAAGGATGAGAAGTTCGCGTGGACAACACAAAAAAAGAATAGTTTAAGAGATCAAGCAGGCTATTGCCCAGGCTCCTACCTTGATCAGTCCTGACTTCACCAAGGATTTCAACCTCTACACCTTCGGAAATGAAGAGGTAATATCCGCCATGCTTTCCCAAGCGAATGGTGATAACCTTGAGCAACCACTTGCGTTTTTTAGCCAAGGCCTAGAGGGTTTTGAGGTCAAGTATACATATGTGGAGAAGCAAGTCCTTGCAGTCATACGGACCCTAAAGAAATTCAGACATATGTTGTCCAATAGCAGGATTCACCTCATGGTCCCACATCCCCACATCAAAAATTTCTTGACCAACCATGATCTGAATGAAAAAAGAGCGGGATGGATCACTAAAGTAATGGAGTATGACGTGGATGTCAAGATCACCAAGCTGGTAAGAGGAAAAGGCCTATGTGAACACCTTGTTGCAGACCTTAAACAACAAAAAGAGGACAGTTTGCTAATTCATGATGTAGCTACAACAGAAGAACTAGCTGTTATGAAGGATTGGACATCAGACTTGAGGCGTTTCCTTCTCACTAGTGAGTGCCCTCAAGACCTTGATAGGACCAAGAGAAGATATTTCAGACTCCAATCTCTCCCTTATGTCCTGATTGATGGAGTGTTGTTCAAAAGGGATCTCTCAGGAGTGCTTTTAAGGTGCATAGACCCTAGTCAGGCCGACAGGGTGCTGTCCGAATTCCATGATGAGCCAGATGGTGGTCACTTTGCTCCTAGGCCTACAACTGCAAAGATAATGAGAGCTGGTTACTTCTGGCCTACTCTATTCAGAGACACCCATGCCTGGGTACGAAAGTGCCAAAAGTGTGCGCTCTTTGATGGGAAGCAACGGCTGGCTGCCATGCCTTTACAGCCTATTCAGGTGGAGCAGCCATTCATGCAATGGGGCCTTGACTTTATAGGGATGATTAACCCTCCCTCCAGTGCTGGACATAAGTGGGCCCTGACCGCCATAGACTACTTCACAAGATGGGTAGAGGCTGTCGCTTTGAAGGAAGCCAACGAAAGTGCAGTCCTGGATTTTTATGAGGACCTAGTGGCAAGGTTTGGGGTTTTAGCTACCATCATCTCATATAATGCTTTAGCTTTTCTGGGAACTAAAACAAGTGAATGGGCGTTGAGATATGGTATCTATCTTAGCACTTCGTCCAACTACTACCCATAGGGGAATGGGTTGGCTAAGTCCACCAATAAGAATCTGATCAGGATTATCAAGAGGACAATGGAGGAGAATCAGAGGACTTGGCATGCCAAATTGAAAACAGCCCTGTGGGCAGATAGGGTCACTCCAAAGAGAGCAATTGGTAATTCACCATACACACTCGTGTATGGAAGGGAAGCTAGGCTTTCTATTTCACTTGAGTTGCCAGCCTTGGACCTTGCTCACCAGCTGCAGTTAGAAAAAGGCAACAACATGGAGCTTAGGCTATGCGAGCTGAGGGAACTTCAAGAGACAAGGGCCCAGGCTATGGCTTCTATGACCAGTCGCCAATAGCAGACGAAGAAACACTTCGACAAGAGATCTTCATCAAAAGGTTTCTCTGAAAGAGACATCGTCTTGAAATGGGATGCAGACCGAGCTAAGCCTGGAAAGCACGCGAAGTTCGATGCCCTATGGAGTGGTTCATACGTCATCACTCAGTGCAAGCAGCACAATGCGTTCCAACTCTCCAGGTTGGATGGTGAAGAACTGTATATCCCAATAAATGGGATACATCCTAAGCATTATCACTGAGCTCTTCTCCCATCATGTATATATTTTCTTTGTTTTTCCCTGTTTTTCCTAAGTGCTTCTGCACATGTTAGTAGTTTTCTTAGTCTTGTGTGTGTTTTCATTTCCTTTTGGGGGTAAAACCTTCGTGATTGATTCTTGGATATCACACAGCTGTTGCTAACTCTTTCAAAGCTGCATCTCGACTCCGTGCCCAATGGACTTTGAGCCTACAGGTTTCTAAGCATAGCAGGCATGCTTCCCCTGGGAATCGTCATTTTGTTGACCATTTTGGCCCTGCAGGCCAAAATCGGTCTCCTTCTCTTGTTGTTTTGAGCCAGTTCAAATTTGATTTGCACAAGTCTTTCGGCAAAAGGAGGAACCAGTTCAGTGGTTCGACGTCGGGGTCCAATAGCATGATCTTTCTAAAAACTTTGAACTTGAACTTTGAACCATTGTTGGTTCAATTCAGTTGGTTCAGTTCGGTTGGTTCAACGAGTTGGTTCAGTTCAGTTGGTTCAATCAGTTGGTTCAAGCAGTTGGTTCAACAAGTTGGTTCAAAGGGATGGTTCAAAAATTGGTTCAGGTCGGAAGGTTCAAAGGGGGTCTTCCAAAGCCCGAAGGACAAGTGCCCTTGCGGAGGGCAGTCCTAGACCCAAAAGTACCCTTGCGGAGGGCACTCAGGTGACAAAAGGGCCTTTGTAACTTTTTCGAAAAGCAAGTTTGGAGACCAAACAGCTCTTGTGGAGGGCAGGTGATGAGCAAAATGGACCATTGCAAAACTCCGAAGGGTAGCTTTGGGCTTAATTTGCCCTTGCGGAGGGCAGAGAACCTTTGCGGAGAAATCAAAAGGGTGATTTTCCTTTAGAAATGCTAAGGCAAAGGTTGAAATTCTTCGGGCAAAATGCCCGAAGGAATTCCTTCAGACATTTTGTCCGAATAAATTCACAAGGTAAAGAGCAAGGAATTCTTTTGGAAAAGTTCCCGCGGCAAAGTGAGCAAAGCGAATTCTTTCGGACAAAAAGTCCGAAGGAATTCCTTCGGACATTTTGTCCGAAGAAATTCACCCAACAGAAAACCCTGACAGAAAGCGGTAAGCGGGAAAGACAAAGGAAAGTTTTCCTTCGGACATTTTGTCCAAAGGATTTGAAGAGCAAGGCCGTTGAAGGACCCTAAAGGGCATGTGCCCTTGCGGGGGACTCTCGGATGCCAAAAGGAGGACCTTTCTCAAGGCCCGAAGGGACACCTTCCCTTCGAAAGGTTCCAAAGACAAAAGCCGAAAGAATTGACCAAGGGGTGACGGGCCCATGGACGTCAAAGTTGAGCATCATGGACTAGCCATTGGGATCTAGACGTCAGATGACGTCCCCACAGACGTCAAGTTCAAGACAATAGAATAGCCGTTAGTTTCAAATGGCGACGGGCGCGCAAACGTCAACTTGACGACCATGAAGTAACTGTTGGTCTTTAAATTAAAGGCGCAAACCCAAAGGAATTCAAAGACTTAAGGCCAAAAGGAAGAGACCGCTGAGAAGGGAGCCCAAAGAGCCAAAGAATTAGCAAAAGATAGCCCCCGAGGGCCGAAGGAGCCAGAAAAGACAAAGCCAGGAAGAGACAAAAGAGCCAACTGCAGAAACGGACAAAACAATCCAAGTGGCAAAGGAAGGTGTCGACTCAAGGAGTTACTCTAGCAGTTGACACAGTATCTACCAAGTGGTCATCAAGGAGCGCAAACAGTGAACGACGCGATCCGTTTTTCTTCACTTTGCATTGATGAGCAGATAAACCGCGTGAATGCCTTGAAGGAGCGGTCTTGTTTGCAGACAAACGGCGCGGCCTATGTTTTCACACATGACATTTAATGTTTTTAAACACCTAAAGTCAAAATAGAAGACGACACAACATTCTCTTTCAGCGGCTTTCTCTTCCCAATGCTCTCAGCACACGTGGGCCACTTGTCAAAGGGAACCAAAGCCTTTTCCAAAAGGGGTGCTTTTGCTTTCTTCTTCTCTATATATATTGTAACTGCTTTTTGGAGAAATAGATCTCTCATATTGTAAGGCGAAGCCCTATCAATTTTCACCTGGAATCACTAGAATACACAATTTTTACCTCTATTTTGGTTGGATATATCTCTGAGTGTGTCTGAATGTTAGCCATGTGTTCAGTCATTTCTTTCCTAATGCTTTCACAGGCTTGATACCAACACACCTGGTGTAGACAAAGCTCCATTCCTACAGATAACAAGAAAAGTTGTATCTGGAGCGCAGAGGCAGAAGAAGGTTTCTAGATAGTGTACTTTTCCTACAGCCCCTGTGGTAAGTTCATTTTCTGTGTGTTTCCATTAAAGTCTCCCTGTTAAGTTCCTTGCAGTCTGGTCCTTTTACCAGTTAAAGTGTATGTATGTGTTCTTATGGTTCAAAGTGTGAGTATGAGTGCATCAAACAGGTTCTGTTTTTTAGTAATCCTTCTCCCTTTTCAACTCCCCCCATTATATATATATATATATATATATATATATATATTAGCCATATTACTGGAATAACTCAAAGATGCATCAGAGGGAGCTAGCCCTTATCTAGAGATTCTCCCCCCAGTTTTGCCAGACCCACAGGTAAGAGAGGAGTTTCCATTGTGATGCGTCGAAGACAGGTGCTCATCCCCCTGTCAAGAGTGCAATCCATTGCGTCAACAGATACATCTTACAGGGACCAATCTTCTCTGGAGGTTCTTCTCACCATTGAGGCACCCACCTTCGTGAGAAGATCCCATTGTTTCAACCGAAGAGAGGATTGGCCATTTCAGCACGTCTTCGATTCAGGGTGCAACTTCAGGTTGACAACAGTTAGGGTTTGATAAAAAAAAATCAAAATTTGTATTTTATTTCAAGGTTTTGCAGTGGTTTCCAAAATTGCTAAATTCTGCCCTAAAAGGGACATTTCACCACTTTTGAAAAAAATTTACTCATGTAATGTAAAATTTGGAGAGAACTTCCTCTTGGGGAAAAATGATGAGATTTGTTCCTACAAAAAATTCTATTATCATTTTCAGCTTTTAGCTTCTAGATTTTTACTTTTTTCTTGTGCTTGGAATTATCCAGCCAGCATACACCCCCTTTATGCATCTATATATTCCATGCTAATGAAGACTGTAAACATACATTTTGGTCACGTTTTTCTTTGCTTCTCTACTGTTGATGTGTGTTCCTTTTCTGATTTCTATTGTGCATTCTAAGCAATTTATTTCACCAATTTAAATGCAATGATCAATGCCGAGAAACTCGCTACTACCATTGTTAGCTTTTGACATCAACAATATAGTATGTCATAGAATTCCCTAATTTTGTCCTTAATTAATTTTTCCTAGTCGAAAGAGAGAAACTGACTTGTAATGGGGAATTCAAAGAAGTCATTTAATGATATTTATATGTATTTAAGGAGTAATTTTAGGGTGTTGTGGCATAAATTGTCCCAATCAATTGCTCCATTTTGACTCATGCTACATTGAATGTCAGGTCGTCTACACAGGAGACAAGAGGCATGTTTATAATCAAATTGAAAAAAATCATATTAACTATGATGATGTCATAATGAGTCATAAACAATGCCATCAACCTTTTCTTGGTCTAACAATTGTTCCTTGGCTCAATCATGTCTCAAGTTGTCCAAAGGTAGTTTGAAAATTACTGACACTTGCAGTAAGACTTCAAAAATTTAATAACTTTTGCAATGAAGGCTACCATGGGTCATAATAATATTCCTCACCCACAAAGAATCCATAAGCTTGTACTTACTGCATATTCAAAAACGTCACTTAGTGTTCATGAGATTCTAAGAAAACCAAAAGAAAGGCATGCATAATTATTTGCATAATCTATTTAGATCCAAAGAATAATTTTGTGATGCATTATCTTAAAGCTTTCAAAGTATCTCTTATGCGAATCCATCACTTCTCTACTTTAAGATTAAAAGAACATCACTATATTTATTCACTTTTTATCTTATAGGAAAATAATGAGCATCAGTAATGTGTAAATTAGCTAGACATTTCATTAAATTGCTTACGTACTACAAGTTTTTCATATTATTGTATTACATATGTTGTGCATGCACAAGTGCTGATCTCATGCACTTAAAACAAGTCTCCGCCCTAAAAAATTAAGAGGGGTCTTGTTGTTATCATTGGGCCAGGAGCACCACTTGAAAAATTACTCGCGGATACTTCCAAAATTCTAACTAAAATGTATTATAAACTTATAAAACATTAGAAAATCAGAGTTTATAGGAAAAATTGAAGGTATTTAATTGGTTATAACAATGTCTTAATTAAGTAATAAAGCATAAAATATCACATAGCTACAGTGAATTTAACAAGGAAAAATAAGAAACATATTGATAATTTTAAATTTTTGGATACTTCCTATGTATGTGTTAAATTAAAGTATCCGGAACATTATAAGATATTATCCTCTTTTTAAAATTCCTCAAATCCATCATACCTACAATTATGCCAAAAGAATAAACTAACATGTTTAACATGTAAAATAATAAGGAAGGCAATATTACATTAGTTAGTGAATGAGTAATGAACTTTTGATATTTTTAGATGATGGTTGCTACTATATCTGAAGAAAAATAAGATAGACAATAAATTGAATTGCAAGATTGAAGTATTTCAATTTTCCATAATCACTGCACCACGTGATGACTAAGAAAAGCAAAAACTTAAAAACAAAAGATAAGGCTCGCTGGATTTCATAGCTTTTTTATTAAGGTTTCACCTTCTTATAGCTAAGTACCTTGATTTTATTTAAAAGATTACTAATTTAGAGCAACAAAATGAACATGAATTCTAAAATTCATATGTCTACCCAACTTCTCAATTTCCTTGCACCTAAAGGACAAAGCCTATATAGAATATTCAAAAAAATCATGCTCAAATACCTTTCTATTTCTCATTACCAATATAGTATAGATGAATATATAAAATTTCGATGAAACAAAAGCAAATGTCTAGAATAAGGAGATAGATACTTACAATTTTAATAATTTACTCATGTTTGTATATAGACTAGGAATTTCACCGCTAGTGAAGTGATTGTTATCAAGTTGCCTGTAGAACACACAGTTTAGTGGTAGGAGATTATAAGTAAACTGAATTTTATGTATAATTCTGTCAAACTTTGTTCCCCTTTGTCATCTTATTTCTAAACCAATTAAAGGGTAAATACTTAAAAAAGGTAAGAAGGAATTAATTTTCTCCACAAACAAACCAAAAAATTCAAAATATAAAGCAGAAATAATTTTGAGCATAAATATCAAAAATGGTTCCATAATTTTGTTTGTACTTATTGAGCTACAAGAGATCACTAGTATACTCAGAAATTCACCGTCTTTATCTTTAAAAATAAGTAAATATGCCACAAACTAAAAATCTCCCGTGGTCATATAATTTTGTAATTTGGAATCAAATTAGAAGCAATGTAAATGTTTTTCAGCAAAATGATATCTCTATAGTACCACTTGATTGAAGACATAGCATATATAGTGTTGTCCCCCAAAAATATCACTCATTTTTGGGACAACATTTGAACTATTTTGGTCCTACAGACCAAAATCCTCTCTTCCCCTTTCAAAAATTGCTCTGAGCATTCAGGTTCTTCATTTTTCAAGCTTTCCAGAAATCTATGGACTCTGCAGGGTTGAATCTACGAACTCTGCAGGGCAAGTTCTGCGGGCTTCACAGGTTGATTTCTACGAACTCTGCAGATATGTTTCTACAGACTCAACATGCTTGAAATTAGCAGGTTCAAAGGCTTCTGCAGGTGAGTTTAGTGAAAAGAACAAGCTTCTAACCCTTAGTCGTTTCCAGAGTTGGTTCAATGTGCTTGGTGCAAAAGAACAAAGGACTTAGCCAAATAACGAAGAATGAATCGATTGGACCATTGAACCGTTGAACCAAAGTTGGTTCAATCGGTAGGTTCAAAGGTTCAACCAAAGCTTAGAAAGATAAAGGAAGCAGTGTTTGAGCGAAACACAGAATAAACCAATGAACCGATTGAACTTTGAACCGAAAGAGTTCAAAGTTCAATGGTTCAACATGGTTCAAAAGTTCAAAGGCGGCCTCAAGCAAAGAGAGAAGCAACATGGATGATTCCAAAAGCAAGTTCAAATGAAAGCGCTGGTTCAACCAAGGAGCAGGAAAGCGATTGAACCAATAAAGCGATTGAAACAAGAAAGCGATTGAACCAAGGAGCCGAGAAGGCCGCCCGAACCGTTGAAACAGTCAACCAATGACGTCTCCGCAGACGTCAAATTTAAGGTAAGGGAATATCCGTTGAAATTCAAATAAAGCGCGGACCTTGAAGGAAGAACCAAGCGACTGGCTGAAAAGATAGCCCGATAGCTCAAATCGCAGCAGGAAGAGACAAAGCTGGAAAAGACAAAAGCAGAAAGAGGGAAAAGCCCGAAATGTCTGCGCAGAAATAATTTCAGTAGGTGGAATAGTCCACTAAGCAGGTATTTTGGCTTGCAATTTAAGGACGCAGCCTGTTTTTTCCTTCCATGAAGTAAAGACAAATGGACAGCTGCGCAGACGTCAGAGGGGACAGACTAGATGATCCAAACTCGGGAGAAGACATATGGGATGAAATGACACACCGTAGTTAAGACAGCTGCCATGTTTTCAACGCAGTCTTTTGACAAACCTGGAAATGCATTCAAGGCATTGAATGCACAGCATGGGCCATTCTATGGAAAACAAGCACCCAAGTCTTTCTTAGAGCGCTATATATTGTAATCTCTCATTTTTTAGAATAGAGACTTTTATTTTTTACAAGAGCGAAACTCTGCCCATTTTGAAAGAAGAAGACTGAGACTTTGAGCTCAGGTTGTAATTTTATTTTTATTTTTATCTGAATGAGAAAGCAGGTTTTCCACAGACTTTGTGTTGTTCTGACTTGTGTCATTTTAGAAGAACATTCTTACGTCTGTCTTCTGAAGGTCCTTATTCATTTAAATTGGTAAGCAGAATTAGTGAAGGTAACAAAGAAGTGTCCTGAAACCAACTGTGAGAAGACTTTGTGCTTTCACAATTGATTTCAGTCTGTGTTTTTCTTTCATTTTTGTGTTGAGGATTCTGGGGCGACTTTGTGCCCCCATTATCCTTTGTGATATACTCTTTGGGCAGTTGAGGTGGAGACTTTGAGCTCTGTTTCATCCTGTTGTTCCTACGTTCTTTAGATCACTGGTTATTTCACTACCTGAAAGAAACTCCTGTTGTTTCCTGTAAGGACACTTCTGAAAGAAGAGAAGTGCCTTCAGCGTTTATAGCCAAGATTTTCTCCTTTGTCTGTGTGCATCATCTCTGAAAGAAGAGAGATGGATGGTTTGTCCCACCCCTGTGTCTTACTTTCTACTTATTTATGTTGTATATAGCTCCGCATATTTAATAGGGGACCTCCCCTTGATGAGAGGAGAGATTTGTCTCCGGTTGATGTAGTAAAACTGCACATCAGGACGACCCATCTCCCTATGTTGTGGTGATAGGAACTATTTTGGTCACCAGTTAGCTGGCCGACAAAATATTCACCCAACATATAGTAACGAACATCTTTTGGCATTCTTTATTCCTCTATATTGGTGAAAGTTAAAGAAATGCAAACAAGAAAGGAGATCATGTCAACATACTCTTTTCTACAAGGTAGCATGCATGTAGTATGGAAGATATAATGAAGAAAATAGTTCCTTTTATGAAATTATATTTTCCACTCATTCCTAGGACATTCACTTCTACATTGCATAAAGGGGTTGAGCATCACGAAAAAGCATACATAGGAGCTGAAATCAAATGGAGGGAGAAGACACTCATACTTCAGAGAAGAACTAGTTCACACAAGCTCATATGCAAGGTAGGTATATGGATGACCACTACGAATGGAGCAGAGGATATGTTTGTTGTACACCCCAAGAGCAATAGAAACAAAAAAGCATTTCATCGTAGAATGCCTGACCTACAAGGACATCCCTGAATTGAAAAAATTGAGAGTGTACTTCACATTGAAACCATTTGAAGAAACGAGAATAGAAATGTTAGGAGAGCTGCTGATCCAAATCAATAGGAAAAGGAACAACCTTCTTAAAGAAACAATTCGTCCCTCAATATCTGCATCCTCGGGTGGTTGAGATAGTTGTAGCAAATTGTGGTTCTGTAGACCATAAGGTCTCATGGATGTAATAAAAAATATTTTATTTCATATATAAAGGCTCTTACGACAAAGCCAAAATGGGCAAAAACATTCAATATTGCCACAAAAGAAAGCAAAATTTACCCTTGAGATTCCCAACTCAAGGAAATATGTTTATAGCATGAGTTTCCCATAACAGCCACTCTAACTTTGCCTACAAGCCAATTCGAGGGCAAGTATTAGGTCCTCCGGTTCTTGTATTAAGAGTCAGCATGTAGCAAGCATGGCTAAGTTGATGTTAGGAGTTCCAATCCACCCATAAGGGTGATTAAACACCCCTCTTTGTAATTAATCATGAGGAGCACTCATTTATTTTATACCTAAGTTTCACCTACACTAGGACATTTTCTAAAGAGGCCTAATGAGAGGTGCTTTAAGAATGTTAACAGTCTAAATTGTAAGATATGATTGGCCATTAAATGAATACAGTTGATTATGGAAGGCCAATTAAAACAGGGAGAAACACTTGAAAACAAATCCATGATCATAGGTCCAAGACTTGCTAATAGACCCCATGAGGGGCCTACAGAGACAATAGAAGGGGAACCTATCATTAAAGTACACCACGATAATAGATAACAATGACATTGCCATTAGAGAATGCTCACAATATAGAAAGTGAAAAATATAATCCTAAAAAGTACTTCAGTTATTCACCATTCCTTTGATTTTTTTTGCAACAATTAAACATTGCTGCTCTTTTACTAATACTTCTCGTATTTAAAGAATCTTGAAGAGAATATAACTACTATATAATAAGAATAAATTCAATCATAGAGGCACTTGGAAAATTCATCAAGATTTTAGACTAAAAACTCTAGATAGACCATAAACTGCACATTTGGATACAAGTATTATCATTTTCAATATGGGTATTATTACAATTTGTGTGACATGTATACCTACACACACAAGATTTTAATTTATTAATATATATGTGGTTAAGTGGTTAATTTTCTATATGTGGTTGAGTAGTTATATGGTTGGGACCAATCACAACCGCCTTGCAATAGTATCATCTCCTATAATAAATGTGCCTTCAGTATTCTCAATGGTTCCAATACACGATGTACCTTTCCCTCCAAAGTTTATACATTCTCTTTCTCTCTCTTTTCTCTTTAATCAATTAATAACATTGTTATTACAACAAGGAATTTGAGGTCGAGAACAAGAGCCAAATTCATGGAGAGCAGTCTGAAATTGATTGGAGATTTTGAAAGCAGGAGATCATGAGGAGTTTCAAATTACAAATTGTAGTTACAATTGCAAAGGATTTGAAAAGTAACCCATGAGAAATATGAGAAAAACACTAGGAAAATGGTACTTCTGATCTTTGAAAATTAAAAAAACAATTTCTAATTCTGATTCTTAACATTTTTGTCATTTGTAAAATTTATGTTCTGCAGATAATTCTGAAAAATCCCTTTTCTAACAACTATTTATTCTAGAAAATTCTAAAATATTTGGTTTTATATACTTCGGAAAACCTTTGAAATTTTATGTGTTCTATAAATTCTGCCTCAGCCGGAAAAACAATGTATAAACCTGTGAACCCAGTCAAACTGTGTTAATGGCTAACATTCAGAACCTAGTTTTACCTTTGTCACAAAAATTCACTTATCAAAACAAAATGTTTGGGGAAACAAGATACTCAAATTTGTGACTATTGGGATTGTGAAAAAATTATCATAAAAAATAACATAATACCTACTATCGATTTTGATGATTATGCCAAGCATCATAAGGAAGAACTTTTGCTTCTAATATTGTTTGTCTGATGACTTGATCTTAGAGGTCAAAAATGGAACATTTGCAAGAGAACTTTGGGAAATCCTGAAAAAAAATTCTCAAACATTTGAAAAAGGTCAAGTGTTATGACGTGGTTGCCCTGGTGATAAACAGTTTGCCACCTTCCTTTAAGTCCGTTGTCGAGTCCCTGAAGTCTTAAACACTCGCATTTGACAAGTTCATTTCATATCTCCTCTATGTTAGACACTCTAAAAGTGCAATTTCCACTCAATACAAAGGCAAGGGAAAAATAAACTAAGAATCCTCACCGAAACTTTAGTTATGATATTATTATTGTCATAAGGTTGGGCATATCATGAAGGATTTCTAGAAAAGGCAATATGATCTCTCTCATCCTAAAAAGCCACAGACTCAGGGAAATGTGGAAGAAGTTGGTAAGGAGCATGATTTCGAGGAGGAATAGGCCTTCATGGCTTCCTAGGACAACAATGATGATATCGATTGTTGGTTCCTTGATTCTTGTGCATCACTCATTTCGTTTGCCGCAAGGACTGGTATGTAAAACTTACGCGTAATTCCAGTTATTGGATTCAGTTTCACTAGACAATTGATAGTCACATGCAGTAGAAGGCATAGGTGATGTTCATATTGTTTTGAATGATGTTACAAAAATTTTAGTTCATGATGTTAGGTATATTGCAAAAATGAACCAAGAATATGTTGTCAACTAGCCAACTTACAAATAATCCTAACATTGTTGTGAAATTTCGAGTTAGAAATACATTGTCTCAGATGTCAAGCAAGGCAGAATGGTTTCCTTTGGAATCGAGCAAGGAGAATTGTATTAGCTAGTTGATCCTACCACAACCAACTTTCAAGCACTTGTTGTGGAGGACAACAATAGCATTCTCTGCCACGAAAGGTTTAACTGTCTAAATTTTCAGTATTTAGCCACACTTAGCCAAACTAATACGGTTCAAGGGTTGCCTTCTATATAGGAGAAGCAAAATATGTGCAAGATGCTCATTTGGAAAATAGAAAATAAATCCTTTACCTACAAAATATGCGTAGTGTGCCAAAGGGGTTCTTGATCTCTTTCATGAAAATCTATGCGAACCACCATGGAAATTAACAACTATTCTAGGGCAAGGTATTTTCATATTTCCTTCCTTTAGTTGATTTCTCACAAAAAATACGAGTCTACTTTCTAAATAATAAATCTAAATGCTTTGGTGTCATTGTTAAATTCAAATCACTAGTAGAAAAGTAGACAAGTAGATGTATAAAACCTCTAAGTTCAAATAATGGAGGAGAATTTACATCCAAGCAGTTCAAGCCTTCAAGGTTTACTATGAAAAGGGAGGGATTCATAGAAATTGTCAGCTTTATACACCTCTCAATAGAATGGGGTTGTTGAAAGGAGGAACAAGACTATTAGGGAGATGGTCCGGTGCATGATTCGCAATAGAGGTGTGTCATATAGATACTGGGATGAAGGAATTCATATGGTGGTGTATCTCCTAAACAGAAATCCATGCAAAGCCTTGCAAGATGTTACTCCTAATGAATCATGGTCAAGACAAACATCAAAGGTAAATCATCTCCACATTCTTGGTTCAACTACTTATGTTTTGGTTCTTGATGGCAAGAGGAGTAAGTTAGATTCCAAAAGTAACAAATGTTTATTTGCTAGCTATAGTGAGTTTTCTAAGGCTCATAGACTTCCTGATGTTTCTAAAAATAAGTTAATCATTCCTAGAGATGTTGATGCAAAAAATATAAATTTCTTTTCTTGTAGTACTAACCAGCATGAAGTCACTTATATGACTAGAACTAGTGTTGTGATTCCATTGGAGCATGAGGTATCAAGTTCCAAGGGAGTAAGAAGGAATAATGTTCCTTATCTTGACCCACATTAGTCTTCAAAGTTAAAGACAAGTCAAGGTGAGGCTTGGCCACCACAAGTATATTAGCGGAAGAAATCTGAGTTGGCAACAACTCAAACTGTAGTGTGGACACAATTGTCTCAGCAGCAGAGGCCTAAGTGGTATTATACTACAATGCAAGATGTACGGGAGGGTGATCTTCCTCAGTCAGAATAACAGTCTTGAAGAGCAGTGAAAAAATTTTGGTTCCGATGAGCATGTTCATTTTACTCTTTTGCCAAACCTATTCCAGGTGACTAAACCAAAATCATTTTCAAAAGCCCAAGGAAAACCTGAGTAGGAAGTTGCTATGCAAGTTGACTATGATGCTCTGATGAAAAATCATACTTGGGAATTAGTGGATTGGAATCTAGGTAAAAATTCCATTGGATGCGAATGGGTGTATAGGATGAAATGTAAAACAGATGGTACTTTGGACAAGTACAAAGCATGTCTTGTTGCTAAGAGCTACTTGCAACATGAAGGTATGGACTACAAAGAGATTTTTTCTCCTATTGTTAAGATGGTCACTTTTCAGTTGGTTCTCTCCATAGCTGCCCAGTTTGATTGAAAGGTGTATCAAATTGATGGGAAGCATGCCTTCTTCAGTAGGGACTTAGACGTGGAAGTTTACATGGTACAGCCAGAAGGATACCTGGTACCAAGCAAAGACCATCAAGTTTGGAGGCCCATTAAATCCTAGTATGGACATAAGCAGGCTCCACAAGCCTAGCACATCAAAATTAATCACCATCTCCACCATTCCAGATTCAGAAGAATTATTTATGATCTGAATCTCTATGTCAAAAGCAATGGTGATGACATAGTGATACGCATTGTCCATGTTAAAGATCTTTCCATCACTCGTAGCATGGCCACTACACTTCAATGAATGAAATATAATTTATGTCTTGCTTGTGACATGACTGATTTAGGCCTCCTATGCTATTGTTTAGGTGTAGAGTTTTGGTAATTTGATCATAATATCTTTATGACAAATAAAATATGCCAAAGCACTCTTGGAGAAATTCAAGATGACAGAGAAATCCATCTCTTACAATTTACACCTATGGAGGTCGGGTTGAAGTTTTCAGCATGTGGGGATTCGCCATTGGTCGATGAATCATTGTACAAATGGTGGGCAATTTGATCTATCTTACATCCACTTGACCGGAGCTATGTTTTGTTGTTAGCTAACTTTCTTGGTTCTTTTCAGAGCCAAAACTAGTTAATTGGCAAGCAGAAAAATGTGTATTAAGATATGTCAACGGAACCTTTGACTTTGGCATACTGTATCAGATGTCAGAAAATTTCAGGCTGTCCAGACTTACAAACTCTGATTGGATCAGTTCAGTTGATACTCGCAGATCAACTAATGGTTACACTTTTGCCTTGAGTTCTGGAGTTGTTTTGTGGCAAATAAAACTGCAACATACTTCGGCTTTATCTTCCACTGAAGTAGAATACAAGGCAATTGTTAGAGCGGATTGCGAGGCAGTGTGGTTGCAGAGAATATTGGCTGATTTTAGACTGCATCTACTCCTCTCTACTATGACAATCAAGGTGTCTTAAAGTTGGCAATAAATCCAATTTACCAAGTGAGAACCAAACACATTGAGGTTCATCATCACTACATTCAACACTTGGTTGATAATGAAGACATTTGTCTTCATTACTATGCCACTCAAGAGTAGACCAATGACATAATGACTAAACCTCTTGAACCCATTCTCTTTGTAAAATCTAGAGATAAACATGGAGATGTTTCTAGTTTAGTCATTAAGAGAGGGTATATATGTATGTGGTTAGTGGTTGTATGTGGCTAAGTCGTTATATGTGGTTAAGTAATTATATGGTTGAACCAATCACAGTCACCTTGTAATTGTATCCTCTTCTATAATAAAAACATTGTGCTATAGTCCACATTGTACCTTTCCCTCTGTACCTTCTCTCTCGTCTTTAAAGCATTTAATAACATATTCTAAAATAGAACCTACCCATTATCACGCAACATTGCTAACCTAAGTTTTTGGTTCGGATTCAGTCCAATTTTTGGTTTGAAGAATGAATTCGCCAATACAGTGATTTTTTTTTGCCTTGGGTACAGCCATACATATACATATATAATAAAAAATATAGAAATTCTAGCCTAATATTATATACTAGTGTTGTTTTA
The DNA here is from genome assembly GCA_037957365.1 of Torreya grandis. Lineage (NCBI taxonomy): Eukaryota > Viridiplantae > Streptophyta > Pinopsida > Cupressales > Taxaceae > Torreya > Torreya grandis. Next base: position 1,239,072 of record JARHVA010001695.1, on the reverse strand, counting down.
TGTTATCTTTTTGATTTTTTTTACAACTTTAGGGTTTGAAAGTGCTTTTTCATTATTTTAAGTCTAATTGTGAAAAAAAAATTAAAAAGCAAAACCCTGCAGTTAGTCTCTAGTTCATCTGCAGCAGGGCAGGTTCGTCAGCAAAAGAACCCAGGCGAACCCGAGGCCAAATCTAAACCATACCTGAACCCGGTATGAAATGGACCCAAATCAGGGCAAGAGCGAATCAGTAACTTAGTTGCTTACCAAAAACCCACTAGTTTTAGTAAGAATAAAGAACATCACCAAACCACATCTAAAACATGGCATCCCTTGATGTTCTCACTATTAGTTCCTCACTAATTTGGGACTCCAAACAACTCATCTTCCCATATAAGCTCAATAAACAATAGTACAAGAAAAATAACAATACTAACAAGTGTTTATTTAGGAGCGATCACTCAAATCACATATCAACCTCAAGGGACTAACAACAATGGATTGACTTACGAGCATATATCCTAGGGAAAAATTCTCAGGGCACAAATCGCTTACAAGGATCATCCAACCAATTGCTTATAAATGCCAACTACCTTGGAGAAATATTATGAGTGTCAACCAACAAACCATTAGTTAAATATTCCAAAGGGACAACTTATAGGAATTTGATCAGCTTATAGGCATCTAAGAATGGAACCAGTACTTGGCATCATCATGATACAACTTAGAGGCTTCGACCTACACACGCAGACAACTTATAGGCAGCAACACTTCATATGTAAAAGTCCATGCAATTGATAAATATGCTACATAAATAGTCAGAAACTTGTGAGGCTTTGTCAATGCTAGTGACATCCAAGGAAATAAAATGGGCTTTTTTAGTCAATGGATAAACAAAAACATAAATAAGTTTTCCCTTCCACTCAAGGTAATCTTGTCACTAAGCCCATGCCCATAGATTACAATTCTTTAATCGAAACGGAGAGTGTTTGCAACAGGCCTAGACTTCTCACAGCCTCTGATTTATTCCTTTGACAAGCTTCAAAGGAAGCAACAAAAATTTTCACAGCTACTTTAAGCCCTCTCAATAAAATATATCCCTCACACTGTAATAGGTCTTAAATAAAACAAGGTGACCAGCATCGGAAGAAGGATGAAATTTTACAAAGAGCTCTTTTAATTTAGAATTGGATACAAGGTACGTGTAGCTACATAAAATTAGATCACCTAAAAATGTATACATATTGTCCTATTTTTGTGTCTTTCCTCGGTCTTGTAGCATAGTACTAGCTTTCTCATCTTTGACATATTCAGCTAAATCTCTCCTCTCTGCCGAGGTTCAACTATAGTATTTGCTTAAAGCTCAATCAGGTGGGATAAGGAAGATACAACCACATTATTTATCCGAACTTCAATGTTGAAAACCATGTAATTTTCTTACTGACTTTGATTGCTGCTCACTCAAATTCTTTTGTGATAAAAAAATACTTCATGCTTTGGCGGTCTATACAGATAATGAAATGTCATCCCAACAAGTATTGCTTGAACATTTGAAAAACATGCATAAGGGGCCAACGTTTCCTTATCATGTATAGATAAAAACAACTCTCTATTAATTAGTTTCCTGGTCTCTAAAGCAATTGGCAGCTGATTTTGCATGATAAAAACCCCTTTTCTAGTACCTACTGAATCCCACTCCACTACACAAGGCTGTAATAAATTTATATATGTTAGTACAAGGAAACATAACCACCTTCATTTGTTGAAATGAGATTGTTGTTTCCTTATGAACTGATTTTTCTTTGCCTAGGATGTCATGAGGGCTCCAAAACTTCATATGAAAATCAACAAATGATACCCTATATGTTATCTAGCTCAGTCATAACACTGTCTTTACAAATGATTTTACCAAGGTACACAGATTCATTGTTTGCAAACTTACAGTTCGAGTCTTCTGCAAAAAGGAAGCAAAGCCAAAGGAATTCTAATATAATTTTTAAATGGTACGAATGCTCCCACATGTTTCTATAAATTTAAATATCATCACAGAATACGAAAATGAATTTCCTCAAATAAGGCCTGAAATTCTGATTCATTACCTTGAAATGTGGGATGACTTGGTTAGCCCAAAATGTATCGCACAAAAATTTTAATGGCAACTAAATTGATTACTTCCTTATTCCATCCTATTTCAACTGTTGGAGGTTTTAAGAACCCATTGAATACTGTAGTTACTTAAGCAAATGGTGATAGATCAATGAGACAATGTTCCCCTTTGTGAGTGGCCACCAAGGCACTTCAGTTCATTCATTCTTGCACAAGAGGGAGAGGGTTATCTACTGTCCCTTGTTCACATTCAAGGCTACAAGGGCAGCCACACATTACCATTTTTATCTCAATATATAGAGGATTTGTGGGTACATATATTCGGAGAGACATTGGGAGTACCTTGTTTCCTCCCACAATTGTTCAGCCGAGCACTCTTATCCCAGGCCATTCTCTTGAGGACATCATCAGATTTTGCATTGGACCTTCTGTAATGATTAATGAGGATGTTGGATTAAAATCTGCTGAATTTGATATGGACTAGAGCCTTGATCTCCATTGGCACCCTTCTCTTGGCTCTATGAACGGTTTGGTTTGGAAAGGGGACTTTATTTCACAAGATTTTTTTGCATTAGATGGCATTGTTTATACCAAATTGTCTAGGGTTCACCCATTTGGATTCACCTCACTAGGATCTTTTGTTTCCTAGTTTTAGTTTTAGACCCCTTATTTTTGGTTGCAAGATCCCTTTTAGCACTCCTACTTGTTGGAGTATTTTGATTCCTATTGACCTACTTTGGTCAGTAATGGACATAAATATAATTTTGTTCTTTATTTTTAATAACAAGAGCCAATATTATAAAAATCGCCAATCAATCACTTTTTTTATTATCAAAGGCAATTTGGTAACATCCCAATTTTTATCCAAAAAAAACACAATTGCCTTTTTTGGAAATATGCTGATTTTTTCCTATGTTGCTGATACAGATATGGCTATGAGAATCAAACGTGTATATGGGGATTTTTTTAAGGGGCCTTGGATACAATCATACAAAAATATATATAAAAATTTAAAAATATAAAAAATATAGCCATATAAGCAAATTAACCACATAATGTGTAGAGGAAACAAAATAAGTTAAATAACCACAAAACATACTCATAATTCAATGCCGAATATCATAACATTCAATGGTTGAACTTAGATTAGTTTTATAACAAGTACATAATACAAAAGTTACAATGTATGGATGAAAATAAAGACAAATCAACATATTCATGATTCATTATATTTATTTTTGTCTTTGGCTACGATGTCTTCATCATCATGTGGTTCATTAGAACCACAAGGAGCAGTAGTGCCACTAACACTAGCTCCACTATGCAGGCCGTGTGAAGCACCGTCTAGCTCCGTGTCAAGCAATGAAAGGTAGGCAACAGAGGCATACAAGTCAACAGTCTTTGGGTCCACATTCCAACACGTTTCCCCTTCCTTGTAATTAGGTTGTTTTGTGTGAGAGAAGATGCAAGTTGGAATGCACATAGACCAAATCCTCTGCCTTTTTTGCTACCAAATTGTTGCGCTTAACTGAGTGGATAAAGCTATAGGTACCCCAATTCCACTCAGTGGAGGAACTTGCAACCTATTGAAGCAAGCCACAAAGTCAGTCAAAATTTATAAAAGTTAAAAGTTAAAACAAAACGTCGAAAATAAGGGTAGAGAGTTAAAAAAATTAAAATCTTACTTGTGATAGAATTTTTATTGAAAGTGGTTGGAGGTGGGTGGATGCTTGCCCATGGAGGTACCACCAAAAGCGAGATTCCTTCTTGTACTTGTCATGCATAGCACCAAGGGAGTGATCCATAGAGGATATGAAATGTGCAAACTGTTCCATAACTAGGTCTTCTACTTCCAGATCAGGGAAGAGTCTAGAAAATGTTGCCTTATATCCCTCACTAACCTCAACATCCCTATATGGTGCAACCCTCCTAGGCAAAGAAAAGATCTTTGTGCTGTGGTATTTGGGCATCAAGGCAAAAACAAGAAGATGCAATGGTGTGGTCATTTTGTTCCACCTTTCAAGGAGATGCGACTGCACTTCCTTGAAGAACCTCTGTAGGATCTTGTTCTTTGGCATTTATGATGGATCTAATGTTCTCAATCATTGAGTCAATTCCATCATAAAGCTCACCCAAAAATGGGTGATCCATATCCACATATCTCAATATGTTGACAATGGAATCGATAAAACTAAGCAAATACTCTACACGCACCCACCACATGTCATCAAGAATCCACCCTTTCACCTTTGTGGCCCTCTCACTATTTGTCTATCTCCATACATTTCAAAGGTTGTTGATAACCATGCTACTCAATGCCTCACGCACCTTGACAAGTTGTCTCAAGGCAAGTGTGTGTGAGACAAATTGAGTCTCAGCAACCTAATACAAAATTTTAAAAAAAAAAATTTTAAAAAAAATTCAAAAAAACAAAAACACTACAAATTGCAAACTTACAAAATTAAATTAAAAAAAATACGTGATTCATAAATGATTAAATAAAAAATTACCATCATCAACTGCAACTTCGAGAAGGCCACGAAGATGTTTTGAGACATTTGATATTTGCTTATGAACATTTGGATATCGCTCACCTCCTCATAGACTTGTTTGATTTGGTCAATTTTTGTCCCCAATTTTTTCAACATAAGGTTGAGGGAATGAATGACACAAGGTGTCCAAAATATGTACCCATACCTTGCCTCAACTAACATGCCTACAGCTTTGCATTTTTTAGCGTTGTCTGTTACAACTTAGACAACGTTTTAAGGCCCCAATGCCTCAATGGACTCTACCAGGATGTCAATAATGAATTATGCATCCTTCACTTGCCCCTCACAATCAACGACCCTCAAAAACATTTCCCTTTATAGGCTCACTATGACCACATTAACAAATGGCCTATTTGTCATATCTTTCCATCCATTGGAAATGATGGACACCCTTGTTTTGATCAACGAATCCTTGATGGGCTTCAATGCTTCTTCAACTTGTTTTATTTCTTTTGTCAACAAGGTGGTGCACACCTTTTCATAACCTGGGCCGGTGAAACCTTTAGGAGCAACATTGATAGATCGCACCATATCCTGTCAATATGGTGATCTAACAACATTAAACGATAACCCACATGCATAAAGACAACACGCAATGCTCTACTCCGCTATGTCCTTAGATGCATTTTGGAATGGTCTTTCTAATGGGCCTGTATCTTTTGTTCTCTTACAATCAAGAGGTGAATCATCTTTTTTTGCGGCCACGACGGGGGTAGCAAGAAATGGGTGTGATGGGGTCCCCTATTAGCACAAGATGGATCAATAGAAGACAATCCTTTCTTTCTAAAAGGATGCTTCGATCTTTGCCCAGCAATGTCATTTGCTTCTTGCTCTTTGATGTATGCAAGGATCTTTGTTTTTGCAAGCTCTTTCCTGGTTTTCCGTTAATGCTTGGCCCACAACAAGCTTTGATTCCAGTATCAGGAAGCACACACGAGTTTTCACTTGATTATATGAGCTCTTGTATTGACAATTACACTCTGAGCAAATCCAAAGGAAACAACCTCCACATGGGAGTTGTTCTAACACCGTCACATACTTCCAAAGGGGCACTTGCAGATTGGCTTTGGAGGGTATCACTTGGCCCACCGAACTAGCACTTACAGACATTCCGACAAATCCCTATAGCCCCTGGGAAAAATATAATAATATTGCTATTAAAATTTTAAACATTTTGCATTTGTTGGCAGAATATTTAAAAGAATAACAAAAAAAACGTACCTTGAATCGGTAATCTTCTTTGTTGTAAGCTCCTCAAACTCCTTGGTGCCAAATGGGTAGAGCTAATGGCATAGGATTAGCAAAAGGAAGGAGTTTAAATCCTATGCAATTGAAAAAATGACAATGAGAGAACAAATGTGCAATGAGAGGTAAAAATGCAATGAAAGGTAAATGTGTTGTTTTATTTTGTTAAAATAAGTGTGAAAGTTGCTTTTAGAATTGAGAATCCACATTATTTTGTTTTTTATTATTTTTTGAGGTCCATGTTTGACTTTTCAAGCAGAGAAATTGAAAAAAAAATTAAAATCCCATTTTTATTGTGGATACATGGGGAAACGGGCAGGGTACATCCCTACCCTATGGGTACGGTCAGATATGTCTGCCCGTTTCCCCATCTATCGTATCCTAGAGTGTTTCGTATCATATCCTGGGGGTTAGCAGCAGTATCCAGTAATGTAGATTTTTTTCCTTACTTTTTGTCATACATTTCAAATTGAAGTTCACCTACTATCCATAAGAGTTGAAGTTCCACAATGTGCCATAACAGGTCAAATTACAATGCTCCATCAATTCTGTTAGTGTCTTCCTTCTCAAGGTAAAAATGACATCATTTGCCTGGCCTATAAGACAATCCAGAGTGTCCCATAAGATGGTTCACAATTCTTGGTGACTACTTATTAATAATTAATTTGTGGGGTGTGACTATGAAATGAAAAATTACAAATGAAAAACTATATCCTATTTATGGTTAGTATTTACAGTAATGAGTATTTTGTACCAAATATCTATAATCAAGTATGACCCCTCTTTAAAAGTATTTATATCTATTTCTATATCAGATAAAAAAGGATGTGCAACCACACATAGTTAAACCACTAGAATTTTGACAAGGTGGCATGGATAATAGTATATCTGTTTGACCACATGCTTGCTTATCTCTACATGTATCCTACATCTACATCTTATATTTATATCAATATCCCTTTTTTTAAAGTAAAACCATATTCATAGTCCATCCATTGATTTCCCCATACGTGTTTGCCTTGTCTTGACTTCTACCTTGCATGTATATAGTTCTTATTCCCATATATCCTCTATGATGTCTTGCATGCCACCTTGCATGTGTATGGTACTTATCCATATATGTATCCTCTATGATGTCTTTCCTTCTACCTTACATGTGTATAATATGTCATCTATAACATTGTACTATCGTATAAAGAAAGAAAACTTACAATATATGCAAATTTGGTATCGCCCATAGTTCAGGAGGAAGTTTGCCAGTCAAATTATTATTATCCAATAAGCTGCAAAGGAACAAAAGTTTTCAGTTTCAACAAAAAAGATAATAGCACTTTTGACTGCAACTAATCATTCTGGAACAAATACAAATGTAGGAAAGCCACCATATTGTTTGAGATAGTCTTTTTAAACAACTTGAATGCAACAGTGTCAGACTAATAATTATTGCATGTGCTAATTTTGCATCAACTAAATTATAATGCTCATGACTTACAGGTGTACCAAATTTGCAAGTCTAGAAAACTCTTTTGGTATCTCGCCACTGATTGAATTGTTATTCATATGGCTGCAGTCACAATACAAATTACTAAAATTGGCCATTCTGAAAGATATTCGCCTTTAACACCCTTCATGTTCACCTTTCTTTAAAAAGAGTCATTCATAAGTGAAAGAAATACTTATCTTCAATAGTTTTCCATTGTAAAATTCAAAACTGAAACTTGATCATAACCATGAGAAACTTACAAGTGCTTTGCTTTATTCAAATTAGCAAGGGACTTCGGCAGAGGCCCTGATATGTTATTCTCGTCAATTTGTATTCTGTCCAAATTGGGAAGATAACCGATCTCTTCTGGCAAAGAACCTAATAAAAGGTTTCCATTGAGGAGCCTATAAAATAGCAAATAAAATGTCAGAATTCAAATCATTTAAGATGGAGAAAAATATTCTACTCTTAAAAGGATACAACATTTTCCGGCGCATAAAAGGGTTCTCTTCGCTCCCATGGGAACCATATAAATTGTAATTTATGCAGAAATATAAAGATAGGTGACATAGGTTATTGCTTCCACACTCAAACCTATGGAAACAACTTTTTTCCCCTAATATGACAATGTAAGGTGAAGTATTCATCTTATTGTTCAATTTTTAATGGTCTAAATATTGTTTTGATTCAAATAGGTCACTTTAATAATTGTTAAAGCACATGTGCAACATACAAAATGCTCACTAATGTGAGAGATAGTTCATAACAATCTACGTCTAACCCATCTTGCATTGAGATTACCTTACACACATATAATAGATCACTGCTACTTGTTTTCGAGAGTAATAAAAAAACACTATACATATTTCATATTCAAGATTCTTATGGTTTCTCACTGAAATACAGGAAATATTGAATCTATCAAAGTAAACAGATAAGATTGGATTCCAGGAATCAAAATCGTAATCACAGAGCCTAAAAGAGGTTTTCCAGTAATTAAAATCTGTAACAAACTTAAAAACATCATAAGAAATGAAAGAAAGAAAAATGATCAAAAGAGGGGACTACATTTGTCAGCTTTGACCTCTTGTTTTGTTAAAAAAATATTTCCTTAGAATGTGTACAAGCACCGGAAATGAATCACCAAGAGAACTATTTATTAGTTCCGTGATGCCACATATATGTAACAATTAAAGTCAGACAGGATACCTCGATTTCTATTTTTCACCTGTCAAGCTTTTGGAATCAACTATTTCCCACCATAACCCAAAGTAATGTGATTAGAACTTGGGAATGAACTTGGCAGGCTGAAGATTATAATTTGACACGACACTGGCAGATAGCCACTAAATCAAAAAATAAATACAATATCGAAATTTTCATTCAGATAAAAAATTCAAGAAAAAAACTTGGTAATAACTGAGGAAGTTCTGGTAAACACAACTTGATGAGTGCTTGGGAATTTTCCACAACTTGGTGAGTGTTGGCCATTTTTTGGCCTACATACCAAAATTTTGCCCGAGTGTGAGAGGGTGGGCATTCAAGCAAGACTTTGGGTTTTACACAGCAGAAGACTTCGGGTTTTTTGGAAGGAGAAATCTTTAGGTTTTACAAGAGACAACTTATTTCACTTTATGAGTAATCAGCAGTTGAAACCCCTCAGCAGAAGTAATCCGGGTTGGAAAACCCGAATTACTCTTGACAGTGCAAATCGGGTTTTGAGAAGTGCTTTGCTTATGAAAGTTTTATCAGCAGAAGTAATACGGGTTGGAAAACCCGAATTACTCTTGACAGTGCAAATCGGGTTTTGGGAAGTGCTTTGCTTATGAAAGTTTTATCAGTGGAAGTAATTCGGGTTTAGAAACCCGAATTACTAAGGATAGTGCATTTCGGGTTTCCCATGGTGAATGACTTATCTCTTTTTATAAGTAACAAGCAATGAAGAATCCGAAGTAGGTGCCAGTGAAGAGTCCGAAGGATTCCTTCGAAATAATTGTCAAACACAGAGGAGACTGACATTTTTTCCGCAAGATAAAAGTCCAAATGAAAGAATAAACCAAGGGTCAATGGAATTCCAAAGGAAATGAACCAAACAAAGCCCGCAGGAAGTCAAAGCGAAAAAACCCGAGGGAATAAAGAAGGAAAGCTATCCTTCGGACAAAAAGTCCAAAGGAATTCCTTCGGACTTTTTGTCCAAAGGATTCCTTCGGGAAAAATGCAAACAAATCAATGAAAAGGGGCAGAAAATAATAAAGCCAAGGAGATAATAAAAGTCTGCAAGAAAACCAAAGGTAAATCCAGGGAGCAAGACATAAGAGCCAAAGAGAATAAAATCGGAAAAATTGGCAAGAAAGAAATATGAAGGAATATAAGACCAAGGAGATAGCCAAAAAACTCGAAAATAATATATACAAGCAAAGCAGAATATCCGAAGAAAATCCGAGACCAAAGAAAATCCGCAGATAAAAAAGAATATCTGAAAGAATTAGGCTAAGGGAATGGCCAGGAAATCCGAGAAAATATAGACCAAATTAAGACAAAATAATCCAAAAATTGAATCCCGTCAAAAATAGACACGAGCAAGTAGACCAAAATAAGAGAAAATACATGCGAACAAGGGCTATTTTTGGTAGGTTTCTAAGTTTCAGTTGACCCACAGTTTGACTAGTCAAAGTCACGCTTCTCCAAACGTTCCAGCAGTTCGAGTAGAGCTCATCTATTGACTCTTAATGTGGATTTCCATGCAAAGAGAGGTGGGTGTTTTAACAAGCCCAGTCGTCCACTTTCAAACGCCAAAGAGCTAGTCTCTAATTTTAGACATGGCTCAATCAATCATGCATAAGCAAAGTCAAACGTTTGAGCCCACCGTCCACTTTTCAACGCAAAGAATTTTCATGCAAGACAAAATAAACTTTTGTAAGGGTTGAGTTGGTTTGAGTTTACTCCCTCTCTATTTTCAAACGCCAATCTCTTGGCTTTTTGTAATGTTGACCATTTTGGTCCTGCAGGCCAAAATCGGTCTCCTTCCCCTGCTGTTCTGAGCCATCAGTCGTGGATTTGGTTTGCACAAGCCTTTCGGCAAAGAGATGGACCAGTTCAAAGATGCAAGGCTTTTACAAAGCTTCTTCGGACATTTTGTCCGAAGAAATTCACAAGGAAAGAGACCAAAGTTTGAAGGCACATTTCTTAAAAGTATGAAGAAGTGGTTCAACGTCAGAGCTTTGAACTTTGAACTTAGGACTTTGAACTTGGAAATATTGAACCGTTGAACTGTTGAATCATTGTAGGTTAAAGCGGTTGGTTCAAATTGTTGGTTCAAGCGATTGGTTCAAGCGGTTGGTTCTACCAGTAGGTTCAATGATACATTAAATCCACAAGGGAACTGAGTGAACACGACTCCTTGCAGAACATAGAGTGTTGGACTTTTGAACCGTTGAACCATTGAACTCCGAAAAAGGGTTCAGGTTCAATCAAAGGGTTCAAAGTCATAATTGAAAAAACCCGAAATGGCGAGCAGATTCATCAAAGAGCGAAGGGCAAAGGATTCCTTCAGATTTTTTGTCCGAAGGAAATCCACGGCGAACAAAGGCAAAAAAAAAAATCCTTTGGAAAATACAAGGTAAAGGACCAAATCGGAAAAATCCAAATGCACATTCCTTCGGACATTTTGTCCGAAGGAATTCAAGAAGAGAAAGGGCCAAGACTCCAAAGAAAAAAGGACTAAGGCCTTCACGATAAGCTCCGAAGACAAAAAGATAGCCCGAGAGCCAAGTTGTAAGGAAAGAGAAAAAAACAGTGAAAGCGTGACCACACACACATAAGTCAAGCGCAGAAGAAGACAAAATAGTCCAGGTGGCACAGGAAGCGTCAACTGAAGAGTTATTACTGCGGGTGAAACAGTCCTTAAGAAATGGTCACCAAAGGGCGCAAGCATTCAATGGCGCAGCCTGTTTTTCTTCTTTTGAGCATGGGTGAGCGGACAGTCGCGTAAGTTTCTGTCATGTCCCCTTCCAATTGACATCTTTCAGAGCTGATGATTAGCCTATTATGCGACCCTCGTAGGCTGATAGGATGGATAGAGGGTCTTGATGGAGCTTGGCTTGGCTTCGACTGTCAGAATTTTTTCAGTTGGCTTTCGTTCGGGCTCTTTCGGACACTGTTTCTTGAGTTGCTATTTTTTAGGGATATTTGGCATTCAGCGGAGCACCCTTGCTATGGTCTGGTCATGTGCGGAATCACTTCCTTGTTTGCTAGCTTCAGACGGATCGAGAATAAGATATGTTTTGAGGGAGATATTAATATTTAATTGATTTAATTAAATATTAATCTTTTCGAGCTATATTATAAAGTTATAATATTTAATATTATAACTTAAGGGTTGACTCAAGGGGGCAACCATCATTGCAATGGGGCCGTTTTTAATTATATTTTATAATTAAAAATGTGATTTTGAACTATGGAAAAAGAATTAAAAGAAATCCAAACTTTTATTAATGAAACCCTAATTAGGGAAATCGCACTTTTTGAAGAATATAAGGGTTTCTCTTTGGGAATCGAGCCATTCATGATTGAGGTCAATATTTTTGTTAAGTATTTTCTCTGAAGACAGAGCCAAGGGTTCCAGTATTCAATTTGCATTGGAGAACGTGCAATCTTCAGTGTGTGCAATTCAGAGATTGTGAAATACCAGCTGATCTATTGCCAGGAAGAGAGATAATTTCATACAGAGGTTATCACAGAGCTTCACAGAGGTTTTTATCAACAGGTTTTTGATCTGGAAACCGTCCAGAAGGAGATCTTCAATATTGGCGCTCCTTATTTAATATTTGGTGCTCAACGTACAGGGCGTACAGTATTTATTGTTGCTGTTACAGAGGCCGTACAGTTTTGTACCAGGCCGTACCATCACCAGAAGGGGCGTATTTTTTTCTGGGGCAAAACGCCTTCTCTTTGACCAGTCTGCCAATTCCAATCAGGGCACCTATACATCTAGCATCATTCTGGATCATCAGGAGGGAGAAAGAGGTATTTATTACAGCCGTACCATTCCAGGGCAGTTTTAGTCTTGCAGCAAATCAGGGTCTTGAGACAATATTTTATATTATTTTTGTATGCATGACAGAAATCCCCTATTGTAATCATCTGAAATAAATAATAGAATCATAGATTAGCCAGTTACAAGGTTTACTGCTTCAATATTCGATTGTTTTGAATTTATATAAATTTTTTGCAAAATCGCATTCTTCTCTTATTCATGCAAAAACACCAAAAAAATCAAAATACACAAAACAGTCCAAAAAACACAGTTTTCAGAAATCAGGAAAATAGGGGTTTCTACAATGGTATCAGAGCTAAATCCTGCCATCCTGAGGGTTTAGCAATCTTATGCAACCACAAGAGTTGGGACCACATAGGAATTACACACGCAGGAGAGCCTTACTTGAAGGTGAATAGATTTTAGAACAACAGCCGGTCATCATGGGTGACAGGCGTGAGGGTAGCCCACCCAGGGGCCACAGAAATAATGATGATTAGGATACCAGAGACTTCTTCCGTGCTATGGTTACAGGACAGCAACAGATGGCGCAGGCATTACAGGCACTTACTACTATGGTAGAAAGGATGAACCCACCTATTAGGCAGAATGGGGAACAAGGGGATAACCGGAGCACTACAGTTAATCAGAGACCACAACAGACACATTTCAGAACAGCTGATAGGCCTACACGTCCTACATTTGTTCAGGAGGAACCAGAAGCTCCAGCAGAGGAGGCGGCAAGAGACCCCCTATTTGCAGATGCACTCATGGTTGCAAATGATGAGTGGGACTTATTAGCTCCTCAGGTTCGGGAGAGGATGTCCTTTGATCATTTTGTAAATCAGAGGAGAGAGCATTACAGATCAGTTAGACAGGACAGGAGGCCTAGAGGTCAAATTAGTGAGCTGAAGAAGGCTACAGGCAAGCTTTCTTTGACTACTTTTGACGGTAGTGGTAAGATGACAGCTCAAGCTTGGATTCATAAGCTTGACACATTTTTGGCATTGAGGCCAATGATAGAGATAGAAACTATAAAATACGCCACTTTGCACTTGGAGGGAGTAGCACATGATTGGTGGTACCATGGTATGGTAACACTTCAGCATAATCAGGGGACAGAGTACCAAGACTTCGTGGATAGGTTGGTTGAGAGGTTTGACAAGAAAGATCCAGAGGTTTACTTTCGGGATTTGACACAGTTGAAACAAACAGGGAACTTGGAGTCCTTCATTGGGGAATTTCAGCGGTTGGCAGTCATGGTGGCAAACATTTCAGAGCGTAGATTGGTAGTTCTTTTCATTGAGGGCCTATTCGAACCATTGAGAGGTTGGATCAAAGCCTTTGATCCTCCTTCGTTACAGGAAGCTATGAAGAAAGCACGTAATATGGAGTTGGCAGCCCCATCCAGTAAATTCAACTCCAGAGGTACTTCTTCATTCAGGGACAATAAGGGCTTCAACATAAATAGAGAGAAATCAGATTTTAACAAAGATAAATCAGATTTTAAGAATGATTCAAAGGGCAAACCAACAGCACCACCTTTGGATGGAGAGACTCTTAACGATTTACGCATGAAGAAGCTTTGCTTCTACTGCAAAGGTCCCTATGATGCCAATCACGATTGTCCTTTGAGGCCTAAGGGCAAGGCAAATTGAGTGATGTGGGCTTATTATGAGGATTCGGAATCAGGGAATTCCGAACAGCAGGAGAGCTCTGAGGAGTCAGAGTCAGAGGCTTCAGAGCCTAAGGCAGAGGCAGAGTCAAAGCTTCAGATTCAGGAGGCACGCCTATCTAGCATTCAGCAGGAGGGTTCATTCAAACTCCGTGGAGTTTTGGCAGGACAGAGGGTCATAACCCTTCTTGACATAGGGGCCACACATAATTTTATAGATGCTAGATTTGTGGAGAAGCGTGGACTCATTCCCGAAGAGTTCGAAGGCATTAGAGTTAAGGTGGCCGACGGTTACACTCTTAGGTGTGAACGGATGATTAGAGATCTCCCTTTGCGCTTAAACAACTATGAGTTCAAGGCTGATTATTACGTGGTGAACATGGGGGATATCGATCTAGTCTTGGGCATGAAGTGGCTTCATTCCCTTGAGGAAGTCACTCTTCGTCTCAAGGACATGGAGATTCGTTTTGATGTGGATGGGAAGACATATTCTGAAGGCAATACGGGACAGCAACATCAAAACTATTTCTTTTCATCGGATGGAGAGGCTCATGCGACACGACATGGTAGAGTGGGCTGCCGAGTGCACATTGGCACCAATACAGGAGGGACAGCAGAAGACTGAGTATCATCCTGACATTCAGCAGTTGCGAGTCAAGCATGATAAGGTATTCAACGATATTCCACCAGGGAGACCTCTAGACAGGGGCATTGAGCACATTATTGAGCTTGAGGAGGGCGTTGAGCCCGTTATGATTACTCCTTATCGGCATCCTAAGCGGTTGAAAGATGAGATCGAGAAAACAATCAAGGAGTTACTTGCTATGGGTCACATTCGACCTAGCAAATCACCATTCGCTTCTTCAATTGTTCTGGTGAAGAAGAAGGATGGCACCCTACGCATATGCATAGACTACAGAATCCTGAATAAGAGGACTATTAAAAACAAATATCCAATACCTCGTATCGATGAGCTTATTGATGAGCTCCATGGTGCATGCTACTTCACAAAAATAGACTTAAGGTCAGGATATCATCAGATCAGGGTCGTGAACAGGGCATTGAGAAGACTGCTTTCCGTTGTCATTGTGGACACTATGAGTTTGTGGTGATGCCATTTGGGCTCACCAATGCGCCAGCGACATTTCAGTCCACCATGAACAGAGTCTTCCATTCACTGCTGAAGAGATTTGTACTTGTTTTCTTCGATGACATTCTTATATACAGTAGGACTTGGTAGGAGCATTTGGCTCATCTGGAGACCGTGCTCAGTATTTTGGAGAGGGAGTCCTTGTACGCCAAGGAGTCCAAATGTGATTTGGGGATGACCGAATTGTTATACTTAGGTCATATTATCAGTGCAGAGGGAGTACGGATGGATCCTGAGAAGATCCGCGCTATCATAGACTGGCTGCGGAGATTTCTAGGTTTGTGTGGGTTTTATCGCAGATTCGTGAATGGTTATTCACGTCATGCAGCCCCTATGACAGATTTGTTGAAAAAGGGTGCATTTTGTTGGACTCCTGAGGCACATGAGTGTTTCGCAAGGTTTAAGGAGTTGATGATTACGTGCCCAGTGTTGGCACTACCAGATTTTTCGAAGCCTTTTGAGCTTCAGTGCGATGCTTCAGGTGAGGACATTGGAGCGGTGCTTATGCAGGTCAAGCACCCTATTGTGTATGAGAGCCGTAAACTCAGAAGGCCAGAGAGGCTCTACAACATTTACGATATGGAGATGCTCGCTATAATGCATGCCTTAGCAAAATTTAGGCAATATCTTGTTGGCAGCAAATTTTGCATCAAAACTGACCACAACAGCTTGAGGCATTTCTTGGGGCAGCGAGATCTCAATGATCATTAGCAGAAGTGGGTGAGCAAATTGTAGGCATATGATTTTGACATTTCTTTCATCAAGGGCACCCAGAATGTAGTGGCCGACGCTCTCTCACGCAGGCCTTATTTGAGTACTATGGTTCACATTACAGAGGATTGGAGACATATGATTGTGGCAGAGTATGCCAAGGATTCATGGGCATCCAGCATTGTTGAGGGATCAACGATTGATACCAGATATATGCTTGTGAATGACTTGATCATTTACAAGAACAGGGTTTATTTGATCCCAGGATCAAAGGTGAAGAACATTGTCAGGCGAGCCTTTCATGATGTACCTACTGCAGGACATCCCGAGTATTTCAAAACCTATAGACTGATTCGGGAGAGATTTAAATGGAAAGGACTTAAGGCAGATGTTCTTCAGTATGTGCGTGAGTGCCTTGTTTGTCAGCAGAACAAGCAGGAGAACACGTACCCGACAGGATTATTGCAGCCACTTCCGATTCCAGACAGGAAGTGGGAATCGCTGTCGATGGATTTCATTACGGGCTTGCCTAAAGCCCAAGGATGGGATTGCATATATATAGTCGTGGATCGGTTAACGAAGTATGCCCACTTTTTTTCGATTACCACCACTTACACAACTACATAGGTAGCAGAGGTCTTCTTCTGAGAGGTATTCAAACTGCATGGGTTGCCTTGGAGCATAGTGAGCGACAAGGATAGTCGGTTCTTGAGTCACTTCTGGGAGGAGGTGTTCAGACTCTCTGGGACCGAGCTTACACCGAGCACCAGTTACCACTTGCAGACCGATGGACAGACAGAGACAGTGAATAAATGGGTGGAAGGTTACCTCAGGAACTATATTGCAGGGCAGCAAAAGGCATGGGTCAAGTGGATTCATTTGTGCGAGTATTGCTACAACATGATTTTCCATATGACCATTCAGATGTCCCCTTTTATGGTGTTGTACGGGTATGAGGCGCCGAGTTTTCTGGATTTGCTACTGAGTGACAGTAGAGTGCCGAGTGCTAGAGACTTGTTACAGGAAAGTCAGGGTACTGTGAGGGCTCTCAAAGAGAATATTGCCAAGGCACAGAATCAGCAAAAGCAGTATGCAGATCAAAAGAGGACAGAGAGGTCTTTTGATGTGGGTGACATGGTTTATCTTATGTTGCAGCCCTACCGTCAGTCTACTCTTAGGAAGAGTGGATCAGAGAAGCTTAAGCCATGATATTACGGTCATTTCAGGATCCTGAGGCGTGTTGGAGAGGTGGCTTATGAGCTAGAGCTTCCTGCAGAGAGCAAGGTACACAATGTTTTTCATGTGTCACGCCTCAAGAAGGCGTTGGGACACCGTGTGGTACTTTCTACAGTTTTACCTCCCTTAGATGAGAGAAAGTTGATTCTAGTACCTGAGTCTATCCTGGAGTACAGAGAGAGACAGTTGCATAGGAGGACTATCAGGGAATATCTGGTAAAATGGAGAGATTTGCCAGTGGAGGATGCTACATGGGAGAGCAAAGATATTCTGCAACATCCGGAGTTGAGATTGCTTGAGGACAAGCAATTTCAGGAGGGGCGGACTGTCATGTCCCCTTCCAGTTGACATCTCTCAGAGCTGATGATTAGCCTATTATGCGACCCTCGTAGGCTGATAAGATGGATAGAGGGTCTTGATGGAGCTTGGCTTGGCGTCGACTGTCAGAATTTTTCCAGTTGGCTTTCGTTCGGGCTCTTTCGGACACTGTTTGCCTGAGTTGCTATTTTTTAGGGATATTTGGCACTTAGCGGAGCACCCCTGCTATGGTCTGGTCATGTGCGAAATCACTCCCTTGTTCGCCAGTTTCGGACAGATCGAGAATCGGATATGTTTTGAGGGAGATATTAATATTTAATTGATTTAATTAAATATTAATCTTTTCAAGCTATATTATAAAGTTATAATATTTAATATTATAACTTAAGGGTTGACTCAAGGGGGCGACCATCATTGCAATGGGGCCGTTTTTAATTATATTTTATAATTAAAAATGTGATTTTGAACTATGGAAAAAGAATTAAAAGAAATCCAAACTTTTATTAATGAAACCTTAATTAGGGAAATCGCACTTTTTGAAGAATATAAGGGTTTCTCTTTGGGAATCGAGCCATTCATGATTGAAGTCAATTTTTTTGCTAAGTATTTTCTTTGAAAACAGAACCAAGAGTTCCAGTATTCAATTTGCATTGGAGAACGTGCAATTTTCAGTGTGTGCAATTCAGCGGTTGTGAAATACCAACGGATCTATTGCCAGGCAGAGACATAATTTCATACAGAGGTTATCACAGAGCTTCACAAAAGTTTTTATCAACAGGGTTTTGATCTGGAAACCATCCAGAAGGAGATCTTCAATATTGGCGCTCCTTATTTAATATTTGGCGCTCAGCTTACAGGCCGTACAGTAGTTATTGCTGCTGTTACAGAGGCCGTACAGTTCTGTACCAGGCCGTACCATCACCAACAGGGGCGTATTTTTCTTCTGGGGCAAAATGCCTTCTCTTTGACCAGTCTGCCGATTCCAATCAGGGCGCCTATACATTTAGCATCATTCTGGATCATCAGGAGGGAGAAAGAGATATTTATTACAGTCGTACCATTCCAGGGCAGTTTTAGTCTTGCAGCAAATCAGGTTTTTGAGACAATATTTTATATTATTTTTGTATGCATGACAGAGATCTATTGTAATCATCTGAAATAAATAATAGAATCATAGATTAGCCAGTTACAAGGTTTACTGCTTCAATATTCGATTGTTTTGAATTTATATAAATTTATTGCAAAATCACATTCTTCTCTTATTCATGCAAAAACACCAAAAAAATCAAAATACACAAAACAATCCAAAAAATACACAGTTTTTAGAAATCAGGGAAACAGGGGTTTCTACAGTTTCATAAAGAGGGGTAGCCATGTCATTCATGTTAGGGTGTGGAGCTAAAAGCTTCAAACTGTTGCAGACACGAAAAAATAGGAGGTTGCTGAAGATCCAGAAGTACCGGCGTCGGCAGCATGACCGACGTCGGTCATCACCAGTGCAAAAGACAACCGGCGTCGGCAGGGAGTCGGCCGACGTCGGCAGCACCAGACAAGCAGGGACCGGCGTCGGTCGCCTGTGTGTTCCAAAACTGCTGTTGACGAACAGTCAGTTAAGTGAAGAGAGTGTTTGCATGTTAAATGACTAATTATAGTCACGAGCTGCGTGTCTAATTATTGTAGTTAGAGTTCTATTTTTGTAACCATGGGATTCTATTTAAAGACCCATGAGGCATGTATTGTAAGTCAAGCAAGCAAGTAAATCATTGAAGCATTGAAGCAAGATCAAGGAGATCTACAGGGGTAAGGTCAAGGAGATCAGCTGAAGTATTCAAGGAGGGGATAGCAACTCAGGTTGTTGAGTTGGTTGTGTTGAGCAAGAGAGAGAGGGAAGAAGGTCTTGAGGTGTGGAAAGCCTTTGAGGTGGAGGAAGAAGTGGCATCTTCCTTATTGTATTTTCTTCTAGTAGTATTTAATACAAGAGTGTGTATTGTCTCTCAAATTCTTTGCTGTCTCAAGTTTCTAGTTAATCATTCTAGTATAATTCCGTGTTTAATTGCTTATAAGAAAGTAATCAATTGTGCTTCCGTTGGATAAGGGGTTCCTAACAGTTGGTATCAGAGCTACGGTTTGCAGGGAGCAGGTTATTGTTTTTTTATTACAGGTCATTCACAGGGTTTTCTGATTGAATGGGAGTTCAGCAATGGCAGAAGAAAGTAAGCTACGAATGGAGAAGTTTAACGGCAAGAATTATCAACATTGGAGGATGCAAATAGAGGATTATCTGTATCAGAAAGATTTGTACTTACCGTTAGGTGGGGTTGCATGCAAGCCCACAGATATGAAGGATGAAGAATGGAGTGTTCTTGATCGGAAGGCTCTCGGTTCCATAAGGTTGAGCCTTGCATCGTCTGTGATTTCCAACTTATCACAGTGCAAGACAATGGAAGAGTTGATAAAATCCTTGGCGAATTTATATGAAAAGCCCTCGGCTTCTAATAAGGTATTTCTTATGAAGCAGTTATTTACTTTGCAAATGCAGGAAGGCGGATCGGTACATACTCATCTTAGTGATTTTCATGGTTTGGTAAACCAGTTAGCTTCAGTCAATATTGTTTTTGATGATGAAGTAAAGGCTCTTTTAATTTTATGCTCCTTCCCTGAAAGTTGGGATAGCTTGGTTATGGCAGTAAGTAATTATGCATCTGCTTCTAAAATCTTAAAAGTTGATGATGTTGTGAGTGTGATCTTGAATGAAGAAATACGCAGGAGAAGCACAGGTGAATCATCAGGGAATGCTCTAAGTGCAGAAAGCAGGGGAAGGCAAAGAGAGAAAGTAGAGCAAGGGAAATCAAGGTCGAAGGTGGGAGGGAGATCCGAATCCAGAGGTGTTATCTGCTGGTTTTGTGGAAAGAAAGGACACACAAAGAAGGAGTGTTGGTTGAGGGATAAAGAGAATCAACATGTAGGTAATGAAGAAGCAAAAGATGCAAATATTATGGTACAGGACGCTCTCATACTTTCTTTGGATAGTCAGGTAGGATCTTGGATTTTAGATTCTGGTTCTTCTTTTCATGCATCCCCAAACAGAGATTTGTTCCATGAGTATGAACAGAGAGACTTTGGAGTGTTTTATTTAGGGGATGGTACGCCTTGTCAAATAGTTGGCAAAGGAAAAGTGCAGCTGAGATTACAGATGGACAACACATGGGTGTTGAAGGAGGTCATGCATGTCCCAGTTCTGAAGCAGAGTTTGGTTTCTGTAAGAAGGTTGGGTGATGAGGAATGCACAATAACCCTCACAGCGGATTCTTGGAAGGTTACCAAGGGAGCACTTGTTTTAACAAGAAGTAAGAAAGTAGGTACTCTTTATTTATCTACTTGTATTGTTGATTCTACTTCTGGTTTATCTACTTCAGCTGTAGATTCGAAGACGTGGCGTAATAGGCTTGGTCACATGAATAAGAAGGGAATGGACGTTCTTGATTCAAAAAGTATGTGTTCAGATTCGGAAAGCATAGATAGAGTTCATTGCAGGAAAAGGAAATTTGATGCTTTTGACAGGAACAAAGAAGCCTTGGTGTTTATGGAGGAGATGAAGAACAGAGATCAGTCACAGGGGCTGAATAATTCTGAGCAGGGCAGTATGGACAGAGGTTTGATCGAAGATGAGCTCGCGGATGAAAATTTCATCACTTATAGGAACACACAGACACCGATGTCAGTCACTTGGGACCGACGTCGGTCAGGAAGATACCGACATCAGTCATGTGCAGACCAGCAGGGTCGGTAGAGTCAGGCAGAGAAGTCTGACGTCGGTCAGACAGGGACCGATGTCGGCAGGAGGGACACCGGCGTCGGCCAAGGAAACGACGTCGGCAATCAGGGTCAGTGCAGGGAACCGACATCGGTCGGGAGTAGACTGGGAGATGGCCGAGATCGATCACTGGAACGGATGTTGGGTGGACAACAAGCTGTCAAGGAGTCTCAAACACCCATATGGAGGTCAGAAAGGGTAAGTGAACCTCATATTCGTTGTTCACCTTCTTTATATTGCTTACTGATGGTCAAGAAACAGAAAGATAGAAGAAGCAATGCAGGTAGAATCCAGAAACAGTGGGAGCTTGGCATGGATGAGGAGTGTGAGCCCTTGGAGAAGAACCAAACAGGTATTTGTTGGTGGAGTTGTCAGCTAGAAAGAAGCACTGAATGAGGGATGGATTCCCATGTTAGAGAAGAGAGTGGATGGACACGTGAGACAGAAGGCTATGGTATATGGTCTTGATTAGGCTGCAGGACAATGGAGGTTTGACCATTGTATTTATCTTTACCAGGTTGAATAATATTAGCTACATTATCCTGTTACTGTATTGTGGTGCTTGTTGCAGGATTTCATATACAGGGAGTTTTCTGAGCTAAGGGTAGAGTTGGTTTAGAAATATGTCATGAAGAATTTGGGAGTAGCAAAATTCTTTTGGCATAAGTGACAGGTATGGCATCACAGGTTTTGTGGTGGTTGGTCTTCAAGAGTGACTTTGAAGAGGGATACAGAGCCAAGGAAACAAAGTAGATGGTGTACAGGTACAGGTACAGTTGCAGCTGTTTATCTCCAAGTGGGAGATTGTTAGGGTGTGAAGCTAAAAGCTTCAAACTGTTGCAGACACGAAGAAACAGGAGGTTGCTGAAGATCCAGAAGTACCGGCGTCGGCAGCATGACTGACGTCGGTCATCACCAGTGCAGAAGGCAACCGACGTCGGCAAGGAGTCGGCCGACATCGGCAGCACCAGACAAGCAGGGACCGGCGTCGGTCGCTTGTGTGTTCCAGAACCGCTGTTGACGAACAGTCAGTTAAGTGAAGTGAGTGTTTGCATGTTAAATGACTAATTATAGTCACGAGCTGCGTGTCTAATTATTGTAGTTAGAGTTCTATTTTTGTAACCATGGGATTCTATTTAAAGACCCATGAGGCATGTATTGTAAGTCAAGCAAGCAAGTAAATCATTGAAGCAAGGTCAAGGAGATCTACAGGTGTAAGGTCAAGGAGATCAGCTGAAGTATTCAAGGAGGGGATAGCAACTCAGGTTGTTGAGTTGGTTGTGTTGAGCAAGAGAGAGAGGGAAGAAGGTCTTGAGGTGTGGCAAGCCTTTGAGGTGTAGGAAGAAGTGGCATCTTCCTTATTGTATTTTCTTCTAGTAGTATTTAATACAAGAGTGTGTATTGTCTCTCAAATTCTTTGCTGTCTCAAATTTCTAGTTACTTAATCATTCTGGTATAATTCCGTGTTTAATTGCTTATAAGAAAGTAATCAATTGTGCTTCCGTTGGATAAGGGGTTCCTAACAATTTAAACGACCAAGCAACCCATGCTTTTACAATGATATTTAATATGATTTCAACGCCAAACTCAAGACTGGGACTGCCGCAGCATGGGCCACTCATTCTGAAAAGCGCCTAAGTCTTCCTTTTGATGATATATATATTGTAACCTCCAAGTGAGGAAGAGATCTCTCATTTTTTGTATGGCACAGCCCTGCCAAATTTTTCACCTTGAATCAATAGAAAGTGTTTTATCTCTATTTGGTTGGATATATCTCTGAGTGTGCTTGAGTATAAACCTTGTGTCCAGTCATTGTTCCATGATGCTTTCAAAGGCTTGATACCAGCACACCTGGTATAGACAAAGCGCCATTCTTGCAGGTAGTAAATAGAGCTGTATTTGGAGCACAGAGATAGAAGGTTATCACACAGTGTGTCTTCTTACAGCACCTGTGGTAAGTTCATCTTTTGTGTGTCTTCATTAAGCCTTTTTGTTAAGTTCTCTGTAGTCTAGTCCTTTTATCAAGTAGTGTATGTATGTGCCCTTATGGTTTGAAGTGTGAGCAAATGAGTAGATCAAAGTTTTTTGGTGCATCACCATCTTAGCTTAGGTTCTGCTTTAGTAATCCTTCTCTCTTTTCAACCCCCCCCATTATATATATTAGCAAATGTTACTAAAATAATTCAGAGATGCATCAAACGGAGCTAGCCCTTATCTAGAGATTCTCCCCTCAGTTTTGTCAAACCCACAGGCAAGAGGAGAGTCTCCATTGTGCCGCATGGAAGAGAGAAGCCCAGTCTTCTCTCAAGGGTGCAATCCACAGCGTCAAAAGTTTTAACACGCCCGGTGGGACAAACTAATTTTTATCCAAAGAGTTGAATTTTGGTGTGTTCTTCAACCAAATAGCGTTTGGAGGCTTTTTCATCAACACCAATGGCAACTCCAAGTTGAATCAGCTGGTTAAGCAGTCCTGATGCCATCAAGAAATCACAGTTTGGTATGTATAATTCCATTGCTCAGAAGCATGGACCTTGTTTTCCTTCATATAACTTTGATCAAGCTCAGGTTGTTCATGGAATCACCTCAAGCCGCTGTCCTGGTTACCCTTCACCTAGTGTAAAAGAAGTAACGCTGGAGTTTGAGAAGCAAGTGATGGAGATAAACAGATTGTATGAGCAAGATAGATATCAGCAAGAACTTATGTACAAAGAGGAGTGCTTGTTTAGGCAAGCTCAGGGCTTGCAATCCATGAAGAAGGAAGTAGCAAAATGGAAGAGTCCATTTATTCAAGGCAGTCAGCCTTGTGTGCCTTCTCCCATTCCAAAGCAACCCCCTCCTATTCTAAAGAAAGACCCCTCTTGTGCACCAAATCCTTTCTACCAGATAGCGCTTGCTCACTTTAGCTCATCTGATGCAACCTCCCCTGCTCTTAATCCCTTGCACCTAGCTTTCCAACATCAAAAGGTTTTAGAGCAACCTCCCATGGAAATGAACCTTCTTAATTCCTTAGATTGTGAATCCTCCTTTGAAGGGTATACCATGAACCAACACGTCTCTCTTCTAGAAAATCTTCCTGTACATCAACAGTCTCTTCCTAGTCTTCCTCGACCTCCTCAAGTCTCTCAACATGATGTCAAGATTCCAACTTGGAGGAGGGAATACCATGAAGTAGCTCAGAGCCTCGAATAAGATAAAGCTGCTCCTACTCATGGTGATGCTTATGATCTCCAAGAAAATATAGCCAGGAAAATTGCAGAGTTGGAGTCTAGAATGAGATTTCTCAACCAAAGTGTGATGGACGGTTCAGATCAAGCAGAAGATCCTACATTTGAACACACCCCATCTACACTCCTTCAAGAGAGCTATCAAGCCACATCTGATATAGATGAGGTGTTGGCCAAATGGAAGGAAGAGAATCATTCAATTCTAGCTCAAGGATTGCCTCCTCTTCCACATGAGTTTGTCCATTAACCCTCCACTCCATGCTTTCTCAAGGAGGAACCTGTTTTGAAAGAGGCAAGTGAAGAAAAGAGGATCCAATTTGCCGCTGATCAATAAGCTCTCATGGATGACAATGAGGAGGAAATCATCATGGATGCTCCCTTTGAAGACATCATCAACAATGGAGAAGACACAGGGCATGCATACATGCGGATGTTCCAGCAATATGAAGAGGAAAGTAAGCATGGTGAGCTCTCTCCTCCCTTGTTTGATGAACTTCCTTGTTGCTTTGATGAGGAGGATGACCATGCCATGGAACCCAAGTTGGAGGAGGATCCGGAGGATGTCTTTGAAGAACTAGAGACTCTGGTTTTTGAGCAAGAAAAGGAGAGCACTGTTCATCTTGAGGAAAGCTTTGAAGAAGAGAACCTTGAGCAAGAAGGTGATGCTCTGTGGGATGAGCAATCAGTCTATGATCTCATTTCAGACATCACAACAGTCACCCTTATTCAAGAAAGCCATGATGAAGTAGAGGATCAATTTGACAGGGTTTTCAATGAAGCAAAAGGGGACAAGTCAATCCATGATGCATATCAAGGGGCTTATGGTGATAAGCTAGAAGCCATTGATTTCTTGATGAAACACATCAGCATGAAGGGCCAACATGAGGCAGTCTCCAAAAAGCAAAGTGAATACACAGATGTTGGAGACATGTTTGACCCTGATCCACTCGGATACAAGCCAATCAAAGTGGCAGGCAAGAAGAGCAAGCCACCAAATCTCCATTCCATTCAGTCACTTGTCTGGCACCATAAGTTTTCTTGCCATGAAAAAGACTTAAGAAGTTTTCCCTTTGATCCAAGAGGGAGGCAAATATACCTGGTTAGCTGTACATAGTAGTTTACTTTTAGTTTTTCTTTCCCTGTTTTCCCTAAGTGTTGTTTGCATAGGTGTAGTGTTTTTTAGCTTTTGTTGTGTGTGTTTTCCTTTGTGTTTGAGGCAAAGCTTTGTTGGTTCATAGGTCTTTAGAAAGCTGTTGCTAACTCTTTTCAAGCTGCGTTTTGACTCCGTGCCCAATGGACTTTGAGGCTACTGGTTTCTTAAGCATAGCAGGCATGCTTCCCCTGGGAATCACCAATTTGTTGACCATTTTGGTCCTGCAGGCCAAAATTGGTCTCCTTCCCCTGCTATTCTGAGCCATCAGTCGTGGATTTGGTTTGCACAAGTCTTTCGGCAAAGAGATGGACCAGTTCAAAGATGCAAGGCTTTTACAAAGCTTCTTCAGACATTTTGTCCGAAGAAATTCACAAGGAAAGAGACCAAAGTTTGAAGGCACGTTTCCTAAAAGTATGAAATAGTGGTTCAACGTCAGAGCTTTGAACTTTGAACTTAGGACTTTGAACTTGGAAATATTGAACCGTTGAACTGTTGAACCATTGTAGGTTAAAACAGTTGGTTCAAATTGTTGGTTCAAGCGGTTGGTTCAAGCGATTGGTTCTACCAGTAGGTTCAACGATACATTAAATCCACAAGGGAACTAAGTGAACACGACTCCTTGCAGAATATAGAGTGTTGGACTTTTGAACCGTTGAACCATTGAACTCCGAAAAAGGGTTCAGGTTCAATCGAAGGGTTCAAAGTCATAATTGAAAAAACCCGAAATGGCGAGCGGATTCATCAAACAGCGAAGGGCAAAGGATTCCTTCGGATTTTTTGTCCTAAGGAAATCCACGGCGAACAAAGGCAAAAAAAAAATTCCTTTGAAAAATACAAGGTAAAGGACCAAATCAGAAAAATTGAAATGCACATTCCTTCGGACATTTTGTTTGAAGGAATTCAAGAAGAGAAAGGGCCAAGACTCCAAAGAAAAAAGGACTAAGGCCTTCACGATAAGCTCCGAAGACAAAAAGATAGCCCGAGAGCTGAGTTGCAAGGAAATAGACAAAAATAGTGAAAGTGTGACCATGCACACAAAAGCCAAGCGCAGAAGAAGACAAAATAGTCCAGGTGGCACAGGAAGCGTCGGCAGAAGAGTTATTACTGCGGGTGAAACAATCCTTAAGAAATGGTCACCAAAGGGCACAAGCATTCAATGGTGTGGCCTGTTTTTCTTCATTTGAGCATGGGTGAGCAGACAATTGCGTAAGTTTCATAAAGAGGGGCGGCCTTGTCATTCAAACGACCAAGCAACCCATGCTTTTACAATGATATTTAATATGATTTCAACGCCAAAGTCAAGATTGGGACTGTCGCAGCATGGGCCACTCATTTTGAAAAGCGCCTAAGTCTTCCTTTTGATGATATACATATTGTAACCTCCAAGTGAGGAAGAGATCTCTCATTTTTTATATGGCGTAGCCCTGCCAAATTTTTCACCTTAAATCAATAAAAAGTCTTTTACCTCTATCTGGTTGGATATATCTCTCAGTGTCCCTGAGTATTAACCTTGTGTCCAGTCATTGTTCCATGATGCTTTCACAGGCTTGATACTAGCACACTTAGTAAAAAGAGCTGTATCTGGAGTGCAGAGATAGGAGAAGGTTATCAGACAGTGTGTCTTCTTACAGCACCTGTGGTAAGTTCATCTTCTGTGTGTCTTCATTAAGCCTTTTTGTTAAGTTCTCTGTAGTCTGGTCCTTTTATCAAGTAAAATGTATGTATGTGCCCTTATGGTTTGAAGTGTGAGCAAATGAGTAGATCAAATTTTTTTGGTGCATCACCATCTTAGCTTAGGTTTTGCTTCAATAATCTTCCTCTCTTTTCAACCCCCCCGTTATATATATATATATATATATATATATATATATATATATATATTAGCAAATGTTACTGGAATAACTCAGAAATGCATCAAAGGGAGCTAGCCCTTATCTAGAGATTCTCCCTTCAGTTTTGTCAAACCCACAGGCAAAAGAGGAGTCTCCATTGTGCCGCGTGGAAGAGAAAAGCCAAGTCTTCTCTCAAGGGTGCAATCCACAGTGTCAACATGTAATTTTTTATATTAATGGCTTTTCAACCATGTAAAAAGGATCCCTCTTTTAGTAAGACCAGACTCTGCCATTGTTGAGTTGTGTAACTATTGTCAACCTGGAGCTGCGCCCTAAATCAAAGACGTGCACGAAATGGCCAGTCCTCTATTCGGCTGAAACAATGGGATCTTCTCACGAGGGTGGGTGCCTCAACGGTGAGAAAAACCTCCAGAGAAGGCTGGTTCCTGTATGATGTATCAATGAGGATCTCTACTCTATGCTGCGAATCTACCACGGAAAAGGGAGAGAAACTTGAAAGGGAAATCCTACCTAAAAAAGGGTGATACACCAGAAGTTTGATCCACCCAACTGTTGACGCAGTGAATTGCACCTTGGATAGGAGGCTGAGCTCCTGCCTTCCACACGTCAAAATGGAATCTCACCTCTCGCCTATGGGACCGGCAAAGCTGGAGGGGAGAGTCTCTAGATAGGGCTAGCTCCCTCTGATGTATCCTTTAGGCCCTGGTTTCTCCTACTACTAACAAATAAATGTAAAAAAGGGGGGGTTGAAAAGGGAGAGAGATGCTGAAAACAAAACCTAAACCTAAACTTAAAATAAAGGTGATACACCAGAAGTGATGACCCACCCAGCCCGAATATACACTATTCACCAAGAAGAAGCGCTCATACACTTCATCTGATGTGGAAAACTCTTCTGTGTTAGTGAGTCAGGGGTTCGTAGAGATACAGGGAGGAATGAACTATCAAAAGTGTTCTGAGACACACTTTGACAGCGTATTCACATGCGCCTATATTCTTGCTGTAGACACTTCGGCAGACCTGCAGAAAAGAAACTTCACAATGCGCTAGACATGTTGAAATAAATCTGTGAGAAGCATAAAAGGAAATGACTTAACACAAAAAGAAAACATAGAATGGAGGTAAAAATGCTAAGTCTTGATTCAAGGTAAAAATCTGGCAGAGTTCTGCCTTACAAGCCTCAAGAGATTTTTGGGCAGAGTTTTGCCTTAAGGCTAAGAATTGGTTTTTCTCAAATGAGAATTTTTTACAATATATAAAAAGATGAGAGAACTTGGCGCTTTTTGGGAAAGACTTTGGCGCTCTTTTTTCAAGTTGGCCCATGTGCGTTGAGAGCATTGGGAAGAGGAAGTCACTGTTGCTGATGTCATTCTTCTAGAAAATGCCTGCTGGAACCACGCTGTGTAATCACCGATCTTGACTTTGGCATTCAAGCGTTAATGTGAAAGCATGGCCGCGCCTCTTTTCTGCAAACAAATTGCTCTTTCCAGATATTCACGCGGTTTGTCCCCTTATACAAAATGGAGAAGACAGGCCACGCCGTTTACTGTTTGCGCCGTTTGGTGACCATCTGGCAATAACTCGCCTCCTCTTTGCCACTTGGACTGCTTTGTCTTTTCCTTGCCTTGTCTCATCCTGGTTTTGTCCCTTTCTGGCTCCTTCGCCCCTCGGGACTATCTTTTGGTGGGTCGTTGCGTTCCTTGGGCTCTTCCTACTTGCCTTGGCCATTTTCTGCGATTTTTAAATAAGTGACACGTGGCACGTTTCGCTGCTCCTAGAAAATCATGTCAAATCCTTTCGCATTTGCCACTTGGCGCCTTCCGGGGCTTGCTTTTTCTGGTGAAAAATTGATGTTCACGGACCCGTCACTGTGTTTGAATACCAACGGACCTGTCACCCCTTGGACTTTCTTCGGCTTTCTTGCTTCGGCCTTTTTTGCGGGCTCCCTTCTTTGGCAAGAGCCCCCCGCAAGGGCACATACCCTTCGGGCGGTCTTCTTTCTCCTCGATGGGTTTCTTGCTTTGGGCTTTTCCCGCGGGCCTCTTTCCGGCGAACTTTTTTTCCTTGCGGACAATTTTCTCGCGGACAAAAATTCAGCCAGAATTGTTTCGGCCGCTTTGATTTCTTTCGAAAATTCTCACTGGACTTTTTTGGCGCAGTCTTCTTCCAAATTTCTTCGGACTTTTTGTCCGAAGGAATTCCTTCAGACAAAAAGTCCGAAAGAATTCATTCAATGCCTCAGTCTTTTCTGCGCATTTTGAATTTGCCTTCAAAGTGCCCTTTCGAATTCCTTCGGACAAAAAATCCGAAGGAATTATGCCTTTGCCTTAACAGAATTCCGAAAAGAACTTACCTTTGCGGCTTTCTCTTTGTGGCCTCTTCGAAAGTGTTCCCTGCCCTCAGCAAAGGCTCTTGTCCTTCAGGAGACTTGAACTTTTGATTGAACCGCTCCTTCGAACCAAGCCGTTGAACCAAGCTTTGAACCAAACATTGAACCAAGCTTTGAACCAAACCATCCGAACCAAGTTGTTGAACCGACTGAGTGAACCGAGTGATTGAACCATCTGATTGAACCGAAGCATTGAACCAACTGATTGAACCAAAGCATTGAACCAACTAAATGAACCAAAGCAATGAACTTTGCCGATTGAACTAAAGCGTTGAACCGAAGCATTGAACCGGTTCAATGGTTCAACGGTTCAAAGATGCTAACTTCCTTGTGAATTTCTTCATACAAGAGTCCGAAGAAGCTTTGTAAAACCTTGCACTCTTTGACTAGTTCTTCATCTGCCGAAAGACTTGCCTGCAGAGTCCGTAGAAAATCCATCTCTGCAGAGTCCGTAGAAATGGACCTGCAAAGTCCATAGAAATCTCTTGCCTGCAAAGTTCGTAGAAAAGGACCTGCAAAGTCCGTAGAAACTTGTAGAGTCCGTAGAAATTTGCAAGACTCGTGCAAAATCAAAAAATGAATTGGCTCAAAACAACAGGGAAAGACGGGGACTGATTTTTGGCCTGTTGGGCAAAAAATGGTCAACACCAACTTGGAACCTTGAACACTGAAAAAACAAGGAAAAAAAAGACCTTTGATTTCAATCAATCACTTATGCATAAGTATTTCATGAAGAGGTTCGCTCCCATGACTAAAACATGAGGGAAAACGATGGAGAGAGCTCTGATACAAGACACTTTGCAGCCACCTAACATCCACTTACAGTTTCAGCAAAAGACGTAAAGAACAATGAACATGACCTGCATAAGGATAATCTAGCAACTAGGTATAAATCAAAATTTGCGAAGGGAGAGAAATCTACCACATATGCAAATTGCTGAAGAAATATACACTATGCCAGCACTTGAAATCTGAAAGTACAGTCCTATTGATTGAAGAGGTTACACAACTCACCAACGGCAGAGTCTGGTCTAGCCAAGAGAGGGATTGGATATTTTTAATCAAGGCTGAAAGCCATTTTATAAAAAATTACAAGAGACCAAAGATTGGCGTTGAAAATTTGAAGATAAGGATTAACTTAGGTTAACTCAAGGCTGAGTTGGCCTTTCAATAAAATATGTTTTCTCCTTGTCTTTGCATGAAGCTTCTTGCGCTTGAGGAAGTGAACTTGTCTTTGTTATGAACCGCCCACCTCTCTTTGCATGAAAATCCACGCCAATGTCAATTTTAGAACTCTACGAGCTTGCTTGATGCCGAGTTGGAACGTTTGAAAGCTGAGTTAACCGTTTGGTACGCTGAGTTGGACGAAGAGATCATTCTCCCTCGCATGGAAAGCTCCTAGTGGATGCAGCATTTAACAATTAGTCAACTCTAAATCTGGAACAGTCAACTCAACATTCGAATTTGGTACTTCGATTGACGCTGAGTTGGACCCTCGGATGCGTGAGTTGATCTAGAGATGAGCAGGACTTCAACAACCAGTCAACTGAAGCTTTGACCGATGTTCGAAAATAGCCCCTGCTTGCATGTATTTTAAACTTGTTCTGGTCTGCCTGTTTGTGTCTATTTCTAGCGGGATTCTATATTTGGATGTATTTTTTTCGGACTTCTCTTATTTCCACTTTTGGGTGTCTCGGCGTAATTCTTTCAAATTTTATTGAAGGGGCCTGTCCGAATTTCTTCGGACTTTTTGTCCGAAAGAATTCCTTCAGACAAAAAGCCCGAAGGTTTGTTTTTGGCACGTTCCCTTTGCTATTTGCCCTGTCGGCTTTTTGTTTGGACTGCTAAGTCATTTTCCCGTGGACAAAATGTCTGCAAGAATTATATTGGCCTCTTCCTTTGGCCTTCGGAATTCTTCTTTGGGATTATTTTCTCGGACTTGTCTTCGGACTTTCCTATGGCAAATTTTCTGCTAAATGATTTCCGTCGGACAAATTGTCCGCTTGAATTGTCCTGACCCTGTCACTTTTCTGCAGACCTTGATTTCCCTCAGTTTTTTTATTGCGCGGCCATTTCTCCAAATTTCTTCAAACTTTTTGTCCAAAGGAATTCCTTCGGACAAAAAGCCCGAAGCAATACTTTGTTCTTTGCCTTTGTTTCAATGGACTTTGCTGTCCACTGCCTTCCGAAAAGTACCCTTCGGAAAAAACACAGAGGTACAGACACTGACCAAGTGCCCTCCGCAAGGGCTCGTGGCTCTCCCTCTGTGCCCTTCGAAAAAATTGCAATGGTCACCCGGGTTTTTGCAAAGGTCCGAATCTGCTCCTATACCTTCCCAAAGGGTAGGTGCCCTTCGAGATCGTTGAAAAGGACCCTTTCTTTCAGCCTCTCCTTTGTTGACTTGGGTGGACTTTTGGATTCTCCAAAGTATTCCTTCGGACAAAAAGTCCGAAGGAATTACTTCCTTTGTCTTATAGGCTCCCCTTTGTTAAATCCTTTAGCACTTCTCCGAAGATCTGTCCTTAGCAAAAGCCTTTCTTGATGAACCATTCCCTTGTTTATTCTCCTCTTGTAGCAAAGGCTCCTTACCAAGAAAAACAATGTATTCTTCCTTCCTTGGCTACAGACGTGAACTTTCTAAATGGCAAGAGACAATCTGACTTGTGAAAGATTTGTCAACAATAACCTCTTTAATCAATAGGACTGTATTTTCAGATTTCAAGTGTTGGCATAGTGTACATTCATTCAACAATTTGCATACGTGGTAGATTTCTCTCCCTTCCCAAATTCTGATTCGTACCTAGTTGTTAGCTTATCATGTTATGCAGGTCATGTTCAGTGTTTTATAGGTCTTTTATTGAAGATGTAAGTGGATGTTAGGTGGCTGCATAGTGTCTTGTATTAGACCTCTGTCCAGCGTTTTTTCTCACGTTTTGTCATTGGATCGAACCTTCTCATGAAATACTTATGCATAGTGATCAATTGAAATCAAAGGTCTTCCTTTTCCCTTATTTGTTTAGTGTTCAAGGTTCCAAGTAGGGTGGATCAACATTCTGGTGTATCATCGTCATTAGGTAGGATTTCCCCTTCAAGTTTCTTTCTCCCTTTTCCATGGTAGTCCGCAACACAGAGTAGAGATCTTCATTGATACATATTACAGGAACCAGCGTTCTCTGGAGGTTCTTCTCACCATTGAGGCACCCACCCTAGTGAGAAGATCCCATTGTTACGACCGGAGAGAGGATTAGCCATTTCAGCACGTCTTTGATTCAGGGTGCAACTCCAGGTTGACAATAGTTTTTGGCACGCCTGGTGGGACCCGTTTGGCGCTAGTCTTAATGAAATCACAGTTGCAGCAGCGTTCTTCAAGAAGTATTTGGCGATTCTAAGCTCAGGTGGTTGCTTTTAATAATCCAGTCACACTTTCCATGTAAGTATTGCATTATCATGAATGAGTTTTGATGGTTGTATATTCCTATGCTATGTTTCCTTATCAGCCCAATGATGGATCATACCAGCCTTATCATGATGCCTATGAGCCTTTTTATGAACCTAATCAGTCTTATCAAGAGTATTATCAAAGCTATGTTGAGCCATATTAGTCATATGAGCAGCCTTGGCTCCAAGAAAGAATGGATGAGATAGAGCTCAAAATACTAGCATATGCGAAGCAAGTTTGTTCAAACTCTCAATATGAAGAAGTGCATGGTCTATTCCAAAATGTGTCCAATGATCCAAAAGAGATAAATGAGCTGTGTATTTTTGTATTAGAGAAGATGGAGGCTTGGGATAGGCAGAAAATCGAGTTGAGTCACTTGTCTACAAAGGGTTCTTGTACTCCTTAATCTCATGAGGTTCTTAACCATGCCCAGTGTGTGCCGAGGGAGCCTCCTAGTTGGAGTCAAGAGCCTATTCAAGTGACTATTCATGAGACTAAACCTTCCTATAGTCCCCTTTCCTCACCAATCATCCCTCAAGCTCAAGTTGTCTAGGAAAACAAACAGGTTTCAGACTTTGATGAGGTGATAGCCAAGTGGAAGGAACAAAATACAGAGGTCTTTAAGAGTTTCTTTCCTTCCTCTCCAAAACTCCCTAGATAATTCCATTGCCCTCAAGATTCCAAAATATGATCAGGATCAACCTCCCATGCTTCATTTTTCCTCTCAAATAAATGAATTTCATCACCCTCCCACCATCTCCCTTCTTCAGGGGGACCCTGTTCTTTGGAGGATTGAGAAAGAGGTTGCAGCTACAGGGCAAGTTCTTGCACAGTGTGTGGAGGATGCTTCAGATGTGTTTAAGGAAGAATTTCCTATTGATACTTCACTTAAGGTTGTAGTTGAGCATCCAATTATATTTAAGATGTAGAGGAACTCCAAGAGGGGTTGGTGCAAATTGAAGTCATAAATGAGTTACAAGTATCTCCTATTGAGAAGGATCCAGATAGCTTTCAAGTTGATTCAGTTCAAATAGATCAAAATGAGGAACAAAAAAATGATTGGCAGCTATACCTTGAATCTCTACAAGAGATTGAAGAGCTTTGTATGGATATGTTGACTATTGAAGAGCATGTTTATGAGAAATCTGATCAAGAATCACCTATTCAAGTTCATAATACAGATTGGGTTGCCTATTCAAAGCTCCTTGAAGAGCTGGATGAACTTGCAGCAGTCGATAAAAAGGGTGTGGCCACTCAAGAACAATTATCACTTGACAAGGTGGTAGATGACAAGCAATGCAAAAAATATCAGGAAGTACTTGATGAGTTTGTCTTTGTTGGTGACTGGTTTGATGTTGATGACTCATTTGAGAAGATGCTAATACATTTGGTGGATAATAAAAATGCCTTATCAAAGGTTATGATTGATAAACATCTTGCCTTGCAACTAATACCATCTCTTGGAGTGACTGAGTTTAAGAATTTATCTTTTGATCCAGCTGGATCGTGCTTTGTCATGGTTAGTTAGATTCTTTGTTAGTTTGTTTTCCTCCAAGTGTTGTTCCAGCACATTAGTTCCGTTCAGTTATGTTCCAATAAGTGCTTGTTTGCACTTTTGTTTTTTAGTTACTTTTCCTGCTTTCGTGTGTTTCCCTTCTTATTTTGAAGGAGAAAGGTTACTTCAGCGATGATCAGCGGAGATTTTCTGTCAGAAATCAAGTTTATCATTGTTTTGGAAGTTCAAATAGCATCTATATGGTCTGAGTTCTCAAGCATAGCAGGCATGCTTCCCTGTGAGTCGTTAGAAATGTTGGCCATTTTTTGGCCTACATACCAAAATTTTGCCTAAGTGTGAGAGTGTAGGCATTCAAGCAAGACTTTGGGTTTTACACAACAAAAGACTTCGGGTTTTTTGGAAATTGAAGTCTTCGGGTTTTACAAGAGACACAACTTATTTCACTTTATGAGTAATCAACAGTTGAAACCCCTCAGCAGAAGTAATCCGGGTTGGAAAACTCGAATTACTCTTGACAGTGCAAATTGGGTTTTGAGAAGTGCTTTGCTTATGAAAGTTTTATCAGTAGAAGTAATCCGGGTTGGGAAACCCAAATTACTCTTGACAGTGCAAATCAGGTTTTGAGAAGTGCTTTGCTTTTGAAAGTTTTATCAGCAGAAGTAATCCGGGTTGGAAAACCCGAATTACTCTTGACAGTGCAAATCGGGTTTTGAGAAGTGCTTTGCTTATGAAAGTTTTATCAGCAGAAGTAATCCAGGTTGGAAAACTTGAATTACTCTTGATAGTGCAAATTGGGTTTTGAGAAGTGCTTTGCTTATGAAAGTTTTATCAGTAGAAGTAATTCGCGTTTAGAAACCCGAATTACTCAGGATAGTGCATTTTGGGTTTCCCAGGGTAAATGACTTATCTCTTTTTATAAGTAACAAGCAATGAAGAATCCGAAGTAGGTGCCAGTGAAGAGTCCAAATGATTCCTTCAGAATAATTGTCAAACACAGAGGATATTGACATTTTTTTCGCAAGATAAAAGTCCAAATGAAAGAATAAACCAAGGGTCAACGGAATTCCAAAGGAAATGGACCAAACAAAGCCTGCAAGAAGTCAAAGCGAAAAAACCCGAGGGAATAAAGAAGGAAAAGAAAAATTTAGAAGGAAAGATATCCTTCGGATTCTTTCAGACTTTTTGCCCGAATGATTCCTTCGGGAAAAATGCAAACAAATCAACAAAAAGGGGCAGAAAATAATAAAGCCAAGGAGATAATAAAAGTCCGCAAGAAAACCAAAGGTAAATCCAGGGGGCAAGACATAAGAGCCAAAGAGAATAAAATCGGAAAAATTGGCAAGAAAGAAATCCGAAGGAATATAAGACCAAAGAGATAGACAAAAAACCCGAAGATAATATATACAGGCAAAGCAGAATATCCGAAGAAAATCCGCAGATAAAAAAGAATATTTGAAAGAATTAGGCTAAGGAAATAGCCAAGAACTCCGAGGAAATATAGACCAAATATAGACAAAATAATCCAAAAATAGAATCCCGCCAAAAATAGACACGATCAGACAGAGCAAAATAAGAGAAAATACATGCGAAGAAGGGCTATTTTTCGTAGATTTCTAAGTTTCAGTTGACCCACAGTTTGACTAGTCAAAGTCACGCTTCTCCAAACGTTCCAGCAGTCCAAGTAGAGCTCATCTATTGACTCTTAACGTGGATTTCCATGCAAAGAGAGGTGGGCATTTTAACAAGCCCAGCCGTTCACTTTCAAACGCCAAAGAGCTAGTCTCTAATTTTAGACATCGCTCCGCCGATCATGCATAAGCAAAGTCAAACGTTTGAACCCACCCTCCACTTTTCAACACAAGAAATTTTCATGCAAGACAAAATAGACTTTTGTAAACGCTGAGTTGGTTTGAGTTTACTCCCTCTCTATTTTCAAATGCCAATCTCTTGGCTTTTTGTAATTTTCCATATTAATGGCTTTTCAGCGTTGTAAAAAGGATCTCTCTCTTGGTAAGACCAAACTCTGTCATTGTTGAGTTGTGTAACCTCTTTAATCAATAGAAGGATTGTATTTTCAGATTTCAAGTGCTGGCATAGTGTACATTCATTCAACAATTTGCATACGTGGTAAATTTTTCTCCCTTCCCAAATTTTGATTCGTACCTAGTTACTAACTTATCATGTTATGCAGGTCATGTTCAGTGTTTTATAGGTCTTTTGTTGAAGCTATAAGTGGATGTTAGGTGGCTGCATAGTGTCTTGTATCAGACCTCTGTCCATCGTTTTCCCTCACGTTTTGTCATTGGATCGAACCTTCTCATGAAATACTTATGTATAGTGATCAATTGAAATCAAAGGTCTTCCTTTTCCCTTGTTTGTTCAGTGTTCAAAGTTCCAAGTAGGGTGGATCAACATTCTAGTGTATCACTGTCATTAGGTAGGATTTCCCCTTCAAGTTTCTTTCTCCCTTTTCCATGGTAGTCCACAGCGCAGAGTAGAGATCTTCATTGATACATCTTACAGGAACTAGCCTTCTCTAGAGGTTCTTCTCACCATTGAGGCACCCACCCTCGTGAGAAGATCCCATTGTTTCAACCGGAGAGAGAATTAACCATTTCAGCACGTCTTTGATTCAGGGTGTAACTCCAGGTTGACAACAGTGAGCTTGATCAAATTTGAGCTGAGGGATCACTTCTCTAATCTCTTCCTTATTATCCACTTTTTCCATCATGATACATGAATTTATTTTGGTATGTAATCAATTATTCCATTGGGACCAGCAGTCAAATTTGAACCTGTCACAGCTCGTCAAAGGGCTTCGAACCTGTCCTAGAAGTGCGAAAAAAAAATGGCCGTAAAAAAAAATGCCGAGTATAAAAAGTCCCTGACAATTTAAAAGGGCTGTAAAATTATTAAAATGACAAAGGGCAAGGTTGAAAAATGCCCATTGATAGATGACTCGGCAGGTTTAGGTGGCACTGGACATAGGTGGCGGTTTAGGTGGCAATCGGCAGTGGGCACACTCTTCGAGTGGGTACTAGGCACGTTCAGCCCCGTATTTGATTGCGCGTTTATGGCCATTGAAAACATCCATTTCACTTCTGGTAAACATACACATTGAATATATTTCTTTGACTACGTTAGCACATATACTCACAAAAATGAAATAAAAAAAATCTGCCAGCCCATGCTTCCAATGCCCTTTGACCACTACAGCTGTTAGAAAGAGGGCTGACCAAGACCAGATCTGCCTTTCAACACTATAAAGCAAGGAAGGAAACCCAAGATAGCATGAGTAGATTGCAGATTCATTCTAACACAGGAATTTGGGTAATATTGCAGGCCTTAATACATTTAGAATTTTTCAAGTTATGTCTTGTATGACTGTTGAACTCCCTGGTAATAGCCTTAGATGGTTTAACAATGCCCAGGGTTTTGAATTCAAGAAGGCTGCGGAGGCAAATATGTCTTGTATTGTAGCATCAGCAACTGGTTCCCCTGTTTTGGGCTCTTGCAGGTCTCCTTCTATAGTGGGTCTTGTTGACAATTCTTCCACAGGGCAAAATTGTCAACCTTACTATTCGGAAGATGGTCTTATGGTACCAGTTTGTCTTGTAAATCAGTTTTTTGGGGTCCTTAAATAGACACCTCCAGCCATGTAAATTGGTAAAGATAGCTACAGCCATCCTTGAAATTAACCTACAGGCCTGTAGGTTTATTTACAGATGAAAGAAAGTGATCATAAGCATGAGCACAAGCAGCCATAAAGAATATGCATATGCAGGCGACAAAGGATTTATTAGCTAAACTAAAGGTCCTTACGCATGTTCATCACTTGAACCTAGTGCGATTCATTGGTTACTGTACAGAGGAATCTCTATTTCTTGTCTATGAATTTATTGAGAATGGAAACTTAAGTCAACACTTACATGGATTTGGGTTGATGGAACCGCTATCATGCCCTGCTAGGGTACAAATTGCACTTGATTCTGCTAGAGGTTTAGAATATATTCATGATCATACTATTCCGGTTTATATCCACCGAGATATTCAATCAACCTATATTTGATTGACAAAATTTTCGTAGCAAGGTTGCAGATTTTGGATTGACAAAGCTTACAGAATTGGGAAGGGCATCAGCAACATTGCCTAAACTTCTAGTTGGAACATTTGGATATATGTCCCCCGAGTAAGTTTTCCGGGCTAGAAAATCCTATCCACATTTTTTTTTTGGATATTAGGTGGAGGAAAATAGTTGGATATTATAGTCCTCAACAAGGGACGTTTCCAAAAAAGCCCATGAAAATATAAATACAAAGCAAAGAAAAGTTAAGGAAATCCTTCGGACAAAAAATCCGAAGGATTCCTTCGGAATAATTGTCAAACACAAAGAAGGAGACTAACATTTTTCCGCAAGATAAATGTCCAAAGGAAAGAATAGACCAAGGAGATATTCAAAAAACCCGAAGGAATATAACAAAGGCAAAGCAAAAAAATTGAAGGATATCCTTTGGAAAAGTTGAAGACAGAAACCCAAAGGAAAGAATGGTCATGACAAGAATTCCGAAAGATGAAGCCAAGGGTCAACAGAAAGACGGCACATAAACATAAGTCCAAAAGAACTCCAAAGAGGAGAGACCAAGACGAAAATTCTAAAGACCAAGGTAAAGCCAATCAACGGAAAAAGTCTGAGGGAAATAGAAACAATGGAAGAATTCCAAAAGAATTCAAGAAGGGCACGAAACAAAGAATTGAAGGGAGAAAAAATAAAGTCCAAAGGAAATAAGAATAAACATAAAGTCTGCAGGGAAAAAATTTGGAAAAAAATGGCAAGACAGAGATCCGAAGGAAATCCGCAAACATAAAAGTCAACAGAGAAGTCAACAAAAAAGGACCAAAGAGAAGTCAATGAAATTCCGACGGAAATCAAAGAAAAAAAACAAAAAAGCCGAAGGAAAGGTAAAGTCAAAGAAATAAGCCAGGGGCAAAGATAAAGCCAAAGGCAGGAAACAAAAAATCCGAGAATAAAGTCCGAAGGAAATTGCAAACAAGAATTCTGAAAAAATAAAGCCAAGCAGAGTATCCGAAAGAATTAGGCTAAGGGGTTGAAACAAGATAATTGACCAAATATAGATAAGATTATCAGAAAATAGAATCCTGCCAAAAATAGACAAGCCACGAACATGCAGACCGCAATAAGATAAAATACATGCAAGCAAGGGCTATTTTCGGTTGAATGGTCAAGGCTTCAGTTGACTGGTTGTTGAAGTCAAGCTCATCTCCGGGTCAAACTCGTGCTTTCAAATGATTAAACAGCTCAAGAGGAAGTCCATATTTGGAGGTAGGCGTAGCATTTTTGCATAAGAGTTTGACTTTCAACAAACCCACCGTCCATTCTCAAACGCCAAAGCGCTGATTTCTAATTTTAGACACGGTTCAGCTGAACATGCACAAAAAAAGTCAAACATATGATTCCACCATCCAATTCTAGCGCCAAGGAGCTTTCATGCAAAGAAAAAGAAGACAAAATAGACTTTTGTAAAGACCAAGTTAAACGGATTTAGCCTCTATCCTATTTTCAAACACCAATCTCTTGGCTTTTTGTAATTTTCTATATTAATGGGTTTTCAACCTTGTAAAAATTCTCTCTTTTGGCAAGAAAACTTCTACCAAAAATTGTGTTGTAACTTTTTTCAGAATCAATAAGAAGAGGACTGTGTTTTTTTCAATTTCCAGCAACTGAAATAGTGTACTTTTGTTATTGATTTGCCTAAGTGATAGATTTTCCTTCTTCCTTGTCAAATCTAGATTCATACCTAGTTACTAGCTAGTTATTTATGCACGTCACGTTCTGTGTTTGAACGTCTTTTGTTGAGTTTATAGTGGGTATTAGTGGCTGTTTAGTGCCTTTCATCAGGCCTATTTTTTCATTTCCCTCAAGCTTAGATCATTATATTAAACCTTTTCGTGAAATACTTGTGTATTGATCAATTGGAGTTGAAGTTCTGTCTTTTCTTGTCTGAATCAGTGTTCTTAGAAGCTCAATTTGAGTGGATCAAGCAAATTAGGTGTATCACTGTTTTAGCTAGGATTTCCTTGCAAGTTCTTTCTTCCTTTTTACTTAGGCAGTTTGTAGCGTTAAGTTGAAATCCTCATTGATACATCTTACATAAACCAGCCTTCTCTGGAGGTTCTTCTCATCATTGAAGCACCCACCCTTGTGAGAAGATCCCATTGTTTCAACTAGAGCGAGGATTAGCCATTTTAGCACGTCTTTGGTCAGGGTGCAACTCTAGGTTGACAACAAGTCTGTTGACCATTTTTGGCTCTGCAGGCCAAAATCGGTCTCCTTCTTCCCCTGCTGTTCTGAGCCAGTTCAAATCTCAAGTTGCACAAGTCTTTCAGCAAAAGGATGAACCAGTTCAAAGAATGCAAGGCTCTTACAAAGCTCTTCAGACATTTTGTCCAAAGAAAATCACAAGGAAAGAGACCAAAAACGTTCAAGACACTTTTCCTTAAGGTTGGAAAAGGTGGTTCAATGTCGGGGTTCAACGACACGATCTTTCCAAGAGTTTTAAACTTTGAACGTTGAACTTAAACAATGTTGAACCATTGAACCTTTGTTGGTTCAAGTAGTTGGTTCAATCAGCCAATTCAATCAGTTGGTTCAATCAGTCAGTTCAAGTTGTTTGGTTCAAGCGGTCAATTGAATGAATGCGACTCCTTGCAGAACACAGTGATGAACCATTGAACCGTTGAACCATTGAACTCCGAAAAAGGGTTCAGGTTCAGGTTCAATCAGAAGGTTCAAGAGTCTCTTACAAAGCTCAAAGGTTAAACAGCCCTTGCAGAGGGCAGTCAGGCACAAAATGGACCATTCCAGCAGGCTGCGAAGGGCAATTCCGGACCCAAAGGTACCCTTGCGGAGGGCAAGAAAGCACTTAAAGGGAAGAAAGACCAAGGCAAAGAATTCCTTCGAACTTTTTGTCCGAAGGAAATTTCCGCAAGGCAAAGATAGAAGGAAAAGCAAAGGCTGAATTTCTTCGGACAAAATGTCCAAAGGAATTCCTTCGAACATTTTGTCCGAAGAAATATTTTCGGAAGAAAATCCCGTGGCAAAAGATAAGGCAAATCCTTCGGACCTTTTGTCCAAAGGAATTCGCCCGAAAGAAAGGGCCGAGCATTCAAATGAACATTTCCTTCAGACATTTTGTACAAAGGAATTGGGAGGCCAAGGCCGTCCGAAGAACCCCAAAGGCAGGTGCCCTTGCGGGGGACTCTTGGCCACCGTGAAAGGGACCTTTCTCAGGGCCCAAAGGGACACCTTCCCTTTGGGAGGGTTAAAAGACAAAGGCCCAAACAAAGACAGGAAAGCCGAAAGAAAGGAAAGCCCAAAGAAGGAAAGCCGAAAGAATTGCCAAGGGGGTCATGGGCCCGAAGACGTCAAAATTGAGCATCGTGAACTAGCCGTTGGAATCCGGACGTCAGATGACACCCCCGCAGACATCAAATTCATGGCAACGGGATAGCCATTGATCTTCAAATGCTTGAGCGCGAACTTAAAGAAATTCAATAGGGTTAAGGCTAAAGGGAAGAGACCGCCGAGAAAGGAGCTAAAAAGGCCAGGAAAAGACAAAAGAGATGATAGAAGACAAGGCCAAGAGAAGACAAAGATGGAAAAAGACAAAAGTTAAGAACGAACTCAGCGACTTGCTGATGAAATAGCCCAAGGAGCCAGCAAGGGA
This sequence comes from Torreya grandis, assembly GCA_037957365.1. NCBI lineage: Eukaryota > Viridiplantae > Streptophyta > Pinopsida > Cupressales > Taxaceae > Torreya > Torreya grandis. Next base: position 1,196,449 of record JARHVA010001695.1, on the reverse strand, counting down.
CGATAAGATAGCCCCGAGAGCTCAAATTCCAAGAAAAGACAAAGCCAAGAAGAGACAAAATAATGAGATATGGACAAAACAACCCAGGTGGCAAAAGGAAGGCGAGTTATTACATTGGTTAGAACAGTCCCTATGAAATGGTCAAGGAGCACGAACAGTGAATGGCGCGGCCTGTTTTTTCCTCATTTTGCATTAATGGTTAGACAACCGCATGAATGTCTTGAAGAAGGGGTCTTATTTGCAGACAAACAACGCGGCCCATGATTTCACACATGACGTTTAATGTATTTTAAATTCCTGAAGTCAAAATCGGAGCTGACATAGCGTTCTCTTTCAGCAGCTTCCTCTTCCCAATGCTCTCAACGCATATGGGCCACTTGTAAAGGGGCGCCAAAGTCTTTTCCAAAAGGGCACCATTGCTTCTTCTATATATATATATTGTAAACTCTCATTTTGAGAAGGGATCTCTCATTTTTGTATGGCGTAGCCCTGCCAATTTTCACCTTGAATCAATAAAAAAACATTTTTACCTCTATTTGGTTGGATATATCTCTGAGTGTGCCTGAGTATTAACCTTGTGTTCAGTCATTCCATGATGCTTTCACAAGCTTGATACGAACACACCTGGTATAGACAAGCGCCATTCCTGAAGGTAGCAAAAAGAGCTGTATCTAGAGCACAGAGATAGAAGGTTGCCAGATAGTGTGTTTTTCTACAACGCCTGTGGTAAGTTCATCTTCTGTGTGTCTTCATTTCTGTTAAGTTCCCTACAGCTCGTCTTCCCAACAGATAAAGTGTATGTATGTGCTCTTATGGTTTGAAGTGTGAGTAATGAGTAGATCAAACTTTTGGTGCATCACCTTCTTAGTTTAGGTTATGTTTCAGTAATCCTTCTCTCTTTTCAACCCCCCATTATATATATTAGCAATATTACTAGAATAACTCAGAGATGCATCAAAGGGAGCTAGCCCTTATCTAGAGACTCTCCCCTCAGTTTTGCCAGACCCACAGGCAAGAGAGGAGTTTTCATTGTGCCGCGTGGAAGAGAGAAGCCCAGCCTTCTCTCAAGGGTGCAATCCACAGCGTCAACAAAGTCTTCATGATGAAATTGAAATATGTAGTGGGTCTCCATTGAGGTCTCCCTTGAATGGATTTCAAACCCCCAAGGGGGTTAGAATTGGTTTCAAGGATGTTGGTATGTGCAGATCACCCATTAGTATAAGCCATGAATTTGACTGCAGCAGTGGCGTGGTTATGCATGGGTCTTCTTCTCCTCTAAAGGGCATGCAGTCTTCTGCTTCTCCTTCTTCTCTTTTGAGGACTTCTTCCTCCTACTCTTCTTCACCCACACAGGAGAATTTGGGATGCAGGAATCTGCAGAACAAATTTTTGGGGTCTAGGCTAAGCCCTGTATTGGCTGCCAGAGATGTGAATCATTTGAGGATTGAGCCTCGGAGTAGCAGTCCTGTGAAGAAAACCCAACAGAGGGTTCTTCCTTTTGTTGTTACGGTTCCTATTGTTGTTCCTATTGACCAATTTTTGGTCCTACAAGCCAAAATTGAGCACCCCCTCTTTTTTCTTTGCAAAGAGTCTTTCACATCCATGATTTGGCTAAGACATCCCTCAGCTGCCTTGTGCAAAATACCCCCTTTCAGACCTGTTCCATGAAGAAACCAAGTGTTTTGTCATTTTGCTTAGTCTAGTGCAAATCGGGTTTGTGCAGGTGCATTACTTGTCTACTATTATAAGTAGAAGTGATTGAAAAACTCGAAATGGTCTAAGCAGTTCACAAAAAACAACGGATTTCCTTTGGAGAGCATTTTGACGGCTTGAAAGACATTTGCAAAAAGTCCGAAGGGTATGTGCCCTTACGGAGGGCACCTTGGTCGGTGGTAGGACCAAATCAAAAGTTCCAAAAGGGCATTTCGAGGCACAAAATGCCCTTGCGGAGGGCACCTTGAAAAAGTGAAGAACAAAGACAAAAGGCTCGAGGGGCACGTGCCCTTCAGGAAAAGAAGCAATCAAAAGAAAGAATTCCTTCAGACAAAATAAGCACAGCAAAAAGCCCGAGACAAAAAAGGCCCGATAAGTCAAAGAGCAAGCAAAGAAAAGGCCAAGGCAAAGGAGAAGTCGAAGGAAGAAGACAAAACAAAGGCAAAGACAAAGCAGAAAAGACAAAACAAGGAACAATTCCAGCTACTGACAAAGACAAAGGACAAAATCAATGACCACTCAGACCAAGACAGGTGGCATAGATGACTCAGCAAGGAGAATTAATACATTTGGTGAAATATATCTACCTAAAACCAATAAAATAGATTGGTTTTCGAACTATAGAGACCAGTGTCCCGTGTTTTCACGCTTCACCATTAATGTGCATCTAGGTCACGTCCAGGTATTGAAGAGAGCAAGTCGATCACAACAACTCAGAATGGCCTTGTCAGTTGCTGGAGATGGTCTCCCATGCTTTTGCAGCCCAAGGACAACAAGGGCGGTGACTTGGACATCTAAAGCATGGCTCTCCCATACGCAATTGAAAGAATACGGTAGAAGCATGGGCTTGTGGTCTCTGCAGAAGTGTTTAACTCGGCATGGGTTTCCATTCCTTGATTTGTCAGCTATCTTGTTTTCAATTCTCTATATATTTTTGAATTCCCATTTGAGAAAAGATATCTCAGCTTGTATGGTGAATCCCTAAAGGAATTTACCTTGAATCAGAAAAAGCATTTTTTACCTCCATTTGAGCTTGCACTTTTGCATGTCTATGGTTTTATCTTGTGTTAAGTCATTTCTTTTTCATGCTTTCATAAGTTTATGCCAACATATCTAGTGTATTGTGAGTTCTTCTCTTGCAGGTCAACAAGAAGAGCCCAGCGCAAAGTATAGGTGCATGTGAATAGGCTGTCCATAGTGTGTCTCAGAACACCTTTGGTAGTTCTTCCTCCATGTATCTCTACAGGATCCCCTGTTGAAACATTGATGTAGGAAAGATTCTTATTTGAATGAAGTGTATGCTTGCTTCTCTCTGGTGTAAAGTGTATGTCAAAGCTGAGTAGACCGACCATTTTGGTGCATCACCACATTAGTTTAGGTTTTGATTTCAGTCTTTCTCTCCCTTTTCATCCCCTCCATTGTTAGCAGTAAGAAATCCAAGGCCTCAAGGTGCATCAAGGGGAGTTAGCCCCTAATCTAGAGATTCATCCCTCACGTTTGCAACCCACGGGAAGAGGAATGTCTCCATTGTGCTGCGTGGAGGAAGAGAGTTGAGCCTCCCTTCAGAGGGTGCAATCCACTGCGTCAACAATTCCAATGTGTAGTATAACAGTCAGAGGCGATGATGGATGTGAAGATTTTAAGAGGGGTGAAGAGGACCTTACTAAGAAGCCTCCTTCCCCTCCATTGAAGAGAAAACGTCCACCAAGGCTTGATATTCCCCAATCTACCAACCTGGAAGCACAACCCTTGACCAAGGAGCAGGATATCAAGGAAATCAACTTGGAGGGTTCTCATTATGCTGTTGCCTGCAAAAAGGGTCACAGAGAATTCATGGAGGACACCCACAAGGCCATGGTCAATCTTCATGGTGATTCTAAACAGGTAAGGCGCCAATAAAGCCCTTTGTTTTATCTTAGTTTCTTTTGAAAAAAGCTTCCTAAAAACTCCCCTGCTATGCAAACACAGACTCCCATTTTAGACTTATGTTCTGCTTAGATGTTTAAGGCCAAGGGGAATCTATACCACCAAAGTCGTATGCCACATTATTTTGTCAATCTTACAAGTGAACCACAATCCCATGGTATATGGAATTTTTTTCTGTGGAAACCAATATTAAAACCAAATGGTTTTTCAATTTTATCTTTAATTTTTCAGAATGAAGTTCCCCAAGCCCTCATCAAGGTTAGGCCCAAATCCAAAGTAATCAGATCAAAATAGATGGGGCTAAGTACTTAACTACTTATCCTGTTCTGGACAAAATTATTGTTTGGATTGTTTTTACTTCATTACTGCATGTCAAACCTATAAATTTATGAAATTAACCCTTCACTCTGTTAAGCCCAAAATGATGCAGTATTATCTTACCATGCACTACATGTCAATGAAGACAGGGAAAGAAATAAAGGGCTAATTAATTACTTCTATTAATTTTTCCAGATTGCATTCTAGTTATATGTTTCCTTCTTGCCTTGTTTGGTTAAGAACGTCCTTTTAGGAATGAAAGGTATTAGCCGAAGTCTAGTAGTAGTGAATATCAGGTGGTAAGTGAAATGGGCTCTTTAGTCAGGAACATACCAATAGGGCTATAGGGAAACTTTGTTATTTAAGCTTTATAGAGACAATTGTTACATACATGTATTAACATGAAGAAGGAAGCAGTCTTGAATTTGTTTTATTTCTTCAGGACAGTCTGTAGATGGATTTGCATAGCTGATTTGTTTAATTTTGTATCCCTTTTTAGGCATTTCTTGGTGTATTTGATGGTCATGGTGGTCGGAAAGCTGCAAATTTTGCTACTGAAAATATTGGTCACAATATTGTCAATGTTTTGGTTAATGTGGGAGATCAAGAAGAGGACACGATTGTGCAGGTAGTTAGATCTGGGTACTTGGCCACAGATGTAGAGTTTTTAAAGCAGGTTAGTCTTTGAGGATTAATGGCATTGAGTCTAGAGAATCAGTTTAAAATAATTTCTGTTTTGGCTTTGTTGTTTCTAAGGATTTTTTCATTTGGTTAGGGTTATGAAAATGTTAATGTTTTGAATCTGATAGCTTCTGTTTAGAATGAGAATCAGTATGCTTACTAGATTTGAACACTATAAGTTATATGGCATTTTATAGGTTATTTTATGATTACCCTATTTTTATCATATTTAATTTTTGATAGGCAGAGGCGACTCCATAGGCGCTAGGATTTTACAAATCTGACCAATTGAGATTCTATATTGTGTGGTAGATTTGAGCATTGTGTAGGTGATATGGCACTTTATAGAATGTAAACTAATTATTTCCAGCGTGTTGGGCAGGATCGACTGTCTCAATTGGTGTGGCAAGTTGGCAACTGTTATAAGATACAAAATAGCCTTCTCTGTAATTACATTTTATAGTGTATACAATGTAATTTTCCCTCTTCTTTTGTGGCAATGTAATAGATCTAATAACAAAATCTGAGTAGTAGCTGTTACAAACATCATAGATGAATTTAAATGATTGCTATTGCTAGTTATGTAATGGAGTGTTTACCAAAATAAAGTATGTTTGTTGATTTTCATATTTGCGTATCTTTCCCGATATTTTGTGGTGAATAAGCTTTAAATGATTTTGCTGCTCCCATGTGATTTTGTGAGGGTGAGAAATGGTTAAAGTTGAAGCCCTGGGTTGGGTTGTGCCACTACAGCCAAGCGTCTAGAATGGAGGCAATTATGTGCGGCCCCCACATGTTCAACTCAATTCTGTGATTTAAATATTTTTTTTAGCTCGTCCTTGGAAAATAGTAGTCCATTTAACTCATTTTGATAATTTGCCAGCACTTTTGGCCTTTTACATTGTCACACACTTTTTATACTTGGCATTTTTTTTACGGCCATTTTTTTTTTGCATTTCTAGGACAGGCTTGAAGCCCTTTGACATGCTGTGATGGGTTCAAATTTGACCGCTGGTTATGATTGTTGTGACTCGTATCCTTTTGGTCTCATATATATATATATATATATATATATATATATATATATATATATATATATATATATATATACCGTGCGATTGGTAATTACAGTGAGATTGGTTTTATATAATTACAATACTAATTCAACAAGAAGGGCATTAGCAGTCCCTGTTCATAATTCAGTAATGAAAAATATATAAATATAAACATTGTATTAATGATTATAAATTATTTTAAGAAATATTTTCATATATATTTGTAAGACTAATTTAAAGTGAGATTAAAACTGGTAATTAATTTACAATGAGATTAAAGTTGGCAAATTACAGCGAGATTAGTTTTATATATTTATAATACTAATTCAACAAAAAGGGCATTAGCATTTACATTTATATTGGCAATTACTTTATTTTTGACATTGAATATTTAAAACTATTTATAATTATTAATAAAACATTTACATTTATACATGTTTTATTACTAGACTATAAACAAGTACTGCTAATTTCCTTCTTGTTGGATTGGGTGCAAATAGAACAGTAATGAGCTAGGTTGGTCTTGGAAGTTTGTTGTGCACTGGCAAAGGTGGTGTATACAAGGAAAAACAAAAACATGATGCTATTCTGCATCATGTTTTCTGTTTTAGTTGTATGCTCCAAGTTGGCTATTGCATCCCTACTTCCATCTCCAACCGATGGTTGGAGTGGGTAGGGATACCTGCTTATGGATGGGCTCAGGCGGTGCATGGACTAGGTCTTGACATACGGAGGAATTACCGTGAAATGAATCAACTGGATATGGAAGTTATGAATATTCGAGTTGATATTGCAAGTGTAACATTGCATAGTTAAATCTTATTCAATCCCGTTATGTGATTTAAATGTTTTCTTTTAGCTAGTTATTAGAAAATAGAAGTACATTTGATTTGTATAAAGTAAGATGTTATGAATTATGATTGTTGTACCCTTTTGGGTGAATGCTATAATTTCATTGAATAAATTTTGTAGATTACATTTCCAAAATTTTATGAAGTATTTTATTTTTGTGTCTGAATTGTTCCCCAACAAATTGAAATCAAAGTTTCTTTAGTTCATACTTTTAGTGACACGTGTACAAAATTTACTCTTGTCAATTGAAGGGCAACTATTTTTTACAACTTTTCATCACCGAAGGGCTGGATGCATAAATACCCTTCAACTTGAAATGAAGGCCAGCCCTTCAAATTTGACCGTTGATTGGGATATCAAAGAGCTCTCTCTTACTCTTACGTACAACATTTCTAATCATGGAAAAAATTATGTCTCCTTGTTGCTTGGATGACTCTTCCAAGTTTGGTTATTCCCAATCATAATTCACATTTGTTTTTCTAAGGCAACGAGTGAATCATGTACACAGAAAACCTGATTCATCTCTATGGAGGGTACTTGAAAGAGAAGATATTTATCTAAAGTCCCAACTTATTTGACAGAAAATTGTGCCCCTAAACCCTAGTGTAATTATCATTTCCTCTATTTATGACTTTATACTTCCTACTCCTGCTGGTATCAGGTTTCAATATGGGTTGGTTTGGTAAAAAATAATGACATTATGGAAGAAACCCTTAATGATACATTTAGGCACTCTTTTTTGCATCTAACCCTACAAAATAGTTATGACTTCCAATGATACTTGTTAAATATATTTTTTACCCTAGCGTACTACACAATGTGATGATGCAATGCACATTCATAAGGGAAATATCAGAGTTTTGGCAGACATACCTGCTGGGGCGTGTTTTGAGCCTGTTTTAGCCCTAAGTGATGTTTTAGGGGGCAATCTACGCTGCTGCCCTCATTACAGAAATCTTTACTTGCAATAAATAATGACATTGTAGGCCAATTGGATTTCAACATATGATCTTTGCATGAGTTGAACTCCAAAGATTCACACACCGCAGAACACTCCCATTTACTGATTCTATGATGTGTATGTGATTGATCTAACGCTTCCGGTGCTTTAGAACAGTATATGTGCACTTGAGTATAAGGCAACCTTAGATTTTGAGGTGGTACAAATCTAGGCATGAAGGGTATGTCCGTTTTCATGTCTCTGTGAAGTCTTTGTGCTCCAATATGGTGTGAACATGTAGATGTGATTTATGTATCATTACATAGGTGAATTTTGCAAATGGTTATGTAGCATATTGACATTTTTACCATAACATGTGAAAAGAGGAAGGTATCTATTGTAATGTCCCCACTTTAGCAGTTGACCAAGTGTGTGTGTGCGTTAGCCTACTTCTACATGGTCCCGAGGGCTAACGAAGGGTTTAAAGGGATCCTAGAGTGTTTTGGCCTAGTCATTTTCAGTTTGGGCCAAAACAGAGTTGATTTACTCAGTTTCAGGCATACTATTTTTAGTAAGTTAGCAGGACACAGCAGAGGCCAGTTTTGGTGATTGAATATGATACTCCTCAGCGAGAGCTTTTCGGCGAACTATCACTTGCACTATTTGGAGTCCGATTGCTATTATATTTTAATGCCTGAGGTTTTATAAAAGTAACATTTAACTTAATTGCAAAATATTAAAGTGTTACTTTAATACTTACTTTATGGGGATGGTACCTGTTGTCAACCTAGAGCTGTGCCCTGATTCGAGAACGTGCGCGAAACTGCCAGTCCTCTATCCGACTGAAACAATGGGATCTTCTCACGAGAGTGGGTACCTCAATAGTGAGAAGAACCTCCAGAAACGCTGGTTCCTGTATGATGTATCAATGAAGATTCCTACTCTACGCTGCTGACTACCGTGGAAAAGGGAGAAAGAAAACTTAAAGGGGAAATCCTACCTAAAAGGGGTGATACACCAAGATTTTGATCCACTCAATTTGGAACCTTGAACATTGAACGAACAAGGGAGAAGGAAGACCTTAGACTTCAAATTAATCGCTTATGCATAAGTATTTCATGCAGAGGTTCGATTTGATAACTAAAATCTGAGGAAAAATGATGGAGAGAGGTCTGATAAAAGACACTTTGCAGCCACCTAACATCCACTTACAATTTCAGCAAAAGACAATCAAGAACACTTTAACATGACCTGCACAAGGATAATATAACAACTAGGTACGAAACAAAATTTGGGAAGGGAGAGAACTCTACCACTTATGCAAATTGCTGAAGAAATATACACTATGCCACCCTTGAAATTTGAAAGTACAGTCCTTATTGATCGAAGAGGTTACACAACTCACCAATGGCAAAGTCTGGTCTAGCCAAGAGAGATTGGATGATTTTAATCAAGACTGAAATCCTTTATATAGAAAATTACAAGAGGTCAAAGATTGGCGTAGAAACTTGAAGGGAAAGATTTACTTTTGTTAACTCCAAGCTTTACTTGGCCTTAAAATAAAATATATTTTTCCTTTTGCCCTTGCATGAAGCTTCTTCGCTTGATGAAGCGAAGTTATCTTTGTCATGAACCGCCCGCCTCTTTTTGCATGGAAATCTTCTAGTGGATGCAGCGTTTGATCAATTAGTCAACTCTAAATCCGGAATAGTCAACTCCTCGTTCGAACTCGAAACTCCTGTTGAAGCTGATTTAGACTTTCAGATGCATGGGTTGAATGGAGACGAACAAGACTTTAATGATCAGTCAACTGAAACTTTGACCGTTTATTCGAAAATAGCTCTTGCTTGCATGTATTCTGTTCTAATCCTGATCATGTCTATTTCTGGCAGGATTCCGTAGTCAACTCCTTCGTCGGATTATCTGTTTTCTATTCTCTTTTGCGCAGTCGACCTCCATTTATTTCGGATCTCTTGTCTCTTTATTCTCAACGGTTACTTCCCGCAGGCAAAATTTGATGGCCTGCGGGACGTCACCGGAAGCTTTATTATTTTCTTCAGCTATATTTCTTCGGGTTTATTTCTGCCCATTTTCCTTTACTCTTTTTGTTCGGGCTTTTTCCCGCTGTCTTTTTGTCTCTGTCGACTCTTTTGTATTGAACGCTAAGTTATATTCCCGCGGGTTTATTCTCTTCGGGCTATTTGTCCGAATTCCTTCGGACAAAAAGTTCGAAGGATTCCAATTGTTTTTTCCTTTGCTTTTTTTTGAAACGTCCTTGGTCTTCGTATATATATTGTCTTAAGCCATTTCCAAATTCCTTCGGACTTTTTGTCCGAAGGAATTATTCTTTCCATTGCCTTTCCCTCCGAAATGCCTTTCGGGATTTCAAACGTGCCCTTTGGCAGCCAGTGCAAGTGTCCTCCGCCAGTGCCCTTCGGAAAAATTGGAGGGCACCCGAGCTTTTTGCAAAAGTCTATGATTTAGTCTATGTGCCTGCCCGAAGGGTGGTGCCCTTCGGCCTTTTTGAAAGTGACCCTTCCGAAGGGTACCCTACCCTTCGAAAATCTTGAAACTATCTCTTTTCCGAAAAATTCTTGGCTTCTTTTGTGCGGGCTTTCCGTCTTGTGGTCCTCTGAATTTCCTTGGACTATTTTTCCGAATCAATTCCTTCAGACAAAAGTCCGAAGGATATCCCTTCTTCCTCCTAAGTGCTTTACTGAGTGAGTCCGTGGAAAATTTGACTGAGCGAGTCCGTAGAAAATTTGACTGAGCGAGTCCATAGAAAATTTGATTGAGTCTGTCGAAAATTTTACTGAGTGAGTCCGTAGAAAATTTGAATGAGCGTTCCTTGGCTCGAGATGAGAACCTTCCAAGTGGCAAGAGAAAATTCGATTTGTGGAGGATTTGTCAACATTCTGGCGACTCAACTGGGAAGCATGCCTGCTATGCTTGAGAACTCAGACCATCTATAGACGTTATTCGAATTCCTTGATGGTGAATCTCACTTCTGATCGAAAAATTTGCTCTGATCATGGCTATAGTAACCTCCTTCAAAATAAGAAGGGAAACACACGAAAGTAGAAAAAACTAACTAAAAACAAATGTGCAAACAAGCACTTATTGAACAAAACTAGAGCAAACTACTGTGCTTTTACAGCACTTGGAGGAAAGCAAAGAATAATTAAATATGTACATGGAATTTTGCTCTTTAATAGCAATGTTTTAAATGTATCCCATTCACTGGGATTGGAAGCTCTTGGCCATCCATCTTAGCAAGTTGGAAGGCGTTGTGGGATTTGCAGCTGGAGATCGTATATGGGCCACTCCAAAGTGAATCAAACTTTGTGTGCCTTCTTGGTTTGGCCCGATCCTCATCCCACTTGAGGACCAAATCTCCTTCATTGAAGCTCCGTGAGGAAGCCCCTTTGTCGAATGTCCTTTTCCCCTGTGCCTGATGACTTTCCATGGCTAGCATGGCTTGATTTCTTGTCTCTTCCAACTCCATAAGATCTGCATACCTGATCTCCATAGGCTCGTTTTCTAATAATTCAAGTTTATGCATTAATTCTAAAGCTGAAAACTCGAGAGAGAGATAGGTAACCTTGCCTCCCTACCATAGACTAGCTTGTAGGGAGAGTTGGCTATTGACCTCTTGAAGGTGATCCTATCAGCCCATAGTGCTGACTTCAGCTTGAGGTACCATGATCTCTGATTGTCTTCAATGGTCCTTCGTATGATCCTCAACAGGTTCTTGTAGACTCAACAAAGCCATTTCCTTGTGGATAATAATTTGATGAGGTGCTGAGATAGATTCCATGTTGGACTGCCCATTGGCTGATCCTAGATCCCACAAAAGCCATTGCATTGTCAGAAATAATGGTTGAAGGGACTCCAAACCTAGTGACCAAACCCTCATAGAAATCAAAGACGCTAGTTTCGTTTGCCTCCTTTAATGCAACTGCTTCTGTCCAACGTGTGAAGTAGTCTGTAACTGTTAAGATCCACTTATGCCCTGAACTGGAAGGAGGGTTAATGAGACCAATAAAGTCTAATCCCCACTGGACAAATGGCTGATCCACTGTAATTGGCTTGTCATGTCCCCACTCTAACCCAGTCTAGCCGTGACATGTGAGTCAGCCTATTATGGGGTCTTGTAGGTTGACAGGGAGGTATAGAGACCCAGTTTGGTTTTTCAGTGTTGGGGTCTTGGTGTTCTGGCAGTTATTGATCAGTTGGGAGACATTCCTTGTTCTTGGGAGGCAGTTCCTACATTTGTGGAGGTTACTCCTACTTTTTAGGAGACATGGTCAGGCCCAAGGTTGGAAATCCATGAGATTACTCTTTGGGGTTCAGTTTCAGGGAGATAGGGCTTGTCCCCTAGTCTTTAGGAGCATCCCTAGATTTTAGGGATGAGACAGTCAGTGGTTCCTTGATTTCCGACTTCAGTCACAGATAGGTGACGAGATGTTTTGATGGTTCGTGGAGTCGGTTGGGCATTTCTTGGTTACTTGGGTTATATTTTTAATATTACCAAGTTTTCGTCTTTTATTTAAATAGGGCTAAGTTTATAGCCAAATTGGGGTTTTTTGGGTTTTTCGGCCTCTTCGGGATGTGTGTACTGGCGTGTAATATCTCATTGGAAAGGTCTCGAACTTTCCTAAATATTTCATTCATTTGCCAGAACCTTTCGGTGGACGGATTTTTGTTAAAATGGAAAAAGGCAATTTTCTATGCAATTGGCCTTTTATAAAAGAATTATTCTAATTATGACTTGAGCGCTCCATGGCCCACTTTCTTGGGGGGCGGACATGTATGAAATGGATATAAGAGGCGAGGAGGGGATGGAAAAAAGGTATCGATTAATATTTGAATTCTTTTGGAGAGTGCGCTAAGAGGCGTGGAGATTGGGACGCAAACCCCAATATCCGACTTGTGGGACGTAGCCCCCACATTGGTTCGCATCTATCTCGGTCCGTGGAGCTTGTTAATTCCCTTTGGCAAGGCGCTGAAGATTTTGGAAAGAACGCAGTAGACAAAGGGGCGACTTCAGGTTGCAAGGCGTTGGAAATCTTTGGACAGAACGCAGCATTAAGGGCGCGACTTCAGCTGGGAAGGGATTGTTTGGCGCTGCTTTCCTTTGGCCGATTTTGTATGTGCAGCGATTCAGGTTGGCTGTCAACCTAGCTTTTCACTTGGATTTTTAGCAATTTGTAATCAGCAGTTTAGATTAAATATTAATAAATTCTGCTCCTTCAAATCTGGATATCGGTTGCACTTAGATTTAATTTCCAGATTTTGTTTATGCATTCGTATTTTCAATTATTTCTTTCCTTTGAAAATTCATCAAAAACCAAAAAGAAAGAAAAACACAAAATTTCAAAAGACAATACAAAAAAAAATTACAGCAGTTCAATAGAAGAGATCCATCAGGGATCTTACATGGCTGCAAGGGCAGGGCTGCTAGTTTAATTTTTCCTACAAACAGAGCGCACTGTTTGCACTTCCTACCCCATGTATGGCAATCACCAAATATAGTAGGCCAAAAGTAACCACCTCTCATGATTTTGAGTGCTGTAGTTCTGGCAGAAAAGTGCCCTCCACCAAATCCATCATGGAATTCTTCAAGTATGGTTTGGCTCCACACACCTTAGTAACATTTCATTGATATACTTCTTGAACAAGACACCGTCAACAAGCAAAAATGGAATTGATTGCAGTCTAAAATACCTTTTTCTTGAAGCACTTAGGTGGGAAGGGTAATGACCTCCTAAAGATAGCTTACCAGAGCGTGAAACTAGCTGGAAGGTGAGGTCTGTATAGCAGCATTTTCTACATCATTTGATACTAGAACAGCTTCGTTAGTTTCTTGTAAGTCCTGAGCTAGATGCTCACAACGTCCTTTGCCCCTAACCAGTTTCATGATCTTAATTTCTATATCATATTCCATCACTTTGGTTATCCAACCAGCGCTTTTCTCATTTATATCCTTGTTCAGAAGAAATTCTTTGATGCTCGGATGAGCAACCATTAGAAGTATTTTATTATTAGACAATAAGTGCCTAAATTTCTTCAGGGATCTTATAACTACAAGGACGTGTTTTTCAACAAAAGAGTACCTTGTCTCATACTCCTACAGGCCTTGGCTGTAGAAGGCTATTCGTTGTTCCAAGTCTTCATGGTTCTGCTGCATAAGAATGCCTGAAATGGTGTCCACATTAGCATATGTATACAGAATGAAATCTTTCTTAAAATCTGGATTCAAAAGCATAGGGGCACTTGCTATGGCCTTCTTAACATCTTCAAACCCTGTTATTCCCTCCTTGGACCAGTTGAAGTCCTGATTTTTCTTTAACATGGTTGTAAGTGGTTTAGCCACAGTAGCAAAATCTGAAATATATCTCCTTATAAAATTGATCTTTCCAAAGAAACTTTGCAAAGCCTTTTTGCTCTTAGGCAAGGAGAGTGCAAGAATAGATTGAATCCGTTCAGAATCTATGTTTAAACCATGCTTTGAAACAACATGCCCAAAAAGCTTACCTTCATGAACTGAAAATACACACTTTTTGGGATTTAGAGATATCCCAAACTGTCTACACCTTTCAAAAACATGTTGGAGGTGCACCATGTGATCTTCTGCGTCCTTTGAGAATACTGTTATGTCATCTAAATAGACATGCACGAATTTGTTAAGAAGGCCTTGGAAGGCCATATCCATGGCTCTCTGAAAGGTTGCTCCAGCATTGGACAAACCGAACGGCATCTTTCTGTATGCAAATGTTCCCCACTTGGTTGTGAAAGCAGTCTTGAATTGGTCTTCTTCTTTGACCAAAATCTGATTATAGCCACTATACCCATCTAATAAGGAAAACCTCTTTGAACCTGAAACAAGCTGTAAGATTTGTTCCATTGATGGCAATGGATAGTGGTCTTTAAGCAAGGCCCTGTTTAAGTCACGAAAATCAACACAAACAAATCTCACCATTCTTTTTCCGTACTGGGACGAGGTTCACCACCCAAGTTGAGTGCTTGATTGGAAATATAATAGCAGACTCTATAAGCTTGTGAAGCTCAGCTTTCATTAAAGGCTCAAGTTTTGGATTAATTGGCCTTTGTCTTTGTTGTACTGGCTTAGTTTCGTCTTCTAGCTCAATAGTGTGTTGAGCCAAGCTTGGATCAAACCCTTTGAGATCACTATACTGCCATGCGAATATGTTAGCAAAATTTTGGCATAATTCAACGAAAGCTTTCTTTTGTAGTGGGGTGCATACCTTGCCCAATTTCAAAATCTTACCCGCTGCAATATCTACATTGGCATAGTGCTCTTCTTTTGTCGACAAGGTTGGCTTATCTTTCCTTAGTTCATCGTCTTCAATGAAAATATTTTCAAGGGTAACCAATCCCTTGGGTAGTTTATTGGTTTTCAGCTGCACAATCTAGTCACCATACTGCTACAAGCATTTTGCCTAATTTTTTGGAGAAAACTCAGCTTCTTCCTGTAAAAATCTCACAATTTGATCGTCACTTTCAAATACCTGCCAATTTTTCTGGTTATCTGGGACAGAAGGCCTTACGACTATCCTTATATGTGACTAAGAAGCATCACTTTTAACGTCAGCTGGAATATCAAATTGCGCCCCAACAGCAGCCAACCTATTAGCATGTTTATTTCTATCTCTTGGTATACCCTGAATATTAAAAGCCTGAAAATCTTCAAGTAAATCCCATACCCTGTGTCTATAAGATTTAAGTAACATGTTCTTGCATACATTTAAGCCTCTTACTTGGTGAACCACAAGTTCACTATCTCCAAACACTTGTAGACAACTTGCTTTCATCTTCCTAGCCCATTGCAAACTGTGGACTAGTGCTTCATATTCAGCAACGTTATTTAAACAGCCAAACTGAAATTTAATGGATGAGAAATACCTTTGTTTCGTAGGAGAAACTAACATTATTCCAGCTCCTGTCCCATGCTTATTTCTTGATCCATCGAAGTATAGTTGTCACAAGCCTTCACTAGATTCGCCCTCTTTGACCATGGCTGGGATTTGCGCATTGTTCTCATAAAAACAATATACACCAAGATCTTCTTCAATTAGCTTGTAAGGATCATGCTCATGCAAGGCGGAAGCCCACTCATCAAGAAATAAATCTGGGACTTCATCCAAAGGTGAGTCCTTTTCTACATCACTAGTTTGTACTACTTCATCTGAAATAATACAATTTGTGTTGACCACACTTGGCGTATAAGGTTCCATGTGAAAATGCGCAATAGATTCTGAATGAATGGTTACTTTTGTGCCATATCTGGTTCTGAACAGTAAATCCAATCAGCTGATAGATATCCCCCAATCTTTGAGGTGAAATCTCTTGAAAAGCACATGGCGAAATAAGGGGGTAGATCTACAACTACAACATCCTGCTGAATAGTTACATTAGGACAAGCATGTAATGTTAGTTTCAAATCTTTGATAATCCCTACCATCTTTGCGGGTAAACCATCCAACTGCAGTACCCCTTTAGTATTTGGCTCATAGACAAGGCCGAGCTTGTCTGCAATCTGTTTAGGCATGACTGTACTACTGGCTCCGCTATCCACCATACAATTATGAACTAAGGTGTCTCCTACTATCAAAGAAAGATAAAAAGGGGGAGTCTTCTTTACTTTTACCTCAGTTTTGTCCGCCTTTGCTATATTATTTCCTTGCTGCACCTGCTGCTTAGTTGGCGGTTTGAGTTTGTCAAAACAGTACCTCCTTTGTCTACTAATTTTGGGGACAATTCAAGAGTTGAAAGTTCTTGAATGAGTTTGTTCTTTTGGCCTGGAATCGACAGAGTATCTCACATGCTAATATTGATGTTGGACCTTTTCATCTGATCTACAATGTTGAACTGGGATGTATTAACCTTTGATTGAACCTTGTGTGTTACTTGCTGCTCACGAATCAGAGGTATTTGCTGCACTTTGCCAACCTCTACATTCTGATTTTTTGGGACTATGGGGGCAACAAGCTATTCTTTTGTACCTTGAGCAATAGTACTAGGAGTGTTGGATGTATTTGCCACTGTTTGAGTTTCTCCAACAGCTCTTCTTTTATTTCTCTGATAGGTTAGAGCTGCAACTTGATCACTTGAAGTGTTAGTCTTGACATCATGAATAAAAGTAATATGATCGTCTACCTGCCAATTTACATTAACAGCATCAGGGTGTCCTTGGGTTGCTCCTTGTGATGCCAATCCTGTATCTTGATATTGACTCTCCTGAAAAGAGAATTCCTCTTGTGTCATATGTGGCATGGTGCTATTTGATGATGCTGAATCCTGGTTTTGAAAATCATTCAGATTCGAAGGCTGCCAACCTGAATCCTACACTACATTGTTTTGAGGTGGAGTTGGAACAATGGCTTTTGAAGTGGAAGGAGCACTTGGATCGAGAGCAGCATATGGCTTAGCTGGAGTTATAGCCCCTTGTGTTTGATAGGGTGGTTTGTTTTGTCTGAAACCCTGATAAGGAGATCTTTGATCTTTGAAGGGCTGATAGTTGTTCTGATTCTGCGGTTGATAAGGCCTATTTGACTGGAATTGCTGCCTTTTAAGCTGTACTATTTCATTTCCAAAAGACTGTAACAGACTTTTCAACTCTCCTATCTCACTAGATTGACTAGTAGAAGCTGTGATTGGACGTTGAGGTGCTGGAATTGGAGCCAATGATGGAACTTGAGGGACATGAAGGGCTGGTGCTAAACTTATCTCCAGAAATATGAGCATTGGAGGCCTTGGAGCAATCTTTTCTGCCTAAATCAGACTATTTTCTGCTCTTATTTCAATGTCATAGGCATCTAGCAAAGTAGTGCCGCCCATTGACTGTATCATCACATTGATATAAGAATTTAGAGCTTTCTAAAAATATAAAAAAGCATACTCTGGTGATGGCCTAATTAGAACCGGTATCCTGTGCCATGTCTTTTGGAATCTGAGATTAAAATCGGACATGAATTCATGAGGAGCTCTCTGTATGGTAGTTAATTGTTCAACCAAAGATAAGTGGTCAGACTTGTCTTCAAACTGTTTGACCAAAGCAGTGCCTAATTCATCCCAAGTAGAGATAGATCTAAGTGGGAAGGTTCTATACCATTGTATTGCTTTTCCTTTGAAAGAAGCAGCTAATAATCTGATAGCGACATTATCTTCAGTTACATTATGAACTGAACAAAGATTAGCAACATCCTGTATATGCTCGACAGGGGTTGTTTGATCTTCTCTTGAGAAGAATGGAATACTTTTGAGGGCAGATATGGGTATATCATTTAACTGTGCTAGATTTAGTGGACTCCCTCTATTGAATGGAGCAAATACTTGATTTCTTACGGCCATCTGAATGGTGAGGATTTCAGTCTCTAGAACAATCGGATGAGGGGGAGCTAAATATTCCCTTTGAGGATATGGACTTGCTCTCCTAGATCTTGCTCTTTTATAAGTCAAAAAAGGAATACCTTTGCTTGCTAATCTTGTAGTAACTTTTGGTATGAACTGATTGTTTGAATGACGCTATGAACTTTTCTGTTGGCTGCAAATGGGCATCTTCCTTTGCTGCGAAGATTTTCTGTAAAGAACTCTTTTTGGGTCCCATTGGGCGTGCCAAAAACTGTTGTCAATCTGGAGCTACGCCCTGATTCGAAAACGTGCGCGAAACTGCCAGTCCTCTATCCGGCTGAAACAATGGGATCTTCTCACGAGGGTGGGTGCCTCAATAGTGAGAAGAACCTCCAGAGAAAGCTGGTTCCTGTATGATGTATCAACGAAGATTCCTACTCTACGCTGCTAACTACCGTGGAAAAGGGAGATAAAACTTAAAGGGAAAATCCTACCTAAAAGGGGTGATACACCAAGATTTTGATCCACTCAATTTGGAACCTTGAACACTGAACGAACAAGGGAGAAGGAAGACCTTAGACTTCAAATTAATCGCTTATGCATAAGTATTTTATGTAGAGGTTCAATCTGATAACTAAAACTTGAGGGAAAATGATGGAGAGAGGTCTGATAAAAGACACTTTGCAGCCACCTAACATCCACTTACAATTTCAACAAAAGACAATAAAGAACACTTTAACATGACCTGCACAAAGATAATATAGCAACTAGGTTCGAAACAGAATTTGGGAAGGGAGAACTCTACCACTTATGCAAATTGCTGAAGAAATATACACTATTCCACGCTTAAAATCTGAAAGTACAGTCCTTATTGATCGAAGAGGTTACACAACTCACCAATGGCAGAGTCTGGTCTAACCAAGAGAAATTGGATGATTTTAATCAAGGCTGAAATCCTTTATATAGAAAATTACAAGAGGTCAAAAATTGGTGTAGAAACTTGAAGGGAAAGATTTACTTTTGTTAACTCCAAGCTTTACTTGGCCTTAAAATAAAATATATTTTTCTTTTTGCCCTTGCATGAAGCTTCTTCGCTTGATGAAGCGAAGTTATCTTTGTCATAAACCGCCCGCCTCTTTTTGCATGAAAATCTTCTAGTGGATGTGGCGTTTGATCAATTAGTCAACTCTAAATCTGGAATAGTCAACTCCTCGTTTGAACTCGAAAATTCTGTTGAAGCTGATTTAGACTTTCAGATGCATGCGCTGAATGGAGACGAACAGGCCTTTAATAATCAGTCAACTGAAACTTTGACCGTTTATTCGAAAATAGCTCTTATGTTCGAAAATAGCTCTTGCTTGCATGTATTCTGTTCTAATTCTGATCGTGTCTATTTCTGGCAGGATTCCGTAGTCAACTCCTTCGTCGGATTATTTGTTTTCTATTCTTTTTTGCGCATTTGGCCTCCATTTATTTCGGATCTCTTGTCTCTTTATTCTCAACGATTACTTCCCGCAGGCAAAATTTGACGGCCTGCAGGACGTCACCGGAAGCTTTATTATTTTCTTCGGCTATATTTCTTTGGGTTTATTTCTGCCCATTTTCCTTTACTCTTTTTGTTCGGGCTTTTTCCCGCGGTCTTTTTGTCTCTGTCGGCTCTTTTGTATTGAACGCTAAGTTATATTCCCGCGGGTTTATTCTCTTCAGGGTATTTGTCCGAATTCCTTCGAACAAAAAGTTCGAAGGATTCCAATTGTTTTTTCCTTTGCTTTTTTTTAAAACCTCCTTGGTCTTCATATATATATTGTCTTAAGCCATTTCCGAATTCCTTCGGACAAAAAGTCCAAAGGATTCTTTTCGTTGCCTTTCCCTCCGAAATGCCTTTCGGGATTTAAAACGTGCCCTTTGGCAGCCAGTCCAAGTGTCCTCCGCCAGTGCCCTTCGGAAAAATTGGAGGGCACCCGGGCTTTTTGCAAAAGTCTGTGATTTAGTCTCTATGCCTGCCCGAAGGGTGGTGCCCTTCGGCCTTTTTGAAAGTGACCCTTCCGAAGGGTACCCTACCCTTCGGAACTCTTGAAACTATCTCTTTTCCGAAAAAATCTTGGCTTCTTTTGTGCGGGCTTTCCGTCTTGTGGTCCTTTGAATTTCCTCGGACTATTTTTCCGAAGGATATCCCTTCTTCCTCCTAAGTGCTTTACTGAGTGAGTCCGTAGAAAATTTGACTGAGCAAGTTCGTAGAAAATTTGATTGAGCGAGTCCGTCGAAAATTTTACTGAGTGAGTCTGTAGAAAATTTGACTGAGCGTTCCTTCCTTGGCTCGAGATGAGAACCTTCCAAATGGCAAGAGAAAATTCGATTTTTGGAGGATTTGTCAATAGTACCCAAGGGAGACGTAAGTAATATTTTAATATATAAAATGTTGCACATCTTTTATCCACATTGCTCATTAGAGTTGAGTCGCCCCTTGGAGAAAGAATAAAAGAAAGCGTTTGTGGCTTCATTCAGCATGTTGGATAAAAAGAATTGATGTACTTGCAGTTTGCAGGTTATTTTGGCATTTGGGAACGTCCTTCCCATCTATAGTACTCTAGACATCAATCCTTAGAATTGGTCTTTGGAGTCCATGCTTTCAGCCTCATGCAGCCGCGTCACTGTAGCCACCGCGCCACTGTGCAGCTGCGTCATTGTAGCAGCCGCGCCACTGTAGCAGCGGCATCATTGTAGCAGTCGTGTCACTGTAGCAATTGTGTCACTGTAGCAGCCACGTCACTGTAGCAACCGTGTCACTGTAGCATCTTGTAGCCACTGACGAGTGTCGTCTATCTCCTCATTTAATCAATATCAATTAATGCCTTATCAACCGGGCTGGTGTCCAAAGCTATTTGCAGTAAGAGTCGGGAGAAACAAGCCTACAGAGTCCGTAGAAACAACCCTGTAAAGTCCGTAGAAACAAGCCTGCAGAGTCCATAAAAAAACCCTGCGGAGTCCGTAGAAACAAGCCTGCAGAGTCCGTAGAAACAAACCTACAAAGTCTGTAGTTTTGCTAGACGAAGAGCAAAATGATCGTACCTTCGGTATTCGCTGAGGATATTCGCTTGAAAAAATGTTCATTCCATTGCTGGAGTATTTAGTGAGTTATTGCATGGCTGACATTGCACTTGTTTATTCATTTTGTAATCAATATAAATACAGTGTGTTGGTTATTTCAGCTATGTGTATCTATACTTTCAATTCTATATTTACGTTACATGCATAAGACTTTGCAAAACACAAAAAAAAAACAATACAAGCAAACCGTTCCGGAGTCATAAGGGGTTTCGACTGGGTTAGTTTTGGGCGTAACAGAGGTGCCCATTACAGTGGTATCAGAGCCAAGATCCTGCCATCCTGTTTTGGTTTGCAAAAGAAGATTTTTAGATGATGCTAGGGTTCGATGAATCTCATAAATTCTTTGGTTTGATATCAGATTTGATTAAAGAATTAGAATTTGAAGTTGGTCTCTGTCTAGGAGACAAACCCTGACAGTAAGAAGGAGAAGTGTGGGTCCCGTGTAGTTTGAAGACAAATATAAAAATTGTATGATCACATAAGAAGAAATCGCCCAGGAATCGTAGGAGTCTTATTTCTGAGCGCAGCATATCTAGAAGTGAATCGTGAAATTCAAGTCGCCCATTCACGAAGACCACCATCAGAGTGATGCAGCATTGAAGAAAGTTGTGAGTTGAAGGAGTTATTTGACTGTTTAATAAAATCGTGGCAAGTTGTGTTATTCCGTTCAGTCAGCAAAGGAGATCGAGAGTCTTGTTTTCCTTTTATGATGCCATCTTCAAAGAATCGTGGAGTTTGATATATTGCATAGCTGCCATTCCATATTGAATACACAACAAATAAAGATAGATTTATGATTTTAGAGTTTATGATTGTTGCTGGGAAAAAAGAGACAATCTCTGACACAATTCCAACAGGGTCCCCCTTGTCCTAAAATTATAATAATTATAGAAAGGAATTGTGGAGGTATAGGAGTCTTTGCAATCTTGCGTGGGGCCCAATTGATGAGATTGGCAATTTAAATATGAGTTTTAATCTTCAGATTATTATTTGAAGCTTATAAATGTATAAGGGAAATAAGCTGAAGGCAATCGCTGGATATATCAAAGAGAAGTAGCATAATCTATGGTGTTCCGTGGATCCTTCATTATATTCACCAGTTCAAAAGAAAGTCAGTTTTAAAGCAGGTGCTTGTGTTTGAAAGATCGCAACTAATATATTTTGTAGTCATTATTCAGAGAAGCACAGCCTTATAGAGTGAAGCCTTCATCATAAGAAGTGGCGTGAGTGATTGGGGAAGATTGCATTTTTATTATCATGGGCATTCAAAGATAATTTTGCTCAACAGTTATAACAGCAAGGTATTACCTGTTTCAACATTTGGTGATTGGACGCTGAGTGTGTCACCATTTAAGGAAGATATAAGTAGATTTCAGTATCGGTATAGGTACAACAGTATCATCAAACTACATCAATTACAAACAGTGTTAGCTTCATCTTAAGGACAGGAATTGTATAATATCAATTATAGGTAGTTTGATTTTACATCAGCAAATTCAGAAGTTATTGCACCAATTCCTCAGTTAGAAGAATAGACTTACAGCAGCATGCCAAGATTTGACGAACAAAAAAAATTCAGAAATCGAAGGCAGATTAGTTCGGGATATTACAGTAAATAAAATGAAGACAATGGCAGATTTGAAAAGTGTCCTTTTCTCGAAAGAATTCAACGATACATTTAATGGTGATCAGTTAAGGGATTTACAGAAAGAAAGGGAAGTAGGGAATCGGCTTTATGTAGTTGGATTACAATTGAAGTCCACGGAATTTCCTGATGATGTTCTCTCTAAGTTGGAGGAATTAGACACATATTTGTCCAAAGTAGACCAGTCAGATTGGAGGCTTCTGAACTGGGCTTTGCAGCCCTCAATGCTCGCTTTGGCTCAGCACAGGTTTGTGGAACATCCTTATGAAGAGGTGAGACTTGCAGTTGCTTCTTGTCACAATGAGATTATAAGGATAACAACCCCTATAGCACCTTATAATGATGATATACTAAAAAAGGTTCTACAGCTGATTGTGGAGAGCCTACATGGGTTACATTATGTCAAAGCCCCTAATTTTGGTAAGAAGGCTAAGATTTTTGAAAACATGGCAAGAACCAGATCATTTATCATTTTGTTGGATCTCAGATGTGATAAATTGATTCTTCGAATGTTTCAATGCTTCTTAACTGAAATTAGGAAGCATCATCCAGATAATGTGAGGGCCTGTATGCAAACTATTATGTCCTTAATCTTAGATGAGGATGATGATATCTGCAAGCGATTGCAATTAGACTTGTTGGCCATTTGGAGGAAGGAGCAGTGTGTTTCCTCCATGGCTTATGCTTTCTCAAAAGGTTTGCTTGAATAGAAAATTGGGTGGTTCAAGGAACATATGATGGCGGCAGAGCTAATTTCTTTAGGTATACAGGTCCCAAGATCACCCAAAAAGAGCAAGAACCAAATGAGGAAAGAGCATATTTGTTTCACTTGTCAGGAACACTGGTCATTTGATCACATATGTGGAGTTAACAAGGAAAAAGAACCATTGCAGCCAAGCAATGTTGAAAACATACCAACAAATGAGGTTACAAAGTTTGAAAAGGATGGCTTAACTCAAGAAGGAAGTATGCTTGAGTCTCAGGATGTCCCTGATGAATTGTCAGAATCTTCATATGATAAAGAGTTGCGTGGAAATGAGGGCATGGCAGCAGCATTAGCCCTGCATCTAGATCATTCCTATAGAGATTTTGAGGCGTCTACAAAAGGGTGCATGAGTCTCTTGGTGGGTGACGTAGAGATTATGATTGACAATCCATATGAAGGTATGGTTTCTAATGGTGTTCCTTTGGTTGATCACAAAGTGAAAGATAATGCAAACCTGGATCAGCCCTTTAGAGATATTGTAAACATAGCTTCCCTTGATGTAGAGCACGAGGTTGACATGGATAATGATGGTGTGGATTCTTGGAATGATCACAATGCATCTTTTAGTGAGATAGTTGATTCCTATGATGACACAATTCCTACACATGAAGAAAAATCAGAAAATAAATAAATAAATAAATTGGTATGGGAAGATAAAGATAGGGAGATAATGGAAGTCTTCAGTTGAGTATGTTTCATCATTCCATGCATAATTCAGCAAATCAGTCCTCTATAGCAGTCCCTTCCATGATACAGAATGACAAAGCAAGGGGCACAGAAGTTGAACAAGTTTATGGAAGAATGGAAGAGCTTCACAAGGACATACCTTGCAGCGTCGTGACATCAATTGAAGAAGAATTACTTGACACACTACCACCTCTAACCACATGGGAAGGACGTGAGACAAGTTTAGAGTTGGTGATGTTCGATGGTTCCAGCGGAAGCAAAGAAGAAGATCCCAAAAGTCTGATTTGGGGCAGCGTTAGCCTACATCCTCCTTCTCTTGATATTGTGGCACTTACACTTGAGAATACTGATGAAGACAATGTTGCAAGCGTTGGCCAAAAAATTTTCAATGATGATACGGTAAAAGGGGTCAAAAACATGGCTCAAGCACATAACAATAATTCTAATTTGAATGAAAGCAGATATGTTTCTGTTTTTCAACAGGAGGTAATGACTTGGTTGCATGGGGAGGATAGCGTTATGAAATCTACCTATGATGGCAACCAAATTGTGTGTGATAACTACAGGGAATATAGGGTGGATTTAAGCCACCGTGGTATGGAAATTCCTCATCATTCCAGGGAAGATCACATAGGCAAGGACACAAAGGTTGAAACCAGTCTTAAATTTCAGTTTGAGAACAGTAGTGATATATTTCACCTTTCTCCTAATGTTGCCACTAACAATCATGAAGAAAGTAAGGGCACAGTTTCCCCTGCTGATGGACTACAAGAGGCAAGTATGGTACATGGTAATTTTGATGGTGTCTCTTGTCATAGGACTGAGTTTATACATTTTGATACAGCTGATATAGAATATGCCCAAGTTTTGAATGAAAAATGGGTGGAAAGAGCTAAACAAGCTAAGATTATGGTTCAACAAGTCAATCTTCCCTTTCAACATATTCATGATATTTGTCATTCTTTTAATGATGAGAGGCACGAATTGCCTAACCCAGAGTCTCCAGTTGAGATAGTTGATCATTCCCATGATGGTGATAGTGATTGGTTTGATGACATATTTGATATCATCTATGCTTCTAATCAGAGTTATGACAGTGAGGTTTGGTGGCCATTTGTGCTGGTTTATGGGCATATGGGGGTTCATCTTCACATTGACTGGATGTCTTACATGCACGGATGGTTACGCAAGGGTAATTAGTTGACAAACTTCTTTTTCATCTCTTACAGTGGGTTTTACATGTTGGTTTGGGATCCAGGTATTGACACAATTGGTGCATTGGCTCTTATGGATTCCATGATGTTGCTTCACAGCTTGTGGAGTATGGTGCTTTTATCAGGATGGAGCAGCAGGCTGGGCTGCAATTGCTTGAGGACAAGCAATTTCAAGGGGGACGGACTGTAATGTCCCCACTTTAGCAGTTGACCAAGTGTGTGTGCGCGTTAGCCTAGTTCTACATGGTCCCGAGGGCTAACGAAAGATTTAAAGGGATCCTAGAGTGTTTTGTCCTAGTCTTTTCTAGTTTGGGCCAAAATAGAGTTGATTTACTCAGTTTCAAGTATACTAACTGTTGTCAACCTGGAGCTGCGCCCTGAATCGAAGACGTGCACGAAATGGCCAGTCCTCTATCCGACTGAAACAATGGGATTTCTCACAAGGGTGGGTGCCTCAATGGTGAGAAGAACCTCCAAAAAAGGCTAGTTCCTGTATGATGTATCAATGAGGATCTCTACTCTATGTTGCAGACTACCATGGAAAAGGGAGAAGGAAACTTAAAGGGGAAATCCTACCTAAAAGGGGTGATACCCCAGAAGTTTGATCCACTCAACTTGGAACCTTGAACACTGAACAATCAAGGGAAAAGGAAGACCTTAGATTTCAATCAATCACTTATGCATAAATATTTCATGAAGAGGTTCGATCCAATGACCAAAACCTGAGGGAAAACGATGGACAGAGGTCCGATACAAGACACTTTACAACCACCTAACATCCACTTACAGCTTCAGCAAAAGACATAAAGAACACTAAACATGACCTGCATAAGGATAATCTAGCAACTAGGTATGAATCAAAATTTGGGAAGGGAGAGAAATCTACCACTTATGCAAATTGCTGAAGAAAAATACACTATGCCAACACTTGAAATCTGTAAGTACAGTCCTTCTATTGATCAAAGAGGTTACACAACTCACCAATGGCAGAGTCTGGTCTAACCAAGAGAGAGATTGGATGATTTTTAAACAAGGCTGAAAGCCATTTTATAGAGAGAATTACAAAAGGCCAAAGATTGGCGTTGAAAATTGAAGAGAAGGATTTACTTAAGTTAACTCAAGGCTGACTTGGCCTTTCAATAAATATATTTTCCTTTGTCTTTGCATGAAGCTTCTTCATTTGAGGAAGTGAACTTGTCTTTGTTATGAACCGCCCACCTCTCTTTGCATGGAAATCCACATCAATGTTAATTTTAGAACTCTATGTGAGTTATTTGATGCCGAATTGGAACGTTTGAAAGCTGAGTTAACCGTTTGGTAAGCTGAGTTGGACGAAGAGATCAGCTGAGTTGAACGAAGAGATCATTCTCCCTCGCATGGAAAGCTCCTAGTGGATGTGGCGTTTAACAATTAGTCAACTCTAAATCTCAAACAGTCACTTTGGTTGAAGTTGAGTTGAACCCTCGGATGCATGAGATGATCTGGAGATGAGCGGGACTTCAATAAACAGTCAACTGAAGCTTTGACTGGTGTTTGAAAATAGCCCTTGCTTGCATGTACTTTGTCCTATTCCGGTCTGCCTTTTCATGTCTATTTCTGGTGGGATTCTATATTTAGATGTATTTTTATAATTATATCCGGTCTATATTCTGTTTTCAACTGTCCGTTGGATTATCTATTTTTTATCCTCTTTTGCACAATCAACCTCCATTACTTTCGGATTTCTGGTTGTCTTAGCGTAATTCTTCGGCCCTGCCTTCCCCTGTTTTTGTGGAAACTTCCGTCGGACAAATTGTCAGCTCAAATTGTCCTGACTGCGGGCTTGATTTCCATCGGCCTTTTTGTTTGGACTGCTAAGTCATTTTCCCCAAAAAAAATGCCCGCAAGAATTAACTTGGTCTCTTCCCTTGGCCTTCGGAATTCTGCTTCGGGTTTATTTCCTCAGACTTTTGCGCAGCCCTTTCTCCGAATTTTTTTGGACTTTGTAATTTCCCGAAGGAATCCGTTCTGTTGCAACTTCATTTCAACTTTCCCGAAGCCCCTTTGGATTTTGCCATTGGCTTTTCTACACGGGCCTCTTGCTTGCTTCAACTCCGAATTCCTTCGGACTTTTTGTCCGAAGGAATTCCTTCAGACAAAAAGCCTGAAGGAATTAGTCCTTCGCTTTTACCTTTGAGCACCTTCCGAAAAAATGCCCCTTCGGAAAATTTGCAATGGTCCCTTCCGCCGACCAAGTGCCCTCCGCAAGGGCTCGTGTCTCTCGTCTATGCCCTTCGAAAAAATTGCAGGGCCCCCGGGTGTTTTGAAAAAGCTCTGAATATGTTCCCGCACCTTCCCGAAGGGTAGGTACCCTTCGGGATTGTTGAAAGTAACCCTTTCGAAGGGTACCATGCCCTTCAAGATTCTTGAAAATGACCCTTCCAAAGGGCCTTGGCTTTTCCTTGCTTCTTTAGGTGGACTTTTGGATTCTCCGAAGTATTCCTTCGGACAAAAAGTCCGAAGGAATTACTTCCTTTGTCTTAGAATCTTCGTTGATTTGTTATTTCCTTGGCTTTGCCTTCTTTGATGAACCATTCCTTCGGACAAAAGTCCAAAGGAATTCATCCTTTTGTAGCGAAGGCCCCTCACCAAAAAAACAATGTATTCTTTCTTCCTTGGCTAGAGACGTGAACTTTCTAAATGGCAAGAGACAATCTGACTTGTGGAAGAATTGTCAACACTTACTATTTTTAGTAAGTTAGCAGGTCATAGCAGAGGCCA
This sequence comes from Torreya grandis, assembly GCA_037957365.1. Taxonomy (NCBI): domain Eukaryota; kingdom Viridiplantae; phylum Streptophyta; class Pinopsida; order Cupressales; family Taxaceae; genus Torreya; species Torreya grandis. The sequence continues at coordinate 1,168,410 of JARHVA010001695.1, read as the reverse complement.
ATTTTGGTGATTGGATATGATACTCCTCGGCAAGATCTTTTCGACGAACTATCACTTGCGCTATTTGGAGTCTTATTGCTATTATATTTTAATGCCTAAAGTGTTATAAAAGTAACATTTAACTTAATTGCAAAATATTAAAGTGTTACTTTAATACTTGCTTTATGGGGATGGTACCCAAAGCAGACATAAGTAATATTTTAATATATAAAATGTTGCATATCTTTTATTCCACATTGCTCATGAGAGTTGAGTCGCCCCTTGGAGAAAGAATAAAAGGAAGCATTTGTGGCTTCATTCAGCATGTTGGATAAGAAGAAGAATTGATGTACTTGCAGTTTGCAGGGTATTTTGGCATTTGGGAACGTCCTTCCCATCTGTAGCACTCTAGACATCAATCCTTGGGATTGGTCTTTGGAGTCTATGTTTTCAGCCTCATGCAGCCACGTCATTGTAGCCGCCGCGCCACTGTAGCAGCCGCATCACTGTAGCAGTCGTGTCATTGTCGCAACCACGTAACTGTAGCAGTCGCGTCACTGTAGCATCTTGTAGCAACTGACGATTGTCGTCCATCTCCTCATTTAATCAATATTCAATTAATGCCTTATCAACTCCGGCTGGTGTCCAAAGCTATCTGTAGTAAGAGTCGGGAGAAACAACCCTGCAGAGTCCGTAGAAACAAGCCTGCAGAGTCCGTAGAAACTAGCCTGCGGAGTCCGTAGAAACAAGCCTGCAGTGTCCGTAAAAACAAGCCTGTAGAGTCTGTAGTTCTGCTAGACAGAGAGCAAAATGATCGTACCTTCGGTATTCGCTAAGGATATTTGCTTGAAACAATGTTCATTCCATTGCTGGAGTATTTAGTGAGTTATCGCATGGCCGACATTGCACTTGTTTATTCATTTTGTAATCAATATAAATACAGTGTGTTGGTTATTTCAGCTGTGTGTCTATGCTTTCAATTCTATATTTATGTTACATGCATAAGACTTTGCAAAACACAAAAAAAAACAATACAAGCAAACCATTCCAGAGTCATAAGGGGTTTCAGCTGGGTTAGTTTTGGGCGTAACAAAGGTGCCCATTACATCTATTATGACATCAGTGATGACACACAAATAAACATTCTAAAGAAGGACTCAATTGTCTTTGTATAGCCTGTTGACCATTTTGGCCCTGTAGGCCAAAATCAGTCTCTTTCCTTCCCTACCACTCTGAACCCTCAGTCTAGTCATGTACCCACCTTCTGCAAAATCCCCTTTTCTTTGCAATAAGCCCTATTCTTATGGAACATCGAAAGATCTAAGTGCCTGCAGGCTTCGGTTCAGTATGGAGCTTTTCGCTTTGAGCAAATGCCTTAGACAAATACGAGGCTCTTGCAAAGCTCGAAGGTTAAACAGCCCTTGCGGAGGACAGTCAGGCACAAAATGGACCATTCCAGCAAGCTGCGGAGGGCAATTCCGGACCCAAAGGCACCCTTGCGGAGGCCAGGAAAGCACTTAAGGGGAAGAAAGACCCACAGGCAAGAGAGAAGTCTCAATTGTGCCGCGTGGAAGAGAGAAGCCCAGCCTTCTCTCAAGAGTGCAATCCACAGCGTCAACAGTTTTTGGCACGCCTGGTGGAACAAACTAGTTTTTATCCAAAGAGTTGAAGAATTTTGGTGTGTTCTTCAACCAACTAGCCTTTGGAGGCTTTTTCATCAACACCAATGGCGACTCCAAGTTGAATCAGCTGGTTAAGCAGTCCTGGGGCCATCAAGAAATCACAGTTTGGTATGTATAATTCCATTGCTCATAAGCATGGACCTTGTTTTCCTTCATATAACTTTGATCAAGCTCAGGTTGTTCATGGAATCACCTCAAGCAGCTGTCACAGTTGCCCTTCACCTAGTGTAAAGGAAGTAACGCTAGAGTTTGAGAAGCAAGTGATGGAGATAAATAGATTGGAGGAGCAGTATAGATATCAGCAAGAGCTTATTTACAAAGAGTAGTGCTTGTTGAGGCAAGCTCAGGGCTTGCAATCCATGAAGAAGGAAGTAGCAAAATGGAAGAGTCCATTTATTCAAGGCAGTCAGCCTTGTGTGCCTTCTCCCATTCCAAAGCAACCCCCTCCTATTCTAAAGAAAGCCCCCTCTTGTGCACCAAATCCTTTCTACTAGATATCACTTGCTCACTATAGCTCATTTGATGCAGTAACCACCCCTGCTCTTAATCCCTTGCACCTAGCTTTCCAACATCAAAAGGTATTAGAGCAACCTCCCATGGAAATGAACTTTCTCAATTCCTTAGATTGTGAATCCTCCTTTGAAGGGAATACCATGAACCAGCACGTCTCTCTTCTAGAAACTCTTCTTGTACATCAACAGTCTCTTCCTAGTCTTCCTCGACCTCCTCAAGTCTCTCAACATGATGTCAAGATTCGAACTTAAAGGAGGGAATACCATGAACCAGCTCAGAGCCTCGAAGAAGATAAAGCTGCTCCTACTCATGGTGATGCTTATGATCTCCAAGAAAATATAGCCAAGAAAATTGCAGAGTTGGAGTCTAGAATGAGATTCCTCAGCCAAAGTGTGATGGACGGTTCAGATCAAGCAGAAGATCCTACATTTGAACACACCCCATCTACACTCCTTCAAGAGAGCTATCAAGCCACATCTGATATAGATGAGTTGCTGGCTAAATGGAAGGAAGAGAATCATTCGATTCTAGCTCAAGGATTGCCTCCTCTTCCACATGAGTTTGTCCATCAACCCTCCACTCCATTCTTTCTCAAGGAGGAACCTGTTTTGAAAGAGGCAAGTGAAGAAGAGAGGATCCAATTTGCAGCTGATCAAGAAGCTCTCATGGATGACAATGAGGAGGAAATCATCATGGATGCTCCCTTTGAATACATCATCAACAATGGAAAAGACACAAGTCATGCATACATGCGGATGTTCCAACAATATGAAGAGGAGAGTAAGCATGGTGAGCTCTCTCCTCCTTTGTTTGATGAACTTCCTTGTTGCTTTGATGAGGAGGATGACCATGCCATGGAACCCGAGTTGGAGGAGGATCCGGAGGATGTCTTTGAACAACTAGAGACTCTAGTTTTTGAGCAAGAAAAGGAGAGGCATGTTCATCTTGAGGAAAGCTTTGAAGAAGAGAGCCTTGAACAAGAAGGTGATGCTCTGTGGGATGAGCAATCAGTCTATGATCTCATTTCAGACATCAAAACAGTCACCCTTCAAGAAAGCCATGATGAAGTAGAGGATCAGTTTGACAGGGTTTTCAATGAAGCAGAAGGGGACAAAAGTCAATCCATGATGCATATCAAGGGGCTTATGGTGATAAGCTAGAAGCCATTGATTTCTTGATAAAACACACCAGCATGAAGGCCAGCATGAGCCAGTCTCCAAAGAGCAAAGTGAAAACACAAATGTTGGAGACATGTTTGACCCTGATCCACTTGGATACAAGCCAATCAAGGTGGCAAGCAAGAAGACCAAGTCACCAAATCTCCATTCCATTCAGTCACTTGTCTGGCACCATAAGTTTTCTTGCCATGAAAGAGACTTAAGAAGTTTTCCCTTTGATCCAGGAGGGAGGCAAATATACCTGGTTAGCTGTACATAGTAGTTTGCTTTCAGTTTTTCTTTCCCTATTTTCCCTAAGTGTTGTTTGCACAAGTGTAGTGTTTTTTAGCCTTTGTTGTGTGTGTTTTCCTTTGTGTTTGAGGTAAATCTTTGTTGGTTCATAGGTCTTTAGAAAGCTGTTGCTAACTCTTTTCAAGCTGCGTTCTGACTCCGTGCCCAATGGACTTTGAGGCTACTGGTTTCTAAGCATAGCAGACATGCTTCCCCTGGGAATCGCCAATTTGTTGACCATTTTGGCCCTACAGGCCAAAATCAGTCTCTTTCCTTCCCTACCACTCTGAACCCTCAGTCTAGTCATGTACCCACCTTCTGCAAAATCCCCTTTTCTTTGCAATAAGCCCTGTTTTTATGGAACATCGAAAGATCTAAGTACCTGCAGGCTTCAGTGCAGTATGGAGCTTTTTGCTTTGAGCAAATGCCTTAGACAAATACGAGGCTCTTGCAAAGCTCGCAGGTTAAACAGCCCTTGCGGAGGGCAGTCAAGCACAAAATGGACCATTCCAGCAGGCTGCGGTGGGCAATTCCGGACCCAAAGGTACCCTTGCGGAGGGTAGGAAAGCACTTAAGGGGAAGAAAGGCCCACAGGCAAGAGAGGAGTCTCCATTGTGCCGCGTGGAAGAGAGAAGCCCAGCCTTCTCTCAAGGGTGCAATCCACAGCATCAACATAGCCTATGGATTATTGTCAGGATTTTAACTATTTGTGATATCTATGGTTCCAAATGGCATGGTATTCAACCTGTCCAGTCATGCATGGTCATAAGTCAAAAGAGGCCTAGATTTTTATGCACAAAGCTCTGATAACTGGTATTTGATCCTTTCATCAAAAATTAGTTGGGTTCATTGGTTGATGGTAGCGTGGCTACAAACTAGGATGGTTTTGACTGAGACCATGATGACAACATGCGCTCCAAAATGTAAATCATTCTCACATTTGAGTTATATAATGAAGTGGTGGAGTGATGGAGTGGTTTGCAAGCCATTGCTTTCCTAAAGAGCGTGGAGACAATATGACCTGTGACCTCAAAAGTGGGCTAACTGTTGGAGAAGGGACTCCACAGGAATCATAATATAGCCAGATAGCATACCCTTAAAGCCACCAGCCTACCTTACAAAATAGTGGATATTTGATCTTTACCCTATAGATCCAGAAGTAATCAAGTAGGTATGCATTCATGAATCATGCTAATCCTGTAGTCATTATTCATGTTAAGCTCGGGACCTCATATTGAGGACGGACTGAAATATTGAAGTAATTATAACAGCATTAGAAAATGCTTTTCGGGATCTCATACATGTAAAATTAAAATATAATACCTGAGGCTCTATAATCGATAGAGGGAAGGTATACGTACATGTTCAAGTTGGTTTATTGTCAAAGAAATTTTTCTTATCTAGTTCTAAACTCTAACTTGTAGTTTTGGCTGTAATGTTTATAATTCATGAATGAAATTTTTGAAAAATTTCATTGCTAACTTCAGTATCAAATCTAACTCCTGGGTAATCTTGTGTTTGGAGTCTGCATCAAAGGAAATCATTCCCCTGAAAATCCCATAGCCTGAGCTTCATGTCCCTGAGAAAGGGAAGAAGTGAACAACTTTGCATCTACTTCTTCCAAGCAGCGGAAAAAGAAGCCTAATAAATGACATGTAAAGGACATACTTGTTTAAATGTAAAATCTATAGCGTTCAGCCTAACTGTCCAGTTGTAATATGTTCCTCTTTATGATGTTAGACTCACAGATCCCATGCTAGACCAGTGCTCTATGCAGATATTGGAAATGCATTCAGATTTTGGACTTTCTATGTTTTAATACCTTAGTTTTGGCTATTTAAAAAGTACTTGAAAAAACAAAGAAGAGGACATTTAAATGCATCAATAACATCTGAATTGGTATAGAAAAAAAACTATATCTCTGCACTGATTTGGTATAGCAAAAAAAAACTGTATCTCTGCACTGCTGAAGAGCACACATCCACAATACATAATTTTCCAGAATCCACTCACAACCCACTTTCAAGCCATCCAAAATAAATTTTCAAGTTATCAGGAAACTCACAAAAGTTCAAGCGTCTTTATATTTCCGATCTCCTTTGGGATGGTGCCAGTTATCTTGTTCCACATGAAATCCCTTCCAAAAGAAGAAAACATAAAGATACGTAAGAATCATAATTTTATGCATGTCATATCATATAAACTACAGGAAGCCCAAGAGTGTAAGAGTGCAGATTGCATATACTATTTAGTATTTAGTATTAAGTAAAACTAATCTAGAAAGGAAAGAGGGCTGACTTTATGGGAAATAAAAATACTTTATAATAAGGATATGAAAAATTCATGATGGAATTTCTGGGTATTTATAAGCAGAACATATACCCGATATAACAAGCTTAACATTCAAAATGCCACACTTGTACACTTACAAAATTTGAAGTTGTTGTAGTTGTCCGATTTCTGGAGCTAAAGTTCCTGTAAGATTCAGATTTAACAATTCCCTGCATACCCCAACATTGACATCAATTCATTTAAGGAAAAAACTGCTCAACATGAATTGCACGGATGTGTGCCTTTCTACTTCACTCACTTTCAGCAAAGACATATATCGTTTCTTTTCCATTCCAAACTGTGATAAAAGAAATTTAAAAGCTTAAATGCGTTAATAGTGAAATATCTGATGAAAGGGACTAAAATTTTCTGTGAAGTTTATAGAATAAAATTTAATTTTTCTATTAGAAAGTTCCAAATATGGAAATTCTTGCTTTATACAAAGAGATGAACCTTACCCCACATCATGTCAGACGAAATACACCTTGTTGATTTAAAAAAATTCAGCATGGAGAGAAATTATTTATTGTATACTCTTAGGTCAACCCTTACATGCATTTCTGAACTGCAATGCTTTTTGCTCGCTTATAGTCTGACTCATTGCAGCCAAAAGAAGTGGCTGGGAAAAATAACAAAGCATAAACGAGTTTCTGGAGCAATCATTTTTAATGTCCATTTTCCCTCCACAGTCAATGTTGACTTGACTCTTTCTCTGGCTCTAGCTCTGTTCATCACTCTTCCATGGCAATTTTGTTCTTTTATTTTTCACTTCTTCATGATAGCCACACTTAGTTTCCTTTGTAACAATCCTTTTCGCCCATATTCGTATGGCACTCGTCTTCTCCCATCATCTGGAGTTAAAGGTGGAAGGAAAAATCCTTACAAGAAGAAGAGTTTCAGCATGCATCTTTAGGTAGATTTACATTTGATTCCCTTTTTTCCTTTTAGCATCCATAATAAAGTTTCTAAAATCTCAAACTTGGACAGGTACTCATAAAAATCAGAAATATGTCAAATATGTTCATATTATGCATCTAATTTGACAACCTCAATGTCTGTATCTATTTTTACAAGCCCCATATTATAGCATCTATCTTTATATTGTGAATCTATGAAAGAATATGTGTTGACTTTTTGAAGGCAACTTGTAACTAAGACATCCTTGTGTCTGGATCTTTTTTCGCACTGAATATTTCAAATATTACTTGAACGCATATATTTATCAAAAATTGTCTGTATGTCATGTTTTCTAACTTCTTTGATTCTATATTTTCGTTTGCTCCATCTTTTATTTATTATTTTTTTCCATATTCATCATTTTCAGTTTTTATCCAGCAAGGTTGCTGTGATCTAACTTATATCAGAAAACCATCATTCTAGCTGAATCCAATGTCATGCCTCAAAACCCTTATCACAATTCTGCACGTTTAGCGTTGCTGGTCATATCACTGTTGTTCTTTTCTAGTTTCCAGGTATTTACTGCATCCAGCTCGCAGGCACTTTGCCATTAACTTCTTTATGAGTGTTCATATTGGTATAGCTAGGCTTATGTTTTTTTCATTAATATTGTTTGTATCATACATTATGGATACAAATGCAACAAATTCACCAACCTCACTGCTACCAAAACAGCAATGAGATCAGACTGAGCCCTGACAGAGCATTCCCTAGCATCATTCTTACTCTTAGCAATTACCCCTTAGCCCTGATTGAGGTTTATGTTGACCATTTTTGGTCCAATAGGCCAAAAATCGGTCCCCTTCTCTCTCTGCTGTTCTGAGCCAGTACATTTTTGATTTTGCACAAGTCTTGGAAGTTTCTACAGACTCTGCAGGTGTTTCTACGGACTCTGCAGGTCCATTTCTATGGACTCTGCAAGCAGAGACGAGTTCCCGACAATTAGGCGCAAAATGGACCATTTCAGGTGCCCTCGCGGAGGGCAATTCGGGACTCAGGTGCCCTCGCGGAGGGCAGGGAACACTTTCAAAGAGGCCGTAGAGAAAAGCCGAAAAGGTAAGTTTCCTTCGGAAATTTGTTTAAGGCAAAGGAAGTACCCTTCGGAAGGGTTGTTTCCAATTTTTCCGAAGGGCACTTTTCAAAGGCAGTCGAAGAAGCAAAGGAAGAAATCCTTCGGACTTTTTGTCTGAAGGAATTTCTTCGGACAAAAAGTCCGAAGGAATTCGGAAGGGCTATGAAATACTAAGGCAAAGGCGAGAATAATTTCTTCGGACTTTTTGTCCGAAGGAATTCCTTCGAACAAAAAGTCCGAAGAAATTCGGAGGAAGGCCGCGGGAGGAAAAGCCGAGGGAAATTCCGAAGGTAAAAGGCAAAGTGCTCAAAACAATTCTTGCGGACTTTTTGTCCACGGGGAAAAAGTCCACGGGAAAGCTCCGAAGGATTTCAAGACCACGGGAGCCGAAGGACCCCGAAAGGCAGGTGCCCTTGCGGGGGACTCTCGGTCAAAATGAAGGACACTTCTCCAAAGTCGAAGGGTCACCTTCCCTCTGGGAGGGTCCAAAGCAAGAAGCCGAAGGAATTCCAAGGGGTGACGAGCCCGAAGATGTCAAAATCAAGCACGGCGAACTAGCCGTTGGAAGTTCAAACGCAGTGACGGGTGCGCAGACGTCAAATTTAAGGCTCGTGAAATAGCCGTTGATTTTGAAAAGCCCAAAGAGGAGCCCAAGGAACGCAGCGACCTACCAAAAGATAGCCCCGAGGGCTGAAGGAGCCAGAAAGAGACAAAACCAAGAAGAAGACAAAGTGCAGAAATGGACAAACAGTCTAGCTGGCAAAAGGGAGGCAAGTTATTGCCAGGTGGTCATCAAACGGCGCAAACAATAAGCAGCGCAGCCTGCTTTCTCCACTTTGCATTTATGAGCAGACAAACCACGTGATATCTTGATAGAGCAGTCTTGTTTGCAGAAAAGAGGCGCGGCCCTTGCTTTCACATTAATGTTTGAACGCCAAAGTCAAGATCGGCGATTACACAACATGGTTCCAGCAGGCCTCTTATAGAAGAATGACATCAGCAACAGTGACTTCTTCTTCTCGATGCTCACAAACGCACATGGGCCAGCTTGTCAAGAGCACCAAAGTCTTTTCCAAAGCGGCGCCTTTACTTCTTCTCCTCTTTCTATATATTGTAAAACTTCTCATTTTGAGAGGATCCATTCTCTTAGCCCGTAAGACAAAGCTTTGCCCAAAAATCTCTCGGGCTTGTAAGGCAGAACTCTGCCAGATTTTACCTTGAATCGAGACTTAGCAATTTTTTACTTCCATTTGGACTTGCACTCACGCATGTCTATGTTTTCTTTTTGTGTTAAGTCATTCTTCTTTTATGCTTCTCACAGACGATTCCAGCATATCTAGTGCATTGTGAAGTTCTTCTGCAGGTCTACCAGAAGTGTCTATAGCAGGAATATAGGCGCATGTGAATAGGCTGCCAAACTGTGTCTCAAAATACCTTTGATAGTTCTTCCTCCTTGTATCTCTACGGACCCCTAACTCACTGATACAGAAGAGTTTCTCACATCAGATGAAGTGTATGGGGGCTTCTTCTTGGTGAAAAGTGTATGTTCGCGCTGAGTGGATCAACTTTTTTGGTGTATCACCTTTTTAGTTTAGGTTTAAGTTCTGTTTTCACCATCCTTCTCCCTTTTCATCCCCCCTTTTTTCATTTATTTGTTAGCAGTAGGAAATCCAGGGCCTAAAAGATACATCAAAGGGAGCTAGCCCTTATCTAGAGACTCTCCCCTCAGCTTCGCCGGTCCCACAGGGGAGAGGGGAGTTTCCATTGTTACGTGTGGAAAGCAGGAGCTCGGCCTCCTGCCTAGGGTGCAATCCACTGCGTCAACAGTTTTTGGCACGCCTGGTGGGACATACTAGGGCAAGTTTGATCCAAAGAGTTGAAGAATTTTTGGTGTGTTCTTCAACCAACCAGCATTTGGAGGCTTTTTCATCAACACCAATGGCGACTCCGAGTTGAATCAGCTGGTTAAGCAGTCCAGGTGCCATCAAGAAATCTTATTTTTGTATGTATAATTCCATTGATAAGAATCATGGGCCTTGTTTTCCTTCATATTACCATGATCAAGCTCAAAACATTCATGCAATCCCCTCAAGCAGTTCTCCTAGTTGCCCTTCAACGATAAGGGAAGTAGCACTGGAGTTTGAGAAGTAGGTGATGGAAATTGACAGACTGGATGAGCAGTATAGATATCAGCAAGAGCTGATGTACAAAGAGGAATGTTTGTTCAGGCAAGCACAAACCTTGCAATCCATGGAGGAGGTAGCAAAATGGAAGAGTCCATTCATTCAAGGCAGTCAGCCTAGTGTGCCCCCTCCTATTCTAAAAAAAGCCTCCTCTTGTGCACCAAATCCTGTCTACCACATAGCACTTGCTCACTCTAGCTCATCTGATGCATCAATCAATCCTGCTCTTAACCCCGTGCGCCTAGCCTTCAAACATCAAAATGAACTAGAGCAACCTCCCATAGAGATGAACCTTCTCAATTCCTTAGATTGTGAATCTTTCTTTGGAGGGAACATCATGAACCAGCACATCTCTCTTGAAGCAGCGCTTCCTATACATCAGCAGACCCTCCCCAACCTTCCCCAACTTCCTCAGCTCTCTCAATATGATCTCCAAATCCCAAGCTGGAAGAAGGAACATCATGAACCAGCTCAGGGCCGTAAAGAGGATAAACTTGCTGCCTGTTCACAGGAGCAAAATTCTAATCCCAAGGTCATGAGTTGGAAGCAAATAGTGGAATTGTTGACGTAGTGGATTGCACCCTGGGCAGGAGGCTGAGCTCCTGCCTTCCACATGTCAAAATGGAAACTCCCCTCTCCCCTGTGGGACCGACGAAGCTGAAGGGGAGAGTCTCTAGATAGGGCTAGCTCCCTCTGATGTATCTTTTAGGTCCTGGACTTTCTACTGCTAACAAAAAATGAAAAAATGGGGGGAGATGAAAAGGGAGAAAGATGCTGAAAACAGAACCTAAGCCTAAACATAAAAATGTGACACACCAAAACAGATGACCTACTCAGCCTGAACATACACTTTTCACCAAGAAGAAGCTCCCATACACTTCATCTGATGTGGGAAACTCTTATGTTCAGTGAGTCAAGGGTCCGTAGAGATATAGGGAGGAAGAACTGTCAAAGGTGTTCTGAGACACACTTTGGCGGCGTATTTACATGTGCCTATATTTCTACTGTAGACACTTTTGACAGACCTGCAGAAGAAAAACTTCACAATGCACTAGACATGCTGGAATCGACCTGTGAAAAGCATAGAAGGAAATGACTTAACACACAAAAAAACCATAGACATGCATGAGTTCAAGTCCAAATGGAGGTAAAAATGCTAAGTCTTGATTCAAGGTAAAATCCGGCAGAGTTTTGCCTTACAAGCCCGAAAGATTTTTGGGCAGAGCTTTGCCTTACGGGCTAGGAGAATGGATAATCTCAAAATGAGAAGTTTACAATATATAGAAAGAGGAGGAGAAGTAAAGGCATCGCTTTGGAAAAGACTTTGGCACTCTTTTACAAGTTGGCCCATGTGCACTAAGAGCATCGGGAAGAGGAAGTCACTGTTGATTGAAATATCCCGAGCCAAATTTTTGATTTTTTAATTAACAGATTTCAACATTACAAGCAAGTACCCGTTAAGGTTAGAAGATAAACCCAAATGTACTGAAACAACTCTAACCAGAATGGCGCCGATGATGGCGAGCATTGGTCAGAGGATCTGCTATTCTAAAAAGCCGGAAAAGGAACTCGACATCAAGTATGTGCTACCCAATCCAATGTGGAGTGAGGGGCGACCATATGACGGAGTGATTACAATAAAATTGCTTGAAAGAGAAATGCTGAAAAATGAAACTACTCCACACCCAGCATGTGCTTGCTAACCCAAAGAGGGAAAGTAGCTACCATAGGGCGGAGCTCAACACCCAGAATGTGCTTGCTAACCCCAAGAAGGAAAGTAGCTACCATAGGGCGGAGCTATAACTAATACAATGACTTAAATTGAAACTGAACATTACAATCAAATTTGAACAATTTTGAGAATTACTGCCAGTACTACTGCCAGTTTACAAAATGAAACTCATTCCCCTGCCAAGAGCATAGGATTTGAAAGATTAGCATTACATCATATAAAGAACTCTCCTTGGCTTGATTAGAGATGCCGAAACAATAACTCTCTCAGTGACCAAATAATAATTCTGTTTTTCTTTACAAATCTGCACTTTAAATTGAAAAACCAGCAACCTATGAATTAACTCATATGCTCATAACTCTCTCATTTCTCACCCAAATGATCTCAAATCTGATGCAATAGACCCTCAAAATGATGGCACCTAACTTAGTAATAAGAAATGGCATCTAAAAATGGTTATTAATTACTAACACGAATCCCAATGCACTCTAAAAAGTGCAGCCTTCAAGAAATGACGGATTTGCATTATAAAATCATAAGCTTCGTATTAAAATCTGCAAATATTCATGAAGGGGCGCCCAGCCAAGACATGAAGAAAGAAACAATACCCAGAACAATCTTTTTGGTATTTTTGGAATTACAAATTAAAACTCGAATCTGCTGTAGCTAAAATGCAAGATCTGAAAACCTCTAATATGCAAAATCAGAAACTAATTAGACACAATGCAGATTACAATGCACAAAACTCAAAGCAAACTCACAAACTAGACTAAATCACCACTAGTCGCTGTATTGCAAGCAAGAAGCGATGTCCAAGCTAGGAGGCCTTCATTCCTTGAAGCGATTCCAGAGCCAATGCGGCAGCATAACAATGTAGTAGACAAAGATGATGAAAGGAGAGCACTCCTCCTTTTATACTTTTCCAACTGGGAGTCTCTAAAATCTTCTTGTATATGGGATAAAACATGAGAGAAAAAATAATATAATCCTCTTTAATTCTTTTTCAACCTCAACATTAAGTCGTTGAGCCTAGGCACCAAGGTCCAAAATTAAATAATAATGTTTAATTTACGGACTTTAAAACGGAGGCCAAAATGATGTCGGAAACCAATGATCTATAGCTCGTTGGAAAGGTCTTGACAAGATGAATCCAACCCCACTCTCAAAATCCCGTTCCGGTGCCAATCCCGAACTTACTAAAAATAGTAAATTCCTGAAAGTGCTACGAATGCCAAAATGAACATACCACTGCGAAGCTCTCTGAAAACCCAGAAAGAATCCGCCATTGAATCCAACTCTGAGCAAAGACATCCTTAAAAATAGGAAACCCTAATTTTACCTTCCGACTAGTCTTCGGGTCTCCAGAAAAAGGCCAACGGTCACTGGAAAGATCAGGTTTGAGAAGGGGATATTACAATCCGCCCTTCCCAAAATTGCTTGTCCTCAAGCAATACCACCATAACTCCAAAATTTTAGAACTAATCCATACGCAAACAAGTATGATCCCTGGTTCCCAAACCCATCGCAGGAAGGACCCACCATGCCGATGCTGCACCACTCTGATCACATCTGTGAAATCATCATGCCTATGCTGCACTAACCTTCCTTATAACCCCAAAGTGTTACCATCCATGATACTCAAACCGAAAGATCTTAAAGGAGGGGCATCAAAATCATGCAACATCTCATGTCCATAATGCCCCGAATTAACAGTATCAACCATACTACTGTCAATCACAATTCTAAGCAAGAAGAAAGATAGGCTACCCAACTCAAAATCAATCTCCTTAGCATACCTCCACATGGTAACAAACGAAACCAGGACTGCAAATGTGACATCTTCAACTCTTCTTGCAAAGAGGAAAGCTTTCCTTTGCAAGAACTCAACAAACTTGAACTCATGATGCCACATGAATTCTCTATGCCTCCCCTGATTTATCATGGCACAACTAAGAGGTCTGAAGAAGTTTCTCACAATTCCAACCCCAAGAGTCTCAGAATGTAGAATCAAGGCATTGAACAAAATCTCAGCAGTAGGAGTCTCGAAGTGCCAAGCTAAGTCGAGCGAGGGTCTGCTGCTCCAATTATTTGTACATGAATATGTACCAAGGAAACCATTAGAATGAGTATGGTCTCTTCCCAAATGCTGATTGTGCTCAACCCACACCACCCATTCTCTCTTGTGAAACCATAAATTGTCCCTCGAAAGAAATTGGAAGGTTTGAAATTGAATGAACCGGCACCCCAACCAGACTGAAATGGTCAACTTGTAATCTGATTTTATGAAAATCAGCATCCAAGGAGATAGATGGCTGCTGCAAAACTGAAAATCAACACTCAAAATATCATGTCTGCTCATATCTACCGTTGAGGATAAACCTATTGAAGATCCCATCACAGCCAAGTACCAATCCTTGCTCAGCTTTTCTCTCCAAAACTCCCCTTGATCATTAGGAGTGAACTTCAAATGACTGATGAAGAAGGTAACAACATCCAAAAGACAGTGAATTTGAGGCTCATCACTCCAACATACCTTCTTGACACATATCAAACGCGAGCTGATACCAGGGCCCCACATCATAAGTAAAGAAGACTCATTCCTCAAATGGAGACTTACTTTTACTAGAATGCTTTGGGAAATACGCTCTATTTGAATCATCGCATCCTGAAACTCCAAGAGGTACTCAACAAATCTGAATTCATTGAGAAAGTCAAATTCAAAACCATGAGAGAAGAATTGTTGGAAGGATTCAATGGACCCTTCATCAAACTCCATTATGAAATTAGTTATTCTTAGAGAAGATGGTGTAAGCAGGAAGTCCGATAGGAATCTGACAAGCATCCATATCCGAAAATGAATGAACTCTTCATTGGAGTGCCAATCATCCCTTTGTTGCTCATCAAGATTAGTGACCTCATTCCACCATGCTTCTTGATTTTCCACCTCCTGAATGGGGAGACTAGAAGCAACAGTGAAGCCTTCATTATGCAGCTCATGCATCCTCATTCCATTGTCAGAAAAAGTGCTAAAACTTCCCTCTTCCACAATGATGTCATAAGAAATTTCCTCAAGGCTTGAAATCCCATCATCTACCTCAAAGAAATGTTTCTCATAAGCTTCCTCTTCACTTGGTTCAAAAAGAGGATTGTCATAAGTTGCTTCAGCACCCACTTCAAAGAAAGGTTTGTCAAAGACTTGGAAGTCCCCTTTTCCATCTTGCTGATCCAAATCTGCATACGCAACTTCTGATTTCCTTGTGAACCCTTCAGGATCAAACTCCTCTCGAAGACTATCAAGCTCGTCAATTACTTGCTTGATTTCTTCAACTCTTTGCTCATTCTTTTGCTTGCTATAAAGTTTGAAATCAACAAACCAGTTTTCAACCTCTGTTAGAGACAAATGATTTTCTTTTAACTCGTCCTTTGTTGATTTAAGCTCCAGAGTGAGCTCATCAACCAAATTCTCCTTTTGTTGGACAACACTGAAGGACTTCTTTGCAAGTTCAATAGCATGATCCCGATCCTCCATCAAGTTTATGCAATCTAATTTCAACGCCTCCAAAGAGTCTCTGATGAGTTGCAAATTGAAAAGAGCAACTTCATCCTTAACTCCTCTTTTCCTCTCTTCAAGCTGAGCCTTCCAGTAAAGCTCTTCAACCAAGCTATGTGTGCGATCAAACAGGGATAGAGCTTGCACTTCCTTGTTAACGGACACCTTGAATTGATCTTCCCACTCATAAGAATGTGAAGATGGTGAATTGCTGACAGGCTGCAACTGAAAATCAGAACTTTGTTTCTTGCCTTTGCTGCCCTCAAAGTTGCTCCAACCTTCTTGTCTTTCATCCTCAACTAACGGAGAATGCTCAGTGTCATGGAGAGGAACATACTCCACATTTTCTTCGACTTTAAGCTTGCCATCAACTTCTTGAATTAGTGAATCAGCCGTGTGTTCTAAAACCACTTTAAACCTTTCTTCTTCAAGAGCCATGAGGTCTTCTAGCTCTTCATCCACCTCACCGTCTTCTTGTTCAAAGGCTATGGCAGCCCCTAATTTGAATGAAGAATCATTAAATGTCGTTCTAAACATTTCGGAAGTAACAACATCCCCCTTGGTGGCTGCAACCAACTTGAAGGGATCACCATGGAGCTTTTTAGAGTAAGCTTCTTCATAAAAAACTTCTCCTTCTGCCTCCTCATAGCTTGCAATGCAAACAATATTTTGGTCTTCATCGGGATCGAAAGGAAACTTATCCCACACAGGTTCTTTGTCATATCTTGAAGCCAACACACCTAGATCCCACATGCTAACAGTTTGATTGAAATGGTCAGGAGAAAGATTCTTATCATGCTCTTCTTGTAGTGATGACTCTTTGAACAAGTCAACTCCCAAATCACTTACGCTGATATTTTCAAAAACATTTCTTTCTAAAGGTTCGGTTTGCTGGTCGAACTCAATGTCGCCATCATAATGAGATGAAGAATCTTCAATGCTTGATGTTTTGTAAACTTCGACATCTTTATCTACATCAAGAGAAAGTGTGTCATTGATTTCTTCATGTGGAACTTCTTGAGAAGTTGGGACAGCAATAAGAGGAAAATCCTTCATTACCAAATCTTCAACATGACCTTGTATGAGCTCTTTGAAATCATCTCCAACATCATGTCCACTAATCTTTTCTTCATCACGCTCTAACTTCTTCAAGAGTGGCTTCAATTTTTCCTCACATTGATTAAACAATTCCTTGATCAGCATAGAAGTAATAGGAGAATCCTTTTCTTCACACTCATATGTGTCCAAGATGAGAGATTGGACATTTGGTGGAATTTCATCTGACTCATTAATGGTGAGAATAAGGATTTTCTTCACAGCTGCAATAACATCCTCTTCTTGTTCGTTCCGAGTGGATATGAAGAGGTAATGAAACAAGTGATAAATCTGATCATGCATTTCCAAGGCGAATAGCAAGTTACTTACCGAGAGATCTGAAAATGTCTTTAAGATAGCAACCCTTCTAGCAAATAGATTGCTTCCAGTTTCATCAAGATTTTGGAAACTTTTTACAATCATATTCAGAATGATTTTTATGGTTTCATCATCATAGGGTGTCATGGGGGCCATCATTCTCATCAACTCCATGAAGCAAGAAGAAATCAGCAGCTTGATTTCTTCATTTGGATGTCCCAGCCAGTAGGGCTGAACTAAAAGGTGAACTGCAAGTGACAATGTCAATTGCATCCATTCAGAAGGTGACTGCTCCACCTGTCTCAAACATTGTTCCAATATTTGAAGATTATTCTTTTCATCTTCCCTTGACTTACATTCTTTGCCAAGTCTTTTTCCGATCTCAAAAAGTGTTTGTTCCAGCTTTATCTCTTCTCTGTTAGCCATGTTTAACTGCCACTTCTAAACTGAGCTGAACTCTATTCTGACCTCTGGTGTAGAAACTGATTTCTCTATCATTCAACCATCAACTAAACCTTGTTGGGCACAGGATGGCAGGATCTTGGCTCTGATACCACTGAAATATCTCGAGCCAAATTTTTGATTTTTTAATTAACAGATTTCAACATTACAAGCAAGTACCCGTTAAGGTTAGAAGATAAACCCAAATATACTGAAACAACTCTAACCAGAATGGCGCCGATGATGGCGAGCATTGGTCAGAGGATCTAAAACAAACTGCTTACGCTGTAACTCTAACCAGAATGGTGCCGATGATGGCGAGCATTGGTCAGAGGATCTGCTATTCTAAAAAGCCGAAAAAGGAACTCGACATCAAGTATGTGCTACCCAATCCAATGCAGAGTGAAGGGCGACCATATGACGGAGTGATTACAATAAAATTGCTTGAAAGAGAAATGCTGAAAGATGAAACTACTCCACACCCAGCATGTGCTTGCTAACCCAAAGAGGGAAAGTAGCTACCATAGGGCGGAGCTCAACACCCAGAATGTGCTTGCTAACCCCAAGAAGGAAAGTAGCTACCATAGGGCAGAGCTATAACTAATACAATGATTTAAATTGAAACTGAACATTACAATCAGATTTGAACAATTTTGAGAATTACTGCCAGTACTACTGCCAGTTTACAAAATGAAACTCATTCGCCTGCCAAGAGCATAGGGTTTGAAAGATTAGCATTACATCATATAAAGAACTCTCCTTGGCTTGATTAGAGATGCCGAAACAATAACTCTCTCAGTGACCAAATAATAATTTTGTTTTTCTTTACAAATCTGCACTTTAAATTGAAAAACCAGCAACCTATGAATTAACTCATATGCTCATAACTCTCTCATTTCTCACCCAAATGATCTCAAATCTGATGCAATAGACCCTCAAAATGATGGCGCCTAACTTAGTAATAAGAAATGACATCTAAAAATGGTTATTAATTACTGACACGAATCCCAATGCACTCTAGAAGGTGCAGCCTTCAAGAAATGACGGATTTGCATTATAAAATCATAAGCTTCGTATTAAAATCTGCAAATATTCATGAAGGGGCGCCCAGCCAAGACATGAAGAAAGAAACAATACCCAGAACAATCTTTTTGGTATTTTTGAAATTACAAATTAAAACTCGAATCTGCTGTAGCTAAAATGCAAGATC
The DNA here is from genome assembly GCA_037957365.1 of Torreya grandis. Taxonomy (NCBI): domain Eukaryota; kingdom Viridiplantae; phylum Streptophyta; class Pinopsida; order Cupressales; family Taxaceae; genus Torreya; species Torreya grandis. The sequence continues at coordinate 1,149,899 of JARHVA010001695.1, read as the reverse complement.
TGGAAACCTCTAATATGCAAAATCAGAAACTAATTAGACACATGCAGATTACAATGCACAAAACTCAAAGCAAACTCACAAACTAGACTAAATCACCACTAGTCGCTGTATTGCAAGCAAGAAGCGATGCCCAAGCTAGGAGGCCTTCATTCCTTGAAGCGATTCCAGAGCCAATGCGGCAGCATAACAATGTAGTAGACAAATATGATGAAAGGAGAGCACTCCTCCTCCTTTTATACTTTTCCAACTGGGAGTCTCTAAAATCTTCTTGTATATGGGATAAAACATGAGAGGGAAAATAATATAATCCTCTTTAATTCTTTTTCAACCTCAACATTAAGTCATTGAGCCTAGGCACCAAGGTCCAAAATTAAATAATAATGTTTAATTTACGAACTTTAAAACAGAGGCCAAGATGATGTCGGAAACCAATGATCTATAGCTCGTTGGAAAGGTCTTGACAAGACGAATCCAACCCCTCTCAAAATTTCGTTCCGGTGCCAATCTCGAACTTACTAAAAATAGTAAATTCCTGAAAGTGCTCCGAATACCGAAATGAACATACCACTGCGAAGCTCTCTGAAAACCCAAAAAGAATCCGCCATTGAATCCACCAACTCTGAGCAAAGACATCCTTAAAAATAGAAAACCCTAATTTTACCTTCCGACTAGCCTTCGGGTCTCCAGAAAAAGGCCAACGGTCACTGGGAAGATCAAGTTTGAGAAGGGGATATTACACTGATGTCATTCTTCTAAAAGAGGCTTGCTGGAACCATGCTGTGTAATCGCCGATCTTGACTTTGGCGTTCAAACATTAATGTGAAAGCACGGGCCGCGCCTCTTTTCTGCAAACAAGACTGCTCTTCCAAATATCACGCAGTTTGTCCCCTTATAAATGCAAAATGGCGAAGACAGGCTGCGTCGTTCACTGTTTGCGCCGTTTGATGACCACCTAGCAATAACTCGCCTCCCCTTTGTCACTTGGACTGTTTGTCCGTTTCTGCACTTGTCTTCTTCCTAGCCTTGTCTCTTTCTGGCTCCTTCGGCCCTCGGGGCTATCTTCGGCTAATTCTTTTGTTTTGGCTTTCTTGCTTCTTTTCCTTCGGACTTCTTGTTTGATCCTTCCCGAAGGGGACCTGCCCTTCGGGGTCTTGAGAAAAGTCCTTTTCCTCGGCGAGAGCCCCCCGCAAGGGCACATACCCTTCAGATGGTCTTCTTTCTCCTCGGCGGGTTGCTCCTTCGGGCTTTTTTTCGCGAATTTTTTTCTGTAGACAATTTTCTCGCGGACAAAAGTCTGCGAGAATTGTTTCGGCTGCTTTGTCTTTGGCCTTCGGAAATTCTTTCGGGCTTTTCTCCCGCAGCTTCCCCGAATTTCTTCAGACTTTTTGTCCGAAGGAATTCCTTCGGACAAAAAGTCCGAAAGAATTCGTTTCTTGCCTTAGTCTTTTCTTCGGATTTCTTGCTCACAGCCCTTCCAAATTCCTTCGGACTTTTTGTCCGAATGAATTCCTTCAAGTCCGAAGGATTTCTTCCTTTGCTTCTGTCGACTGCCTTCAAAAAGTGCCCTTCGAAAAAGTTGAAAACGACCCTTCCGAAGGTTATTTCCCTTGCCTTGAACAAACTTTCGAAGGAAACTTACCTTTGCGGCTTTTCTCTGTGGCCTCTTTTGAAAGTGTTCCCTGCCCTCCGCAAGGGCACTTGGAATGATCCATTTTGTGCCTAAGTGTCGGGAACTCATTTCTGCCTGCTGAGTCCGTAGAAATTCTTGTGGAGTCCGTAGAAGTTTCTAAGACTTGTGCAAAAATCAAAATGTACTGGCTCAGAACAGCAGAGGGAAAAAGAAGGGGACCGATTTTTGGCCTATTGGGCCAAAAATGGTCAACAGGAATCTTGGGGTAGGAAGGAGGAGAAGAAAGGTTTTGCTCAAAACCTTAAAGAAGTCGAGGCTGCTCCTGCTCATGACGATGCTGGTGACCTCCAAGAAAGGCTCTTCCAAGAAGACGTAACCAGGAGAATTGCAGAGTTGGAATCCAAAGCGAGATTCCTCAGCCAACGTGTGATGGACATGTCTGAACACACTCCATCTACACACCTCCAAGAGAGCTATCAGGGCACACCTGATATAGATGAAGTGCTAGCCAAATGGAAAGAGGAGAATCATTCGATTCTAGCTCAAGGACTGCCTCCTCTTCCACATGGTTTTTCCACTTCACCCCTTCTCAAGGAAGAACTCGTTTTGTAGAAGGCGAGTGAGGAAGAGAAGATCCAATTTGCAGCCCTCCAAAAGGCTATCATGGATGTCAAAGAAGATGAAATCATCATGGAGGCTTCTTTTGAAGACATCATCAGCAATGGAAAAGACTCAGGGCACGCATGCATGCGGATGTTCCAGCAATATGAGGAGGAACATAAGCATGGTGAGCTCTCTCCCCCCTTGTTCGATGAACTTTCTTGTTGCTTCGATGAGGAAGATGACCATGCCATGGAGCCAGAGTTGGAGGAGGATCAGACGGATGTCTTTGAACAACTAGAGACTCTGATCCTTGAGCAACAAAAGGAGAGGCCAGTCCATCTTAAAGACAGCTTTGAAGAAGAGAGTCTTGAACGTGATGTTCTGTGGGATGAGCAATCAGTTTGTGACTCCATTTCAAACATCACAACAGTCACCCTTCTTCAAGAAAGCCTTGAGGGAGCAGAGGATGAGTTTGACAGGGTCTTCAACGAAGCAGAAGGGAACAAGTCAAACCATGATGCACTGCAAGGGGACTTTGCATATCAAAGGGCTTATGGTGATGAGCCAACAACGATTGATTTCTTGGTGAGACGCACCAGCATGAAGGACCAGTATTCAACAAGCTTTCAAGAACAAGAAGAGTACATATATGTTGGAAGCATGTTTGACTCTGATCCACTCGGATGCAGGCCAATCGAGGTGACAGGCAAGAGGAGCAGGTCACCAACTCTCCGTTCCATTCAGCCACTTGTCTAGCACCATAAGTTTCCTAACCAGGGAGGGGACTTAAGAAGTTTTCCCTTTGATCCAGGAGGGAAGCAAATATACCTAGTTAGCTGTATATAGTAGTTTGCTTTCAGTTTTCTTTCATGTTTTCCCTAAGTGCACTTTGCACAAGTAGTGTTTTTAGCCTTGCGTGTGTTTTCCTTTGTGTGTGGGGTAAAAGCTCATGATTGATTCTGGGATCTCTCAAGGCTGTTGTTGGCCTTTCTTCAAAGTTGCGTTCTGACTCCGTGCCCAATGGACTTTAAGGCAACTGATCTCTAAGCATAGCAGGCATGCTTCCCCTGGAAGTCGCCAATTTGTTGACCATTTTTTGTCTAACAGGCCAAAAATCGGTCCCCTTCTCTCCCTGCTGTTCTGACCCAGTACATTTTTGATTTTGCACAAGTCTTGGAAGTTTATACGGACTCTGCAGGTGTTTCTACGGACTCTGCAGGTCCATTTCTACGGACTCTGCAGGTCCATTTCTATGAACTCTGCAGGCAGAGACGAGTTCTCGACACTTAGGCACAAAATGGACCATTTCAGGTGCCCTCACGGAGGGCAATTCGAGACTCAGGTGCCCTTGCGGAGGGCAGGGAACACTTTCAAAGAGGTCGCAGAGAAAAGCCGAAAATGTAAGTTTCCTTCGAAAATTTGTTTAAGGCAAAGGAAGACCCTTCGAAAGGGTCGTTTCCAATTTTTTCGAAGGGCACTTTTCAAAGGCAGTCAAAGAAGCAAAGGAAGAAATCCTTCGGACTTTTTGTCCGAAGGAATTCGAAAGGGCTATGAAATACTAAGGCAAAGGCGAGAATAATTTCTTTAGACTTTTTGTCCGAAGGAATTCCTTCAGACAAAAAGTCTGAAGAAATTCGGAGGAAGGCCGCAGGAGGAAAAGCCGAGGGAAATTCCGAAGGTCAAAGGCAAAGTGCTCAAAACAATTCTTGCGGACTTTTTGTCCGCAGGGAAAAAGTCCGCGAGAAAAAGTCCACGGGAAAGCTCCGAAGGATTTTAAGACCACGAGAGCCGAAGGACCCCGAAGGGCAGGTGCCCTTGCGGGGGACTCTCGGTCAAAATGAAGGACACTTCTCCAAAGCCAAAGGGTCACCTTCCCTCCGGGAGGGTCCAAAGCAAGAAGCCGAAGGAATTCCAAAGGGTGACGAGCCCGAAGATGTCAAAATCAAGCACGGCGAACTAGCCATTGGAAGTTCAAACGCAGTGACGGTGCGCAGACATCAAATTTAAGGCTCGTGAAATAGCCGTTGATTTTGAAAAGCCCAAAGAGGAGCCCAAGGAACGCAGTGACCCGCCAAAAGATAGCCCCGAGGGTCGAAGGAGCCAGAAAGAGACAAAACCAAGAAGAAGACAAAGTGCAGAAACGGACAAACAGTCCAGCTGGCTAAAGGGAGGCAAGTTATTGCCAAGTGGTCATCAAATAGCGCAAACAGTAAGCAGTGCGGCCTGCTTTCTCCACTTTGCATTTATGAGCAGACAAACTGCGTGATATCTGGAAAGAGTAGTATTGTTTGCAGAAAAGAGGCGCAGCCCGTGCTTTCACATTAATGTTTGAACGTCAAAGTCAAGACCGGCGATTACACAACATGGTTCTAGCATGCCTCTTCTAGAAGAATGACATCAGCAACAGTGACTTCCTCTTCCCGATGCTCACAAACGCACATGGGCCAGCTTGTCAAGAGCGCCAAAGTCTTTTCCAAAGCGGCGCCTTTACTTTTTCTCCTCTTTCTATATATTGTAAAACTTCTCATTTTGAGAGGATCCATTCTCTTAGCTCGTAAGGCAAAGCTCTGCCCAAAAATCTCTCGGGCTTGTAAGACAGAACTCTGTCGGATTTTACCTTGAATCGAGACTTAGCAATTTTTTACCTCCATTTGGACTTGCACTCAAGCATATGTCTATGTTTTCTTTTTGTGTTGAGTCATTTTTCTTTTATGCTTCTCACAGAACGATTCCAGCATATCTAGTGCATTGTGAAGTTCTTCTGCAGGTCTGCCAGAAGTGTCTACAGCAGGAATATAGGCGCATGTGAATAGACTGCCAAAATGTGTCTCAGAATACCTTTGATAGTTCTTCCCTATATCTCTACGGACCCCTGACTCACTGATATAGAAGAGTTTCTCACATCAGATGAAGTGTATGGGAGCTTCTTCTTGGTGAAAAGTGTATGTTTGGGCTGAGTGGATCAACTTTTTTGGTGTATCACCTTTTTAGTTTAGGTTTAGGTTCTGTTTTCACCATCCTTCTCCCTTTTCATCCCCCTCTTTTTTCATTTCTTTATTAGCAGTAGGAAATCCAGGGCCTAAAAGATACATCAAAGGGAGCTAGCGCTTATCTAGAGATTCTCCCCTCAGCTTCGTCGGTCCCACAGGCGAGAGGGGAGTTTCCATTGTTGCGTGTGGAAGGCAGGAGCTCGGCCTCCTGCCCAGGGTGCAATTCACTGCGTCAACAATTTATGTATGTTTAAAATGAGATATGTGTAATGACAGTTTTGGTTCCACTAAGTCTGAAAGGTCCAATGCAAATGGAAAACGATTTTCACAGGATTGTCCCTATACAAGCACTGGTTATGGGTTATTCTCATGATTAGTCATGAGGTCGAAACCCAAGTGGTACAAAATTTGTAATATATATAAGTGAAAAAATCCTTGCTGGCTAGGCTATGACCTAAAAATTAACCTTCACCTTTTTACCTTTTTATTATGGATAAAATGCATCTTTACAAAAATGTTAGCAATTCACCAAGGATGACTCGCCATATTTGGTTCTTTGTGAACACCCTGTGATGTATTCCACTAGCCCAAATCAAAAGCTTGGATAGATTTGGTCTTTAATCTTTTGGGATGTCTAATGAAATATTTAAAGACCTTTAGATTGAATTCTAAGCAATAATATTATTATATTCAATGTTAGAATTCAGTATTCCATTGTCACAACTCAAAATCATGATCGTCAAGAAGGAAGTGTCTAGACCTCTTATTTTTAACACCCTAGTGGACATGAACTCATAAAGTCTTCAAAATTTTAGCCGTGGCTTCACTTTGTAGAAAGATAGCCAAGTCAAGCTTTCAAACTTTTGTACACAATTATTTCAACACCTAGGTCCATAGGCCTATGGTTATGTGGTAAGTAGGGAGTACTCCAAGTGTCTACTTTGACAAGACCCACGATTCAAATTGTGGATATGTTTTCTGTAATGTCCCCAAATTGGATGATTTAACCAAAAAGGGGTTTCCTCCAAAATCCACAATTTCTGAATTCTAAATTTAGAAAAATCAGCAAACCCTAACTGTTGTAAATGCACCTCCAAACTGAAAATTAACTCCAATTCACATTGAAATAAATAGCAAATAAACACCTTGTGAATTTGGCCACCAATGGCTCTTACCATAATAAAGAAAGACCCTGAAATGAATGTTTCAATCCTCCAAACCCTAGCACCACACTAGCTATTTTTTAAAGACATTTCCCACTCTAATCCTTGCTCAAGCTTAGTCCAATCCAATCGCCAATATTCAGAAAATTACTAGAATAATTAAATCAGAACGAAACCTTTGCAAATCTGCCCTCAACAAATATTATTTCCAACGAACAGCTAAAAACTTAAAAAATTCATAACTCCCTCAATACTTGAAATTATGATGCAAATAAGAGCTCAAATTGATCATAAAAATAATGACTATCAAATAAAAATAATTTCATAATTTTTCTTCCATGGAAAGGTCATCGAAACTTGTTCTGAAATTCTGAAAACCCTAGTTTTTAGAATTTACCTTTTCAAACATCAAACCCTCAATCCCAAACAAGTCGCCACACTTGGAAAAATTAAAGTAAATAATAATCAAATTTATTAAGCATCAAATGGACCTCAAATTGTCCACCAAACCCTCACAAAAATCTCTCAAAGCCAATCGCCCCACTCTAGGTCAAGTAACAAAACCTCCTTTAGCAAAGGTAGCGTCAAAAGACACCTTTTGTAAAATAATCAACTCCAAATCTATGAACACCTATTGGGCATGCATCCCAATAGCTTCTTCAAACATTAAGAAATAATTATCAAATTCAAAATGTCTTCAATTGTGATCTTCACCTTGTATTTGTAACTTTCAAAGGGGGCGAACCACTTTGAAGAGGTAAAATACCTCATAAACCTCACTTGCCCTTTTTTAGAATATATTTTCTTTTCTTTGATTTAGCTCCCAAGCCGGCATTCTTTTTAATTTCACTTTAGGCATTTTTGAATTAATTAAGTAATTTGTCTTAATAAACTAGTAATTAAAATTACTTTTTGGTAAATTAAATAATTAATTTATATTATGTCCTTGCTTAATAATTAACTAAATTGATCTAATAATTGAAGAGATAAAAATCACTTTTCAAACAATTTATTAATTAGAAAACCTATTAGAATAATCATTAAAATTACCTTAATTTTCCAAATAGTTAAAACCACTTTTCCGATAATTCGAATAATTATCCAAGATAGTTTTATTTTTATTAATTAATTAAAATGACTTATATTTTTGAATGATTAAAATCACTATTTGAGCAATTTTTTAATTATTAAAATTATATGAAAAGGGGACATTATGGTCCTCCCTTCTCAAATTTGCTTGCCCTCAAGCAAATGCAAGCTCATATGCCTAATTACCATGTCCAAGTGGTAAACCATGTCGTAGTGTTCAAAAAACCTTGCCCCTATACCTGTTAAGTGGAATAACTTTTGCCAATAAGCATAACATGACATTCCCCAAATCGATAATGAATGTCAATCCACATTGCCAACACGTCCCACAATGCAACCAAAATCTGTTTTTGCTTCCCAAGAAGTGGTAGCCCTCAACGGAGCCATGAACCTGTTGTACCTATATTTTAGATGTGTTCTCATAGCCTTCCAAAAACACCCCTTTCAATACCAAGTGGTGGATGAGGAAGCTCTTTTCCCTTATACCCTCCAAGGCAGTGATATGTGGCCAAAAGTTGAAATAAAAAACATAATAGGATTTGATTACCTTGTTGCCCCGGGGGTAATGACCCCCCAAATGCCATGCTATAACTCTCAACTCATACAAAAATAAATTGGCTAAGTACCATCTTGTAAACTTACCATGATGTGAGGCCTCAAGGTAGTACAACTCAACATATATGGGCTTCCATGTGCATGCCATGTGCCCTTCCAAAGGCTGCCTCTTATCAACATTCCCATGCATGCATGTAACACTCCATAGGCTCATCAAGAGACACCAAATGGTTATCAATGAGAGTCGTATCCTCTTTGTGTATGTGTTACTTCTGTTACTCGTGAATGGAACCCAAACATGCATGTTTTCAAAACCTTGCAAAAGATGGAAATACCCCAAAAATCAATCTTTCCTTCTTCATGATACTGCTGTAAGTACATGCCTAATTCTAATTTTTTATGACAAGATTCAGAATTAATACTTGCATTCTATCCTCTTCCCATGATCTGTGGGATGCCATCAAAACTTCTTAACTTGCCATATGTGTACCTAATATGTTGCTCAAAAGAATTCAATGTGTCATGCAACTCAAAATAGTAGCTATCATACCTCTTATCATGCTTCAAACTTATCCACAAGGTACCCTTATAAGTTGAAACCTCCCCCCATAGATTGTGCATACAAATGTGTTGGTTGTCATAGTAAAACACAGCCATGCCTCTACTTAAAAATTTTAATTTGCTCATTACCATGCAGATCTTTAATGGGCTCTTTAACTCCATGCTTCCCCAACAAACTATCATGGACTTATGCCTTATATGAAGAAGGTTAGGACTATAAAACTGAACCAAATTAATATGCTTAGCAAGGCTGCCCATAATTAAATTCATCTTATGGAGAAGCATTAGAGGAGGTGTGCTCCCATAGTGTTCATTCCAAGGTGTGCTAGGATCTTCTTTATACCATATCAATCCTTCTTCATTTTGAAAATGTAGTCCTTTTATTTGTAGAGAGAAAATAAGCTTAACCAAATTGGAAAACATACCTTGCAAGTGCATATCATAATCATCTAAACCCATTGGTAGGGATCCCCTTATGTAAGATGTATATCCTTCCCTTGGCTGTCCATTGTTAGCTTCCTCACACATGTATGCATCACAAAACAAACCCCACCAATATTGGATTTTATTCTTTTTTATATACTATTGTACCAATTGTGTTGTAGAATCCCCTCTTTTGCAAGCAAATGGCTATCCATGATGTCTCATAACAACACTATCATTGTTCATTTCATCCTTCTTCCTCATAATCATGAATTACCCTTCTATCATGTTGATTGATGAAGATGAAGGAGCTTTCGTCACTCAAACCATGCAAAATATTCTCATTATCTCCCATTTTAAACTCTAGTTCCAATGTTAAATTGTGTATGTCTATATTCCTCCATGCCCCAAACAATTTTGATTCTTTCTTTAATCCCATGGAATTAGTTATAAAAAATTTAAAATTGGAATTGAGAACCTTTGTATAAATAAAAAAATTACCAAGATCCCATACCTCTTGGTGCCAATAATAGTGAACTTGAATCAAGGAATCCTCATGCCTAAATTTGCAAACCATATCTTTCATTTTATCATCTTTGGTGACTTCACTGTCATGTATACAATCATTAGAAGATAAATAGACATCTCCTATCAATAGAAGATCCTTACCTTGCACTTCTTTTAGTTCATGCCCCTTGATTTCCTCCTCTTTTATGATCCTCTTGCACCGCTATGGGCTACCCTTCAAATTCTGATTTTTTTGCTTCATTGGCTCTTTCATAGGAGTCCCCATAAAGGGTTGTCCCTTCATTTTTTACCTCCAACTCTCCATGTAGTTCGGTCCTTTCTTCCTTGATGACTCTTTGCCTTTCCTTTTTATGCAAGTGTCTACAGGGCTGCATGCTTGGTACTCTTGGTTTTGATCCATCCTTCATCTCACAATAATCATGAAATGACAAGAGTGCTCGTGTGTCAAAGATTAGGGTTGCATACTCTTGTTGACATGTATTAAGTGAATCACACATCGATGTCTCAATCTCAACTACTTGTTCTCTCTGCAAAAATGTAGTTTTGAAGAATTTATGATGGGTGTTGATAGAAACCTTCTCATTGCCATTCAAACTTCTTTTTTCATTGAGGTGATGGCTCTTGCTTGGATCTAGTGTAGTCTTCAACATAGCTGCAATTTGCATACTCAAAGTACACTGAAAATCACTTTGGCTCTCCTTTATCAAATCCTGTAAAAACTTTACTTGCTCCAAAGTAACCCTTGATCAGCCATAGCTTTTTCTTTCTCTGATAACACAAGATCTCTTTCCCTGTTTACATCCAACAACCAAACTCACAGGGAGACAAAATTGGTGCTCTGATACCATTGTAATGTCCCCAAATGGGACGATTTAACTAAAAAGAGGTTTCCCCAAAAATCCACAATTTTTGAATTCTGAATTTAGAAAAATCAACGAACCTTAACTGCTGTAAATGCACCTCCAAACTAAAAATTAACTCCAATTCACATTGAAATAAATAGCAAATAAATACCTTGTGAATTTGGCCACCAATAACTCTTACCGCAATGAAAAAAGAACCTGAAATGAATGTTTCAATCCTCCAAACCCCAGCACCATACTAGCTATTTTTTAAAGACCTTTCCCACTTTAATCCTTACTCAAGCTTAGTCCAATCCAATCGCCAATATTTAAAAAATTACTACAATAATTAAATCAGAACGAAACTTTTGCAAATCTGCCCTCAACAAATATTATTTCCAACGAACAGCTGAAAACTTCAAAAGTTCATAACTCCCTCAATACTTGAAATTATGATGCAAATAAGAGCTCAAACTGATCATAAAAATAATGACTATCAAATAAAAATAATTTCAGAATTTTTTCCATGAAAAGGTCACCGAAACTTGCTCCGAATTTTTGAAAACCCTAATTTTTAAAATTTACCTCTTCAAACATCAAACCCTCAATCCCAAACAAGTTACCGCACTTGAAAAAATTAAAGCAAATAATAATTAGATTTATTAAGCATCAAATGGACCTCAAATAGTCCACCAAACCCTCACAAAAACCTCTCAAAGCAAATCATTCCACTTTAGGGCAAGTAACAAAACCTCCTTTAGCAAAGGTGGCGTCAAAAAGCATTTTTTATAAAGTAATCAACTCCAAATCTGTGAATGCCTATTGGGCATGCATCCCAATAGTTTTTTCAAGTATAAAGAAATAATTATCAAATTCAACATGCCTTCAATTGTGATCTTCACCTTGTATTTGTACCTTCCAAAGGGGGTGTGAACTAAATTGGCGAGGTAAAATACCTCATAAGCCTTACTTGCCCTTTTTTAGAATATATTTTTCTTTCGTTGCTTTGGCTCCCAAATTGAGATTATTTTTAATTTTACTTTAAGTTTTTTTGAATTAATTAAATAATTTTTTTTAATAAATTAGTAATTAAAATTACTTTTTGAGAAATTAAATAATTATTTTATATTACATCCTTGCTTTAATAATTAATTAAATTGCTCTAATAATTGAAGTGATAAATATCACTTTTCAAGCAATTTATTAATTATAAAACACATTAGAATAATCATTAAAATTACCTTAATTTTCCAAATGATTAAAACCACTCTTTATTAATTATTAAAATTATATGAAAAAAAAGACATTACATTTTCCTTCATAATCCTTATGAGAGATCTTTCATATTGTACATGTAGTCAATAGGATGAATAGCTACTCTTGTAGTCCAAAGTTGGTATGAATTATGGTTACCATGTCACTATGCCCTAATAATAGAAAACTTCTTCGGTATTTACCAAAAAAAAATGTAACTTTAAGATTTAAACACCTCCTCATTCCCAAGCAATTAAATTCAAAATTCAAAATTCAACAAAAATTTATATGCCCAAGTAACAGAAAACATACAGCTGCAATATGTGCAGGTACCCATCAGCACTTGGATCACCATCCAAAGTATTAGAGCATATAACTCCTCTCCAGCGTGTGTTACATGGATCACCATCCTCCCAACTATTTAGGTGCCCAAAAGGGTCTTGGAGACTCTCTTTAATTTTTCGAAGGGCTTTAACTGCACCCAACAATAAACAAAATCTCCATCAGGGAAAACTGTATGGGCTATTTTGGCCACTTTGGGGTTGACTTTATTTAGAAGTCCAGAAATAAAACCTGCCCAGCTAGCAAAATTTCAAAAACAAATGAGCCAAGCTTTTATATATAATTTACATAGAACTATTACATTGACTCAGCTTTACAAACATTAATGGTAAAGCTAAAACTATATTTTCATATTTAAATTTCTTGATGATCTCAATATCTTCCCGTAAAAATTTGCAACCCCAACATTCTCTAGCCAAACTTTTTCTTGCCGGAATTAAGCAATACTAATACGTTGCCATACATATATTCCATATATATATATAAAAGATTGAATTTCAGTGAAGTAATTTGGACAATACTTAACATGTGTGTCACACATTTATTAGATTGCATTTTATTAAATTGAATTACCTTCAAAAGGATCCGTAATTTGTGCTGCAGCAAACGCTGCCAGAGAGCAACACAGAACTGAAACAAAAACAGCCTGAAAGGTGGCTAGTTTCTTCATTTTATACGGCAAATGCTAATTCGCTTATCTTGTCTAGTTAACTCGTTAGAAACTGAAAGAAGCCTCCATGAATCCAAATCATTCTGCTGCTGTTATCTCTGTATGTGTGTAGCCAAAATGGGTCTGAAAATCTAAACAAAAAATTGAACACGACCCAGTCTTCCATGGTGTGCCAAAAAAACCCAACTCTAAGCAGTGAAATGCATCTCGGTGAACTATTTTGGAAAATAAGCCAACACCCATAAAATAATAGTCGGTCCATATCTTGTTCCTCCGTCTGGTGGGACCCTCATCAAGAAGAAATGGGTGCTGGAATTTTTTATTTTTTATTTTTTGGATGCCTTCTGAGGGCCTTTGACTGTTGACAACTCAGCTTCAAATCCAATCCTGAACATTTTTGTTTGTTCCAACCCTTTTGGATTGCTTACGTACCTACCCCATGTTTAGTGCCGTGGTTGCCATTTGCAATTTGGAAATAGAAGGATTGAAAAGTCTGTGTTCAAATCATTAAGACTTTTCAAGCCGTGAAGAGGCTGCGATTTTATTTGGGTTGACGTCATGTACGATGGAAATGGAAGATGGAAGGATCTGTTCTCCTATTTGAGATTATTGAAAGGGTCCCCCTCCGACCTCTTATGAGATATTCAACTAAGAGAGTACATAGATGGGTACAATAAAAAGGTCATTGGTGGGATACATGGATATCTTATCATTAGGATGATAATATAGAATAATAAAAATTAAATTGGTTGAGAGTTTTAGATTTTTAGATTTTTTTTTTTGGTTTGTGGTTGGGGGTAGTTGGTGTGTTTGTCAAAGTCAAAGGGAATATATAAAAAGGATAGGGGTAAGTGGATTCTTGTACATTTCTTTCCACGAGTTATTATTAGTAGTATATTTGGAAGTGAGAACGTTTATTAATGTTTTGGGAAAGTAAAAGGAAATCACAACCCAAAATTAAGGAATGTTTATTTAGAAGCTAGAGAGGATAGTTTTGTTATAGATTAGACATGAATAACTAGAATAAAATATTCATTAGCTAGCTACAAGGAACTCAATATGTCGTGTTTTGGCTACACATGGTAGCTATGCATTTGGCATATACTCAAGAACAATGACATGTCACCCTTTCAAGTCAACACCACTCTTTGCAAGATGTTTCACCCAAAACACTTCAAAGAGCCAAGCCAACTTATTTGCTATGTTTCACCCAAAACAATGACATGGTAGCTATGCATTTGGCATATACTCAAGAACAATGACATGTCACCCTTTCAAGTCAACACCACTCTTTGCAAGATGTTTCACCCAAAACACTTTAAAGAGCCAAGCCAACTTATTTGCTTGTGGTTAGAAGATTCCTTAGTTATTTCAAAGTAAAATAGTATTATCTTCATTGATCTATTTAACCAAGACATTCATAGTAAATGGAGAAAAATATTTAATTGTAATAACCATAAAGCAATACAATAATGACCAACTATGTGGAGATGTTAAATCTGAATTTTATATGATAAATTAGCCTTGTACACTTGACAAATATTACTCATTGCTCAACCCTTTAATTCATGACCTTCTTGTTGTCGAAAGGCTCACATTCACCATCTCATTGTGTCTAAATATTTATCTTGTGATCTGACCCTAATATTCTGATTGCCCAGATCACTTGGAGCCCACAGTCTGCACAAAACTTGATTAATATCTTACTCAAGTAGCTACAGATCTTCAACAACTTTCAAACCACCCAGATACTATTGTCCAAATCAGGACACTAACATTGACGCTAGTGTCTGAGCCTTAAAAATGGCTAAATTTATAAATCTTTTGACATATATGGGTCAACCTATAGTATTCTTTTAACCCTCCCATTAGACAATTTCAAAAGGTGTTATATAAATACAAGTAAAAGACCGTTCATTATCATTAGGTACAAATCAAGCACAATATCTATCTTAGACCAATCAAAAGCACCTCTCAAGCTTGTAAAACTACCTTATTCTACCCTATTTCAAAATTAGTCATAGAAGCAATATTCTTACAGGTCTAAAGCATTTAAAGAGTAACCCATGAGTAGCATTTTTAAAGTTTCAAGCTATATCACTACATTCACTCATATATAACATATTGCACAATTGTTCAGACACAAGCCCACATAAGGGGGAGAACTACATCGGTTTGAAACCTTCTTCAGAGTATTGACTATGTAGACAACGCTCACTGATAGAAGGGTCTTTGAAGTTAGCTCGACTTCACTTGAGCCCACTAACCCCTGTTTTGTAAGGTGGCATGCCTTAATTGGAGGACTTAGGGTTTTGAGCTATATATTATCATACAAAACCTATACACATAATTTGGACAAAGAATCTACAAGGTGACAATGAACCCTAATAGGGACATGTGGAATTTCCAAAAAAGGACTTGTACTTCACTATGGACAAAAGCATCAAAATTGGGACATAAACATTGACACTAGTGTTCAGATTTCATAGTAATGTCTAAGTAGTGAGCAAACTAATGTTTAAAATTTGATGAATCGCTACAGAGCATCATCATGCCTTCTTCTGCACTTGAATTGCTCATATCTACTTGCACACCAGTGAACAAGCTAATTATTATCTCTTATTTGTGTTTAAGCATTCAAAATATTGTTTTGGCATTGTACTTTTTATATTTAGCATTCTTTCATAATTCAACACTGCATCATAATATTGTGAATCTAAATTATTTAATTGATCTTTTTTTAGAATATCTTAACCATTTGTTTGATTAGAATTATCTTCCCTTAACTCTTTCCAAAAAGGGTTAAACATTTGATGAACCCGACCTTTAAGTCTTCTCATATAATCCTAACTTACCTTAGGGTTTTTTTATTTTTTGATTTCTGAATTATTAAAAATCCTAAAAAACATATTTGCTTCAAGTACAAAGGAATTAATCATGTTTAATATGGACACATCTAGTAGTTATTTCATTATACAATATATGATGGTATTCACTACTTGTTATCTTTCATGCATTGTTAAATCAATGAAAGATATAATAAAATAGGGTCAACAACATGGTAAAACCAAAACAAGTGTATTCATGCATACCCCTTATTATAATAAGGTTTACCATGAACTACTACTTGTCATTAATAAGCATCAAAGGGAGTGTATGAAACAAATATCATATGCATGTAATATTACAAACAACCTCAATGATGTTATTGATAAGATTTCACTCTCAAATTTATTACACAAGTCTTCCTAATACAAAGATATTCTTTTATTAGTGTTGCGTATGACAACCTTGCCAAGTAATGTAGAGCCACCATATGCATTATCGGTGCTCAACACTATCAAATAGACATATCATAACATTCCTTTGAAAAGTAAGATTTACTGCCCCAACATATTATTGATTATTGTTTGCCCTTATACATCCAAGTATGTGTTTACAATAAAATGGTTAAAAGGGTACTTGTGGACAATGGTTCAAGACTCAACATTTGTAACATATCTTTCCTTTCCTTACTTGGCATTGAGGCCAAAGATCTAGAATCATCCAGTATGTGCATAAATGTATTTGAGAACATTTCATGAAAGGTCTTGGGACATATAACGTTGCATATTACTGTCAGATCTCGTATCTTACCTACTTTATGTCAAGTCATGCCTAATTATTTAAATTATAACATGTTTTTGGGGTGACCTTGGATACATGAGATGTATGTGGTTCCATCCACTTTACAAGCATGGCTCAAATTCAACCATCAAGGGTTCATTTATACATGCCTAATGGATACAATTATATTCAAACATTGTGAAATGATTCAACAAACAAATACTTACACACCACACTCATACAATTCTAATTTTAGTTCTAGACATTTGCTCCAAAATGGATACAAAGGACATGACTTACGATAAATGAGCAAGGTATAACCCAACTTCTTTGTATAATAAATAATACAATTTGACAAGGATTGGGTTTTTCAGTGTAATATTCATGGCTAACAAATAGAGCACTCATAGTCATTCATGTTTCATAAAAGCTAGTTCGGAATGCATGCATGTGCCTAATACTACTTTCGAGTTGTAATTGGTCAACCCCAATATGATTGATTAAATTGTTTCTCTATAAATTTGGACATTGGATGAGTTCTCCAACGATGAGTCACTGCTAGAGTACTTAGTGGCATATGAAGATCTTCCTTCTTTCTATCATAAGAATAGGTTTCCTCATACCACCTTTGTTCATGCCTACTTTGATGAGAATGACGATACTGATATCCAACATGATGTGCACAACACAATTCCTACTCTACGATATATCACAGATAGATCCATTTTTCTTAACAAAGAAATTGTATACACATAAATTCGTTTACTTCTTTTATCATCATTAATATTACTATTAGTAAACACTAATTTCACTTATCTTATTTATCCCCTCTAATTCCATCTTAATATCACCCCTTCTAGTTATTTATTTAACATCCCTTTCATTCTTCTTTATCACACTAATCTTATCCCTACCCCACAATTTATTAATACTTATAATCATCTCTTGATCTTATCATAATCTCACTTATCCATTATTTGAGAATTTAAAATTTCCATGACCCACCTAGCCACCTACCCTTGGCTTTCCTACATCCCTAGTCCCTAATCACCCATCCTAAAGCCCTACTAATCTTACTTATCCCCTAAAGGGATTCTAGAATTCTCTAATTCTATAATCCTCTCTAACTTAGCCCTTCCTCTCTAGAAGCCTTTATTCTAAAGGCTTCCAAAGAATTTTTAATTTCTTTTTAATCCTCCTTCTCTCTTATATTTAAACAAACCAATCCTCCATTTAAACTAACTAGAAACCAATAGATGAAGCCATAAAATCTTCATGTCAACATTATCAATCAACCCACACTCTCATCCAAATCATTGATCAAGTTAAAATCATGCCAAAATTTTGAGTCTATCCATAGCAATCCAACAAGCAAAAATCAAAGAATCATTAAAAATCGGTTTGAAGATCTTAGAAAGAGGAGAAGAGGAGCAAGGCAATGGTAAAAATTTCCTTATTATTTCTGATTTGCTTCCACAATGTTTTCATTTGATGTTATCGTGTTTTGGGTTAAATTTGCTACAAATGGTAGTTTAAATTCATAACTCAAAAATACAATCATACATCGGTGATCACAGTGGGAGTACCCTTTCAATTTTACCATCTTGCATGTTAAGAGTGTTTTGGTAGCCTGCAAGATTGACTGGACAAAGAACAAGCTTTGACTTTTATCAAATTGTCATGCCCAAGCAAACAATAGTTTTGCTCTACAAGTCGTGACATTGCATCAACGGTTTTGCTATTAAATTAGCAGTTTTGCACTAACTATCACACCTTAGCCACTAGTGTCTAATATTTGTGATAGGTCCTCATCTTTCTATAAAATTGCAACTCGTAAAAAGTGATTTTTCCATAAAAATTGCATTTTTGTCTTTAAAGTTGCGATTTTTCATTAAGTAAATCCTAGGTCAGGAAGTTAGTTTGGCATAAATTTCTGGTCTATTGTGTGTCATATTAACCATTTTTTGTCTTGTAGGGTTAGGACTAAGGCCTATTAAGCTTAACACTAGTGGTCATTTTTATGCTAAATGAAACTGCAAGTTTACAGCCACGGTTTTTTCATAAAAGTCACGATATTACTCTCAAAAATAGCGATTTTGCCTTTGTGGTCAAAACCATTAATTGAAATTGCTAGCTTTGACTTTTAACAAGTTTTTTGGTTCTGTTGATTGTCATTTGTCTACAAGAAGGGGAGGCATTGCCTAGATTGACATAAAAATATCCAAAAAAACCTCTTTTGCCACCTGGTGTAAAACCACAACTTTCTAATAGACTATTTTGCTTAAATATCAATGATTTTACATAATAATAAGCGATTTTGATTGATCAAAATTTGACAATACATTTACAAATATAGTCTTAAAATATTTTAAACACTTTTCAACTTTTTGTAAATATTCTAGCCTCTGTAAATATTTTGTTATCTTTTTAATACTTTTTAGTCTAACTGTCATATTTTAAGCATTATTCCCTTACCGACAAAACCACATATTTTAAATCATAAATTTGTAGTTAGACTTGCAAATTTGCATAACCATTGGCAATTTTGTAGAACCCATACGGACATTGCCATGGTTAGTCCACTTTCTACAAAACTATGACTTGATAGTTGCGATATTATCCAAAAACTTGCGATTTTGTGCTCTTTGGAAGTATTTTTGCAATAAATCGACTGTGTATCTATGATTTTGCCTTCTATAATTATATTCTTGCGCCCATTTTGAATTCAAATTGTCCTTTTTTAAGCACATTTTTAGAGTCACTTTCAGTGAATTTTGAGTCATTTCAAGAGTTCTACAAGTCCCAAATTGTATTTGGCTTCGAGGGTACTTCACCTCGACATGCACCAGGGGCACTGGCCCTTGATGCCACTAGGCATTACTGTCCCCAAACCCCCACGTCGTGGCCCCTCATCCAAAGAAGTTATAGATAAAAATCATGATTTTTCAATGTTTTTATTAAGGCTCATTGGACTAACACTTTATCTAGTTACAATTTTGGCTTGCTAATATCTTGTCTTGCAGATCACATTTTGTTTTTGTCTTAAAATCTTATCTTGCAGGGCATATTTTGGTCTAATATCTCGTCTTGCAAGGTGCCTCTCCAAGATTGTCAATTGAAATTACTAATCACTTGTCTTGCAGCTTGCTTGTCAAAGATATTTTGGCATTTTGATAAATCATCTTATAAATATCTTGTGTATATCACATCTAAATTAGTCAGTTAATAAATCCTTTTGTCTGCTTGTGTGTCACCCAAGGGTCACAATGGTGTATGATCTCCTCCTTATGTCCTTACGACGATTCCTGAAGGATAAAAAACCACTAACAAACCCTCCCATTTTTATTTTTTTAAGGACAACGTGATGTGGAATTGACATCCACACACTTGCCATAGTCTTACGGGGATAGTGACCATGGATTTCACCACCATGCACTAATCCACACTCTATGTTCCAATGAAGTATAAATATTAGGGATAGTTGTCGTTAGACTAAGCAGTTGAACCCATATAGGTCATATGTGAAGGGGAAGAGTTAATTTTTTGAACCAAACATTAGACAACATCCTATACGGACTTGGTCCCCATTATTCCTAGCGTATATCGAGGACTCCCCTACAGAGCCTATATAAACTAGCTTAAGACCTTGCAGTCATAACAGGTGACTGATTATCGAATTCAATATCAGTGCCCAAATGACTGTCATATACAAACGGGGTTGAAAAGGTTTGAAAGATTTTATAATGGATCACCGATCTATAGTCTCACCCATGAAACATTATGTGCAACTACCCATTAACACTTAAATCACCATCCAAAATATCAGAGCATGTAACTCCTCTCCAACATGTATTACATGGATCACCATCTTCCCAACTATTCAAGTGCCCCCTCTTTAATTTTTTGGAGGGCTTTAACTCCACCCAACAATAAACAAAATCTCCATCAGGGAAAACCGTATGGGCAATTTTGGCCACTTTGGGGTTGACTTTTATTTAGAAGTCCAAAAATAAAATATGCCCAGCTAGCAAAATTTCAAAAACAAATGAACCAAGCTTTTCTGTATAATTTCCACATAACTATTACATTGACCCAGCTTTACAAGCATTAATAGTAAAGCTAAAACTATATTTTCATATTTAAATTTCTTGATGATCTCAATATCTTCGCGTAAAAATTTGCAACCCCAACATTCTCTAGCCAAACTTTTTCTTGCCGGAATTAAACAATACTAATACGTTGCCATACATATATTCCCTGTATATACATTAGATGGAATTTCAGTGAAGTATTTTGGACAATACTTAACATGTGTGTCACACATATATTAGATTGCATTTAACTAAATTGAATTACCGTCAAGAGGATCCGTAATTTGTGCTGCAGCAAACGCTGCCAGAGAGCAATACAGAACTGAAACAAAAACAGCCTGAAAGGTGGCTATTTTCTTCATTTTATACTTCAATGCTAACTCGCTTATCTTGACTAGTTGACTCGTTAGAAACTGAAAGAAGCCTCCATTGAATCCAAATCATTCTGCTGCCAAAAAGGGTCTGAAAGTCTTAAAAAACAAATTGAACGCGACCCAGTCTTCCATGGTGTGCCAAAAAAACCCAACTCTAAGCAGTGAAATGCATCTTGGTGAACTATTTTGATAAATAAGCCAACGCCCATAAAATAATAGTCGGTCCATGTCTTGTTCTTCCGTCTGGTGGGGACCCTTATCAAGAAGTATTCAATGTTAGTCACATGGGTGCTATAAATCATCTTAATTTTTTTGAGGCTTGTGAGGGCTTTTGACTGTTGACAACTCAAGCTTCAAATCCAATCCTGAACATTTTTCTTCGTTCCAATCCTTTTGGATCGCTTACGTACCTATCCATGTTTAGTGCCATGTTTGACATTTGCAATTTGGAAATAGAAGGATTGAAAAGTCTGTGTTCAAATCATTAAGACTTTTCAAGCCGTGAAGAGGCTGCGATTTTATTTGGGTTGACGTCATGTACGATGGAAATGGAATATGGAAGGATCTGTTCGCCTATTCTAAGATTATTGAAAGGGTTCCCTCCCGACCTCTAATGAGATTGAACATTCTTATAAGAAATGTAAATAATATAAAATTATTATTCAACGCCTAGAGTACATAAGTACATAGATGGGTACAATAAGAAGGAGGTCGTTGGTTGGATATGGATTTCTTATCATTAACATGATAATATAGAATAATGATTTTTTATTTTTATTTTTATTTTATTTTTTTTATTTTTTTTAAAAGTAGATTTTTATATTTTTTTCTACTAGTTATTATCAGTAGTATATTTGGAAGTGAGAGCGTCTATTAATGTTTTAGGAGAGTAAAAGGAAATCACATAGGCGTTTGAATAAGATGAACGAGGAAGCTTCCAATAAACAACGAAATTGTAGTCTTTGTTACTGACAGATTTTACCAGAGAGATTGATCCAGTGCGCCTAAAAATGACACCCAGGGAGGTTGGAAACATTTCTAACCTGGAGGTAGCGGCTCAAACGGAGGTTGATCCGTCTAACATTAAGGAAAATGGTATGGCTACCATAGGGAACCCTGAAGCTACGACTATGGAGAAAGATACAATCAATATGGGTGAAAACCCAGATGAATTGATGCTAGAAGAACACTCGCACTCTAATTTGGGTAAAACCCTAGAAATACAACTTCTTGATGATGTTATTGATTCTATTTTTGAATGCCAAAATAGAAATGTTATTCTATTCTTTCCAAGAGGTATTCCTAGTGAAGCAAATTTTTATAAATGGGCCCGTATGAATTGGGAAAATCAGTGATGGAAAATTGAGGCATTAAGAGGCCTAGGAAAAGGGTATGTTTCTTGCATGTTCAAATCCATAGATCATGCTCAAGCCGTATTGCAATATGGCACCTACGTTATTTGTGGGCAAATATGTTACCTTTAGGCTTAGAGCTTCAATTTCCATCCTGAAGGTCCATCTCACTCACATTATCCCATGTGGGTTGAGCTACCTTACTTTAATCTGGGTTTTAGACCCTTTTTAATCTCAAACAGTGACATGAATAGGGTTAGGCTTGAGAGGTTATCTTGAGTACAAGAACAAATGAAAGAAGTTATGGGTGAATTAATTAAAATAGTGAAGGATATGAGGGGAGACAAAGCGTAGGTTTTGACAAGCAACACCATGGATACATGTATATGATCTACACCAAGATCCAAGGTTCTTCAAGGGGAAGAAGCTCCATGGAAAGGGAAGGAATAGCCTTCTTATAAATCTGATTTGTTGGCATCATATGTGAATACATGACATATCCACTCCCTTTCAGGAAAGAAATGAGTTTCAATGGGTTTGTGACTTGGAAAAAAGGTAAAGGAGGCTCTAACAAGGGGCAGGATAACAACATAGATTGACACGAGGATATAGGGAAGGTTACCCTAATGACTCTTGATGGTTCTACAAATAATTTAGCTAGGGTTTGATTTAGCAAGGTGGACATGTATTTTTCATTGCATGAAACGAGGGAAGATGATGCTTTGAAATTGATCATCTTACACTTATAAGAAGCTACCCGTGAATGGTGGTATCAAGGGTTATTAACCCTAGGGCACAACACCATTGAAACCTATGAGGAATTTCACATAAAAATCATTGACATGTTTGACAGGGCATATTCATAATTTCACAAAAATCATTGACATGTTTGATAGGGTATATTCAGAATCTTGAAATTTGGCATATTTACAATGAGGACACTCATTGGGAGAGTATATTGAAGAATTTCAAAGGATATCTACCTTGGTGAAAGATATTTTAGAAAATAGACTTATGACTTTGTTCATTGAAGGGCTAGCTAAATCCCTTAAGGGATTAGTCAAAGATTTTAACCACCCTTCTCTACAAGTGGCCATAAAAGGGCCCTAGGTTGTGAACATGCAACACATATAGTGAAAAAGCTGCCCCTTGAAAGGTAGAAAAACAACACTTACATCTTGTGGAGCATAAGGAAGAAAGAAGGTCAAGGCAACCTAGAATGACAAGTTATAAAATGAGAAAATCAGACCTTCATAAGCAGCAAAAAATGTTTCTAGCAAGGGGAAAGGCACCCAAAGGAGCTACAAATAAAAGCCAAATATTTTCCACATCAAAGGAAGGGTTTGTAGGCAAATAAAGGACCCTTAGAAGGGCTGAAAACAAAAAATAGTAGTGTGGAAAGGATAAAAGCAAACTCTAATGAGAAAGAGCAAGCTACAAATAAATAAAGAAGTTCACTATACTAATAAATAGTGGGGATACAAATAATTTGATTGATGAGAAGTTGGTTGCAAGGTGTGGCTTGATAACTACATCTTTTAAAGGGCTCAATGTGACACTAGGAGATGGATTTTTTATTCCTTGCCATCATAATATTTTAGATTTGAAACTCACCTTAGGGAAGAATAAAGTACAAGGATATTTCCATATGATTGACATAAGAGAGATTGATGTGGTATTAAGTGTACAATGGTTTCACTCCCTTGGAGAATACACTCAAAATCTTCAAACTATGAAGCTAAAAGTCAAAACAATAAGTAAGGAGATTAAAATTCAAGGATTGAACAATAGGGCATCCATGGTAATGAGTTCAAAAAGGATGTAAAGAGATTTCAACGAAGGGTGTGTTATATGAGCAGCCAAATGTTTTGTTAAAGACATGTATGTTGATTTGTGGTAGCCACCTATTCACAAGGATGTACAATTCCTTCTTGAAAAGCATGCCATGTTTTTTGGTGGCATCCTCATGGGATGCCCCAGATAGAGGATTTGAGCACATTATTGAGTTGGAACAAGGTACCAAAGCAGTGTTCACTACACCCTATCGCCACCCAAGAATTTTCAAGGAAGAAATATAGAAAGATATTCATGAACTTCTTGATATGGGCCACTTAAGGCCTAGTTCTAGCTACTTTGCTTCTTCAGTGGTAATTGTGAAGAAGAAATATGGGACCATGAGAATATGAATTGATTATAAGTTTTTGAATAAGAATACAATTAATAATGGGTATCCCATACCTGGGATTGATTAGCTTATTGATGAGCTTTATGGATCAATTTTCTTTTCCAAGATTGATTTGAAAATAGGGTACCACCAAATCCAAGTTAGAGATGAAGATGTGAAAAAAATAGCCTTTAGATGTCATTATGGGCATTATGAATTTTTAGTTATGCCTTTTAGATTAACCAATGCTTCCACTACATTCCAATATTGCATGAATCATATACTCAATCAATACTTAAAATTTTTTGTCTTGGTCTTCTTTGATGACATTGTTGTGTATAACAAGACTTGGGAGGAGAACTTACAACAATTGGACACAATTTTAGAATTGTATGAACAACAAACCCTATTTACCAAAAAATCAAAGTGTGAGTTTGCTACTTTTGAAATTTTATATTTGGGGCATGTGTTTAATTCCCAAGGGGTCCATGTGGACCAACAAAAAATTCAAGCCATCTTGGATTGGCCACCTCCTACTAATCTTAAGCAATTAAGAGTATTCTTGGGATTATATAGCTACTACTAAAGGTTTGTTAAGGGTTTCTCTCAGCTTGTTGCCCCCCTCACATATTTGACAAAGAAAGGTGTTTTCATTTGGTCAAAGATAACCTTGGAAGTATTTGAAAAACTCAAAGACTTCATGAGTTCTTGGCCAATGCTTGTTGCTTTGGATTTCACTATTCCATTTGTATTGGAATGTGATGCCTCACAAGAAGGGATAAGGGTTTTCCTAATGCAAAAATGACACTCGATTGATTTTGAAAGCAAAAAACTCAAGGAAATGGAGAGAGAATTCTCAATTTATGAAATAAATGTTAGCCATTATGCATGCTTTGGCTAAATTTTGTCAATACTTGATTTGTGGGAAGTTTATTGTGAAAACCGATCACAATAGTTTGAAATATTTTCTCACATGAGTTGATTTGAATGATAAACAAAAAAAATGGGTAAGCAAGCATCAATCTTATGACTTTAACATTGAATATGTGAAAGGGAAAAATAATGTGGTGGCTGATGAATTATCTAAAAATCTTATTTTGTGTGCTATAAGTGAAATTACAGTGGAATGGAAGGCTTTACTAACTGTTGAATATGTTAAGGATGCTTTGGCTATAGCTGTGATGGAAGGAGGCATGAAGGATGAGAGGTATGTAGTTGTGGATGCGCTGATTTTGTATAAAAACAAAATTTTATTGATACCTAAATCCAAGCTTAAGGTACAAATTCTAAGGGTTGTTCATGATTCACATATGGTGAGACATCAAAGGTATTTTAATACCTACAAAGAGGTAAGAGAAAGATTCTATTGGAAAGGTCTAAAGAAAGAGGCGCTTCAATATGTTAGGGAATGCTTTGTTTGTCAACATAACAAAGGAGATCCCACATTTCCCACATGTTTTCTCTAAATTTTACCCATTCCTCATAAAAAATAAGAGAACATTTCTATCGACTTCATCATAGGGTTACCCATGACACAAGGTAAGAATTCCATATTGGTTGTGGTGGATAGACTCACCAAATATGCTCATTTGTTTGCATTACTAGCCCATTGCAATTCTCCTATGGTGGCTAATTTTTTAATTCAAATATGTGTTCAATATTCATGGGTTGTATAAAAATATTGTAAGTGATAGGGACAACTAATTTAGGAACCTCTTTTAGGAAGAGATCTTCCATTTGGTTGGCATTGATTTGACCCCAAGTACTAGCTACCATCCCCAAACGGATGGGGAATATAAAATTGTGAATAAATGGGTGGAAGGATATCTTCAAAATTATGTTTCAAGGTAGTAAAAGGTATGGAATAAATGGTTTTACATGGCATAATTTTATTGCAATACAACATACCATATGTCGATAGGTATGCCCCCCTTCAAGATATTATTTATGATGCTTTTTATTTCCTTGATCTAATTTGGAGTGATAGTATAGTGCTTGGGGCTATTGATTTGATCCAACAAATCATGGAAAGTTTAGATCATCTTAAAAATAACATACACCTAGCTCAAAACCCACAAAAAATTTATTCCATCAAACGGAAAGATATTTTGAGGTAGGTGACATGGTTTTCCTAAGATTATAGCCTTATAGGAAAATGTCTATTAATAAAAGTGGTGCAAAAACATTAAAACCATGATTTTATGGTCCCTAGAAAATTCTAAGGAAGGTGGGAAAAGTGGCTTATGAGTTGGAGCTACCAAAAAATACAATGTTTTTCATGTTTCTTGCTTAAAAAGAGCACTTGGATAGCACATTACTCCCTCGATGGATCTATCACCCCTTAATGAGGAGGGCAAGTTAGTTTTAATTTTTGATTTTATTATGGATATTAGAGAGATAGAAATAGGGTCATAACTAAATATTTGGTTCATTGGAAAGATCTATCTTTTAAAGATGCTACATGGGAAGGGGCAACCATCCTTCAACATCATAGCTTACAATTATTTGAGGACAAGCAATTTTGGGAAGGGAGTATTTTCATGTCCCCCTTTGCAACTTTAATTAGGAGGACCCTTAGCTTAAATTATTTCCCAATAAGCTAAGGGGAAAATGGAGAGAAAAAGGGAAACATGGGTCTTATTGGCTCTTTTCAAAAAGGTACTTTATGTTTTATTATTTCACTTAAAGAGGGGACCTTTAAGGGTCATGGATGCTTAAGTTATTTAATAAAAGATAATAAGGAAAGGATATTTTAATTTTTGAATTACTCTCCCTTCTCCTTTTGGGTACCACCCTTGGGAAGGCTATAAAAGTCAAAAGAGGAATCATTTGGAGAGGGTCATGCTTTTTTGGATAATTGTTTTTCTTGAAATCTAAGCACAAAAAACTTGACTTGTGCCTTGAGGATGAAAACCCTACAAGGTAGTTGAAACAAGGATGGAAACCCTTGATTTTAATTGTGAACAACTTCAGAAGGAGGTTGTATAAAGCTTCACTTTGTAGAATCAACACCAAGTTGGATATTGGCAGGTAGAAAAATCACTTGGAAGGTTGAGCGAAGGGTTTAGGACATCATCCTAGGGTAACGACCATCTTCTTGTATGGCTTCATACACTTTTAGGGGTAGTGAACCCTCTCCTAGGGTTGAAGACTCACTCGGGGGCCCTTTTGAGCTTGGTTTTGTGTGTGGATCAACCACACAAACATTTAATATTTTTCTAATAATTTTCCATCATTAATCATTTCAAAAAATTAGGTTTTTGATTGATTTATTTGGTTATAAAATTGTAATATTTTATGTTAACTTTGGAACCTTTGAATATTATTTTTGGATGCTATTTTGGGCATTTGCATTAGTATTAAATCTTTTTTAGATTTCCTAGGGTTTGATTAATTCTAAAAATCATTATTTCATTGGGGTTTATTGTACATTCCTTTGTTTAGCACTTTAGCCCTAAAAAGGGACATTTCATGTAATTTCTATTAAATATTATAGACTTCCCTAATATGTTCCTAAACATCCCTATGCAATAGGCACTGTACCACCAATTCCGTTTCATGAGCCTTTGTCCAATATGGGCAAGTGTGCACTAGGTAGATAGGGGTGTAGTGCACACCTGTCCACTAGTGTGGACTTGTCTCTCATGCTTCAATGATTAGTTTTTCAAAATTACATATTTATTAATGGCTTTCCCACATGATCCATAAGGTTGATAATCAAAAATAATTCAAATGTTCTCCTATAAGAGCAAATCAAGTGTCTCACTTGAACCCCTCAACCCTCGATTACTCTCTAACACTTTCTTACAAAGTCAATTTAAAAATCACTTATCTGTTCAATAAAGAGCCCTACTATAATTTTGTTGTATTAATACAATCATTATCCAATTTAACATTATTTTATTATAGGTTGAGGCCATCCTTTGTTAAACATTCTAATCAAATTTTATAGTTACATTCATTACATTTCCATGGGGAGAATTTGATCATCCTAAAGTCCACACAAACTATGTAGGAATCACTCAATCAATAAGGGGTTTTCTGAGGATAGCTCAACCATATCCCACTTCCCTTTTCTACCTGTTTGCATTTGATCTTGTTGTTCCTTGTGTAGGCTAGGGTTTTGTCTCTTATAAGTTATTCGTGCAAAAAATCATAGATCACACAAAAATAGTTAACCTAAAAACAAAGATGAATAACCATAAACTCTTAGATTCAATGCAAAGTCAACACAAACAGGGTTTTAGTAGAGGATAACAACACACTATGACCTTATTTGGCTACTATGCACTTATCCCAATATATGGTGAAGCAAAATTTTTAATTAACACTATATTTGTAGGTTTTTTAATAAATTTTACAGTCATAATCAACATAATCATAATACAATTTACATAAATTAGTTTACAAGGACATCTCTCTAACCCTAACCCTAGTTTCTATAGTTATCTATTTACAACTTCTGTAACTATTGTATACCACCATATTTTATAGTAGGCTACCTTATTTATATCTCTTAGATCATATTTCAAATTTACAACATTTTTTAGTTAATTTAAACACTTTATTAATTCTAAGGGTCAATATTCACCAAGCCTAATGGTGGTATTCGATGTTGCATAAATTATCGATAGCTAAACAAACTTATCCTAAAGATGATTTTTCATTGCCTAGCATCAACATGATTGTTGATTCCATAACTAGGTATGAGACATTTTCATTCATGGATGATTTCACCAGCTATAATTAAATCAAAATTAACCCAATAGATCAAGAAAAGACAACATTAACCACACCATGGGGAATATTTTTTATATTGTCATGCCTTTTAGACTAAAAAATGTAGGAGCTACATATCAAAGGGCAATGACACAGATTTTCCATGATTTCATTCATAAGATGGTATAAGACTTTGTCGATGATTTATTATCAAAATCCAAGTACTAACAAGACCATGCTATAAATTTAAGACACATATTTAAACGTTTGAGAAAGTTCAATGTGTGGTTAAATCCCCAAATGTGTCTTCTAGAAAAAAAATTGGGCTGCATTATTTATCAATAGGGCATCAAGGTTGATCCAAAAGAGGTAGAATCTATCATTGAGATGTCACCACCAACTAACTTAAAGCAATTATTATGTTTACAAGGTAGAATTCAAATAAGTAGATCTTTTATTACCTAAATAGCTAATAATATGATACTTTTCATGCATCTACTAAAAAAAGATACCAATTTATGTGGGACAAAGTATGTCATAAGAGTTTTGATTCAATCATGGAAAATTTAGCAAATCCACTAGTTCTCGTGCCTCTAATACCAGACATACCATTACTACTTTGTATTTTAGCAATGCATGAGGCCTTAGGGGCCTTATTAGCACAATATGATGATAATCATTGAGAGTGAGCAATTTACTACATCAACCATCAATTGGTTGGTTATGAATTTAAATATACTACAATAGGAAAACTATGCCTGACATTAGTATTTTCTATGCAAACATTATGACTTTACATGCTTAAAATGAGATCCACATTATAGTCAATGAAAACCCCTTAAATTTTATCATGAATAAAATCCATCTAGTGGGTTGAGTAGTTAAATGGGTAATGCAACTCATAGAGTTTGATTTTAAGTTCATATTGTTGTCCCCCAAAAATATCACTCATTTTTGGGACAACATATGAACTATTTTGGTTCAACAGACCAAAATCTTCTCTCCCCTTTTCAAGAATTGTTCTGAGCATTCAAGTTCTTCATTTATCAAAGCTTTTCCAGAAATCTATGGACTCTACAGGCTTGAATCTATGGACTCTGCAAACTTGAATCTATGGACTCTGCAGGCTTGAATATATGGACTATGCAGGCCAAGTTTCATGGGATTTACAGATTGATTTCTACGGACTCTGTAGGAAAGAAGTAAGCTCTCAACACTTAGGCGATTTCAAGGTTGGTTCAACGACAAGGTTCAACCAAAATGTCCATCGGCAAGCTTCTAAGCAAAGATTGAACCATTAAACCATTGAACCATTGAACCTTGAACCTTTTGGTTCAAGGGTTCAATGGGTTCAAGGTTCAATGCCATCAGCAAGAGTTAATCACTTCGGCAAAGGTTCAACAAGTTCAACCACTTCTAGGTTCAACGGCTTCAAAACACTTATCAAAGAGAAGAAGGCTTGAACCATTGAACCGTTGAACCATTGAACCACTTTGGTTCAAAGGTTCAATGGGTTCAATGGTTCAACAGGTTCAATGACCAAATGGTTCAACACGTTTGATTCAAAAAGATCAATAGGACTATAAGCCAAATAAAAAGAATGAATCGATTGAACCGTTGAACCTTGAACCAAAAGGTTCAACGAGTTCACAGGTTCAAGGGTTCAACCAGTGCGATGAAGATCAAAGAGATTAAAAAGAACAAGTGACGGACAAAGGATGAACCAATGAACCGATTGAACCTTGAACTGAAAGAGTTCAAAGTTTAATGGTTCAAAGGCAGCCTCAGTCAAGGAAAGAAGCAGCAAACAGGTGGTTCAACGGATGGTTCAACCAAGGAGCGAGAAAGTGATTGAACCAGGAAGTGATGGAACAAAAGAGGCAGAATGAACAAATGAACCAATGTACTTTCATCAGGTTCAAAGGTTTAAGGTTCAACATGGTTCAAGCAGCTAGCAACCATCGATGGGCCCACATATGTCAAATTTAAAGTAAGGGAATATCTGTTGAAATTCAAATAAAGCATGAAACTTGAAGGAAGAACCAAGTGACTGGCTGAAAAGATAGCCCATGAGCTTAAATTCTAAGAAGAGACAAAGCTAGAAAAGACAAAGCTGGAAAGGACAAAAGCAGAAAGAGGGAAAACCCTAAAATATCTGCATAGAAGTTATTCCAGTAGGTGGAACAGTTTGCAAAGTAGATATTTGAGCTTGCAAACATTGAAGGCACGACTTGTTGGTCTCCTTTGGAGTAAAGACAAAATGGATAGCTGTGTAGATGTCAGAAGGAACAGACCAGATGATCCAGACTTGGGAGAAGACGTATTAGATGAATAGACATGCCATAGTTAAGGCAACACACTATTTCAAGCATGGTCCCTTCAGATAGAACTGAAGGTGCATTGAAGGCCTTGACTGCAGCATGGGCTGCCCCATGGGAGAGAGCACCAAGCCTTGCTTGGTGGCTATATATTGTAATCTCTTTTATTATTTTAAGGAGATCTTCTGGTTACCAGAAACAAACCTCTGTCCAAATT
Source organism: Torreya grandis (assembly GCA_037957365.1). NCBI lineage: Eukaryota > Viridiplantae > Streptophyta > Pinopsida > Cupressales > Taxaceae > Torreya > Torreya grandis. The sequence goes on along the minus strand of JARHVA010001695.1, from coordinate 1,118,408 downwards.
GAAAGGCATTACTGAGACTTTGAGCTCAGATTGTTGTTCATATTTTTTTGATTAAATGAGAAAGCAAGTTACTTGCAGACTTTGTGCTGTTATAACTTGTGCTATTTTAAGAAATTATTCTTATGTTTGTTTCCTAGGAGCATTTTTATTTATTTGATCTAACAAGCAGAATTAGTGGAAGTGATACGGAAGGTGTCTTGAAGCCAGCTACTTTCAGACTTTGTGCTAACATAGTTGTTTTCAGTGTGTGTTTATTTTTTATTTTTGTGTAAAGGACCTTGGAATGACTTTGTGCCCCCATTGTTATTCATATTTCACTCTTGGGCAGTCGAGGTGGAGACTTTGCACTATATCTCAGGCTACTGGTTAATTTGCACCTTTGGTTACCAGTTACTTATCCTACCAGAAAGATTCCTGTTGCCTGCAAGAACAAGCATTTTTGAAAGAAGAGAAGTGCCTTCTATTGCTTCACTAGGATTTATACTATCCAAGAAGGGATCTGGCTCTTGGTTGAATGTTACTTCTAAAATAAGAGAAGAACCTTCACCAATCACCTAGGATTTATCCTCTATTTGTTAACATCATCTCTGAGAAAAGAGAGATGGATGGCTTATCCCACCCCTGTGTCTTACTTTCTTCTTATATATATAATATATAGCTCTTGCGTATTTATAGGGAACCTCCCCTTGATGAGAGGAGAGATTTGTCCCCTGTTGATGTAGTAAAACTGCACACCTAAATGACCAATCTCCCTATGCTGTGGTGATAAGAACTATTTTGCTCACCAGTTAGCTGGTCGACAAAATATTCACCTAACAATTTTTGGCGACTCCGTTGGGGATGAACGTGCAGTCTAAAGCCTCAAGTTTTAGATTGAAGCAGTTCCTTCCCTTATCCATTATATAGACTCTGGCAACTCTATTCTGTGTCTTACCCATTATCATTATAGCCTTAGCATTTTCCTCCATCTCCATTATTTTATCTAGTCTACAAAACCAAAGCTGTTGGGAAAGAGTGCACAGTTTGAAGCCTCAAGCCTCAAGTTGAAGCAGGGCCAGTTATTTTCCATTTTTGTTCTGCAATCTGGCCACTCTGCCTAGATTTGTTATCCCTAACTTTTATAATTAAATCATGGCAGTTCAAGGCCCCTGGGGTAACTCATTTGGCCCACTCAACTTGACTCCACCTCTGCATGAACTTCCACATAGCTCAAGAAAGAACTTCCCCAAATTCTTTAGAGATGGGAGAGTTCACTCTGATGAACACATTACGACCTTCAACATAGCCTATGGTGTGATATGGGTGAAATTTGAAGACATGGCAGTCAAGATTTTTGTGGAGACCCTACAAGGTGCTGCTACAGAGTGGTTCTACCATCTACAGGCTCGATCAGTGATAGACTGGAACACCCTAAAAGCCAAGTTTGAAGTAAGGTTCAAGCCTGTAGAGGATGCACATGCCTTGCTGGCCCAGCTCACACAGATGAAGAAGGAGCCCCATGAGCCTATGAGGGACTTCATTGCTAGGTTTGACAAGTTGAGGCACAGGATTCCCATGGTTGCCCAGTTGACACCTCAAAATCTCAAGTGTTTCTTCATCAACTCACAGCTACCTAAAGTGAGCTTTCTGCTAAGATGGGCTAGACACATAGACCTTACTGCTACTCAAGACTTGGCTACTGAGCTAAAATATGACTTTATCTTGGCAGGAAAGATAAGGAGAGATCCTAACAGAGGTAAATCCTCTTCATTTTCTGAGTATCCACTTTCAGCGACCACTGATCAAATGGTGCAAAAGCTGGCAAATGAACTGCTAGCCTTGAAAAGGCAAATGGCCCAAAGTATGTCTACTCCCCCTAATCGAGATATGCCAAGGAGGACATTTCAGAATAAGCCATATCAAGACAATGTGGCTAGAATTCAAGGGCAACCAAATCATCTTCCTCCCCCATAGAGGAACCTTGCCTTTGAAGCACCTCCAACCAACTCAACAGTTGGATATCTAGAAACAAAACATGCTTTCTCTTTCCAACTTGAGTTTGAGCAAGAAAATGATGTTGATCTCTTCACGGAGGATCAAGAAGAATCAACTGGCGACTCCCACATTAGTTTCCTGAATTACCAAGATGAACCCAGAAGTGAAGATGAAGCAGTCAAAGGATCATACGCAGTATTCACCCGGTCTAAGAATCAGTCAGCCCAGCAGGTCGACAAAGAAAAGATAGAGGAGTGACCCTAACCATCAATTTCAATTGCTAAACAGATAACCCCTCTTCTTTTTTAGTTAAAGGACCTAGTGATTGCCAAAAAGGTAAGTACATCGAACATTTTTACACCTACTTCAAATTTGTAGACCAGTCCTCCCCCTCCCAAAAACCAAAAGGATGAACTCCCATCCCCTCTTCCAAGTCCATTTCAATCATCTGATATAATTGATCATGTCAAAAAATCCAAAATTAAAATGACTGAATTTGAATTCCTGCAAGCCAATCCTAAGCAGTTAAACATTGGTGGAGAATTAAGTGTGGACTTGTCTGAGGTAAAAATTGTGGTCACCCAAACGTCAGCCTCTGCAGCTCAAATTCTGTTTGAGCCTTCAGACAGGGGTAATTACTTCTTGACCACAGAGGATGCTCATGTCTCAGCTGATGAAAGTCCCGTAGCTGGCAATCTAGGATTTGATCCAAACAAGGCATTAGAAGAATTGGTAGGGCGCAGTACAAATGAAGAAGGATCTTCCATCTCCAATGAAGAGAAATTTGATAGAAGATCAGCTTCTGATGATGCTTGGAAAGTAGAATCTGATGGCAGTGATTCTTCCACTAATGTTGGAGCCGAGATTGTGTTGATATCTCCTCAAGGAGATATTTTTCCTTCATACAAGTTGCAGTTTAGCAACACCAAAAACATAGCTAAATGTGAATCTCTGTTGCTCAGATTGAAGACTGATCATGATGAAGATATCAAACTCCTTCACACTAAAGGAAATGCTGAGCTGTTGGTTTGTCAGGAGTTTGATGCTGACAATCAAAGCATGTGCTGGACTAGACTAGCAGAATAACAAGCTATGATGGCAGACCATACTACTGTACTCTAAAGTCAACAAAAATAACTATTCACTAAGAGAGCAAGGAGTTATGGTTTTCAGTTTGAAGACCATGTCCTGCCATGGGGCAAGAAGAAGAAAGAGCCAAGAGGAAGACACAGAAAATTGGTTTCCTGGTGGAGAGTTTCATTCCCCCATCATCATTTCTGGGGACAAAATGGTTTCCTACTAGTTTATTAGGATGGCACACCATTTTCACTGTCTCACAGTGGGCAGCATTTGAAGTGCTTCAAATCTTGAGGCATCAGATAAGATCATTTATACATATGTATATGTGTATAGTCTTTAGTTCTATTTTGTGTTTTTCATTTTCATTTTTGACGCCTTTCTTTTTTGGGTAGCATGACTCCATATCCCAATGGCATACTTCAAGGCACCGAATATTTTGGTTTCTACTCCCCTCAATTGTTTCAAAAACTAAGGGAAGTTCCCCAATTGGAGCCAGCTGTTGTCCCCTAAAAATATCACTCATTTTTGGGACAACATATGAACTATTTTGGTTCAACAGACCAAAATCCTCTCTCCCCTTTTCAAGAATTATTTTGAGCATTCAAGTTCTTCATTTTTTAAAGATTTTTCAGAAATCTACGTACTCTGTAGGCTTGAATCTATGGACTATGCAGGCTTGAATCTATGGACTCTGCAGGGTTGAATCTATAGACTTTGCAGGCTTGAATCTACAGACTCTACAGGCTTGAATCTATGGACTCTACAGGCCAAGTTATATGATATTCATAGGTTGATTTCTATAGACTCTACAGAAAAGAAGCAAGCTCTCAACACTTAGGCAATTTCAAGGTTGGTTCAATGACAAGGTTCAACCAAAATGTCCATCGACAAGCTTATAAGCAAAGATTGAACCATTGAATTGTTAAACCTTGAACCTTTTGGTTCAAGGGTTCAAGGTTTAACGCCGTCAGCAAGAGTTAAGCACTTCGGCAAAGGTTCAATAAGTTTAACCGCTTCTAGGTTCAATGGCTTCAAAACACTTATCAAAGAGAAGAAGGTTTGAACCATTGAACTATTAAACCATTAGACCACTTTGGTTCAAATGTTCAATGGGTTCAATGGTTCAACAGGTTCAACGACCAAATGGTTCAATGCATTTGGTTCAAAAAGATCAAAAGGACTATAAGCTAAATAAAAAGAATGAACCGATTGAACCATTGAACCTTGAACCAAAAGTTTCAACGAGTTCACAGGTTCAAAGGTTCAACCAATGCGATGAAGATCAAAGAGATTATAAAGAACAAGTGACAGATAAAGGATGAACCAATGAACCGATTGAACCTTGAAATGAAAGAGTTCAAAGTTTAATGGTTCATGGGTTCAAAGGTTCAAAGGCGACCTCAGTTAAGGAAAGAAGCAACAAACAGGTGGTTCAATAAATGGTTCAACCAAGGAGTGGGAAAGCGATTGAACCAAAGAGCGATGGAATAAAAGAGGCAAAATGAACCGATGAACCAATGAACCAATGTACTTTCAGTGGGTTCAAAGGTTTAAGGTTCAACATGGTTCAAGTAGCTAGCAACCATCGATGGCCTCGTAGATGTCAAATTTAAAGTAAGGGAATATCTGTCGAAATTTAAATAAAGCACGAAACTTGAAGGAAGAACCAAGTGACTGGCTGAAAAGATAGCCTAGGAGCTTAAATTCTAGGAAGAGACAAAGCTGGAAAAGACAAAGCTAGAAAGGACAAAAGTAGAAAAAGGGAAAAACTTGAAATATCTGTGTAGAAGTTATTCCAGTAGGTGGAACAGTCTGCAAAATAGATATTTGAGCTTGAAAACATTGAAGGCATAGCCTGTTAGTCTCCTTTAGAGTAAAGACAAAATGGACAGCTGTGCAGATGTCAGAGGGAACAGACCAGATGATCCAGACTCAAGAGAAGACATATTAGATGAATAGACACGCCATAGTTAAGGCAATGCACTATTTTAGGCATGGTCCCTCTAGACAGAACTGAAGGTGCATTAAAGGCATTGATTGTAGCATGGGCCGTCCCATGGGAGAGAGTGCCAAGCCTTGCTTGGTGGCTATATATTGTAATCTCTTTTATTGTTTTAAGGAGATCTTCTAGTTACCAGAAGCAAAACTCTGCCCAAATTGAAAGGCATTATTGAGACTTTGAGCTCAGATTGTTGTTCATATTTCTTTGATTGAATGAGAAAGCAAGTTACTTGCAGACTTTGTGCTATTATAACTTGTGCTATTTTAGGAAATTATTCTTATGTCTATTTTTTAGGAGCATTCTTGTTTATTTGATATAATAAGTAGAATTAGTGGAAGTGATATGGAAGGTGTCCTGAAGTCAGCTACTTTCAGACTTTGTGTTGACATAGTTGTTTTCAGTGTGTGTTTATTTTCTATTTTGTGTAAAGGACCTTGGGATGACTTTGTGCCCCCATTGTTCTTCGTATTTCACTCTTGGGCAGTCGAGGTGGAGACTTTACGCTACATCTCAGGCTGCTGGTTAATATGCACCTTTGGTTACCAGTTACTTATCCTACCAAAAAGATTCTTGTTACTTGCAAGAATAAGCATTTTTGAAAGAAGAGAAGTGCCTTCTATTGCTTCACTAGGATTTCTACTACCCAGGAAGGGATCTAGATCTTGGTTGAATGTTACTTCTAAAAGAAGAGAAGCACCTTCACCAATCACCCAAGATTTCTCCTCTATTTGTTAACGTCATCTCTAAAAAAAGAGAGATGGATGGCTTATCCCACCCCTGTGTCTTACTTTCTTCTTATATATATAGTATATAGCTCCTGTGTATTTACAAGAAACCTCTCCTTGATGAGAGGAGAGATTTGTCCCCTGTTGATGTAGTAAAACTGCACACCTGGATGACCAACCTCCCTATGCTGTGGTGATAGGAACTATTTTGCTCACCAGTTAGTTGGTCGACAAAATATTCACCCAACACATATCTCAAAAATCAATAAAAGGCTAAGTTGTAATCGATCAATTTGCCATAACTCCACTCACAAACCCTTTTCTAATGACTGAGGCTTTCCATGACGAGTTATAGGAATATCATGTATCCAGTAGTACATGGATCCATATGTACGACATGCACATGTATAAGCATCATTTTTCATACTCTTGAAGGAGAATACACATCATTTTATTATAAACTAGATTTTCCCTGCACCAAAAATATACATAATATAAAACATTGATCATCAAGCTATACATAACACAAAAACTACATATCCAAAATATTCATGTTTATGGTGACTCTTAGTTGGTTGTTCATCAAGTTACAAATCATCACCAAACAAAAGAAGAACATTTTATTCCATATAAAAAAAATGGTAGATAGATTGAAAGAAATATTTGACATATTTTCTATTGAAAGTATCCCATGTAAGGATAATGATAATGTTAATGTAATGGCCAATGTGGCATCATTAATGCTTATTAATATCAATGATGATTACATAAATTTTACAATATGACAGTTATGCTAGCCTTCAATTACACCAAATGCAAAAGATGCTTTATTAGTTCTTGCAATTACATGCAGTGTGATAAATACAAAATGGTATAATGATATTTACAATTTCCTATAACATGCCTTTATACTAGAATATTTTACTAGGAATGATAAGGGTAAACTACAAAGAGAGGCAATTTGTAATGTTATTATTGGAGATGCCTTAATTGAAAGAGGTTTTAAGGGTTACTTACTCTGATGTCTTACCAAAGATGAGGCAAGAAACACACTTCTAGATATGCATGATAGTGAGTGTGGGGGACATTTAGAAAAAAATTAATGTCCCACAAATTATTATGGAAGGGTTATTATGGCCCACAATGGAACATGAATGTATTGCGCATGTTAAATTATGTGTCCAATGTCAGAAATATAGTAATTTAAATCATGCTCCATCTCATACATTATAGTTGATTGTTTCACCATGGCCATTCTCCTTTTGGGGATTTGATTTTATTGGAAAAATAAATCTAGAACTAGTAAGAGGCCAAAAAATCATAATCACAGCTACAAAATATTTCAAAAATTAGGTAGAAGCAATTCCCCTTGCATTCACCACTAGAAATGATATATGCAGATTCTTGATGACCAATATATTTTACCGGTTTGGTTTACCTTCAACTATTATTATAGATAATGGGTCATCATTTAAGAACAACACAATGAAGCATTTGTGTAATGAATATAATATCAAACATATCTTCTCTTTACCCTAATATGTGTAGGGTAATGGTCAAACAAAAGCGATAAACAAAACTATTGTCAATATACTAGGAACAATAATTGGGAGATACAATATAAATTGGCACCAATAGATGATTTATGCCTTATGGACATACTATACTAACATCCATAAACCTACTTGAGCCATACCTTATTTTTTGGTTTATGGTACAAAAGCAATTTTACCAATTGAGATTGAAATCCCATCTTTGCGGGTTTCTCTCAAGGATATTATTCAAGATAATGAGTATCAAGAGAAGTGCTTATATCAGTTGGAACAGTCAGGTGCATAATGCACACAAGCTAGTAAGCATCTACAATTTTATTAGGATCAAGTAAAGTGAGCATATAAAAATAAAGTTCAGCCATATGAGTTTAGTATCGATGATTTGGTATTAAAATAAAATAAAAATAATACCAATGCATAAAATATAAGAAAGAGAAATGTATACCAAATTAGTTAGGTCGTTCATAATTTCAAAGAAGTTAGGAAAAGGCATCTTCAACTTGGATACACTTGGAAGAAAGCCCCTCACGATCCTAATGAATACCATGAATTTACATAAGTATTACACATGAATTCAAATATTCAAAAACATATAGAAAAATAAAAAAATAAAATCCAAAAATAAAAAGATAAAAAAATACAAAAACATTCAAATAACTCAAACGTATAAAAATATTTGGCATTTACACATTTAAAAGATTTTAAATATGTTCTTTACTTTATGTTGGAAGATAAAATATAATTTTTCTTTGTTGATACATATGTTTTATGGGTACTTGAGTGTGATGCATGCATACATTATATACATGATACATGAGAACACTGATTTGGACCTTTTCATTATTTTTATGACACATTCTGTTAGGGGCATTTGCTTCATTGATCATGATTGATACAAATTCCATTGTTTTATGATCACTTTACATTATTATGTTGAGCTTATATATTAATGGTTACACGTGTCTATATTCATGCTAATTTATAACATAATGTACTTGATATGCTATGATATAAGACATTTTGATAACACATGTATGCAAAGACTAGTATTATATGCTTATGTCAGTTGCTTATATTTCACTTATTCATCTTATCACTTGGATTACTTGAGTGTAATTCTTGTTTGCTATATTATTTAGACTATAAAACATTTGAAGTTCCTTATTTGTTGGCTATAATGCCATTGAGTGTTGATTCTTTCTTTGGTGTGTGAACATTTGAACATGTCCTTTCCTTTGAGTGTGAAACATTTAAGCATGCCCCTTATTTGTGGTCTCCTTAGATCCATTTTACATGACATGGAGTACTTGTGTGTGTGTTTGATTATTTGTTGAACTTGTGCTTATTACTTATAGACGTTTCCATGATCCATATCATGCATCTCAGATATTTTTATGTTTGATACTACTATTTTTATTGATACATAGACTTAGACATGCTACCATTATATGCTTCTTTACTACATGATTGATACATATATGCCATGGTTTTCTTATCCTTTTAAGATAAAGTGACTATTAGTTTAAAATACCTTCACCTCAAAATGGGAGGCATATTAGTGGGGGTATGTCATAGAGACATGAGTCCACATACAAATAATTGGAAAAATTAGCATACTTTGATAAAGTCTACATAGTTTAGATATGAATTTGGGATATAATCTTATGCACTTGGCACCAATTTTTTACAGATTTGAGATAGAGTTTTTTAGATTTGTGACAAATATTATATAGAATTACAAAACATAGATTATATTTTGATAGATACTTCATCTTGAGACACATTATACGTGCATATGCCATACAAATACATAAAATTCAAATACATATTCTGATTATATATCATTTACAACTTATTTGATGAGGGGACATGAACATGGTTCATTCATTTCTCACCACACATTGATGCACTGACCTTACCAAGATGTAGTGTTTGATCTTTTATCCAATACATTAGTTCACTCCTTTGAGTAGTGCTATTGAGATTCAATACACTCGATGGCTTTGACACTACCTCCATTTTTGTAGGTTGAGATGGTTACACCATTTGACTTGGGTGATATTGGTTATATTATGTATACACTTGAGTTGTGAAATTGAGATTTAGTGATCTTAATGGCCTTGGCACAACTCACCCTTGCATTGGATTGGGGCAATGATCACCCTCAAATTTTCCTCTTCACATCTCCAAGTTTTATTTGTGAACCTCTCTCTAATGCTTCAATAAGGAAGCATTTTTACCAAAATAATTACCACGGGGAAACATGGTTGCATCAACACACAAATTTACTCCTTCCTTACTATCTTTTCTTTCAAGCATCTAAATTATTCAATTCTCAAATATATATGCACTAATTGCACAATAACATGTTCTTGGTTGAAAGTAACATACAAATAACAAATTCAAATAGGCTCAAGCAAAGACAAGGTGTGTTTCACATAACATGATACCCATTCAATTCATGACCTTCCTACTACCAAAAGGCTTGCATTCACCATCTCATTGTGCTTAAATGCTTATCTTATGGTTCAAACCTAATATTATGATTACCCAAATCACTTGTAGCCCATATTCTACACAAAAATTTTAATATCCTACTCTGGTAGTTACATATCTTCAACAACTTTCTAGCCTCCTAGATATTATCATCTAGATTAGGACACTAGGATCGATGCTAGTGTATAAGCCTTACAAATGCTCAAATTTGAAAATATTTTGAAATATATGGGTTGACCTATAGTTTTATTTTAACCCTCTTATGATATAATTTAAAAATGTGTTGTATAAATATCATCAGGTAAAAATCAAGCACACATCTATCTTAAACCAAGCAAAAGCACCTCTCAAGCTCGCATAACTACCCTATTCTTCCCTATTTCAAAATCAATCCCATGAGAATTATTATTATAATTTTATAGCATTTAAAGAAAAACCCATGAGTAGTATTTATCAAGTTACAAGATAGATCACTATATGTGTTGATGCAGAAGATTGCACCCTGGGCAGGAGGCCGAGCTCCTGCCTTCCACATGCAACAATGGAAACTCCCCTCTCACCTATGGGACCAATGAAGTTGGAAGGGAGAGTCTCTAGATAAGGGCTAGCTCCCTCTAATGTATCATTTAGGCCCTAGTTTCTCCTATTGCTAACAAATAAATGAAAAAGGGGGGGGGATGAAAAGAGAGAGAGAGATGTTGAAAACAGAACCTAAGCCTAAAAATAAAATAAAGGTGATACATCGGAAATGATGACCCACCCAACCTGAATATACACTTTTCACCAAGAAGAAGTGCCCATACACTTCATCTGATGTGGGAAACTCTTCTATTTCAGTGAGTCAGGGGTCCGTAGAGATACAGGGAGGAAGGAACTACCAAATGTGCTCTGTGACACACTTGGGCAACCTATTCACATGTGCCTATATTCCAACTGTAGACACTTCTAGCAGACCTATAGAAAAGAGACTTCACAATGCACTACACATGCTGTAATCAATCTGTGAGAAGCATGAAAGATAATGACTTAACACAAAGAAGAACATAAACATATACTTTAAAGTGCAAGTCAAGATAGAGGTAAAAATGTTAAGTCCTGATTCAAGGTAAAATCTGGCAGAGCTCTGCCTTACAAGCCTGAGAGATTTTTTGGGCAGAGTTCACCTTAAAGCTGAGAGATTATTTCTCAAATGAGAATTTTTACAATATATAGAAGAGAGAAGAGAACTTGGTGCTTATTTTTGAAAAGACTTTAGTGCTCTTGACAAGCTAGTCCATGTGCACTGAGAGCATCGAGAAGAGGAATTCACTGTTGCTGATGTCTTTCTTCTAGAAAAGGCCTGCTGGAACCATGCTATGTAATCACCAATCTTGACTTTGGCATTCAATCATTAATGTGAAAACATGGCCGTGCCTCTTTTTTGCAAATAGATTGCTCTTTTCCTGCAAATAGACTGTAATTTGTCCCCTCATAAATGCCAAATGGAGAAAGCAGGCCGCACCATTTACTATTTGTGCCATTTGATGACAACCTGGCAAATAACTCACCTCTCCTCACCACTTGGACAGTGTTGTCTATTCCTGCGCTTTATCTTCTTCCTTGCTTTGTCTCTTTTTGGCTCCTTCAGCCCTCGGGGCTATCTTTTGGCAGGTCACTGCATTCTTTGGGCTCTTTCCTGGTTGGCACTCAAGCATTTTAAAAATAAATGACTATTTTACCATCTTTAAATTGACGTTCACACACCCATCATTGCATTTGAATACCCAATAGCTAGTTTGTCATGCTTTATTTTGACATCCTCAAGCCCATCACCCCTTGGAATTTCTTTGGCTTTTTTGCTTCAGCCTTTTCTGTGGACTTCTTTTGACGATCCTTCCCGAAGGGGAAGTGACCCTTCAGCTTCTTGAGAAAAGTACTTTTCCTCGGTGAGAGCCCTCTGTAAGGGTACATACCCTTTAGGCAGTCTTCTTTCTCCTCTATGACTTTTCCTCACAGATGAAAAGCCCACGAGAATGTCTCGGTCGCTTTGATTTCTTCAAAATTTTCCCTGGGTCCTTTTGAGCTCGTGGCTTCCCAAATTTCTTTGAACTTTTTGTCCAAAGGAATTCCTTCAGATAAAAAGTCTAAAGAAATTATTTCTTCTGCCTTAGTCTTTTGCGGGCTCCTTTTCATTTGTAGCCTTTTCGAATTCTTTTGAGCTTTTTGTCTGAAGAATTCCTTCAGACAAAAAGTCTAAAGGATTTCTTCCTTGCTTCTGCCAACTACCTTCAAAAAAGTGCCCTTCAGGAAAGTTGAAAATGACCCTTTTGAAGGGCATTTTCTTTGCCTTAGATTTTTTTTTGAAAGAACTTTCCTTTGTGGCCTTCTTAAAAACAACCCTTCTGAAGGGTACTTTTATCGACCAAGTGCCCTCCGCAAGGGCACTTGTCCTTTGGGAGGCTCCCTTGAACTCTTTGATTGAACTGATCCTTTAAACCAACCATTGAACCATTTGAATGAACCGGTTCAATGGTTCAAGTGGTCGTTGAACCAAGGCTTTGAACCGAGCATTGAACCAAGCTCGTTGAACCATCTGATTGAACCAAGCTTTGAATCGAGCCATTTGATTGAACCTACCGATGAACTTTGTCGATGAACCAAGGCATTGAACTGACTGAGTGAACTGAGTGATTGAACTGAAGCATTGAACCAACGCGTTGAACTAGTTTGATGGTTCAACGGTTCAAAGATGCTAACTCTTGGAAAGATTATGTCGTTGAACGATTCTTCCAACCTTAAGAAAAAGTGTCTTTGAACCATTTTAGCTCTATTTACTTATGAATTTATTCAGATAAGAGTATGAAAAAGCTTTGTAAGACCTTGCACTCTTTGAACTAGTCCTTCATCTGCCAAAAGACTACACTTGTAGAGTTCGTAGAAGTCCCTGTGAAGTCCGTAGAAAACCTACAGAGTCCATAGAAATGGACTTGCAGAGTTTGTAGAAATGGACCTGTAGAGTCCGTAGAAACTTGTAGAGTCTGTATAAATTGACCAAACTCGTGCAAAATCAAAAGTACTGGCTCAGAACATCATGAAAAAAGTGGGGGACCGATTTTTGGCCTATTGGGCAAAAAATGGTCAACAATATGTACTCAAATTTAGTATATTACATAATTGTTCACACACAAGCCCACATAAGGGGAGAACTACGTCATTTTGAGGTCATCTTTAGAGTATTGGCTATATAGGTAAAGCTCACTAACAGAGGGGTATTTGAGGTTAAATTTAATTCACTTGAGCCCACTAATCCTTGTTTTTCAAGGTGGCATGCCCTATTTTGAAGACCTAAGTTTTTGAGCTACATATTGACATCCAAAACCTATGTGTACGATCCAAAAAATAATATGCAAGGTGATACTAAAACATAACAAGCACAGGTGGAATTTATAGAAAAGGACTTATACTTCATTGCATATATAAGCATTGAAAATATTACAAAAGTGTCAATGCTAGTGTCTAGATTTTGACTATAGTGTCTAGGTAGCCAACAAATTAATATTTAGGATCCATCAAATCCTTATAGAGAATCACCCTACCTTCTTCTGCACCTCATTTCCTATATTTTCCAACACATCAATAAACAAGCTAAGTATTATATCTTATTCATGTTTAAGCATTCACATTACAATTTTGGCAGTATACTTTCTATATTTAGCATACTTTCATAATTCAACATTGTATCATAATTTTATGAATCTAAATTATTTAATTGGTTTGATTTTAAATAACGTAGACATTTTCTTGATGAGGCTATTCTCCCCTTAACTCTTTCCAAAAAGGGCCAAACACCATGTTTTTATTTATCCCATGTCAACACGTATTACCAATAATAGGCTCATAACTTATTGTTAATCATTTTATTCCTTATTCACTTCATAAATTCTAATACAAATGTTGGATAGTATTTCAATTATTCTCATCTTCCCATTATGGAGGAAGGGAGGGAAGGGAAGATGAATACATGAATATATAGTAGAAGATAAGAAAAGATAAATGGATGCATGAAACATACAAATCTCTAATTGTATGCATACTTTAGACATGTGGCATGCAACTACCAATGGGTGGTTTCTTATCATTCATCATGCATGTTCAATAATCAACTAATCAATCTATTCCATCACTATTATCATTGAACACTAGGTGTCCCTAGAACTTACATCTTGCATCCATATCACCTATGGTAATCGAAGGCTTTAACATTCGTTTGTTCCTCACAAGTTCTTATTAATGATATCAAACCATGTTTTATCTTATCCTTTATCAAATTTATCTGTTTTAAGGCGCCCTAGTGCTATCTAATCAACACTATATACATTCAAAAAAATAATTTTTTTTTTGGGATAACATTCCCATGATGTTAATCTCATTATCCATCCCAGATAAACTTTTATTTGACCATGATCTCTGGGAACTTTGGAGTGAGGTATTTTACTAAATATTTAACCCATTATATTATGGCTTTTATCACTTTGGTGCTAGTTATTTTCACTTAGGTGCTATGGTGGGGATCATCTATGCCTTGAGTGGTCAATGGTGTTTCCTAGATAAATCAATCCCTTTTTTGTCTTGTATTATTCTTCAATATCCTTCAAAATTTCATACATTTTTTGTAACTTCAACCTAAGGTTGGTTAAATATTTACACATTGCATTAGTCTTGTCTATGCATATAATCTTTATGGTAGTGGACTCATGCCAAATTCATAGCTCATTTGGTTCCTAAGTCAAAGCCTTAGCATCTAGATATGTATTCTTTACCTCTTTATTTAAGGATTCAATTTTGGAATCCAAAATTATTAAATTTATTTGTGCACTATGTGAATTATATGTTTCTTTATTTATCTCATCTAAAACTTTTGTACTTCATCTCACTTTTGTTTGATTTTGGATAATTATTATTTTAACTCTTTTGTGGTCCTAGCTTTTATAGTTTTATGACTGAGATTGTCACAACCATTTATATATAGGTTCATAACTTGGCATCTAGGGGTGGGTTAGAAATGGCCCTTTTGAAATGAAGTTCAAGAGAGACTCTTTCACCATATTAAAAACTTCTCCAATTGTATTATACAAAATTTTGAGCCTTCTTACCAGTTCCCCATTTTTCATATGGGGGTGTTGCTTATCATCCTCCAACACTTGGCTCACCCGCTTATAGCCTTGCATGCACTAGCTACACTCAATTACATTGATAATGTTTGTGGAGAAACATATGCATCATAAATTTATCTTAGGACCACCCAAATTTTATCTTTAGACCTTTCCATGCTACTATTTGGTGAAATCACATACTTGGGCACCTGAATTTTTATGCCTTGGCTCCTAATAATCTAGTTTTGTAAGAGAATGATAGTATGGGTGTTGGTGGGGTTATTTTTGATCCAATGGAATTTTTTTTGATAAAATAAACTGTCTCACCTTTCATATTTAGTTGGGTAATAAAAGGAACTTCCAAATCTCCTAAAGGTAAAGTAGTTACTTTACTGTTGAGGCTGATTTTTGCCCAAAATTATGTTTCTACCTCTTTTAGAGAGACAAACTCAATTGTTTTAGTATCCTCCTTATCAAGGTTAGTTTGAGTGGGTTGGGGATTATACATGAAAATTACATTGTCTTATTCATCATTCAATAACATTCCACCTTATGTCATATCCCCGCTCCCTTTTCTGCCACCCATTTCTTCCTTTAGATCCCTAATATTTTTTTTTGTTGACATCGTGTTTTCTTGTTCCTATTTATCCTTGAGATAATGGAATATGTATGATACCCACCTAATATACTTATATTTATTCCTAATATATATTTCTACCTCTCCTCTTTCTTATTTTCTTCTCCTTCCTCCTCTCCCTCACATTTAGCCTCATCCTCCAAGGTGGTCTTCCTTTGACACTTGATATCAGTATACCATCCTTTGCTAAAGCCTTCCTCTTTTTGGTTGAAGTGTATTTTAGTGACTAGGAGGCCCCTTGGATGATGGAATTATTTTTATATTTCACTATTTTTTTGTGACATGTAACCCTTTCAAATTATACATTTGCCCTCACACTCTCTAAGACTTTGTTGCATATATACCAATTTGTTTTTCTACCCCTCTAACCAGTTTTTCTTCCCATGTTTTTTACTTTGAGGTTAATGTCATTTCACACCTATTTATTAATCACATTATATGGAAAGTTTATTATCATCCACCTCCTAGATATGAGGTTAATATTCACTTTTTGTTTCCTGGGAAAGGATCATAACAATAGCCACCAAAAGTGTGTGTTTATGAACCTGGGATAGATCTAATACTCCTCACTAATAGTTGCCAATAACTTGTCATAAATTTGATCCCATATTATTTTGGATGAACATGTGGGGAAGTTAACTATTTAATTTTGGTACAATACCCTTTTACATAGTAACTTTACTCATTTTTTCACACTCCATCCACTTGTGTATATTTGGTTATTTTAGTACATTTCCTACCCCATAATACTCTCCCTCGAAATTTATATCCTTTTATATGTCTTGAGGTTTCATCCATTTTATCTTTTGATCCTTCTTTGTATATCTTCCAACATGCTTTCACCCTTTATGGACATTTGTCTCTCATGGGATGGATTTTGAGGCTATAGGTGTACCACTTAATCTTCCCTATGCATATTTGGTAGGCCGTTGTATCTATCTTATGTGTTTGTGTTGGTCCTTATACCTTGGAATAATTTATTATGGCTTTGATTTTTCATAATATATTTTCCCATTTTCATCCATAGTGTGTGTCATCTCCTAATAATTTTTATATATACAATTAATTCTTAATCATTTTCTAAGTAGAGTTTAAGTATTAATCAAATGATGAATCCATCTCCACAATTAAAGTTAGATCCTTAAATACTAAATTTATTCTTATGCTTGTAATGAAGTATTCAACCTTGATAATTTAATATTATTCAAGCTATCACAGCTTTTAATTGTACCAAAAAAGGGTTTAGGCAAATGTTCATGTAGTTGCATCATCACTTATAGGGAAGATAAGGTTGAAGACCTTACTTGAGATTATTAATTACATGGCATTAGAACTACATGGGGTCTAATTCCAACTTACTATATGTATTTTCAACTTCATTGAGATTTCTAGACCCAACTACTTATTACCATTATATTTTTCATGTATGTTATGGTGAATTAGGTAGAAAGAGCAAGAAGACATCAATTCATACATTTTGATCACGAATTTATAGAAGCACAAACACTACGAAATCAGAAGGAGAACTTTCAAAATAAAAATTAGGATCCAGAATAGAGAATGATACAAATTTGGAGTAACAAAATAAATTCACTGGTCATCAGTATAGAGGCATATTTGGTGATAGCAGAACAAGTGCTGAATCTACATAATCACCCCTCCAAATTATACACAAAGCTTCATTATCACTTCCAAACCACTATTTTACTCTCAAAATCTAAATATTCTACCCAGGTGTGATTATTTCATAAATTTTAATATTTTTTATAATTATTACTTGTTGAATTGTTATCTTTCATTTCATTCATTCTTACTAATTATTTTTAGTTAGCAGGGTATATATGAATTACAATTTTGAATTGACACATGTTAGATCTCCATTGGGAACTTTGTTTTACCATTTTCTAAGTGTCATTATATCCTAGTGTGATAATTTGGTAATAAAAATTGGTGAATTCCTTTATTCTTCAAATGCTTGTATATTTTGAGGGTTCTCCTTAAGGATTTATTACTCATTTCTTATTTTTTACATCTGCATCCTATATCACATGTTTTGATCAAACCCTAAATTCTATTCACCTCTTTTTAGTTTCAGATTATACCCACCTTTAACCATGGGTGCATACACCTTTGGTACTTGAGTGAATATACCTTAGAAGGTTTTTTGGGGTTTGATCTTTCATTCAAATTTGGTTTAGGTCTAATTTCCTAATTTATCCTTTATTTTATAGTTTCATACAAACCCTCTCCTTGCTTGTGGTTTGTTACTAGGATTCTGTTGGCTCATATCGTGATGACTATATTTAACCTTGTCTTATTTTCCCTTAGCAACTTATATTAATTTATGAAAGTGAATGGGGGTGTTTTTTTGTTCACATGGTTGTTATGCAAATGCTTATCATGGTTTCTATGTTTCTTTCAATGTATTTATTATAAACAACTAGCTAGTGGATTGAAACATTATAAGGTTGATTTTAATGTTTTATATTGTAATATGATAGATCTTGATAGTTTTGCTTTCCATTCTCTTAGTGATGGGCCTAAAATTGTTGATTATATGATGCTTTTATATGAGGTGCATGTTACAGCAACCCAAAGAGGTAGGGAGTGCAATGTCACTATCCCTCCTCCTCATTCTCTAGGTGGGCCTAACTAAAATAAGCCTCCTCAAGTCTCTAATAACCCCCTTCCTTTTATGATTCGAATGCATGCCCCCAAGCCTCATGATCTTATAGGCCAATTAAAAAAATACAAATAGTAATATCTAAATCTTAGAATTACTTAAACAATCAGCTAATTTTAAAGACATATTTCATGATGCTTTGTGTGATGTTACTCTACCAAGTAATACTAAGCCAGACTATTTTTATTCTCTTGTCAATTTTTTTTAAAATATCAAGCATTTCATATCCTTTGAGTTTGAGGATTTACCCTCTAAAGACATTATTGGTCAAAACCTCCCATTATGCATTCAAATTAAAATCAATCTTTCAGGAGTCAAGAGGGTCCTCATAGATAATGGTTCACGATTAAACATATGCAATGAGGCCTTCCTTGATTGAAAATTTCTCATGCCATTAGATATGATCATCTAGGCATTTTATAATTAAACAAGAAGCCTCTTAGGTAAAATGGTATTGAACATAATTTATGGGCCTAAGACTTTAGGTATGAAATGTCAAGTTATATCTAATGAGGTTAGCTACAATATTTTCTTGGTAGACCATGGAATAATGTTATGAATTTAGATACAATATTTTTCTTGGTATACCATGGATTCATGCTATGAATTATGTACCCACTAAATTGTAAAGATGATTAAAATTATTAAATAAGGTCTATATTTATATTTATCATGTGGATGATGCCCCTTTTGATTACTACAATATTATGGAACACATATAAGATATAATATTACAACTTAATGTACGTCATCCAAAGATCATAACACCTCAATAACACATCCCCATGCAATAAATATAAACATATGATGTGGGCGAAACTAGTAAAGCTAATGAGATTAGTCAGGCTCAAGATGATGAATATGAATATGATTACAAACCTGATACATGGATGAACATTTTTGAAAGTTAGCCCTGAAACATGTGGTCATGGAGACTATTGTGATAACATTAGTACATTTGGTATTGGCCAATTATATTGTAGTCCCCAAGATTATGGGTAACCTTTTCCATTTTATGTGCTTAATGACATACCACCTCACATAGATAATAGAAAAAAACTTATGGTGTACACTTTTTTAATTACTAAGAAACCAACATAGCTTAGTGTTCATCTGCTAGTCACATTTGAAAAATGTGAAATCAAATTCAAATAGGTGAAACCAAAAATTTGCAAAGATAACAAGTTCATACAAAATTAATAAAGCCAACAACGACTAATAACTTTAGTTATTAATCAATCAAAAAATGATACTAGTTATGTAATGAAGACTAAATAAAAATAAGTACCATTTCAAAGGAACACATACCTCTTAATGCTTGCAATCAAGTTGTGCTTTAACATATCAATATTTTAATCCTCACACTTCACTATTTGGTGCATCTCATTCGAGTAAAGTTTATAACGTACTTCATATGAAAAACATACATCTACACTTACATTTTATGACCATTATATTACTAAAAATGAATCAAACAATGTTCCTTTATATATACATAGTTTTTTTGAAAATAATCCTTCAAGAAACCATGACATTTTGATTGACACCATTTATAGTGAAAAGCTAATTACAATGTCATTTTCATCTAGTCAAGGTTAAATTGACCAGAATTTACTTAGTATGAATGATACTTCATAATTATGATGGTTGTTGGTATATTTTTGGCCAATCGTGTACCAATCCTCACACGTGTCCCCTAGGTAGACACCTAAATTTGACCAATTTAGTGTCATAATTAAATTTGATTAAAATCAACACACAAATCCTCTCACCATCCTAAATTCAAATTTACCACTAATATCATTTCCATCCACTTTTTGAATAATTGATTAATCAATACTAATTAATTATCATGCACACATAATTATCCAAAAACTAATTAAAATCTGGAATTTCCACCTCATCCAGCCATCTTTCACACTTATATCAATCAAGTGGTGAGTCAACCAACTAACTCCTTAACCATTTTTTGAGTCACCTTTAAACATTTCAAATACCTTGACTCATTCCTAAGACATTTTAAACTACGAACTCACTCTCCATCTTCCTTTCACACACATGGGAATTAGTCATCATCCATTAAGATGAGGACTTAAATACAACCTTGATTATTATCATAATTAAATAAATCTGAATTAATATCAACCATTCATATCACCACCCAAATGCCTCTAAATTGACATGAAATCTATAATTTTATTTATCCCCTTCAAGTTATAGAACCTCTATCAAAATTACCATATGCATCCATTGAGAATCCAAGCTATTTGCACCCATACGCTGCCTAATTCACCTTTGTTTGAAGAAACAAATTGAGAAGCCACATCTAAAGGATCAATAAAAAGTCACATGTTTTCACAATGGAAAAGGTGATGTATTCTACATGGTTTGTAAGTACTTCTTTATTTAGCCTTCCTTCATTATTGTTTTTGAATATGTGGTTTTAGTTTAGATTTAGAATAAGATTTGTATATTTGATTTGCTACCTTAAATTAGAACTCTAAATTTTTAGCTATCACATACTGACATGCTTGGTGGGACCTTTTCCCTCATATTCTTCATCACAATTACACTTAGTAAGATTTTTTAGTTGTATTTGAATTGTTTCAAAGTACATATCTATTTAATCTAGATTTGGAAGGGTCTCTTTTGCACTTGTAGGTTTTTTCCAAAATTCTAAGTTGTTGTATGGTCACTTGTGTAACAATGATTTCATTATATGAAATGATGATTTAGTACACCTAAACAAATTTTTTGTTTCAAAGCACAATGAATTTGTCTTTTAGTTCAATGGTTTTGTCACTGGTTATTTTTGCTTACCTTTTACCTAGCTATTATTTATTATTTTTGGGTTTTTTATTATTTTATATTCCTGACACTCATCTGTTTGTTATTTCACATGTTTTGTTCCTCTATTTTCTATTTTCCGTCTATCTACAAAATGGTGGTTTTATCATAGACAACAATGGTTTTGTCTTTTTTTTCAATAATTTCATTCTTTATCACATCGATTTTGTCTCCTGCTATAGCAATTTTGTTTTTTGTTCCGTAATTTCTTTCTTGTATTCTATTTTTTCTAGCCCAACAATTTTGTTCAAAATTTTAGTGGTTTTTATCTACACCATTTAGCAAATTTATCTTTTAATGTAGTGATTTCATTCTCCATTTAAATTTTTTCAACCTAGTGATTTTTATCATATTTTCAACATTTTTGTCTAACCTTGCAGTGAATTTGTTTCTTAGTGCAATGATTTCATTCTCTATTTTTTTATTTTCTAACTTTTTGTAGGCCAACATTTTTGTCCACCTTTTCAGTGATTTTTTCCACTATTATAGTGGTTTCATCCTTTGTTTCAGTGGTTTTATATACCATCATAGCAATTTTGTGCTAGGTATCCCCTTTTTTATGTTTTTTGACTTTTTACAATTTTATTATTCTTTGTTTTCTACGTAACATCAGTTTCATTATAAGAAGTTTGTTTTTTGACTTTATCTTCTTTTTGTTCTTCTAGTTTGGCTAACTTGTAGGCTCCTTGGATTGCTTAGCCCTCCACAAACAACTTACTAATGGTTTTTTGTAAGATGTTTTATGAAGAAATGAAAAGTTAAACCAAAAGAAAACATTTTTATTTTATTTTCTTGCTAATCTTATTTTTATTTTGGTAACTATGCTTGTTTCAAGTTTTTAACTTCTTGAAATTAGTAAATAAGTCACTTTTCCTTTTTCTAGTAATTAGATTACATTTCCTTTTTATTGTAAAAACTTGTTTCCTATTTGTATCACAAAATTGTGTATACTTTTTCCTTAAAGTAACATTGGTGGTGATACTTAAAAATAAAAAAATAACTTTGTGACTTTGTTACCTAGTTTATGCCTGTGTGTATCCTCTCTCCTTGGTGTCACATTGATGATAATATCTAGAAATTAGAGACAAGTGTCAACCTATTTATTTTTATTATTCTATGGGCTTTATCAACCATGGATTTCACCACCACATGATAGGCCCAACCTTATGTACCAGTGGGGTATATAAATAAAGGACCCACTATTTAAATTGCCTAAGTGGTTGTGTGTTTTAAACACACCATGATGTGAAGGCATTCTATGCTCCAATACCTAGGGTTTTAATAATGACCTTGAAGTTTGATTTTTTTGACATTAACCTGATGAAATATTATGACTAGGTTGGGCACATTGGGACTAGATCCATATATGTTTGTCCATTAAATTAGATTATTCCATATTTTTGGGCCTCATGTATTGAAAGGTGTATATACAACTCTCTTTTAGATAATCTTGTACAAACCTTAATCTTAGGATAGTCATTTCAATCATTTTAATTTTAGTGCATCACCAAGTGGTTAGCTCTAGGAAGTTACTCTCAACTTACCCTTGAAACCAAGTTAAGTGGGCTATGGGTATGGTTATACATCCATAGTTAGTTATATGAAACATCAGATTGATAGTTTCCAATGGATGAATCAATATATATGAGAGCCTACAAGACATTCAAGTCCTTTTTCCTAGTTTTATCCCTTTTTGTGTATTTCATGTTTCTTTTTGGTTAAAATAGATCTTGCTTGTTATCTTGTTTTCTTTTTATCTCTTTTTGAAGACCATGTATGTGAAGGTTTTTTTATTGAAAACCAATTTTAAAATATTTGAAACCAAAATACTAAATCATAACAAGAAAAATCTTTAAAACTTTCAAGTCTTTTAGTCTTTCAAATTTTGTTTTTGAGTCAAGCCATTTAAGAAAATGTCTCTCATCACAAGAAAAATGGCCTTATTGAACAATCCTAGGTTTAGAGAAGGGCCTTTTATCACTGACCCTTTTAACTTTGGAAATCAAGAACATCATGTTAAAATAAATGAGAATGTTAATGAATAGAGACCCTATCATGAAACATCCGAATAAAGTAATGTATTTACTATGAAGACCATGCCAAAAGTTTTACCAAAGAAATAACTTAAATTAAATCCACCTATCTATCCCACCTCATTAATAAAGATCCCAAAACCATTCCACATCAACATCAACATACCACTAGTAACCCTATTATCTAAAATCAACCAAGTTTCCCATCCACTAGCTATAGGCTTGATTCTAACATCCCTCATCACACTAACAAAGGGAACCCAATTCTAGCACCCCTACCATCTAGTATCAATCCAAACCTAAAACTAAAAAAAAATCCAAAGTACCCAACTTATTAAGAAAATTACCGTACCTAGTGGTCAACTTTGACAAGAAAATTAACAATGTAAATTCACTCCTTTTGGAGAACCATATGATGTCTTAATTTGAAAGTTGGTCACTACAAACATGATCATATTCCCTTGCACCAAAACCTTTGATGAAGGTGTTATAAAAATTGAACGATATATAGATAATGAATATTATGACTATCATAAAATCGAAGGTCATTAACCAACCATTATATGAGACTTAAGAATTATATCCAAGATTTGATTGATCATGGGGAAATTAAGGTAAACCCAGGTGTATCCACATTTGAAAATCATAGCTTGGGGGTATGTCGAAATGTATTTCCTAAGAATCATAAAGCTACTCCACTTTGAAGTCAAGGTCATAACCTTTCACCCATTTTTGATGAACTTCTCTTTGATACACCCATTCTCAACCAATCCATAATTGATCAACCCATCTTTGATCACCATAGATTACCTTCCATTTTTTATGAGCCTATTTTTTACCATCTATCCATGTTTGATAAGCCTATCATCCAATATCCCCTCATTAGAAAACCTATCTTTAACCAAGATCTTATTTTTGATCAAGAGCCTATCTTCGACCAAGATCCCATTTTTGACCAAGATCCAATCTTGGACCAACCCTCCTCCAACCAACATAACCTATCACCCATAAACCAATAAATAAATGTCTTATCACACTCTAAATCCCCCCATCATCCCACAACATATACCCAAAGTGACATAGGTACTTTTAGAAAAAAAAGACATGAGCAATAAATTATAAAACCCATCCATTTTAGATTAAACAATGGTCCCTATGACATTAGTTATAAATCATTTACAAATCCATGGAAGTATGTTAGCAATAATTTTTTGGTTTCTAAGGCAACTTCATCCTACTCAAAACATGATTCATTAATAGTCCCTATGAGGAGCATACTACCACCACTCCTTTCATCAACATCACCAATCCTTCCTCACATATTTCAAGTAAATATTCCACACCCATTTATCGGGACCAATAATATTACCTACTATTATATTTGATAATCTAATAATCATAGAAAAGTCAACCAAAACATCATAAATAAACATCCAATCCATAGGTTTTTTTCAATCATAATGAATCCTAAAATCCAAATTTGAAATTTTTATCCCATAGTGAACACATCTTTGAGGCACTATCAGATAATCAAAATCAAAATTTAAATCTAAATCCACATCAAAATAAAAAATACAAGTCCCTTAATGAGAACCTCTTGAAGGCACTATCAGACAATCCACATCCAAATCACAATAAAAGAAATCAAGAAGAGTCCCTTGGTGAAAACCTTTCTAAGGCACCAATGAATAAATAAATAAATCTCTCTCTTGTGTTAGCACAACCACAAGACAACTCTCCTTTATTTATTGAACACACCACCAAAGCAAACAATCTTCTAATCATACAAATTACATCTACTTTTAGCCTCTTAGAATGTGATATTGTTGTTCCCTATCCCCTTTCACATAATAATCACACCATCCCTCCAAATCCTTCATACAATCAACACACATCCTTTATCCAAAATACCTTATGCTTCATCCTATCTAGTAGCACCCTCTATCGTAGGGGCTATGACAGTATCTTGGTAAATTTGGAAGAAGCTAACTTAGAATTCAATGAAATTACTGAAGACATATATGGAACATGTACATGAAATATAAATAAGGGTTAGCATCATGCATGTCACATAATTCCATAATTGAGATCTCCAAAATAAATAAATAAAAAAAAGAATAAAAGGAAAAGGAAAGAGAAAATAAATTCATCCAAAGGTGAAAACCATTTCTATGGTGCCTTGGGAAAGTAACATGATGAAAACTAGTTTTCAGAATCATTCGTAAAATAATCAATTGTCTATAAGAACCCTACACTCAGGGATAAACCCATTCCATTTCAATTCTATGCATTTTAAACCATCCTTCCATACTAAAACATCCTTAACTATCCAACACATCCTTATCCATTTAATCCTAAGCCCATAAAAACTCATCCTTATCAATCCACTCTTTGCCATTATAGAACCATCCTTCTTCCCAGTTTGGCCTTGATAAGGAAGTGGAAATGTCTTGAGACATGTTACTAGAAACATCTTGGTGTATCTTTACAATGCTACTTTGATGACTAGACAACTGGTTCTTAGGTAACATGTTCCTCGGAGTTAACATATTAATTCCTATGCATTCCTATTCATCCCCACTCCATCCATAATATATCCATTCCATCCACTACCACTTCATTTCATTGTGATAGAACATATTTTGCCTTTGCTAGTATCCCTTATACATAAAATCCAAAAACATTAGTAAATCCCCAAAATTACAAAAAATTGAAAAACAATAAAAAAATATTGTCCTTAGTTATGTATCCTAGCAAGGCTTACTCATCAAACAATTAACATTTTCAAAGATCTCAAATTCCAAAGGGCTCTACTCTATACAAGGACATCCAAGCAAGACATTTGTTTACTTGTTTGTATAGTTACTTGCTTTACTTATTTGTAAATATTGTGTGTTTACTTGCTTATGCAATGCATGTTTACATACTTGTTTATTTTACTTACATGGTTTCATTGTTGCAAACATTTTTATCTTGTTTTCATTATTGATTTTTGAGTCTAGATCACTACGTGCATTGCAAACAATGTTATTATGATATTCCATATAATGATGCATTAAGTTTTGTAGTTATGAATCTAACAGTCCCTACGTGCATAACACAATAGACATCATGGTTTTTCCATACCATTGGTGTATATTGTCTTGCAAAAAATCAAAATAAGGTTGGTCAATTCATGTCAGAATATAATGTTGGAAATCCAAGCAAAGCCTATAAAAAGTAGCTATAAAACCATATCATTTTCAATTTCTTTTGCACATTTCATAATAATGCTAAAATGATTAAATGTCTCAAAATATTAAATTCAAAAGAGACAATCACATCTCTATCTATCCATAAAACATCCATGAGTAAAAATCTAATCCATAACACAATCACATACATCCATGAATCGTGTATATATATGTGTGTGTGTTCATCTATACATTTACACATTTCATATATATCTCAAAAATTTGTGTATCTATAATCTATCCGAGCTCTCGCTCTATCCCTTAGATAGAACATCTATGGGTGATCTTAGACACATCCATTATAGTGTCCTCCTCATATTACCCATAATGTGATGAAAAAACTAACCCTTAGAGCACTCAGAGGTTGTAGTCTATTACATCCTTCCTACATAAATAAAAATTGTTAGTGTATACATAGATAGCTTTGATACCACTTGTTAGGATCTATGAGTACAATTGATTACTTTTGTATAAGAAACTAAACACAAAATCAAACTAGAAGTAATAAGTAACTAGAAATCAGAAACAATAAAGAATAGGAGATACAAGAAACAACCAATCTTGTATTAAACTCTTCCAAAAGGAAATACAATGAAGAAATCTCTTTCTCCTCACACCTCGAAGATGTACAATAATTCTCCCTCAAGATTTCTCTCTCTCTCTATCAATTACAATCAACTCAATTACTTGAATTGTTATTCCCTCAAGACAATCAACACAATTGTTGTTGTACTACATGCTATGAGGATCTAACCCTATTATATAGTACTAGGGTTCATGAGCCATGCATTCTCCACCGTTAGATGCACCTCTTAATTAAAGGATGAAATCTGTCCTGCCAAAAATAGAAAAGTGGACTCAAGACTAATTTTAGTCTTTACATACAAACTAACTATTCTCCTAAAACTAGAATTTTTGGAACGCACAAATGACCGATGTCAGTCGGTGTCTGTCTGGAGATGACCGATGTCGGCAGATGCATAATCGATGTCAACAGGTGTCGGTCGACCCCTAACTGATGTCGGCAGGTTCTGACCAATGTCAGTTACTATGTAACCCAACAACTTCTACATTTGCTCATCAGTGAAGCTTTTAGCTCTATAACTCAACAATCTCCCACTTGGAGATAAACAGCTGCACCTGTACCTGTACAACAACATCCTCTAGCTTGTTTCTCCATCTTCAAGTTCAATCTTGAAGACCAACAAAATTTGAATGAAGATTCAACTTCTCCTTTGTTATTGGCTTTGTTAACATATCAATAGGGTTATTATCTATATGGATCTTTTCCAGCTTCAACTGACCATCCTCTAATACCTGTCTAATGAAGTGGTACCTAAGCTGTATATGTTTGGTTCTTGAATGAAAGGCTGAGTTCTTTGCCAAATGAATTGCACTTTGACTATCACTATATAATTTGCAACTCTCTTGCTCCTTTCCCAACTCTTCCATGAACCGTGTCATCCAAATCATTTTCTTACTAGCCTCTATGACTGCAATGTATTCTGCCTCTGTAGTAGACAAGGCAACAACCTTCTGCAACTTTGAAATCTAGCTAACCGCCATTCCACCAATAGTGAACACATATCCTATGGTGCTTCTCCTACCATCCAAGTCACCTGCCATATCTAAATCTACATACCCATGTAGAGAAGTGCTTGACCCTCCATAGCATAAATATCTACTGCTAGTCCCTCTCAGATATCTGGGAATCCACTAAACTGCTTTCCAGTGTTCCTTTCCTGGATTGGCCATAAACTTGCTGACAACTCCCACTACTTGGGCAATATTAGGTCTAGTACATACCAATGCATACATCAAGCTCCCAATTGCTGAAGCATATGGAAATCTGCTCATGTACTCAACCTCATCATGTGATTTAGGACACTGTTCTTTGCTTAACTTGAAGTGTCCAGCCATAGGTGTGCTTATTGGTTTTGTATCCTGCATATTAAACCTCTCCAACACCTTACTCACATAATCCTCTTGAGACAAAATCAACCTGTGATTTTTCCTGTCTCTCTTAATACTCATGCCAAGGATTTTCTTTGCTACTCCTAAATCTTTCATGGAAAATGTGTGAGCTAATTTTACCTTAAGCTCAGTAATTTTCTACATGTGTAAACCTGTAACAAGTATATCATCTACATATAATAATAAGATAATATAACTACCATTATCCAATCTGTTAAAATAAACACAATGGTTAGATTGACATTTACTAAAGCCATGCTTTGTCATAAACCTATCAAACCTCAAATACCATTGTCCTAGAGCTTGCTCAAGACCATATAGGCTTTTCTTCAACCTGCACACAAGTTTCTCCTTACCTTTGACCTCAAAACCTTTCGGTTGATCCATATATATCTCTTCATCCAAATCTCCATGAAGAAATGTTGTCTTAACATCAAGCTGCTCAAGGTACAAATCCTCAATAACAACTAAAGACAATACAGTCCAAATAGAAGTCATCTTTACTACAGGAGAAAAAATTTCACCAAAGTCAATACCTAGTTTCTGTGTAAATCCCTTTACTACCAACCTGACCTTATGTCTCATTTGTCCATTCTCTCCTTCCTTTAACCTATAAAGCCATTTGTTTTTTAGTGTTTTTTTTCTAGCTGGCAACTCAACCAAATCTCACATATGGTTCTCTTCCAAGGAATCAATTTCCTTATTCATGCCATGCTCCCACTATTTCTTGGATTCTACCTGCATTGCCTCATCAAAACTTTTTGGTTTTCTACCATCAGTGAGCAACAAGTAGTATAAAGAAGGGGAATAACAATTTGGAGGTTTACTTACCCTTTTAGACCTCCTCATGGGCATTTGAGACTCATTCACAGCTTGTTGTCTGCCCAAATTTCCTTCTGATAGTGACCGATCCTGGTCATCTCTGATCAATGTCAGTCTGCACCTAACCGACATCGATTCCACCTAATCGATGCCATCGACGTCGGTTTCCACTTGATCGACATCAGTTTCTACCTTACCAATGTTGGTTTCTACTTGACTAACGTCAGTCTCTATGTTTTTTTGTGAGTGATGATTTTTACCTGTGAGCTCATTTTGGATAATAACCTATTCCAAATCATGATTACCCTACCTATAATTATTCAGCCTCTTGATCTGATTACTGTACATCACCTTCTCATTGAAAACCAAGGCTTTCCATTTCTTAAATGTGTCAAAAACATTAGATTTTCTTTTTATGTAATAAACCCATACCTTTCTTGTAGCATCATCAATGAAAGAAACATAATACTGTGATCCTCCAATAGAAGCTACTTGAGGTGGCCCCCACACGTCTGTGTGAACAAGCTCCAACTTGTGCTTCATCTTTGTTGACCCAATTTTGAGAAACCTCACTTTCTTCTGTTTCCCAAAAATACAATACTCACAGAAATCTAGATCTATGCTTTTCAAATCTAAAAGCTTACCTTTTGACTTAAGAACATTCATTCCCTTCTCACTCATGTGACCAAGCCTACAGTGCCACAACTTTGCATCTACATCTCAAGTAGATAAAATAGGAGAATAATTAGTAATACAAGTAGATAGATTAAGTGTACCTACTGTCTTACCTCTTGCTAATACAAGTGCACCCTTGGAAACATTCGAAGATTCAGTTGTGAGAGTTACTATGCAAACCTCATCACCCAACTTTCTTGCAAAAATCAGATTCCTCTTCAAGATGGGTACATGCATGACATCCTTCAACACCCATGTGTTGCCATTCTACAATTTCAGCTGCACTTTTCCTTTGCCAACAATTTGACAAGGCTCATCATCCCCTAAATAATTTTTTCCAAAATCTCCTTGGACATAATCATTGAAAAATTCTCTATTTGGGGTTGCATGGAAAGAAGCACCAGAATCTAAAACCCATGATTCTAGTTGACTATCTAAAGAAAATATAAGAGCATCCTGTGCAACAATACGTTCATCATTTGCTTCTTTATTACCTTCATGCTGATTTTCTTTCAACCAACTATGTTTCTTTGCATGCCCTTTCTTTCCACAATTCCAACAAGTTATACTTCCATTTCTGGATTTGGATCTACTTCCCATCTTTGACCTTGATTTCTCTTGCTTGCCCTTCTCTCTTTGTCATCCCTTGCTTTCAACACTTAAAGCATTACCTAATGTTTCTCTTATGCTTTTCCTGCGAATTTCTTCATTCAAGATTACACTAACAACATCATCAACTTTCAAGATATTTGAAGTAGATGCAGTATTACTAACTACCATTACCAAACTATGCCAACTTTCAGGGAAAGAGCATAAGATTAAGAGAGCCTTAATTTCATCATCAAAAACTAATTTGACTGAAATTAACTGATTTACTATTGCATAGAAATCATTAAGATGACTAGATACCGATCCACCTTCCTGCATTTGCAAATTAAATAATTGCTTTATAAGATATACCTTATTCAAAGCTGAGGTTTTTTCATATAAATTTGCCAAAGTATCCATTAACTCTATTGTTGTCTTTGCTGTGATAAGTTGGAAATCACAGACGATGCCAGGCTCAACCTTATAGATCCAAGAGCCTTTCGATCAAGAACATTCCATTCTTCATCTTGCATATCTATGGGCTTACTTGAAACCCCACCCAATGGTAAGTATAGATCTTTCTGATACAGATAATCTTCAATCTGCATCTTCCATAATTGATAATTCTTTCCATTGAATTTCTCCATTCTTAGTTTACTTTCTTTTGCCATTGCTTTACTCCCACTCAATCAAAAACCCCTGTGAGTGAATTCTGTAATCAACAAACATTAACCTGCTGTAATACCAATTGTTAGTGTATACACAGATAGCTTTGATACCACTTGTTAGGATCTATGAGCACAATTGATTACTTTTGTATAAGCAACTAAACACGTAATTAAACCAGAAGTAATAAGTAACTAAAAATCAGAAATAACAAAGAATAGGAGATACGAGAAACAACTAATCTTATATTAAACTCTTCTAGAAGGAAATACAATGAAGAAATCTCTTTCTCCTCACACCTCGAAGATGTACAGTAATTCTCCCTCAAGATTTCTCTCTCTCTATCAATTACAATCAACTCAATTACTTGAATTGTTATTCCCTCGAGACAATCAACACAATTGTTGTTGTACTACATGCTATGAGGATCTAACCCTATTATATAGTACTAGGGTTCATGAGCCATGCATTCTCCACCATTAGATGCACCTCTTAATCAAAGGCTAAAATTTGTCCTACCAAAAATAGAAAAGCGGACTCAAGACTAATTTTAGTCTTTACATGCAAACTAACTGTTCTCCTAAAAATAGAATTCTGGGAATGCACAGATGACCGATGTCAGTCAGTGTCTATCTGGAGATGACTGATGTCGATTGATGCATAATCGATGTCAGCAGGTGCCGATTGATCCCTGACCGATGTCGATAGGTTCTGACCGACGTCGATTACTGTGTAACCCAACAACCTCTACATTTTCTCATTAGTGAAGCTTTTAGCTCCACAACTCAACAAAAATGACACATTATTAGACTTTTTATGCAATAAATCCATTTATTCAATCTATTATTCAACTTCACATCATTATAATATGACATTTATTTTTATACTTTCTAATCATTCTTTCATTCAAATCACTCATAGCTACCCATTCCATGTGCTTCATTAATAATCCATCAGGAATCTCAAATGGCACACCCTATAATCACCTATATCTACCATTAATAAATCAAATCCATGTTCTCTAATCATGCGATCAATCATCATTAATCCAT
Organism: Torreya grandis; assembly: GCA_037957365.1. Classification (NCBI taxonomy): domain Eukaryota; kingdom Viridiplantae; phylum Streptophyta; class Pinopsida; order Cupressales; family Taxaceae; genus Torreya; species Torreya grandis. Next base: position 1,086,236 of record JARHVA010001695.1, on the reverse strand, counting down.
AAAATTAGTTAACTTATTTGTTTATGCTTGAACTTAAATCATCCATAATCATTTCTTAATATTTATATTCTATCTCCGACATGTGTAGATTGGGATTGAAAAAATAAAAAAATCCATCCATTTTTCCATCAATCAATCAGTAAAATAGTCAATCCATTACAATATTTCACCTTTTTCAATCAGGATATATTATTCCCACAATCCACCCTCTTGTATATATTATTTTTAGGGGCATATCAAAACATGAAACTTATCTTGGGAGATATCATTCCCAATCCTCTCATTGCATATATTGTTACTTGAGGAAAATCAATCCATAATCGAGTCTAATCAAAATGTGCAAGCATTAGCTCAAGTGGTTTAATTACATATATAGGTTAATTTCATTCAACTATATCATTCAAATATCTCATCTTATTTTCCTACATATCATACCATCAATTAATCATAATGCTCTAAATCTTTACTACAAGTTGTTAATCAATCTCATATACTTCTTTTTAAAAATAATTATAAAATATATATTTCTCATTTTTGGCCCACAAATTGACATCAATATATGTGGTTCCCACATCTATTCTTTTAAATATATTGTTGCTTGGGGTACAATCCAAGTGTGCAACTCAAAATTAGGAAACATTATTTTTTATAAATCTGCTCCCTATCAACCATATGCTTGAGGCAAATAATTTTACACATGTTTTAAATCATGAAAGAATTTTTTTGAGGACTATCCCTTCTATTTATTATGGTATCACCTCCATTGATTTCCATCTTATATCTTCATTCATTTCAAGTGTTCATCTGCATCTATTTTTCTCACATGCACACTTGAGGGGGCATCATTTAGTCATTAAAATACACTTGGGGCATAATTATTCTATACTTTTTATCACTTTAATTTTTCATTATTATTTCAAACAACATTGATTTTGTTAGTCAAAACACCATTTAAAAGAGGGGAAAATCTAGAAACCTAAATTATGGCAATTTAGTGTCATAATTAACTTTGATTAAAATCGGCACACTAATCCTCTCACCATCCTAAATTAGAATTTACCACTAATGTTATTTCCCTCCACTTTTCAAATAATTTATTAATAAATATTAATTAATTGGCATGCACACACAATTGTCCAAGAACTAATTAAATTCCATAATTTTCACATCATCTAGACATCTTTTGCACTTATCTTAACCAACTCAACTTCATTAACCAGTTATTGAGACACCTTTGAATATTTCAACTATTTTGACTCATTATTAAGACATTTTAAACTACCAACTAAATCTCCATCCTCCTCTCACACACATGATAATTAGTCATCATCCATTGAGATGAGGAATCAAATCCAACTATTGTTTATTGTCATAATTAAACAAATCTAGATTATTCTCAACTATTCATCTCACCACCCAAAGACCTATAAATTGATGTGCAATCCATCATTTTATTTATCCACATAAAATATTTCAAATATATATCAAAATTACCCTACACATCCATTGAGAATCCAAGCTATTTACATCCATATGCTGCCCAATTCACCTTTGTTTGCAAAAATGAATTGAACACCCAAATCCAAAGAATAAAGAGCAAATCACATGTTTTCACAATGGAGAAGATGATGTATTATACATGGTTTTTTAAGTACTTATTTGTTTAGATTTCATTCATTATTATTTCTCAATATGAGGTTTTAGTTTATATTTAGAATATGAATTGTATATTTGATTTCCTAGCTTGCATTGAAACTCTAAATTTTGTAGTTATCACACATATCACATAAAGTAACCTTGTACACTCACTTGAAATGCAGAGAGGGGAACTTGGTTAGGTTAGGTGTAGTTGGCAATGGTTGTGATTGCATTATATTACACATGTGGTACTTAAAGTGTGCTTGATACTATTTCCTCAATGTATAGAAATAAACAATCATACCAATGAACTACAACATATAAGCTCTATTCAATCAACTAACAATAAATCATTCAACGTAGTAACATGACTATTTTAAACATAGTAACAATTACCTTCACTCATAAACATACATAATAATCATATTGTTAATAACATAGTTTAATGTTTATCATATCAATATTATAAGGTACTTGGGGCACTTATAATGCTACAAGCTACCATTACTATTCATATCTCTACTTGGTATTATTCCCTTGGTTCATATGGCACTCTAAACACAATATGATAATGTTTTTCCTAAGGATCCACAATTTGTGTCAAATATGTAACACTTCATTATAATATTCTAATTCATTCTCTTCTTAGGTGCCTACCTTTTATAGGCTTCTAAAAGGCCTTATGTGTTATTTGGTATCCCAACTACCACATTTATCAATTACTGTGTTGATTATCCACTTGAAATTTATTACATTTCTCAACTTGAGGCCATCTACCTCATCATTTGATGTTGCTTCTCAACTAAATGATAGGTTCAACTATCAATCATAACTCCCACCACTTATCCCTGTGATACCCATTGAGATTCCTAGATACACATAATTTTACTTGTCTTGATTCTACTATTTTTTGTTTATGCATGTGGACTTAATCTTGGTTGGTTCATATCTACCTTGCTGACATTCCTTATTGTGAGCATGTACATGTTATGTTTTGATCTACATGCACCACTTTCTATTTCCTCTTGTCATTAGCACTTACCTCTACCTTTATCTATCATGCACATGATCCTCAACTTGGTTACACTTAGATAATTTATGGGGTCAACAATGACATTCTATGCACACATTTTGGTGGTATAACACCACCCCATTGTTAGGCATCATTTCTAGAGCTTATTTTAGGGAACATTTTATTTTATTCTTATTTTTGTCTATTGGGTCTTATCTTGGGTTGGATTTTGCACCCCAATAGGTCCAAAATTCAAAATCAAAACATTTATAAATACAAGGCTTCTCTAAGGCACTAAGGAAAATTATCCTCACTCTCAAAATCTATTAAAATATTTTCATGATCCATCTATAAGTATGCTGAATAAAAATTCAAGGTTGTATCTTCATCTACATACTTGTGCCAAGGGTAAAATAGGAGGATGAACATCTATATTTGCATTACTTTTCCACACACACATGTAAGTGGGAGAAATATATTTGAGTTTGAGCCTTATTTAGAGTATTGACATTGTAGTGTATCACTCAGTATTTCAAACTTAGTCCAAATCAAACACCTTGCCTGATCCCCCCCCCCATTTGATTCTAATTTGGTTTGTGTGTAGGAAGTTAGGGTTTGATCATTATAGGTATCTTATGCATTAATGTTGATCTAAAAATTCATACATGACCATTATTAATGCATGCAAAGGTAGTGAAATAATCAATTTAGTGTCACAATCAACTATGACAAGTCTATGGTCAAAGAAATCAAGTGCATTGCATTGTTGTCCATTTATAACATACCTATCTAAAAACATTTTTTATTTCTACTTTTGACTAGTCATATTTAGATAACTATCTTCTCTGATTATTTATGATTACAGCCTACACATGCAACTAGGATAAGTCTATGGTCAATAGAATCATGTGAATTGTATCACTATCCATTTATAGTAGACATGTCTATATTCCTTTTTTGATTATGTACATGATAATGATACTGCACAATCACCTCACCTTTTAACATTTGCAATCAAAAAACCAAAACATTCATTTGGAATCCATTCGATATTTATTTTTATTACTCTCTTAATATAACAACTTGTCGTATTTTCAATTTTATACCTATATAGTAGATTAAAAAACTATCTTAATAAATTCACATACTTAGTATTTTATAAAAAATGGGGTAAAAGTTATTGGTGAATTTTAACTCTTGTTTTAGAGCCTCTACTTTCTGATTTTATATTTATTTTTCTTGGTTTTCATAGAAACTATGTTACAATAGTTTTGAAACTCATAGGAACTATCATTTTGAGCAAAACATTTAGCAATTTTCCTTTGGACATTGTGTAAGGGTTATTGCCTGAATCCTCAATCCATTAGATAAAACTATTCATGGATTTTAGTTCATGTACCTCATGATATATTAGAAATTCTTAGGGTTTAGTTTGTATCCATAGTCAGCCTTTGATCATTTGTTATTGTAGTGCATTGGTAAGCAGTCAACATTGGGTAGTTACTTCCAATGTATTCCATGAGATGGAATAGTGTAACTACAGTAATGGTAAAATCCTTTGTAGTTATTACCTTCATGGTCATGTTCACTCTTTATGATTATGATTAATATATCTAAACCTACAAAGTAAACACACGTTGTCTAGTTACACCCATTGATAACCTTGATTTTCATACGATTGATTGTCTGCTAGCATTAATCTTTATATTTGTCATATTTTCTATACCGTGGGTTAAAAAATATAAAATGGTTTCTCAATGTCTTTAAATATGAAATTTCCAATGGTGATTATCCTTTAGAATTAATTTTTTCTAATAATGATACACCTTATGATTATGATAATGAATGGACTAATGATCATACTTGTACAATTTTTGATGCTAATCAAGAATATGATTCTGATAGGTATTATCAATGATTGTGAGAATCAAGATGAGTGGTGAAATAGTGAAAAGTATAGTGAAGAATAAACTAAGCTAACTAATTTATAAATTGCACAACCCATTCGTCACTTGTATTCATATTTTTGAAAAATAGAACAAATAGAACATACTAATAATGAATATTTCTCTCCCTTAATCTCTCAAAAGACTCAAAATATGAAAAATCATTATTTAGAACACCTTATTTACCTTTTAACTTGTCTCATGAATTCCATCACATTAATCAATATAAATTACACAAGCATAATGCTTGCATAGAAATTCCAAATATTATAAATAAATGTGTTATTCCATCTCTCTCTTTCAAAATGGTAGATTATGCCAATACATATATTCCAAATTATCCCTTAATTATTGTTAATGATACAAAAAATAATTATAATCTCTTTCTTCCCTTGGAAACAATGAATAATGTAGTTAATTTATCTTCCTCTTTCAAAATATTAAAAGATTCAAATGATTGTAAATTACAAATCTAAGATGATAACATAGATTTAGATTTACAGAGTAAAGATAATGATGTGGTATGTAATTAATCTCCACATAGTCCCAATCAATTTGAAATATATAAAGAGTCAAACTCTAAATATTCTTCTCTCTCTCTCTCTCTGTAGAGCCTACTAAAGAGTAATTTCATGGATCTATTCCTATCCAAGTTGAAAATCATAATCTAATCCTCAATCCAAAAGTTTATACCAATGTCAACTTAGAATCCAATCCCCAACCATGTAATGCCATTTTTCATGATCCTCTTATACCAGTGTTTGAAATGGCTAGTCACTTGAAACCCATAAGTGAACCTTTCCAAACAACTACTATTTATAAATTTTATATTATATCAATGATGCATGCCATTTGATAACTCCAAAATCAAGTCCATGATCTCACAATACAAACCAAATAATTTTGTGCCAATATTAAAAATAATTGTGTTTAAGCATCCATATCCAAAATATTTTTTTATTCCTACACTACTATTGTTTGATGGTTGTGGAGATAATTTTACTAATTTATAATAATATAATCTTTATTTTGGATATTGGGGGAATGATGGATGTATCTTCCTTAAATTTTTTCTTATAAGTATTACAAGAGAAGCTTCATATTAGTTCTATAGTTAGCTAGTGAATCCCTATCATTTTAAAATAATTAGAAAATTCATTCTTATCTAATTATCATAAGCATATGGAATCTAAAATTACATTGGAACATATATAAATTTTGTAACAAAGTCACAATGAGCTCATTGAAAATTATATCTTATGGTTTAAAAATACTTTACACTCTCTAATTTATCAACCATTAGATTTGGAAAAGTAGTTTATCTTTAGTAGGGGTATTTTATCTCCACTCAAAGAATGTACCATGCATACATTTTACACCTCTTTTGAAAATTTATACATGGATGCATTAAAATATGCATATAAACTAAATTCCACAATAATAAAGGTTACTCAAACAAAATAACATCTCAAAGAAGGAATTCATTTCAAGGCATACATAAGTAAGATGAGACACTCAAGATAGTTCCTATCATAAAATAATAAGTCAAAGTACTCAATAAAGGAAAGGAAATGATTTATAAAGTGCCACATAATGTGCATAAGCCTACTCCTAATAATACGCCATTACTATGGTTTGACATATTAAACAATTGACCATATGATATTCTACATACATTGTTGGATGAAAATTTAATCAGTCTTCCTCCTAATTACTACCATCCACCTCATCATCATGTGTATATAAAAGTAAAGACATTATAAACTTATCATGGCATACATGGACATCAAGATAATGACTATTATGCACTATGAGAAAAGATTCATAGTTTTCTGATAAAGTAATTATCATGCTTCTGAATAATATATAAATAAGAAATATTTAAAGATCCATGATACTAACACATTTCCAAATTGGATACTAAATAAAAAACATCACTATGCATATTATAGCTATAACAAAGTAATATTAAATGATCACAATCAAATATAGATACCATAAGTACTTAATATAGGTACAAACATATTTACAAAGCCACAAATAGAGTTCACAAGACATTTATGAATAATACTCAGTATGGTCCATAATTCCTATTTTTGTCAAAATGATCCACTTGTTCAATAATTTGAAATGAAATTTAATACATACATGTACTATAAATCTAAATAATTGATTTCATTTTCAAATACATCAACATTTCCATTATCAAATATTAAAACACTACATATATTATTATAACATAGTTTAATCTCAAGTACATTTACAACATCAAAATGCCACATGAGCTAATCTACCAAAGTAAAAATCATATATAATGATCATATATAAAATCAAATAGCTCACATAAGTCTCAACTAAGAAAAATTAAACAAAACCCATATCCATAGATAACAATGTTCTATACAAGTATAACATGACCACTTCATCAATATATAATGGGCTCATCACCTTATCCATGTCCACCTCCCTCAACTATATCACCACCCTCTGATAAAAATTGACTATGAGATGAAGATGATCTACTATCATGCATTCATGATCTCAAGTGAGATTGGATCTTATGCTTATGATCTTCAAATACTACAATTATTGCCTTTAGTGCCACATGATTTTCATTGTAACTACATGTAATTATAAAAAACACTCTACCCTAGTTTTATAGTGGAGATAAAGGTGGCTTATGTTGTCTAATGAGATATACTCTCAACTAATCATAATTAAATGGTAATGAAATCTCACTTAGCTACCACATCCTCATGTGCCATAGTATCCACAACATAGTCCCTCATTATTATCACTACAAAATAAAAATTTGGAGCATGCTCTCCCATAATATATGTGATTCATTCTAATAGTCCACCAAGAATGACCTTATAAGGTAAATGTTGTGTGATCACCTTGAGGAATGTGTTTATAATAAGTGGCCAATAATCATCACACCTATAATAAATTAAATCAATATAAATATTATCTAAATAAATAAACCTATATACAAAACACCAAAATGCACATATATAGTCTCAAAAGAGAATATTAAGGCTCAATAGTCATTGAACCACTTGCATCTACTCCATCATGGGGTATAGGAATATCCACCATGATTGGAAACAAAATAGGTCACCAATGGGATGACCACCATTATGAGTAAGTAGGTGTATAACTTGCATCATCAACATCAAATTTTTGAATGATTGGGTCCACATTGGCTAAGGGAATATGTGCTAAATTAGTAGGAGTAGGATGACTGATATCACCCTCTTGTTTTGGAGCCCTAACTGACCAATTCCTTATTTATGTTGAAAGAAGCACATCTAGTGGGATGTCAAACTTCCTAGTCACAAACTTATACTAAAAACACTCATACATATCTAGTCACAAGATATGGAGTCAAAAATTGACTTAAATGTGTCACAACTCTATCCTTTGGCTATCTACCAAAGCCTCTATAGGGATACCATATAATTTCATCATCAATCAATTGATCAATCAATCAATTGATACCATATACTTCTATCCTTTGGCAATCGATCCATATAATGATACCATATATGAAATATTTAGCCTCTATAGGGTTAACAACACTCAATCATGCTACCCCTCATAAATCTATCCATCTGCACCCATCTCACTACATAAATTTAGGTATGATCCCATCCTCCATGAGGTGTTCCCATAGGCCAAATAACTTTGATATGCTCATAAGCCCAACAATGTATAAGTGTCATTGAGCCCAACCCTCCATCAAAACCCTCTCAGGTTAAGTTATGAATATCCCTATATAAATGGGAAAAGCATGACCCAAAGAGTATCTCATCCCATGATCCTCTATATCATAGGACTATTTATGCATATGATAAGAGATAACCATCCCACTACTATCCATTAAAATAAAATAGGCCAATAAAGTACACATGAAATTTAGTAAACATGGAACATATGTTAACATAATATTTGATAAAAATATAGTCACGTGTCTAAGGGTGTAATTCATACCCTGAACATGTCCTATCATGTACAAGTGGCTTTGGGAAATATAGGTCAACTAACCCACACCCTATAATGACACTTGTCATTTCACTATCAAAAAATGCATAATGGGGTACACATCATCTAGTATAATAGTCATCTCCCCTATTGGGAGCCAAAATGTGAAAGTACTAAATCCCATCCATTGGTTACAATCATCATCATATGCATGTTGTAAGGGATAAATGTCAATTTAATAGCATGACCAAAACCAGATGCATATAAGGTATCTCTCTCTACATCTTTCAATGGTAGATGTTACATTGTTTACATCATATGCCCATGATAAAACTCCCTAGCTCGCATATCAACCTACAATTGTAAGTACATAAAAAATAATATCAATAATCATGTATAAAAATTTAATACATTTCAAACCTTAAATATCCCGAAAAAAAATTTATTTTAAGGACAAAATTTCGGTCCTCAAGATAGGTTTAGCCTCACCCATATAGGTCCATAAATGAGTCTACAATGAGTTAGGCAGGTGCATAAACAAGTCTGCATTAGAAAAAGACAAGTATGGTGAGAGTTAGACATGATCGAATTGGACAAGACATAATTTCATAACCTACCAAAAACATTTAAACTAATTTAAAATGCAAAATAATATAAAATTTACAACTACCAAAATTTGAGTTTTTGGGACTTACCATGAGCGACACATCCTATACCTATAAGCTAGTTACTTCTTGCTCAAATTGATTCAATTCCCCTAGTCTCATCTATGACATGATGTATTTATCACATCTCAAAATCATATAGTGTCAATGTGAAAATGAAATATAGTTTATTTTCCAACCAATCTATTTATATGAGTTGACCTTTTTCTTTTTTTTTTAAAATTCAAAACTTTTTAATTAATCCTCCAAACTTAAGTGTGTAATATATTGAGAAAATCATATAGAAAAGACTCCATATGAGTTGAATTGAAATATGCACAATGCTCTTCTACACAATACTATTTTTACTCTATTAATCAACCTTTTCAAAAATGCCAACTTTTCTACTTATTCACTTTTACGAACTATCTTGTGCATACTTATCTACTCTCAGGAACATATTTTTAAAAATTAGTAAATCATCATATTATATTAGAAACACTCAAATAAACACAATAAAAATGATTAATATGTAAGCAAAATTTATTTCACAAATATACACTATTATTTCGATATGATACACTTGTTTCTCTCATGCCTTGCACTGAAAGGTGGGCATCCAATGGGATTATTATAAAATAAATATCAACACACTAAACAAGAATCAAAATTATTTAAATGAGTCACAATCTATAGGTTATGATAGATTCAAGAATATGTTGGGGTTAAATGACATACATGTGCACTTAAAAATTATATAAAAGGCAAAATACAAATATGTAAATAATGCAACTCAGATTCTATAATAGAAGAAAAGTTATTTATAAGGTTAAAATTAATTCATAATATAATAACATGGTAGATATTTGTCACATTTATATATATTTTAGGGGCATATGACATGCATATTCACCTACTTGGTAAAAACATAGAGCACCCAATTATGTACACTTGAATGCATATGCAGGGTATGTGCAAAATAGTTAAAAAAACAAAGTTACAATACATAACATTTTATATCATCTTGACACATATTCCGAGGGGGGATGATACTCATTCATGCTAAATATTATTCAAATATGTAAAATTTAAGGGTTTTAAAGTTTCAAGGTTTAAAATATCAAAATATTCAAATTTAAAGGTAAAACATCATTTCAAAGAAAAATTATATGAGTAGTCATGATTGGGGCATGAATAACATTCATTTCCTTTAGATCATGCATGTCTAGAAGCTATATCCATTTGTAGTGATATGATTCAAATCTGTGGGTTATGTATGTTTGGGTTTAGTGATACTCAATAGCCTTGGCATCACTTCTATCAAACCTAGTATGGTTCCACCCTTTTTGGGGTTAGTCCATTTGGTATTATTCATCATATTTTAGAGTTGAAATAATGCATCTTTCCAACTATTGGGCTTGATAAGTTATATTTAAAAGTTGAGATTGATCACTCTCAAATCTTCCAAAGCACTTAACATAAGCATTTACATTCTCTACATGTTTTATCAAGGGGGCACACCTTATCCAATCTATTAACAAGTTAATATAGTCATGGGTATAGTGACCCCTGAAAACATAGTTACCTTCCCTTTACCTCTTATTGTACTATTATTTACCCTAGCTTAGAAATGAATAAGGCTACAATCATAATTGATCTAGTTTGCATGACATGAGCATTATCCAAAATTAGAATAATGCAACATGCATAAAAGTGTACTCTCTCCTTGATCTTTACCTTTTACAAACTAAAAATTCAAATTTTCAAAGATTTTTAAATATGGACATTGATTACTGTTGACCATTTTTGGTCCTACAGGCCCTTTTCGGTCTCCCTTTTTGGTCCTTGCCGTTTCCACACTTAGACCTGAAGGATAATGCAAAAATATGCTTCTACAACTCATTCTCTCCTCTTAGCATATAAAAGGGCTCAACTTCAAGCACTTGGTATGGAAGGTACAAGCAGAGTTGGAAGGAGTGATTATACAGGAGTTTGCAAAAGGTGCTAGTTTCATGAGATTCCAAAATTGAGTGAAATTTTTGTGTTTTCAAATGTCCAAGGAGCTCCATGATGTGTTCTTAGGTCTGACAGAGCAAATAAACTACTTCAAAGGGCTTTTAATCGGCAAAAAGATCAAGTTCAAAAGGCCAAAGGATCATTTTCAAATGCCCAAAGGGTAGGTGCCCTTGTGGGGGGCACTCACTCGACAAACAAGACCTTTGTAATTCTTCCAAAAAGTAATTTTGGAGACCAAGTAGCCCTTACGGGGGGCAGGTGATGAGCAAAGTGGACCATTGAGAAAAGTTTGAAGGGTAACTTTAGACTTGAATTGCCCTTGTAGAAGGCAGCTGGTCAAAGCAAGGGGGCAAGGCAAGGAGCCCAAAAGGGACTTGCCCTTCAAAAAAGACTAAGGCAAAAGGAAGGATTTCCTTCAGACTTTTGTCTGAGGAATAAATCTGAAGGAATCTAAGGCAAAGGCTAAAAGTCCTTCAGACATTTTGTCGAAAAGAAAAGACAAGGAAATCCAAAGGATGAATTTCGTCGGACAAAATGCCCAAAGGAATTCCTTCAAACATTTTGTCTGAAGGTATTTGTCAGAAGATTTTCTTGAAAGAAAGAAAGGGCCAGACTATTGAAGAAAAATTTCCTTCAGACAAAATGTCTGAAGGGATTGAGAAGCCAAGGTACCCTGAAGGGTAATTGCCCTTACGGGGGACTCTTAGCTGCCAAAAGGGGGACCTTTTTATAAGCTCGAAGGGACACCTTCCCTTTGGGAGGGTTCAATGATATAGGCCTGAACAAAGGGAAAGAAAGTTGAAGGAAAGTGAAGTTGAAGGAATTAATAAAAGGGGGACAAGCCCATAGACATCAAATTCAAGATGATGGAATAGCTATTGGCTTTCAAACTGTGACGGACGTGCGAACGTCAACTTTGTGGAAATGAAATAATCATTGATCTTTAAATGGTTGAGCACAAACTTGAAGGAATTCAAAGGCCTTAAGGCCAAAAGGGAGAGGTCACTGTAAAAGGAGCCCAAAGAGCCAAGGATTGATAGAAGATAGCCTTGAAGGGCCAAAAGAGCCAAGAAAAGACAAAAAATGGGAAAAGACAAAAGTCAAGAGTGAACTCAGTGACCCACTGAGAAAGGAGCCTGAGGAGCCAAGCATAGATATGGACAAAACAACCCAAGTGGCAAAAGGGAAGCATCGACAGAGGAGTTATTCTAGCGATTGAAATAGTCTCGACCAAGTGGTCATCAAGGAGCGCAAACAGTGAAGGTGCGGCCTATTTTTCCTCATTTTGCATTAATGAGTAGACAACCACATGAATCTCTTAAAGAAGTGATCTTGTTTGTAGACAAAGGGGTATGGCCCATGCTTTCACAATAATGTTTAATATAATTTAAATGCCAAAGTCAAGACTGGTAACTGACACACCATTTTCTTTTAATGACTTCCTCTTCCCAATGTTTTCAATGTAGCATGGGCCACTTGTAAAACAGGGGCACCATTGCTTTCTTTCTCTATATATTGTAAACTCTCATTTGAGAAAGATATCTCTCAGCTTGTTTGGCGAAGCCCTGTAGGATTTTACCTTGAATCAAGACATAGCATTTTTACCTCCATTTTGAGTTTGCACTTTTGCATATGTCTATGGTTTTGTCTTGTGTTAAGTCATTTTCTTTCATGATTTCATATAATGATTCCAACATATCTAGTGTATTGTGAGTTCTTTTTTTTTAGGTCAGCTAGAAGTGTCCACAGCAAAGTATAGGTGCATGTGAATAGGCTGCCATAGTGTGTCTTAGAACACCTCTCATAGTTCTTCCTCCCTATGTCTCTAGAGGACCCCTAGCTCACTAATGCAGAAGAGTTTATCGTATCAAATGAAGTGTATATCAACTTGTTCTTGGTGTAAAGTGTATGTTAAAGCTAAGTAGATCAACCATTTTTGGTGCATCACCATTTAGTTTAGGTTCTATTTTTAGTAATCATTCTCTCTTTTCACCCCCCATTATTAGCAGTAGGAAATCCAGGACCTCAGAGATGCATCAAAGGGAGCTAGCCCTTATCTAGAGATTCTCCCCACAGTTTTGCCAAACCCATAGGCAAGAGAGGAGTCTCTATTGTGCTGTTTGGAAGATAGAAGCTCAGCCTTTTATCAAGGGTGCAATCCATAGCGTCAACAATTACTACATCTGTTATTATAAATTTAGTCATGACATAGTTGGCATGAATTATTATTCCAAGGCAAAAAGATAAAGTGTGTCATACACACCCAAGTTATAGATCTTTCCTTTACTCTAACAACATAAAGGGGAAAATGTAAACACCAAAATTTGGTATAAGCCTACACACTTTATGTAATTTATGGCACCTTTTGTATGCATATACTATTTATAGTGAATGAAGCATCTATTGGCACATTTTAATTGAGTATTTATTTATTATGATTTGGGATTTTTTCTATTGGTCATTTATCTTTACACTTTGTCATGGAGATCACAAGTTTTGGTTCTTTGTCCTTCTAGACAAGTCTACAGTAACTGGATAGGGGTGGCCTATGACCCTGTTTGCTAAGTTTAGAATTGTCCAGGCATAATTTTTTGAACTTATTTCATGGCACATTTCATTTTATTCTTCTTTTTATCTATTGGGTCTTAACTTGGGTTAGATTTTTCATGAAAATAAGTCCTACATTTAAAATAAAAGAATATATAATTACAAGGCTCCTCTAAGGCATTAAGAATAATTATCTTCACTCTCAAAATCTATTCAAAGATTTTCATGTTCTATCTATAGGACTATTGAAGCAATATTCAAGGTTCAATCTTCATCTACATACTTATGTCAATGGTAAAATATGAGAAAGAACATCTAGATTTGTATTCATCATTCTGCACACACATATAAATGAGATAACTACATTTGAGTTTGATCACTCTTCAGAGTATTGGAAATGTAGTGTAAATTTTGGTCTTTTAAATGGGATTGACCAAGGTCAGTTTAAATTAAACCCTTGCCTATTTCTCCCCCTATTTGTTTCTAAATTGTTTTATGTGTAAGAAGCCATGGTTTGATCATTGAAAGTTACTTTGGGTGATGTTAAAGATCTAAAAACATGTCCAAAACCATAATTAATGCATGTGCAGGTAGTGAAATAATAAATTCAGTGTCATAGTCAACTATGACAAGTATACAGTCAATAAACTTGAACACATTGTGTTGTTATCCACTTTTAGTAGACCTACCCATAAGTATTTTATGTTTCTAATTTTGATTGGTCATCTTTGTATCTTTTTCTTCTCTACTTATTTTTTATTACATCCTAACACAATCAACTGGGATAGGTTTGTGTTAAATAGACTTGGGCACATTGTGCCACCATCCACTTATAGTGGACCCATACATATTATTTTTATGATTTTGTGCTTGATATAAAGTTTGCATAATTACCTCCCCTTTTAGCATTTATAATCAAATAATGAAAAAAATCTACTAGTATTCACATGCGAGTTAAGCAACTTTATTATTATTACTTTATCAAAATAAAAACTTTCCATATTTAACATCTTATCAAAATTAAAATAGTTAATCATTTATATATATTTAACATTTTGATATTTCCAATTTTATACTTATATAACCCATTAAAACAATGTCTTAATTAATTCACATATTTAGTGTTTTATCAAAAATAGGATAAAATAACAATCGGTCTTCAAAAACTTATAGTTTGGTTTTATGTAGTATCAAATCCATGATCATATAATCTATTACTTAGTGTTTTACCCTATTTTTTATTTAATAATGTATAAAACTTGATAAATATGTTTAATAAGAAAATCCAATTATGTAGGGCACTAATGTTTAACTAACCTTGCAAGAACACATTATTTAATTGATGTCTATATTTAAAATTTAAAGGAGATAAATGAAGGAGCACACATATATGGAAATGAAACCATGTTTCCTTATAACTTATAAAAGATGATGAAACATTGGAGGCATGCGCCCCATTATCTTAATACTTAGAGAGATGATTCCTCATATTGAATCTTTGGTGAATTAAGAGTGATTAAGTCTTAATTTCAAATAATTAATCAATCCCTTGAGTTTTAAATATGCATATTCCAACTCTCATGAATGGAGATAAGTACCTAATGTTATATATAATCTAAATAAGGTGGAACCATGATGGGTTCACTAGAAGTGATGTCACAACTATTGATTATCACTATAACCAAATGTACATCACTCATAATAGAAGGTGGAACCACACAATGGGTTAATTATAAGTAATTCCAAGGCTATTGAGTGTATCTAGACTTGAATGTACATTACCCATAACAGAATGAAACAAACCACTATAGATGAATCTAGATTCTATTTGTATGATCGAAAGAGAATGAATAATATCCATGCCCCCATCATGACCATAATAATAATAGAATTGATGTGAAATAAAAACCTTTTTAAATTGAATCTATAAAATTATATTGTATTTCATATGCACATGAACCAATATCATGCATCTTTAAATTTTAAAATGTATATTTGAGCATGAATAAGTATCATTCCCCCTGGATCTATGCTAAATTATATAGAATGCCATGATGTGAAACCTATAATTCTTGTTCCTATAATAGTTTAGCATATGTCCATGCATATGAATTTGAGTGTGTATGAATATGTACTCAATTATCTATAAGGTGAGTGCATATGCATGTTATATGCCCCCATAATCTATATCAATGTGCCGATATCTATCATGTGTATGATTTATGAACTACTTTGAATATTTAAAACATGTATTATGTCATAAAATATAATATTGTCTACTCATGGAGGCTTGAATTTCTAAAACAAACCCACTATAATGTTCCCCTTTTTAGATGAGGGGTGTAGCTTATAGGTCATCATCTCAAAGTAATAGCTAATTATATAATGTGATAAAGATATATTCATGTCTAATCATGTCAACATGTGGATATGATGTCATCATAGTATAATATATGTCATTAAGGGATGTACAAAACATATGTAATGTGAGGCATATAAGTATCATGTATTGTTAGATATATCAATTAAGAATGTGATGAAGTAACATTTTTTTAATAAGACTACATAGTAAAAGTGCATGATGTGAATCATGATACCTTCAATCAAGATCAAGAAACATAAAAAACACAACACACAATGCCATGTATTATCACACATAAGGCCAAGGGTCACATACAATGGACATTAACATGTCATAAAAAAGGCATGGGGTAAAACGTAAAGGACATTAAGAATGTCATAAACAAGGGATATATATCACATACACACAAGATCAAGTGGTGACATAAAATAAGTAAGAAATGTCTTGCGTATCATGCAAGAAAGTAACAACATTGAAATACCATAGAACAAGTGAAATCTAATCTACACCATTCATATGTATCAATGTCACATCATAAAAATGTAGCATATCTACATGGCATAATGTAAGATATAAGTGATTAGCAAGACACTTGTAATATATGTAACTCAACATGGTATAAAGGTCATAGATAAATATAACCTATCATAATGTAACCTATAGAATAAGATGCCCCTCGAATAGGCATGGCCTCTTGTAGAATGGAGTCCAACATATATGAAATATATGTAGAGATGTATGTCTTACTTGACACTCATATACCTCATGAAATGTATGTGTGTTGGAAAATAATATTTTATCTTCTAAACATGTGATAAATAATATATGCAAAGAAGTAAACTAGAAACACGTCATGTTCATGTCATGTTTTTATTTTTTTGAGAATATTATGAATGTTTTTATATTTTTGTGTATAAAATGGAAAAGAAACAAGCCAATGATACTATCAATGGGAGGACCATAGTGCATGCCTGTATTATCTGGAAGGTGATTTTTCATGAATTAAAAGTGATAGATGTAGATGAATTGGAATCTAAAAAGGAATTAGGTGTTTAATAAAGCTATCTTGGTCATTAATCATAAAATATCTTGCAATATGTGTAACTCTACAGGGAACATGACTTGTTCCTATCCACTATATAGTAAGAGAAAGTTTAACTATCTATGCTCACTATGGAGCATGTTGAACTATCTTAGGGTCCCACATTTTGAGTTCATCAAGTTGAAACCCAAATGAGTCCCTATGTTTAGACATGGTTTTTACATGTTTCTAATTCTTCAACATAGTCCTTCCAATAATTAGAGGGAAGGGATCGAGAAGACTATTCCTCTTCTCCTTACAAATTCCATCAACTCCATTGATGAGTTGAGAAGCAATTTATTGTTTATCCAAATTGTTAGGAACATACATAGGCAACATATATGATGAGGATATGACTCCCTCAATCTTGATAACTATGTAGTTTGGATAGAACCATATGTCACCCATCATATTTGTATATTTATTGAATCAATAGATGGACACTAAACATGGGAAAACTTGTAATAGCCTCTGCTATGGTTGGGTAAACACAGTCACAAATAAATTGCATGTGGTTCCTATATTTAAAGATGTACAATTTGGAGTAATGATGGGAGATGGTGGTTCTCCCTTCAAAAGACCAATTTTTAATGCCAGGGAAGTTTATGGAGGCAAGAAGGGAATCCATTAAATATGACATCATATAGAATTACTTGTCTATTTTACTTTTGATAGCAGTGAACTACCTAGTTAAAAAGACACTAATCAAGTCTCCAAATGGAGGGGTGAGCTTCTCTTCAACTATGAAATACACATAGGGGAACCATATTTTATTTACATAGGTGGTTGAGGGGGCTTTTAATGCTTAGTTTAATAGGGTCATGATCACCCTGATGCCCTCTTTGAACTGGAATATTGGGATCTCACCCTTAAATTCTCTGAAGAGATGGGTTCCTTTGTGTAATTAGGGTCTAAGCATGGTGTCCAGGTCATGATTGGAGGTCTACTTCTTAATTTTGGATAAGTCTACATGGGACTTAGGAAACTTGTAGTATGTTTCAAAATCCACAAGGGAGATGTAAGTTACCTTTTTAGAATTTCCTCCTCTGATTATCCAATCATTATCAACTCTATAGTCTACAAAATTTAAAGTGAGAACATCTATGCAATGAAGTACCTTAGGCTTGGTGGTAGCATAATGAAGGTCAGACATATAAACTATGACTAGGTCATAGTGCCTCCTACTCACCATGCTAATTCTTTGATCTTCCTTGGTGATGGGTTTTAGCTCTTCCATAGTGAATAAGAGTTTAAACCAATTCTTGATGCCTAGGGAGTTTAGGGTTGCAACTCCAATTCAATGTCTCTAAATATCCTTCCTTCATTATCTATTCACAAGTAGAGTTTTGTCTCCTCTTTCAACTACTATTTTTAGGATTGCATGGCTTCAACTTGATAATTTATTTACCTTGGATTGAAAATTGGTTTATATGGTAGCTTTTTATTGATAAATAAGATAATCAAGCTCTCTTTAGATTGAAATTTAACTAATTGAGTTTTCTAGGGTCACTTTTATGTAGGGTTTAGGGCTTTAAAACTTTAATGGTAGGATATATCCAGACTTTGGCTCATACATGCTTGAGATTTTATTTGGACATTTACCTTTATACTTTGATATTTTTGAGCCCACAAGATCTCTTGTTTTGTCCTTTTCTACTTGTGTGGTGCTTATGTGGCAATGATATAGACCTTTCATGGCATTTTTCATAACTGCCTTTGAGCTTTATCTATTGGCATTTATAATGCCTTATTTTATTTCACATCATTGGATGAGGATCCTTTGAGTGAATATGAACTGTTGATCATGATTCAGGTCCTTATTTATGATTGGTTCCCTTTTGTGCCAAGCCTCATGGTTGTGCCACTTAGCACCTCCGTAGGCCTTCTGAGTTTTTTTGAAAATTTGTTGATGATTTCATGCCATTAGATCATGGAGCATGATAAAGTGTAAACCGTTGGATCATCTATTAGTTTTGCCTCAAATGAACTTTCACCACATGTCGAGCCTATGGGCTCTTGTGATTCCATTCAAAAGTCCATGGGTCCTTCACATCATTGGATCATCCTCCCATGATGAAGCATGATCTATTGATCTATAAAGATGATCAAGCTTTAAGTTACGATATTATTGAAATGGAACTTAGGTTTAAACCTCTTAGGCTAAGGTTTATTTCATGCTTATTAGACATGAAATAAACTTTAGGCTAAAGTGTTTATGCCTAAGTTTTCTATATTTATATAAAGGATACCAGGAATAAATATTTTAGGTCAAAGTTTATGCTATGTTAAATAAACACAATGTATACTTTAGGCTAAACTATTTATTCCAAGCCTATAAAATATGCTCAAATGGGGTCAAAATGATATAATGGTCTAATGTCAAAAAGGGCTATATTGCATTAACCAACACACTTAAACCTTTGTTTAGAAACACTTGGTCTAAGTTCTACATAACAAAGACTCTTTTAAAATAAGACTTAGTATAATTCTATAGTTTAAGGTTCAAGGTTTTTAAATAAAATACAATGGAGACCTTAAATTATAGACTTAGACTAAGTTTATTTTGCATACACTTAGACCATAAGACCATTTCCATATTGGCAGATTAAATATTTCTAGTGTTTGATCATCTTCCAAGGGATTTCATTAGTCGACATGGCAATTCACAAGTTTTTTAGCAACATTTTAGAGTATTTTTTAATCCTAAGTAGAATACTTCATTGGCTTAAATTTGATGATCCTATAGATGTCAAATACATCCTCATGAACATCAAATGATGGTTGTGCAAATGTCAATTTTAAGCTAATGAAGTTTTTTATTTAATGGACTTTAAATTTGATGATCACATGAACATCAAATGAAAGTCGTGTGAGCACCAAATTTAACCTCATCAAATTCCTATGACCTAATGCAAAATTATCACTTGGCACCTCTGTGGGTCCTCCCAAGATATTGGACTTAATTCATTATGTTGGATCAAGATTCATAATGAAGTGAGAGTTGCAAGATCATAATCTAAGAGCTTACTCATGATTAGTTGTTTTCTATCAAGCAGGCCCCTTTGCTTTTAATCCTTGAATGTATAGGCATCATGTGTCTCTCTTTTAGGCCTTTGATAATTCCTAGACTTTTCAATTAGACTTCAGTCCATCTAATCAAGTCTTCATGATGAAGCATGAACCATTGGATGAAATCTAAGGGCATAGCTTTATTGGGGCTTTCTCATCATTGGATCCCTTTCTTGTGATGAAGTGCAGATAGTTAGATCTTATATGTAGGCTATTTAAGTCTAATCTCGAGCCTTTATCATTCTTGTTGATGCAGTGGATTGCACCCTTGACAGGAGGTTGAGCTCCTATCTTCCATGCATCACAATGGAAACTCCCCTCTTGCCTGTGGGTCTGGCAAAACTGGGGGAGAGTCTCTAGATAAGGGCTATCTCCCTATGATGTACCCATGTGGTCCTGGATTTCCTACTGCTAACAATGGGGGGGGGGGGTGAAAAGGGAGAAGGATGCTAAAAATAGAACCTAAACTAAATGGTGATACACCAAAAAGTTTTATCTACTTAACTTGAACCTACACTTTCCACCAATAACAAGCTAACATACACTTTATTTGATATGATAAACTCTTCTACATTAGTGAGCTAGGCATCCTCTTGAGATACAGGGAGGAAGAACTACCAAAGGTGTTCTAAGACACACTATGGCAACCTATTCACATGTGCCTATACTCTGTTGTAGACACTTCTGGCAGACCTGCAAAAGAAGAAACCTCACAATACACTAGACATACTAGAATCATTTTGTGAAAGCATAAAAGAAAAATGACTTAAGACAAAACAAAGCCATAGACATATGTAAAAGTGTAAACTCAAATGGAGGTAAAATTGCTATGTTTTGATTCAAGGTAAAATCTAGCAGAGCTCCACCTTACAAGCCAAGAGATATGTTTCTCAAATGAGAAGTTTACAATATATAGAGGAAGAAAGAGGCCTTTTGGCATCCTTTTACATGTGGCCCATGTGCATTCTAAGCATTGGGAAGAGGAAGCCACTTGATAGATAATGTTGTGTCAACTCCTATTTTGACTTTAGGCATTTAAGATATATTAAACATCATATGTGAAATTATGGGCCACACTGTTTATCTGCAAACAAGACCGCTCCTTCAAGGCACTCACACGGTTTGTCTGCCCATCAATGCAAATTGAAGAAAATGGGTCATGCCATTTGTCTATTTTCAGTCCTTGATGACCACTTGGTAGATAATATGTCAACCACTAGAGTAACTCCTTGAGTTGACACCTTCCTTTGCCACTTAGACTATTTTTTCCATTTCTACACTTTATCTTTTCTGGATCTTTCAGCCCTCG
This sequence comes from Torreya grandis, assembly GCA_037957365.1. Lineage (NCBI taxonomy): Eukaryota > Viridiplantae > Streptophyta > Pinopsida > Cupressales > Taxaceae > Torreya > Torreya grandis. Next base: position 1,064,628 of record JARHVA010001695.1, on the reverse strand, counting down.
GGGGCTATCTTCTGCTAATTATTTGGCTCTTTGGGCTCCCTTCTCAGTGGTCTCTTCCTTTTGGCCTTAAGCCTTTGAATTCCTTTAGGTTCACGCCTTTCATTAAAAAACCAATGGTTATTTCATTTCTGTAAAGTTGACGTCTGTGTGCCTGTTGCCATTTGAAATATAATAGATAGTATATTGCCCTAAATTTGACGTCTTCAGGGACGTCATTATTTTGAATTCCTTTGAATTTCTATCTTTGGAACCCCTGAAGGGAAGGTGTCCCTTCAGGCCTTGAGAATGGTCCATTTCATGGTCGTCGAGAGTCCCTCGCAAGGGTACTTGCCCTTTGAGGTCCTTCAAGTGGCCTTGGTCTTCGAATCCTTTAGATAAAATGTCTAAAGGAATTCCTTCAGACATTTTGTTTAAAGGATATCTTCCTTTGAATGCTTGGCCCTTTATTTTAGGCGAATTCCTTCAGACTTTTTGTCTGAAAGAATTTGTCTTGTTCACTCTACCATTTTCCATGGGATTTTTCCCAAAGGAAATTCTTTTGTTTAGTGACTTGCCTTGTGAATTTATTCAGACAAAAATGTTTGAAGGAATTCCTTCAGACATTTTATTTGAAGAAATTTAACCTTGTCTTATCTTTTGCCTTAGCATTTTCGAAGGAAAACTCACCCTTTTGATTCCTCTGCAAGGGTTCCCTACCCTCCACAAGGGCACTTTTGGGTTTAGAACTTCCCTCCATAAGGGCACTTGTCCTTTTCCTTTAGAAGAGACTCTTGAACCTTCTAATTGAACCTAAACTTGAACCCTTTTTTGGAGTTCAATGGTTCAGCAGTTTAATGGTTCATCACTGTGTCTTATAAGGAGTCGCGTTCCTTCAAATTGATTGATTAAACCACTTGATTGAACCATTTGATTGAACCAATTGATTGAACCAAAAAATTGAACTAAATGCTTGAACCAACTCTTTAAACCAAGTCATTGAACCAAAACATTGAACCAACTGAGTGAACCAACCGATTGAACCAACTGAGTGAACCAACTGATTGAACTAATCGATCGAATGGTTTAATGGTTCATCAATTCAATGGTCTAAAGAAGATTTGTAAGAAACCTTGCATTCTTTGAACTGGTTCATCATCTGTCAAAAAACTTGTGCAACCGAATTTGAACTGGCTTAGAACAACAGGGAAAGAAGGAGACTAATTTTGGCCTACAGGACCAAAATGGTCAACAATTTGGAGATTCCCAGGGGAAGCATGCCTGCTATGCTTAGAAGCTAATTGTCTTAAAGTCTATTTGGCACAGAGTCAGAATGCAACTTAAAAATTTAGCAACAACCCTAATAGATCCAAGAATCAATCATGAAGCTTTTACCCCAAACACAAAGGAAAACACACACAAGGCTAAAAACACTACTTGTGCAAATAGCACTTAGGGAAAATAGGGAAATAAAACTACTATAAATAGCTAACCAGGTATAATTACCTCCCTCCTAGATCAAAGGGAAAACTTCTTAAATCTCCTTCATGGCAAGGAAACTTATGGTGCCAGGCAAGTGGCTGAATGGAATGGAGATTTGGTGACCTACTCCTCTTACCTGCCACCTTGATTGGCTTGCATTCGAGTGGATTAGGGTCAAACATGCTTCTAATATATATGTATTCATTTTGCTCTTGGAAGCTTGTCGAATGCTAGTCCTTCATGCTGGCATGTTTTACCAAGAAATTTGTGGCTGCTAGCTTGTCACCATAAGCCCTTTGATATGCATAATCCCCTTGACATGCATTATGGTTTGACTCATTCCCTTTTGCTTCATTGAAGACCTTGTCAAACTCATGCTCTACTCCCTCATGGCTTTATTGAAGAAGTGTGACTATTGTGATGTTTGAAATCAGATCACATAGTGATTGCTCATCCCATAGAACATCACCTTCTTGTTCAAGGCTCTCTCCTTCAAAGCATTCCTCATGATAGACATGCCTCTCCTTTTCTTGCTCAAAGACTAGATAGAGTCTTCAGTTTTTCAAAGACATCCTCCTAATCCTCCTCCAACTCAAGTTTTATGGCATGGTCATATTTCTCATCAAAGCAACAAGGAAGTTCATCAAACAAGGGAGGAGAGAGCTCACCATGCTTACGTTCCTTTTCATATTGCTGGAATATCCGCATGTATGCATGACCTATGTCTTCTCCATTATTGATGATGTCTTAAAAAGGAGCATCCATGAGGATTCCTTCCTTATTGACATCCATGAGAGCGTCTTGATTGGCTACAAATTGGATCCTCTCTTCTTCACTTGCCTCTTTCAAAATAGGTTCTTCCTTGATGACTTCAAAAATATCATCTTCAGATTCACCAACCTCTTGAAAGGATAAATATAAAATATTGCAGCCCCTTTGCATACTTATTTGAGTCCCAATGTTGCCTTCTCCACCCTTAGTCAGCTCATAGCCTCCTTGAAGAGGAGTGCAGCCTGCCCCAATGACTTCAAATGAATCATTCAAAACATGAACAAGAGACTGTCCATACTCCTTCATGACATCTATGGTGATCTCCTTCTCATCTGCACTCATGGAGTCTCCTTGATTGGTCATGAAATGAGTATACTCCTCTTCACTTACCCCTTTCAAAATAGGTTCCTCCTTGAGAAGGGATGAAGTGGAAGGTTGATGGACAAATTCATGTGGAAGAGGAGGCAGTCTTTGAGCTAGAATGGAATGATTTTCCTCCTTCTATTTGGCCAACACTTCATCTATATCAGATGTGGCCTGATAGCTCTCTTAGAGGTGTGTATATGGGGTGTGTTTAGACATGGAATCTGCTATTTGGTCTGAACCATCCATCACACATTGGCTGAGGAATCTCATTCTGGACTCCAACTCTGTAATTCACCTGGCTAGATTTTCTTAAAAGAGTCTTTTTTGGAGTTCATAGGAATCATCATAGAGATGGGGAGTGCATGAAGGCTGCCATGAAGTACATGAAGCTTCTCGAGGAAGGGTGGGAGGGACTTGAAAGGGACTAGCCTCATTTTATACCTCACACTCTTGAACAATGTCTTTCTCCTCTTTGTTGTTCCATGGCTCAACTACTTTACTCCAGCTCATGATATTAGGACTGGACATCTCTTTTTGGGGTTATGGGGTTGCAATGTGAGAAGGTAGTGAGGGTTTGGATTCTACTTCCCTTGCTGCCAACATAGAATGTTACATTTGAAGATTTTCTAATTCAATTTGCTTATTAAGATTAGCCTTAAACACAAGATTTACTATTTCAAAACTCTCCTCAACATGATTGGGGAAAGGACTTTGACAGGCTTGACTTGGCTCATGAGCAGGAACTATGTATGGTTGATATGAAACTTGGGGCAATTGGTATGTAGGTTGATAGACTTGGTAAGGCTGGCTCTCATGAATACTCAGCCTCCCTTCCAAAGATGCAATCAAACCACTCCTATCCAACATCTCATTTGTAAGCCTTTGCCAATTGGCTCTTTCAATGGGAGTCCATTCACTCTTAACTAGATCTAGTGAGTTTCTCACTTGATTGATGACATGATCAGGGATTTCTTGGCCACATCCCCTTCTGGTGTCAAGCTCCACTACATAATTTTCATATCCCAACAATGCTTGTTTGAAGGTGGAAATGGGTTGATTGGTAAAGAGATTAGGTTGAGTAGGAGAAGTGACACATTGAGAAGACTGGGCATAAGATTGGTAAAGCTCATGATAGGGCTGAGACTAGTCATATTGGACCTGTAAAGGGTAAAACTCATAACTATATGCATCCTTGTTGCTTGAGGTGATTTCATGAACAACCTAAGCTTGATCAAAACTATATGGAGGAGCACAAGACCCATGGTTCTGAGCAATGGAATTATACATACCAAACTATGATTTCTTGATGGCACCAGGACTGCTTAACCAGCTGATTTAACTTAGAGTCACCATTGGTGTTGATGAAAAGCCTCCAAATGCTGGTTGGTTGAAGAACACACCAAAATTCTTCAACTCTTTAGATAAAAACTAGTCCCATAATCACCTAATTAAAGGTCTGATGCTGGATTAATGATTCATTTTGTTGTAACAGGACCAACACCAATCTTGGAACTTTTTTGAGTGTTAAAACATGGTCCCACTGAGTGTGCCAAAAAATTGTTGACATAGTGGATTGCACCCTTGACAGGAGGTTGAGCTCTTGTCTTCCATGCATCATAATGGAAACTCCCCTCTTTCCTGTGGGTCTGACAAAACTAGGGGGAGAGTCTCTAGATAAGGGCTAGCTCCCTTTGATGTACCTCTATGGTCCTGGATTTCCTATTGCTAACAATGGGGGGGGGTGAAAAGAGAGAAGGATGTTGAAAATAGAACCTAAACTAAATGGTGATACACCAAAAAGTTTAATCTACTTAACTTGAACCTACACTTTCCACCAAGAACAAGCTGACATACACTTCATTTGATATGAGAAAATCTTCTACATCAGTAAGCTAGGGGTCATCTTGAGATACAGGGAGGAAGAATTACCAGAGGTGTTCTAAGACACACTATGGCAGCCTGTTCACATGTGCCTATACTCTGTTGTAGACACTTCTGGCAGACTTACAAAAGAAGAAACTTCAAAATACACTAGACATGCTGGAATCATTTTATGAAAGCATAAAATAAAAATGACTTAACACAAAACAAAGCCATAGACATATGCAAAAGTGTAAACTCAAATGGAGGTAAAAATGTTGTCTTGATTCAAGGTAAAATCTGGCAGAGCTCCGCCTTACAAGCCAAGAGATATCTTTCTCAAATGAGAAGTTTACAATATATAGAGGAAGAAAGAGGCCTTTTGGCACTATTTTACAAGTGGCCCATGTGTGTTTTGAGCATTGGGAAGATGAATCTGCTTGATAGACAATGCTTTGTCAGCCCCTGTTTTGAATTTAGGCATTTAAGATATATTAAACATCATATGTGAAATTATGGGCCACACCATTTATCTACAAACAAGACCACTCCTTCAAGGCACTCACATGATTTTTTTGCCCATCAATGTAAAGTGAAGAAAATGGGTCACACCATTTGTCTGTTTGTGCTCTTTGATGACCACTTGGTAGATACTATGTCAACTGCTGGAGTAACTCCTTGAGTTGACACCTTCCTTTGCCACTTGGACTATTTTATCCATTTCTGTAGTTTGTCTTTTCTGGCTCCTTCAACCCTCGAGGGATATCTTTTACTAATTCTTTGGCTCTTTGGGCTCCCTTCTCAGTGGTCTCTTCCTTTTGGCCTTAAGCTTTTGAATTCCTTCAGGTTCACACCTTTCATTAAAAAACCAATGGTTATTTCATTTCTACAAAGTTGACATCTGCACGACCATCACCATTTGAAAGCCAATGGCTAGTCTATTTCCCTAAATTTGACATCTTCAGGGACATCATTCTTTTGAATTCCTTTAGTTTTCTATCTTTAGAACCCCCTAAAGGGAAGGTGTCCCTTCAGGCCTTGAGAATGGTCCATTTCGTGGTCACTGAGAGTCCCCCGCAAGGGTACTTGCCCTTCGGGGTCCTTCGAGCGGCCTTAGTCTTTGAATCCTTTAGACAAAATGTCTGAAGGAATTCCTTCAAACATTTTGTTCAAAGGATATCTTCCTTTGAATGCTCAGCCGTTTCTTTCAAGTGAATTCCTTCAGACTTTTTATTTGAAAGAATTCATCTTGTTCGCTCTACCATTTTTTGCGAGATTTTTCCCAAAGGAAATTCTTTTATTCAGCGACTTGCCTTGTGAATTTATTTAGACAAAAATGTCCAAAGGAATTCCTTCAGACATTTTGCTTGAATAAATTCAACCTTGTCTTATCTTTTGCCTTAGCATTTTCGAAGGAAAACTCACCCTTTTGATTATTCCGTAAGGGTTCCTTGCCCTCTGTAAGGGCACTTTTGGGTTTAGAACTACCCTCTGCAAGGGCACTTGTCCTTTTCCTTTGGAAGAGACTCTTGAACCTTCTGATTAAACCTAAACCTAAACCCTTTTTCAGAGTTCAATGGTTCAGCAGTTTAATGGTTCATCACTGTGTCTTATAAGGAGTCGTGTTCCTTCAAATTGACTAATTGAACCACTTGATTGAACCATTTGATTGAACCATTTGATTGAACCGACTACTTGAACCTAAAAATTGAACTGACTACTTGAACCAACTTTTTAAACCAAGTCATTGAACCAAAACATTGAACCAACCGATTGAACCAACTGAGTGAACCAACCGATCAAATGGTTCAATGGTCCATCGGTTCAATGGTCTGAAGAAGCTTTGTAAGAAACCTTACATTCTTTGAACTGGTTCATCATCTATTGAAAAACTTTTACAACCAAATTTGAACTGGCTCGAAACAACAAGGAAAGAAGGAGATCGATTTTGGTTTGCAGGACCAAAATGGTCAACAATTCCATTGGATCAAGTGCCATGATAAAGTGAGGATTGTCAGATCTGTGAAAAATAAGAACGTTAAGTCAGAACTCTAGACTAAAGTAGAGACTTAGGCTTAGAGTGTTAAATCTAAGGTTTCATTCGTATTAATAAATATGCTAGGGCCTTAGGTTTAAAACTTTAGGCTAAGACATTTATCAAAAGGAGCAAGCTAGAAAATATTAAAAGGAACCTACAAAACAAATATTAGTTAGGCACACAAGGGACTTAAATAGGGAAATAATAAAGGGGACCAAGTTTTTTTAGGCTAAGTTTTAGTCATGTTAAAAAACATGACTAAAATTAAAACATGAATTTTATACTTAGGTCCAAAATGGATTTTTAAAAGGTTCCTACTAATTTAGTTCCCACTAATATTTAAATTTGAACTAAGGGTTTTGCCAAGGTTTTGGAACATGAATTTCTCAGGAAAATACACCATGGAACCTATAACTAAAAGCCATGAAAACCATTTATTAGCAATGTTAGACAAAATTAAAGTGAATCATAGTTAAGTAATCTTAATTTTGATAAAGTGTATGATATTCAAATTCTACAAATGATATTAACATGCCATGTTTTCATGTTAATTCTCCAAGGTTTCTCAAGGGTCCCAATTTTAAAAAATGGGGGTATGTTGGCCTCAACAAATGGTGACTCATTGATAAAACATAGAAATATGTTAGAACCTAGAGACTATAATTTAGATAAATAATTAGGTCATCCATTCTAATTGATATCCAAATTAGATTATGGTTGAAACAAACCTTGCACTTGTAGAATTAGGGTCAAACATCAAGACATAGACATACTGTGTGTGCTTTGATTCCACTTATTTTTTGCCATGGGGTTCAAGAAACAACTCTCAGGTTTCATGTCCTTAATCACTAATACTAACTTATATAATGTTAAGATGTTCATTAAGAACCATGCTTTTAGCTCAGGGAAAGCTTAGGAATCACTCTACTACCAACCAAACATCCATAGCCCTAATAGAGATGCCTTTGGCTCCACTCAAGGCCTTGCTCCACTTCCATCTAAGCGTCCATAGCCCCGGTGGAAATTACCAAAATCACTTATGCTCATAAAGCTTTTGATTTTTCCTTGAATTCTTCTTTTTTTGTATTTTCTTTAGATCTTTATGCTTTCAGCAAGGTTGGGAACCAGAATAGTCATGTTTTAGGATTTGGTCGAGTTTTTGATTTTCAGAGAATCACCTATGGATACAACCCTTACACCAAATAAGGATGTTTTAGATTAAGGTAAAAATAGGTTTTGAAGGGGCCCCAAAACCCTTTACATCAGACGAGATAAAAACCTTAAGCAGACCCAAGAAATGAAATAACCTAGAACTTGCAAAAGCTAGACCAGATTAACCAAAAATCTAAAAACAACATTCAAGAGTAGGACAAACAGAAACTATATATATATTTTTTTACAAGACTGAAGTTTCATGTCTAGAGGGGGGACCAGAGACTTAGATTTTTTCCTCTTAACAGCTGTCCAACCATCCTCTACCTTAGCTGCCTCAGCAGACCAATCCTCAGAAGGCCAAGAACCATGAAGTCCAGAGGGTGACAAAGCCTCAGCAAAATCCGTAAGAGAACCAGCCAACAACTGGCTCCTAGGAGAATCCTTCAAAACAGGTGGAGGACCCACCACCTCCTCAGTAATCGGTTCAGAGAGATCACATAATCCAATCTCCACCGACCCTTCAACAGGAACTGTCTCTAGCGGAGTCTCCTGATCCGTCGATACAGTTTGGATACTCTTTTCATTCTCATTCTCTGAATCAGTTGAAGCTTCCTCAGGTTGTTTTGCAATATAATGATCATGATCAGCTTCAGACCACCAAGAAGGTGATCTTCTAGATCTGGATTTCCCTATAGTACATCGAGCATCAACATGCCCCGTCAGGTGACACTTTCTGCATCGAAAAGGTAACCCTTCAAAATCTAACATTTGCATCCAAGAACCCCTAGGGGAGTCTAGACAAATCACCTCAGGAAGGCCCTTAGAAACATCCACCTCAACCATAAGGCAAGCACAGGTCGATCGGTAATACCTCTTAGTTTCAGCATCCTCGAATAAAAACTCCCCTATAGCATTTCCAATGGTTTTAAACACTGATTCATGCCATAGATGCATTGGTAAATTAGGGAGCCGAACCCAGACAGGGATCTTATTGAAGGTTTCCATAACAGGATTGAAATCCATATGCCATCGTTTGGCAAAAAGAGGGTATTTACCCTGCCAAAAAAAAATTTTGTTGGACAGAATAGTCTTCTTATCCTCATAAATGTGGAATAAAGCTATAAAAAAACCTTTACCATAGGGATAAATTTCAACATTTCCATCAGTTAGTGGCAGCCAGGTCTGGGAAATCCAGCCATGTAAATCTGCAAGAGATGGCCAGAAGCCACAAAATCTACAAATAGCTGCAAAATTTGAAAAGTGCTCTGCCTGATGAAAGATTGCTTCAACAATATCAAGTTCTAGATTAACCCTGACAGGATTTAAAGCACTTACAGGTGAATCACTTAATCTCCCAGCAGAAGCTTGAAGTTTTGCGTCATGTATTTTAGCTTCAAAAGCAGCCACGTCTGCATAAGTTCTTCCCTTAGATCCAGGGACAGAACCAAAAATAGGGGAACCTTTTGCTAAAACCGTGACTGGAGAAGAACCTTCCACAAAAGAGTGAGCAAACAGGATCCCCTTCGCAGGTAAAGTCTTAGCTGCTCCAGCCACTCCAGCCGCCGAATCAACGGCAACCTGATCCAGAATGTGTGTTCCCGCTCGCGTAGACGCGCGCTGCGCGTTCAAAATTTCCATCCACTCACGCTCAAACAGAAAAAATTTAAAAGATATACTTATAGAGTAGTGTTATTGCCTTTATTTCTATGGTTAGTGTTAGTGTTAGTGTGTTAGTGTTAGTGTGTCTATACAATGATAGTTTGAGATCTCACTCTATAAGTACAAATCTTCTTAAAACTAATTTGAGGTTAAGACAATGCTTAAGTTCCTATGAAATGATTGGCTTCTTCAAATTCCAACATTAGGCTTGCACTTTAAAATAATAGCAATCATATGTATGAGGTATACGCCTATATTTTTAAATTTTGTGCATTTTCAAGAAAACTTCTTAACTTTAAGCTAAAAACAATCCTAAAAGAACTCATTAGAATTGATGAACAGGGCAACAAGAAAGAAACACACAATAAAAGTAAAAATGCAAATGGAAGCAAATAAATATGTACATGCTCCTATACAGACAAGGGATGGGAAGGAAAGAACTTGAAAGGAACTAACTAGCCTACCTACACTAAATCTAACCATCTTATAGTTTACTCTATAAAGACCTTAGGAGGAGTAGTAGAGAAGTAGTGCTTGAGGTACTATCCATTGGTGGGAAGTGTGAACTATGCTCTTTATAGATATTTGAGCTTAAAGGTGTTGTGTCCTAGTGTTTCTACAATATGATAGGGGCCAATCCATAAAGGTGTGAATTTTCCATGTTGCCCTTAGGCTTAGATGCTTTATGCTAAAGGAGAACTAAGTCCCCTTGTTTGAACACCTTAATCTTTATCTTTTATCAAACCATATTTTCACTATGGTTTGATGCTTGATAAATTTATCAAATGTATTTATCCCTTGTATCTTCCATCTAAATTATGTCCAACAATCTTGAGTTCACTAATTCCTAACCCTCTTCCATAAATTCTTGCATGAATATGTACATGAAAAACTTAAGAGTGATAGGGAAGATTGGTTCCTAGCCATACACCAATAGAAAAGGTGATGCCTTCAAGGATTGTTTAATCCTGATCCTATCTACCCATAATGCATACTTGAGTAACTTATTCCAAGTCTTGGGTTTGTCTTTAGCATATTTCTTGATTGATTTCATCAAAATTTTATTGGTAGACTTAGAAACTCCATTCCTTTGGGGATAATGGTTGATTGAAAACTTTAGATAGATGCCATTATCATAAGCCCATTCAGTCATCTCTATGGATGAAAATGTAGACCCACTGTCACACACTAGAGAGACTAGAGTTCTAAATCTAGTACAAATGTTCTCTTCCATGAAGTTGATCACTTCCTCCATTCTAAATTTTTTAGTGGTGACATCTTCAACCCACCTTCTACAATAATTTGTGGTAGGTAGGATGAATATATGACCTTTATATGAATTTGGGTTGATTAATCCTACAAATTCAAACCCCCATTGTGAAAATGGTTTGTCAACCATGATTGGCTGTAGAGGCATTACTACCTTAGGCTCCTTAGTACTAAAAATCTATCAAGAATGGCATTCTATCACATGCTTGTGAGCATCCTTGAATATAGTTGGCCAATAGTAACTAATTATGAGAATCTTATGTGTAGTAATCTTCACTAATGGGTGTCCATTTCTAAACTTCTTATGGAAGGTACTCATGATTTGAGTAGCTTCCTCTTTTGAAACACATCTAAGGCAGACTCCCTCAAATTTTTTCTATATAAGAATCCATTCTTAATTAGATAATGACTAGCTTTGAGCCTTAGATCCCTCTTTTTATCGCTTATCAGTCTTGTAGGATAGTTAAAATTAATTAGCAAATGAATAATAAAATTATACCATTCACTAGCTTGAAGGTTCTATTGATCAACTTGCATAATACTTAACTTAGGGATGGTATTAGCAATCATTTGGATCAGACCTTGGCACCTTACTAGTTTTATTATTTTTATTTCTATGTCATACTCCTTAAAAATTGATATCCACTTACCTCTACATTCTTTGAGATCATTTTGGCTTAACATAATCTTTGTGGTAGGGTCAGGTAGAATAGTATGCTCCTTAATTCTAAGGATATAATTCCTAAATTTATTTATTGTCTTTACTAATGCATATGCTTGCTTATCAATCAATGAATAGTTTAACTTGACATTCTTAAAATTAGTGCTCATAAAATATATTAGGTGATCACACCCTTCAACTTTTTGAGTCATTACAGTAGCCATGATATGATTAGAGGCAAATGAATAGAGGTAAAAGTCCTTTGAAAAGTTAGGACTTATTAGGACTAGATCCTGGCTAATGGCCTCTTTAATGTCATTGAATTCCTTTCTAAATTCTTCATTCCATATGACCTTGGAATCTTTATTGAGCATGTCATTTAGTAGCTTGACAATATCTACAAAGCCAAAAATGACTTTCCCTACAAAGTTTATCTTACAAAAGAATGACTTTAACTCTTTCCTACTATTTGGGGGTTCTATTTTGGATATAACATCTACTATTTCATGATCTATAGAAATCCTATCCTTGGTTATAACATGTCCCAATAGTTTACCTTCAATAACATAGAAAATAATTTTCTTAGGGTTTAAGAAAATCCCATACCTTCTGCATCTTTCAAACACTTTTTGTAAATGTATGAAGTGATCTTCCCTATTTTTAGAAAAAAATGTTAGATCATCCATATAAATAATGATGCATTTACCTATTAGGCCTTGGAAGGCATGGTCCATGGCCCTTTGAAATATATCTCCTACATTAATTAACCTAAAGGGCATCCTCTTATAAGTAAAGGTTCCCCACTTGGTGTTGAAGGTTGTCTTCATCCTATCTTCTTTGTCAACCAATACCTGGTTATAACTTGAAAAGACATCATGGTTGAACCTGAAATAAATTGTATAACCTCAACAAGAGAAGGATGAGGATACTTGTCCTTCTCAAATGCATTGTTTAAGTTCCTAAAATTAATACAGAGCTTAATCTCACCATTTTTCTTCCTAACTCACACCAAATTAGCTACCTAAGTATAATGCTTGATGGGGAATATTATCCTAGCATCTAAAAGTCTCTTAATCTCTTTAAAGATTATTGGCTCTAAGATAGGATTTACAAGCCTCTATTTTGGCCTAAATGGTTTGCATCTTTCTTTAAGAGGCATGGTGTGAGTGATGACCCTTGGATGAAAGATATTTAAGTTATCATAAGACCATGCTATGACATCCCTATATTAGGTAAGGATATATTTGGATTTTTTATTTTCAATGTTTGTGCAAGCTTTTCCAACATTTACTAGTTGAGGTTGATCTTGAAGACCAAGATCAACAAAATTATAGTCCTTGCCACTTACCTTGGTAATATTACAAACTTTAGCTAGTTTATCCTAATCAAATAGTCTCTCTAAAGCAATCATGCCCTTAGGTATAATATTGTCATTCAACTAAATGACTTTACCATCAAGCTTATCCTTCTTAGATGCATTTTCATTAGCCTCATCAATGATATGAGCACAAAATACTCTATAATTGGTCATAAAATCCAATATATATTTATCATCACTAAAAAATTGAAAATGGTTAACATTATCAAGCACTGAAGGACAAGGGATCAACTCAATGCTAAAATTGGAGGTCTTGGTTAGGCATGAGGTTGGCTGTAGCAAATGCCAACTCATTATTAGCTTGGTTTTATTTTCTTGGGATGGAGGTAATGATAAAATCATCAAAGGACCAATAAAATCCTCAACCTTGAACTCATACCTCTTAATATATGAGATCTTTCATTGGTATTTGCTTCTTACTTGGTTGACTAGTAGTTTTGAATCCCCATAAACTAAAGTTCTTTGACCTTATTCTTTATAAAAAATTGTAAACCTAGGATAAGGGATTCATATTTAGCAAGATTGTTAGTACAAGGGAATTAGAGTCTATAGGAAGCATTGTATTTATCATTAATGGGGTTAGTAAGGACAATACCTAATCTAGATCCAACCTTACACCTAGCACCATCAAATTGTAATTTTCATAGTCTAGGAATAACATGAGCACTCTTGAGATCACATACCTTATCAGTCTCTAGGGTAAAAACCTCTAAGTCTGATTCAATTATGTTGACCCTCTCATTCATAGCATTTTACTCCATTATCATGTGTTTCATCCTTGGTTCTCTCTCAACCTTGATTTGATTAGGAAATCCCTTCCAAATTAGCCATAAATTTGAGCAATCTATAGACATGTAACCGTTCAAGTATTTGGTCTACTCTTTGCTTAACAAGATTCCATAAACATCAGATATATCAATAACTTGAATATCAATGAATTGTTTCACTCTAGGTTCATAAGATATCTATAAATGAACATTTAAAATTTCCCCAATTACCTTGACTCTAGATTTATTTGAGTAACAAACCTATCAGAATTAATAGGAGTCAGGCCAAGTTATTTACATATACCTATAGGAATGATATTGGTAAATGCACCATAATCTAATAAACAATTATGCATGTTCTTACCAAACATCCTAATAGTGTGCAAGAAAGGAGGAGACTCATCTTTGGATTTATGCACAGTCACATTTGCATGGTCAACCTTGGGTGGTTTGTTGGACTTCTTTGACAATGACTCCAGCAAGAGGTCCCTTTTATTTATGATCTGCATAAGTTCATAAAAAAGTAATATTAGCCTTTATCTTCTTCATATCCTCAACTATATTATATCCAGTTTTATTAAAAGAACTAGGAATATTAGCATTAGGTTTAGAAGTACTCCCTTTAGGTGGCTCAAGATTGTTATTTGAAGAAGTGTTTAGAGGAGTTTCAAAATTGTTTGGAGGTATTCAGGTAATCAAGGGTTGCCTCTACTCTCTATTCCTTAAGAGATAGGTCTTCTTCAATAATTATTGAAGGGCTTGGATCTCCTCAAGGATCTCATAGGTTCATTTTAATCCTTGAAAGGGGAAATCAGAAGTATCCACCATGAATACTTGATTAGATGACTTGGATCCATAAGCACCTGTACCAATTTATTTATTAGGGACCACTTAAAATTTATCTAACTCATCTTATAAAGCTTCAAAAGCTTTGAAAAATTCAATATAATCAATTTCACCATGCTTGGCTGTGTAATGTACTCTACAATAATTAGTTAATATAATATCAGTAAGGTTAATGTCCATGGTCTTCTTTTTAGAAGATGGCTCATTATTCCTATTATTATAAAAACTATCATTCTGAAATCCATTATTTAGCCTATTATACCTTTGAAATGAGAAGTTCCTACCTCAGCTTTCAACAATATTTCCAACTTGTTTTTGTAGTTGAAGAAAATCAGTGCTCAACTTTTGGACCATTTTAAAGATAGATTCATTATCATTTTTAGGAGTCTCAGAATTATATACCTAGTTATTATTAGTAGATGGTATTAAATCCCTTTGATCATTTGTATTGAATCCATTAGTAGGATTATTTAAGAATCCTAAGTTTTGATTGGGATCATCATGACTTCATGGCAATTGATTTAAGTTTGGGAGTTAATTTAAGGCTAGGATATTTTGATTGTTGTTGGGGAATAAGTTCAACATGGGCATTTGTGGGTTGATATTTAGAATAAAATATGTCATTTATCCCTGGGGTTACATCTGATCATTGGTGGTTACTACCTCATAATAGGCCCTAGCTAATGAAGTTATAGATGACATGGGTCTCTTCAAAAATACAGAGGTCATAGGATGTACTGCATCCTTATATATTTCTAAAGCTAAGACATCATAAGGGTTATATGGTTCTATGATCTTGCTATACATTTTTTGAAATATAAAATTAAAGGAACTAATAGGCTCACTTGAATCCCTTCTAAAGTTGGTGAACTAATGGTGAATAACACAAGGAATAACAATCTTACCAAATTGATCTATGAAAACATCGATGGAACCATTCTAACTAGTGATGTAATTATCAGGAAAGTTTAAGAACCATTCATAGGTATCATCTTTAAAGGTAAAATGGAATAAAATGCAAGCTAAATCCTCATACACAACATGTAGTAAATATAAGGCAACTATAAAAGACTTAATGTGCTCTTCAACAGTTGTAATACCAGTTGGAATAAATGTAGGCAAATACTTCTCAAGCTTACATGGGAGATCATGTACCACACTTGGAGCATTGATTGAAGACTCTCCCAACCAAGCAATAACTAGATTAATGTTAAAGGTAAAGGTACCTTGAAGAGGTGAAGTTAGCAAATATTTGGATCTCCTATGTCTACCTTTGTCATGCCTAGCCTTTCGGTGAACCTTAAGTTCAAGCAAAGGTTCCCTTGTCTTTGAGTGTGATCTGGTTCAAATATTTGGTAATTCTAACTTTAAAGTTGAAGAACCTGTTCA
Source organism: Torreya grandis (assembly GCA_037957365.1). NCBI lineage: Eukaryota > Viridiplantae > Streptophyta > Pinopsida > Cupressales > Taxaceae > Torreya > Torreya grandis. The sequence continues at coordinate 1,049,011 of JARHVA010001695.1, read as the reverse complement.
AAATATGATGTATCATGCTAATATTTATACGAAACAAGGATTAGTCCTACACATTAAGCTCAATTTGTAAAGATTGCATAAAGAACAATAAAGGACATTGATATTTGCCTACAATAATTCAAAGATGCATCCAATTATGATAATATGATCTATCTTTATAATTCTAAGCCTAGATAAACTCAGATCTATGAGAGATATGTCAATCTTTGATCAAAACAAGCCATCTTAACCTCAAATACTACAAATTTTCATAATTTAAGTTAAATTTACCAAAAACAAGCATGAAATCTCAAAGAACTTTGATCTTTGTCTAAGGAGACACAAAAATACACCACAAACTACAAATATCAATGATTTTTATACTTATAAGCAAACAATTTACCCAAAAATAAAAAGATACACTAATCTTAGATGAAAACACACTAAGACTAATAAAGATTCAAAGAATTCACAAATATCTCTGGCCCTCCTTCTAGTACCAGTGAAAACACCTTTTGATGCCTCTGAATGCACCATAGATTTTCTTAGTGTTCAAAGAACACTTCTAAATTTAGAATTCTAGGAATTTAGAATATGAGTAGCAGGGTGTGGCAACCTGATGTCACCTATGGTAAAATAGCGACATAGATGTATGAGTGCTCCATAAAATTTATAATAAGTGATGGTTGGGAGCCATCATGGTTCTATCTTTTTGAATTGTAGAGGATTTATGTTAACTCAGTGAATTATGATCTAAACTTAAGATACAAACTAATCTAGATGTATATTTATAATGAAGCTTAAACTAAAGTGATCTGGTGTAAAAAAATGAGCAAAGAGAAGGGTAAGGTAGAAAAAAATGAGAGATCAGTTATCTTAGTCTCAAATATCATGACAAAGCATCAATTATGACTGAATATGCATTCAAACTAATATATAATGCAAAATAGCCTAAGCTCAGATTTAACTATATATTAGGAAAACTTCAAAGGATAATGTAAAGAACCACAATTAAGAACTAGGTTTATTTTAAATATTTACTACTATAATCAAATAACATTTTCACATCTGAATACATAGCAAAATGAAGTGACACAAATCCAAGATCCTTTAACTAATATAGCATATACACAAATTAGAAACCCTGTGATAAGAAAATACAACCTAGAATTCAAATAAGATATTCAAATTTAAGACATAAAACTAGCAATTAAGAAAAAAACTATGCTAGCAATCAATGTATCAAATATGGACAATCTTTACAAAATTTCTTGATTATTTTAATTGCTTCAAGTATACAAAATTTTCTCAAAATTCTATCTCTCTTTACAGGATGGTCGTATGTGCCTTTTATATAAAGATTAGGTAGTATACCCATTAGTTATGATATACATGTGTACAAAAGATAAGGATAATTATCCTTCCTTAGAAAGTTCTAAAATACACTTGTCTTTCACAATTAGACTAACCTAGGGGTAATATGCTAACATAATAGCATATGCCTTACAAAATAATTTTCCTATTCTAAATATTACAGGTTTTTTACAAAAATAATATTAATTATTGGGTAGGCCCATTATTGAAGGGTCCCCTTATTGATTTTACAAAAGCTCCATTACTTTTTGATGTTTGTATTTGATGAGCTCCAAGTCCAGAGATGGCTTCATGAGGTAGACTTCTTTTTGATCAACTAAGGCATCCAAGTATCTATCATCCCTAGCCATAGCTTCCTTTATGATCCTTGCCTCTACAATTTCCTCCTCATATATGATCATGTCCAATATTATTCTATTGTCTCTACCAGACTGGCCTTGGCTCTTGCTCTTAACTAACTGCATTACCAAAGTGATCGTGTGTTTGTATTTAGCTTCATCAATGATTCCAAGGGTAGTGGTCTTGGTAGGATTTACCAACATAGTTACTAAGAGCTGTTTAATTCTAATGATCAATCCTTTATCAACTATCAAAAGCCTATTAAAATTCTTTGTCCAAGTACTTAGAGCTTATCTACTATTATTCCCAATATGGCATTCAAATAAACTAAGCAAATAGTTTTGAACTTAGGAATCTTGTTCCTAATAAAAATGTCAATGAGATCCCTTACTTGGGTCTCTACCTTTTTCCATTCTATTATTAACCCCCTAGCTACTTCACCTTGTTGGCTTAGGGAATACTACCTTAGCTTTATTGAACTCAAATAATTAAACATATCAAAGAATGAGGCCTCAAACATATCCATATGGAATTAGGTACTGACAAAATGGCTTGTGTTTCTAGGTTTTCCTTTTCTCTTTCCAAATTTTGGATTCTTTGTTTCATCCCCTAGATCCTAACCTTAGCTTGAGTTGATTGAGCCTCAATAAAGCTCTCAAAATCCTCCTCATGGAAATGGGCTTCACCAAGTTATTTCTCACCCACCAAGGTTAGACTTATAAAGGGCTCAACCTTCTAGAAGGTGAATTCCTAAAATCCCATAATGGATTTCTTAGTGGTGACCCTTTCCAATCCAACTATATTTGAATTAAACTACACGGTGGTGGATGACCCTATGAACTTTAGAGGTTATAGGACCTTTACACTTATGATGCTTAATGCTCCTGAAACATCCATTTTGTTGATCTCTGGTCTTGCAGTGACCATAATTCTTATTTCTTCCTCTACCTTAATTATATCCCTAATCCATGGCTTTATATCATCATGTAATTCAATGTTTATAGCTTTTGTTATGGCCCATTAATGAGAGAGAGAAGGGATCTTTTGTAATTTGTATAAATAAACCAATTAGGGATGACTAGTCTGTGAATGAGGAATTCATCACTGAATAGGTTGATCTCACTAATAGGATGTGTGAGAGTTAACCTTGGTCTTTAAGTTCCAATAGGGACCAATGCCATTTCTACCTTCCTCTTCTCTTTAAGGGCCAATGGGACTATGTCAAGAGAAATCTCTTTTCCTTTTTCTTCCCTAGGTTCCCTTGCATGGATTTGAGTCTCTTTAAAATTTTCTCCTTCATCTATGTCATATGCCTCTACAAGTTCCTTGAGGGCACCCTCAAGTGTCTCATCTAGTTCCAAGGCAATCATATCTATATATTCAATCAGGGAAGGTGACCTTTGTGGAAATATTGAGGATGATGGTCCCTCTCCAAGTCTCTCTTCTAGCTTCTCCTTACCATGGCCTTATTCATCTTGCCCTTGCATAGTTTGCCCTTAAGGTTGTGGCTGCTCCACTTGAGATTGTTCTTGCAATGTCTCAAATGGTCTAGGAAACAAGCGATATTGGAGGGGATGCATCTGCCATGCCTCTCTTGTTGGGTTATCATCTTTTGTTAATTTGTGCTCAATCTTGATGTTGTGCCCCTAATCCTAGCTAACACTTCTTATTGTTCTTGGCCTTAATGTAAATGATGTCACAAAAACTAAGATGATACATATACTCAAGCTTGGGTAGCTTTTTATCTTCAAATGATTACTTACTACACTCTTGGGGTCCCACATTTTAAGTTCATCAAATTGAAACCCAAATGAGTCCCTATGTTTGGACATGGTTTCTTCTTGTTTCTAATTCTTCAACCTGGTCCTTCCAATAATTAGAGGGAAGGGATGGAGAAGACCCTTCATATTCTCCCTATAAATTCCATCAACTCTATTGATGAGTTGGGAAGCAATTTCTTATTCATCCAGCTTGCTAGGAACATACACAAGTAATCTATATGATGAGGACATGACTTCCTCAATCTTGATAACTATGCAGTCTAGATAGAACCATATGTCACCCATCATATCTACATATTTATTGATTAGTGGATGGACTCTAGGCATGAGAAAACCTATTATAGCCTCCACTATGGTTGGGTAGATAGTCATAAATAAATTACATGTGGTTCCTATATTTAAATATGTGCAATTTGGAGTAATGGTGGGAAATGGTGGTCCTCCCTTCAGGAAACCAATTTTTAATGTTAGGGAAGATGACAGAGGAAAGAAGGGCATCTAGTAAATATGACATCATATAAAATTACTTGGATATTTTCCTTTGATATCAATGAACTACTTGGTTAATAAGACACTAATCAAGTCTCCAAATGGAGGGGTGAGCTTCTCTTCAACTATGAAATGCACATAGGGAACCCATATTTTATTTACATAGGTGGTTGAGGGGGCTCCTAATACTTGGTTTAGTAGGGTCATGATCACCCTAATTCCCTTTTTTAACTGGACTATTGGGATCTTACCCTCAAAGTCTGTAAATACATGGGTTCCTTGGTACAACCAGGGTCTAAGCACAGTGTCTAGGTCATGCTTGGATGTCCACTCCTTGATTTTGGATAAGTCTACATGGGGCTTGGGAGCTTGTAGTATGTTTCAAAAGCCATAGGGGATATGTAATCTACCCTTTTAGAATTCCATTCTTATATGATCCAATCATTATCAACTCTATAGTCTAAAAAAATTGGAGTGAGAACATATATGCAATAAAGTACCTCAAGCTTAGTGGTAGCATAATGAAGGCTAGTCATTTGGACTGTAACCAAGTCATAGTGCCTCCTATTCACTATGGTAATTATTTTATCCTCCTTGGTGATGGTTTTTATCTCTTCCACAATGAATAATATTTCATACCAATTCTTTATGCCTAGGGAGTTCAGGGCCACAATGTCCAATTCAATGTATTTAAAGATCCTTTGTTATTTTTTGATAGGTAGAGTTATGTCTCCTTTTTCAAATACTATTTGTAGGTTATCATTGCTTCAAATTTCTAATTTATTTACCTTGAAGTGCAAATTAGTCTATATGGTAACTCTTTAACACTCAAAAACACAATCAAGCTCTCATCGGATCAAATTATAACCAATTGAGTTTGCTAGGGTCACTTTTATATAGGGTTTAGGTTTTATAGCTTTAACAACAAGATATATACTTAATTTATCTCATACATGTTTTGGATTTGATTTGGACATTTGCCTTTATACTTTTGCATTTTTGAGCCCACAAGATCTCTTATTTTGTCCTTTTCTAGTTGTGTGGTGCTTATGTGGCAACAATATAGACTTTTCACAACATTTTTCATAAATTACTTTGAGAATTAGCCATGTTATATAAAATGCCTTCTTTTATTTTGCACCATTGGATGAGGATCCTATGAGTGACCATGAACCATTGATCATGACTAAAGTCTTTTGTTATTGGGTCTCTTTTGTGCCAAGCCTCGTGGTTGTGCCACTTGGTGCCTCCATGGGCCTTCCTAGTTTCTTTGAAAAGTTATTGGTGCTTTCATGTCTTTGGATCATGGATCATGATGAAGTGCAAAGCATTGGATCATCTGTCAATTCTACCTCAAATGAGCTTTCACCATTCATCGAGCCCATGGGCTCTCAAGATTCCATTGAAAAGTCCATAGGGCCTTCGTGTCATTGGATCATCCTCTCATGATGAAGCATGATCCATTGATCTACAAAGATGCCCAAGCTTTAAGTTAGCATATTATTGAGGTGGGCCTTAGGTTTAAAGATATTTAGCTAAGGTATATTACATGTTTATTAGACATGAAATAAAATTTAGGATAAAGTGTTTATGCTTAAGTTTTTTGTATTTATACAAAGGATACCATGGCAAAATATTTTAGGCCAAAGTTTATGCTATGTTAAATAAACACAATGTAAAACTTAGGATAAAATATTTATGCTAAGCCTATAATATATACTCAAAGGGGGTCAAAATGATATAATGGTCTAATGTCATATAGGGTTTTATTGCATTAACCAACACACTAAAACCTTTGGTTAGAAACACTTATTCTAAGTTCTATGTAACAAAGATTTTTTTAAAATAAGACTTAGTATAAGTCTATAGTTTAAGGTTTAAGGTATTTGAACAAAATACTATGGGGACCTTAAAGTATAGACTTAGAATAAGTTTATTTTGCATATACTTAGACCATAAGACCATTTCCATATTTGTAGATTGAATATTTATAGTGTTTGAGCATCTTCCAAAGGCTTCCATTAGTTTGCATGGTAATTCAAGAGTTTTCTAGCAACATTTTGGAGTGTTTTTTGATCCTGAGTAGAATAATTCATTGGTTTAAATTTGATGGTCTCATGGATGTAAAATACATCCTCACTAATGTTGAATGACAATCACATGAATGCCAATTTTAAGATAATGAAGTGTTTTATTTAATAGGATTTAAATTTGATGGTCACACAGATGTCAAATACATCCTCGTGGATGTCAAATGATGATCATGTGAGCATCAAATTTAATCTCATAAAATTCTTTTAACCGAATGTGAGAGTGCCACTTAGCACCTCTATGGGTCCTCCCAAGATCTTGAACTTAATTCGCTTCGTTGGATCAAGATTAGTGATGAAGCGAGAGCCACATGATCATGATCTGGGAGCTTACTCTGATTGGTTATTTTCTCTTAGGTAGGCCCCTTTGATTTTAATCCTTGAATGTAAAGGCATTACATGTTTCTCCTATGAGCCTTCTATAATTTTTTTAATTTTTAATTGGAATTTGTTCCATCCAATCAAGTCTTCATGATGAATTGAGAACTGTTAGATAAAAGCTAAGGGTTCAACTTTATCGGGGCCTTTGTGTCATTGGATCCCTTTCCCATGATGAAGCATGGATCATTAGATCTTCTATGATGTAGGTTTTTTAAGTCTAAGCTTAGGCCTTTCTCATTATATTAGATCAAATGCCATGATAAAGCGAGGATCATCAAATCTACAAAAGGCAAGAAAGTTAAGTCAAAACTTGGGACTAAAGTAGAAACTTAGGCTTAGAGTGTTAAAACTAAGGTTTCGTTCATATTAATCAATACTTTGGGGCCTTAGGTTTAAAACTTTAGGTTAATATATTTATCAAAAGGACCAAGTTAGGAAACATTAAAAGGACCCTGAAAAATGAATATTAGTTAGACACAAAGGGAATTAAAAGGGGAAAATAATAAAGGGGACCAAGCATTTTTAGGCTAAGTTTTAGTCATTTAAAAAAATAAGACTAAGCTTAAAACATGACTTTTATACTTAGGTCCAAAATAGATGTTTAAAAGGTTCCCACCAATTTAGTTTTTGCCAATCTTAAAATTTAAACTAAGGGTTTTGCTAGGGTTTTAGAACATGAACTTCTCAATAAAATACACCATGGAACCTACAACTAAAATCCATGAAGACCATTTATTATCAATGTTAGACAAAATTAAAGTGAAACATAACTAAGTAATCTTGATTTTGATAAAGTGAATGATCTTCAAATTTTACAAATGATCTTAACATGCCATGTTTTCAAGTTTATTCTCCAGGGTTTCTCAAGGGTCTAAATTTTCAAAAATGGGGGTATGTTGGCCTCAACACATTTAAAAGGGTTGGCTCTACTTCTTCAATGTGCTCGACCAATTGCTTGAGTTTGAGCTTCATGGCATTGAGTTCTTCTTCTACCTTAAGCACAATATCCTTCCATTTGGTGGCATAAACATCATTAGTGATGTTCTTTTGTTCTACCTCAGAGGTCATATTAAGGAGGGAATTATCCAACCTTATTGGGTTCATGTCCTAAGGGTTGACCAATTGGTATTCATACCCATATTATAGCTTATTGGTGCTCTATATTACTTCATTTGGCACCTCGAAAAGAAGATCATCCATATAGCAATAAAGTGTGAAGGACACTTGATTCCATGTCATTGTTGTTATAGATCTAGAGGGCATGTACTCCAACGTGTATAAGTCCTCATCTATGGTAAACCCCTTCTACACCTTTTCCTAGTAGCTTGGCTCAAATTATTCTTTTTCAATAGCCAAATCCTTCTTCTCTTGCTCCTATTCACTAGCACTTTTCCCTTCCTTATTTCCTTCTTCCTCTTCCCTTCCCTATAGGGGTTCTTCTTCTTCAAACTTCTCCCATTCATCTGATTCTTCTTCTTCTATTTGTTCCATTGAAGTACCAACATCACCTTCTTTATCCCCAGGCACCCCTTTAGCACTACGGTGCACTTGTTCTACAACTTTATATGCTAGGCTAGTATGGGCGTTAGGTGCTTTTATTGTTCTATCTTTAATGGGTTATGTGCCTATGCCAACCCTCTTTTCTTCTTCCTCCTTCTTGGACATCTCCTTTTAGGCCTTCTTTATTTTTGCCTTCCTCTTCTTGATGATCATAATGGTTTTATCCTCTTAAACCCTTATCTCATTGGCCTCCACTTTATCAATTTAAACTTGGGTCATACCCTTGGCCCTCATGTCCTCTCTCTTTCAATGTAACTCTAGCACCACTTCAATGTGATCCCAAGCAAGGCCCATATTCTCCCATTTATGCCTCAATTCATTTTTGTCCTATGAAGGTTATGTTTTGGATTATTTGGTCAGTGTGCTTAATGGTCCTACTTTTCCAAGTGTGACATCAATACCACCTTAGAGAACCTCATGTGTTTCCACTGTGCTATGTTCTTCCTCTGATTCTCCTACTATCATGTGCTTTTCTTCAACCTCAACTTTCTTACTTCCCTCCATCATTCTGGGCTTCCTCATTTCTTCTTTCTTCCTCTGTAGGTCTCATGCCTTCTAAATAACTACTATGCTAAGGCCAAGCTTACTCCAAGATTTTTCCTACCTTGTTTCTTCACTTTTGGGTGGTAGGGAAATTTTCTTACTAGATGAGGAGTTACACTCCCTTTCCCACTTTTTATATCTTTTCTAGTTCTTCCTACACCTTAATGTCTACTAGGGTGATAGTGAGCATTGCAGATGGGAACTTTGGCTTCTTCTAATTCTCTTTTAAGATATGAGAAGTCTTTAGCATGAAATTTACGTGCTTCTTAGTTAGGGCTAATGGGGAGGATTCATAACCTAAGGTTATTTTGAACTTTATGCACTCTTATATTTCTTCTAATGTCTCCCCTTTCTTTTTCTTGGAAGACTTCTTTAGTTTAGCTAGCACTAACATGCCTTCATTATTGATCTTGATGGGAGGGTCATCGATCTTCTCAACATTAGAGATGGGGCCCTTCCTCCTAGGATTCATCTCATAGCAAAGCCTATGGATATAGCCTAGTATGGTCACTTATTTGGAGAGGGTAGATGTTAGTGCAATCTAACTCATCCTCTTCATCCCTTGTCACTTTCCCATCTAGGTGCATGAATTGGTGTTGCATCCTATTTATATCCATATCCAGTTCCCTCACTAAAATATCTAATTATTACATATTGGGAATCCTCTTAAGTGCATCCTTGAAACACTTGGCCAAAAAATCATATGGGCACTTTAACTAGCCAAATTTTTTGCCATCAACCATCATCAAGCAAACTACACAAAAATGTTACATAACGTCAAAGGTTGCCATCCCAAACATGATCTTAGGGATCTCTTGGGGGATGAACTGCCAAATTTTGAATGCCTCTATGTATTTTTCACACCACCTCATCATGCACACTTTATATTTGGCATTGAAGGAACTGGGGCAAGTGAAGTCCTTGTATTTTTGTGTTAGGGATTCATTGTGCTCTATAAAAACCTAGAGATTATCCTCATCCCTTTCTAGTATGCCAATTTCCTTTGTGATTATCAGGATGAGAATGGACCCCCACCTAAAGGCCCCCTTCATTGTGTGTCATTCTAGCATGTTCTTCACAAGCTCTTCAACAATGAACTTGGAAATGTTAAACTTTATGATTTGTGCCATATGGTAAGTGACATAGAGGTAAGTTTTTGTTATTTCAAACCAGTGATTACTAGGGAAAAGTTTTGAGCTCACAAGGAATGAGTCTGCCCTCATGCCTAAGTTCTTGCAATCCTTGATGGGGAAGGTGAATCCCCCCTTATAGTAACTCAAGAGCTTTTCCATGTACTCCACCCCTTCATCATCATTCATCATCTCATGTATATCTTTCCTAGAATTTGGGAGCTTGGTTATCCTTCTAATGAGGTGTGTCAATATTCTCATGCTCCTCCCCATGAAGTATATGTGGTCACCATGGATGTGTGATAGAAATAATTACACTGGCTCCTCTGGCTTCTCAAAGCATGGTAACTCATATAGTTGAGTTTCACTAAAAGCTATCAACCTATCTTGAATGGTGACGTTAGATAATGCTATGCCCTATTTCATATTCTCCCTATATCCACCATCTAATTCAATGCTAGGTATTTTGCATAATTTCAATTATGATGGTTGTACTCCTTCAGTTAATAGGTGTGTGTAAATGAATACCAATTTTCTCCACCAAGACCTCTAGGAGAAATTGCATTACTTGGTAGTATATTTTGGTCAACATCTTAAGGTTGACTTGCATGATGCTGACCCCTTCTACCATCAACACTACTATTCTTACAGGGGCCACTTCTACTACTATGCATGCCTAGTTTAGACTTTGTTATTATAGACTCATTCCCTTTTACTTTTTACCCATCTTGAACCTACTGGTGTTGAAGTATAATAGGTTAGGTCTACCAAAGCTTTGAATGGTTCTTGGTGCTTCAAAGTCATGAGAAATGTGACTATACCTTTGGCTCTGAGCTTTGTAGGTTGTTAATGACATCCTCGGTGGTAACTCACTTTTCCACTGACTGGATCCCACTCAAATTTTTTTCCACCCCTTTCTACATCAATCTCACCATGAGCAAAATTTATTTAGCTTCATAATCATTCACTCTAGGTACCTAGGGGTGCTTGAATTCTTGTTCTAGTAGGGTTTATGTGCTTTGGCTCTCTGGTTCACTGGTTCACTCTGGTATGCTTGATGTCTCAAGTTTGCACAAAGTTTGTAACAGAAACCAATCAGTTGTGTGATGTTTTATACCCTAGTTTCATCTACCATATTTAATATAGGTGTTTTAATAGCATGGTGGCATTTAGATTTCTTGAACCGCACAAAATTCCATGAAATTCATGAAAATCCTTTACCACCAACTCATTTATTATGGATCTTTGTGCCTCTACCACTACATTTAATGCTTCTAACAATATTTCAATAAAGTGACTTGTGGTTTAAATGGTCACTTCCCACTCAAATCTAGGTGGATGATAGATATATATGATGATTTTCTTTGTGTTTTATTCTCTTGGCATGACCTTTCCCTTCAATATGGTAACCTAGGTGTAGGACATCACATGCACATAATTTATCCTCCTTGGTTCTACCTCTTCTTGTTGTGTTGTTATTTAAATATGATTATCTATCTTGGTCAGTATTTTATGCTTCATTTTTCCTTATCCTACCTTACCTCATACAAACCCTTTGCACTAGTCTTCCAGTGCTTGATTCTCTCTTTTTGATCCTCTTGTGCACATTCATATTGTGCTTCTTCACTTTCTCTTGTGCACAATCATGTTGCTCATATTCACTTGGTTCCTATTGCATCAAAGTCTAAAAACCTCCTTGCACCCTAAGTTTGACTCACTTGACTTGGAATTATATGTGAAAGCACCAAAGTATTTGTATTTTGAACCTCCATAGCCCTATAATCTATCTCTTACACACCTGGAGTTTGTGTGTCTTTTTTTTGAGTCTGGAAAGTTTCATGCACCCACCACTTAGATGTATAGCTTCAAGAGATTTTTATAAATCACAGGGGATTGACTCATCTAGTTAGATTTATGCATGAAAGTCTAGATGAATGTATACATGGGCCTTGAAAGCACCCTACCTTTGAGATCTTGAACACAGTTGTCTAGTGTGCTTCTCTTATCTAATGTTAGAAATACTCACTTGCCCATAACTTAGGTGTCTAGCCTTAGTCACTTAAAAAGGTGCACATACTCGATTCACTTGATTGGATTTATGAATGAAGTGCTAGTAAATTTTCCTAATGGGCCTCAAAGTGCTACCTCTTTACTCTTTACACTACTACCAAATAACAAAACAAAACAAAAAATAACCATTTGGCTTGCAACAAACATTCTTTTGGTCATCTCATCTCAAACTAACTAGTGACCAAGAAGTCAATGTTATGATGGCACAAGCACCATACTATTACTGATATGGAATCAACTTGTTACCATTGACATTCCCAAAGAGCATTTTATCCATCAATGTGCATAACTTTCATGTGCATGTCTCTAATATGTGATAGATGATATAGGGACCCATCCACCTTATCTATAATTTTCCTAGGTGATTGAAATACTTAAAGTCATATAGTAACACAAATGATCCTTCTATTATCACCTTGTTCTTTAAATGCTTATCATGTAAGAGTTTTTAGTGCACCTTTTCTATCTACTGGCTCCACTTTACTTGGGTGCACATTTCATCTAAGTGTTCCAAGTCTTCTAGTATTGTGTTTAGTGACTCTTGGGCATCTAACTGACCAATGCATGTGATATGCAATGATAGTGCCAAGAATTCTATCAACAGGATCACCTCAATACCAAACACCAATTATAATGGTGTATCCTTATTCAGGCACTTATAAGTTATGTGATATGCCCATAACACTATCGACACTCAATCATCCCAATCCTTATGACCAACATTGCATATTTTTTTGAGGCATGTTTCTAGTATTTTGTTGAATGCCTTAGTTGTGCCATTTACTTACAGATGATAAGGGGTCATTTTGTGGTGTACTACCATATACTCAATTAATAAGATGCATACCATTTCATTAATAAAGTGAGTTCTTTTGTCATTAGTCAAACTAAGTGGGCACTTGTCTCTACTGATTATGTTTTCTTAGATGAAGCACATAGCTATGGTGACTGTGTAGTATTTTATAAGTATGGCGTCAACTCACTTGGTGAAATAATATGTGGCCTCTAGGATATATCTTGCAGCTATGCATCATGTTATGGGAGTTATTGGCCCAACAAAATCAATGATGGTGTTTCAAGTTTTCTAGTATTGTGTTTAGTGACTCTTGGTCATCTAACTGACCAATGCATGTGATATGAAATTATGGTACCAAGAATTCTATCAGCAGGGTCATCTCAGCACCAAACACCAATTGGAATGGTGTAGCCTTGTTCAAGCACTTGTAGGTTGTGTGATATGCCTATAACACTATCGACACTTGATCATCCTAATCCTTACGACTAACATTGCATATTTTTATGAGGTATGTTTTTAGTATTTTTTTGAATGCCTCAGTTGTGCCATTTGCTTGCAGATGATAAGGGGTCATTTTTTGCTGTGCTACCATATACTCAGTTAGTAGGATGCACACAATTTCATTAATAAAGTGGGTTCCTTTGTCATTAATCAAACTGAGCAAGCACTTGTATCTAATGATTATGTTTTCCCAGATGAAGCACATAGCTATTGTGATTGTGTAGTATTTTATCGATATGGCCTCAACTCACTTGGTGAAATAATCTATGGCCTTAACTCATTATGTGAAATAATCTTGCACCTGTGCATCATGCTACAGGAGTTATTAGCCCAACAAAATCAATGGACCATTTCTTGACTGTTCCTAGTCAAGAATGGGGATAAGGGGAATTTCATCCCAATGGTTAGGCTTCCTTGTGTAGTGGCATATATCACATGCCTTGGCATAGTTATTCACATCTTGGAATAAGCTTGGCCACTATAAGCCTGATTGTAACCCTTTTCTTGTCATTACATCTCTATTGTAATGTCCTCCTACTATGACTTCATGCATCTCTTATAGGATGAAGTCTCTTTCATGCTCTAAAACACATTGACATAACACTTCATCCCTATTTAGCTTATACAATTCCTCATTGATGAGTTGAAATGGGGTGGTGCAAACTACTAGCTACTTTTATTTATTCATCATAGTCTAGAGCATAACTCTAAATGTTAGAAAGGTGGTGATCTCTACCAAATTTTAGAGGATGTGATAGACTCTGTAAATTTATATGTCTAGCATGTCATCCTCAATAGGCATCATTGCATCACCATAATTGATGTGGGACAAATGGTCTAGCCTTTATTTTTGCTTCCCAATCTTAACTGTAATGAAAAACTATAACTCCTAGAATAGAAAAATATATCTGTATATGCACCCATGAAAAATAGGCTTATTCAAGAGGTACTTGAGCACCTCATGATTAGTGAAAAAGATGAATGGGGTTACCAAAAAATATTGTTTGATTTTTCACAAGGCATAGACCATGATGAGCACCTCATGCTCTCTGGTAGTGTAATTTTGCTCTACTAAGGTCAACTTTATACTGGTAAAGGAGATGGTGTGATCCATTTTGCCTTTGGCAAGATGCATCAAGATTGTGTCAATCATTGAGCTAGAAGTGTCAACATGAAAATGAAAAGGTGTTGTCCAGTCAGGGAATTATAAGATAGGCATGCTAACTAATTTGAGCTTTAGGGTTTTGAAGGCATTCTCTTACACCTCTCCCCATTATAATGGTCCATCCTTGAATAGAAGCTCCTATAGTAGTGTCATAATATTTGCATAACTCCTTATAATCTTTTTGTAATATCCATAGTGGCCAAGAAAGGTGCAAACATATTTCTATGTGGAAGGAGTCTATAGGTAAATGATGATGGTAATCTTTGTTGGATCAATAAGCAAACCATCCTTATAGATGATATGCCCAAATAGGTTTCTAAATGGTGTTATGAAGAAGCACTTTTTTAGATTTAGGGATATTTGAAGCTGCATACACCTGTCAAAAATTAGGCATAAGTTGTCATAATGGTCCTTGACAAGGCCATACACCATACAATCATCTAGATAGACTTAGAGGAACTTGTGGATGAAATTCATGGATGTGATGATCACCACCCTAGAGAAAATGGCTAGTGCATTATTGAGTCCAAAGGGAATCATATTATAAGAAAAACAACCCCATTCAAATGAAAAGTTTATTTTAGGCTTATCCTCTTCCTCAATATGTACATGCTGGTATCTAAAGAACACATCAGTGAAGGTATAGATTTTACAACCTATGACACCTACCAGGACTTGATAGATGATCAAAGTTGGGAAAGGATCATTGACACAAGTGACATTTAACATTATATAATTGATGCACATGTGAATGTGATCATCCTTATTGATGATTATTACCATTGGACTCACCCACTTAGACTCCTACATAGGGTAAATGACCCCTGTAGCTAGCATTGCATTGATTTTTATTTTTTACCTTGGCATGGAGGTTGGGATTCATTTGATAGGGGTGATTTTTGACTAGTCTTACACTATCAATTATATTTATGCTCATATTCCCTAGACATGGGTGGATGTCCTTAATGTCTTGATAAGTCCAAGGAAACAAATCTTGGAATTCCTTCAAGAGGTCTATGATTCATGCCAACTCTGCATCAGACTAATAGGCACTTAGAGTATCCATCTTTGGCTCTCCTTCTATGTTGATGTCCACTTTGATAGTCTTTAGTGATATGCGGTATGACTCATTCTTCTCCTAGTGAGAATCCTAGACTTGGAAAGTTCCCTTTGTTATCTCAACACAAGGATGAGTGGGGTCTTATTCGATGGGTCTGCTATCATCTACTTGGCACATGAGATTTCTTCTAGTGCTCAACATTTTCTAGTAGTGCTCCTTCAAATTCCCATTGTCTTCATCACTAGAGTCATTGTTAATCATTTATTATTTAAATAAGGTCAAGAGTGCCAACCCATTTTATCCAAACATGTCTTTCAATTTATCTTTGAGTATGGTGGTATCCTTGAATACTACCCTTTGAATTACTTGCAATGGCTTAACTAGTTCCAAGTTCTATAATGAAAAAGAGAAGGTATGCACAAACTTCTATTTAAGGACTTCCCAATTGGATATCTCTAAGCACATCTCATTGAACATGTACCATGCTCATGCCCATGTCTTCAGAGTCTTGTAAAAGGTGTGCACCCATAATTTCTTTGGGGCAGTCATGGTACATTCAGTCCATGTCTATTCACATATGTACACATGAGCCATGGGGTTAGAGTCACCAAAGTACACTAAGATATACAAATTCTCATTACTCCTCCTAAACCTAGTGCACATGGCCACCTTTACCTCTAACCAAGTTATCAAGTGAGACCTTTGTGATGCCTACCATCATGTGGTAGTGCTCCTCAAGGTGTACACAAGTGTGCACATTATATTTATCTCCTTGGGGATGCATGATTCAAGTTCATGGACATACCTTTATACTAGGTTTCTTAGGAGCAATGTAAGCTTTCCCTTGCTCAGGTAGAACACCCTCTTTCCTTTCTTCCCTTGGTGTGGGACCCATTATTTTAGGGTGTAATAAATTTGGACCTAGATAGTCTTTATGAGCTTTGGAACCTTTGTGCACACCAAGTGACATCTAAAACCAATGGTCTCATATTCCTCTTCAATCCATCGATTTTAAGTGACATTGGTGGTGTTTGAGGCTAACTACCCATCCTCTCAAGAAGTCACTCCCTGATCAAAAGGATGGAGATTCTTGACACCTTACACTATGATGTTATAGATATGATTGATTTCATCCTCTAGATAAATGATTTCCACATAGGGGGTCCTTAGTCACTTGAAAGTGGGATCACTACCCTTTCCTTGCCATTCTCAAAGATCATGTATCACTTCTTGAAGCCTATATCTACATTGTTGGCATAGCACCAAAGACTCCCTAGAAGCATTGGGTAGTTATCCTATTTGGCTAACTTAATAACCTCAAAGTCAACATGAAATTTGGTGCCTATAATATATATAATGGCACCCTATAGAATTTTGATCAGCTATGCTCGAGTCTTGTTGGCCATGAAGAGTATATGAGGAGAAGGTCTTAGGGTTGGCCTACCCATCTTCTCCCATGCATTATTAGTCAATATATTGACCTCTAAATTAGTGTTGATTAGTAACTCATGGATGGACAAACCATCGATGGTGGTATTCACTCGAAACTCTTGGTCATACTCTACATTCTGAGTATGCCTTACTTTATACATTTGCTCTATATGTGACATAACAACTTCAATTGCTTAGGGATCATCAACTTCATTTTATTTCTTCCCTACATGCTCTAAGAGAAAATTTTTTAGCAAGGGAAGCATCCCATCCATTTGTAGGAGGCATGATTTCTATCAACTCCTTAATTTAGCCTCCTGGTTATCTTACTTTCTACATGAGGTGGTAGCCTATGCTTCTAGATCTCTATCCAATTAGATTTTTCCCTATAAATTTTGATTTATGCTCATGACTTATTACAAGACATTATTTTGACATGTTGGGTTAGGGTAAGGTACAAATTTTGGCTTAGGCCATGTTATGTGCTTGGTGTGACTTAATTTTCCATATTCTAGGTGTAGCTCTTGTGTTAGCACAATGAGTGGCTAATGGTGAAACCACTCTATGTGGTTTCCTACACCTTGATTAGCTTTATGCATGCTAGATGCACTTTTGGAGCCCACTTCATATCCTTAAGCCCATGCCTAATCATCCTTACACCTCTATTGATGCCCATTTGGCCTTGGGTTAGTTTTTTATACAAGCTAGGGTATTCCTTGACCGAGTGTGGTCCTCAATAATACCTACACATTAGATGTGTCAGATAGTGTTCAATCAACCCACACTTGTAACATGATCATGGTAGGAATATTCCTCCACCACATCCTCTACCTCACCCTCTAGTGCCTCTTTGATTTCCATATATATATCATTCTACTAATAATAACCCTCATTTCCTTGGTTCACTTACCCTCTAGTTGTTTTAGTTGGCTATCATGTGCCTCTCTCCATGTTCTAGTACATTTTGTCAATTATTTAGCAGTCAATTGTGTTTTGAGTGTAGGCATCACATAATTTGTAGTATATGGTTGTGCTAATCTAACTAACATGTTGTAATAAGGGGTAGTTTTAAACATCATGCACTTTGTGATAAACTTGATAACTGAGAAGCAGTGTATGCACATTCCACCATGGATAGTTGTTCTTGTTATGACCCTCCATGTCATAGTCAATGAACCATAACCCACTTTTAGCATCTTACGATGAACTAACAATCATCTTCTATATTTGGGATGCCATAGATGCAATTTGAACCTCCATGAATGGGTTGATGCCTGTATCAATACTCCCAACTACCTTGGCCTTGAGTGTAACTTTAATCACTTCTCAAGGGTCTATGAATATCTTCATGGATAACACTATTTTGAAGGGCACTATTATTCCTTCAATGAATCATTATGCATGTTGGGAGGAGTGAATGTCATAAGGGAGCTTGGAAAAGAGCATCTTGAATCTAGCATCATACAAGTGCATGCTCTCTGATAATCCCTTATTTATCTCCTTGAACATAATGATGTTATGCCGCTCAAACTTAGGTATATTGAACTCCTTCAAGAAGGCTCCCTTCAGGGTCTCATAATTAACCATAGCCTAGTTAGGATCAAAATTCTTATACTAAGTATGGTCATGATTTAGAAAGTTTTTTATGAATTAAGTTTCCTTGTGCTTAGATTGAGTTATTCCTTGAGCGTACCATTGTAACTCACTCTTAAGTACATGTTCTATGGAAATTTACATGTATTAATACTCTGATAGGCACATGGCCATATCATAATAGATCTCGGATTGGGGAGTAGCTGGTGACTAAGGCACTTGTCCTCCTAGTGCTTATCCTAGTGTTGTTCCTCCAATGCCTCTTGCCACTATGCCAAGTACTGGTCTGGTGGTTACTATTGGTACCATAAAAGATGATGGCATCATACTACTAGCTAGTGGTATAGGGCCACTTCCTATGGGTTATTTCCTAAGTTGTATCATTGATATTGGTGGAACTAGGGTGATTGCACTTAGATTCCTTCTATTTGGGTTGGAACTTCATGGTCTAGAGGTATCTTCACTTACCTCTTTGTACAAGATGACTTATTCAATCATGAAGTTTTGGTCCAAATTTGTAAAGTGATAAAAGTCTACATTGATAACAAGGTCAGTTGTCACTCTTTTATTTTCCTCTAGGGAATCTTGCACATGAGCTCACATCATAGGTTTAAAGGGGTAAGGTGCATATGGTACATCTCTAATAGTCAAGTACTAAAGGGAATTTGAGCATTCACCTACCAACTATAGAGCTTGTTCCAAGGCTTTAAGGGATCTTTCCTCTGGGCATGGATGTCATTCAAGGGATCCTTCCCCATGCCCTTCGTACTTGCTACAAGTCCTCTCAACACTTCCAAGTTCTAGATATTCTATTAGTCTATGCCTCCTCTTGTTATAAGCTTGTTGTTTGAGATATCTATTGTAAATCTATTCATCTCTTTTCATTTTACCTCACTTAAACATCCCCTTATTCCTTATTGCACTATTCATATATGAGAGGAATTTAGCATTCCATCCTTACTATTTTAAATCTATAATCTACCATCATCTTTTTGAGTTTAATGATGAGTTATTTCATAAATGTGCCTCTAGGCTCAAGCAGGAATTGGTACTCTACTTCTTCAGGGTAGGGGTACTTTGAGACTACAAACTCAAGTATATAGTTATTTAGTGCTCCTTGCCACAATCTATCTATAACTTTATTGCAAGTGGCATCTAAGTTTTTGAGCCTCTCTAGGCTTTCTTCCATCCACTCATAGTACCATCCATAGCTTCAGTTTCTATGGGTTGTATAAACATCCAACTAGTGGTACACTTGTTTTGATAGTTCAAAAAAGAACACTTCATATAGGGCATCATACAAATGGATCTGAACCCACTTCCTTAGGCTTTTCCCTTTACAAGTTGAATGCTTCAACACAAAGTTGTCTTCCACTTGTTCTAACTAGTGCTTAATGTTTTTGAGGGAAATTTAGAGCATTATCTTGGTGTACCATTACAAAAAAAAAATTCAATATGTCCCAACAATAAAACTAAAATGTTGTAGTGAAGTAGGCATCTCAAGTCATAGGCCTAGTCATGCACTTTCCTAGTTATCTAGGTCATATCTAGGCTTGTTCTAGAGGGGCATATACCTTGAAAATTTCTATGGTGCTCAACATTTAACACTCAATGGTGATAACATTAATATACATAAAGTGAAAGCCTTATATCCTTATCTAAAACATAGTAGAGAAGGGATCAAGGTCTGTGTTGGGCTAATTATGCCATTTCATAACTCTACTCTTTAGGGGATGAGATTAATGAAATGATGGTTGGGCATTCATTGGTGCTAGCCTTGGGTTTCATAGGCTCAAAGGAAATTAGGTTCTTGAGGGATAATTAGGTGTCAATTTAAGGGACTTGGGTATGGTCTTGCACTTATATGCAGGTTTCATTCAAGGCACAGGGTCTTGACCACACTTAGCATAATTATCTAGGTATAAAGCTCATAGTCATCTACAGGTCCACTATGAATGAATCAAGTAAGAAGCTCATGAGGGATAAATAATACTTTGACCAAATGAAGTATGCAACCAATAAACATTCTAAGACTTAAATATTTAGCTCATTAATTATTTATGTAAATAATTCTTCATTAATATGTTAAATAATAATACATACATAGTCCATATAAACTAAATAAGTACTCAACATAAAACACTAAAGATCAAGCTCATAGGAAAGCTTTGGGTGTTACAAAGGGAAGCATCAAAATGCATTATGAGCTAAAATCTAAGCCTAAGACAATCTTTTAGCAATAATTTACTAGAGCTTCACTACTCCAATTTGCCTCTTTTCTTCAGCTAAACTCAACTTCCTTTTATAGGCTTTGGAGCATCCTAGGCTCATGGGTAACTATTGAGTTGGCATTAGAGGTACACATTTTTCATCCCCCACTATGCTTTACCTTCATTATGTAGTTTTTATCCCATGCACTTGCTTCCCAATGCTATGGGATTCAAAAGGAGTTGCTTGTCTTTAATGGCCAGTCATTGTTCTATACACCCATTTCTCGATGCTTCTTGGAGATGTTAGCTGCTAGCTAACTAGCACTACTAGAAGACAAAAATATAAACCATCCACATAGTTTCCTCACACCTATGTGTTTATCAAGTTGGCACATATCCATTACCTATCATGAAATGTGGCCTAACAAGTGTGTAGTTTACTTTAGATATGGTTACTTTACTACATGCTCCATTATTAAAAATATCTATACATGACACTTATATGACTCACATTAAATATGTTACATGCTTCAATGATAATTACATTTATATGATGGCATACTCCCCACATGATGACATAATTACTACATGATTCTATCTATCATATGATACAATTAACTCTTATGTTGAAATGAGTGAATTTTAGGTTACATCACTTATATCAAAAGGGGGAAACCAAAGTGGGGTTATCTCAGAGATCCAAGCCTCTATTAATAGACAAAAATCATATTTGTGATTAATTACAAGGTTTAAAAACACATAATACAGGTTTTCAAATACTCAAAGTAATGCAAAAATAAAATTCTACAGTAGAGTACATGTTTTTAAGAGATTCAAATAATTTAAAAATAAAACACATGATATATATTGGTACATAGTTATTAATTATAGGGTATATGACATGCATATTCACTCACTTTTCAAAGACCCAAAAGTACATAATTATACACACTTGATTGCATATACAAAATAGTTACACTATCAAAGTTATAGATTACAAATATAATTGCGATTGAGCATATAGATGCATGACATTTTCTATATCATTTATCATAAATTCAAGGGGAATTATACTTATTCATGCTAATTCTTATTCAAATTTAAAAAGGCATAACATTTGTTCATGCAAATGTTTCAAATTTCAAATTTAAAATTTCAAAGACAAAATATTAATTTCAATTAAAATTTATGAGCAATATGGTCATGATTGGTGCATGGATACTCTTCATTTTATTTCAAACATGCTAATAGAATTTATATCCTTATGTAACATTGTAATTTCATTTGTTATAAGTAATTTACATTTGAGTCTAGTAACACTCAATGGCCCTGACATTAAATCTAGAGAACTCATTATGTGGTTTTATCTTCTATTTTAGGTGATGTACATTTGAGTCTAGTAACACTCAATGAACTTGGAATCAATTCTAGAGAACTCATCATAGATCCACATTTTTTACTAGTACATTAGGTATTACCCCCTATCCATGAGACTTGGAATATGCATCTTTGTAACTCAAGAGATTGATTAGTTATTAAAAATTGGGACTTTATCACTTTCAATTTTCCATTCATTCAAATTATCAAATACTTCAACAAGGAGGCAAAGTTTTCCATTATTAGTTATAGGTTATAGGGAAATTTAGTTTTACCTACATATACGTGTACTAGTTTCTTTCTCTTTTTTATATTTTTGAAATTTCACAGTTACAACTTTTTCAAATTTCAAAGTTCAACATTTTCAAATTTCAAAGTGGACAAATGATTAATTCATGTGTTATTATAGGGTTTAATAATTTGAGTTCCCTATAAAATTAAATTATCCTCTCAAATACAAAGTCTATTCTACATATTTAGGTTCAATTATTTCTCTTTTACTTTATAAATTTCATTACTAGAATAAGGGGATGTAGACACATAAATCTAGTCACATGTACTTAACAATGTTAATTCTTGACACATCTTAAAACACATGACTTATGCCTAAATACATGACTCTTGTTCAACATTTTCTAAGACTTTTATTGATATGAAAGCTCAACCCCTTGTTTTCCTTCACTAATACACATAAATTTCAAACTCAAATGATTCAATTGAATAATATCACCCTTAGATTATCTATAGCTTAGGATAGGTCCATAATAGAAGGAATGGAGCACTGTCACACTCATGTCCACCTAG
The DNA here is from genome assembly GCA_037957365.1 of Torreya grandis. Taxonomy (NCBI): domain Eukaryota; kingdom Viridiplantae; phylum Streptophyta; class Pinopsida; order Cupressales; family Taxaceae; genus Torreya; species Torreya grandis. The sequence goes on along the minus strand of JARHVA010001695.1, from coordinate 1,026,338 downwards.
ACTAGTCATATCCCATGCCAAATAATGTCTAGTTTTCAAATTTCAAATCATTATTTTGGGTCTTCTCACACAATTCATAAGGTCAACTAAATAAAATTATAAAAATGTTTGCCTATAAATAGACATCAAAGGTCATTCATTAAGGCACTTTCTATTCACTTGGTTTAATCTTTCAAACTATTACACAATTATAAAATATGCCCTATTCATCTCAAATATAATATCATTCATAAGGAGCAATCACAATCTTAGTCTACAGCATCTCAAACTAAGTCAAAATCTATTATTTTCAAGTATCAAAGCCACTTTTCTAGCTGCATATGAATAGTTAAGAAGAACAAATGCACAATCACTCTAGGTGGGAGAACTACATGGGATTTATTTCTCTCCTTGGACTATTAGATACATAGGTAATTGTCAATCATCAAGGGATTTATTGAGGTTAGCTCAACTTATTACCCCTATTTTTTGTAGGTTTTTAAACTTACAAAACACTATTAGGGTTTCAAAGATAAAAGAAGGAAATCAAATAATTCTACGTGACATAATCCAAATTACAATATCTCAAATTACTCAACACACAAGCACAATAGGGAAAATAATTATATTTTTATCACAATCAATTGGGACAAGTTTGAAGTCAATGGAATCGAGAAACATGCACTCCTATCCACTTATATTGGTAATATCTATAAATATTATTTAATCTTACCTTTTATTTGTCATCATTAAGATTTTATTTCTTTATCCTTTTTGTCATTCATAATGCACAATCAAATGGGATAAGTCTATGGTTAATGGACACATGTTGTTTGTGCTCATGTCCACTTATAGTGGTCTTATGTGAACTAAATTTATAAGTGCTAAGAAAATGAATTAATATTAATCTAAGCTAAATTCAACCTAAGATAGAGAAACAAATAAATAAATTAAAAAAAACCACAAACTATATGCTTCAAATATGCAAGCTTTTTTCAGTACGATGTAAACTTTATTTGCTCTTTGAAAATGTGATTCTTACTCTTTCAATGCAAAGTAGAACAGATAATGTTTTTGGTGAAAAATACATTTTGTATACTTTGATTCACTTTGATTTGCTTGTGAATAATAATTTTTTAACATAAGTCTATATTTTGATCCTTGAAAATAAAGGTTTTCAATTTTATTTATAGATTTTTGGAGGAGGATCTAATGGGGGAGGATTATTTGGATTTATTAAATGATCTGAATAATCAACGGTGGTTAATGAGTCCTCACCCATGACGATGAGGACCATTTCAAAAGGTTGAGAGAAGCATGGGATTGGTTAGCTGAGTTAGTATGAATAAGTCAAACTTATTGACAACTCATGAGATGAGTCATAAGAGGTTGAGAAAGTTATGGGTTTAGTTGGGATGAGGGAGAAAAGGGTGGTAGATGTTTTGATGAGGTGTACAATTAAGATTTTATATTTAAAATAAGGATTTAAAGTGTGCATAATTGACTAATTTGACTCATTCAATTATTTGAATCTAAAGGGAGATGTGATGGATTATTTTAAGAATAATCAATAATATGTTTTAGGTGCATTTTGACACTAAATGAAATTTAGATGTCTACATTTATCTCTCTTTAAAATAGTGTTACGAAGCAATATTATTTTGAAGAGTAGTAGAAGTAGAATGTTGATGATTAAGAAGAAAAAATTTACCCTAAATGAATAAAAATGAGTGTGATGATGCCCCATCAAGGGTTTGTATGAGAAAATGGATAAATGCTCTAAATTGATGAAAAGGGGAAATAAACAAAGAGATGTCGAGAAACGATAAATCAACTTGTATCAAAATTGATGTCAAGCTTACAAGATATTGGTTGTGTAAAAAGGTTACACATAATTAATCAAAATGAGAGTATGGATTTGAAAAAAATAGTTAACCATTTAGAGATTGCATGTTTAATGTTATTCTAATGATGCAGGGGTCAATTGAACATTTGTGGGAATGATATATCTCAACAATAATAAGCTGTGGATCTAAAAATAAAAAAAAATTCTTGAATTGAAAATGATTGTGTTTATTTTACACAAAAAATTATTGTAATATTTTGAAAACAAATTCAAAATAAATTGACTTAATGTATCCTATAAATTTAAAAAAAGGAGGAAGAATGAGTTGAATGAGGGGACAGGGGGGAAATATTTGGTAGTATAGAAGAATATAAGTAAAAAAAATGGCATATATAAATTATTTTGTTCAAATTTTATTTTCAAAGTTATTTTATAAAAATTTATATTTGAGAAGTTTGCTCTAAGACTTGGGAGGAAACATGGACTGCATTCCACACCATGAGCAACAAACAAAGTGATGAGGAGATTCCAGAGACCTTAGAGGAGTAGGCCTTTGATAAGTCAATTGAAATTTAAAAGTATTTGCATTTATTAGCATTAATTAGGTCTTAAAATTAGTTGAAACAAAATTTTTGTTGTCAAAATGATGATTTTGGAATCAAAATTAATGATTTTATTTGGGGTGTATAGTGATCTTGTTAAACAGGGTAGCAATTTTGCAAAATATAGAAGCAAAATTGATTTAGGTAGAAAGAATGATTTTGCTATTTAGTAGTATCAAAATTGATAAATAGGGCAATGAAATTGTAGGTTATAGAAGTTATTTCAATTGAGGTAGTAGCACTTTTATGAGAAAGGGTCAAAGGAAAAGTTGTAAAGATTAATAAAGAATTTGAAAAATGTAGGAATGAATTTGTGTTGTATAGGAATGAAAGAAGAATGAAAAATATGAAAAATGTTTGTCTAATTTTTTTTTGTTATTTTGGTCGAGTATTTGGAATATATGGATAATGTTGACTTGAATGCCAAGTAAAATTAATTAAATGCTAATGTTTGTTATTTGTAAGAGGTATTACCAATGCTTGTTATATGGGAGTGGAGATCTACATCTATGGCACAGATGAAAAACTTCACAAAATACAAAGTTGGTATGCTAGAGGTGAGTGGATTATCCTATAATACATAGATGCTATAGGTTTGAGCAGATAGATATCTATTAACAATTACATAGAGATGGAATAGTGAGACAAATATATTTCACTTACTGATAGGAGAGATGACTATTACACTAGAGGACGTGTATCAGATTTTGGGTATTCTAATATGAGGTAGATGTATATATTGGGGATAGGGTCCATAGGAGATTGCTTTACACCATATTTTTGGTGATGGTTTGATTCTTGTTATTAGAGGTGGTATTGATGTAGATTATTTTACTAGTTTAGAGATAGATTCTCTAACCATCATACTTATGTATATTGTTAGTGGCATTTTACTACCTGACAAGAGTGGGAGGCTATGTCCTATAGGTATTTTAGATGTGATTGGAGAATTGATGGAGATGGGTGAGATATTCACATGGGTTTAATGTATTTTATCACATTTATACCATGATTTAAATCATTTTATGTATTCAGGGCAGATAAAGATTGGCCCATACACAGTACTACAAGCTTGGTGTTAGGAGCACATTATACTAGATAGGTCAAAGACACATGAGCACATAGTCTAATAATGATCTATTAGAATATGGATGGCACATGATTATTGGGACATATAGACTACACTTAGATGATATGAAGTTTTATAGTATGGATATTGAAGAGTTAGGTGATGACCAGATCACCTAGAGACCTTACAGGGAAATTATATTTCAATGGCCACATGATGATCTATAAATGGACTACATGATGACCCCTTTCTACATCATCAAGAAATATGATTATATCATAGATAAATATTTCCTAGATAGGGTGATGAGATAGTTTAATGTGAAGCAACATATACCAACTAGACCACATGTATTTTCATGATCAATGAGGGAGAGACCATAATGGGGTATGACCATTAATCCAACCATAGCTGATCATAACTAGACACAATTACAAATTGTTAGATGGATAAATCAGAGAGACATAATCGATGTTAGAGTTGTTGATGGGTATGCAGAGTGGTGGGATCAATAAATACTAGTGAGATTGACTATTTTATATACACCACCATAGACATGGAGGTAGAGGTTGGTTTCTAGCTTGAGTAGACAATCGTGAGGTACATGTTTAGGAGCCTAGATCAAGATGGCTATGATAGGAGGTAGAGGCTAAACATGAGCACAAGGGAGAGGATGTGTTGTGGATACTAACTAGTTACATGATGTACATATCATATATATGGAGGATATTGAGATTTTGCATGAGGCAAGAGTTGACATTGATGTTGATATAGGGATGGACCTAGATATAGAGTAGAGGGTTGGAGGGGAGACTCTAGTGATATAGGTAGAGAGTGAGGATGATAGAGAGAGTGATGATGGAGTAGGACATGATATGACTATGAGAGCAACACATGATACCCAAATAGATAGAGGGGATGTGGTTGGTTATTAATATGCTTCAATATATGGGGAGGAACATGTACTGATTGATAGAATTCAAGAGGATATTAGAGATCAAGATAGAGATATTGATGGATTACACTAGGAGGTTATGAGATTATAGGGTGTAGTGGATGGTAGAGGTGATCAGACTACTAAGATCAGATGATTATAGTCTGAGGTAGATGAATTATAGGGTATTATAGATGGGGATGACATGGATACATGATTGATTACACATGATGTAGAGACCTAGATTTCATATTATATAGTGCTATGAAAATGTTATAGGAAAGAAAGGGACACAAATTAGAATGAACTTGTAGAGGCTAAATTACTACTAGATATAGAGGGATGATAGCCACTTTAGACAGAGTGATGAGGTCCATAGAGCAAGCCACATATTATAAGATCTTATATGAGGAGGAGGTTATACCATGAGCTTAAATGACACCATATTTTAGGGAGTACTCTATGATATGATTAATATCTATGATATCTATTCAACCAATAGAGTTAGAGAGGTTAGTGGGATAGTTACAACATGTGATGGGTCTTCAATGAGGCACACCATGATGTGAGGAGCTATTTCTGAGACTAGACACTCTGTTTGAGGGATAGGATGAGACATAGACATAGGGGATATTTTATGGATTGATTTATCGATGTATATATATTTTGAGATGTATTTTTTTGTATAGATGCATTATATATATAGTCATGATGATTGATGAAGATTCATACTATATGGTGTGGAAATTGATGGAATTTTGTTAGTTTACATGGAATTTATACATGATTGATAGATGTACTGATATATTATATCACTAGTTATTATTCCTGAATTTTTATTTATGCTAGCATGTTTTACTTTTTTTAGCATATCTATTATGGATGTATAACTTATGTATGATTGAGTGAAGTGTATGGATTTAGAATCTGACATATCTGAATTTCTTTTTTTTCCATTCTTTGCATTGGAATTCCAAAATTATTTGAGCTTTGAGTAACCTGATTTTTAATATAGAATAAAATACATTACCACCAATGATATTGAGTAATCATGATGAATGTTAATTTTTTAAGCATATGAACAAAAAGAAAGAATAATTGTGTAAAAGCAAAGTACATTATGATATAGTAAAATCATAACCATATTATTATGCATTTCATAAAATAATATTTTTTAAACATACAAAAAATAATAAGCAACAACAAAACATGAAAACAAAAGTAATTTCAAGGATTGTAACATACACAAAATAACAATGCAAGATAAGCAAGAATGACACATAATTAAACAAAGAGTAAGTCAAACAATAAAATTTGATCATAATTTACAAGGTAAAGGAAATAAATATTGAAATGGATTAAAATAGAAGGAAGGGAAATAACCAACTTAATGGTTAAGGATAAATAAATAACCAAGTGAATGGTTAGAGATAAAAAAACAAGCAATACAATAATGAAAACAAATAAAGAGCGTTGAATTTTTTTTAAATTTGTAAACAAAGACAATATAAACAATGACTAGATAATTATATCCAAGAGTGAGGATACATACTGGAAAATCAATGGAAAATCATAAGGATAAGCTAATCCATGTTGGGGAAATTGATGGTGGGAAAGATGGTGGCCAAGCTGACCCTAAAGACCCCATGTCTCTAAGCATTGCCTACATAATCCACCTTAAACAAAGTCTATGTAGGGATGTCAGGCCAGATGTAGTTCTCTAAATATGGGAAGTGATGATAGAGTAGATGATTGATGAAGCATTTGGAATGTTTTGATGAAAATTATGCTCAAGTGACCCACCCAAGAAAAATGAGTGAATGATATGGAAGATAGCTTATAATGGTAGATGTGTTGAGATTGGTGTTTTTGGAATATTTTTATGTTGGTTTTGATATAGAAAAATTGTTTTAAAAAAAAAAAAAAAAGGAATATAATAGATGTTTGTATGCTATCATGAGAAATAATGTAGGTTCACATATAGGAATAACAATCCTAAACTTTAGCATGTGATTGGATAAATTACTAATAACTGACAAAATGATAAACCTGGGAATATATAATGGATGACTTAAAAGTGATGCTCCCAAGTAACTAGGGTAATTATAAACAATGGTTTACACATGGTGCTAGAATCTTGGTTTTCACCATGTTACTTATCTAAAGTGCCAATAAACTAGTTTTCACATCTGGATGATCTATGTACACATTTTTGCTTTTTGACTTTTTTTTTTCTTTATTTTGATTTTTATATATTTTTGTTTGATTTTTTTAACCTTGGATATACCAATAACAACATATAGAATCAATTTCAAGCATAGAATATTTTAAGGTGCATGATTTTCATAGGTTCATTAAGCTCCTCTCCATCTTCTGTGGCTAGTTTTCAATCACCTGATCCATATTTAGTAATTACAATGTATGGATCTAACTAGTTAGGTTCAATTTTTTCCTTATTTTCTCTCTTAGCATTAGTGTTTTAATAGTTTTCATTGAGAAAAGGATCTTTGATTACAAATTACCTAACTGTAATATGATTATTATAGCTATAACAAAGGTGATTGGTAAACTTATAGATGGTTTAAAGTATTGAGTCATTTCTCATCCAAGAGGTTGAGTTCACTCAGGCATGAAATTTGGTATGATTCTTCATCTATTATTTGTTGTAATGGTATTCACAAAGATGGAATCTAAACCTCTATGGGAATAATAGACTCACTACCATAAATAAGGGAATAAGGGGTTGCCCCCATGGGTGTATGGATACTAGTGCGGTATGCCCAAAAGGCACGATATAACTAAGTATGCCAGTCACAACCAAATTCATTAATAACTCTCTTAATAATGTGCATAATATTTTTGTTGGTTGCCTCAGCTTGGCCATTACCTTGCAGATAATAAGGGTGGACCATCTATGTTTGATATGGTAGGTTTGGAAAATAGTCTTAATATATTTATTTTTGAAGTATTTACCATTGTCATAAATGAGGTTTGAAGGAATACCAAAGTGATAGAAAATATGGTTAAGGATAAACTTGGAAATTTGCTTTCTAGTGACATAGGTAAGTGGCATTGCCTTGACCAACTTGATAAAATACTCAGTTGTAGTTATAATATGCTTATATCCATTAGAAGAACTAGGATTTATTTTTCCAATGAGGTCTAACCCCCATGTGGAAAATGGCTAAGGTGTTGTGATAGGTTGTAAACCTTGTGAGGGGATATGGATGAGATTTTCCTATTTTTGATAAGATACACACTTTTTGACATAGGCACATATATCAGATTCCATTATTGGCCAATAATAACTGACTCAGATAAGTTTTTCACAAGGACCATACCACTTGAATGTGATCCACAAATTCCCTCATTAAGTTTTTTAATTTTTGAAGTAGACTCTTTAGAATTTAAATAGTATATAAGGGTTCCATCATAGCCTTGATAATATAGGGTATTGCCAAGGATTGTATAGCGAGATGTGCATTGAATAAAGGATTTGCATTTGTTAGAGGATAAGTTACATGGGATGGTATGGTTATGAAGGTATGTATAGATATCAGAGTACCATGGAGAAGTGAGACCAACCACCTCATAAACCTTTTCTGAATTGGGTGTATTATAAGTAGATATCCTTAAGTACTCAGCCAAAAATTTATTATGTTTTATGCTAAAATCTAGTAGGGCCAATTATTGTCATAGCATCTACTGCTCAATTGTTTATTTTTGGTACTTGTTCAAATTGGATGTACTCAAAGTATGATTTCAAGCTATCCACCATTCTCTTGTAATGGATTAGTTTATCATCATGAGCTTGGAATTCATTAGTGACTTGATTGATGATAAGCTTGGAATCACCAAAAATAAGGAGATGTTGGATTTCTAATTGAATTGCCATTTTGAGGTCTGCTATGAGACCTTCATTTTATACTATATTATTTGTATAAGGGAATTCAATCTAGAATGATTTAGGAATGCGATCCCCATCAGGTGTTACCAGCAAGATAACTTCCCCCAAGCTAGGATTTTTAAAAAAACCATCAAAGAAAAGCTTCCATACTAAGGATTTATATATAGACATGATTGCATCATCTAGGAATTATACAATGAGAGGTGCTTTGCCATTGAGTGGTGATTTTACCAATACATCTTTTATAACTTGGCCTTTGATTTATTTTTGGTTAACATAGTCTAAATCAAACTCACTAATAAGTATAACCCTCTTAGCTATCCTTCCTGTGAGAGCAATTTTTGATAAGAGATATTTAAGAGGGTTAATCTTGGAAATGATTTTTGTTTGATTGTTAAACATGTAATCTCAGAGTTTTTTAGAAGCAAAAATAACTACAAGATAATATTTTTTAATTTTAGAGTAATTTAGCTCATAGGATTTCAATGTTCTACTCAAGTAGTAGACTACTTATTCTTTCCCATCATCATGTTGTGCTAACAATGCTCTGAGTGCATATTGAGTAGTTGAGATGTACAAAAAAAAGGTTTACCTGTAATAGGTGGCATCAAAACTGATGGGTTTTGAAAGATATTGTTTTATATTATTAAATGTTTTTTCACAAGGATCAACTTCAATGCCATGCTATGAAACAATGAATCCTAATAACTTTCTTGATGTCACACCAAACATGCATTTATTTGGATTTAACCTCAAGTTATATTTTATCATATGTTTAAAAATACATCAAATCACCTGAGGATAATCTATCCTAGAATTATATTTATCTAGAATATCATATTCATAGTCTTTCATAATATCATTAAGCATGTCATAAAAAATACCTATCATTGCATATTGATATCTAACCCTAGCATTTTTTAAATCAAAATGCATCACCTAATAACAGAATGTCCCCCATGGGTTTGTAAATGCTATTTTATGTTGATCTTAAACAATAATTTTTCTTTGATTGTAACCTAAGAAACCATACATTAAAGATAAAATCTCATGGCCTACAGTTGAATCAACAATCATATGTATGTTAGGTAATGGAAAATCATCCTTTAGGCATGCTTTATTTACATCATGAAAGTTTTGCATAATCTAATCCCTTAAATTTTCTTTGACACCAATACAATTTTTGATATCTAGTCCAAGTAGTCAACGAGGCATATGAAACCAACCACCAACTATTTCTTTAGTTCTTCCTTTACTAGGAGTGAAATCTTGGGATGTATTTTATAGAGCTTCTATTTTATTGGTTTTACATCTGGATGCACCACAAGGTGGTGAGCTACTTATTTTGGATCTAATCTTGGCATATCCATATAAGACCATGCAAATACATCAAAAAAATAATGAAGCATCATTGTGAATATATCCCTTTCCTCTTGAGTGAATGATATAAAAATTTTTAGAATGTTTGAATAATCATCGATGCCGATGTTTACAGGAATTATTTCTTCAACAAGTAGATTTGATTCATTTTTATAATCTAGGGGTGGTGTAGGAAGATGAAAATCTTCATCAAAATTTTCTTATTTGGATGTAGAGGTGGAACTGATAGAGTGATGTAATTTTTGTTCCCCAAAATATGTTTGATTTGTTAGTTATATCAAAAATCATTTCTTGTGGTCACCTACTAGAATTTGATCTCTTATTTTCAAGAATTTGAATAGAGATTTAGATTCTAAAAATGATCCCATTGGATGATAGATGGATATGCAAGGTCAAGTTTTAGGATGACATTTTCATGGAAGAGGTTGGTAAGGGATAGATATTCAAAATGACTAATTATGGAACCCACCTTGTTTTCTAAAGAATCATCTTTTGACTCACTAGAAGAGTCACTTTCATAGATTGTAAGATGCACATTAAGTGGGTTAAATCCTAGACTATGATTTGACTCATTTTATTTTAGGGTTATAGGTTCAATGGCACCTTGTTAATGGAGGCCAAGACCTTTGGATTTATAATTCATTATTTTGCACATGATGGATTTTTTAATGTGATACTTATTGGTGGAAAATCAGATAGTTAATTTTTCATAATAAAGACAAAAAGAATTTGAATCATAAATATGTTCATTGGAAATAAGGCCTCCCTCAGTAAATTTCATTTGATCGAGATTATTAACCATATTTTTATCCTTTAGATGGTGTGGTCTATCATAATCATTTGGATTTGTGTGTATTATGTTTGTGTAAAAATCCTGGCTGATGTACTCATTCATGCCTCTACCAATGATTCTAAAATGGGAATAAATAGATGAGGATGATTTATTGGTGGATGGTGATTTGGATGTTTTCTCAATAGAAGGATTATTTGAAGCTTGCTCAATGGATGGTTGATTTGAAGCTTTCTTAGATAATGTATTTGAAGCTTGTTCATATGGTTGGTTAGATGTTTTGTTGGTTAATTCTTTTTCCATGGATACGAAGGGATTTGGTGTATTAATCCAACCACTAAGGAGAGGTGTTATAAATAAGTTTTTAAGATTGACATAGTTTTCAAATGAAGTATAATCCTCAACATTGCTAAAATCATCATATGTGATTGGTAGATAGTTTGATTTTTGATATTTACCTTCCAATATCTTGCAATATTATAAGGGATGAGGATCACCTTATATAGTTACTTCCATTCCAATTGGGAGAATTTTAAATATTGGTGAAGAGTGGATGGGATGGCATTCATAGAATGAATCCATGGATGTCCAATGAATAGATTGTATGTTAAATTAAGATCAAGAACATGAACAAGAGTTTCCTTATGACAGACCCTACCCTCAAAGGAAGATGGATTATGTCGACAGACTAATGCTCATTATTAGCATATGCCTTTATGCTTATGATGTTTACTTCTAATGTTGTTATTAGATACCTGAGATGTTTTATGAGTCTTAATGTATATAAATTAAGGGCTGAACTATTATCTATAAAAAACCTTTTAACCTTGTGCCTAAAAATAGTAACCTATATATACAATGGGAGGTTATGATCTGAACCTAAAGGAGGAACATCTAAATTATCAAATTTAACTTGATTATTTGTTAAAAAAGAACTTGTTAACGCTTGGAAATTTTTAGGATTAATATATTGAGGGACATTAGACTCTTGGATAATTTTATACAAAATATATTTATATATAGGTGAGGTCTTGAGAAGAAATAAAATTGAGATATTCACTGGTGTTTTCTCAAGATGGTCAATAACGTTGTACTTATGTTCAACATTAGAGGGAGATGCACTCAATATGGTAAGCTTTATGCATCTTATGGTGATGGCACATTCATATTTTGGTGAAGTGATAATGTTAACATGTCTATGCACCATATCAACACTATTGATTATGGAATCAAATTGATGACTATCTTGATTAACATTACTTGATTCTAGTTGTTCTTGTTTTTGCTTACCTTTACCTTTTTCATGATTAGGGAATGGGTCTTGGTATATCCCTACTTTATGGTTATTATATTTTTAGATGATGGGTTTTTAATTTCTATGTCACCTCTATCAATGAGGTCTTGAAAATAGTGTTTTAAGCACATACACTAATTTCTTGAATGCCCTCTAATCTGATGGTATTCATAGTATTCATCCTTTTTATACCAATTTGGGAACATTTTCTTCAAAGGGTTTTGTGTTTGGATATATAATCATGTTCACAAGAGCTAATTTTTGGAAAAAATTATCATAAGAGTCACCCAATTGAGTAAACTTACATTTAGGTCTCCCTTGTTTTAGTTGTTCACCAAGAATTGTAATGATGTGAGTTGATTGGTTGTATGTTTGTGTTCATGGGTTCTGAATCTATTTTACATCGATTACACTATCTCTAACAAGATTTTTATTCTTGTCAAATAATTCTGGTTTGTCTATTGGTTTCAAGGAAATGTTATTATTTGGTTTAAATTTTTTTATTGCACCTCTAATAATCAGAGTAATTTCCACTTGAATTCGCTTTTCAATAATCTCATAAAAATATCTTGGGCAAAGAAGTAACAAGTGATGTCCCAAATCTGAGTTTAAGTTGTTCATAAAAATGTCCACTAGCTCTATTTCAATAAATAACCATGTTAAATGACTTGGTATTACTCACCATATCTAGAGGAAGGAAGCGAACGTTTTTGCCATTTCATTGCTTAGTGTTGTGAAAAGCTAGAGTGGTCAAGTATTTTTCAAAATTGTAAGAGAAGTATTGAACAAAATTTTTAGAGAAGGCTTCAAAAGTGAAGAAAGATCATTTTGGAAGTCATGAGAACCATTCAAGGGCTTGACCTCTGAGACTTCATGGAAATAAATGCAATAAAATTTTGTTACTATAAGTAATGTCTTCACATGCATGATAGAAGTCAGATAAATGTTCCCTAGGATATCCTTTACCTTTATAATTATCAAATTTTAGGAGTTCAAAATATTTGGAAAAAGGCATAGTCATTTTAATCACATCATATGGATATGAACAAATTTCTTTGAGCTTAAATTATTTTTGTTGATTATAAGAGCCATCTTGCAAGCATTGAAATCTATCCTTTATATTTTGCAATTTTTACATGAGATAAGGGGATCGTTGGTCCATTTGACTTAATGAATTAGGTGGTTGACTTGCGAAGTGATTTGTGTTTGGGGAGTGTGTTGATTAAAATTGTTTGGAGTTTGATTGTTAAAGTTGATGTTTTGAGGATGTGAAAAGGTATTAGGGTTATAACCAAGGTTTTGATTTGTATTGGAACCAAAATTTGTTTGACTTAAATTTGGGTTAAAACAAAAATTAGTTTGATTTAGGTTTGGATTAAAACCAAGATTAGGGTTTTGCATAAAGTTTGAAGTTATTTGATTTGGATTTGGGTTGAAACTTGGTGTTGACCATTTTTGGCCCAACAGGCCAAAAATTGGTCCCCTCCCTTTTTCATGCTATTTTGAGCCAGTACATTTTGATTTTGCACAAGTCTTGAAAATTTCTACAGACTTTACAGGTTTTCTACGGACTCTGTAGGTGCATTTCTATGGACTCTACAGAGATTGGATTTCTACGGACTCAACAGTGAAGTTTATACATACTCTATAGGTTTTCTACAGACTTCATAGGGACTTCTACAAACTCTGTAGGTGTAGTCTTTTGACAGATGAAGAACCAGTTGAGAGACTTCAAGGTTTTACAAAGCTTCTTTAGACTCTTGTCTGAAGAAATTCATAAGGAAAGAGAGCTCAAATGGTTCAAAGATGCTTTTTCTTAAGGTTGGAAGAGTGGTTCAACGACATAATCTTTCCAAAAGTTAGCATCTTTGAACCATTAAACCGGTTCAATGCCTTGGTTCAAAGCCTTGGTTCAATCGGTGAAGTTCATCACTTTGGTTCAATCAAATGGTTCATCATCTTGGTTTAACGCATTGGTTCAATGTTTCAGTTCAATCAGATGGTTCAATCACTCGGTTCACTCAATTGATTCATCAGCTTGGTTCAATGTGTTGGTTCAATGCCTTGATTTAATCAACAAAGTTCAACAAAAAGTTCATCAGCAAAATTCAAAGGCTCAGCTCAATTCAAACGATTCAATGAGCTTGGTTCAACGCTCAGTTTAATGCCTTGGTTCAATGTCTGCTTGAACCATTGAACCAGTTCAATCAATTGGTTCAACGGTTGGTTCAAAGGAGCATTTCAACCAAAAAATTTCAAGCCTCTCAAAGGACAAGTGCCCTTGTGGAGGGTAGTTCTAGGTTCAAGAGCCCTTGCAGAGGGCAGGGAACACTTCTAAAAAGGCCACAAAGAGAAAGATGCAAAGGTAAGATCTTTCAAAATTTTGTTAAGGCAAAAGGCATAATTCCTTCAAACTTTTTGTCTAAAGGAATTCATTTAAACAAAAAGTTTGAAGGAATTTGGAAATACTGCAAACAAAAATCCCAAAGAAAAGACTAAGGCATGGAATGGATTCTTTCAGACTTTTTTCCTAAAGGAATTCCTTTGGACAAAAAGTCTAAATAAATTCAGAAGAATGCCATGGAAAGAAAGCTGAGAAAATTCTGAAGGAAAGTAAAGCGGCAGAAACATTTCTTGTGGACTTTTTATTTGTGGGAAAATTATCCATGAAAAAAGCCTGAAGGAGCAACCAGCCTGAAGCAAGAAACCCACCTGAAGGGTATGTGCCCTTGCAGAGGGCTCTCACCGAGGAAAAAGACTTGTCTCAAGAAGCTGAAGGGTCACTTCTCCTTCGAGAAGGATTGATAAAATAAGTCCACAGAAAAGGCTGAAGCAAGAAAGCCAAGGAAAATCTAAAGGGTGACGGGCTCGTAAACATCAATTTTACACCAAGAAAAGCCAGAGCACAAAAGGTGCCAAGTGGTGAATGCAGAAGGATTTGACATGCTTTTCTAGAAGTAGCAAAAGCCACCACATGTCCCTTGCAAAGCTCGGTAGAAGCTGATAGATGTCAACATCTGTAGTCTCTCCCTTTTTTCCCATGAGAACTATGGTGGGCCCTAAATGAATTGCTAAAGGGAGCAGAAGCCACCACGTGTCCTCTTCTATAGTTCAGAGGGTGCCTAAAGCTTCTATGAGTCAAATAGATGCTGCCACATGTCCCACCCATTTCACAACAGAACATGCCATGTGTCACTTATTTGAAATCAATGAAAAGTGGCCAAGGCAAGTAGGAGGAGCCCAAGGAATGCCGTGACCTACCAAAAGATAGCCTCGAGGGCTAGAGGAACTAGGATGAGACAAAGCGTAAGAAAAGACAAAGCAGTCCAAGTGGCGAGGAGAGGCGAGTTATTGCTAGATGGTCATCAAATGGTGCAAACAGTGAGTGGCACTGCCTACTTTCTCCATTTGACATTTATGAGGGGACAAACTATAGTTTTTTTGTAGGAAAAGAGGCACAGCCCATGCTCTCAAATGCCAAAGTCAAGATCGGTGATTACACAACATGGTTCTAATAGGCCTTTTCCAGAAGAATGACATCAGCAATAGTGACTTCCTCTTCTTGATGCTCTCAGCACACATGGGCCAACCAAAAAAAGTGCCAAAGTCTTTTCCAAGAAGCTCTAAGTTCTCTTCCTCTTTTTATATATTTTAAAACTTCTCATTGGAGAAGGATCCATCTCTCAGCCTTAAGGCAAAACTCTACCCAAAAATCTCTCAGGCTTGTAAGGCAGAGCTCTGCCAGATTTTACCTTGAATCGGGATTCAGCATTTTTACCTCTATCTGGACTTGTAGTTTAAAGCATATGTCTATGTTTTATTTTGTGTTAAGTCATTGTCTTTGATGCTTTTCATAGAATGACTCTAGCATGTCTAGTGCATTGTGAGTTTTCTTTTCTACAAGTCTGCCAGAAGTGTCTACAACAAGAATATAGGTGCATGTGAATAGGCTATCAAAGTGTGTCTCAGAACACCTTTTGATAGTTCCTTCCTCCCTGTATCTCCATGGACCCCTGAATCACTAACACAAGAGAGTTTTCCCACATCATATGAAGCGTATGGGTGCTTTTTCTTGGTGAAAAGTGTATGTTCAGGCCTGAGTGGATCAAATCTTTTTTGGTGTATCACCTTTTCATTTTTTAGGCTTAGGTTCTATTTTCAGCATCTCTCCCCCTTTTCATCCCCCCTTTTTCATTTATTTGTTAGCAGTAGGAGAAACTAGGGCCTAAAAGATACATCAAAGGGAGCTAGCCCTTATCTAGAAACTCTCCCCTCTAGCTTTGCCAGTCCCACAGGTGAGAGGGGAGTTTCCATTTTGACATGTGGAAGATAGGAGCTCAACCTCCTACCCTGGGTGCAATCTTTTGTGTCAACAATTTTTGGCATGCCCGTTGGGACCAACTAGGACAAGTTTTGTCCAAAGGGTTGAAGAATTTTTGGTGTGTTCTAAAACCAACTAGCCTTTAGAGGCTTTTGCATCAACACCAATGGTGACTCCGAGTTGAATCAACTGGTTAAGTAGTCCAGGTGCCATCAAAAAATCACATTTTTGTTTAACTTTGGTGGAGCTCAAGTTATTATGGAACCCCCTCAAACTCCAGCGTTACTTCCTTCATTGTTGAAGGGTGACCAGGAAAGCTGTTTGAGGTGATTCCATGAATATTTTGAGCTTGATCAAAACATATGAAGAAATACAAAGTACATGGTCCTAAGCAATGGATTATACATGCCAAAATGTGCCTTCATTTGAAATAGCTCTTCCTATGCATCAACAGACCTTTCCTAGTCTTCCTCAACTCCCTCAGGTCACTAATCCTGATGGCATGCTCTTGACTTGGAGTGAAATAGTGGAATCATGGGGTAGGAAAAAAGAGGAGCAAAGTTTTTCTCAAAACCTTAAAAAGGATGAACCTAATCCTAATCACCACGATGATTCCTATGATCTCCAAGAAGACATAGCTAGGAGAATTGCAGAGTTGGAATCTAGAGAGAGATTCCTTAGCCAATGTGTGATGGATGGTTCAGACCCAATGGCACATTTCATGTCTGAACACACCCCATCTACACAATTCTAAGAGAACTATTAGGCCACACCTGATATTGATGAAGTGCCGACCAAGTGGAAGGAGGAGAATCATTTAATTCTTGCTCAAGGATTGCCTCCTCTTCCACACAATTTTTTCACTCCACCCCTTCTCAAGGAGGAACCTATTTTGTAGGAGGAAAGTGAGGAGAAGAAGATCCAATCTACAATTTCCCAGAAGGCTATCATGGATGTTAAAAAATATGAAATCATCATGGAGGCTTCTTTTGAAGACAATATCAGCAGTGGAGAAGACTCAGGTCACACATACATGCAGATGTTCCAGCAATACAAGGAGGAACACAAGCATGGTGAGCTCTCTTCCCCCTTGTTCGATGAAGTTCCTTGTTACTTCGATGAGGAAGATGACCATGCCAAGGATCCTGAATTGGAGGAGGATTAGGAGAATATCTTTGAACATCTAGAGATCTTGATCTTTGAGGAGGAAAAGGAGAGGCTGGTTCACCTTGAGGAAAGCCTTGAAGGAGAAAACTTTGAACAAAGAGGTGATGTTCTATGGGATGAACAATCGATTTGTGATTCCATTTTAGACATCACAATAGTCACCCTTCTTCAAGAAGGCCAAGAGGAAGCAAAAGATGAGTTTGACAGGGTTTTTAATGAAGTAGAAGGAAACAGATCAAATTATGAGGCATTACAAGGGGATCATGCAGAACAAAGGGCTTATGGTGATGAGCCAACAACCACATATTTCTTGGTGAAATGCACCAACATAAAAGACCAGCATTCAACAAGCTTCCAAGAATAAGTAAAGTATGTATATGTTGGAAGCATGTTTGAATCTGATCCACTCAGATGCAAGCCAATCCAGGTGACAGGCAAGAGGATCAGGTCACCAACTCTCTACTTCATTCAGCCACTTGTCTGGCACCATAAGTCTTCTTGCCAAGAAGGGGACTTAAGAAGTTTTCCCTTTGATCCAGGAGGGAGGCAAATATTCCTAGTTATCTATATATAGTAGTTTGCTTTCAATTTCTTTTTTTGCTTTCCCTAAGTGCAGTTTGCACAGGTAGTGTTTTTAGCCTTGTGTGTGTTTTCCTTTGTGTTTGGGGTAAAAATCTTCACGTTTGATTCTTGGATCTTTTAGGGTTGTTGCTAACTTTGTTCAAGCTGCATCTGACTCCATGCCCAATGGACTTAAAGGCAACTGGTCTCTAAGCATAACAGACATGCTTCCCCTAGGAGTCACCAATTTGTTGACCATTTTTGGCCCAACAGGCCAAAAATTGGTCCCCCCCTTTTTCATGTTGTTTTGAGCTAGTACATTTTGATTTTACATGAGTCTTGCAAATTTCTATAGACTCTGCAGGTTTTATACGGACTCTGCAGGTCTATTTCTACAGACACTGCAAAGCTTGGATTTCTACGGACTCAGCAGTGAAGTTTCTACAGACTCTACAAGTTTTTTACAAACTTCACAGGGACTTCTACGAACTCTACAGGTGTAGTATTTTGGCAGATGAAGAACCAGTTCAGAGAGTGCAAGGTTTTACAAAGCTTCTTCGGACTCTTGTCTGAAGAAATTCATAAGGAAAGAGAGCTCAAATTGTTCAAAGACACTTTTTCTTAAGTTTGGAAGAGAGGTTCAATGACATAATCTTTCCAAAAGTTTGCATCTTTGAACTATTGAACCATTAAACCAGTTCAACGCCTTGGTTCAATCAACAAAGTTCATCACTTTGGTTCAATCAAATAATTCATTGACTTGGTTCAATGTTTCAATTCAATCAGATGGTTCAATCACTCAGTTCACTCAGTCAATTCATCAGCTTGGTTCAATGCATTGGTTCAACGCCTTGGTTTAATTGGCAAAGTTCAACAAAAAGTTCATTAGCAAAATTCAAAGGCTCAACTTAATTAAAATGGCTTAACGAGCTTGGTTCAATGCTCGGTTCAATGCCTTGGTTCAACGTCCGCTTGAACCATTGAATTGGTTCAACGGTTGGTTCAAAGGAGTGTTTCAACCAAAAAAGTTCAAGCCTCCCAAAGGACAAGTGCCCTTATAGAGGCCAGTTTTAGGTTCAAGAGCCCTTGCGGAGGGCAGGAAACACTTCCGAAAAGGCCACAAAAAAAAAGATGCAAAGGTAAGATCTTTCAAAAAATTTTTAAGGCAAAAGGCATAATTCCTTCCAAACGAAAAGTTTGAAGGAATTTGGAAAAACTGCAAACAAAAATCCTGAAGAAAAGACTAAGGCATTGAATGGATTCTTTCAGACTTTTGTCTGAAGGAATTCCTTCAGAAAAAAAGTCTGAAGAAATTTGGAAGAATGCCATGGAAAGAAAGTTGAGAAAATTCTGAAGGAAAGCAAAGTGATAGAAACATTTCTTGTGGACTTTTTGTCTGCAGGAAAATGTTCCATGAAAAAGGCCCGAAGGAGCAACCAACCTGAAGCAAGAAACCTGCCCAAAGGGTATGTGCCCTTGCAGAGGGTTCTCACCGAGGAAAAGGACTTTTCTCAAGAAGCTAAAGGGTTACTTCCCCTTCAGGAAAGATCAACAAAAGAAGTCCATAGAAAAGGCCAAAGCAAGATAGCTGAGGAAAATCTAAAGGGTGACGAGCCTGCAAATGCCAATTTTACACTAGGAAAAGCTAGAGGATGGAAGGCGCCAAGTGGCGAATGCAAAAAGATTTGACATGATTTTTTAGTAGTAGAAGCCACCATGTGTCCCCTATAAAGCTCGCTAGAAGCTGACAGATGTAAACATCCATGATCTCTCCCTTTTGTCTCGCAAGAACTATGGTGGGCCTCAGACAAATTGCTAAAGGAAGTAGAAGCCACCACGTGTCCTCTTCTGTAAGACCTTCAAAGGGTGCCTAAAGCTTGTATGAGTCAAGCGGATGCTGCCACATGTCTTGCTCATTTCACAATAAAATGTGCCACGTGTCACTTATTTGAAATCAGCGAAAAGTGGCCAAGGCAAGCAAGAGGAGCCCAAGGAATGTCGTGACCTGTTAGGAGATAGCCCCGAGGGCTGGAGGAACCAGGATGAGACAAAGCATAGGAAAAGACAAAGCAGTCTAAGTGGTGAGGAGAGGTGAGTTATTGCTAGATGGTCATCAAATGGTGTAAATAGTGAGTGGCACGACCTGCTTTCTCCATTTGACATTTATGAGGGGACAAATCATAGTCTATTTGTAGGAAAAGAGGTGCAGCTCGTGCTCTCAAATGCTAAAGTCAAGATCAAAAATTACACAACATGGTTCCAGTAGGCCTTTTCTAGAAGAATGACATTAGTAACAATGACTTCCTCTTCTCGATGCTCTCAGTGCACATGGGCCAACCAAAAAGAGGGCCAAAGTCTTTTCCAGGAAGCACCAAGTTCTCTTCCTCTTTCTATATATTGTAAAACTTCTCATTGGAGAAGGATCCATCTCTCAGCCTTAAGGCAAAACTCTGCCAAAAAATTTCTCGGGCTTGTAAGGCAAAGCTCTGTCAGATTTTACATTGAATCAGGATTTAGCATTTTTACCTCTATTTGGACTTTCACTTTAAAGCATATGTCTGTGTTTTCTTTTGTGTTAAGTCATTGTCTTTGATGTTTTTCACATAATGACTCCAACATGTCTAGTGCATTGTGAGTTTTCTTTTCTGTAGGTCTACCAAAAGTGTCTATAGCAGGAATATAGGTGCCTGTGAATAGGCTATCAAAGTGTCTTAGAACACCTTTTGATAGTTCCTTCCTCCCTGTATCTCCATGGACCCCTGACTCACTGACACAGGAGAGTTTTCCCACATTAGATGAAGCGTATGGGTGCTTTTTCTTGGTGAAAAGTGTATGTTCAGGCCTGAGTGGATCAAATCTTTTCTGGTGTATCACCTTTTCATTTTTTAGGCTTAGGTTCTATTTTCAGCATCTCTCCCCCTTTTCATCCCCCCTTTTTCATTTATTTGTTAGCAGTTTGAGAAACCAGGGCCTAAAAGATACATCAGAGGGAGCTAGCCCTTATCTAGAGACTCTCCCCTCCAGCTTCACCGGTCCCACAAGCGAGAGGGGAGTTTCCATTTTGACGTGTGGAAGGCAGGAGCTCAGCGTCCTACCCTGGGTGCAATCTTCTGCGTCAAAACTTAGATTGTTTGATGTATTGGTGTTGAAGGTCATGGGATTAGGATTGGTGTTTTAACCAAAAATTGTTTGGTTAAACAAACTTAAATTATTTTTTTGTGGAACCATGTTGGAGTTTGAATTAAACTGATTAAAACCTAGGTTTGAGTTAGTTTGGTTTTAATTTTGGATTGGGTTATTTTGGTTTTGGTTAAAGTTTAAGCTAGAATTTGTGGTTGGACCATTGAAGTTAATGTTGGAATTAGATTGTGTTTAGTTTTGGTTTGATTTGGTGTTAGGATTTAGGGTAGAATTAAATAAAAGATTTGGATTAGATTTAAATTGATTTGGAGTTGGATTGGGATTTTGATTAGATGGAACTGATCCAAGTAATAACTAAATTGGTACACTATGATTTAAATTTAGATTGTTAAATGTGCATGAGGCATCATTCAAACTAGGATTTGATGATTGATTGGGAAAGATAGAATGAGTATTCAAGATTTTATTTGGATTGAATATGATTGATAATATTTAAAAGCTCTGATTAGGATTGATTAATGAGTTTGAATGAAGATTCAAATTTAGATTAATTTGATTATAACCTTGAGAATTTGTGTACATACTCAAATTTGGTGTAATCAAATTTTGATTGATTAAACTTGAATTATATGGGAGACCCATATTCAAGTTTAGATGATTTTATTACATGATGGGTAAAATTAAAATAAGATTCAAGTTTTGATTGGTGGGGTGCATGATTGAAGAGTTTAAAAGTATATTCAAACTCAAATTATTTGGATAGTGTTGTGAAAGTAAATTTGTATTTACATTCATATTGGGATTAAAAAAAGTATTATTTGTTTGATGAGATTGAAAGTTCATAATCTCTTGTTTTCCTTGAGTTACATGAATTTCCATGGAAAAACAATGTCTAGTTTGGGATGACTCTTCACGTGAAATAGTTTTCGCTTTATCTTGAAAAACTTGGGAATGAGATTGTGAGGAAGGAATGAGATAATTGATATCTTATAAATAACCTTGTGAGATTTGTTGATTGGAATTGAAAGATGAAGGCTCTTTGTTTGAAATCAAATATTATAAATTATGTACATCAAAATTAGATGGGAACTTTACTCCAAAGCCCAAAACTCAAAGCAATACTTCATTTTTGTTGGACATGATATAATTATCTAAGGAAGGTGGAGGTTGGATAGCTTTGGGGCTAACCTCATCTTAGAAAACCCCTCCTTCATCTTCTTTAAGCTAGGTTATTTCATGTATCTCTACATGATGCTCTTGACTAGGGAATTGAAAGGGGACATTGCTAAAAGGCTCTTCCCTTACATTGGGAGGATTTAACATGGCTATTTTACAAGTAATAGGCATGTTTAAGAAAAATAAAAATGACTCAAAGAGAAAGGATGTTCTAAATTAACTATACAAACCAAAAAGTTAACTAAAAAACTTGAATTCTTGAACCATTTATTTTAAGTTTTTGATATGAAGACTTGATTTCAGCATGTGATTTGAACTTAGAAGAACTAGTTTTCAAACAAGGGATTTTTAGTACGTGTTAGATGCAAGGAAATAAAAAATAAAATTCCTATTCTAAACAATCAAGAAATTGTACATAATGGGTGAAAAACTAGGATGAGGGTCATGAAAAATTGTTGGGCCTTCTGATGTCACTGACTCACTCATACTCTGAGTTGTAGCCTAATATTTCAAGGCACTAACCATAGAGTATCCTACCATTTATATGGCCCACTAAGTCTGATTTTGAAGGTGTGTGGAAGGTAG
Organism: Torreya grandis; assembly: GCA_037957365.1. Lineage (NCBI taxonomy): Eukaryota > Viridiplantae > Streptophyta > Pinopsida > Cupressales > Taxaceae > Torreya > Torreya grandis. The sequence goes on along the minus strand of JARHVA010001695.1, from coordinate 1,003,586 downwards.
CTTCTCAGTGCTAACCACTAACCGAGGCACCAAAGTCAAATGACAAAGGAGGTTATCATAGGCTTAAATTTTAAACAAGCTTATCTAGGGGGTAAAAACCATAAAAAAATATAGATAAATTAGATGCACACTATTGGGTCTTGTTTCAAAGTGCCCAATACAGTCATAAGAGTCTCAATGTGTTGATAATTTAGAAATATCATATTTCAAGGTAGTTGTTGAAACCCAAGGTATTGGAGCATTAAAACCCCTCACATTATGGTGTGCTTAATACACATAAGTGCTTAGGCAATTGAAATAGTTAGATCTTGATTTATATACCCCATCAATTAATGGGGTTTGACCTACTACATGGTTGTGAAATCTATAATCAATGGAGCCCCTAAAAACAAAATTAAAAATATTAAGTATTCATTTCTGATTTTTGAGTATCATCACCAATGTGATGCCAAGGAAGGAACATACACAAGCACTACTTGGGTAACACAAAAAAATATGGAAATGTTTCTGATTCTCAAGTATCATCACTAATGTGATGCCAAGGGAAGATCATACATAATTTTTTACAATCACAAACATAATGCTGAAATAAAATATGATGTAATTACTAAAAATAAAATTTTGAAATCAAGATTGAAAGTGTTAGTAAAAGAAAATTGGCTCTTTATTTATCCTTTTTGCTTATTATCTTTGACAAGCATTCTACAAATAAGTTGTTAAATTTTTTACTTAGGCTTGAAGTAAGATAACATGTAATAAAAAAAGTAAAAACTATGAAAACAAACTGAAAAACACCTCTCTTTAATAAAATGATAGTTACACAAAAAGATAAGAAAGAAAAATTATGATAAGATAAACATAAGAAAAGATAAAGTAAAAAAAGCAAAAAAAAAAACAAATATGTGCTCATAGAATGATTTTACTGCCCAAAATAATGAATTTATTGCCCATAGAAATGAATTCGTTACTAGAAATGACAAATTCATTGATAAGAATAATGAATTTGTTACCAAAAAGATGATTTCACTACCAAAAAGGATGATTTTGCTAGTCAAAATGATAAATTAACTACTGAGAATGATGAATTCATTATTGAACATGAAGAAAACATAGAATTACTAACAAAACAATTTCACTATGTAGCTGAACAAATTCACTATTTAGGTCTATAATTTTGCTATTGATGCTCTTGGATTTGCTGTTACACAGTGGGCATATAAAATCAAATATAAAATACCTGATAGTAACTTGTATCTTATACCAACACTTAAAAAGACAAGATTAAATGCATATGTAAACATAAACAACAAAAATCAAATGAGGAAATGCTTCCTAAATACAAATATTATGATCAAAAGATGAAAAAGATGAGGGGAGGTCCCACCGGACATGCCAAAAATGTGTGAACTAAATTTATAAATGCTAAGAAAATAAACTAATCTTAATCTAAGCTAAATTCAACCTAAAATAGATAAACAAACAAAGAAAACCAAAAAACACAAACTTTATGCTTTAAATGTGCAAGCTTTCTCCATTGTGATGTAAACTTTATTTACTATTAAAAAATGTGGTGCTCACTCATCCAATGCAAAGGAGAACGGGAAATATTTTTGGTGAAAAATGTATTTTGTATGCTTTGATTCACTTGGATTCACTTGTGAATAGAACTTTGTTAGCATAAGTCTAGATTTTGATCTTTGAAAATGAAGTTTTTCAAGTTCATTTATAGATTTTTGGAGGAGGATTCAATAATAGAGGATTATTTGTATTTATTAAATGATCCAAATAATTAATAGTGGCTAATGAGTCCTCACCCATGAAGACGAAGACCATTTCAAATGATTGAAAGAAGCATGGGATTGGCTAGCTGAGTCAATAAGAATAAGTCAAACTTCTTGATAACTTAGAGGATGAGTCATAGGAAGTTGAGAAAGTTGTGGGTTTACTTGGGATGAGGTAGAAAAGGGTGGAAGATGTTTTGATGAGGTATAAAATCTATATTTTATATTTAAAATAATTATTTAAAGTGTGCAAAATTGGCTAATTTAACTTATTCAATTATTTGAATTTAGAGGGAGATGTGATAAATTATTTTAATAAGAATTAATAATATGTTTTAGGTGTATTTTGACACTAAATGAAATTTAAGTGTCTACAGGTCGTATCCAAAAATAGTTTTAGATTATATTCTTGATCTTGAACATGCATAGTCACATCTTTTGTTAATTTCCAATTTTAGATATATGAAAGGGTAAAAAAAATCTATGTGAGGTAAGTATATATATTCTTAGTATTTTGTAAAAATAGTAGTATTCCATATTTATCAATTATCAAAATCATAATTATTAATTATTATACATATTTAACATTTTGACACCTATACAGTCTTACATTTATAATCATAAAACATTTTTTAAATAAAAAAATGAGGTAAATAATTAAAATGAACTAAAAGCCATAATAAAATAATAAAAATAATAATCACAAAGTCATAATGTCATTATTTAACCCCATACATTAGGGTCATCACCTTCATACATTGTCTCCTAGCCTTGATTCTAACCTTTAGTAACATTGTCTTCAAATATATTATCCTTCAAACCTCCCCAACTATCCCCAATGTCAACACCTATGATTCATGAAGTAGTTTGGGCCTAAGAAGAATCCCCTAATTGATAAAAAACTTAGTATCCATGGTTAACCTATTCATAGCTAATAACATTTTCCCACTTACCATCAGGGATGATATCATGCTTTTCCTACACAAAACCCAATGAATACAATGTTAAAACTATCATAAATAAAGCCATATAAAACAAAATTATGTATAAATATATTTTTGAAATCAATTTAAATAAGGTACCTCTTTTAATGGGACTCCATTTATTTCCATTTCATTTTTTAGGGATATATACCCGTAAGTATAAATGTAGTTCTTCTACCAAGGTTGGATATGCTTGTCATAATCCTCCTCTTATTATAAAAATGTAAAATAATATTTAATTATATTTTTATTAAATAAAATAAAATAAAATATTTTTAATGGAAAAAAATTATAACTATGATATCATGAATTGAATGCATGCTCCTTTGAAACTCATAAGACCTATGAAATTCATCACCTTTTTCACCTCTTGCATTCTAGAATTTGTAGCTTATTTTTACTAGATCTATTGATTCATAAGATGAATAATATTAAAATAGTAAATTATCTTCTTCCATGATTTAGGTTGGCAATGATCAGGCATGAAAAAAATTAAAAAGTACAAACTTAGTTAGTACAACATTTAAGAAAAATTTAGACCCATAATTTTGAAATAAAAAACATTAAATAAAAGAAGACTAGATCATAAAAAAAATTACCTCCCAAGACTCCTCTAATATGCATATGGGAAATTATATTTCAGTGATATTTTTAGGTTATATATATCTCGTCGTAGGTATTTAGTGGAATATGTTTCTATCTAGCCCATATTTTAAGAAAATAAGTTAGAATGTAAAAATATAATGTTGTAAAATGTTACATAGTTATTCAAATTAATTATTATTAAGATTGTTTTTTAAATTATTCTCATCCAATAGTTTACCATGTGAATCTCAAATTTCCTTCACTTCTTTTTTTTTGGGGTAACTTTGGATATAATACATCAATATATTATTCAACTGCCTTTTTCGTTAGAATGCTCAAGGGTTTTTTGCAATGCTTGCATAATGATTTTTAAAATATTTCATTGCTTGGAAATATAAACTTTACTAAAGATAAATTCAAAATATCCTTTTAATTTAAAAAATAGTAATAGAAAATTTTGATATATAATTTTAATTTAAAACATATTAATATACTTGTCATTTTTTTTAGGGTACACATCCATGAATACATCTAAAAGGATGGTTTTATTCTTATTGCCACAATAAGATCTTGTATACCTCTCTCAATGAACCCATAAAGTTATCTATATAGGTCACTTTTGAATCCTCTCTCTGTGTATAACATTAAAAAAATTAAGACACATAATTTTTAAATTTACAACATTTTTAATAAACATTAGAGAAAATATGACTATGTCAGATTACAAAATTTACCTCCAAAGAGGTCTCCAATATGTATATGGGAAATTATATTTCTTTGATATTTTGAGGTGATATCTCTCATCATAGGAATTCAATGGAGTATGTTTCTATCCAACATTTATTGTTAAAAAACAAGTTAGAATACAAAAACATAATGTAACTTCAAGTAATACATAATCATTCAAATTATTTGTTTCAAAAAAAATTACTTGCATCCAATAGTTTAACATAAGCATCTCCAATTTCCTTCACATATGTTTTTTGGGAATTCTAGATAGAAGACATCAATATATTATTTTGTCGCCTTATTCATTAGAATTCTCAAGATTTTTTTCAATGTTTGCATAAAAAAATATATTTCACGACTTATAAATATAAACCATAGTACAAGATAAATTTAAAAATACTTTTAATTTAAAAAATAATAAAAATAATTTAACTTAAAACATATTAATAAACATATTTCCCCTAAATTTACCTAATTTACCATATTTTTGGTTTTTGTTAAATTTTCCTTAAGTTTTAAAGTTTCTCCAATTTAACCTAAGCTATATTATTTTTCATAAATCAATCACAATTCCCCTAATTTTTACAATTTCTATTAAATTTTTCAAATTATCCATAATTTTTTGTATTTTTTATGAATTTGTTGAATTTCTTTTAAATTATTGAAATTTTAGTAATTTAACCTAATATTTGATAATATAACATAATATTTTCATATTTTATCTATTTTTTTGAAAATTTTACTAGTTCACCATTTCCCTTAATTTTTGGTATGTACCATTTTTTTTTAATTTTATCTAATTTAAACTAATAATTAGATTTTATTTCCAATTTTCCATAATTAATCTAACTTACCCCATTCCTTTATATTTTTGCCATATGCCCTAATTTTTAAATTTGCATTTTATATCCTTAATTTTGCATATTTTTTGGAAAATTTTCAAAATTTGTTGATCTTTTCCTAAATTTCAAATTATCTTCAATTTAACCTAAGTTATATAATTTTTCATAAATGATTTAAAATTTCTAAAAAATTATCTAATTACCCTTGACTTTTTTTAATTATCCCTAAATTTGTCAAATTAACCTTAATTTTGTTGAATTGGCCCTAAATTTATCAAATTACCCTATGTTTTCTAATTTAATTTGATAATTTTATTAAATACACTATTTTTTTTAAAATTCTAAAATTATTCCAATTATCATTATTTATATAAATATAATGGTGTATCAATTCATGTTGTTTCAAAACTTTATCATCCCTGATATACGTTTCACGTAGAGGATTTTTTTTTTAAATGTTTGAAGACACATACTTTTTGGTTATGGGAAAACATGTGGAAAATACATTGATATCTTCTTTCATTATGAATTAAATTTATTTTGAGTTAGGTGATATAAACAAGTATAAAACTATTAAAAATTAGATTGCACAATATATGGTGTAAACTACACAAATCTAAATGCTATTAAAGAATTGATTGCACTCACTATTATGATTTACTTACTCCTTGTTTGTGTAAAATTGTCTAAAATAGTATGTGTAAGCTTTGTGACTATTCAACTCAATAAATTGACTTTCATAATGTACTAGGGATATCAATAAAGACTAGACACATGTGGTAACTAGTTCTATTTATTATTTTCCAGAATTGTCTCTACATAATTTTTTGGTCTATTATGCCATAAATCACTACACCTATCTAAAAAGTTAATTTTTTGACCTTACTCATATGCACAAATTCAAAAATTATCTTCCTTTGCCTTGAAAAGATAGCTTCAATTTTAACTCTTTCTTAACCTAAAAAAAATATTATAAAGATGGGTTGGACAAATCTAACCACACCCTGATGAGTGGTTGAGCATTTACTACATTCCAATACTCCAAAGAGGGATCAAAAGACATGTAGTTCTCCCACCTATGTGTATGTGTGTTCAATAGTGTTTCATTGAAATTCAATGTATAATTTTGGTTTTCGACACTTGAAAATATGAAACTTTGACTTTTTGTTTGTTGGATCATTTTATGATCTAAAGTTGTAATTTTTTTTATTATTTATTTTATTTATTAGGTTAGTTTTTTAGTTTATTTGAAACCTTTTAGTTGATTTTTTATATCCAAATCTCATAAACTATTTAAATCTTATATATGTACAAAAATAAATTAATGCTTTGATATTGAAAAAAAATTGTTAAATTTCTCCTATTTTTAGGGCAAATAGTGCTATCAGAATGTTGGTTCATAATGAAGGATTGAAGTTTAATTTGTACATCAGTTCAAAGAAGAGATTAAAACTACAATACTTCTATTGTACCATGCTCAAGAATGGTTAATGATAGTAAGTATCATTTTATTTCAAAAATTGGCAGATTATGAAATAAAGAAATATGTAGCTACTTCATCATGGAAACCAAAACAACATTGGTTATTTTGGTCTATTCATTTGTAGGAATTTTCATTCCTCATTACATTGCATATAAATTATAGTAATATTTGATTAGGGGCTTGTGATTTTGGAAGCTCATTGGTGATAAGGGAGTAATAATCTAGCAGTATCCATGTCATTGACAATTTAAGATGATCTACAATAATACAGAGTATGTATTATTATTATATGGGATGAAAGAAATAAAGTAAGAGCAATTTTCCAATTCCATCAGAGAGGACATCATTAAAAAATAAAAGGTTTATGATTCAATTTCAAACTATCATTGAAATTAGAATTTTGCATTAAATCCTTTTTATTCTCTTGCACTGCATTGCATTTTGTCAATATCCATCTACTACATTGGTATTTTCACATAGATGATTTGAAATTATGCCAAGGAATGAAGATGACATAGTTGGACCTAGAAATTATTCACACAGTTGATTTGGGTATCGAGGATGCACATATGTAGTCAAACAGCATGTGATTCTAAATGATTACTTGTCAAATCCTATAGCATGATACATCCAACTACACATTTGTTAAAGTATTTCAAAACCAAAATTAAGTGAATACCAGTGGGATCTACCAAAAGGAATGATAAAAAAGGTGAATGTTTTATAGAATGCAATAAAAACATTTGGTACAAGTTTTACCATTTATGTTTCTTTATTTTTATCTTTCATTTGAAAAACCAAGGTTATCTAGGATTTATTGCCTTCTTCATACCTAGATTATGTATAAGCAAGTTGGATAGAGTTATTTTGATAGTTCTTTTCACAAGTGGAGATATAGGGTTCAAAACCCATCGGTATATCTTTTGATCAAACTTAGTATTGATCTTCTTTTTTTGTAAAAGAGTTATAAGCAATGGAAAAAATAATTTTCAGAGATATAAGGGTGTTAAAAATCATTTTATTTTATGACATATACTTAAGATGGGTTCCTAAAAAACATTTATACTATATTTTGAATCTATTACAAGGGTCAAGGCAAAGCCCCAAGTAGAATTTATTTGATCATGGCTAAAATTGTGAGCTTATTCTTTGAAAATGGATGCTTAACACCTAAAAACTATAAGGAATGGAACTTACACATGGAAAATACGTTGATTTTTAATGATTTGTGGGAGATAATATAAAAAAACCACACCACCCACTAAATCATCCAAATTGATTGAATGCCAAAAAAATGATAAACATGCCCTCATATGGCTAAAATCATCCTACACTACATAGGTGATTATTCATATTGAATATATTAACTAGAGCACATGGAAAACATGGAAAGCATTAAAGGACTTGTATGATAAACAACCTACATAAAATAATATTGACCTTATGATGAAAATTTTAAATAATAAATTAGTTGATGATGATGTATCTAAATATATTTTTTCAGATGAAAATTTTGAAACAAGAATACTACACAATAGGTGGAAAGTGTTATGCCCCTAACCTGTCGCATTCATAGGGATAGGAATAGTTGAATTATGACTTATCCCTCTTTGATGTTATATCATATTTATTTATGCATTCATCTTGTTAGTAGGTTAGCCTATAGAGTAATCATGGCCTAAGTAGACTATATATAGGAGGTATTACGTAGTTGTTTATCATCATATATTATGAATTATGCTTTTATTGAAGCTTGTGGAGGTTTCCCCCTCAAAGTGGCTTGTATTTTATTCATATAATATACTATATTTTAGTTAGTTCTACATACACCAATTTTGTCAAAATGTTATAGCTTAGTGATAAGATAAATTATGCAATATTTGACTCTATTTATGAGTTATTGACTCAACATGAGTGACAATTTTCAAAGAAAAAGAGTAATCCTAATGAAAAGGCTCACTATACAAAGGCCAAGTCACATAATTAAGATTATCACCATGTACAAAGGTAGTATTAGAAAAATTCTTTGAAATCAAATCTAATACACTTTACACACCATTATAGATAGTCTTTGTAGCATTCTCATCAACACTCTCTAGGATATTCAAAATGAAAACATCACCATAGGCAATCTTCTCATTCCATCAGTTCTTCTAGTGATTAAAATTCTTATAAATCTCATTGGCATAGGAAAGATCCAAATTTTTTAAAATGTCATGGTATTGGACATATTACAAATGTATATCCTTCTCAAATACCCTGCTCTCCAGACAAAAAGAGAGCTACAGTAAATTATGTGGATCATTCTAGTGGTAGATATTTTTGTTACTCTAGTTATTAAATTTATTATGACACTTCTTCTTATTAGGAGGTGTCCTATATGGTTGAAGTCTATGGTCCTGATCTATCTAATAAATTGTTTTGAGTGATCGTTGATTCATCTATATTGTGTAAGATACTAGGCTTAAGATCAAGTTTTTTTGTAGTAGCATTTTTTGTCATGTGTTCTTGTTTTCTTCTAGTTTTCGATTTATATACTTGATATTTATGACATGGAGTAGATAGGATTTTTTTTTAATACCCCTCATGGTGACCAAGTGTTTCCTTGTCAATTTCAATGTGTTCATCACATTAGATGTGTTATGACTCCTTTGTGTGGGTGACTAGTGAGTAATGTCCCATAGTGACTTCTGATGAGCAGTGTCACCAACTATGACTTAGGGTATTAGTATCTTAGCTATATTTCCTCTAGTATATGATATAACATTAACCCAAGACAATGGTGGAGTTAAATGGATGCCACTATCTTTTGTTAATGGAAAATTATGAGAAATAAATAGAATGGTTAATCAAGGTGGTTCATGACAAACCCAAGGTAATCATTGTTATACATTTTGAATCTAAAATTACATTATAATTTAGATAGATGCATTAAATAAATTAATAATAAAAATAAATACTTATTTTCATTATTAGAATAGATATATGGATATATATGTATATACATATACTATATAAAATGTTTAAGTATATATATCTATATATAATTTTACTAATATAAAATATAAAATTATTAATAATGAATTTATGATTCATAAATTCTCCAACCTTCTTATTCTTATAGCCATCATTCAATTATTTATTTATTTATAAATATTATTTATGCATTCCATATATTAAATGTGGGCAAACTTTAAGATAAATGGGTAGCATGGATGTTTAGTAATGGTAGGTGAGATTGGTAAGGGGTGCACATGGGGCACCCATATCTTGTCAATTAATGACATTTAAGGACATACCAATTTTAATGAGAAAAGACAATTCAGAAGATGTTAGAGAATAAGAGACACCATCCAAGTGGTGGAGGACAATTTTGAAAACAAAATGCATAATATGGAGAGAGGAGGAGTTGGAAGGCATTGAAGAAGGAGGGAACCATACCTAGAACAATAAAAAACTAAGATGTTCAAATAGGCAAGTGCATTTTTGTGATGCTCTTCTATGTTATCCTGATACTAAATGATTGAATGAATAAATAATAATGTTTTAGCTTGTTTTACACCTTAACTTACATAGGTGTATCAAAGTAGCTCCTAATATATTTTGGTTTTCCTTTCTGCTTGCATATTGTGATTATATTTGATAGTGGTTATAAGGATTCTCATTAATATAATGCGTTCCATTCCAAATTAGAACTTTCATTTTATTGGGATTTTTTTTCATTCTTGTGTGGATGCATAGCCTATATGGGGTGTAGAATAAATGGATCTCTTGTTTTATTCTTACCTTTGTCACTTGTTGCATGCCAATCATCAGTGATTAAATGGTTTTAAGGACCCTGTTCATTCTTCCAAAGATCTACAAATTGTATATTTTTATCTTTGTTTGATGTTGTGTTTTGATAATGGCACTACAGTGGAATATAGCAAAACACTAGAGTAGATGATGATGATGATGATGATAATAATAATAATAATAATAATAATAATAATAATATTAATAATAATAATAATAATAATATTAATAATAATAATTTTTGGAGATCTAAATCTGGTGCTACAATAGTGAAGAGTGGAATATAATATCCATCTGATTGATAGCTAGAAAATGGTGCTCTTAGTAGATTACAAATATGTGTTTCTATTAAAGTCATGTATAGTATGGTTCAAGTGTTAATTGGTTAACTATATTACTTGGCCTCCAAAGCCACCTAAAATCCTTTCATATTATATCAAGTTCTATTCTTTTCTTTTCTTGAACTCAGTCATAGAGCAATGTGGCCACATTCTTTTATATCAGTTGTTTCAACTCCAGTGGAGCTGCATTCCATTTCAGTCAAGGATTTCAATGGAATCTCATAACCCCTTCATGCTTTCAATAGGCCCAAATATGCATTTATTCCCATGTCTAAATAGGGAATATATCTAATGTATATGTATTATGGTCATGTTTCTTTCTAGGAGTGCAAACCATTTCATATCTGGTTGAGCACACAAATATTTCTACCTATGCAAACATGCACCACAATGTATACAAGTAGGGCCTCTCATGATTAAGAACATGTTCTGACAAATTCATTTGAATAATTTCATATATTTATTAATAATACATCTAATTTTGGACATCATTTATTATTATTAAATTTTATATTAATACTTTTAAAGTATAGTGAAATAAAATAAAATAATTTGTGTGTAATTTATGAGGATATATTTTCTATTAGTTGTAGCATGTTTTAAGTTTTTTTCATAAGTTTTTTCTCAATCTCCTAATTAGATTTATCATCTTCCTCCTCTCCTTAACTCTCCTCTGACAATATTAACAAATATATATATATATATATATATATATATATCATGAGTATAGTTTTCTTTTGTATAGTCTTAATCTTGGACATAACTATTTGAATGGTAAAGTATCATTTTATGTAGATCCCTTTTCTAAGAGTATTATTTTATTCTTTTGAATTGTTAACTCAACTAAAAATTCTAATTGCTTCATGACCTTTCCTCTTTAAGTTGAAAATTGTATATCTTTACAATTAACATTCAGTTATTATTGCAGATGAGATGTAATATTATTATTTAGATAGTAAATAAACGTGAAATTGTGTATATTTATCTTAGTTTTAAAAGATTTTATGTCTCCTATAATACTTTAAGCTTGAGTTAAGATTGGTTTAGTGATGGAAACATAGGTAGAAATCATTATTGTTATATCTTGTTGATTTTTGTATTATCTGGTTAATTTGGAAGATTGTAAATGGATTTCACTTACCGGCTTAAGCTGACACACATGTTGATGTGTAGGAGAAAAAGATACAAGATCATAGGAGATATAAGATATCAAATATTTAATGTGTTGGTTTTACTATTTGTAAAATATAATAATTGAGTTCATTTACAAATGAGACAACTTGTATAATCTTCTTTCTGATATTAAGACTTGATGTCTTTGATTATGAATGATATTATGTTTATTACTTGTCAAAAAGTATATATCTATTAGTTATGCATACCCAAATAGTATATAGTTACTTTTCCTAAATTAATTTGGATGACGTTGGTATCTTTAACCATGTAAAGTAGGTATTTAGGATCGAGACTAACTAACTGCCTGTGTAGTGAAAGCTTCTTGGATTAAGATAAGTTGTATGAGAAAATTTAATTTTCTATGTTTAATTGTCATCTTAGTTAATCATGATGAATACAAAGTTAATATTAGTAACATAACCAAAGGACAACCAAGTATAATACTTGATATACTTACATTGTAGTCTCCTCATGAGCCGGTAGAGTGATAAATTTAATAATGAACCAATAATTAAGTAAGTCTTATGACTTAACCATTTGATTAATATTGTGGATCATTGCATTATAAGTTATGGAATGTTATTCTCTAGCAGTATTTTGTCAATATAGTGTAATTATTATGCATATTTTGATGTAGGCAATGTAAAAGCAAACCCAGTGTTTGTCATTAAATTCATTTGATTAAGTTGGTTCTAGGATTATGAAATCCTTAGAAGTGTGTGTAACAAACTCCTAGGCAAAGATAAATATTTAGGGACAATTTTTTGATTGGAAGTAAAATAATCTAAAAGCTTAAATTTGTCAATTTTGTGGCTTAAAAATGCTAGCTATATGAATCAAATTTTCCTTAGAGAAATATTCCATTTGTGTGTTAAGTATTATAATTGGCACATTTTGAAGCAAATTTGAGTGATAGTAAATTAAGCTAGATGAATAAGTGAAGAAATTACACTTTTTAAAGGTTGTGTAACTGCATGATTAACATGTTGTGTTGTACTAGAGAGTTAGATTGATTAAAATTCATTATTTTAAAATGAATAAGTGTCATTACAATTCATTGTAGTGATTAAGGCTTTACAAATGCAATAGTAATAAAATCCTCTTTAAGTGTAGTAGGAGAGGTTGAAAATTTAATTACTGAAAGTGAAATAACCTTATCTCCAAATCAACCTTAGAATTAGGCTTTAATGTTTTGTTAAGCATGGACGGATTATTTTGCTTTGTTGGTAGCGTGGAGAGTGTTTTTAGCTAATAACATTATTTACCTATGGATTGAACAATTGAAATTTATTAAATTCAAAATTTGGTAATTTAAAAAGGGAATTTGTCACTTGAGCAAAATTTAATAAATTCATTCTAGAATAGGGCTCAAATTGATTCCAAAATTAGTGATGTTATGAAATGAAAATTTTATAGCTCTAGCCTTATATAAATAAAATTAGAATATGAAACTATAACCTTCCTATCTCAACTCAAGCCATTTGGGTAGACCCATCTCTAGAGGCATCTAATGATTTTCTATAGCTGAGGTTCAGTTTCAGCCTGCAAAGTCATTTCAAATTGGAGATGATAAAGCTAGTTAGAGGAATCCGTAGGTTTAACCAAAAGTTTATAATTATTGAGTTTGAATTTAAAGTTATGCTAAAAAAACTCTATTTTTATAATTTAGAATGTTTTTACTTTTTTTTGTGGGCCATTCCCAACCTTGGTTTATTTATGAAATTTACCTACAGAATAGAATTCTGTGTTAAGTCCCTTGAGGAACACTGAGTTATTTAGTGATAAAATCATTTAAGTTCATTTATTAAAGTTCTTAAGGATATCATATAGCTAAAATAATATATAATAACTTCCAAGCATAGATTATAGCTTGTGGGGGTATTTTATCCATCTCCCTTTCCTCAATGATTTAGTGAAATTAGAACTTGTCAACAAGTGAGCTTGATAATCTGGATACATCGAATCTAGATAATTCCACTTTTGTTTGGTGGGTTACAATTTATTAGAGTGTTCATGGGTAGTATAATGTTTAGAAGTGAGGAAGAGTGTTTTCAGAGGTTTTTTGCTTGTGAAAATTTATTTGCATGCATTAGTTTGGAATGTGTAAAAGCTAAACTATCCTCTAGTGCGGAGTTTAATGCTACACAAGAGTAAGATAAAAGAGAGAAAAAAAGTATAGTGTTTTTACAAGTTTTATTTGGGTGAAAATTTGGGCATTACATGTTTGATTTTTTTATCTCATTACACAACTTTACACCTCTCACCTAATAGGAGAGAAGATATAGTATTGGTAGGTATTTAATTAATCATTAGTGACATTACGAGTTGATAAAGGTTGATAGCACTAACAATGTTGAGCATAGGTCATTATCATTTGTTGGACATCAAGGAGATGTGCCATACAAAATATAAGTTGGTCACTTGGACAAGCTTCTAGGTGGAGCCTTATATGGATCAATGTAATTAGATAGGCTTTGATCATGTTCTATTATAATGTGGTACCATGGTCATAGGGGATGAGGAGGATTTGATCATGTTCATCAAATTTTTATGCCAAAACTCATAGGGTGGGCTTTTTTATGGAGTGGCATCAGTTTTGATCAGTACCATGAGGTACAGAGCACCAATTACAATTGCTTCAGAGTTCCTTTAATGATTTTAGAGTCACTACTCTAGTGTTTTAATTTTATATACCCATTTAGATCAAGGGGGAGTTTGTTGGGTCATTTTATGATCTAAATTTGTAATTTGTTTTATTATTTAATTTGTTTATTAGGTTAATTTTTTGAGTTAGTTGAAACCCATTAGTTGGTTATTTATAACCAACTCTTGTAAGCTATTTAAAGCATATGTATGTAAAAAAATAAATTAATGTTTTGATATTAAAAACATTTTTGTTAAATTACTCTTGTTTTAAGGGTTAGCAGTGTTAGTGTTCAGTATTGGATTTCAAGACTATTCCTTAAGGTTTTCATATTTTAATGTTTTTGTAATGCCTCAAATGAGTGTGAATGGTTGCCTCAATGTGTAAGTGAAATTCAAAATATATCTAGATAGGAATGGCCTTGGGATTGATGTGTATTTATAGATGAATCTTTGAGTACTCCCCCCCCCATAATAACATGTGAAATGTGTAGGCCAACCCAAAGGAGGTACTTAAATTTGAAAAATAGTTGTTGAGGACCCCGTAACACTGTTTAGGAAGGCAAACACTTATAATAACCACCTATGTCTAATTATTGTCTGCATTATCTATGAATGAAGTGACATTTGTTTTTAATATGGTGATAGTCTACTTAATATTATAGAGAATTTTGGCATAAAATAGGAGATCATGTATATGAATGACAAACTTTTTAGATGGTTAAGTCGATAGATAGATAAACAAATATGAGAGAATGTGAGCAAGAGTCTAATGTGCACACACAAGTCATGTATGTAAAATATAGGGAAAATTTGACATTTTCAAGTGTATAATACCAAATTTATGATTCTAGAATTATAAAAAGATACAAATTTTAATATATGGATATCTACATTATAATCATAACATTTGTCTTAAATCATTTAGTATAATTTTTTATAACTATGTTTTCAAATGGTTTGCCTTGTTTTATCTCCTTTTATGTTATGTTTTCACTTATTTTTATCCAAATTAAACTTTTGGTTTCATTCTCTAAGGTTTCAAGCAAGCGATGCTAAATGGCCATTGTTTTAGCCATTCATTTACTATCACATGAAATATCTATATTAATATACATTATTACTAGTTATATGTTTTTGACCTTGTTTTAACATAATTAATCATTTTTTACCAATTCAACCTAATTTATTGAACTTGCCCTATTTTTTTTATATTTTTCCTAACTTTGTAGAATTCTAATAATATCTTGATACATCTTGGATATTATTTTAATGATTTCTCATTTTCAAAAAAGTTATCTTACATTTCCCTAATTTTCCAAGTTTGATTTTATCAAAATTTCCTAAATTTCTAATTTTACCATAAGTTACCCTATTATTTTTAAATAATCCTTAGATATTACATTTTTTACATTGTTATAAGTTTAAATATGCATTATAATTGACCCAATTTTATGAAAATTTTAAAATATTTATTAAAAAATTATATTTGAAATTTATCACTTTATGTTTTAAAAAAATAAATTAAAATTAGGGATTTCAAGTTTACATGTTCATCATCTTCTTGTTCCTCTTCTCGTTACAATGTGGACATTATCATTTAGTTGTGTTTTCCATCCTCAAGGCTAATGCTCCTCTCCAAATTAGTCTATTCTTGTACTATGAGGTTTTCCTCGATATATTAATCCAATTCATGACTACCTTCATCTTGAGAGGTATCCCTTCTAATAAATTTCTAAGATTCATTGTCCTAACCATGCAGACACTATAAAATACTCAAACCCCCTCCTATTTTCACTACTTGTTTCCATTGTTTTGGATTTCTTTTCCTAGAAATTTTTAGTCACAAAACACACAAAACCCATTCAAAAACTCTCTTGACAAACCAAATATCCCTCAAAATAAACAAAACCCCTCTAAACCCATAAACCTCTTCACATTCAGAAAATACGTTCACAATTTTTTTTCAAATTAAAAAACCCACAAAACCTCTTCACAAAATTCCATCACATTCTCAAAATCTCCTCAAAATAAATAAAATATCTTCACATTTATAAAATCTCTACAATTTTTATTATTTATTTATTTGTTGACCACATTTAGATTGTTTGCATGGCCCACAAAATCCCACATTATTTTCACTACCCCACACTCTCTTCACATTCCAAGCATAAAAAAAATAATCATAAATGAAGAAATAATTTAGCTATCTTTCATAGTGTGTTAAGCTCTATTCAGGTTAACAGTGATTAGGGGCTTAATTGGTTTGCACATGGTATGTGTGAATTATGTCAACATTACCACTTGGGATGTCGACCCCACTTACATGTTCACTTTATGTTGTCATTCCCACTTAGGGATGCCTCCTCTCATAGACACTCTCTCCTGTATAATTTGCATCCTTATAATACATCCATATGGAGTGAAGGCACAAAGGAGTGAAGATTAATAAAATCATTTGGATTGAGTTTGATATTCTACATTATCATATATGAAAAGCTTTATGCCTACCTAGATCTATATTTGATCCAATTTTGGTATCAGAGTTCAACTCCATATATATTTTTTTGTTCAACTTCACAAGACCAAGCCATTAACATTAATTAGTCTTGGACTATGTTGTTCCTTGCTTTAGATTGTGCCCCTCTTTTCATTTCATATCCTGGTCTCCCTTCCATGGCCTCCTTCATCCTTCCCAATGGTCTCTTCCTTGGTTTAGAGTTATTTCCACATTGACCAATTATTATCCACCTATGACCTCTCCATGACCTGACCTCTCCATGAATCTCACTTTGACCTCGTAAAGAGGCAAAATTATTTTTTGAAAGCCATTTTTTTTATAAACCAATAATATTTTAATGTAGGGGTGTTTAAAAATATTGGCCTCATAGAGAGGCAAACTTGTAAGTAGAGACACTTGTAAAGGGGGAAATTTTTTTCCAACAAAATGTTTAGACAATTTCTCTCTGTGTCTTCTTCCTCTTTTACAATGGAAAATAATCTATTTGATTTGCTAAAAACAACAAAATATCATGTCTAGAAATAAAAGATGCAATAATTACTCCAATTTATAGGTTTATGGCATATTTTTCACAACATTATTTCAGCATTCACCTCTGAAAGCACAATTATTTATACTCATGTAAGCAGGACAAAGCTCTTGGTTTGATCACCCTGAATGTGTTAGACAACCCATTGTTCCACATCACTGATGCGAAAAATCTAAATAGGTATAGGAGGTTTTTGACAAGTTAATCAAAAAAATTAATCAGTTTATATTACTTTAGTTATATGTCAAGTTAACTTCATGATCTCCTTCTGATTTTACCTTAATTGAGGAATTTCTATAAAATTTTAAATCACTTATAACTCAATTAAAAACTAGTGGGTAAAGAAAAATTATATGATTACAGATTTTTTGATTTTATCAAAGTTAAAAGGTCCATTTAATGTATTTAATTCTTCTTTATATTCTACTATGGATGCCCTAGGATATTATTTTAAAATATCATCCTTTGATTTGTTTTGTGAAAGGCTATCTCATAAACAAACAAAGTTAATGTCATTAGATGGCTTACCCAACTCAAATCATCCCTTGGTGGTAAATTATCCTAAGGAAAAATGGAATCCTAAATAAAAATTAGGACCTCTTATTAAACAATTAGATTAAAATAAGTCTTTAAATACCACTCTTGAGTCCAATAAACCTTACAATTTTGGAAAACACAAAAATTCATTTAGTAAAAATAAGGTTTATGATCCATGGCCATAATATAGTATAAAAAATCATCATGAATTTATATGATATCATAACATAGAATAATTCAAAGTAGCACTCAAAAAACACAAGATTGTTTTAGCTTCAACTTAATCTTCTTCAAACACAAGGAATGGCAAAACTCTCTGCTAAATCATATTCTCCCATGTTAAATAGATGAATATTTTATTCTAATGCCTTTAATCATCTAACTCATTGTCATGGTATGTTATCTTTTTGATTGCAACACTTCCTAGATTATCATGGGAAACTCATCATCAGTTGAAGTTTTGGGTTTTGACATTATTTATAATCAAGATGGGTGCATCAATGCTATACTTCTTATTCCTAAGATTTGTTCAAAATTAATATCCATTTATCAAAATTTTAATTCTGGTAGTGGAAAAACTATGGAGTTTACTCCACATAATGTCATAATTAGATAATTAAGTGATCCACATGATGTAGTTATACTAGGTGTGGTGGACCATAGTTCATAGTTCACAGTTTTATATATTTAATAAATTTGAAACCTTTATAGGTTCTTCTCTAGTTACTTCAACTGACAATATGATCAAATTTTGGGATGAACAATTTAGTCACCTCAATTATAGGTATCTACAATAGCTAAATTCCCAACACTTGGTGATTATCCTTTCTAAGGTCTCCAGTAATGATGGTGTTTATCTAGGATGCATTCTTGGAAAAAAACACCAATATCCCTTTCCAAAAGGACAATATAAGAGAGCTATGTCTCCACTAGAGTTAGTACATAGTGACTTAATGACATTTCCCACTCATTCATGTTTTGGTGTAAAGTATGTAATAGCCTTAATTTATGACTTTACTTAAAGGACTTGGGTGTATTTATTATATTATAAAATTAAAGTTTTTGAGAATTTCAAAGCCTTCAATGCCTTTGTAGATAACCAATCAAGGCTTTACTTGAAAAATATCTACATAAAAAATGGGTTGGAATATGTAAGTAAAGACTTTCAAGTTTATTGTACTGAATATGGCATACAACACAAATTCATGGTGCCATACACCCCTCAACAAAATGGTGTTGTTGAGCAAAAAAATAGAACACTAAAGGAAATAGAAAATTGTATGATACGGGTCCAAGAAATTAGCACTCAATTGTGGGCTGAAGTAGTTAATTTAAAAATTAAATTTAGAATCACATTCTACATAAGGTAGTGGTGAATAAGACTCCTAAAGAATATTGGTTAGGATAAAAACATGATGTTTCTAGATTTTGTGTCTTTATAAGTAGGGTTTGGATATTTGTTCATGATGGCAAGCATAGATATATGGAGAAGATGAGCTAAGAGATCATATATGTTGGCCACTACAAGGACACAAAGGAATATCACATCCTTGATCTTATCCCACATGATATCTTATTTCAATAAGATGTTTGTGTTTATGAGATGATCACTCCACCAATACCAGCTATAAATACTTTTCCATCCTTATTGATATCTCCTACACTTGATAGGGAGGGCCTACTTCAAGATATTTATGAAGACACCAATGATGATATTGTTCCTCCACCTCCTCCTACACCACACATGCCCTAATGGATAAAATATATCTTACCAACAATTGGTGATTTGGTTAGTGATCCTTTTGATCCATACCACACTTGTGCTCTGACATTTGGTATTGCTCTTTTGAGATATGTAATTTATAATTATCTAGTATTATTTTTTGAGGTGATCAGTAAAACTAAATGGGAATATATTATACAATAATAATATTCATCACTCATGAAGAATACTACATGGGAATTAGTGCTTCTTCCAAAGGGAAGGAAAGTTATGTAATGTAAATGGGTTTGTAATACCAAATATGCAATATATGGTATTATATACAAGTACAATGATTATCTTGTAGCTAATGGTTTATCATAAGTTAAATGAGTTGATTACTATAATAATTTTTCCCTTATTGAAAATATGGAATCATTTCACCTTGTTCTCTCTCTTACTATATCACATTGATGGCTAACATACCAGATGGATGTGCAGGGTGCCCTATTGCATGGTGATATCTAAGAGGAGATATATATGGAGTAGCCTCATGGATTTGTGTAGGATCCTCCACTTATTTTCATACTACATAATTTTATTTATGGACTCAAACATGATCCTCAAGATTGGTATGAGAATATAAACACTTTTCTTCTAGATTCTGCTTCTATCATTATGAATATGATCACAATGTCTACATCCTGAAACATGGTGAGGAAATTTTGGTTTTGATGTTATATGTTGATGACCTTATCCTCAAAGGTAGTTATAATACCTTATTTTAAAACATCAATCAAAACTTTAAGCGATGGTTTGATATGACATATCTAGGATTTCTCCAATACTTCCTTGGGCTACAGGTTCATCAGTCTCTTGTAGGGATTTTTATTGGCTAGGAAAAGTATGCTACATATCTACTTCATCACTTTGTCATGGTTAATTAAAAACCTACTCACACACCATATTAGTTAGTTATTGAGTTGACTATTGATTTCACATCTAAGTTGTTTGATCTTACATTGTATTGATAGTTGGTAAGTAGTATTTTATACTTGACACATTTAGTCCTGATATCACATTTGTTATTAACCTTATCTCTCAGTGATCCCATGATCCTCATGAGAGTCATTTTATAGTATCTAAGTATATTTTGTGTTATATTTAGGTCACCTTGAACTTTGGGATTTAGTACATGCCAACTGGTTTTTCATAGATTGAGGGATTCATAGACTTAGATTGGGCTAGATGTGTTGATACATTCCAATCTATTTTTGGATTCATATTTCACCTTAGATCTGGTCCTATTACATGGGTATGAAATAATATATCTTATTGTGGCATTATCATCCACTAAGTTAGAGTATATAGGTACTATTGAAGTTATACAAGGAGGCTCTCTGGTTATGATAGTTAATTGGTGAATTTTGATTTCTTTAGCTTCATCCCACTTTGATTTGGTGTGATAGCCAAAGTGTTATTCTAATTTCATGAAACCTATATATCATTATTGCACTAAGAATATTGAGATACACATGCACTTCATTTGATAACTTATCCATGATGGTGTTGTTCTATTAAAGTTTATTCCTACAATTGAGTAGGTTGTTGACATCTTCATTAATACATTGGCTTCTCCTTGTTATATTAAATTGTGAGAAATGTTGGGGTGAAGGAAATTATACTTGGGGGGATTCCATATGAATTCTTTCCTTCCTTAATTTTTCTATTTATTCATGGGTATCAAATTAGGATTATTAGTCAAGACCCATTTATGTTGTTTTCTCTCCCTAACCATAGCTTAAGGGAGGTTTTTAATGTGTTAATATATATTTAGATTAAATGTGATTAGGATATTAATTGGTTTTCACATGGTATGTGCACATTATGTCAACATTCCCACTTTGGATGTGGATCCCACTTAGGTGTGCACTTTATGTTGTCATTCCCACTTATGGATGCCTCCTCTCATACACAATCTCTCTTATATAATTTGCATCCTTGTAATACACCTATATGGAATGAAGGCATGAAATAGTGAATATTAATAAAATCATTTGGAGTGAGTTTGTTATTCTGAATAATCAAATTTGAATAACTTTATGCCTACCTAGATCCAGAGCTCTTCCAATTATCTTTGCAGTGTCTTAAGATTTGAAGATCATTTTTTATTATTTTTTAGTCTTAAGGCTTTACCCAATGTTATATGGGTGATATATAGTGTTTCCATAATATCACTTTCATAATTTTGACTATTGTTCATATTTTACATTATTCTAATGTCTCAACATACATTCCCATAACATCCTTACATATGCTTCCAAACACGTACCCTCATGTGTTTCCAAATAGGTTGATTCATTGCCAAATATTTAATTTTTCACATACACATTGATTAATAATGATGTTTTTTTTAATTAGATTATAAAAAATATGCTTATTAGGCTTGATATTCCCTAATTTAATGCCCCATGCAACCAATGGAATGATTGGTTGCTTATGGAAAATAGAGTACAAAATGACATTATTTTATCAAAATGTGTTTAGGGGTCTCAATATGTCCTAATCGATTACCCTATGCAATCAATCAAGAGATTGGTTTCATGGGGTATTAAATTAAGTAAAAATGAGTCTAAAATTACATCAGGTTGTTACAAGTGTTTTTATGGGTCTTGATGTGCCCTAACCCCATGAAACCAATTGGGTGATTTTTTATGTAAGGCACTTAATTAGGTAAAATCATGTCATAAATTACATTAGGTTTTCAAAAATGTGTTTAGAGGGCTTGATATGCCATAATTGAGTGCTTCATACAACCAATCAAGTGATTTATTGTATGAGACACTCAATTAGGGCAAATCAAATCTAAAATGATATTAAGATGTCAAAAATGTGTTTAAGGGACTCAATATGCCATAATTGAGTTTTCCATGATACCAATTGAGAGATTGGTTACATTGGGCACTTAATTAGGGAAAATCAAGTCTAAATTGAAATTAGTTTATCAAAATTGTGTTTAGGGGGATCTATATACCCTAATAGGGTGCCCCATGGAATGAATTGAGTGGAATGCATGTGGCACTTAATTATATCAAATGAAGTGTTAAATTACATTATGTTATCATAATTATGTTTAGGGGGATCGATATTACCTAATTAATTTCTCAATAAAATTAATTGAGCAATTGGTTTCATGGAGCACTCAGTAAAGGAAAATTGAGTCTAAAGTGACATTAGGTTGTTGCAATTGTGTTGAGGGGGCTTTATATGCAATTATTTAATTCCCAATGCAAAAAATCTAGTGATTCATTACGTAAGGCACTCAATTAAACAAAATCAATTCTAAAATGACATTAGATTGTTGAAAATATGTTTAGGGGTTTGATATTCCCTAATTGAGTGCCACATACAACCAATAGAGCATTTGGTTTTATGGGGCACTCAATTAGGGAAAATGGAGTCTAAAATTACATTAGGTTGTCACAATTATGTTTAAGAGGCTTATCTTAAAATGGCATTAGGTTGTCATGATTGTGTTTAAGGGGATTTATATGCTCTAACTAAGTACCCCATACAACCAACTGCATGATTTTTTTTCATGGGGATAACATTAAACTCATCATAATCAAACAGTTAAATTTTTAATATTTTACTACTCTCTTCTTAGCCTAACAAAAATTGTTGGGAATTGAAGGAAAATAAATACCCATTGAAATTTTCTAAATCAATAATTTGAACTATTTTTCAAATGAATTCAAAATATCCTATCAATAGTTTCAAATAATATTTATTACTAAAAATTTCAAATAAAATGGGTTGGTCTTGAATTTGTTTTCACAAGCAAATTATTGGTGCTTTTCTAAGTTGGTAAAGTCAATTTGTAGTGTAAATAAATTAAATATAAAATAATAAAAATTATCAAATCTAAGAATTAGAACAATTTTTAAATGACTAAAATTTACTAATTTAATGGATAAATAATAATGTTGACCATTTTTGGTCCAACAGGCCAAAAATCAGTCCCCTTCTCTCCCTGTTGTTCTCAGCCAGTTCATTTTTTGATTTTGCCCAAGTCTAGAATTTTCTATGGACTCTACAGGCCCATTTCTATAGACTCTGCAGAGAATTTCTACAGACTCCATAGAGAATTTCTATGGACTCTGTAGGCCCATTTCTATGAACTCTGTAGAGAATAAATGGGTTCCCAACACTTAGGCACAAAATGGATGAGTACTTGGTTCAATAGTCTAGTTTAGTCATTTTGGTTTGAGTGTTTGGTTCATCACTTTGGTGCAACGACAAAGCTCATTGTCAAAGTTCAACAGTTGGTTCAATAGTTTGGGTCAAAGGAATGGTTTGATAGAGTCTCTCGAAGGATAAGTGCCCTTGCAAAGGGCACTTGGTCGGCGATAGCACCGAAGCAGTTTTCTCGAAGGGCACCTTTCGAAGGCAGTTGAAAGAAAGACAAAGACATAATTCCTTCAGACTTTTATCAGAAGGAATTCCTTTAGAAAAAAGTTGTGAAGGAATTCGGAAGGAATATGAACAAAAAAACTTGTGAGAAAGGACTTAAGGCAAAGGCAAAGCATAAACATATTTCTTTTAGACTTTTTATTTGAAGAAATTCCTTCAGACAAAATGTCCAAAGAAATTCAAGAAAAAGTCTGCAGGAAAAGGGCTGCAGGAAAAAAGTCCATGGGAAAAGGGCCATGGGGAAAGGGCCACGGGGAAAAAAGAAGTGGGTAAGACAATTCTCGTAGACATTTTGTCTGCAGGAAAATAGCTACAAAATAATAGGCCGCCAAAGGACTTCGAAGGGCAGGTGCCCTTGCGGGGGACTCTCGGTTGCCGAAAGAAGGGCACTTCTCCAAAGCTAAAGGGAAACCTTCCCTTTGGGAGGGTCCAAAGCAAAAGCCTGAAGGTAAGGGAGCGTCAATAGGCCGAATCAAGAGGAAAGACCGAAGGAATTGCCAAGGACAGTGATGTCTCTGAAGCCATCAATTTTAGGGAAATAGACTAGCCGTTGGTTTTCAAAGGGTGATGAGCCCATGAACATCAATTTTACAGAAAAGAAATAGCTGTTTGATTTTTTAAATTCTTGAGTGCCAACTAAAAAAGAACCCAAAGAACAAAGAGACAAAGAGATAAAACCAAGAAAAGATGACACTAGGAAAAGACAAAAGTTTGAGAATGAACGCAGTGACCTGCTAATAAAAGAGCCTAAGGAGCCAACAAGGCCGAGAAGATAGCCCTTAAGGGCCAAAAGAACCAGAAGAGACAAAGGCAAAGAAAAGACAAAAGAGCCAAGTACAGAAATAGACAAAATAGTCCAAGTGGCAAAGGAAGGCATCAACTCAAGGAGTTAATTCCAGTAGTTGGAATAGTGCTTACTAAGTGGCCATCAAATGGTGTAAACAGTGAACGGTGTGACCCATTTTTCTCCATTTTGCATTTATGAGTAGATAAACCACGTGGGTGCCTTCAAAGAGTAGTCTTATTTGTGGAGAAATGACACAGCCTATGTTTTTAAACACTTAAAGTCAAAATTGGAGCTGACACAACATTTATATTTTAGTGGCTTCCTCTTCCCAATGCCCTTGGGATGCACATGGGCCACTTGTCAAAGGGCGCCAAAAGCCTTTTTCAAAAGGGGCACTTTTGTTCCCTCTTCTCTATATATACATTGTAACTTCTCATTTTAAATGGATCTTTCACATCGTAAGGTGAAGCCCTTGCAATTTTCACCTAGAATCAATAAAAAATGCATTTTACCTCTATTCTAGTTAGATATCTCTCTGAGTGTGTCTGAGTATTAGTCTTATGTTCATTCATTGCTTCTTAATGCTTTCACAGGGTTGACACCAACGCACCTGGTATCTACAAGGTGCCATTCCTATAGGTGACAAGAAGAGTTGTACCTGGAGCACAGAGGCAAAAGGAGGTTACTAGACAATGTGCTTTTCCTACAGTGCCTATAGTAAGTCCCTTTTTTTGTGTGTTCTATTAAAGCCTCCCTGTCAAGCTTCCTACAGTTTAGTCCTTTTACCAGTTAAAGTGTATGTATTTATTTTTATGGTTTATAGTGTGAATGTGAGTAGGTCAAAATTATTTGGTGCATCACCCTCTTAGATTAGATTTTGTTTTCTTGTAATCCTTCTCCCTTTTCATCCCCCCCACTTTATATATATATATATATATGTATGTATGTATGTATGTATTAGAACTTATTGGAATAATTTAGATGCATCAAAGGGAGTTAGCCCTTATCTAGAGACTCTCCCCCCAATTTTTCCTTACCCACAGGAAAGAGGGGAGTTTCCATTTTGACGTGTGGAAGGCAGGAGCTCAACCTCCTATTAGGGTGCAATCCATTGTGTCAATAGTTTTTGGCACACCTAGTGGGACTTAGTTTTTACACTTAGTAAAGTTTCAAGATTGATGCTAGTCTTGATACAACAAAATCAACCATTTTTAGCATCTAGCGACTCCACTGGTAAGAGCTTCAATTTTTAATCAAAGACCAGTCTAACTTCCTATGCCTAAAATCACCACACTATTTGCTGCTAAGGGTGTCCCTTTCGAATTCATTGAATTGCATTTGAACTCAGTAAAGTGACTGAGGTTTGAGAGGACCCATCCTTTTTCAACAAACCACTTACCAAACCTACTATAAAGAACACCTACACAAGAAGGCCACAGGTACATCCTATCATATCTATGACATTACCCTTTATGACTTTTCATGGTCAGAGTCCCTTGAATCTCTCGCATTATGACCCAATTCTAGGAGCAATACTCAAAAGTGTGCCTTCTTTTGATGGAGAGGGTCCCATTATAGTTATTGAACACATCAAAAATATTGCTAACCTCTGCAATATTCACAATGTTACTGAGGAGAATATTGTAATCAGATTGCTGGCATTGTCTCTCAAGGGCAAAGCTCTAGACTGGTATGGGAATTTAACCATAAATTTAGTTAATTCTTGGAATGAATTGGGCACTCTCTTGATGAACCATTTTGGGGAGAAGAGTGACCACCTCTTGCTTGTCGAGCAACTGACTAAAATGAAAAGAGCTCCACATGAATACATGCAAGATTTCAATACTCAATTTTAGAAGACATGGGATAGAATCCCCATTTTTGTAAGACCAACTCCTATCTATGCTTTCCTATATTACTTAAGAGCATTGAATAGTGATATCACTGTTATGATGTAGTCCATGGGAGGACATGAGCTATTTGCTGCCTATGACATAGCTATAGCAGCTGAGAATTTCCTAGTGCAGGCTGGGAAAATAGCTCCTAGACCTCATATGCTACTTTTCCCTAAAAAGCTACCTCCAATTCATACTACTACTCCCACTTTAGCTCTTCTGCCTAGCACAAAAAATCCAGTTGCTACTTCATCAAATGAACTCCATGAAGTCAGAAGTCTATTGCAAAATGTGACAAATGAACTAGTGGCTATTAAAAGGTAGCAAGCTCAAAACAGTCGACCAAATCAAGGATATCAATAATATGGTCAAATAAATAGACCCCCTTTCAAAAATTACAATCAAGGGTAGAGTCAGTTTACACAGACTAGACCTTTTCAAGGCTATAATCTAGGCACCTTTTCATCAACCAAGGCTATGGTGCCTGCTCAAAACAATCTGGTTCAAGAGCAACCAAGTTGCTCCACCATGGGATATGGTCAAGAACAGGCTGTTTATGCAAATGAAATGATGGGTCACTACCCAAATGTATAAGACAATTAGGAAGCTACCCAATTCCAAGGTTTTGAGGCTTTAATGCAACTCAACATGAGCAATAGTCAAACTCAGCCTGACTTTACCCTCATGAATCACTTGGAAGGTGAGTTGTATGTAATTAATTACGTGGGTACTGCAGATAATTAGGGTGACTATGTCACATCCAATACAAGGTCCAAAAGGAGAGCAATGGAAGTCTCTCAGGCTACTGCCCAAATGTCAACAATACCTTCTTCGTCACATGTAAATCAAAAGGTTCTAAACTTCAGACTGTTGATTGTACCTTCAACACCTCAGCTTGCACCTCAAGCTATAAGTAATCTTAAAAAAATCTAAAAGAAGGCAAGCCTTGAGTCAATATGGTAGACCAGATGAATAAGTTGCATATGAACATCTCCTTGTGGGATTCATTGTCAATACTAGGGCAAAAGGACATGCTGCAAAAAGAATTACATGAGTTGAATGAACAAGCTATCCCAACAAGAGCCGATAATGTTTTGATGATGAATGGACAGCCTTCCACCTCAGGCCAAGTCAAAAAAGAAGAAAAGGTTCCCCCTTTTTATTTGTCCTTGGTCATAAGAGATTTCTTGGTACATAATTACATCATTGATAGTGGAGCAAGCACCTTAGTAATGCCCAAATGCATAGCTAACAAGTTGGGGTTGAAATATGAAGAAATGACTAAGGGAGTCCTATAGCTAGATGGAACACCAGCAAAGGCATTTGGGGTGGTGAAAGGTTTGAGCTTGATGCTACACACTTGCCCGACCTTCTTAGTTCCTCATGATGTGGTAGTGGTAGATGTCCCTCCTTACTTTTCCATCTACTTATCCAGGGATTTTACATCTAAGATAGGCAGCTACTTAGCAGCAATTGGTCTTATCTAGTTTTTAGAACCAAGTATGGGACTAAAGTTAAGATTGAATCTGAGCCACTCTATAGAGATCATCTAGAACCATACTCACTCAAGGTGGAAAATGTTAGCTATGCCATCATTGACCAAGAAGAGTTCCAAGTAGACCAATCTCCATCCTCTGCCCTTGAAGGAGTTGCAGACCTGCTCTTAGATGAATGGGGAAGTGACAAATTTGAGCATGATCCTTACAAATTCATAGAGGAGGCAGGCCTTGGAATTTATTACATGCATGAAGAGGGTAATTTTGTACCAAATCTGATGAAAGAGAGCCAGGAAAACTTAGGTCTATGGCAGCTATTCTTTGATGGTTCAAGAAGTAAGTTGGAAGCTGATAGTGGAGCAGTGCTAGTTTCTCCCTCAAAGGAAAAATACTTTTCAGCTTTTCGATTCCAATTTTCCTACACATGCAATGTTTTAGAGTATGAATCCCTCATCCACAATTTGGAGTGGGTGAGAAAAAGAGGAATCAAAGAGCTGCAAGTTTTTGGTGACAGTGAGCTGATTGTCAATCAGGTAGGAGGCCAAAATTTGACAAAGAATTCTTTACTAAAGTCCTACAAACATAGGGTATGGGGCTTAGTGGAAAATTTATTTGCTTTCAATATTACCTCCATTCTTATAGAGCAGAACAAGCAAGCAAATAAGCTGGCAGTAGTTGGTGCCCAATTTGATGTCCCTAGGGAAATAGGTCAAGACCACAGCTCACGCCACTTAAAGGTAGTAATCCAGCCTTCTATACCTGAAAACATCATCAACTGGTAGATCTTCAATAGTGACAAAAAAATATCACTGTTATTACAAGAAGAAGCTGAATTTAGTGCTAAAAACTAGGCAAAGCTACAATAGTAATATGGTAGCTGAATTGTTTAGTTGAAGAACAATAAGCTCCCCAAAGGTTTGGTCACTCTAGAAAGTATCTTCAATGGAGATGACTAGTTGAAAAGTGACAAGGCATGCATTGCAACGAAGGAGGAGCACCATGAAAAGGTTGAAATATTCAAAGATAAGCTACTTGCACTTGGAAAAGTATGCACAGACCATGAAAGGTAAGCCTTCATCTTGTTGTGCCAAGAATTTGCTGATGTCTTCACTTGGGAGTATACTGATTTGAAGGGTTTTGACCCAAGTCTGGCCCAGCATACCATTGAGTTAGAAGAAGGTGCTAGGCCAATCAAGTAGAAGCAGAGGCCTATAAACCCAATGATTGAGCCTCTCATGTGAAAGGAACTCACCAAGTTGATTGAGTCTAGGATAATATTTCCAATCAAACACTCTTCTTGGCTGACCAGTCTTGTTCCTGTCTGAAAAAATAATGGGGAGATCAGACTATGCATTAATTTTAGAGACCTTAATAGAGTCTCTTTGAAAGACCATTATCCTCTCCCAAGCATGGAGTAGATCCTTTAAATGGTGATAGGCAGCGAGCGTTTCTCCCTCTTGGATGGGTTTTCAGGATACAACCAAATTTTGGTGCAAGATTGTGACCAGCACAAGACAACCTTCGCTACCAAATGGGGGATGTTTTCTTATAATAAGATGCCATTCAGACTTTCTAATGTTGGTGCCACCTTTTAATGAGCCATGGACATGGCCTTTCGGGGCTTGATAAATAACACTGTGCTAGTATATCTTGATGATGTGATAGTTTTCTCTAAGGAGGTGAGCCAGCACATGAAGCACCTCAGACAAATCTTTGAGAGGTGTAGAGAGTTTGGTATCTCTCTCAATCCTAGGAAATGCATGTTCACTATCCACGAGGGGAAACTCCTTGGCCACATTATTTCCAAGGAAGGATTAACTATTGATCTAGATAGAGTTCACTCCATCCTGGAGCTATCCTTGACTAAGCACAAGAAAGGCCTGTAAAGCTTCTTCAACAAGGTAAATTTCATCTAGAGATTTATCTTAAATTTTGTGGAGGTGGTTAAGCCGTTGACCTCTATGCTGAGGAAGGGTGAGGAGTTCACATGGACAGCACAAGAAAGGACAGTTTCAAAGAAATCAAGCAGGCCATAGCCCAGGCTCTTACTTTGATCAGCCTTGACTTCACCAAATATTTCAACCTCTAAACCTTTGGCAATGAAGACGTAATCTCTGCCATGCTTACCTAAGCAAATGGTGATAGCCTTAAGCAACCAATTGCATTTTTTAGCCAAGGCCTAGAGGGTTTTGAGGTCAAATACACATATGTGGAGAAGCAAGTCCTGGCGGTCATACGGAGTCTAAAGAAATTTAGGCATATGTTATCCAATAGCAGAATCCACCTCATGGTTCCACATTTTGGCATCAAGGATTTCTTGATCAACCAAGACTTGATTGAAAAAAGAGCAGGGTGGATCATTAAGGTGATGGAATATGACGTAGATATCAAGATCACCAAACTGGTAAGAGGGAGAGGCCTGTGTGAGCACCTTGCTATAGACTTTAAGTAGCAAAAAAAGGACATTTTGCTAATTCATGACATAGCTACAATAGAAGAACTAGCTATCATGAAGGATTGGACATCAGACATGAGGCATTTCCTTCTCATTGGTGAGTGCTCATAGGGCCTTGATAGGACCAAGAGGAGATATTTTAGACTCCAGTGTCCCCCTTATGTCTTGATTGATGGAGTGATATTCATAAAGGATCTCTCAGGAGTCCTTTTAATATGTTTAGACTCAAGTTAGGCCAATAGGGTGTTGTCTGAGTTCCATGATGGGCCAGTCGATGGTCATTTTGCTCCTAGGGTTACATCGATAAGAATAATGAGAGTTGGTTACTTCTGGCCTACTCTTTTTAGGGTCACCCATGCCTGGGTATGAAGGTGCCAGAAGTGTGCACTTTTTGATGGGAAACAATGGTTGGCTACCATGCCTTTACAGCCTATTCAGGTAGAGTATCCATTCATACAATGGGGCCTTGACTTCATAGAGATGATTAACCCTCCCTCTAGTGCTAGACACAAGTGGGTCCTGACCACCACAGATTATTTCACAAGATGGGTAGAGGCTGTCACTTTGAAGGAAGCTAATGAAAGTGTAGTCCTAGATTTTTATGAAGACCTAGTGGCAAGGTTCAGAGTTCCAGCTACCATAATCTTAGATAACACGTTAGCTTTTTTGGGAACTAAAACAAGTGAATGGGTGCTGAGATATGGTATCTATCGTAACACTCTATCCAACTACTACCCACAGGGGAATGGGCTAGTTGAATCTACAAATAAGAATCTAATCAGGATCATCAAGTGAACCATGGAGGAGAATCAAAGGACTTGGCATGCCAAGTTGAGAATAGCCCTATGGGCAAATAGGGTCACCCCAAAGAGGGCAATCAGTAACTCATCGTACATACTCATAAATGGAAGGGAAGCTAGGCTCCCCATTTCACTTGAGTTTCCAACCTTGGACCTCACTTGCCAACTACAATTATAAGAAGGTAATAACATGGAGGTTAGGCTATGTGAGATGATGGAGATCCAAGAGACAAGAGACCAGGCTATAGCTTCTATGACCAACTGCCAACAACAAACAAAGAGACACTTTGACAAGAAATATTCATCAAAAGGTTTCTCTGAAGGATACATCATATTGAAATGCGATGAGGACTAAGCTAAACTTGGAAAGCACACAAAGTTTGATGCCTTATAGAGTGGTCCATATGTCATCACTCAGTGCAAACAACATAATGCATTCTAACTCTCCAGATTGAATGGTGAAGAACTGTATATCCCAGTTAATGGGATACACCTTAAGCATTACCGCTGAGCCCTTCTTCCATCATGTATATATTTTCCTTGCTTTTTTCCTATTTTCCCTAAGTGCCTTTTGCACATGTTAGCAGTTTTCTTAGTTTTGTGTGTGTTTTCATTTCCTTTTGGGGTAAATCTTTGTGATTGATTCTCAAATCTTTTGGGGCTATTACTGATCTTTTAATTTACATTCTGACTCTATGCCCAATGGGCTTTAAGGTAACTATTTTATAAGCATAATAGGCATGATTCCCTTGGGATTCACGAATTTGTTGACCATTTTTGGTCTAATAGGCCAAAAATTGGTCCCCTTCTCTCCTTGCTATTTTGAGCCAGTTCATTTTTTGATTTTACACAAGTCTAGAATTTTCTATGAACTCTGTAGGCCCATTTCTACAGACTCTATAGAGAATTTATATAGACTCCACAGAGAATTTCTATGGACTCTGCAAGCCCATTTCTACAGACTCTGTAGAGAATAAATGGGTTCCCAACACTTGGGCACAAAATGGACAAGTGCTTGGCTCAATAGTCTGGTTTAGTCATTTTGGTTTGAGTGTTTGGTTCATCACTTTGGTGCAATGACAAAGCTCATAATCAAAGTTTAATAGTCGGTTCAATAATTTGGTTCAAAGGAACAATTCGATAGAGTCTCCTGAAGGACAAGTGCCCTTGTAGAGGGAACTTGGTCGGCAACAGTATCGAAGCAATTTTACTAAAGGGCACCTTTCGAAGGTAGTTGAAGGAAAGACAAAGACATAATTCCTTTAGACTTTTATCTGAAGGAATTCCTTTGGACAAAAGTTTCAAAGGAATTCAGAAGGACTATGAATGAAAAAACCCTGCGAGAAAGGACTTAGGGCAAAGGCAAAGCATAAATAGATTTCTTTCAGACTTTTTGTCCAAAGGAATTCCTTCAAACAAAATGTCTGAAGAAATTTGGGAAAAATTCCATGGGAAAAGGGCCATGGGAAAAAAGTTTGCAGGAAAAGGTTTCGAAGAAAAGAAGTGGGTGAGACAATTCTCCCAGACATTTTGTTTGCAGGAAAATAGCTAGAATAAAATAGGCTGCCAAAGGACCTAGAAGGGCAGGTGCCCTGGTGGGGGACTCTTAGCTGCCAAAAGAAGGGCACTTCTCCAAAGCTGAAGGGACACCTTCCCTTTGGGAGGGTCCAAAGCAAAATCCCAAAGGTAAGGGAGCGACAAAAGGCTGAATCAAGAGAAAAGACCAAAGGAATTGCCAAGGATGGTGACGTCTCTGAAGCTGTCAATTTCAGGGAAATAGACTAGCCATTGGTTTTCAAATGGTGATGGGCCCATGAACATCAATTTTACAGTAGAGAAATAGCCATTTGATTTTTTAAATTCTTGAGCACCAACCAGAAAAGAGCCCAGAGAACAAAGAGATAAAGAGATAAAACTAGGAAAAGATGACGCTGGGAAAAGACAAAAGTTTGAGAATGAACTCAGTGACCTGCTAATAAAAGAGCCTAAGGAGCCAGCAAGGCCAAGAAGATAGCCCCTAAGGGCCAAAAGAGCCAAAAGAGATAAAGGCAAAGAAAAGACAAAAGAGCCAAGTGTAGAAATAGACAAAATAGTCCAAGTGGTGAAGGAAGGCGTCGACTCAAGGAGTTAATTCTAGTGGTTGGAATAGTGCTTGCCAAGTGGCCATCAAATGGTGCAAATAGTGAATGGCATGACCCATTTTTCTCCATTTTGAATTTATGACCAGACAAACTGTGTGGGTGCCTTCAAGGAGTAGTCTTGTTTGTGGAGAAACAATGTGGCCTATGTTTTTAAATGCCTAAAGTTAGAATTAGAGCTGACACAACATTTATATTTCAGTGGCTTCCTCTTCCCAATGCCCTTGAGATGCACATGGGCCACTTGTCAAAGGGTGCCAAAAGCCTTTTTCAAAAGGGGGGCTTTTGTTCCCTCTTCTCTCTATATATATTGTAACTTCTCATTTTAAATGGATCTTTCACATTGTAAGGCAAAGCCCTTGAAATTTTCACCTAGAATCAATAAAAAATGCATTTTACCTCTATTCTAGTTAGATATCTCTCTGAGTGTGTCTGAGTGTTAGTCTTGTGTTCAGTCATTGCTTCTTAATGCTTTCACAGGGTTGACACCAACGCACTTGGTATCTACAAGGCGCCATTCCTACAGGTGACAAGAAGAGCTATACCTAGAGCATAGAGGCAGAAAGAGGTTACTAGACATCATGCTTTTCCTATAATGCCTATAGTAATTCCATTTTTTTGTGTGTTCCATTAAAGCCTCCTTGTCAAGCTTCCTACAGTCTGGTCCTTTTACCAGTTAAAGTGTATGTATGTGTTTTTATGGTTCAGAGTGTGAATGTGAGTAGGTCAAAATTATTTGGTGCATCACCCTCTTAGATTAGATTTTGTTTTCTTGTAATCCTTCTCCCTTTTCATCCCCCCAATATATGTGTGTGTGTGTGTGTGTGTGTGTGTGTGTGTGTGTGTGTGTGTGTGTGTGTGTGTGTGTGTGTGTGTGTGTATTAACACTTATTGGAATAACTCAGATGCATCAAAGGGAGCTAGCCCTTATCTAGAGACTCTCCCTCTAGTTTTGCCTTACCCACAGGCAAGAGGGGAGTTTCCATTTTGACGTGTGGAAGGTAGGAGCTTAGCCTCCTATCAAGGGTGCAATCCACTACGTCAACAAATACTATTATGTGTTTTCACAAATAAAATTGGTTAGATTTTAAAACATGTCTCATAAATAATTGTTAATGCACTTTTTAGCTTGTCAAAACAATTTCAAAATGATACGTAAATTTTATATATAATTTCATTAAAAAAATCATATGTTGAATTTTTTTTTCCTCTAGTTTAGAAAATATGTTGAAGCCATTAGAATCATTTATCACTTTTTCCATGAATTAAATTAAGGGTGTAATTGTAACCAATTTATCAACCTAGAATTAGTGTGAAAATAGTAGTTTGAAACTATTGTATTCTTTTGTGGCATTTTAGTGTTTTCATTCATAGATAAAATGTGTATGTGAATTATTTATAAAGCATTGTTACTAAAATTAAAGTGGAATCATAACATTTATTTATTGGTATATTTTTATAATTATTTAGATGTCATTTCATTTTCATTTTACTAGCCTTAAATAGATGTACAAAATATTGTTGTTTTATTATTAATTATGTGAATTCATATCTACAGTCAAAAATAAAACTAGTTGGTGACTATTTTACACTATTACTAACCAAGGAAATTCTTTATAACCCTAGTCAAAATTAAGAACCTTTAATATAACTTAAATAGATATTGTTTTAGTTGTTCCATGTTAGATCTATGGAAGCTAAATATAAATAGTAGAGTAGGAAGTAATCTTTTAATAAAACATGTATCACCTTGCCATACTTGGGAAGTATAACAAGCCTTAATATTTTATATAAGGGTGTTTCATATCAACCCTTTGTAATATCTAACTGTGCCTGGTCCAGTTGGTGGAAATAGTGTTACCCATAAGGGTAACTATGAAATAAAAAGTGTGATCCTGAGT
Source organism: Torreya grandis (assembly GCA_037957365.1). Lineage (NCBI taxonomy): Eukaryota > Viridiplantae > Streptophyta > Pinopsida > Cupressales > Taxaceae > Torreya > Torreya grandis. The sequence continues at coordinate 967,994 of JARHVA010001695.1, read as the reverse complement.
GATGAAGTTTATTTTTATTTTTATTAAAACTAACACTCATCTTGATAATGGGTTAACTAAAACAACATTTATCATACCTATGAATATGGTCTTAATATATATGCAGGTAGCTCAGGAAGTGAATGTGTGAAGTAGTTACTCTTATTTAAGGTGTATTTCCCTATGTACTAAGTGTACTTTCTTATTTTATAAATTTGTTTGACATAAATATGATTAGAGTATGTGGCTCTAATTATTTTATTAGGGTGGTGTATTAAGTTATTTTCACTAGTTGAGTAAACTCATAAACATGAGTATATCTAATTAGAACTTTGTCATTGATGGAAAAACTCTTGAGATTTGGAGATACTCTGAGTAGTATGATGTTGAAGATTTTTGGAACTTATTAATTAATTAGGATAAAGGAATGTATGTCCCTTTGAAATTTATTGTGAATATTGAGTGTACTATTGTGGCTTAGAGCTTAGGGTGTTGAATTTTATTGTATCATCTTAATGTTAATGTAAATAATAACTTTTATTTTGGAAATTCATGTCTAGAGCTTATATAATTTAATTTTTGTTGAAATAGTTTTTCATTCCTAAGTTTGGGATTAAAAAATCAACCCCCTTTCGGTGATGACGTCTCAAGGAGGAGACTCTTTACAAGTTCAAGTGGATAACTAAATCTAACCCTGATTCCAAGGATAAAATATGTAGACTACCCAAGTTATGGGGTAACTAGTCCTAATTCTTAGGTTAAATTAGGGTTGACTCATCACCATTCCTACATTATGAGAAGATAATTTATCAAGCATCAATACTATAATAATTAAATAAAACAATTTTGAATAATTTATGCCTTAAATATTTTAATCCTTAATAATATGCTTATTATGAGAGGATGTTTTTTACTTATGTGATGAGTATAGTAATGTAACATATTTATTAGTCATGTGCTTCATAGGAATGATTCTTGATTATTAGTCTAGAAAACAACTTACAATTTTATACCCATATGTTGGTATTTACCTCATAAATCTAGACACATAAATCTTGTCACAAGTACTTGACAATGTTAATTCTTGACACATGATAAACCACATGAATTTTTATAAATCCATGACTCTTATTCACTTTTTATCTTAGCCTATTATCAATAAGTGGGATTGGACATTTGATTTCAGTTACTAGTACACATAAAAAAATTCAAATGCTCAAGTAATTTAAAATCATCCTTAGTCCATCTATAATTTAGGATACGTATCCCTAATATTTTAGGACATATTTATCCTAAGCAAACATAAGTATTTTCATGCTTGTGTCCACTTAGGTTGTCCACTTCTTAGACCAAATTATGGATATATTAAAAAATAAAAACTATTATTTTGGTTCTTTTCACATGTTTCATATGGTTGGCTAAAAAAAAGTATCAAAAGACTCACCTATAAATAAACATTAAAGGTCATTCATTTTTCTCACTTTCTATTCACTTTGTTCAAGCTTACATAGTTCTACACATTGAGAAATTATATCTTATTATCTTGAAATTCAAGATCACTCACAAAGAGAAATGATAATCCATGTCAATATCATTCTAAATTAAGTCAAGAGCTATCATTTTCAAGTATCATATCCATATTTTATCTATATACATATAGTTAAATAAGAAAATTTTCACATTAACTCTTGGTGGGATAATGACATGGTATTGATTTTCCTCCTTGGATATTAAATATGTAGGCAATGGTGAATCACCAAGGGTGTGATTGATGTTAGATCAATGCATTACACTCCCATATTATTTTTCAAGTTATCAAGATATCAAAGTTCCATTAGGGTTTCAAATATAAACTAATCAAAATAATTATTTGTGTGGCATAATAATAAGTGTGATATCTTATATTTATCAATATACATAGGTGCATGAAACACAATGATTAGTTTTATATCACAATCAACTAAGACAAGTCTGTAGTCAATGAACTAGAATGGTCTATGTTGTTATCCACTTACAACGGTCCTATCTAAGAATATTATATGATTCTACCTTTAATACTTCATTTTCAAAATTTTGCTTCTTTCTATATTTTCCTATAATTCAATCATCACAATCAACAAAGACAAGTCTATGGTTAATGAACTTGAATGACCTACACTAATGTCCACTTAAAACAAACCTATATAGAAGGAGTTTCAGATTCTAAGCATGCATAACCACCTCTCTTATTGATTTCTACTTTCAAATATTAAAAATATTCAGCATAGATCCAAATTTGGGCTAATTTTTCTTTATTTCTAGTGATCTCTTAAAAGATAAATTTTCTATATTTAGAAAATTATCAAAATCAAAATTATTTATTATTATATATCTTTATCATTTTTATATTCTCTATTTTTACAACTATAATCACTAAAAAAATTAATTATTTTTATCAAAAATAAAGTAAAACATATTGGTGAACCTAAAATTTTGTTTTTGAGCCCTTGCTTTTATGATTTGATTTTCAATTGAATATTAATTTTGTTCTCTTATTTTATTAGAAACTATGTTCATGTAGTTTTACAAGTTATAGGAGCTATCATTCTTAAAAAGTGATCTTTAGTTTTACCTAATCCATGGTATGAGGGGTAATGCCCCAATATTTAAGCCATTAGAAAACACTATATATTGATTTTAGTTTCCATGTACCTAATGTATATCATAAATGCCTATTATTTTTTAACCATAGGAAATCTTCAACCATTTGTTCTTGTAGTGCATTTATAAGTAGTTAACCCCAATAATTTACTCTTCGTGCACTTTAGAGACAAGATAGTGTGTTTATAGGAATGGTGTAGTCCTCCTTATTTAGTGTCTTCATGCATGTGTTCACTATTTATGACTAAGATCAATATATTTGAGTCTATAAAGTACACACACTTGATAATTTGCAACCCTAATCCTTATTCTAAATTAAAAAATTTCAAATTTTGGTAAAAATGAATGTTTTTTTTACATATTTTAAAATTTAGTATTACTTGATGTCTTACCTTCAATTTTATTTATTAATTACATATGAATTAATTAAATGTAAACATCATAAGAAGGATAAAATACACAATGTACAATTTTAAGAATTCCTTAATTAATATTGTTAAAATATACAATCTGAGTTATTACCTATCACTACCAAGTTAAAAATGGAGTAGATGACTCATTTCATTTTTCCTACTCCAATTATTCATCCATGACTAACATTATATTTTATTGTTCACACTATCAACACTCAACAAATGTGGGTATCTAATCCACCACAATATAAATAAGGTAGTAAACATGTATCTCTTCAACCCCCTCTACCTCCCACAAAGTAGGCCTATCAATCCAAATGGTATGATATCATGGATTAACTACAAGATACTCATGCTAAGATTTCAATGTTATAATTGTTTCAAAAAATATTAAAGTATTAAGATGTTATTTATGAAGCATTAAACAACATAATTCTACCCAAAAATTTAGAACTACCTCTTAAGCATATCATAGATCAACATCTACCATTATATATCTCTTTTTTTTCAAAATAAAGATGTCAAAAGGGTTGTTTTCAATGATGGATCAAGACTAAACATTTTCAATATTTCTTTTTTGAATTTACTAGGTATGCAGGCAAAAGATCTTACTTATTCAAACATGAAAGTTTGAGGCTTTCATAATATTCCTCACAAAGTACTTGAATAAAATACATTGTGCATAACCATAGGCCCTTGTATGATATCCATTATTTTTTAGGTCATGCCTAATGAACTTAATTATAATATTATTTTAATAAAACCATGTACACATGATATGAATGCATTTGACTCTACTCTACATGCATTTTTAAATTTTTCACCAAGGATACATATATACATGACCTTTGGATCAAGAACCATTTAAATATTATGCATTAACTCAACCTGAGGACCATTACATCAATAATATACAACCACATGCACCAAAATTCAAATCAATAACACCACCAAGATATTCTCCCATGCCACAAGCATCATCATCAAAAAATTATAGTCAATATGGATTTGGACTTAAATATTTACAAAAAAATGGGATATATAGGATAAGGATTGAGAACACACGCACAAATATTGTTAACCCCATTCATGTATTTCATCTAAAAATATGACAAGGACTTGGTTATTTTTATGAATCATGGAAATAAAATAAATATATATCTAGCACAACCATTATTTATATAGATTTTCTCAAAGAAAATCTTGATCCAACACAATAAGTTCACAATATATCTACATTATAGGTGGTATACCTTAAAATTTTGACATTAGATGAATTTTATAAGGACAAGACCCTCATAGAATATTTTTGGAAATATGAGTAAATTATTTCTTTCTATCATAAGAATATATTTCCTCATTCAATATACAACCAAGCATATTTTAGAGAAATTGAAGCTACTAACAAAAAATTAGAGCAGATGGTCTAGATACCATTCTTACAACACCATAAATGGAATAAAAATCAATTCTATTTAATAAAGAGACAATAACATATCATTATGAGACATATAATTATCTAAAACCAGTACTTATTATGGATCTGTTAAACAAAGATAAAGATAAATCTCTTTGGCAAGTTATCCATATTACCCAAAATTATACTTATAGTTTGTTGAGGTCAACATACCCCCATTTTTGAAAAATGAGGACCCTTGTTCAATTTTTCAAATCATATTATAAATTGACATTCAAACTAGTTAAAATTTCATTATTGAATATCATGTTTTCTTCATCTCTCATTAGTATGTTAGCATATTTCCTTCATTTAAATTCATCTAATGTTGTTAATATTTGATTTGTGTGTGTACAGGTTGTAGGTCTAATGGAGTCTCAATTAAATGAGCATTGTTTAGGGTTTTGTACCTTAATGTTAATTTGACCCTTTATTTTTATTAACCCTTTGTCTCTTATTGAATAATTGAATCTATGTTTAAATCATATTAAAACCTTAGTCTAATGTGTTTTAGCTTGGGTATTTTTGAGTTAGCTTTAAATTTACACAGGTCAAATTTACATGAGAATATTTTGTTATGCCTTAGACTTAGTTAATTTTTATCCTAAGGTTCTAAATGTTTATCAACATGACTAAAACCTTAGTCTAAATTTTTTATGTTAGGTCCTTTATATCTTGAAACCCCACCAAGTCTATTGTTTACATAGACTAATTAAACACAGGAGCACTTTATTATGTTTTAAACTTAACCTAAGGTCTTATCCTAAAGCTTTAATTGTATTTATTAATACAACTAAAACCTTAGGCTAAAACTTTATATTAAATATCTTTATATTACTTGAGCCTTAACTTAGTTTATTTTCATTGCCCACATGAATAGATCAATATGAGGATGTCAAATGGTGGGATCTCAGAGCCCAAAGGGAAGATCGACAGTACATGGGCATCTACACAAGTCAAATTATCAAAGATTAGAGATGGAACACATTAGTTACAAGTGTCACAACCACAGTGGATGGAACATAATAGGATGGATCAAGATCAATAGAGCATGTTAAAATGTACAATGAAGATCTAATGGTGTGAGGCAAAGTCAATAAGTCAAGGTTTTGTAGAGAAATCTAAGAGTAACAAGTGTCACAATCTTGATAACTTAGCCCAAAATCAAAGGTCTAATTTTAGCTTGATAGGATCAAGTGGATCAAGATTAACGTAATGTGTTGATTTATACAAAGAAGATTCAATGGTATAATAATAAAGTTGACTTTTCAAAGAACCAAGAATGAATTTAGGAACGATGTGTGTTGTAACCATGATAAATCAAATAAATATTGACCAATGGCATTCAACCTCTTAGATTGAGATCTATGACAAGAAAAGAGTTGACAATTCAATAGACCCAGATCTAACGAGAGATTGCCATGTGGTGTAAAAGCAGTAAGCGATGGAGTGTGCTTATAAGATACGCAGAGATCCTATAGAGCTACCACATGGCACATTATCAAGAGTTCAGATGGAAGATCAAAAATCCATGATAGAGTTAGTTATTGGAATAATATTTAGAATATTAATGGTGCAAATTTAATCAAGCCTCAGGATTGCACGTGAAGGTGACATGCGTCCCAAAAGGATAAATGGTCATATTTTGAAAATTAATAAATAGTTCAACATGATGGTGCCACATAAGCAAGATAAATTAGATGAAATATCTTGTGGACTCATAGACACAAATGGTTTAAATACATAATTCATGCAAAATCTAAGGCATGAAGCTCATAGTTCAAACTTCATTGCCACTATTGAAGCTCTGTATAAACCTTCAAAAAAATTCCTAAACATATGAATTGCCCTAATTACCTTTGTATTCACTGTAATTAAACTTAGAAGAGCTAGATTATTGTCTGCAATCACATAATTAAATCAAATGGTAACCCATAAGCACGTATTGAAGGAATATGTGGAGTTGTATTTGACAACAAATGCTGAGGAATGTGTTTTCAAGGACACCGAGTTCATTATTTCTATCTTGAACATAGGAGATAATAATTGGTCAAAATTATTCTATAGAATTGAGAATCTACCAACTATTTCTAGGGAAGAGGAGAAGAATATCTTAGCAAAGAGGCTATATGATGACATTATTGTAATTTAAATGATTGGTCTCCATTATGTAGCAATGAAGCCTAAGTTAATCCACTACATTGACATTCTTGCTACCATTTTTAAGGAAACTAAGATAGATAAGGGCATGATAATTAATGAACACAATCTGAGAAAAGTTGCTTATATTTCTCCTATTGCATTTTAGTCATATTAAAAACTACCCAAAATCCAAATTGACTTAGCCTCTATCAATTCCTAGGCTAAGGAAAACAATTTGATAGACACCCTTATCATATGGTTAGATTTTAAATAATATATATTTTTAGACCTTAACAAAAACATTCCTATCAACCAATTCAGACCTAGAATTAGGATGATAATGACAATGTTGAATAGGTTGTGTGGGGATGCAACCACAACTTACGTAAATAGTCTATTTTATGGTTGAAAAGGAAACTTTCCCCACACTAGGTGAGATAATTGACATATTTTTGAGCATATAAATATATACAATTAGGCAAAAAAAAAAAGAATGAGTTTTTTATGATATCTTATCTCATAAATGCTTTATGTGCAACAAAAAAAATTATAAATAAAAGGGAATGGTCACCAAATGGAGCAAAGATAGTTTCCAAATATTACTCCAAGCTTTACATATATAAATATAGGGATCACATTCAATTTATTTGTGATTGTGTCTATCCATACCTAACTAAAGATATAATTGGTATCCCAATGATGAGAGTTAGCCCCCTAATTAATAAATCCATAGAAGCAATGGGAGATGTCTGGTTGTATTCAAATTGTATAGTCATCAAGATTGAGGGGACATAAAATTCTCTTCTTAAGATGCCTATCCATGTTCTTGACAAGTTAGCTGAGCAAGAGCTTGCATACCAACTATTTTAGGGCATTGATGATCTATGCAAGACCAAGAGAAAAGGACTCCACATCTTCCCAATGATAATTGGAAAGACCTTATAAAAATAGTGGGATCTCATTGAGGTAGATACAAAGCACAGATCATATTTTAACCTACAAATTGATGAATTTAGATAGTGAGACCCCTATGGGAAGGTCAAGGAACATTTTAAACATAAAGGGATGTTAAATATGCACTATGAACATGAACCTAGTGATTTTGATCATATTTACACCAAGGCATCATCTTACTTTGAAGTCACCATAAGTTTGAAGGAACACAACCTAAGACCTGAGTCAAAACTAGAGAGGAATATGAAAATGGATGATAGATGGAAATTGGGATCTAGATAATATTATTTAATCAATGGTGAATCCTATAGACCTCCATTAGTTAGTGTGCAAGTCGAGGCTTAAGTGGATCATAGGATTAAATAGAAAAGGCCACATCATATAACTTCTAGTTCATTAGTTTATGAACCTACTAAAGCAACATAACATGAGTTACATCAAGAAGTTCATATGATAACATTAAACCCTAATGAGACTATTGAGTATGCATTAAAAATACTATCCATGACATATGGTAGATAGATGAGGAAGAGACAAAGCTTGAGGAAGAGAAATGGAAATAAGTGGCATTAGACTTGGTGGTTGTCACCCCTTCAAAGAGAAAAGCTGAGACATCTATTATCTCAAAGATAGATACCCAAAGTGACCATCATTACTCCTTTAAGTGAAGTTAATTTATTCAGTGAAAAAAATTGTTATACGATCCACCAATTCCAAAAATGGTTCATTTACAGAGAATCTTCCTACTTATTATCATCCTTCGGATATGATGAAGGTTATCAACATTCATGTGCATCAAGATCTTAAACCATGGATCATTGTACTACAAGAAGAGGAAGCACGGAGACTAGCTACACCAAGTGGTTTAGTAGCCCCATCACAAATAGAGGTCCATATCCCATAGGTAACCCAATCCTAAATTGGGGTGAGGTTTGACCCAAGGATTATTGGCTTAAACATGGTGACAAAGAAAAGGGTCATGATAGGAGGTGAAGAAATGGTGTATCAAAAAGTGGATCCATTAAATAATTTAACTCAATAGTAAGGACAAAATCCTAGTGAAGATCCTATTTTTGAGGAAGATGTCCTAGATTTGGCCCAAGCACAGTTAGAGCATTTGAAACTAACCATCAAAAGCTTATAACAATAAATGAAGAACTTGAAAGAGCAATATATTATGTCTATTCCTAGGAAGATGATAAATATGTTTGAAGCCACTTTATATGATATGTTTAATTAATTAAAATCAATAAGGTCCAGATAGGATGTGGTAAACTAGAAGAGAATTATGGCCATAAACCAAGTGACTCAATGGCAGGTTTCATGCAACAAAGTGAAAGGCTTGATTAGTATTCTAATATAAGACTAAATTCTTTAATTTAAAATAGATAGCCTAGCCCATTTGAATATAGATATGGTTATACTAATAGAGAAGATCAAGGGTTTGAGTAGATGGTCCAAGAGCTTGGAAGGTCTTTCTAAGGAGGGGAAATAGTTAGAGAAGAGAGTGATGCTTATATTGATGAGTTTGATCATAGACCCAACTGCACTCAATCATATTGGCTTAATCACTGATGAGGAGTTAAAACATAAGGCAACTCAAGTCATGCAAGAAGTAAAGAATTAGAACCAAGGCAAAACTAGGGAAAATAATAGTAGGATCTTGGACATGATCCTTTTAGTTGAAGAAAATATTAGTAATGCTCAAAGTATCAAGGAAGCTTTGAATAGGAATGATAAAGACTTCAGGGACCTGGTGGATCAAGAAGATGAAATTTTAATGGAACATATCATCAACCTCAAGCTAATTGATAAACAACATGATAAGGTAATGAAGATCCTATAGCAAAAATAAAATATTGCAACCACAAAGGATCCCTAAAGTCAAATTGGTTAACTTAGGAATATTCTCTTGTATCAGAACATGTATATTTTTGAAAAATAATATTCTTTTTCAAAAGCATGTGCAACTTTGTAAAGCACATTTCTTATAAGTCAATCCTTTTAGAAAGTGTCTATTTCTAGAACATTGTATAAGGCTAACTATCTTGGACACTTTTATAATTATCATTTGACATGATTGACCGATATACCTCCTTGGTCTTCTATATAATGGGTATTGTCAATTGTAAAGAGGAGGTAGTTTTTGAGAAAAAAACTTTGGACAAATTTGGAGTAGTTAATGCAAGGATTATTCTTAAAATATTGTCTCATTTTGGTTATGTATTTTGTTATTATGGTTGCTCTCTCACTTGTCTAGTCTAATTTTCATATTTTAATGGTTTTTATGGATTTTTTATGTGAATTTTTTAAATGCAGAGTTGTCAATTTGTGCCTATGCTAGATTGATTGAAGAATCTTTGATTTATTTTGTTTTTTTAACTTTGCTTGTAGATGTGCTTATGTTATTTGCTTGCAGGTGTAAATCTTTAAGTGAATCTAGTTCTTATTTGAATTTTTTTCTAAAATCTTTAGATGTTTCCTTGATATGTGATAGGATTTGAGATTACATTATTTTATGTCATATATTGATTAAGTACATGTTTGGATGAAATTTGAACTTTGTCATAATGTCTGGAGTGAAGATCAATATCATCTTTCTTCTCTATCCTACCTTTTCTTTTGCTTATTTTTTTATTAGTTCACTTTAGTTTATTTCCATTGTAAATATATATTTTAGCTTAGATTTTAGACTTAGGCTTTGATTATGGTTAACTTCACTTAGTTTAGATTACTCTCTTTTTCAAAAGTTAGCTATTAGGCCACAGTTGATTCCAACAACCAAACAGTTACATTATAATTTTTTTGAAATAGTTTATTTTCTCTACCATTATTCCACCAAAGATATCAAGAATATCACAACCTACAACTAATGCTATGGATTCTTTGAATTCAAAAATGAGAAGTGTTTCTTAAACACTCGGAAACACATGTGATACATTTTTAGGCATCAATAGGAACCCATTTCATTGGAACTAAAAGGAAGGTATTTAGTTAATCTTTATGAATTTGTATTGTCTTTTCTAATTTTAGTGAATTTTGTTTAAATATTAGTGAATTCTTTGCATATTTGTGTTATTTTTAGCTCACTTGTGTAAGGATCATTAATATTCATGGTTTTAAGTCAATCATTAGGCTTATTTAGTTGAATATTGATATCCTTTGAAGATTCATGGTAAATTGTTGCAAATGTAACTTAAGCTTTGTAAACTTTCCACATTCGAGGTTAGTAATAGAAATTTTGTTCAAAGATTCATTCTTTGCAAATTTAAGTTTATTTGAACTTATATTTATAAAGATCATTCATATTCATCAATTTAGGTATTTTTTTGACATAATTTGGTTAAATATAGTTGTTCTTTGTTTAAACTTGTGCAAAATTTTCTTAACATGCAAATATGATCATTATTCTTTACAAAGATAAGATTTACACATCATATTTTCAATATGAATCAAGATTTACAAGCTAGAACTGCCAAGAATCAGGACTAGGTCATGGTATAAATCAAGATTACCTCTCATTTCACTATAAGTTCATACAAAATCAAGAGTAGATAAAAATAAGCAAAGGGTTTCTAAATCCCAACCTACTCCACCTGTTTGTGGTTCTCCTGTGTTAAAAATTCATCAAGGTATGGCTTGGTTATTTATATCTTATATTAGTGTGTTTGGCTAGGTGCATGATCTACCTAAGAACCTTGAGAAATGTTTACCATCTTTCAGTCCTAATGGTTTTGTCACTACTAAAGAACATATCAAAAATTTCAAAGCTACTTTAAACTTGTTTAATGTAGTTCATGAAGATATTGCATGTAGATTGTTTCTTTTTACTTTCAAAGATGATGCATATGATTGGTTTCTCAACCTTCCTAATAATTACATCACCATTTGGAATGATTTTAATATAAATTTCATTGATAAATTTGGTAAAATCATCGAACCTTGCATTTTTTATCAACAATTCACTACTACGAAAAGATACTCGAGTGAAACCATCAGAGCCTTCAATGCTAGAATCCAAAAGATGTTTAGAAAAACCATATCTCCTTATAGACTTGATAAAACATTAGCTTTATAAATTTATAAGGATGCTTTGGATCCCATGAATTTTATGTTTCCTAAAAGGTCTGTTGAAGTTATAAACACATTGGTCTTGGCCTATGTTGAAGTTGTAATAATCAATGATCAAATGCATCCTTGAGGTCAACTAGCATGTAATTCCCAATGTTAATACTAATTTATATACATTGAATGTCATTCCTAATTCCAATCAAAATGTACTTACTTTAAATCAAACACTAGTATTGAACCAATTTCCCTTAACTCATGCTCATCCTGGCCAAAACCTAGGATTCTTGAATAACACTGTAAATAGATTTCATCCACAAGATCAAAGAGATTTGGTGCCTATAATTAATAATAGTACTCAAGTTCATAACTCAGAGGCACCAAAGAATGATAATGAATCCATACTCAAAATGGTTTAAAAATTTAGCACTGATTTTATTTAGTTTCAAAAGTAAGTGGGCAATATTGGGGAAAAATATAATAGGAATTAATCTTATCAAAGGTTCAATAGACCTAACAACTAGTTTCACAATGGTAACAATAGAAAAAATAACACCAACAATAATGAGTCATCATCAAGAAAAAATAACCCTAAAATAGATATTTGTGATGTATTTTTAACTGAGTATTACAGGGTTCACAATACTTCAAAGCATGGTGAGTTAGATTGTATTGAATTATGTAATGCTTTTGAGTTATTTCAAGATGAGTTAAATACATTTGAAAGTGGAATTAATAGAGATAATACTGTAAGTACATCTAATTCTTTAAAATTATCTAAATTTGTTGATACAATCCTGATGGTGAAGACATTTGACTTCCTGTTCTAAGAGGAGAATGAGCCTAAGGAGACTAAAAAAAAGGTGCATGCTCTTCAACAATACCTAAAGAAAACTTATCCCCTAAGGAATAGGGAGTATAAGTAACCTTTAATGACTTTAACTCCACAAAATAATTTTGACACTCCTCCTGATCCTACAACTGACAATAATCCATAGCCTCCAATGGGAAGTATGATACATCTAATACTTCTACTAGGAGTGGATACAATATAGCTGAGGAAATGAAAAATATTAAGACTAACATAACTTTACATGAATTGACTCAAATTATTGAGTAAAGATATTTGTTGTTAGAATATTTATCCAAGAAGCCTAGTAAATCACTAGAGACTACAAATTCCAATGTGGTAATGTACAAGAATAAGGCAAATATTCTACCTTTCTTACTAACAGTCAAAAATTTTGGTAAAAATTTGCATAAATATTTTCTAGACTCAAGTTTTTCTACTAATATAATGCCTAAATGTATTTGTGAGGAACTTGTTTTAACTCCAATTAAATTTGATAGAGTTATCACTCAATTAGATAAATTTAGGCTTAAATTAATTAGAGAATTATTGAATGTTCATATGTAGTTGGCTGCTGAGCCAAGGATACAATAAGTTATAGACATATAAGTGGTGGATATTCTTGATGTTTATGGGATGCTACTTAGAAAAGATTGAACCAATTCTTTGAATGGTTACATGTCCACTAATTGTTCTTATATGTGGCTTTCATGGAAGGGATTTTTCAATCATATTTGTATTGAAAGAGATCTTAAGATGAAACACATGATCATTGAATACAATTCTGTAAATAAAAGGGTCAACACGATCAATTTTGAGCTAGGAGTTTACACTCTTGACACTTCTAAGGTATGTGAATCTAAAAGTACTCATGCTATGCCTAGAATATGGAAATTATATTTTGATGGTGATAGATGTAAATCTAGATCTAGAGTAGAAATTATTTTAATCAATCCCTTTGGGAAAGAATTTAGTACTTCTTACAGACTTCAGATTTTATGCACTAATAATTTGGTAGAGTATGAAGATTTAATTTTAAGATTAAAATTTTCTATCAAAAATAAGGTCAGAGAACTGCTAACATATGATGATTATGACTTGGTAGTTAATCAGGTTAGAAGTAAGTACCAGTGTAAATTTTATTATCTTAAAAAATATAAGTTGAGTGTGGAACTTGATAGAATACTTTGATGCTTTTAACATTGTCTCAATTCATAGAAAAGAGAACAAGCTTGTTGATGAGCTAGCTTTAACTACAACCAATCTTATGCCAAATCAAGACTCTAAACTAAAAAATATTAATGTTAATTTAATTCCATGTCCCTCAGTCCTTAACAATATCAATCATTTGTAAGTGTTCATTGATAATCAATATGTCCTAGACTTAGTGAACTACTCAAGAGTATTTGAGTCTCACATCATTGATGAGGTCAGTGAAAATATTCTTGATGGAAGCAAAACTGATGATATAATTATACAATTAACTGACAACAAAAATTTTAAATGCATGATTGCCTCAAAAAGATTATTTGACACAGAGAAACTATCTAAAACTGTCAAAGTTACCAAGGTGAATGGGAAAGATTATAATGCAGTTGACCTAAGAGTGTAAGGTCAACCCTAACTAGTTAATATTGGTATAGTCTACACAAGTGAAGAGTTGGAAAAATCCAAAGATTTAGTGACCAAGTACAAAGATGTTATAGCATGGTCATATGTAGACTTAAAGATATTTGATCCTATAGTCATTACCCATACCATTCCATTAAAAGAAAGTTGCAAACATTTTAGGTAGAAATAGAGGCCAATCAATCCTTTTTTAGAACCATTGATATATAAGGAGGTCAAGAAACTACTAGATGCAAAGATAGTTTTTCTCAGTAGATACTCAATTTGGGTAACTGACTTAGTGTTAGTTAAAAAGAAGAATGGAAAAATTAGATTGTGCATAGACTTTAGAAATATGAATAGAGATTCTAAAAAGATAATTATCCTTAGCCTTCCCTTAACCAAGTCATTTAAATTGTTAGTGGTTCTGCTATGATGTCTTTTCTTGATGATTTTTCAGGTTATAACTAGTTACTTATGAACAAGGAGGACAAATTAAAGACTACATTCACTACTATGTGGGGCACCTTTTCTTATAAAAAAATTATACTTGGACTAATAAATGTAGGTGAAACCTTTCAAAGAGATATGGACCATGTTTTTCAAGGTCTCATAGGTAAATGCATTATCATATACATGGATGATCTTATTATATTTTCCAAAAATAGGGAGGAACACATTATGCACTTATAAGAGGTATTTAAATGATGTAAGAGAGATTGTAAAGCCATTAAATGACATGTTGAATAAGGATGAAAAAATCACATGGAATGAAGAAAAAATAAAGGCCTCCAAAGACATTAAAGAAGTAATAATATAGGCACTAGTGTTGATAAGTCTTGATTTCTCAAAATAGTTATCTTTATTATTTTGCTTCCAATCATACAATAGCTATTATTCTAACTCAAAAAATAGATGGATGTGATGATCCTATTGCTTTTATGAGCACCAATTTCAATAATGTTGAGTTAAACTACTCTCTAATTGACAAGCAATTTTGTGTTTTAGTTAAGGCAGTTATTAAATTTAGACACTATATTCTTAGGAATAAAGTGCATGCAATATTATCAGACCCTACCGCTAAAATCATTTTTAACCAATGTGAATTTGAAGAGAAGAGGTAAATGGATGTACATACTCCAAGAGTATGATTTGGAAATAAAAACTTCCAAGTTTGTAAGGTTTCAAGGCTTAATTCAATGAATTGCTAACACCAATCCCAAATTGAGTGTCATGTTGGTGAAGCAACAAAGTTTTCAACCCAATGATTGGTATGATTTAATTGTTCATCTTTTAATCAATGGTTCTTGTCATGCAGTATTAAATAGAGATCAAAGGAGAGATTTAAGGCTCAAAGTATCACATTTTTTAATCAAATATGGAGTACTTTTTAGGAAGAATTATGGAGTATACCTGAGATGTATTTCTAAAGAGGAAGTTGCTAAGATCTTGAGTACTTTCCATGAAAATATTGGAAGTGGACATCCATATAAAAGGAAAATAACTCATAATATCATTAAGGATGGTTATTATTGGCATACAATCTTCATAGATACTCATAAACATGTGAGATAATGTCATTAGTTCTAGATATTCAACACTAAAGAGCTGAAAGAAGGCATGTCATTGAAACTAGTTATGATTGATAAACATTTTACTCAATAGGGATTAGACTTTGTGGGGGTCATCAACCTCAATTCTTCATATGATCATAAATATGTCCTCATTGCTACTAATTTCTACATTGGATGGACAAAAACAATGGCAACCAAGTAATGCAAGATGAAAGATGTGATAAATTTTTTGGAAGAGAACATTTGCACTAGATATATAACACAAGTAAATCTAGTTTGTGATAATATACCTAATTTTATATCCATTGAGATGATTGAGGGGCATATGATAATAACATTATTATCAAGTTTTCATCAAACCATTATCCTCAAGGAAATGAAGTTTCTGAGTCAACAAATAAAAATTTGATGAAAGCCATCAGGAATTATGTTGTTGACAAACCAAGAACCTGACATAAGTTACTCAAGTATGCTCTTTGGGTATACATAACAAGGGTGAAGAGAGCCCTAAAAGCATCACCATTTCTACTAGTATATGTTCAATAACCTATATTTCTCATTACTCTTAAGCTATCAACCTACAAGTTCATGCAAGAGTACATGGAAAGAGATCAAGAATTTACAAATTTAAGGTTTCTTGACATTATTCAAATGGAAGATGCAAGAGAATAAGATTTTGAAAACTTTAGTAGACATCAAACCATAACTAAGAGATGATTTGACAAAAATTCTAAGATTAATGTGTTTAGGTAAGGAGACCTAGTTCTCTTTTGGTACAAAGCATCTAAACTAAAGGGAAAACATGGAAAAATCACTCCTTTATAGATTGGCCCCTATCAGATTATTAAGACATTGGGAAACAACACCTTCAAACTCAAGGACTTGTAAGGATCAGAGTTTACATTTCCAACAAATTGACAATATCTCAAGTACTACTTCTCTGTTGTACCACCTCAAGTCTACATGGAGTAATCTGTAAGACTAGTTAAAATTAGTGTAGATAGGTTTAAATTAGTTTCTTATCCTATCCCTTGTTTGTACATAGTGCTTGTATATATTTGTTTTCTTATTTTTTTGCTTACTGTGTGTTTCTTTTTCTTTGTTTTATTCTCTTATTTCAATAAGTATTTTCAAGATAGTCCTTAATCTCTAATGCATGTAGTTTCTCAAAGGTCATCAAATCAAGAATGTAGGTATGAACCTCAACCATTGGTTGACCATGGATTCTAGAAATTTGAGCTTGATGTTATAGTTTTGAAAAATTGGTAAGGATTGATATCTAGATTAATTGTTTCTTTAAATCTTACACCTTATTCTGATCTAAGTTTGGTTCTAATAAGGATTGCACATGTTGATTGAAAGTTTGAATTATTGGGACAAAGTCATGTTAACACTTAAAGAACATTATTGCTTGGGATGAAATTTATGACGAAGGATGATTGATTAAAGATTAAATATTTGACAAAATATTTAAACTTGGCTAATTTTGGTTCCCAACATTTGTTGAAAGGCAAAATATATTTGAAAAAATATAAAAAATAAGAGCTTAAATGAAAATTTGAATGTTTTTTTAGTAAAAGAGATTCAGATAACCTCCATCGAGGCTATGGATGCTTGGATGGTAGTGGAGTAAGGCTTAGAGTGGAGCCAAAGATAATCTCTATCAGGGCTATGGACTCCTACCTGGTAGTAGAGCAATGATTGAGCCTTCCTTTTTATAAAGCATGATTTTTAATAAATATCTAAATACACTATAAGTCAATGTTAATGAATAAGGTCATGAAGTTTGGAAGTTGTCCTCAAAATCCTATGGCAATTAGTTAAAGAGTTAAAGCACATACACAACATGACTAAGTTTTGATGTTTAATCCTAATTATACAGTTATGAAACTTGTTTTAATCATGAATAGATCTTAATAATGGTACTTGATCATATAGAATGAGTAATCTAGTTATTAGTTCAAACTAGAGTATATGAATTCTAATATTTTACAACGTTTCTCTTAAAAATCATCATTTATTGAGGTCAACATACCCCCATTTTGAAAAATAAAGACCCTTATTCAATTTTGTAAATTGTGTTATAAATTGACATTGAAACTGATCAAAATTACATTATTGAATATCATGTTTACTTCAGCTCTCATTTGCATGTTAGCATATTGTCTTAATTTAAATTTATCTAATGTTGTTAATATTTGACTTGTGTTTGTATAGATTTTAGGTCTAATGGAGTCTCAATTAAATGATCACTATTTAGGGTTTTGTACCTTAATGCTAATTTTACCCTTTATTTTTATCAACTCTTGGTCTCTTATTGATTAATTGAATCTATGTTTAAATCATATTAAAACCTTAGTCTAATTTGTTTTAGCCTAGATTTTTTTGAGTTAGATTCAAATTTATGCAATTCAAATTTATGTAGGAACATTTTGTTATACCTTAAATTTAGTTAATTTTAATCCTAAGGTTCTAATCATGTTTATCAATATGACCAAAACCTTAGTCTAAAATTTTTATGCTAAATCCTTTATATCTCAAAACCCCACCAAGTCTATTATTCACATAGAATAAATTAAATATAGGAGCACTTTATTATGTTTTAAACTTAGCCTAAAGTATTATCATAAATATTTAATTATATTTTTTAATATAACTAAAACCTTAGGCTAAAAATTTATTCTAAGTCTCTTTATATTACCTTTGCCATAACTTAGTTTATTTTCATTGCCCACAAGAATGGATCAATGTGAGGATGCCAAGTGGCAAGATATTGAATCCCAAAGGGATGATCAATGGTACGTGGGCATCCACCCAAGTCAAATTATTAAAGATCAGAGATGGAATGTGGTAGTGAAAAGTGTCACAACCATAGTGGATGGAATAGAATAGGATGGATTGAGATCAATGGAGTGTGTTAAAGCATACAATGAAGATCTAATGGCATGATGCAAAGTCAATAAGTCAATGTTTTTTGGAGGAATTCAAGAGTAATAAGTGTCATGATATTGATGACTTAGCCTAAATTCAAAGGTCCACATTCAGCCTGATAGGATCAAATGGATCAAGATTGACAAAATGCATTGATTTGTGCAAAGAATATCTAATGGTACAAGAAGAAAAATAACTTTTCAAAGAACCCAAAACAAAGGTGGTAATGATGTAGGTCATAAATGTGATAAATGAAATAAATATCGACTAATGGCATTCAACCTCTTGGATTGAGATCTATGGCAAGCAAAGAGTTGACAATTCAATGGATCCAAATCCAATGAGAAACTGCCACATAGTGCAAAAGCATTAAGTGATGGAGTGTGTTTAAAAGATGTGCAGAGAGCCCATAGAATTGCCACATGACACATTTTTTAGGAGCTCAAATGGAATATTAAAATCCCATGATAGATTCAAGTTGGGAATACTTTTTATCAAATCAATGGTGTGAATTTAATCAATCTTCAGGATTACACAGAAGGTGACACTTGTCCAAAAAGTACAAATGATCACATTTCAAAAATTAATGAATAGCTCAACATGATGATGCCACATAAGCAAGACAAGTCAGATGAAATATCTTGTGGACCTATAGATATGAAAGGTTTAAATGCATGATCTGAGCAAAATCTAAGGCATGAAGCTCATAATTTAAACTTCATTGTTGCCATTAAATTTCTATATAAACCTTTAGAAAATCCCTATGCATATGGATTGCCCTAATTGATTATGTATTCACTATAATTGAACCTATAAAATCTATATTATTATCTATAATCACATAATTCAATCAAATAGTGACCCACAAGCACATATCAAAGGAAGATGTGGAGTTGTATTTGACAATACATGTTGAGGGACATGTTTTTAAGGACACCGAATTCATTATTTCTATCCTAAACATAGAAGATAATAATTGGTCAATTTTTTTTTAGAGAATTGATAATCAAATAGATATTTTTAAGGAAGAGGAGAACAATCTCTTAGAAAAGAGGCTATATGATGACATTATTGTAATTTAAAAGATTGGTCCCCATTATGCAATAGTGAATCCTGAGGTACTCTACTACGTTAACATTCTTACTCTCATTTTCAAGGAAAATAAAATAGATAATGGAATGATAATTAATGAACACAATATAATAAAGGTTATTTATATTTTTTCTATTGCATTGAGTGATATTATAAACTGCCCAAACCCTAAATTGACCTAGCCTCTATCAATTCCTAGGCTAAGGAAAACAATTTGATGGACACCCTTGCCATATGGCTAGATTATGGAAATCAAATCTTTTCAAACCTTAACAAAAACATTCCTATCAACTAATTTAGACCTAGAACTAGGATGATAATGACAATGTTGAATAGGTTGTGTGGGGATGCAACCACAACTTATGTAAATCTAGTATGGGTACCCATAGTATACTTTATGGTTGAAAAGGCAACTGTCCCCCCACTAGGTGAGATAATTAACATCTCTTTAAGTAGACAAATATATGCAATTAGGCATAAAAATAAGAATGAGTTTTCCATGATGTCTTATCACTTAGATGTTTTATGTGCAATAATAAAAATTCTAAATAAAAGGGAATGGTCTCCAAATGGAACATAGTCAATTTTCTAATATTACCCCAAGATTTACATCTATAAATATAGGGATCACATTCAATTTATTTGTGATTATGTCTATCCATTCCTAACTGAATCTATAAATGGTATCCCAATGATTAGAGTCATCCCCCTAAATAGGAAATCCATAGAAGCAATGGGAGATGTTTGGTTGTATCCAAACTATACAAACATCAGGATTGAGGGGACACAAAATTCTCTTCTCAAGATACTTGTTCATGTTCTTGATAAGTTAGCTGAGCAAGAGGTTGTATATTAGCTATTCCAAGGCATTGATAATCTATGTAAGACCAAAATAAAGGGACTCCTTCATAGCTTCCCAATGACAATTAGAAAGACCATATTTAAATAGTGAGATCAAATTGAGATAACTTCAAATCATAGACCATCTTTCAACCTATAAATTGATGAACTTAGATGGTGGGACGCCTATGGGAAGGCCAAGGAACATTTGACACATAAAGGGATTCTAAATATGCACTATGAACATGAACTTGGTGATTTTGATCATATTTATGCCAAGGCATCATCTTACTTTGAACTCACTAGAAGGTTGAAGTAACACAATCTGAGACCTAAGTCAAGACTAGAGAGGAATCTTAAAATGGATGATAGATGGAAATTGGGACCTAGACAATATCATTTAATCAATGGTGAATCTTTTATACCTTCATTATCTAGTGTGAATGTAGATACTCAAGTGGAGCATAGGCTTAAGGAGAAGAGGCCACATGGTATAGCTTTTAGTTCGTCAGCTTATGAACCTCCTAAAGCAGTAGAACATGAGTTACACCAAGAACAAGTTCATATGATAGCATTAGGACCTAATGAGACTATTGAGGATGCATTAAAAATGCTATCCATGGCATATGATATTGAGTTAGATGAGGAAGAGACAAAGGCTGAGGAAGAGAAAGGGAAAGAAGTGGCATTAGACTTAGTGGTTGTCACCCCTCCAAAGAGAAAAGATGAGACATCCATTGTCTCAAAGACAAAGAGACCCAAAATGACTATCACTACTCTTTTAAGTAAAGTCAATTTATTCAATGAATAAAAATTGTTATATGGTCTACCAATTCCAAAATGATTCATTTATAGAGAAGCTTCCCACTTATTATCATCCTTGGGCTATGATGAAGGCTATCAACATTCTAGTGCATCAAGAGCTTAAACCATAGATCATTACACTATAGAAAGAGGATGCAAAGAGATTAGATGCACCAAGTGGTTCAATAGCTCCATCATAAATGGAAGTCCCTATCCCATAGGTGACCTAATCCTTAGTTGGGGTGAGGTTTGACCTAGGGACTTCTAGCTTATAAAGGGTGACATAGAAAAGGGTCATGATAGGAGGTGAAGAAATGGTGTATCAAAAATTAGAGCCATTAACTAATTTGACTCAGTAACAAGGATAGAAGCCTAGTGAGGAACCTATTTTTGAGGAATATGTCTTGGATTTAACCTAATCATAGTTAGAACAGCTAAAAGTAGCCATCAAATGATTTGAAAAACAAAGGAAGAACTTGAAAGAGCAATCTATTTTGTTTGTTCCTAGGGAGATGATCAATATGTTTGAATCCACTTTATATGATATATTTAATTACTTAAAATCAATAAGGTCTAGATAGGATGTGGTAAGCCAATAGAGTATTGTGGCCATGAACCAAGTGACTCAATAGTAGGATTTATGCAACAAAGTGAAAGGCTTGATCTATAATTTAATAGAAGACCAAATTTATGGATTTAAAATAGTTAGCTTAGACCATCTGAATATGGTTATGGCTATACTAATAAAGAAGATCAAGGGTTTGACCAGATGGTCCAAGAGCCTAGAAGATATTTCTAAGGCTGGTAAATAGTTAGAGAATAAGATATGCATATATTAGGGATTTTGATCATAGACCCAACTGCACTCAGTCCTATTGGCTTAATCACTGATGAGGAGTTCAAACATGGGGCCACTCAAGTCATGTAAGAAGTAAAGAATTAGATCCAAGGGAAAACTAAGGAAGATAATAATAAGATCTTAGACATGATCCTATCAGTTAAATAAAATATTAGTGATGCTTAGAGCATCAAAGAAGCTTTGGATAGGAATGACAAAGACTTTAGAGGCCTAGTAGATCAAAAAGATGAAATTTTCATGGAACCTACCATCAACCTCAAGCTAATTGATGGACAACATGATAAGGCAATAAAGATCCTACATCAAAAAGAAAAGACTACAACCACAAAGGAACCCTAAAGTCAAATTGGGTAGCTTAAGAATATTCTCTTGTATAGGAATATATATATTTTTAAAAATAATATTTTTTTAAAATCATGTACAACTTTGTAAAGCACATTGATTATAGGTCAATCATTTTAGAAAGTTTCTATTTCTAAGATATTTTAAAAGGACAATTATCCTAGACACTTATACAATTATCATTTGACATGATTGACTAACATACCTCCTTGGTCTTCTATATAAGGGGTATTGTCAATTTTAAAGATGAGGGAGTTTTTGAGAAAGAAAAATTTATGCACATTTGAAGTAATTAATGTAAATAAGATAATTTTAAAAGGATTGTCTCATTTTGGTTGTGTATTTTGATATTATGGTTACTCTCTCACTTGTCTAGTTTAATTTTCATATTTAAATGGATTTTATGGATTCTTGATGCGCATTTTTTAAATGCAGAGTTGTCAATTTGTGCCTATACTAAATTGATTCAAAAATATTTGATTCATTTCATTTTCTTTGCTTTGCTTGTATATATATTTATGTTATTTTCTTACATGAGTAAATATTTAAAGTGAATATGGTTCTTATTTGGATTTATTTCTATAATACATATATGTTTGCCTGATGTGTGATAGGATTTGAGCCTACACTATTTCATGTCATATTTTAGTTAAGTGTATGCCTAGATAAAATTTGAGCTTTGTTATAATGTCCAGAGTGAAGATTAACATCATCTTTCTTCTTTGCCCTACCCTTCCTTTTGCTTATTTTTTTATCAATTCACTTTAGTTTAGTTCCATTGTAAATATATATTTTAGCTTAGATTTTAGACTTAGGCTTTGATTATAGTTCACTTCACTTAGTTTAAATTACTCTCATTTTCACAAGTTAACTATTAGGCCACAGTTGCTCCCAACAACCAAACAATTACATTAGAAATTTTTTGAAACAATTCATTTGCTCTATCGTTATTGCACCAAAGATATCAAGAATATCACAACCTATAACTCATGAAATAGCTTCTTTGAATCTAGAAATGATAAATATTTTTTAAACACTTGAACAACATATGATACACTTTTAGGCATTAACATGGTATTATAAATATATGTTTGGAATTGATCTTACATTTGCAATGAATAGCATATTACTATACTCATATTCAAAGGCAATCAAGCAAAAAATCATAAAATGAATCCATAAGTAGCCTTGATAGTCAAACAAAAAATTGAAAGGATTTGGATGTAAGTTTTATTCAAGCTATTTACTACCTTGAGTGGGTCTCTAAAATAGTACCAATTACAAAGCATAATGGAGACACTTAATGTTGTACATAATATCAATATTTATACAAGGCATGCCCCAAAAATGATTTTTCATTACAAAAAATTAACATGATCATTGATTCTACCACTAATTATGAAATGTTATCATTTTGGATGGTTTTTATGGATACAATAAAATCAAAATTAAAATTTTAGACTAAAAAAAATGTTGTTTGTCACACCATGGGGAAATTTTGTTATGTCATCATTCATTTCAATTTAAGTAACATATGGGCCACTTACCAAAGAGTTATGGTATAAATATATCATGAATATATACACAAGTTTTTTAAATATTATGTGGATGATTTGATAAATAAAAACATTAAAAATATCATACTATAGATCTATGACATATATTTGAGAGACTACAAACACTCATTGTGTGTCTAAATCCAAAAAAGTGTGTATTCAGATGTACATCAAGAAAGTTACTCTATATCATATATTAAAGAGGCATTGAATATATCTTAAAAACATGAAACTTAGGATCAATATGCCTCTTCCATCAAGATTGAATAAATTATGGTCCCTACAAGAAAATATTCAAGCAATAAGATAGGTTGTAACTCAGTTGGCTAATAAGACACATTATTTCACATACCTATTCAAAAAAGATGAAAAAATTTGAATGGGATGTTAGCTACTAACAAATTTTTGATGTAATTAAAAATTATCTACTCAATCCACCTATTCTCATTCTAAAAATACTAGATAGGCCTTTACTATTATATATGTCATCGACAAACCACACCTTAAGATCTTTGCTTACACAATATGATGATGATCATAGTGAGTGTGCCATTTACTAAATTATCTACACATTAATTAGTTATGATAAAAATTACAATACAATGGAAAAAATATGTTTAGATCTTATGTTTGAAACATAAAAATTATGACATTGTATGCTTAATAATGAGACAAAAGTTATCACAAAGGTGGACTCACTTAAATTTCTCATGGCCAAGTCACATTTATTAGGACACATTGCCAAATGGGTAATGTTACTCATGAAATTCCACTTAAATTTTGTATCTCAGAAATTAGTATAAGAGTAAATTATTATAGATCATATAGAAGTAGCTCTGTTATTAGATACATCATGAATTAATGATGATTTTTGTGATAAATTCATTGCACATGATATTGAAAATCATACATGGACCATGTACTTTGATTACTCAAAGTGTGCCACTAGTGCAAGCACAAGGATAGTCTTCATTCCTCTTCAAGGTTAGTACAAATAATATACTAGAATATGAGGCTTTAATATTGGGTTTATCTACTACATGTAAATTAAAAATAAAAACTCTAAAAGCATATGAAAATACTCATTTAGTGGTAAGCCAGGCCTTAGATATTTATCAAACTAAATAAGAAATGTTAATACCATATAAAGAGCTAATACACCAATTAGTAATACACTTTGACACATTTTTAATATAAAATATACCCCACAAAGTCAAAATACATTCAAATGCAATGGTCAGTACTTTGTCCATGATTCCTATTGACGTTAATGATGAGCATATGATTTTTACTATTCATCAACTAAGACACTTGTTAATCACTACAATAGTTATATATGCTTTGGAAATTTTGAAAGTTACTCATAGTGTAGTAAATTCAAAATGGTATAGTGATATATATAATTTCCTATATTCAAGTTGTTATCCCAAAAAATGCTACATGCAATGATAAACACAAATTACAACATAAAGTGATCCATTATGTTCGAATTTGAGGATATTTATTTAAAATATCATATGATGAGAAGTTACTTTGATGTTTAAACCAAGAATAAGCTAAAATATCCTTAAAGTACATGATAGTGAATGTGGATTTAATTTTAATGGAAAATCATTGTCTTACATATTATTATGGTAAGATACTTTTGGCCTACAATGGAACAAAAATGTCATGAATGTGCAAAACTATGTTCATAATTTAAGAAGCATATTAATCAAAATCATGTTTCATCACATGAATTACATCCTATTGTCTCACCTTAGCAATTTTCTATCTGTGGTTTTAAATTAATCATAAAGATAAATCTAGAATCATTAGATGGAAACAAGTTTATCATTGCAACTACAAAATATTTTACAAAATGAGTAGAGGTCATACCCTTATATTTTACCATGGGATAGGATATCTATCACTTCTTGATGACACATTGTTTCATAGTCTAGACTACCATCAAATATTGTAAAAAATAATGGCTCATCCTTCAAAAAGAAAATATTTAAGCAATTTAACATTAAATTCAAGATTCATCACACTCTATACTCTGTATTACACACAATGAAATGAGAAAATAATGAAAGATAAGACAACTATCGAAATATTAAGTAAAACATGGCATAACTTGGCATAATAAAATTATCTATGCACTTTGGGCATATCTCAAAAGCATATATATACCAATGAAGGTTACATCATACCCACTTGTTTATGGATTAGAAGCACTACTTCCTCTAGAATTGGAAATGTCTTCTTTGAGAGTCTCTTTAAAAAACATCATTAAATATAATGATTATCAATAAAAATATATATGTGAGTTATAAATGCTTGATACAAGTGTATTCAACATACTTAACATCTAAAAGTATATCAAAATTGCATCAAAAGAGAATATGGAAATAATATTGATAGTCATGAATTTTAGATTTGTTAGTGTAAGGTGTTTATTTTACTCATATTTCTTATTGTGTATTATTTCCTACACATGCCACATGGGTTATTATACCTCACTTAGAGTTTTTATACACTTTTGGGATATGATTTCTTAGGTGTACATTGTCATATAAATTACATGTTTGAATCCTTATTGGCTAGATGGAGTTATGTTTGATCAACTATTCTAGGTATGGGAGTTACACTCTATTCTTAGCATATTTGACCACTTTTTATGGAGGAGATACACATTGACTCTCCTATTTGTACATATTCATTTATGAGCTATTCATGGAGTGTTGGATACTCACCTATGTGATTTTGTAATTATTATCACTTGTGGTTCCATTCACTTTCAACATATTAATGCATTTGATTATTATGTTATTTTTATCCTATGCATGCACTTAATCTAGAGATCTTGGTGGACTCCAAAATATGGTAGTAAAGCTCCATTATGGTATAAAAATGTCTAGTTTTATTTGTTATAAGTGTTATTTTTTGAAATCATGAGGTTATTTTCCTTATCTAACGATAATTTTTAAGGATATTACTACCTATGAGAACTTTGGAGCATTTTTTAAAGCTCCCATGACCTAGTATTTTCTTCCTACATTTTGGTTCTTCATTTCAATAACTTTGTCTTTGATTCAATGACCTATTTTTTGGTTTCAATATCCTACTTTTTCCAAGGTTTAGTATGTGCATTTTTTTAGTGAGTGATATTCAAAACCAAATCTTGGTAGCATGCATATGTTTAAAATGTGGATTACCATTATGTGATATGCCATTTACATGCATATGATTCTAACATGCCTCAAGAAATCTACCTTCCCTCTTCTTAGCCTCTATTAAGAGGCATTCTCAAAATTGATGCCTTCATCTAGTTAATCGTATTGATCCTATATGTAGCCTCCAAAACTAGTATTACACTTTTTAACCTAGATTCTTACTATTACATGGATCTTAGGGTCAAATTTGGCAGTGTCATAGCCTCCTCCATCCATATTACACCTCCTTGCTTTACCTATTGTCAACCTAGTAGGTGTTTTCATTAAAAACCACATATTTACATGCACATGTTTTCCAATACTACTCATAAGAGATATTCATGGTTTTTATCTTTTTGGTGGGGTGATTTAAAGGGAGAGATAGATTATAAGTTTTTTTTTTTTTTAATAGAAAAAAATATTATAATGGGGAAAATATCTTGGAAGATAGAAGAAGATATTTATAATTTTTTTCTTTTTCCATCGATTCCATATTTTTCTTCATAAAGATGGATGGTGAGGCCTGATTTGGTAGGGGCCAAACCCCCTCATAAACAAATAAAAAATTCTTCTTCTCCTTCCTTGCTTGTTCCAGATTTTGTATTTGTACTCTTCTTGGATGCATCATCAGTAGATTTTGACATCATCCTTGGCTTATTTTACTTGTATCACATATGTTATTATATTTTTGACATCACAAGCATTTATTGATCATGGACACATTCTTGATTGAGTCTGACATCCATCATTTGAGTGTGTTTTATACTTGTAAAATTTTGGGGGATCATTGTTGACTGTCTTACGGGGATTGTTGTGGGTTTGCTTCTCTATTATGTACACACAAAATCCATAACTTACATGTATTAATGTAGTTTAAATTACATAAATTTATCTCACATATGTGGATGCATTATCATCTAATCCCAACATCCATTCACCGAGTGTGAATTATCACTTACTCATAGATTGATCTCATTTGAGTGGCCTCATTTTAGGCTTAGTCTAAAGTCCATATCTAGAGCATGTACTATTAATTTCGAACTCATTGCATATATTTCTCATCTAGATTCATTCTTAGTTGAATCTGATGACTATCACATTGACCATGTATTGTTCTTAGGGGATCACTATCAGGTGCATTGTGTAGGGTTTTCTCATTATACTTTCTTGATGTCTCTACTCTCAATCATGTTGACTAAATTTAAGAGATACTATATTAAGATATATTATAATACAATATTTCTTCTTAGAAGGATTAATTTGTCTTCATGGCACTTGTGCATGGAATGTCATATCACTGACAAGGTCCTACCATTTCTTTATAGCCAGGTTCCTACTCACATTGACCTAGTTTTGTACAATAATTGGGTCAACTCATGTGACATCATTTTTTATAATTTACTGATGTTCATTTCCATGGATATAAACCACTATGTGGAGCACACAGAGTATCCTTAAATTTTTTGGAGCATTATTTAGACCCCTTTCAAAGATCCCATTGATATTGTTATCTCTTCTTCTCTTGTCAACTCTTCTAAGATTGTACTCTCTCCTCATTTTTTAAATTTCTTGTGATGATGCATTCATGTTGGAAAATTATCTTCTCTTTATCGAGCCACCATTATGGGATAATTTTATGCTAGACCTAAGATGTCTCTTTGTAGAACCCACATCAGTTTCCATGTAGGATACTACTCTTCCAAAACCAACATAGAATTTTACTTTGGAGGGTATATTGTCCCCAGTGAGATTACACATATTAATAACATTGATGACTCTTCTCTTCATGCAGATTATACTTTTTTAGTTTATGAACCATATTACAGACTTTACATGAGCATTATTTCAATGAATGTTCTATGTCCTACCAACAAGTCTATTTTAGCAGAATTACATTTAGTTTTTGTGCGTGATCTTTCCAAACCTATACTACACATTAGATTTGGATCATATTCAAATATATTACTATTGTTGCCTTCATATTCTGTTATGGAATGGGTATACTTTCAATACAAACATTGTGTTCTTCCTTTGGCAAAAAGAAGAAATATTGTTCGATGTAGATATAGCTTCTTCAGTCTTTAGGCAGATTTTGTTATCGACATTAGTCATCTTACAAGATATACTTGAAGTGTTGGATGTTTCAACACCATTTTTAGTGGATATTTTTATCACTCTCTTATTATTTTCTCTCTTTAGGAGGGGTTTTCTATGGGTTTTCTCAGTTTATCTACTTTATGAGAGTTTCTTTATACTTGGGTAACTCATCAAGCCTAGTTGCTAGGACTCATTTATTTTTACCAACCTAAGTTGCTCTTATGAGGGGTATTTATTTTATTCATATTTCTTATTATGGATTATTTCCTACACATGCCACATAGGTTATTCCACATCACTTGGAGTTTCCCTACACTTATGGGATATGATTTCTTAGGTATACATTGTCATAGGAGTTACATGTAAGACTCATTATTTTCTAGATAGAGTTACCTTGACTAGTTATTATTGGTATGGAAGTTACACTCTATTCTTAGCACATTCAATCACTTTTCATGGAGGAGCTACACATTCACTCTCTTATTTGTACCTCTTCATTTATGATCTATTCATGGAGTTTTAGATATTTGCTTATGTGCTTTTTTAATTATTCTCACTCATGGTTTCATTCACTTTCAACATCTTAATGTGTTTACTTGTCTCATGCTTTTGAACCTATGCATGTCCTTGATCTAGGTATCTTGGTGGACTCACTGATAATATTGGGGATTTAATATTAAAATAAAATTAATACAGATAAAGAAACCAAAGGTAATTTTAATCCTAATTATTTGGGTCCATTCATAGTTACTAAAAAGGTGGGTACAAGAGCTTACTATCTAGCTAAACTTGAAGGAAAACCTATGAAAAACCCTATGAACATCATCCACTTAGGATAATACTATACGTAAAGAAATTTATTCCAATAAATAGAAAAATACAAAAAAAAATATTTCAAAAATTGAAAAATAAAAATATTATAAAAATAAAATAAAAATAAAAATATTCTCAAAAATAAAAAATTAGGAACTAAAAAGATAAATTTCCCAATTTAATTCTTTACATACACACACATCACATCACATATTTAGTATATATCATATTATTTTTTATAGACACATGCATTTCATGAGGTAAATGAATGTGATGCAAGATATATTATAAATGGTTTCTTAGATGTTGGATTCCCATATACCTAGTGGCCACACCTATGTTGGGAGAATCTAAGTCTACATGTTACATTATAAATAGGCTATATCTTTCTATGACCTTTCTACCATGTTGATATACATATCTTACAAGTGTCTTTCTATTGGATCATATTTTACATTTTGTTATATCAATATGTTAATTTTATATAATATAACATTGATATATATGGATGGAATAGACTGGTTTCTCTTATTATATGTTCCCACAATGTTGTTTACTTTCTTGCATGATAAACTAGACATTACTTTATTATTATGTGTGGCCTTTATCCCTTGTGTGCAATAATTACTTGAACACATATATGAGATTTTTATTGATATATGTGAAATTTTAACATGTCCATTTATTATGGCCCTTGGCCCTTTATTTTATACAACATTTGAACATATTCCTTATTTATAACATTATTTAAGTCCTTTATATTTGGCCCTTGGCATCATTAGTTGTGTTTTATTATTTTTGAGAAACTAGTGTTTAGTTCTTAAATAATAAAGGGTCTCAAATAAATAGGAAATTCTGATTTATGATGAAATACAAATTTTTTAGAATTAATTACATAGGAGAAAGAAATAACTTATCTAGAAAAATAGGTTGATACGATTGTTACAGAAGCTAAAACTTAAGGTGCAGGGCTAGGAAGATGTTTGAAACCTAAATCTGACTTATGTTTGATGAAAGGATAGGAGTGTTGAAAATAGAACACCTTAGTATTTGATGTTATAGTCCAGTATGTGCCACTATTGTCCAAACTGGTCATAGAGGTCCAAGCTTTCTAGGTTTCGTTCATTGTTTTTGTATTGATTTGCTTGTAAAATTTTAGATATTGACTATTGATGGAGCTCCTTATAGAGTTGATTTAATATTTAAACCCTGAGTCTATCTACACACATGAACCAACAAATACATTAAAATTAAAAGGAGAAAAATTGGGTTAGGAGAAGAATGATCACACGATCTAAAAAATCTATTGTCCTAATTGCTACTTACATTAACCCTCCAAGCTAGGGTCTCAGATTAAATATAGTTATCCCTTAAGGAACGTGCATAATCAACACACATGGTAGATGCAAGAATGAAATTTCACCTAGAACCTTCTTTGATCAAGCATGTAAGTCTATGTGTGATTCATAATGTTGAGCTATACTATTGACTGATTTTTTATTATCTAATATGTCAAAGTAGTAAGTGCTAGATATAAAATACCTTGTGTAATTATTTATATAGGAGACTCTTTATTTTGAATTTGGAAGCTTTATTTGCATTAGGTTGACATTGAAAAACTTAAAATGAATCTAAGAAAGGGGTTGAGACACATTAAGTGAGAGAAATTGACCATTAGAGCTCAAAATGACCTTGGATAAAAGCGTTGGAAATGGGACACCCTAGGGTCCAACATTGTAGTCCAATCCTAACACTCTTATCCTATAGGCTAAAGATCAGGGAGAATGGAATAATCATGGGAATATTGACCTAGCTAAGGTGGAATGATTATTTGAAAGGCTTGAGAAGACTAGGAATAGGCAAAAAAGTGTCTAGAGCATGAAATGAGACCAAGATGAGTAAAACAAAAGACATGGCTAAATGTGAACAATGTTCATATTCTCCAGTCGAAGTCTCCTATAAAAGGATCATAAAAAGACATGATATGTGTGATTACCTGATAAATTTAGGGTGTATACATTTTCCCCTTTTTTAATCTAGTGATGCAATGAAATGAAATACTAGAGTAAAAGAAATAAAGAAATACATCCTAAATCTACCTATGTAGAAATGAATGTGTTGCAAAAGAATCCAACTCACTTCTTAGCTAGGGAAGCAGATGGAGAGTCAAAGAGTCCTTAGAGAAAGAATGAATCATTGGAATAGATACCCCCTGTACTGAATCTAAAAGTGAAATCTGTGTAACATAAAGGAGGGCAATTCTTTCTCCCTATGCTAAATTTGATTAAAAATGAGAAATGCTCAGAGGTCCAAAACTAATGTCTACCTTTTATCCCACATAAACTCATTTAATCTAAAATATGTGTATAGAATCTATATGCTATGAAGAGCAAAAACCTATCATGCCCTCACTCTGTATATCTGAACTAGAACTAAGAAATGCTCAGAGGCCCAAAACTAATGTCTATCCTTTGTCCTACATAAACTCGTATAGTTTGAGTCTGGGTAATATAATGGACCAACCAATGTAGGTGGTTGTGTGATCAAACCTAGTGATAACTTGGGTACAATTGGGTGTAATCTAAAACTCTGGTAAATATGTACAAAAAATAATATGTCTTACCATTCTATTTATATAATCTTGGATGATGAAGAACATGAATATCTATGCCATACCTCCAAATCTGGTATGTGAGTGATGCATATGTATAATATGGTAATCTATATAACTACATGTGATATGACTTATCGTGCCATGTCCCATGTGTAAAACTAAAGATCCAAACATTATGCTCTGCACTATGTCTATAATATTCTATATGGTCTTGTAATTATGTCATGATATTTGTGTGAGACATGTAGTAATATACATGTCCCTAAATCTAGCATCTTAGTTTGAATCTGTATTGAAATCACTATGAATCCATATAATATGAACCACTATATCTAACTAATCTATGTATCTATAAACTGAAATCACTATGGATCCATATGATCGAAACCACTGTATTTGTAAATTAAAGGTATATCCCCTTGAATGTCCTAAGTAATGTTGAGTTACCCATGTAATCTGAATCACTATTTATTTCAATCGATCTAAGCTGAATCTAATAATTCAAATATTAGAGGTGTAAAAACCATGATAAGTGACCCATGTAGTTTGAATCACTGTATATTTTGATCAATCTAAGCTAAATCTAGTAATTTACATTCTTATAAGTGTAAGAACCATAGTGTCTCTACTTATAAGAGTGGATGGGTTATGATGCGTAAGTGTAAGAATAGGAATAGTAAGAATGATGCCCCCCTTTTGGGGATATGGACAAGATCTTATGATAGAGGAGTTTAAGCTAAAAGAGATGACTAGTGGAATGATGATAAAAGCAAGGTTGGTATAATTTGAATTGATTGAGAAGTTGTTTGATTGATTAGACTGAGTTGTTGAAATTGGAATAAGTATTGATTGGTTATGACCAAGTTGTATGTCTGGATATGAAATATATATGTTCTATAGTAGATAGATGATGTATTAAGATATCTAATCTTGTGTGATGTTGAATTTATCATTGTCACAATTTTGTGGAACAAAATGGTTTGTAAAATGAAGCTATGGGGTTCAAGTTATAGGAAAAATGATATTTTACTTTGGATGAAAAAGTTGTTTGATATAGAAAAATTGGATTGATTCTTGATTTATTTGTGCATTGACTAGTTTGAGAATTAGAGCTCTAGGGTAGGAGATATGTCGAGGAGATGAGCATTTTTTATGACCTAATTTGAGTAATTGGTAGCCTAGGTTGAGGCTGGTGTAGAGATTACTTTGGTAAGTAGCTAAAATAAATGATTTTTGCCTATTTGGAATCATGTTTTTGATTTTTTTATGCCTTTTTGAGTAGTCTAGGATAATCTCTACTAGTTACGGTGCTCTTATCCAGAAGTCAGTGCTCTTTTCCAGTGTTCAATACTGTCATCCAGGTTCTAGCACTCTTTTCTAGTGTTGGTGTCCTTTCTACAATGTTATTGTCCATTAGGGCTAGTTTTCTAAGTTTTTGATTTTTAACCTATTTATTGTATAGCTTGGCTATTGATTTGACTTGGTTGACTAATATATTTTCTATTTGTTGGTATTTTTTAGGGTAAGGTATAGATGAAAGAGTTTTATAGAGACTAAGTGATGGATAGACTGAGATTGTTACCTTTGTCAGTTGATGAGAGAGTTGTGATGGATAGGGTGAGGTTCGGTCATGCATGTGACCTAGGCACTATGTAGTGGGATATATATCTGATTACCACCTTATGTGAGAGGTGGAATGTAGACATTTATTATTTATGGCTTCCTATATGGGAGACTACTATTACTCTAGAGGATGTGTACCATATTTTACATTTGCCAGTTAGTGGATGGTATGTGACATTATAGGATGATATGGGTGTTGATGTTATTGATCATGCATCCTTGTATTTTGTTGGTGTGTTTTCAGGCATATAGATAGTGATATCAATGTATTATTATTTATTATTTTGTAGTCAAGTGTTCCATGTTTGTGGAAGTGGTTGGCCGTGTCATTGGATTCGTTTGTTGATGTGGATGGGAGTGGGGTGTCAATTACATATAGGATGCATAGAATCATGCACAACATAGAGGTGTATGGAACTATTTTTTCATGGGGTAGGACTATGCTTACCCACTTTTACATGGATCTTTATTGGTTTACTTAGGAGGCATTTAGTAGTGGTGTAAGTGCAACTACCTTATTGCATTGTTGGGCTTATGAGCATATAAAATTTGTGCAGTAGATAGGATTTTTGAGGGAGAGGTAGACACCTCCACAACCATATAGGGAGTAGTTGATGAGTTCATTGGCTATCTATTCCCTTGGGGTGGACCATTATATGTAGGTACTAGATAAATTTATGGCTGGTGATACCATAAAGAGGTCTTATAGAGGGTGTCCTAGGTGGCTTGAAGATGGAGTGTAGTTGTAGTATATGAGGGTCAGTTGTTGGTTACATGACCATTGGGCTAGAGTGTATGAGCACTTTCAGTATGAGTGGGTGACTAGATAGTTTGGAGTACCATAGGATGTGCCCCCAACAACATGGGTGTGGGTGATGAGTGCATAGACACTAGTGAGGGCAAGAGCTCATGGAAGGCCTACTAAGGCTAAGTTAGCACCATTACCCTTAGATGCACAAGATGTAGCTATAGATATTCCCAATGTAGATGATGTTGGATTCATAGAGACATATACCACATGGTGGGTGAGGCATCGATGGGATCCATTATATCCTATTGATAGAGTGGGTGTTCTCGAGTATGAGGATCCTATGTTGATCTAGATGATGGGAGGTAAGTAGCAATTATATTTAAATTGTGTACAAGTTTATTCTTATTTTAGTTTAACTAGAAAGTATATATCTAATGTAGTTTTGTATTTGTATGTAGGTGGAGTGAGAGGTGCCCAAAATGAAGCACAAGTTGGTACAGGGAGTGGAGATGATGAGTACTAGGAGACCATCATTAAGTCGACACTCAGAGAGCTTACATGGCATGTTCCTAATGATTATATGGAGGAGGGTTTGATAGAGCATGTAATAGTTACAACTGATGTTTATGCTTATTTTTTTGATAGGTTGTTATAGTTATGGCTACATATGTTAGGGCAATGGGAGACAAATGAGCTGAAAGTTGAGTTAGATAGGCATAATATGCCTTCATCTGATTATGGTTCTATTAGCATGAGGATCATGGATAAGTACACAAAGATTTAATGGTGATATATGAACTTACGTGAGGAGCATGGTTGGCTATTGGATTTAGATAGTCATTGTAAGAGGTATTTAGGAGCTTGAGGAGGTGCAGGGCTATCAAACGATAAAATAGACTATGGGACTAGTACTGAAGGAGAGCGTAAGAGTGAGAGTGAGGGCATGATGCCCATTCATGATTGATTATATTTTTTATAATGTATATGTGTTTGACAACTTGGTCATATATATAAATGTTGGTTTGATTTTGGATTCATGCATATTATGTTATGGATTTAGAATAGATTGGTATATTTTTTGTATTTTGTTGATTTGGGAGTAGTTGATCTGATATTGATGTTGAGATTTTGCATATATTTGATAAAATGGTACTCAAGATATGTGATCTAAATTTTGTTGATAAGGTTAGGTGTGATGTTAGAATTGATTTGTAATCATATGTAAGCAAAAATTTGATGGTTTTGTAATTGGTAGATTACTTGGATAAATTGAGTTGGTTTAATATTGGTAAAAATATAATTTGGTAAGATATATATTTTGATAGGTTGGTTTTGGCCATGGATAGTTATTGGAAATTAGGAATGTTAGTTATTAGTATATGGAGATGTAAGCAAACATGCTTGTGCATATTAATTTTTTTAGAGTGCTTCAAGAATACAAAGGCTAGATAGACCTTTGGATCCATTATTTCCCTTCTAAGTGAAGTTGTGAACTGATATTGGTATGAATATGTGTCATATCACTATGTGATGTATCACTATCTAAACCCTAATGGCCAATTGAATAAGAGTCCATATTGCTCATGATATGTAGGAATGTGCTCTATATATGATACTATCTATTGTGTATTAATTGTAGCTTTATGTAAAGATTTTGTATAATATAACTTTATTAGTCATGCAACTGAAAATGTGTGTTGTGAAAAAGGCTCGTATTTTGTAATCATATACCTTATGGCCTCTATTGTGATGTGTATGACTGAGTAATAGATTGAGATAGAGTTGAAACCTATGATGAGGGTTCATTTAATGTTAATCATAAAATGTTGCTACATGAAATAGGTCCCTAAAAATCTGATCAAAGTGAATATCTCTCTGGATGAGTATTATATGATGGGGGTTCATTTAATCTTAACCATAGTGGATTGTGATGTGAGATAGGACCCAAAAATTTTGGTTATAATGAATATTTCTCTTGAATGATATTGTGATGTAGTGTCTATGATTCTGTTGGATATGTATATGGAACTATGTTATGTACTTTTTGAACTACAATACTATATGTAGTTTGTTCTCACTATACAAGTTTCCAAACCTTCTAAATAGGTGGAATAGGAGATCTCCTATGAGGCTCTATCCTAGAACCTGTATAACTCTCGTGATGAGTGATCGATGATTCCTATAAACGAATGTCCTGGGATGACTTAGTCATGGAAGAATGAGGTTTAATATTCTATGATGGAGATCTCAATGCCCCCTATGTAAATGTTATGATGCCATTATCAACACATCTATGAATGCAATCTCTGAGTCCATATCAATCAGTTTCTTTGTGTCCACATATATGATGATAGTTAAAAAAGGGTTGAAATGGCTATTTTTTTAAGAGATGTTGATCTCATCGATGAGTAGAAGGCAATGTGATTAACCTCCTATCTTGTAGTTTTGATAATATGACAGATGGGTTATCCTGCTCTAAATTAAATTGTAATGGTGCCTTGATGTTGTTCTTTATAGTGCATATTGTAGGTTGTACTCTTGAGATAGGATATCTATTCTTAACCAATTGCTTTTTTGGTTGTGGTCTCCTATCTTGTTTAAGACATGGTGGATGTTGTATGCTAGGAGCTATAGATGTTGATACAACTATAAAATATAGATTAATCTGATCAACTGAATTTGCCTCAATCAATCCTAATTTATTTTTCAAATATATAACTATATAACACATGTGTCCAAAAAAAGACTTTCTCTGATGTAATAGATGCTCAAGGAGAGGTTGGTGAAGCCCCTTAATAAACATAATCTATAAATAGGTTAGTTTGTATATCAATCTTAGCATGTGAGTCTTGAATCGTAATATATATTCACTAACTAGCTCTAAAGTATTCTAATGTAATGTAGTAAGTTTCTCATATGTAACATAAGGACCCATGTTTGCTATGTAATATCTAAGAAATGCCTCCTCTAAGTCATCATATGTGTGCAAGGAGCCAACAAGGAGAAGATGAAAGAACCAATTTTGTGCTTCCCCCACTAATGTTTGCTGAAATAACTTTAGTAGAATTAAAGGACTCACATGAGATGGAAAATCCTTCCAAAAGGCTTAAAGGTGTACAAATGGATCTCCAGTTCCATCAAAGTGAGGCAATGATGTTATTTAGAAATGCTTAGATAATGAATCTTTTATGAATGTCTTCAGAAGGGGATTACCATGTAAATCATTGGCATCCATCCAAGACTTATAAGCTTTATTTTCCAACATAAGGAGATGTACTTGGTGTTGTAATTCACCAACTACATGCATCAAAGAGATAATCTCCTAGGATGGTACATTAGTATCTTGAAGTGATTCATTTAATCATTGATTTTTATTGTTAATTTTAGCCATGGGGATGCTACATTTAGTGATTAGATCATAAAGAGGGGGTGTTCTCACTAGAAACCTTGGGAGTAATGGTAATTTAGACTGTACTAGAGGGATGTGGGCTAATATTCTCTTTAGGTGAAGAGTGAGAATTGGATTCTACTGTAGTGAGGGGTAGCTTAGGAGGTTCATTAGTATCTTTATGTTTTAGTGAATCACATTCTAATTGAGTAAAAGATGTGATATTAGCATTAAAATGTGCATTATTTGAAATAGAATCATTCATATAAGTAGAAGTAGAAACATCATTTGGTAGTGTGTTATGTTTGAGAGAAGAGTTAGAGGTATGAGATGCAATTTCTTCTTCACTATGTGCATAATAATCATCATTGTTCCATGCTGTCTTATGGTTTGTTCTGATGAACTGCAAGACAAAAATAGATGTAGGTTGCTCCAAATATGGGATGAGGCATCTCCCCTCAAAGTGAGAATTGAGAGAAGGAAATCCAAAATTAGGTGCTAATTTGATAGGCAGTGGATGGGTAGGGTGAGGTTAGAGTGCGAATGCTACAATAGTTGAGATTGCACGTATACCACTTCACTTGATAGTCAAGTCAAATTGTCATAGGCAAGGTCGAGGAGGATTAAAATTGAAGTAACTGGTCCCCAGCTTATTAGTGGTAGCTAATTGGGTTAAATGATCAAAGCTATAACTCCAATGGTTGAGGAGGACTAAAATAAAAGTAACGGTCTCCATCTTATTAGTGGTAGCTGATTGGGTTAAATGATCAAAGTTGTAGCTCCATTGGTCATCGTGTTCCAAGTATTCAGGCTAGAAAGTGCTCCTAGAAAATACAAAAATGTCACAAATATTGAGGATCAACTTGGTCATGATCAAACAATAGGTGTGAGGGGTGCGTAAAATTTTGCTAACTATTCATGGGGTAGTATATGCAATCAAAACAACCAAGGCAAAGTTGTCTTAAAAGTGGTCATGGTCTGAGGAGATAGTCGTGATCTCTGAGATCATTTGTCGAGTTGGGCTGAGATATAAGTGATCTCACATGTTGTTTGTTGTGGTTAAGGGGATGTATATGGCAAATGTGCCCCATGAGAAGTCTAAGGTGACTTCTACAGTGTCAGGGCTTGTTGTTTGGTTATGATTTTGGGTAGTTTAGGATAGGCAGTGAGCTTAGGGTTTAGATAGTTGGTTCATTAGGTAGATGAATGGGCGAATGAATAGCCAAGGTAACCTCAGAAGACCCCATGTCAACTAAGTGCTGCCTACATAGCCCCTATTTTAAGGGCCTCAGGCCAATGTAGTTCTCCCAAAAAGGGAAGAAGAGTCAAAGAGGTTGATAGTTGTTTTGGTTATGTTAGAGTTTTTAGCATTTCCCATATGTTTAATGGTACATGCTTGAAATGATGAGTGTATGATGATGTTATAGACTTTTCCATATTGTGTGATGGTGTATGCTGTAACATAAGTTATGTGGTTTTTCATCCTTATCAATTTTATATATTAGTGATGGTGTATGCTAAAAATGAAATGAATTTATTTATGTTTTAGTAGATTTTCATATTGGTGATGGTATATGCTTGACATAAATTGTGTTTGGTTGATAATTTCCATGTGTATTATTTTTCATAAAAACTAATATGAATGGGATATGATAATTTATATAACACAAATTGGTATTTGCATTAAATAAATCATGATGTGATGTTAGTAGTTAAAAAAATGTTTGGGTTGTGGTTAGAAAATGTTTAGGTTGTGACGAAGGTGTGTAAGAAGTGAAAGGCATGTTTCTCTTTCATTGACAAGGACCATAATGATAGCATAGATAGGGTTTTTGTAAACAATAGTCCCATTTATGCATTACGTCATTGACCATTAGTTTTTGTTAGAGAAGTACCCTAATCACTTGACGTTAAGTGAGCTCAAAATCCTTTGAGTATTTTGGGGTAATAGGTGTGATTATGTGATATGTGAGGATATCGTAACCCTTTTTAGCAGGGATAACTTTGCCCCTTTATAGGTGACCCTGAAAATGACTATAGGCAAGTCCATGACTTAATAATTTATCAGTCATTTTTTTTGGTAGACTGATCAATGCGGGAAGTCTACTTGGGGATGTTGTTTTTTTTTGTGGTCATGTGAAGCTGATCGATGCGAGAAGCTTTTGAGAGGGTGTTGTTTTTGTATAAAAAATTGGGCATAGCCATCCTTCGAGGGAGTGGTCTATATTTTTCTTTGTATGTTTTGATGTCTTTGAATAGTTGTCCTTCAAGGGAGCAGTCTAGTAATTATAGCAATAATGCAGCTGTCCTTCGAGGGAGTAGTCTACATTTATAGTTTATGACCTTTTAATATTTTTTTAGGCATCTCAATTTTATGTTTTTTTATTGACTGTACTTTTAGTCATAGACTAGACTATAGAGGTTTAGGGGTTTCTTTTTTATTAGGACAAAGCATTAATGCTTAAAAAGGGGTTAACTAATTTTTGTAGGGAAAAAGGGTTGAAAGGAATAGGAATGAGGATAATGGGGGTTGCTCAAGGGATGAGCTCAAGTTAAACATCAAGTGAATGATTACTTGGTTAATAGTAAAATGGTCTTAGATGCAAGGCATTAAGGGGCTCAAGTTTTAACTGGCCTTCGAGAGAAGACAGATGATAAGTCCCTGATCCAGACTTGTGCATTATTATATAAGGTCTGAGCCAATTAGGAGCAAACTTGCCTCATTTGTTTTTTTCCATATTGGTCACATGTTGGTTTTATTTAAGGACAAGATCTCTGATTTTGAAATCTCACTCTTTCAAATTTTTGTTGTAGGCACGTTTTGGTCAATGTTGGATGTGAAGTAGGTTAGCATGTTGCTAGCATTTGATATAATGCTAAACATAGTCACTGCAGTCTTGGTTAAGAGTGGGCCGATAATAGCCCAGGCAGAGGATGCACTTTACAACCAAGTTACCACTAAAATGTCTTCCAAAAATCCCACCATGGACTTATTTGATGGCATGAGACGTCTCAGTGGTGGTTAGGCATCAGAGAAGGAGGCCGTCGAGACCTTATTTGCAGAGAAGACCCCCTAACATGGTGTATCAAGCAGTACTATTGATAAAAGCCTACCATCCATTGCTAGAGAGGTTAGGAGGAATGATAGAAGAAGTCAAGTAGTCAAGAAGTTGTTTATACCAAACATCATGTGGACTAGAGAGGTTAGGAGGAATTTCCCCTGAAGATGTTGGTTGAGATGTGCCCAAGATAGAAATCTTGAGTTTTGGTGGTTGAGAAGGCTTGGTGAATGGTTATGTCCAAGGGATAGAAACATGTTCTTTTCCTTTATCTTTTAGGGTTTGGGGCCTGGTGGCCACATTAATAGTGTTGATTTTAAATAAAGGGGGAGAAGGTGGTAGAGGGACCATAATCTCACATTGAGATCTCGATTCAAGTGAGGAGGTTTGGGAGGCATGGGATGGTGTCGGTAGTTTGTCAAAAAGGTGGTCAAGAGAATCCTTAATGATAAGGGTGCCCTTTTCCAAGTGTTGGTGAATGACAACTTTAAGAGTGTAGTAATTCTCAATATCATGCCTAGGTGTGTGATGATATAGGCAGATTTGAGTGTCATCGAACCAAGATGGTTTTGATCTGAGAGGTTGGTATGGCTTAATGGGTGGGAGAACGATGCTAGAAGACTACAACAATTGGCATAAAAATGAAGCATGAGAACCCACTAATGGGTCTATGCTCGTTGTTGTAGTAGGGGTTGACAACTTTTATTTAGGAGTTGTAAGGAGAGTTTTTTGTACCACCTTTTTAGTTAGTGGTGTGGCTATATGTGTAGATGGCACTTTCTTGATGAGAGGTGTCAAATTTCTTGGTGAAAATATGTTTTTGATGGGTAGAGGGAGTAACGAAGGCATTTTTTTTTCATGAGGTGTTGGAATAGGGAGCAATCCTATTAAAGTGGAAGGATGTGGACCCAAGATAGAGGGCAATGGTGAAGGTGGGGGAAGAGTAAATTGACGTGGTTTAGTAGCCTTCTTTAGTATGGTGCGAGGACCACTATTATATAGGGTGAGGTTCAAATCTACCTTCATTTGTGGGTGAGTGAGGTTTGATACAAGGTGAACACTAAGAGATGTAATTTGTTTCGACATGGTGGACGCCTGTGAGGGTTTGGGTTTAGATGTGGAAGGCTGAGCTTCTGATAATTTAGAGGTGGAAGCCTAATTTTTGTCAAAGACTTTGGGTAATTTGTCATGGAAGGGTTGGCAGTATAAGCCAAAGTGGGATGTGTAAGATAAGGAGCCTTAAGTTGGTCCCATAGCACCTCATGTTTTAGGTTCTTAAAATAGAAAAATCCTAAGTTTTCTACCAATCGAGAGAAGGGTTTAGATGACGTCGTACGAGGCATTATAGTTAGTCATTCGAAGGATTTGGGTGATTGTGAGAGCGGATATTTGTGGGATGCAGTGATCACGGGCCAAAGGCAAGAGAGAACCATCACTGAATCTTCCTCAGCTAAATTGGGTGAGGTGGCAAGTTCCTCTCTCAGTGAAGAAGGGTTTGGAGAATTTGGCTCTTCAAGCAAATAGAGCATGGGGATGATCATGCCCTCCATGTGTGGTCTAGGAGTGTGGAAAGTATGATCTTCCATTGGTGATAAGAAGGATGAGGGTGGGGCCATTGGCGTTGGTATCGTCAAAGCATCTTCCAATATAGGAGAGGTCAAAGTAGACTCTCCTATGTGTGAAAGATGGGTGGATGGAAGACTATCCTCCATCAATGGAGGAAAAATAAGAGAAGAAGGCTCCTCTAAAGGGTGAAGTAGAGGGATGATGGCCCCTTCTACATGAAGGTGTGGGGTATGAATGGTAACTTCTTCTAATGGTAGAAGAAGAGGGAAGGTGGGGGCAAGAGGAACAGGTAATACAGGATCCTCACGAGGTAGAAGAATGGGTAGAGGAGGTGCTTAA
Source organism: Torreya grandis (assembly GCA_037957365.1). NCBI lineage: Eukaryota > Viridiplantae > Streptophyta > Pinopsida > Cupressales > Taxaceae > Torreya > Torreya grandis. Next base: position 924,439 of record JARHVA010001695.1, on the reverse strand, counting down.
TGTCGTGGGGGTGATATGGGTAAAATAGGCTTTTCTACTTGTGGTGGAGAAATGGGTTGACCAACCTCTTCAGATTGTGGGAGAGGTTGGTTAGGAATGAAAGGAAAGACCATGTCGACTGTGCGTATGTTGCATTCTTGAGGGTCATCAGCCATGGTCTGAACATTGTTTTGACTTGGGGGATGGTTAGGAAATGGTTGCCTAAAGACATCTATGTTTTGGTTGGCCGGTGCATTATGGTTATCCAAAACAAGGTCCCCTTTGTCTAACATGTCTTGAACAATGTTTTTGAGGGTTTTGCAATTATCTGTGTCATGACCCTTGACATGATGATAGTTACAAAAATCATTTTCCCTATACCATGCAGGGATGGCTCGTGAGGGGTCAAATTAGACTGGTCAGATTTGAGGGAGGTTGAGGACTCCCTACTTCACTAGTTTATCTAATACAGAAGCATACGATTCTCCTATTGGATGTATCATCGATGTTCATACCATTGTTGGAATTGTCTTGTGATGTTTTGTGATGTGGAAGGCTCGGATTGGTTGGTTGTGGTAGAAGATGGTGACCTAAGGACCATAGCATTCACCGATCCCTTAGACTTGGAGTGGGAAGAAGAAGGTTTGGAAGAAGAAGGGTCATTGGATTTTGTGTTGGTATTTTTGCTATGCCATTTAACCTTATCTTCTTTGACTACGTAGAGTTCAAGCTTTTGAGCCATAGTGAAAGCTTCATCAAATGTGCAAAAAGTTTGAACCCGCAAAGTGGATGAGATGTGCTTGGCACATGCTCTTGAAAAGAGTTCAATGAGCTCAGGTTGAGGTAGTGAGAAGGAGAGTTGGTTAATCAAACCTCTCTAACGAGCGACGAAGTCAGCTATTGATTCATCCTCGAATTGTCTAATGGAATAAAGGTCTGTGATGGAAACCTTCTTGGTGATATTAATTGAGAAATGATCAAGGAATAACTGAGCGAGTTGAGTGAAGGTGAAGAGAGAATGACTGGTAATGGAGCTATACCAATCAAGGGCGGTGCCAAAAAGTGACAAAGAGAATGTGAGAAGTAATAATGCATCATTGTGCGCTATGAGGTAGCAAGCATGTCTAAATGCTCACAGATGTTGTGGGTCCTCTTTACTCTGAAAGTGAGTAAATTTTGGGAGTTCCCACTGGATAGGGTATGGTTGAATAGGAACTGAAGGGTGGATAAGTTTGTTGCAGATTTGTTCATACGAAAGAACACTCCTCGAACCTGAAATAGATGTCTCAAGGTTGGACATCTTATCCATCAACATCTTAATTAGATTGGCAGATGGATTGACATGAGGGGCACCCCCTAAGTTATAGGGTACTTGGAAGGCATTGGAAGGGGTGTATGACATACTTGGTTGCATTTGTGTAGGTGTAACATACTGATAGTTTGTCATAGGAGCCGATGTCGAGGCCAAGGGGGCTTGTGTCGTGAAGTTGGAGGACACAACTTGACTAGATGCCACCAAGGGTGGTTGAATGGCAGCGACACTAGTTAAAAGATAGGTGGTCACTCTCATGTTTATAGGCATAAGAGTGGGTGGAATAGAGATAAGTTTTGGAAAGGTGTCAAACTTGGTTGAATTGTTTGTGGTTGAGGGGGTATAGAAACTCTGATGGAGGTAGGGCAAGAAAAGATAGAAGGGGAGGCTAAATCTTGAACATTGGCCATGGTTGGGTTACTGGTCGAGGCAATGGCCTGAGTGACCATAGGTTGATATCATTGCCACTTCAACCAAAGAAGTTGACATCCCATAAATAGGGTTACTCAAAAGATCTTGCATTTGGATTCTAATGAGATAATGTTGGAGAGCCTTGACATTGTGGTCAAGGAATCTCTCAAACTCTTGGTCCCCTTCAGGAATAATTGGAGGTTGATTGTGGGTAGGTTAGATAGGAGTATGCTCAGTGTCTAAATTTTACTACATTAGATGACTTGACACAAAGGGTGAAGGTGGGAGTGGTTGTTGACTCGTGTGGTCAATAAGAGATTTGGCTTGATTGCGTGTCAGAACCATCCAAGGCGAAAGGGATTCAGGTTCCAAAAACTATGTGTTTTAGTTTTAAAAAATAGAATTTGTGTTAAACAACAAGAAATTTGAGTTTTAAGCTTACTGTTTGGAAAGAAAATTTATTGACAGTGACCGATGTCGGTTGTCTAACCGATGTCGGTGAAGTTTGTTACCGACATCAGTGGAAAAATTGATGTTGGTTTCTATGTAATTTTAGAAACACAGAAAATTGATAGTTTTTGGAAGAAGAAGATATTCTGAGTTGTTTTAGACTTCCCAATGGTATGACCTTTCGGCTCAAACACTTAGATAAAAATAGAAAAATAGATGATTAGGCAAACAACCTCTGAAATGTTAGATTCCTAGGAATGAGGTTGAAAGTCGTGGTGGCTTATGCCTTAAGATAATGTGTTGGGAGTTGGGCTTGTAGAAAAAGTCCTAGAGAGGAAGTCTATGGCTGGTTTTAGGTGATGTTATGGTGCTCAAAAATATCTATGTTAGGTTTAGTACGTGGCCTGGTGCTGGGGCTTGCTCCCTTGACTTCACGAACTCAAAGCCGAGCTAGGCCGCTTAGCCAAAATATACCTTGCCTATAGTTTATACTCTACCAGAGAATAGAGTGGGTCCTCCTCTTGGTAGTGAAGTCCAAGTAGGATCACCAGGTGGGGTAAGGTATCTGCTAGGTGATGAAATCCTAGACAGGCCTTGTCTCAAGTAAGTTTATGTGTTTGATTTGAAGTGATTGTAGTTTGGTTGTGTAACATTTGTGCACTATGATTCATTCATAATGCTTTAATTACTAAGTGGGCTAAGTATGCATTCAAGTAAGAATGAAATGCAGTAGTTTTTAACTCAAATCAAAATATGTTATTCAAATGCAAACAAATGGAGAAGAGGTAAAGAGTATGAGTTTTTCACTACTCTATGATGCATGCAAGAAATAACAAAAAGAAAAAGAGATGTTATTTTTAACTTTTGCTAATGGTTTCCTTTTGAAAAAAAGATAGAAGAGGGGATGCAAGAAGAGAATATTTTTGTAATGCATCTATATGAAAGTTTGATTTTTAAAAGAAGAATGAACCTAAGGAAAACTCCAAGTGTCCCACCAGGCGTGCAAGAATGTTTCTCTATATTTTCACTTATTACATTCAAAGGAGGAAGAAACTAAGGTTAAGAAGGTCTGGGTTTGATGTTACCCAGATTTAGTGTGCAATGTATCCAAGCTTTGTGGGAGATCCTCTTTGGATATGGAGGAAACACCTGCAGTAAGAATAAGACTTAAACAAAGAAGATGTTAAAAGAGGATATGGTGGACTGCCAAGCTACGCGCTCAGTCCCAGAAGCGTAAAGCTCCTTGAGGGATGTCAGTCCACTATTTAAAGAAAAGAGTTTTGTAAAAGAAGAAATGATAAATGACTACAAAAGAGAAAAATAGATAGCGCGTACCTATTTGCTGTAGTCTGTGTGTCATAGTCACTAACGTTAGTAGGTCTGCCAAGGTCGATGGGAAGTGCCAACATCGGTTGGGTTGCTGATGTCGATAGGGGTTGTTAGCCTTGGACAACTTTTGGAGTATTTTCAAGGTACATAGGGGGTTTTCAAAAGTTTAGAGGTTGGTGAAAGATTGCAGGAAGGTGAATGAGGTATGAGGAAGGGTATAGGTGGAGAGTTGGTGTGCAAAGGGGGTGAAAACGAGGGGAAGACCTTTCAGGCCCTCCACAAAAGAAGTTGGGTCTCTCGATAGTATTTAGAAATATACAATGGAAATTAATTAATAATGTATTCTAAAATACTAAATTGAGAACTAGAATACTTAGCTCTATTAGGTGAAGAACTAGAGGTGTCAGAATGCTTGTTCCCATTGTGGCTGATGTTGAGGTCCTCGTACAATGTCTCAATCCAGTCTCTGAAATGACTTGTGTAGAGCTTCAATAGTTGAGAGAATGATAGTTGAATTCTGATGCTTGAGGTCTCAGAGTGTGTGCGTCAATCTACGAAGAGGTAGGGGGAGCTCAATGTTAGAGCTAGGCTTATGTAACCGACATCGGCGATCCCGCTGGTGTCAACCGAGATTTGACCGACATCGATGGAGAAAGAATAGGTAAAAGGGCTATTTTTAGCTCTTTTCCCATTTCTCCACCTGCCAAGTGTCTTTTCCATTGGAGAACGGTCAAAACACGGGTTTATGAGGCATGAGAGTTGGTTAGGAGGTTAAGATGGAGTGAGAATAGGTCCTAGGTAGTTAGGATTTGGAGGACCTAGTCTCAGGGTGACTCATAGGCTAAGAAATGGTCTTAGGGTGAGCTATCCAAGGGGTGAGGTAATTAATTTAAAATAAGTAATTTTAAATTAATAACATGTGCAAGTGTGGGTTAGGAGTGTTAATGTTTAGAAGGGGACCAAGGGGGGTTGACACGATATTGGTGTCTACACATGCATTATCAAAATTGTAATATTGTTCATAATCACTCTCATTTTCATATTCATTTGTATGTTCACTATCATACTCATTATCACTTCCATCATTGCTAGGGAGAGGTGTAAGATAAAAATTTAATTCTTTTTTAATATACAATAAATTATCATGTGAATGTGGAAGATTATGTGCATCTATGTTATCCATGGATGGAGTATATGCATTATTTTTATTTTCAATATGAGAAGTAAAAGTAAGAGAGTTATCATTTAAACATTCTTTTGATAAAGTAGAGTTGAGAGTATGAGATGCATTATTTGAACTATGCATTATCAATTTGATTTTATTGCATTTATATTGTTGTATTTTGGACATAAAAGTAGCAAAAGAGAGAGAAATATTAGGTTCACATGAAAGAAAATTATCACCAATAAGAGGTTCACTTGGAAGTGCATGACTAATTTGTTCATTTGGTGCATTGTGCATAGGATAATGAGGTAAAAATTACCTTTTCCATTTGTCAAAATTATTTTTTTAAGAAGGAATAAAAGAGATAGGTTTGAGAGAAGAAGATGCATCTACTTTTTCTTCATTATCACTTTAATATGTATTGTCATATTCCTCATTAAAATAATTGTAATTATCTTTATTGTAAATGAAATTATTTTCCACATTTTTAGTTAATGTACAAATTTTCAAATTTGTCTATTCATTGTCATAATTATGAGAAAAAATTAAAAATTGATCTATGGGATGAGAGGAAAGAAGTGCCTTGGTGGCCATTTTATTTCTTTCACAAAAGAGAATATGAACAAGTAATATTAAGTAAATAAATGCAATAATAACTACTAACATAAAGATTTTGAAAATATTTTTGATAATCTAAACAATTTGCAAAAAATTTAAAATATTTTTCTATAAATTTCAAAAGAAGTAGGCTTGGGCTTGGAGGACCTAGTTTGAAAATCTAGGGCTTTTAGTTAGGGTTTTAATTTTTTTGAAAATTATGATAATAATTTAAATTCTAAAAATAATTTTGAATAGAATTAATACACAAAAAATTATACAAAAACTAAATTTTTAAATTTTAATTTTTGCACAAAATAACTACTAATTTTGAGATTTTGAAAATATTTTTGACACTCTAAATAATTTGCAAAAATTCCAAAATATTTTTGAATTTTTTTTAAAGGAGGTAGGCTTAGGGTTTGAGGACCTAGTTTGAAAATCTAGGGTTTTGAGTTACGATTTTAAAACTTATGAACATTATGCAATAATTTAAATTATAAAAATAATTTTGAATATAATTAATGCACAAAAATTTATTAAAAAAAATAGAAATTTGAAATTAAATTTGTGTACAAAATCTGAAGGCAAAAACTCTAATTGTACCTAGGGTTTTAGGATTTATTTGAAGTAAGTCGGGTTCCCTAAAATGTTTTATTATTTTTGAGAAATTAGTGTTTAGTTATTAAATAAACAAAGGGTTTAAAATAAATGGGAAATTTTGATTTAATATGATAAAATATAAATTTTGTTTAATTAATTACATACAAGAAAGAAATTACTTATCTAGAAAAATAAGTTGATATGATTGTTATAAAAGTTGAAAACTGAGGTGTAAGGCTAGGAAGATGTTTGAAACCTGAATCTGACTTTCATTCAATAAAAGGATAGGAGCATAAAAAATAAGACACCCTAGTGTCCAATGCTATAGTCTAATTCCTGTCATTATTGTCCAAATTGGTCATACAGGTCTGAGCTTTCTAGGTTTTGTTCACTGTCCTTGTATTGATCCATTTGTGAAATTTTAGATCTTGACTATTGATGGAGCTCTTTGTATAAATGATTCAATTTTCAAACCCTAAGTCTATCTACACACATGAAGCAATATATACATTAAAATCAAAAGAGAAAAAACTAGATTAAGGGAAGAATGATCACACGATCTAGAACCCCTCCTATCATGATCGTCACCTACATTAACCCTCAAGTTAGGGTCTCAAATAAAATGCAGTTCTCCTTTAGGGAACGTATATAGTCAATGAACATGATAGATGAAATAATAAACTTTTTCCTATGCCCTTTCTTGATCAAGCATGCAAGTCTATGTGTGATGTAGAATACTAAGCTATAATATTGACTATTTTTTAATTCTCTAATGTGTCAAAATAGTAAGTGATAGATATAAAATGCCTTATTTAGTCTTTTATATATGAGACTCTTTATTTTGAATTTTGGAAGCTTTATTCACATTAGGCCAACATTATAAAACTTAAGGATGAAGCTAAAAAAAGAGATGGGACTCATTAAGTGAGGAAAATTGATCATTGGAGCTCAAAATCACCTTAGATAGGAGTGCTAGAAATAAGACACCCTAGGGTCTAGCATTGTAGTCCAATATTAGTGCTCCTATCCTACAGGTTAGGGACCTAGGGGGATGAAATAAGCATGAAAAAATTGACTTGGTTGAGGTGGAATGAATGTTTGAAAGGCTTGGGATGACTAAAAATAGGCAAAAAGTTGTCTAGAGCATGAAACAAGACTAAGATGAGTAAAACAAAAGACATGGCTAAATGTGAACAAGGCTCATATTCTCTAGTCATATTATACTATGAAAGTACCATAAAAATACATGATATGTATGATTGTTTGACCAATTTATGGTGTATACAAGTTATGACATGTTCATGTCCCTTGTATGTGGCCCTCGACCTTAATGTATGACATTATTTGACATTGTATGACATTATGTGTTATGCTTAAAAATATTGATTAGTGGTTCCATGATACATATCATGCACCATTTATGTTAGCAACCTAGATAGTACCCAATAGAGATCAGATTGTTTAAACCTGACTCATATTTGGACTAACATTAGAATGATCTAAGGTTGTGAGATACCTGTGTTTAGATCAGACCTCTAGTTGTGAGGCTGACTCTTCTAAAATGTGAATTTTAGGATCAATTACTAAAACTACTTGATGTTGGGGTGAAAAGAGTAAAGAATAAATTTAAAATGAAACATATATATGATAGTGATGCATCTAAATAATGACTGATCCTCTGTAAACTTTAAAACCTAGGTACACACACAGATCAAGATTGAACAAATTGTCAACAAAACTCTCTCAAATCAGTCCTAAACATCATTAATTCAAATGGAGGTTTGAAATAATCTAGGAAATTGAAGGTGTGTGAATGGATGTCTTTAAAGACATTGCATACTAACATTCTCCAACTCAATTTTTATTCATAACTCTTAAAGTGACCTGTAAAGGAATGAAATCATAGTAATAGGTGAGGAAACGACCTACAAAAAGGGATGAATATCACACTTATATGTAAATAAATAATCATAATTTCAAACTACAACCATGAATGATCTACAAACAAAATCCATTTATTAATTTCTAGTGCAAGTTACAATTTTTGTATACCAGCCTAAAGGATCTAAAAAATGGCTTCGAAAACCTACATATATAGTCAAATTTGGAAATCTCTAGCTAATTTGGTGTAGAGGAGAGAAGGATTAGTCTATTTGGAGTTAACTTAAGACTAAAATCCTTTTATAATAATAAACAAAGTCTTCAATTATCTTTAATGTCTTCAAAATATTATATGGTGTTCACTTTAGCATTGAAATGAAGGTGTTGGGTCCCTTAATTTATTTTTGAAGCATATTCATGACATGTTACACTAAATTTGATATGTTAAATCCACTTTGAATTGAAATAAAGATGAAGAGAGGTCTTCCTTTACATGAAAATCATGAAAGGTGTAAGAAACTAGCCAACCAATTAACTGAGGTGATTTGGTCTTAAGGACTAGTCAACTCCATTTGATATCCTCTTGCATGAAATGGTAATCAAATATTGAATTTATCATGGAATATTCTATTGAATAATAGGATAAGTGGTGTTGAAACTCAAAATGAACTCCATGATTGGTATTTCAATGCCAACTTCTTCTTTGATGTTTGATTAAATAAGCCTACTAGGACAATTAGGCCAAGTAGCTTACTCTTTGCACTTAAAACTCCATAGAACCTAAAAAAAACCTTGAAATCCTATAAAAAAAAATGACATTATACCTAATAAACTCCTCCAATCATGAGATAGGTGATTTTGATGAAGAAACTTTTACCACTTAGTCACCAGAGATGACTAGGTCCATTTTGCTTCAATTTTTCTCTACACTATTTGTTTTGAAGGAGCTAGTAGGGGCACTTCTAGGTAGATTTATGACCATATGAAGATTTGGGGATGAATATAAAGTCTCAAGATTCAACATCCATGAGTTGGATTTCATGTAAATTACCTTGTACCTAATTTTTCATGTTTTTTCTCTAAAAACATAATTTTTACCTTGATCCATATATATCCATACAAAAAATTGGTATTTATGGAATCGTCTCTAAGTTTAATGGATGTTTGAAGAGGTTTTAGGTTAATCCATGAGGTTTTTATGGCAATAAAATCAAATTTTCTCAAAATTGGTCACTATGAAGGTTTGGGAGGGTTTTAGAATTGAATATTTTTAATGATAATTCATGAAGCATAGACATCCAAATATAAACTTATTGACATTAATGTGTATTATAGTGATCCCCTAGATTTTTTTTAAGATATTGAGTTTCATGTGAAGAAAATCTACCTGTAGAGTTTTGTTTGCATTCTAGACCACCTATGCTCTTAGAAACTATAAACTATAATCATAGACCCTAAAAAAACCTCAATTTTTCATTAATTATAATTTCATAAGGGTACTAAAATAATTATAAGAGTGTTTTACCAAACTCTTCAGTGGTCAAAGATATGAGCATCTGATCGGTGGTTTGGAAGGGTGTCTAAAACTACAAAATTTAAATTTATTTTCATATATAAAAATAACTATTACTTTGCATCTCCCTAACTTAAATAATTATCATGGGGCTTTTACCATGTCATAAAAACATTTTACAAGTGTCATCATGCTTAAAAAATCAAAAAATGCCTTTTGACCTATAAGCTTGCTTGCTTAATTTAGCTTGTATGGGCATGGTTTGCATATGAATTAGAGTTTTTACACTCTATAAATGTATTATAAAGATATAAAAACATCATAACATGTTTTTAAAACTCTCTATTGTAATTATAAAACTATATATCACTTTAAAACCCACTTGGACCTCTTCTTGCTCCATTGTGACCATTTTTTGACTAGTGAGGGACTGTGTAAAAACAAAGAATAATTTCACTTGTGAAATGGAATTTAAAATTATATTTAAGATTACTCAAGTATTTATTATTATATTTACCAAATTTAAATTCTTAAAACCACCTGTAAATGCCAAAAAACTTAAAATTCACTCAAAAAAGCCTCTTTTGCATTGTCTAAATATGTGACTGACTATATTTTTCTTCTTTTACCATGGTGTTTGGGCCTAAACATGATGAATATGTTTTTAAAAGGATCATTAAAGTCTATTTGAGTTATTCCATACCCTTTTACCAACTCTTCAACCTCCATGTCTCCTCAACCAAGGTTTTAGGCCTCTACATATGAATAGTTTCGTATATAGGCCTGTAGGTGCAAGCTTTAAAGTAACTTTGATTACATATTTGTGTGATTTAATTTCCATCATGATGACCTATTGATGATCCTTTCTATTTTTTTATTTATTTTTTCTCATGAAATAGCCTCCTTAAGCATATTCCCACTTTTGAAAGTATTGTATCTTCTTCCACTTGCTTGAACCAACTAGGTCTATCTTAACATTGAGGCTATAGATGGATGTTTTGAGGCCCATGGATGATTTTAGGGTTTTTTTAGGGTCCTCACATAATTACATTTATGTTCATATTAATTATTCTCCTTATGCATCCTCTTGAAAAATGGAACACATCTCTTGACCCTATCCTTGAAAACCCTTACATGGATATAGGTATGCTTCCCAAGCATGATTATAGGTGTGATTTGATGTGGAATTGATTGTAGCATTATAATTTAGCCCTTATTCATATTTGATAATTTCATTTCTCTGCTATCCTTTGAAATATACATTAATCTTGACTCCTTTTTTAACCACTATACATGATCTTAATACAAACTTCAGGAGAGCATGTGTTCTCATGATAGTTGTAGCATGGTGTTCAAGGGTTAAAATGACTGTATATGCTTGTTTAGAGTGTCTCATTCATGACCTTTTAGTCTTATTTCCTTATAGGTTACTCTTATTATTTAAAACTTCATGAAACCCTTTTGATAGACCATTATCCCTTAGGAAACTCCTTATGACTGTGGAGGTTATGTATATGTGTGGATGCAGGTACATACTTTTGGTGTATGACTATATATGATGTTTGAAACCTTAATTATTCTTCCCTTTTGACAACTCATCATTATATTTTAAACCAACCTATCCCTCTTGATAACATTGATTATTATAAAAATAATCATCTCCCCTTAATCATAGACCTTGTATTACATGTTTGATTGTGTTTTCATACTTTTTATCCCTTGTATGGACTATAACAAGGTCCTTATGTGCTTGAAGAGGGTAAAAAAAACATAAAATTTCATTGGGTGTCACTATGTTATGTGGTTCCTTTACCAACATCATATACCTTCCTGAAGTAGTCATACCCTTGATGCAAACTCAAAGGATCTATTTGATTGTGTAACCCTCTTTGCTAGATGTAAGTGATAAGTGTTTTGAGATGTATATTATGACTTACTCCTTTTTGTTACTCCCTTTCCAATTGAGTGTGGTTTCATTTCCACTATAAACCACTCATTGGTAGTGTTTTAGGTTTTCCCAACCTCTTGATGACCAAACTCTCATAACTATGGGAAGTGACCTAAAGAGTAGCCTATAGGTGCTCTCCATGGTGGCGATAACTATACCTTATGATCTTAAAACCTTATTTGAGCCTAAAAAGTATTGTTTTGATTCCCCCTCTCCAATATCTATGCAATAATTCATTACCATGCATGTATCAAGTTCAAAGAACCTCCACAAACCTTAACTTGTTATAAAGAACTTGATTGTTTGTACTAGGCTTGTAGGTAGATTATATGGATAGGGGCATGCATTGATGACACTTGGAGAGCCTTTATCACACACAAGGTAGCTATTTTCACTTGTATTTACACCATTTTAGGAGATGAAAATCTCTCCTTATCTAAGGGGCACAATGAAATCACCTCTAGGCTTGTGGGCAGCCTAAGGAATGAGGTGAGTCTTTAGATAGGGCTAGCTCCCTTGATGTACCACTTAGGATTGAGCCTAATACTAATTTTGGAGGGTCAAAAGAGAGAGAGATATAAATGAAAGCAAATTTAAACTAAGGGTATGATACACCAAATCAATTTTATGACTTCCAACCAATTGCATTTTATGCTTGAGACCAAGAAATAAAGTAAAAATACATTCTTTCAATCTTCATCTTCTCATATCAATGCTACATTGTGAGGTCATGGATGAATGTGAAAATATATGAGGACTAGATAAGAGGCCTTGAATGGAACTAATGGAAATATTAACTCACTCAAAATTTTACATCCCTTAAAACACTTCACTTTCCCTACAAGAAGTTTTCCAACTGCAAACAAGGTGAAAGAATGAGACCACACGCTAGGAATTTATAGTCTTCACTAAACAAGATTCATTATTCAAGTCAAACACACTTATGAAAAGTAATGAAGAGGTAACACCTAGACATTTAATTGACCAAAGGGTATAAAAATGAGTAAGGCTTCACCATACTCAGGTGGATCATCCCATATAATGTCAAAATGGCTAACTCTTATAGAGTTTGAGAGAGAGAGAGAAGAAGAGAAGTCCAAAGGTCACAAAAACACTTGTCAAGTTAATTAAAGGAGTTAATATGCATGTGATAAGGATATGTGATGAACAATGCAAGGTTTGGAAGTCTAAGTGTCCATTCAAGTCATCAAAGTTATGTAAAGTGGCCTAAAACTCTTTTTCTTGCATAGAAAACTACTTTCATGATTAGGCCTCTTTGAGTGACTTGTAACAGATTCAAGGTACATAAAATTATTTTAATATAATGGGAGGCTCTAAAACATGCATCTATATGAATTTTTTGCATGTCTGGTCTTCTAGAATCACCTAGAAGAGAGTCATCATTTCCTGCACTCTAAGAATCTCCTTCTCATGCACCTTGCACACTTGTCTTAAAATATTACTTCAATTGTTCATTAAATTCCATATAATTTAGTTTTTTACATGTTTCAAGACCCTCCATGGTGTTGGAATCATTAGGGGCATCTTAAAATCACTTTATTTGAAGATTTCCTCCCTTTTTTCTAGCTTGCCCAATATGTCAGATTTGATTGGCTGAGTTGAAGGAGTTTTTTTGCAAATTTAGAAACATTTTCTTAGAATAAAATGTACATATATAATTATTTAAAGTCTCAATATTCCATCCTTAGACTCCTCCTGTAGCCTGTACAACACATAAAATAGTGAAGAAAAGCCTATTTCTACCCTGATCCATATAAGTCTATACAATCAAAAAGTGTGGAGTAGCCTGTGTGAGTCATATATAAGTTACAATAAGTTTCATGAGCTAACCATTCCCATAGACCAGCTTTCTAACTCAACTTTCTGAAACTGATCACTATCAAGGGTTTGCAAGGGTTTTAGGCTAGTTTAACCTCTTAATGATTGTTGATAAAGTTGGTAAATTCAACTTGAGAACAAGTTACACAAATATGTCCTATAATACCCATAATAACACCCCCTAACTCCTCTATATCCCATGCATATATCTATGAAATATATGTGCATTGGAACTTGGTTTCTTGTGCTTGTTTTCATGTTTCCTATATACTTGAGGTACTTTTAGACCCAAAAATGGTTTCTTTGATGTCTCCTATATATTATGAAGGATGAAACACCTCTATAGTGTCTTTATGAACATTTTATAATATGTTTCAAATCATGTTTAATTCCAAAAGTATGAATGACTTCCCTTTTGGACACTAGGTCTTAATGTGCCTAGTATGCTTGTTTGTACTTCAAAGTCCAAAAATGACATCCTAAAGCTTTCCCTACTTCTTAATAGTTAAAAAAAATCTATATTGGCCTAATGACCATATTCAAATCAGTTGAAATTCTCATCTAGGGCTAGAATTGCATATGACTCCTCATTTGGGCATTAGGCTTATTCCTTGCTTAGTAGGTCTGCATGTACACCTAAGAGTGTTGAGTACCCTATTTGGTTTCCCATGCTCTTGATTGGTTATCCAAGTTTTTATGGATTTAATTAATATTTTTAAACCTCAAAAAAAGGTTAAAATATCTCTTTGCCTCACCCTAACACACTTTTTCCCAAATTGACAGTGTTTGCATAAGGAGAAGTACCCCTTGTCTGAGACAAAATATTGGGTACTTCCCCTATTATATCAGGATAAATGAACATTTAGGGGATTTAATATAGTGTTTAGGACCTCCAAAACCAAAATTTATGCTTATTTAATATCATTTGACCTCTCAAAAATTCAAATTTAAAAAGTGGTTCCTTCATAGGCAGAATGTGCAAGATTTACAAGAGTGAATTGTCTATGTGTGCTCAAGGTCTCTCTATTGTTTGTTTTGAATCATAAGAAGAATTTTAATATACCATAATGAACACAATGAAGGTATTTATATGTATACCTATCCCTCCAATCTCCTATGAACCTTTCACACACTTGGATGCGCAAGTTTGCCTATGCCAATCATAACCTGACTGTGTTTTGTTCTTAAGGGCCCTATTGTAGGTTACATTGGCTCCTTTAGAACTAGTTAATAATGTGAAAGACCTCATATAATTATAATACACCATTAATTATATTCACTTTTTCTTTTATTTACTTTCCATGCTCAAAACCATAACCCTTCCCTTCACTACCTGAGACAGTCTATATAGTGGTTATAAGTGGACTTAGGACATAGTGGGGGTTGTATAAGCTTAGTTTCCATGGTTAAGAGATTATTAAAGTCATCATGATGTTTATTTAAGTAAATTTCACCATTTTAACCTCACTTTCAACCCTCATATATACTAGAGTTCCCAAACTGAGTTTCACTACCCCTATTGACTGAGATACTCTATTTATCCATGCATGTAGGTGTTTATGGCCTCAAATGAATCTGGCCATGATGATTGAGTAAATCTATTTGGATAATTTGAGATTATAATTCACATATATGATCCAATATTCAAATATCTTGGAGTCTTATAACACCAATTAGGCAATTAAGCTAGGGTAATAGTTTTGACCTTGGTGTAGGTATCTATCCTCTGTGTACAGACTGAGTGCATAAGATTTGAAAATAAAAGTATACCATATTTATCTTCATGATATTCATGTTCATTAATATTAATGTCACTCAATAATATCATTCAAACCATGGAATATTCCATGTTTGTTCTTTGGTCAATCAATGGCCACTTAAGGATTCAAGATGTAGATAGCACTACATGAAAACTGTCATGAATTGGCAAATTTGAGGCTCTAAAACTTCATCCTCCTCATACCTTCAGACCCTCATCTTTGGCATAGTTAATTTATATATTAATGGATACAAATTAACCCAAGTTATAAGTTTGAATCACTTTGAAATCATATTGTATGAGGTCCTCAAAAACCTCTTAGGCCCTTATTTCACTCTTTTAGGGACAAGATCCTTGAACATTGTCATTTGACCCTTAGGGTATGATTTTCACTTGTATTTTTCCATTTTAGGTTTCAAGCATGTAAATATGGCCTATTAAACACTCTAATAATCCAAGGGAATTATTTACCTATCTAGTTATTCCATTTAGAATTCTCAGCCCTCTACTATGACCAACTATAGGTGAACATCTCCTATGTCTGCAGGCAATAGATCTCTTAAATGATCTCTCCCTCATCTTGATATTGTTTCATACTTTATCCATGACTATGAGAAAACCAAAATTCCTCTCAAATGTAATTAAAAAATCCAATTTATCTATACTTCTTTATGATCATGTTCTTAACCTCCTCAGTACAGTCACCTTCATATGCGGGCAGTAAAGGGGAAACATGGGCACTAAGCATGGGGAAAATCTTCATGAACCATCCAAAATTCCTTCCAATTGTAAGCATAGATCTTATATAACTTTTAAATACTTTGTTCAAGTCAAAAAATCTTGATTTCAATGTAATATTCATTTCTAAAACTTTGTAGGTGTTCATTCTAATGTGCATCAAACAGGTAGAATGTGAGCATATATATATTTTACATGTTTGTAAGTCTTCTTTACTTCCCTTTTATCCTTTCATATTCCTCCTCCAAGAAATTCCTCATGGTTTAAATATATATATATATATATATATTTAAACCATGAGGAATTTCTTGGAGGAGGAATATGAAAGGATAAAAGGGAAGTAAAGAAGACTTACAAACATTTAAAATAATATAACACAACCTCTTGAATCCATTAACAAGCTTGAGACCCCAATAATTGGAAGAAACTTTCCCATTTTACCTAAAGGAGACTAGTTTATAATTGTAGGGTTATTAGCTAATAAAAACAAATTGAAAATTGAAACCAATCATGGGAGACATAAGGAGACATTTACAACATACTATTCAAAAAATATGAGCAACTAGTTTGTACAAAGTTATTTAAACCAAGAGAAAACCAACAAGGTGAATAGATGAGTAGGCAGTTTTGGAAGCTAAACTTCAAAAAGATGATTCATAAAGCTCAAGTTAGCAATATATATATATATATATATATATATATATATATATATATATTAAGGTATCCTAGTTTAGAATAATCTTCCAAAGCATTTTTCTTGAAACTATGTTGACTGTACCAAGCAAGACTTTGTAAGTCACTTCTTTATGCAAAGAAGGGTGAAAAAGAGATAGAATAGGTTTGAGCAAGATATGTTAGTTTAAGATCAAACCAAATGTGTATTTGAGCATGTTGAAGTTGAAAAGTCACATTTACATGTTTTTCAATTGGCACACTTTCTAAGGAGGTCATACAAGTGCCACTTTCTCCTTTTTGTCCAAGAAAACTAACTTGTCTTTAAATAACCTGCCATATTTTCAATCTTTTTAGTTACTTAAAAATTTTAGTGACACATTTGGTATTAAATCACCTATTTAAACTTACACATTTCCAAATAAACCCTTATAAAGCATTAAATGCACCATTTTTTACCCTTAAAATAACTTAAAATGATAGATAAACCTAGAAAACAAATGATCAAAGCTAGTAAAACATTAATTGACATCAAATAACCTATAATTCACCTCATAACAAGATATTAGACCCATTTATAGACATAAAAAGTCAAAAAAAATATTAAAGGTGCCCCAATTTGAATAAAAAGTCAAATTTGATCAACAAATTAGTGACTTATAGGGGTAGTATGCCTACTATACTAAGTAGATCAGTAGCCTGATTAGTCCATTGGGCTTATGATTCATCTAAGGACTAAGGAAAATTAAAAAACCTTTGACCATTGACGAAGCCTTTGGATTACTGAGCTTGTTTGTGTCTCCAGAACTTCTCTTCCACTTAGAATCCTTCCAAACTCCTAATGACATATGGGACACCTTAGAAAAGTTGTTTGGGAAGCTTGATGAGATGAGAGGTCATAAGCTCGAAAATGAACTCATAAGTCTAAGTCCTAACAACTTTAACACCCTACAGGACTTCTTCACTAAGTTTAAGGCCCTTAGATTGCAATTGAAAGAATGTGGGATAGAGAAGAAAGATGATCAACTCATTTTTTCTATTCTCGCAAAGTTAGGTCCAAGCTATTCAGTCTTTGTCTCCACTTTCCATGCCACCAAAAGTGCCCTTGGCACTACATGGAAAATGCCTTCTTTGGATTCATTCATTATCGACTTGACTAGGGAGCAAGATAAGCTAATTCAAATGGGCACAGTGAAGTCTACTCAACTCCAAACTTTGATAGCTAGAAATGGTAAGGATAAGACTTCAACAAAGGAGAAGAAGAAAAAGAACAAGGACCAAGAGAAGAAAGAAAATAACAATCTTGCCAAAAACAACACTGAGTCTTCATCCTCCATTGCTAAACCGAAGAAGGAGAAGGTTAAGTGTGCATATTGTAAAAAGATAGGGCATGATGAACACAAATACATGAAGAAACAAATAGATCACCTAACTCATCTTCTAGAGAAGAACAACATAGGAGTTCTTGAGTCCATCAAGCAGAATTCATCTATCTAAGATTCTACCAAGGCAAAAAGCAAGGGTAAGGAGAAAGAAAAGGGCAAGGCCCTTGTAGCTACAGCAGCTTCCACATCTTCATGGGTCATCGACTCGGGTGCTTCTCACCACATGGGCTCTTCACTAGTTGAGTTTTCATCTTTAGAGTCTTGTAGCATGACTTCAATTAGTTTGGGTGATGACACATCAGTTTCCATTGTAGGGAGAGGGTCAGTTGAAATGGAAAGAGGAACATTCAACAATGTTTTAAGTGTTTTTTCTCTTTCAACCAATCTCCTATCAGTGTAACAAATCACTCACATTGGTCGGGGCATGAGAGTTGAGTTTTCACCAGATTCAATGGTTATCAGGGAGTTGCATAATGATACTACAGTGGCAGTGGATAGGGCAGATCACCAAGCCAGGTTATACACCTTCTCACATTTTGCATCAAATTCTTCTCCAACAGCATTGCTGACTCATTCAAATGGAGTTAGCAAATTATGGCATGAGCGGTTTGGCCACCTTAACTACCACTACCTTGAGCAATTTTGCAAACATGACATGGTCATTGGCTTGCCTTGTGTCCAATTCTCAAAAGGACTTTGCAAGGGGTACTCCCTTGGGAAGCATCCTGAAGCAAAATTTGACAAAGGCAAAGCTTGGAGGGCTTCACAACCTTTGGAGTTAGTCCACAGTGATGTATCGGGACCCTTTCCCAAACCATCTTTTACAAGGGCCAAGTACATCCTCACTTTCATTGATGATTTCTCTAGGTACACTTGGATATATTTTTTCAAACAAAAGTCTGAAGTGTTTGAAAATTTTCTAGACTTCAAGGCTCTTATTGAGAAATAGAGTGAGAAATCCATCAAGGTTATTCAAACTGATAATGGAGGGGAGTATGTCAGCATTAGGTTTAAGTAGTTTTGCACCACAGAGGAGATTGATTTACAGTGTAGAATCACTTACAATCCTCCACAGAATGGGGTTATAGAACACAAGAATAGGTTCTTAAAAGAGATGGGTAGCTATATGATTCACTCCAAATCCTTAGCACCATAGTACTGGGCCGAAGCCATCAATTATGCTTGCTACATTCAAAACAGGGTTCCTCACAAAGCTTTAAAAGGGATAACACCCTTTGAAGCTTGGCATAAAAAGAAACTTGATGTTGAGTACCTTAGAGTTTTTGGATCCCCAACCATGGCCCACATTTTGAAGAAGAAATGCAAAGCTATGGAACATCAGTCCAAGCCTTGCATCTTTGTAGGATATCTGGATGGTATTAAGGGATATCACCTTCTAGATCTAGTCACTCATGAGTTATTCATCGAGAGAAGTGTCCATTTTCAGGAGAGTTCTAGAGACTCAACACTTGACACTTCTTCTCCCTCATCAAATATACTTCTTCATGATGATTCTTCATTAGATTCAGATCAGCCACAGTAGGTTCTTGAGCTAGAGTCATCTTCTTCTTCTTCGAGTTTAGATAGTGAGAATAGTGATGTAGAGTCATCCACCTCTAGTCAGTCAGAGGATGAGGAGTTAGCACCTGACTCACCCACTTTTGGGCCACTTTGGGCCAGACAGACACTTGAGAGTGTTGGCACTTAGGTAGGAGATCCCACAGATGACATACGTACTAAGATGGATTTTCAGAGAGATCCACATGCCTTCTTTGCTATAGTTTTGGATTCATAGACTTTTTGAGAGGCATCAGGGGTACCTGAGTGGGATAGTGCTATGGAGGAAGAATATTCTTCCTTAATCAAAAATCACACTTGGGATTTCACTTCACTTCCTAAGGGAAGAAAGATGGTTCGATGTAGGTGGATATATCAGACCAAGTTTGCAGCAAATGGGTCATTTGATACGTATAAGGCATGATTGGTCGCCAAGGGTTTCTCACATGTGGCAAGCATTGACTACTTAGAGACCTTTGCACCTGTTGCAAAGATAACTTCTATCTGACTCACCTTGGCTATTACCACAACACATGGTTGGGATGTGCATCAGATGGATGTGAAGAGTGCCTTTCTTCACAGAGACCTAGAAGAGGAGATCTACATGGAGCAGCTGCCAAGATTTGTTCAAGATTTTTCCTTAGTATGCAGACTTAAGAAATCTATCTATGGCCTTAAACAGGCCCCTCAGGCTTGGTATGCCAAAATGGATTCCTTCCTTCTCATAGTGGGTTTCACTAGGTGCCATTCTGATCCCAATGTCTATTTCTTGTGGCAGGATGATTCGCTCTTGATTTTGGTTCAATATGTTGATGACCTTTTGATCACTGGGAGTTCTTCATCGGCTATTACAGTGGTGAAGGCATCTCTTCAGGATAGATTTGACATGACAAACCTGGGTTTGTTACACTACTTCCTTGGCATCAAGATCTCATAGTCAGATTTAGGGATTTCTCTTACACAGCCTAAGTATGCTCTTGACTTATTGGCTTAATTTCACATCACTGATTGCAAGCCATCTCTGACTCCCTTTCTATCAGGTGTCAAGCTTGAAGCTGATTGCTCTTCACCATTGGTTGATGCCACTCGGTATCGACAACTTGTTGGTAGTCTCATCTACTTGACTCACACCAGGCCTAACATTTCATATATAGTGGGACTTGTCTCTAGATTCATGCAGGAACCCCATGAGCTGCATTGGAAAGTAGCTAAGAGGATGTTGCATTACATACAAGGTTCACATAGATACGGGATTCATTATAGATTTGACATAGAGGTTGACTTGGTTGGATATATAGATTCAGACTAAGCTGGTGATTCACAGACTCACAAGTCCACTTCTGGTTATAGTTTCTCTCTAGGTTTAGGTCCTATCAATTGGTCTAGCAAGAAGTAGATTGCTATTGCTATATCATCCACAGAGGCAGAGTACAGAGGCACTGTTAATGTAACTACTGAGGCTATTTGGCTTTAGGGGATTCTTTTTGAGTTTGATATTCCTATCAAGCAGCCCACCATCATTTATTGTGACAACCATAGTACCATTTAGATTTAAAGGAATCCAGTTCAGCACCAATGAACTAAGCACATAGAGATTCACATGCATTTCATTTGGGAGCTTATTCATAGTCAGGGAATTGACTTGATATTTTGCCAATTTTTAGAGCAGGTTGCAGACATCTTCACCA
Organism: Torreya grandis; assembly: GCA_037957365.1. Classification (NCBI taxonomy): domain Eukaryota; kingdom Viridiplantae; phylum Streptophyta; class Pinopsida; order Cupressales; family Taxaceae; genus Torreya; species Torreya grandis. The sequence goes on along the minus strand of JARHVA010001695.1, from coordinate 903,613 downwards.
AACCTTTCACCAAGAACAAGTTCATTCATCTACGAGTTCTTCTTGGGGTGCGGTCCACATTGTAGCATCATCTTCAGGGGGGGCCTTATAGCCTCTTCTTTCTTTCATGTCTCTCTTTTGGGGGTGAGTTTTTTCCTATGGGTTTTCTCCTTTTCTCTATCTTATGGGAGATTGCATTTGTACATGGGTACCTCATCAGGCCTAGTTGTTGGGACCCATTTTCTATTTCCACACTGCCCACCTAAGCTATGCTTATGGGGGGTATTAGTGTAAGTTTTTATTTTTTCCTATTTATTAATTAGGGAAATTATATTTCTTGTGTATACATGGAGTTTTCCTACATTTATGGGATAGGCTAGCTTATGTGGAGGTGTGTGTCATAGATGTGTCATAGGTATCATAAGAATGTCATAAGTAATTCCCTTGATGGGAGTTACTTCTCTATTCTTAGCACCTTGTCACCACCTTTCATGGAGGAGTTACATTCTATTCTTGGGATGCCTTGTCCACCTTTTGTGGAGGAGTTACTTACATACTCTCCTATTTGTATTCCTCACTTTGGCCATCTCATGCTAATCAGATTTTGGTTTTCTCTATTTTGTCTTGTGTAATTTCTCTTATTGTGTTATTTTCAAATTGGTTTAGCTTCTATGTGGTGTGCACTTGCTTCAACTTGTGTGATCACGTCTCCATTGCACTCGTATTATCTGGATTCTAGCAACAACTTTGATATCTTCATGGTGAGATGAAATATAGTGCCAAACATGTTTCTCTTTGGATTGAATGCTTTGTGGACTAGACCTCTTCCTTAACACTTCATTTGATTTGATCTCAAGTGGGTCATCCTTAAATAGGTCTCCAATGTAGATATATTCCACTTGAACATGTTCACACACTTCATTTTTCTGCCCACTCTTCATTTCATAGTCAACTTATATCCCCTTAGTAGGCATGTCTCCAAAAGGATTGATTTTTTGTTCCTTAGAAGATTGAGGCCAATAGGAGTTTGTTACATCTTTCATGAGCTGATATGTTTCTCCCAACTGATTGATAAGATGATATCCCATCTTGATGACTTCAAACATGTCATCATCAAATTCATATGCTTATTGAAAGGAAAGATGTGATAGAATGATTTTCCTTTACATACTTGTGTACCAATGTTGCCTTCTCCATCTTTGACCAGCTCATAGCCTCCTTGAAGAGGAGTATAACTTGTTCCAATGATTTCAAACAAGTCATCCAAAGTCTGATTAATAACTTGTCCTTGTTCATTCATGATATTTTTCAAAGTGACGAAAGAGTTTATGATCATTTCTTCCTCTTTGGAAAAGGGAAGACATCCTTCCTCATCAACCTAATCTGAAATCTCCACACAAGAAACCACCTTTACTTCATCTTTGATCAGATCATCTTCAAGGGTATTTCCTCTATTTTGGTCTCATGAGACTCTCCCAAGGCTACCACTTCTTTAGGGATGGCTTGAAAGTGTTTTCACTATTTGATAACAAATTTTACTTCAGATATGGATGCAAAAACTTGTGACTCATCTTTGTGTTCACCAAGAGGAGTTACTATGGTGATTTTTTCCTCATAAACACTCATGAGGTATTTTTTATCAGCTATGAATTGAGCATATTCCTCTCCATTTGCCTCTCTCAAGATAGGTTCTTCAACACAAAGCAAACATTCTTCATCATCAACCAAGCAAAGAGATTCAACATAAGGACTCACCTCTTATTCAACACTTAGGACCTCTTGAGGGATCTCAAGTTGTTTCTCCATTGCTACAATCTAATTTTTCATTTAAATTTTTTCAAGATCTTTAACCTCGTTCATGGTGATGCCAAGACTAGTCATCTTAAAATCATGTGATCTAGCCCAATGAGGCTACCAAGGAGGTAGGTTTTCTTCAAGCAATATTTCTCTTTCTTTATCAACCAACTGATCCTCCTTTGGTTCCCACACCACATATCCATCAATACAAAGGGTGATGGGGCAAGGGCAATATTAACTAGTTGGTGGATGTGGAATATAGAGCTCAAGGTCATGTTGAGAATGCAAGGTAAGAGACTCCTTGTGAAGCTCTTGAGGAAGGGGAGATAGGGTGTGTTTAGGCATAAGATCTTCTTTTGGGTCTAAACCTTTCATCTCACCTTGACTTATCAATCTCATATTTTCCTCTAATTCTTCTATTTGCTTGGCTAGGTTCTCTTAGAAAATCTTCTCTTCAAGTTGATAGGAATCATCATGGGAATAAGGATTAAATGAAGGCTACCATGGAATAGAAGAGGCTTATTGAAGAAGAGTGAGAGGGAATTGCAAAGGATCAAATCTATTTTCCACTTCACACTCTTAGACAATGCTTATATCTTCTTTCTTACCCCATGACTCTATTATCTTGCTACAACTTAGGATGTTAAGATTAGATGTCTTCTCAATTTCACACTCTTGGTCAAGACTTTTCTCCTCCTTCTTTCCCCATGTTTACACTATTTTAATCCAACTTAGGACATTGGTATTATGAGTCTCTTTTTGAGGTGGTGGGGATGCAATGTGAGAGGGTAATGAAGGTTTGAAATCCACTTCTTTTACTGCCAACATGGACTGTTGCAAATGCATTTTCTAACTTAATTTGCCTATCAAAATTTGCCTCAAACACAAGAGTTATTATTTTAACTATCTCTTCCAACTGATTTGGAAAAGGATGACTTTGATGGGCTTGATTTGTCTCATGAGTAGGAGTTGTGCATGGCTGGTATGAAACTTGGGTAAATAGATATGAAGGCTAATAGGTATAGTGAGGTTGTCTTTCAAAAAATTCTAGCCTATCCTCTAAGGAAGAGACTAAACCACTCACATCAAGCATCTCACTTGTGATCCTTTGCCAATTGGCTCTCTCAATAGGTACCCATTCTCTGTTAGCCAACTCCAATGCATATATTACCTTTTGAATGACATGATTAGGAACTTCTATGCCACATCCTCTTTTTGTGTAAATATCCAACATGTATCTCTCATACCCCAAAAGTGCTTGCTTGAAGGTGGAAATGGGCTGATTAGAAGAAGGACTAGGTTGACTAGCAGGGGTAAGACATTGAGAAGGCTAGTTATAAGACTGATACAACTCATGAAAGGGTTGAATATGGCCATATTGGGACTAATAATGATCATAACAAGATTGACCAAGAACTTTTTCAAATTGATAGGGAATGGGACAAGATGAATATGATTCACCAACTTGTAGAGAACAAAACTCAAATCCAATGTCAGCCATGAATCTTCATTGAAAGAAAGGACATAAATAAATATGTTACCATCAATCTTCAAATGACAACTTGGGATCTTTTACCAGCTGATATGTCTTCAGAGTTGATATTGATGCTTGAAAAGATGCTTCCAAAGGCTGATGTGTTGAAGAACGACACCAAAAATCCTTCAACTATTGGAATAAGAGTCCCACTGGGCATGCCAAAACTATTGTCACTTGGATTTGTACCCTTTGAAGAGATGCAAATATCTCCTCATCCAAGTGGCATAATGAAATCACCTCTAGGCTTGTGGGTAGACTAAGGAATGAGGTGAGTCTATAGATAGGGTTAGCTCCCTTGATGTACTACTTAGGATTGAACCTACTACTAATTTTGAGGGGTGAAGAGAGAGAGAGAGAGAGAGAGAGAGAGAGAGAGAGAGAGAGAGAGAGAGAGAGAGAGAGAGAGAGAGAGAGAGAGAGAGAGATAACTAAAAAAAATCTAAACTAAGGGGGTGATACACCAAATCAATTTTATGATTTCCAACTAATTGCATTCTACACTTGAGACCAAGAAACAAACTAAAAATACACTCCTTCAATCTTCATCTTCTCACATCAATGCTACATTTTGAGGTCATGGATGAATGTGCAAAGATAGAAGGACAAAACAAGAGGACTTGGATGGAAGTAATGAAAAGACTAAATCACTCAACATTTTACATCCCCTAACACACTTCACATGCCCTGTAGAAAGAAGTTTTCTAACTACAAACAAGATGAAAGAATGAAACCACATGTTAGGAATCCATAGTCTTCACTAAACAAGATTCATAATTCAAGTGGAACACACTTATGAAAAGTAATGAAGAGGTAAAAATAAGTCATTTTATTGATAAAAAGGTATATAAATGAGCAAGGATTTGCCATACTCAGGTGGATCATCCCATATAATGCTAAAATGGCTCTATTATAGAGTTTAAGAGAGAGAGAAGAAGAGAAGTCAAAGGGTCACAAGGACACTTGTAAAGATGATAAAAGGAGTTAATTGTTTATTTTATAAGGATATGGGATGAACCATTCAATTTTTGGAACTCCAAGTGTCCATTCAAGTCATCAAAGTTATGCAAAGTGGCCTAAAACTCATTTTTTTGCATGGAAAACTACCTTCATGATTAGGCCTATTTGATTGACTTGTAACTGATCCAAGGTAGGTAAAATGATTAAAATAGAATGGGAGGCTCTTAGAAATTCATCTCCATGCATTGGTTTCATGCCTGGTCTTTTAGAATCACCTAGAAGAGAGTCATCATCACCTGCACTCTAGGAAACCTCTTTCTCATGCACCTTACAAACTTATCTTAAAATTTGGATTTATTTATTCATTAAAGTCTATAAAAGGTAGTCGTTTAAATGTTTCAATACCATCCATGGCCTTGGAAGCATCAGGGGCATCTTAAAAACACTTTATTTGAAGATTTCTTCCCTTCTTTCTAATTTACCCAATATGCCAAATTTGACTAGCTGAGTTGAAAGAGTTTGTTTGCAAATTTAGAAGACTTTTATTGGAATAAAATGGCCATAGAGAGTTATTAAAAGTCTCAATATTCCATCCCAAATTTATTTCATCCTTAGACTCCTCTTTTAGCTTGCACAACACATAAAATAGTGAAAAAAAGTTTGTTTTTTCCCTCATCTAAACAAGTCCATACAAAAAAAAAGTGTGGAGTAGCCTGGGTGAGTCCTCTACAATTTCCAACAAGTTTAATGATCTGACCATTCCCATATATTATTATTCTAACTCAACTTTCCCAAACTGGTCACTATCAAGGGTTTGTAAGAGTTTTAGGCTAGTTTACCCTCTTAATGATTATTCATAAAGTTGGGATGTTCAACTTGAGAAGAAATTCTTAAAATATGGCCTATAAGACCCCTCATAACACCCCCTAAATAATCTATATTCCATGCATATATTCATGAAAGATATGAGCATTGGAACTTAGCTTCTCATGCTTGTTTTCATGTTTCTTATATGCTTGAGTTGCTTTTAGACCCAAAAATGGTTTATTTGATGTCTCCTATGCAATATGTAGCATGAAAAACCTATATAGTGGCTATATGAACATGTTATAATAGGTTTCAAATCATTTTTAATGCCAAAAGTATGAATGACTTCCCTTTTGGACACTAGGTCTTAGTGTGCCTAGTATGCATGTTTATACTTTAATGTCCAAAAATGACCTAAATATTTCCTTTCTTCTCAGTAGTTCAAACACATTTATATTGGCATAATTAACATATTAAAATCAGTTTAAATGCTCATATAGGTCTATAATTTCATATGACTACTCATTTGGGCATTAGGCTTATTCCTTGCTTACTAGGTCTACCTGTAAACCTAGGAGTATTGAGTACCTTGTTTGTTTTCCCATGTTATTTATTGGTTGTCTAAGTTTTTATGGATGTAATTTATCTTTTCCAACCTCCACATAAGGTTATTACAACTCTTTACCTCACCCTAACACAACTTTTCCCCAAATTGATAGTGTTTGTATGAGGGGAAGTACCCCTTATCTGAGACAAAATAGGGGTACTTCCCCTATTCTCTTAGGATAAATGAACATTAGGGGGATTTCCTATAGTGTTGAGGACCTGCTTCCTCTATTATCTTAGGATAAATTTAAATTTTTGGGCTTTCCTATAGTGGTGAGGACCTCCCACACCAAATTTCAGGCTTAGGTCATATCATTTGACCTCTCAAAACTTCAAATTTTAAAATTCATTCCTTCATAGGCAGAATGTACAAGATTTACAAGAGTGAACTATGTATGTGTGCTCAAGGTATCTCTATTGTTTCCTTTGAATCACATGAAGAATATTAATAGACCAGCATGACCATAATGAAGTATTTCTATGTCTACCTATCCCTCCAATATCTTATGAACCTTTCACACCCTTGGATACATAACTCTGCCTATGCCAATCATAACCTGACTATGTTTTGTTCTTAAGGACCATGTTCTAGGTTACATTAGATCATTTATAACTAGTTAATAATGTGAAAGACCTCCTTTGATTATACTACACCATTACTTAATTGCACTTGTTCCTCTATTTACTTTCTATGCTCAAAACCACAACCCTTTCCTTCATTGTATGAGGCAGTCCATATAGTGGTTGTAGGTGGACTTAAGACCTAGTGGGAGTTGTATAAGCTTAGTTTCCATGGTTAAGAGATTATTAAAGTCATAATGATGTTTATGTAAGTAACAACAAACTATTTCACTATGTTAACCTCATTTTCAACCCTCTTATATACTAGAGTTCCCAAACTGAGTTTCACTACCCCTATTGACTGAGATACTCTATTTATCCATGCCTGTAGGTGTTTACGACCTGAAATGAATCTAGCCATGATGATTGAGGAAATCTATTTGGATCCTTTGAGGTGATAAGTTTCATATATGATCTAATATTCAACTATCTTGGAGTCTTAGAGAACCAACTAGGCAATCAAGCTAAGGTCACAGTTTTGACCTTGATGTAGGTATCCATCCTCTATGTACAGACTGAGTGCATAGGAGTTGAAAATAAAAGTATACTATATTTATCTTCATGATATTCATGTTCATTAGTATGCCTCCCACTCACTAAGATAATTCAAACCATGGAAGATGCCCTGTTTGTTCTTTGGTCAATCAATGGCCACTTAAGGATTCAAAATTGTAGATATCACTGCATGAAAATAGTCATGAATTGGCAAATTTGATGCTCTAAAATTTCATCCTCCTCATACCTTTAGAACCTCATCTTTGGCATAGTTCATCTCTATACTAAGGGATATTTTTTTTTCCAAGTTAGATGTTTGAATCACTTTGAAATCACATTGTATGAGGTCCTCAAAAACCTCTTAGGCCCCTCTTTCACTCTTTTAGGGACAAGATCCTTGAACATTGTCATTTGACCCTTAGGGTATGATTTTCAATTGCATTTGTCCATTTAAGATTTCAAGAATGTAAATATGGGCTCTTCAGCACTCTAACACTCCAAGGGAGGTCTTGACCTATCCAATTCTTCCATTTAGAATTTTCAACCCTCTATTAGGACCAACTGTAGGTGAACAACTCCTATGTCTATAGGTAGTAGATCTCTTGAATGGTCTCTCCCTCATCTTGACATTGTTTCATACTTTATCCATGACTTTTAAGACACCAATATCCCTCTCCAATGTTATTGGAAACTCCAAGTTATCTATATTTATTTATGATCATGCTCCTAACCTCCTCAGTATAGTCGCCTTCATATGCAGGTAGTAAAGGTGAAACATGGGCACTAACCATGGGGAAGAGCTTCATGAACCATCCAAAATTCCCTCCAATTTTAAGCATGGATCTTATATAACTTGTGAAGACTTGGGTAACGTCAAAAAATCTTGATTTCAACATATTATTCCTTTCCAAAACTCTATAGGTGTTCATTCTGATGTGCATCAAACATGCACACAGTGAGCATATGTATATATGGATACAAACCATGAGGCATTACTTGGAGAAGGAGAATGAAAGGTGAAATTAGAATTCAAGGATACTTGGAAGCATGAAAATTAATATAACATATCCTCTTGGAGCTATTAACAAGCTTGAGACCCTAGCAATTGGAAGAAACTTGTCCATTTCACCTAAAAGAGGCCAGTATACAATTTTAAGGTTATTAGCTAATCAAAACGACTTGAAAATTGAAATAAATCATGGGATACATAAGGATACATGGATAACATACATTTTAGCAAATATGAGCAACTGGTTTGTAAGGAGCTATTCAAACCAAGAGAAAACCAACATGGTACATAGATGAGCAGGCAGTTTTGAAAGTTGAACTTAAAATAGATGATTCATAAAGCTCAAGCCACAAATATTCTAGATCCATATATGAAAATGAAGGTATGTATAATAATCTCCCAAAATCATTTGTCCTAAAACTACCTATGCTGATTATACCAAGCGAGAACTTGTAAGTCACTTCTCTATGCCAACAAGGGTGAAAAAGAGATAGAACAATTTTAAGCAATAAATGTCAGTTCCAGATCAAACCAAATGTGGATTTGAGTATGGGGAAGGTGAAGAGTCAAATTTACATGTTTTCCAAGTGGCACACTTCCCAAAGAGTTCATACATGTGCCACTTTCTCTTTTTTGGCCAAGAAAATTACCTTTTCTCTAAACAACCTACCATTTTTTCAATATTGTCTGTTAATTAAGACTTATAGTGACACATGGGGCATGACATCACTGATTGACACTTACACATTTCTAAAAAAAACTTTTACAAAGCATTATATGCACCATTTTTTACCCTTAAAATGATAAATAGACCTAGAAAACAAATGGTTAAAGCTAGTACAACATTAATTTACATCAAATAACCTATAATTCAATTCATGGCAAGATATTAGACCCCCTTATAGACCTAAAAAGTCAAGTTTTTTACTAGGGGTACCCCAATTTGATTAAAAAGTCAAATTTGGTCAACAGTAACCATTGGATTGTCTTTATATGATGATCCTTTTCCCACTTCAAAACTCCTTATTAAGAGATTATATCCTTTAGGTATCTTCAAGACATGGTCCACTTGATCAGTTAGTGACTCTCTTTAGGGATAGCTATAGGATTCATTTCTTGCTCTTAAGATCTATTGAAACTAAATAGTGTCCTTGGTTTAGCCTTCTTATGAGATTTCACACCTCTCACTATTCATACTTGAATTATACCTCTATTGCATCATAGTATGTTTATGCCTTGAAAAGTTCAATCAAAACTTCATTATAGATTTTGGCATGAATGTAGGCCTATAGGTGCCTAAATAGGCACTTGATTCCTTGCCTACTATTTCTATTTATGATTGGATTCAATCATAAGCTAGGACTTTTGAACCTTGATCATTACCATCATAGACCATTCATTACAAAACTAAATGTCAACCTTGGAAGGATGATTATGTCCTTTATCAATTGTAGGTCACTCTTCATGATGTCATCTTATACGGATGATGACTATATGTGCCCTTAAAAAAAGTCCAACACCTGGATTGATTGTATTTTCTCCTTGATTGTACTTGATAAGGTCATTTGTATGGACCATTATAGAGAGATCCTTATCTTTTTGAGATTGATGTCTTCATTGGATTTCCATGACTATGTTGGACTTGTTGTAGGTCTTTATTTCATGACCTTATGTGCCCTTGATTTACCTACAAACTCTCTTTATCATGTTTTTGATGGTCTTAATCACACTTAGATTGAGGCAATGAATTCCTTGATCACATTAGACCTTAAATAAGGTCTTCTCTCACCTTGAATCTTCATTGTACCTTCATAGCCACATTTTGACTATGCAACCTTGTTGTAAACCTCATATTGACTATTTTATGATGCTATAAGGTCAGCATAACCTCTTGTTCATTCTTGTAGTGTTTCTTATCATTACATGAACCTCTTGATGATGGAAACATGGAAAGAGATGGATGAAAGGGTGGTAGGGATGAGAGATGATGGAAAACATGAAGGGAGGATGATAAAAAGCATAATACACATAAATATAGTCATTTGATGGATGAGATGGAGGTGGGAAAGAAGGGTGAAGGAGCATGCTAGGACCATTTGAAAGATCATATGCAAACATGAACACATAATAATCATACCATATTAGTTTTAAATATATTTGAGGAGGGAAATAAGCCAAACATGAAACATAACTTTTTATAAAAACTTTAAAATATGCAAACTTTCCTTAAAATATGCTAAATTAGCCCATTTGAGACACTTGAAAGTACCAAGATAGGCTAAGACATGGATATTTTGGAGAATTTAATGGTAAAATTTGATTGAAAACATGAAAAAATGGATGAAATTTATGCCAAAAATCAAAATAAGAAGACTTAAAAATCCACTCTCTCTCTAAAACCATACAACTTCTCCTCAAAGGCATGTCAAACTGTAGATTAGACTGCTTGAATTTGATATCTTTGTTTGAATTTAAAATGTGTGAATAAATACTAAAGGAGGCCATGAAAAGGAATATTATGTTCCCAAGATTTTGTCAAAACTTAAATTTTATTGAAATACTACCCTGGTAAGGAAAACTTGAGGAAAACTAGTTGCCTTCATGGTTGCAAGACTGTAGAAATTATCCTAAATTCAAATTTATGGTTAATGAGGGTGGAGAATCCAATTAAAAAACCAATTACTTCATTATTAATCCCTCTAAGTCTAGTTTCTTTTTCACAAAATTTAGATCTGTACCCACACTCAACAAACTGTACCATCAGGAAACATATAAGCAAGTCTCTTTGTACAAAACTACAAATTGCTTGGAAAAGACTAGTTTTCAACTTGTTTGCCATCCAATTTACATGAAACTCTTGTTGAATATTTTTCATGTCTTGTTCTTCATATTTATTGCTCATGGTGTATAGAGTTTTGTATGGATCCATATTTTGCTCCTAAAAATGAAAGAAAAGAGTCTCGTTTGGCCTTTTAAATCCAATTTAAGCCTTCCACCACCAATATTATAATAATATAGAAGAATTAAGCAACATAAAACATGAAAACACAAATTTTAAATATTTTCCACACTTTTGGGAAGCCAAATTGGCACGTGTGAGTTAGAAAATGCCCCTTTTCACACTTAAAACATATCAAAACACCTTTTTAGCGTATGAAACTTTGGAATAAGATAAAATTGATGTTTTTAAACATATTTAAAGGATTTTAAAGATAATTAATGACCTTTTTGAATTCTATTTAAACATTTAAGACCAAAAATTATTTTTTTAGGCTAAAATATACCTGTTTGACTAGTTTGGTGAGGCTACTGACAGGACACTAGAAATTTTTAGATTATAGGGGTTGGTATTTGGCCTTGATAAGCCAAATTACCAATATTTGTGGCCACTCTTGGGGTTTGACCAGCCTGTTGATTAAAAAAATGCAAAATCTGTGGACTAAATCAAACTTGAACTACAAATAAAAACTAGAAAAACTTGCATATACTAATAGAAATAAACAAATAAACACAAACACAAACTAGAAACAATAACTAATTACTGAAATAGAATAAAAACTAAAAAATCATGTACAACTTGTGCACTTAAAGGAATGAAACTATGACTATTTACAAATGAGTGACTCTCCTAATAGCAGTACTTAAAGAACATCCCATTCATAGGAATAGGAAGTTCCTCTCTACTCAGTTTGGATGATTGGAAAGCATTGATTTTCTTACAATCAGTGATAATATAAGGTCCACTCCAAAGGCTATCAAATTTGGAGTGCTTACTTGGTTTTTCACATTCTTTATCCCATTTGAGTACTATATCTCCTTAATGAAATGTCTTTGATGAAGCTATTTTATAAAAAGTTTTCTTGACTTGTTGTTGGTTTGACCACATGATATTCATGTTATCATCTCTTATCTCCTCCAATTCTCTCATTTCATTCATCCTTGCCTCCATTACATCATTTTCAAGAATCTCTAGCTGATGTGTAAGCTCTAAAGCTAAAAGTTCTATTGAAATATGAAGCATTACCTCTCTTTCATAAACTAATAGATAAGGTGAATTACTAATGGCATTCTTGAGAGTAATTTTATCTGCCCATAAGGCAGTCTTCAACTTTGTGTGCCATGATCTCTGATTATCTTTCATTATTCTCTTGATGATCTGAATCAACTTCTTTTTAGTAAACTCTATAAGTCCATTACCTAATGCATAATAATTTGATGATGTCAGATAAATACTTTTCTCAAGAGCCCATTTACATATCTTTTCATTATTTAATGTCAAATTATTATCTAATATGATAGTGGAAGGTTCTATAAAATGGGTGAGTAAACTCTCATAAAACTCAAGAATAGAGTTCTCATTTGTCTCCCTCAATGCAATAATATGTGATCATCAAGACCCACTTATTATTAGCACTACATGGAAGATTAATCATGCCAATTAATTCTAAACCCCATTGCATAAAACACTGCTCAACTTGAATAGGCTTCAAAGGCATAACAACTAGTCTATGTTTCCCTGCAAACATTACACACTTTTCACACTTATTAATTGATGTATGTGCATCTTTGAATAAATTAGGCAAAAAAATATATCTCTAATTATTTTTGTAGTTTTAGTCTTGGCTAAAAAATGGCATCCAAAAGGATTATCATGAAATTGCTTAAAAATCTTATCAAATTGACTAGTTTCAACACACCTTAAAAGCATACCTCCAATGTCTTTTTTAAAATGAAATCCATCAATCAGAATATATGGTATTAATTTTAGTCTAAAGTGTATTCTCTTTGATGTATTTAAACCTAATGGACACTGTCATATTTGAAAGAATCTAGTAATGTCTTGTGTCCAGCTGGAAGGAGGAGTAGTTTCAGCTTCATGTTGAGTGTCCTAAAATGCCAAAATCAAATATTTTTCTTCTTTCACATATTATACAATATGTTCACATAATCCTTTATCTTAGACCATATTTTTAATTTTATTTCAATTTCATATTCGATGCACTGAGTGACCCATCCAGCTCTCTTTTCACTTAAGTCTCTATTGAGGATGAAATCCTTCACACTAGGATGAGCTACCATTAGAAAAATCTTATTATTTGAAACTAAATGTCCAATTTTTTTCAAACCTCTTATAAGAATAATCATATGTTTTTCATCAAAGGAATACTTCTCTTCATATCCCTCCAAATCTTGACTAAAGAAAGTAATGAGATGTTCCAAACCTTGCTATTTTGTTGTATAAACATGGTTGAAATTGTACTGGATGTAGAAAAAGCATAAATAAAAAAATTATTCCTAATATATGCATTAAGAAAAGTAAGATCTTTTTTTTTTTAAAATCCTGGTAAACTTTTTAACGTGACCGGCACCGCTGGCTAGACACGACTAATACCGGTACCACGGGGCCAAGGAGGGACTCAAACACTAGTGGGCAGAGCCGCAACGGAAGTACCCGTCCAACCGACTACACACCCCAACCCAAGAAAATTAAGATATTGACTAATGGAATCATTGATGAATTTAAATCTCATTTTACCCTCTTTACTCCAAATGAATTCTTGATGTTTCTTTAGCATTTGAGTGAGTGGCCTTACTAGTTCTACAAGACTAAGAATAAATCTTCTAATGAAATTGATATTACCCAAGAAGATTTGCAATCCTTTCTTATGTTTATAAAATTATAGAGCAAGGAATGATTCTATTTAATTTATATCAAATAAAATACCATCTTTGGACACAACATGCATAATAAGTCTTCCCTCATGCACTAAAAAGATGAACTTTTTTGGATTCAAAGAAACTCCAAATTGTCTACATATATCAAAAATAATTATAAAGTGTCTTAGATTATCATTAATATATTTTTAAAATATGGTAATGTCATCAAGATAAATTAAAACCATTTCACTCAAAATATCATGAAAAACAACATCCATTATCCTTTGAAAAGTGGCTCCAATATTGGAGAGTCCAAAGGACATCTTTTTGTATGAATAAGTACCCCATTTGGTGGTGAAAGTTATTTTATACTGGTCTTTCTCTTTCACAAATATCTATTTTTAACCTAAGTACCCATCCAATAAAAATAACCTTTATGAACTTGATACTATCTACAAAATTTGATCCATAGAGGGAAGAGGATAGTGGTCTTTCGGTGACACTCTGTTCAGATCTCTGAAATCCACACATAGTCTTATCTCTCCATTTTTATTTCTCACTAGTACAAGGCTTACTAAATTTTTTGAATACTTGATAGGAAATTTATTTAATTAGCTTTGTAAGCTTCTTTCTCATGAAGATTTTAACTTTGAGGTTGATTGGCCTTTGCTTCTATCTTACTGGTTTTTCATTCTGTTCAAGCTTAATAGTAGTGTTGCTAACCTAGGATCAAAACTTTTCAAATCATGTTATTCTCAAGTAAATACATCTATTAACTCCTTACATAATGAAATGAAAGATCCTCTTCCATTATTAGTGTTCACTTTACCCAAATTGAGATGCTTACCTTCAGTTATGCTAATTTTCTCATAATGATCTTTCTTTGAAGAGATGCTTACCTTGTCCTTTCTTAGCTGATCATATTCATTTAAAATGCTTTATAAAATTACCAAACCTATAGGCATCTTATTTGATCTCAATGCACAATCTGATCTTCATATTGATTCTATAATTTATCATAATTTTTTGGGCAAAATTCTACCTCATTCTATAAGAAATAAGCTATTTGTTTATCAAAGTCAAAAACTTTCCAACTTACATCATTGTTTGGCACTGAAGGCCTACATACAACATTGATTTGAGTATAATTTTTACTATTCTTGAGTTGATCCAAAATATCATATTGTGCTTTTATGGCAGCAAGTCTATCTGCATGTTGATTGGCTCTTTTAAGAATGGAATGAATATCAAATGTCAGGAAATCTTCCATGAGGTCCCAAACTTTGTGTTTTTAGGCCTTCATAAGAGGGTTATTTTTTTAACTTAAACTTATAACTTTATATTCTACCAACTCACTATCACATTTTACCTTCAAAAGCTTAAATTTACTCTTAGTAGCCCATTGAAAGCCATGAATAAGAGCTTCATACTCTATTATATTTTATATACAACTAAACTAAAATCTAATAGAAGAATAATACCTTTGATTTTGAGGTGAAACCAAAATTACACTATCCCCACCTCTATTCTTTGATCTAGATCCATCAAAGTACAGATTCCACACTCCTTGATCCTACATTGAGCTAGTGAGACTAAGCAATAAGTCACCTTCTTCGTGCATACAATAGAAATTAAAACCAACTTCTTCATTACTTTTTTAGGGGTCATATCCATGGTTATCGACAAACCACTTTTATAAGAGTAGATATGGTATGCCTTTAGGTGACTTAGAAGGTTCTTGATCATTGGTATTCTCATCTTCTTTTGAAATATTGTAATTCACATTTGACATATTTGGCATATATGGTTTAAGATGAAATCTAGAAATAGGCTCAGATCTTATAATGACTTTGGTTTCATATCTAGTTCTAAAAATTATGTATAACCAATCTTAAGAAATATAATCTCATATCTTAGCAGTAAAATCTTTGGATAAACATAGTGCAAAATATAGAGGTAATTCAACAGTAACTATATCTTGTGTAATGGTGAAATTTGAACAAGTAATAAGTATGACTTTGAGATCTATTAACACACCTACAGTCTTTGTAGGAGACCCATATAATTTTAAGACACCTTTCTCATGGGGTTCATACTAAAATCCTAGTTTATCATCTATTGACTTGGGCATGACAGAGGTACTAGCCCCACTATCAATCATATAATTATGAATTAGATAATCTCCTATGACAACATAAAGATAAAATGGAGGAGGCTTAGTCACCTTTGGAGATTAAGGCTCAACAAATTATTTTGAATTAGTTAGAATAACACTTACTCTTTCTTTTTCAAGTTATCTATTAGAGATATTAAGATTTGAAAGCTCCTCTTGCAGATACTCCTTTTGTCTTGGGATTAACAGTGTATCCCACATAAAAATTGATATTAAAGCTTTCTTCATTTGATCCATAATACTGAGTGGAGAAGTAGTTTCCCTTGGCTACAATTTAGGAGTAAAAGTGGATCCTAAATGTTGTGTGAATTGTGGAATGTAAGTCCCTTTCAAATTATACCCCTTTGGATCTTGAGCTTGTTGATTTGATGTCTTATAAGGCACAACATGAGTGGTAGTCTTTTGTGGTGGTTGAGAAACAAGAGGAGCTGCCTTATCAGGACTTGAACCTTCACCACTTACCTTTTTCTTGGATTTTGTATGGGCTACAACTGAATTATCAACATTAGACATATTTTGGATTTGATTTATAACCATTTGCTCAAAAGAATTTTCACCTTCCTGGAAGTTAACAAATGTGATTTCAGTAGGTGCTTTACCACTACCTTATCCTTGTTGATTTGACACTTCTGCTTAAGTGAATGAAAGAATATCTTCATGTGGTAGAGAAGCTTCATTATTCTAAGAAGGTGGTTAGTTTTCATCTGAAGGAGGAGCTAAACATTGTTGCATATAAGATTATTGTGAACTCTCACTAGTAGGAGCCATTATGATATTATTTGTTTGATCTCACTAATTGTTTCATTGTCCTTCTTGAGCATAGTTTCTCTGAGTTGGCACTATAGATGTAAAATTACTTGGAGTATTAGGATTATATTTTATTGATTGAGAATTATGCCCTTGTCTTTGTTGATTGGACTTATAGGATGGCATATTATAGTGGTAATTATGATTAGTATTCTGATATGACTTGTATGGTAGAGCTTGTTGCTTTTCCATTACAACCAACTTGTTATTCTGAGCTTTGAAAAGACTCTCGATCTTCCCCAATCTATCAATATGAGTTCCTCCTATTTTATAAAGGCTTAATGAATCAAGAATTGGAGTGATAGTTGGAGCAAGAGGAAGGATCTCTGGAAAAAGAGGCATAAATGATCCAAAAGATAACTTTTTTTCTTTTATAAGGAAATTTTTAGCCTTGATTTCTACTTCAAAAGCTTCAGGTAGAGTGTTCCCTCCCATAGATTAGATCATCATAGCTACATTTAAATTAAGAGCCTTCAGATAATATAGAAATGTGTAGTTTGGAGTAGGTTTGATCAATGCAAGAATTTTATTATAGGTTTTCTGAAACCTATAAATGAAATCCACCATAAATTCATGAGAAAATCTATTAATTATTGTAAGTTACTCCATAAGTGAAATATGATCACTTTTGTCATCAAAATTCTTACACAAGACCTTTCCAATTTTATCCCAATTGATTGATGTAGGATCTAATCCTCTATACCACTGAAGTGCTTTGCCTTTGAATGAAATTGATAACAACCTCATTGCTACATTTTCTTGAGTCATAAGATGCAATGAATAAAGGTTAGCAATATCTGTAATATGTTCTATAGGGGTAATTCAATTTTCTCATATAAAGTAAGTAAAAACTTCAAAGTCGAATTTGGAATACCATTCCCTTGGTTTATATTCAGAGGGATACCACCATTGAATGACACAAATGCTTATCTTTTGGGAATTGCCATTTGAGGTATGGGGTTAACAATATTGTTTGGTTGAACTATATTGGCCTAAATAGGAGGATTTTGAGCAATAATGGGGGAAACAAGAGGTGTAAAATTAGGATTTGACTGAGAGGTTTTCTTCTTCTTTGCTGATTGGAAAGATAACTTAGTGAAATCTATCTCTTTCCCTTTTGTATAGGATCTTGTGACAACTATTGGTAGCATGAAATGTATGCAAATCTAAAAATGATACTCTAAGACTTTCTACTACACTCAGATATGTAGATATATGATGAAATTTATGTGAATAAGTAGTCCCACTCAGCATGCTAGAACTATTAACAACCCAAGTAGAACCTAGTAAATATTAGATTACTCAAATTTGACTCATATTTGGACTAACATTAGAATGATCTAAGGCTGTGGGATACCTGTGTTTAGATCAGACCTCTAGTTGTGAAGTTAACTCCTCTAAAATGTGAATTTTAAGATCAATTACTAAACCTATATGATGTTGGGGTGAAAAGAGTAAGGAATAAACTACAAATTAAACTTATCTATGATGGTGATGCACTTGAATAGTGATTTATCCTCTATAAAATTTGAAACTTAGGTGTGCACACAGATCAAGATTGAACAATATGTTAAAAAATCTCTCTTAGATCAATCCTAAACATCAGTAATTTAAATGGAGGTTTAAAAAAATCTTGTAGATTGAAGGTGTGTGAATGAAGGTCTCTAAAGACACTGCATAGTAACATTCTCTAACTTGATTTCTATTCATAACTCTTCAAGTGACTTGTAAAGGAATGAAATCATAGTAATAGGTGAAGAAAGGACCTACAAAAGGGGATGTATATCACACTTATGTGCAAATAAACAATAATAATTTCACACTACAACCATGAATGATCTGCAAACAAACTCTCTTAATTGACTTCTGGTGCAAGTTACAATTTATGTATAGTTTTCCTATACTAACCTAAGGGATCTAAAAAATGGTTTTAAAAGCCTACATATATAGTCAAATTTGGAAATCTCTAACCAATGTGGAATATTTTGTTCCCAAAGTCTGTCACTCATTTTTGGGACAACACATGAACTATTTTTGGTCCTACAAGCCAATAAATTATCTCTTCCCTTTGTAGAGTAAAATACTCTACATTTTATTGAGTTTCAGTTGTGCGCTCCAAGTTTTGTACCTATGCATTTTAGTTTTGAGGCAGTAAGGGTTATGACACAGAGCGCAGATTTTTCATTTTGCACAAGTTTTTTTTAATTATTATTATTTTGCCTTAAGTTTTGTCTGAGTCTCAAAGTCAAGCAGAAGCTGCGAAGTGTCATCTGTTGGGACACATTATAATTTGTTTCTAAAAGAAGAAGAATGTGCCACGTGTCCCATTATAACTTAGCAGAGTGTGACAAGTGTCTGCATCTGCATTTCAAGTTTCTTATAAGTTTCAAAGCTTCTTTCAATAAGCTTCTCTTAGAGTCCCGCAGAAGGTGCCAAGTGGCAACTACAGAAGGTTTTAATATGTTTTTCTAAATGTAGCGTAAGTTGCCATGTATCCCTTGTAAAGCTCAGCAGAAGCCTCCAAGTGTTAACATTCACAGTTTCTTCATTTTGTCTCATTCTTGAGTAAGGACTATGGTGGGCCCTAGGTAAGTTAATAAAATAAGTGGAGTGTGCTAAGTGTCATCATCTGTGTGAATCCAAATGAGTCCCAAATGTTTCTATAGCATTTATAAAGCTTAGCAAAAGTTGACATGTGTCATCTTCCATAGGAATCTCAAAAGGTATCTAAAGCTTCTATAAGTTAAGTGGATGCTGCCAAGTGTCCTTGCCTATTTCACAGTGGATAAGATCAACAGAAAGTGCCACCTGTCCCCATTCCCCTTTTGAAGCTGCTCAGGCAAGAAGTGTTATGAGTCCCATTTTCTATAAGTTGATAAAGTTTCAAAGCAGTGGACTGTGATAGATGTCAAAGACGGAGCACTCCCAATACAAAGACAGTAAAAAGGATGAAGCCTAATAGAAAATAGCCAAAGCAAGCGGGAAAGACATGAAGGAACATTTCTTTCGAACAAAATGTCTGAAGGATTTCCTTCAGACAAAATGTCTAAAGGATTTCCTTCAGACATTTTGTTTGAAGGAATTAGATTTCAAAGACTACCCGAAGTTGAAGGAATTGATGTCCGATGACGTCCCCAAAGCCGTCAAATTTAGGGCAAAAACTAGCCATTGGCTTTCAAATGATGATGGACCCAAAGACGTCAAATTTGTAGCCATAAAGTATCTGTTTATCTTTACAGGCTTAAACGTGGGCCCAAAGGCATTTAAAGACCTTCAGGCTGAAAGTAAGAACCACTGAGAGGAGGAACCAAAAGAACCAGAAAGGGGAAAAGATAGCCTGAGGGCTCAAATCATAGTAGAAAGAGGGAAAAGCCAAAATATCTACACAGTAGTTATTCTAGTAGGTGGAACAGTATGAAAAATAGACATTTTGACTGGCAAACATTAAAGGCACAGCCTATTGGTCTCTCTTGGAGTAAAGACAAAATGGACAGTTGTGCAGACATCAAAGGGGATAGACCAAATGATCTAGACCTAAGAGAAGACATATGAGATGAAATGACATGCCACAATTAAGGTGGCTGCCCTATTCTAACATGACCCTCTTTGACAAAACTAAAAAATGCATTCAAGGCATTGAATGCACAACATGGGCCATTTCATGAAAAAAAAGCACCCAGCCTCTCTTGTCTACTATATATTCTAATCTCTTATTTTGTGCAATAGGGAGAGATATTTTTGGATATAGAAGTAAAACTCTACCAAAATTGAGGGATAATTACTGAGACTTTGAGCTCAGGTCGTTCATCATATTTATTTGTTTGAATGAGAAAGCAAGTTACTTTCAAACTTTGTGCTATTATAGCTTGTGTCATTTAGGAGATTATTCTTATGTCTATTTCCTGAATGTGTTCTTGTCCATTTTAAAGAAATAAGCAAAACTAATGGAAGTAATCAGGAAGGTGTCTTAAAGCCAACTGTGGAGAGACTTTGTGACCCCACAATTGTCTTTAGTGTGTTTGTCTATTTTCTATTTCTATGTAAAGGACCTTGGGATGACTTTATGCCCTCATTATCCTTCGTATTTCACTCTTGGGCAATCAAGGTAGAGACTTTGTGCTACATCTCAATCTCCTGATTACTACATCTTTTGTTACCAGTTACTTGTCACTACCTGAAATAACTCTTGTTGTTTCCTGCAAGATCGCTACTGAAAGAAGAGAAGTGCCTTCAGTGTTTTCAACAAGATTTTCTCTTTTATTTGTGAACATCATCTCTAAAAAAAGAGAGATGGATGGTGTTATCCTACCCCTGAGTGTTATTTTTTGCTTATATATATAGTATATAGCTCTCTCATATTTATAGGGAACCTCCCCTTGATGAGAGGAGAAATTTATCCCCCTTTGATGTGGTAGACTTGCACATTTGGCTGACCAATCTCCCTATGTTGTGGTTGAAGAGACCTATTTTGATCATCATTTAGCTGGTGAAAAAATATTCACCCAATAGTTTTTGGTGACTCCATTGGAGAAAGAACAAGCAGTTTGAAGCCTCAAGCTTCAAGTTGAAGCAAGACCAGTCCCTTCCCATTTTTATCTTGTAATATGGCAACTCCACTTTATACTAGAAGTCATAGAGCCCAAGGTGTTGTTGACCCTATTTTTGAATTGGTGCAAAAGGGAAATTCCGATTTGTTCCCTCCCCAAATTCAAGTTCAATGATTCAGGAGTGTTTCTCCTACCTGTACCAAGACACCAACACAAGGCTGAGCTTTCTTTAATATTGTTAGCAGAGCTTTACCTATACATACTCCACCCAAATTTGTTGTCCCCCTTTTTCACAATCTAATCATGGTAGTTCAAGGCCCTAGGGTAACTCTTTTGGTCCACTAAATCTTACTCCACCCCTACATGAACTTCCACGTAGCTCAAGAAAGAATTTTTTCAAATTCTTTGGTGATGGGAGAGTTCATCTTGATGAACACATTGTAGCTTTTAGCATAGCTTATAGTGTGATAGACATAGAATTTGAGGACGTGGTAGTCAGGCTTTTTGTGGAAACACTACAAGGTGTTGTTACAGACTGGTTCTACCATCTGTAAGTTAGATCAGTGACTGACTGGGACACACTCAAAGCTAAATTTGAAGCCAAGTTTAAGCCTATAGAAGATGCACATGCCTTACTATCCTAGCTCACACAGATGAAGAAGAAACTTCATGAACCTATGAGGGATTTCATAGCAAAATTTGACAAGCTGAAAAACCAAATTCTTACAATTACTTAGCCAACACTTGAAAACCTCAAATGTTTCTTCATCAACTCACAGCTACATGAAGTGAGTTTTCTACTGAGACATGCTAGCCACATAGACCTTGAAGTTGCTCAAGACTTGGCTACTAAGGTAGAAGATGACCTTATCTTGACAGGAAAGATAAGGAGAGATCCAAACAGACGTAAATCTTCTTCCTCTGAATACTCACCTACAACCACCACTGATCCAATGGTGCAAAAGCTAGCAAATGAGTTGCTAGCTCTCAAAAAGAAAATAACATAAGGAATGTCATCTAATCCTTCATATAGAGATGCACCAAGGAGGACATTCCTTAATCAGTCTTACCAAGGCAATGTAGCCAAGAATTAAGGACAAGCAAATCGTCTTCCTCCCCCCACAGAGGAACCTTTTCCTTGAAGCACCTCCAACCAACTCAGAAATTGGATATTTAGAAACAGAACATGATTCTCCTTTCCAACCTAAGTTTGATAAAAAAAATGACGTTGATCTCTTCATGAAAGACTAATAAGAATCAGCTAGCGACTTCAACATTAGTTTCCTGAATTACCAAGATGAACCCAGAAGTGAAGGTGAAGTAGTTGAGGGATCATATGTGGTGTTCACCTAGTCCAAGAATCAATCAGCCCAAAAATTTGATAAAGAGAAAAAGAGTAGTGACCTCAACCAACAATTTCAATTGCTAAGCATGGAACCATTCTACCTTTTTAGCCAAAGGACCCGATGACTACTAAAAAGGTGAGTACCTCAATTTCACCTTCACCTCCATTTTCAAATTCATAGACCAATCCTTCCCATTCTAAAAACTAAAAGGATGAACTCCCATCCTCTGCTCCTAGCTCTTTCCAGACATTTGACATAATTTACCATATAAAGAAAACTAAAATTCAAATGTTTGAATTTGAATTTTTGCAGTCCAATCTTGAGCAATTAGACAAGTTGGTTCAATGTGTGAAGAACCAAACCATCCTTGCAAGACAAGAAGCTAAGAAGGTAACTCATGATCCCTCAAAGAACATGTCTATCCCAAACAACCTTGTCATTACTCCTCCTTCTGCCCCTGGGAAAATAGAGACTTTTTATATTTCCCTATTGATAAACGGTCACAAGCTGAGTAATTACATCATTGATTCTGGAGCTTCAGACAATGTCATGCCTTCCAAAGTGGTAGAATCCCTTGGTCTCACATTGACCTAGATGTTTGGGAGATGTTTCTCTATAGAGAAAAAATAAGTACCACTACTAAGATAAATCAAAGATGCCCAAATTGCATTTGTAGTGTTCTCAGATAAAAGAATCAAGATGACTGTCTTGGTGGCCGACATCCCAGCATCATATGGCATCCTTCTTGGCTAAATTTTTTGCAAAGATGTTGGTGGTAAATTAATCATGGACTTGTCTAAGGTGAGAATCCCAGTCAAAGGCATTATTCAAAGATTGCTTCTTGAAAAAGAAGCAAAATATGTGGTCACCCAAACATCAACGCCTAAAGCTCAAATTCTTTTTGAGTCTTCAGGCATGGGTAACTACTTTCTATCCATAGAGAAAGTTCATGAGGTGCCTAATGAAGCTCCTGAAGGTGACAACTTGAAAATTATTTTAGAAAGAACAATAGAAGAATTGATGGAGTGCAATGTAAGTACAGAAGAATTTTAAAAAAATTAGTGTCTGATGAGGTATGGATTTTGGAATTTGATGGCAGGTGCTCCTCTACCAATTTAAGAGCCAAGGTTGTGTTGATATCTCCTCAAGGAGATATTTTTCCTTCATCTTACAAGTTACAATTCAACAACACTAATCACACAACTAAGTATGAATCTTTATTATTTGAATTGAGGGCTACTCAAGACAAAGGCATCAAACGAATTCATGCCAAAGGAGATGTTGAATTGGTGGTTTGTCAGGTGAGAAACTTATATCAAACCAAGAATGAGAGATTGTGCCACTACCATAATCTAGTCTAGGACTAAATTAAAAACTTTGATGCTTTCAACATCTCTACCATTCTTAAAAAATTTAATGACTAGACTGATACACTAGCTATTTCAGCAACTCTCTTAGTTCCCCACCCAGACTTCAAAAGAGATAGGTACACTATTGAGCTAGTCTTTTGACCAAGTGTACTTGATAATGATAGTCATTTGTTTAACAATGAAAACTAAATCATTGCCTTCTTAGAGCAAAAAAATAGCTTTGAACAGCTACATTTCAAAGGCAGTAAGCCTTAGAAGTTTGAATCAGCCCTTGAATCAAGTGCAGATGCAGGTGAAAAGCTCTTGTAACTCAAAGGGAATAAAATCCTAAAAGGCTTGGTTTCCCTTAAGATGCTATTTGACAAACATGATAGATTCATCAAATAACAACAAATGGATTCAAGCTCCTCTCAGGAGTTTAATCAGATAAATTTAGGTACTATAGAAGATCCTAAGATTGTAAACATTGGGAAGTGTTGCACTCCTAAGGAGAGGTTCAAGTTCACTACTTTGCTCAACCAGTACATGGACATTTTAGCATACTCTTATGATGATTTAAAGTCACTCAAGCCTGATGAAATTCACCATGATATTTCTCTCAAAAGTGATTCAGCACCTTACAAGCAAAAATCTAGGTAGTACAATCTAAAAATATCAGAGACTATTCTATCTAAAATATAAAAAATATTGAATGCTAGAATCATTCTTCCAATCTATCATTCCACATGGATTGCAAACATAGTGCCTGTAAGGAAGAAGAATGGAAAAATCTACCTCTGCATGGATTTTAGAAATTTAAATTAGTCATCCTTAAAGGATAACTATCCTTTGATAATCATAGATCAAGTGCTTCAGACAGTGACCAGTTTGGAGATGTTATCAATGTTGGATGGCTTCTCAGGATACAATCAAGTTGAAGTTGGTAACGCAGATCAGCACAAGACTACCTTCACCACACCTTGGGGCACCTTTGCTTATCAGAGAATGTCATTTGGCCTTATTAATGTTGGCACCATTTTTCAAAGAGCAATGGACCTTGCATTCAAGGATAAAATAGGTAAGTTCATTGTAGTTTATCTTGATGATTTAATAGTCTTTTCTAAGCATCGCTCGAATCATGTGCACCACTTGCAACAAGTGCTGGAACGCTGTCACCAGAATGGCATTTTTTTAAACCCAAAAAAGTCTATTTTTGGGGTAACTAAAGGAAAGCTTCTCAGACATATTGTGTCCAGAGAAGGCATAAAGATTGACTCAGACAGAGTCAAGTCCATCTAGGAGCTTATCATTCCTACAAATCAAACTGCATTTCACTCTTTCTTTGGAAAGGTGAATTTATTACGAAGGTTTATCCCTAAATTTGCTGAGAAAACTTCCCATATTGTAAACATGATGAAGGGAAAGGCTAGCTTCAGCTGGATTGAAGAAAGCAAATTGGCATTCTAAGATATCAAGATAGTTATTCTCCACGCCCTTATTTTGGTTTGTTCAGACTATAACAAAGATTTCACCATATATAGTTATGCTTCTGAACACACACTTTTAGCCATTTTGGTTCAACATAACCAAGAAAGTGTGGAATCTCCTATTTATTTTATGAGCTATCCTCTCAAAGCTCATGAGCTAAAGTACTCAAACATAGAGAAGCATGCTTATGCAGTGGTGAAGGCAGTCAAGCATTTCCACATTTGTATCCTAAATTTACACACTACTACCTTGGTTCCTGACACCACAGTATAATCCATATTAACTCAGCAGGAGTTTGAGATGAAAAGAGGCAATTGGATTGCAAAAATCTAGGAGTTTGATCTAGTTATCAAACCAATGAAGCTGGTGCATGGAAAAGGTTTGTGTTAATTGATTGCTAACAACAGACCAAAAAAATTAGGGCATAAAGAAAAAGAAGCAGAAGACACGCTGACAATCCTCTTTGTCTCCACCATGAATGAGTGGTATTAAATTATTGCTCATTTCTTTACTTATGGTGAGTGTCCTACCCACCTATCTCATAAAAAAAAGAGGATTGTTAAATTGAAAGCTATCAATTTTGTTCTCTGGGACAACGGCCTGTATAAGAGGAGCCTTGATGGAGTATTTCTTTGTTGTGTGGATAAAGAGTAGCAGAATCAACTTTTGAAGTCTTTCCACAATCTAGCCTATGGAGGATATTTTTTTGCTCCTATAACTATCCATAAAAATTTTAGAGCCAAGTATTACTGGCCTACTCTTTTTCAGGATGCATACAAATGGGTATGTAGATGTGAACTATGATAGCAGTTTATGGGAAAACCCAAGTTCGTTGCTCTGTCTCTCAAGCCAGTGATCATAGAAGAGCCATTCCAACAATGGGAAATCAATTTCATTGGTGCTGTAAACCCATCTTCTAGTGTTGGACATGATTATGTCCTCACAGTAATAGATTACTTCACCAAGTGGGTGGAAGCAATTTTAACCAAGCATGCTACTTCAGAAGTAGTGTGTAATTTCCTCAAGGAGAACATCATTGCCAAGTTTGGGGTTTCAACCAAGATCATCACAGACAACACAGCTTGTTTCACTTCCTAAAAAATTACTCAGTTCTATTTCTATTATGGGATTACACTCTCCCACTCTTTTGATTACTTTTCACAAGGGAATGGATAAGCTGAATTAAGCAACAAGAACTTGGTGACTATCATCAAGAAGCTGGTAGATGATAACCAAAGGACATGACATAAAGCATTGGTTGATGCTCTTTGGGCAGACAAAATTACATCAAAAAAAGCAATTGGTATGTCTCCTTTCCAACTTCTTTATGGTCTCAATGTCGAGATACCGATCACCATAGAATTGCCAGCATTAAAATTGACCAAGGCAATTGAGGATCAAACATATGAAAGTTCTTTTGATAAGAGGATCATGTGCCTGACTGAGCTGGATGAGCAGAGTGTCAGGAACCTAGAATAATAAACATGCTTTGATACCACGTGTCAGGATCTTGCTCCACCAATAGAGCACATATATTATTACTTCTTGTATTAGCAACTAAACACGAAATTTAACCAGAATCAATAAGTAACTAGAAATATGAAACAACACAGGAATATGAGAGACAATACACAATTGTATTAATAATCACTCAAAAGAAAATACAATAAGGAAGATGCCACTTCTTCCTCCACCTCAAAGGCTCGCCACACCTCAAGACCTTCTTCTCTCTCTCTCTTGGTCCCAACAATCAACTCCAATACAGAATTGATGTTCACCTCTCCAACTAGTCAGTAACATGCTACCAGTACACCAAGTACACAACCATACTCCAAGTAGATCTCTTGCTCTCTGCTGCTACCTACAAATCACTAGACCTTACTCACCATTGTAGATCTCCAAAAGAAGCCATGCTCATCTGCTGACTAAGATCATACAAATATGAAGAACCCTATTGATTCTCCAATCCAGTACCCACCTTGGTACTGTGGCACTAGGAGGAACACACCATTGCTCTCTTCTCTCAGAAAGAGCTTATTGCTCTCTTACTCTCTAGCTACGAGTTTACACTATAGCCTATGAGTCTATTATATAGATCTCATGCATACAATAATTAGACTATCTTAATTACAATAATTAGACACGCAACTCAAGACCAAAAATAGCCTTTACATGTAAACACTCGGTTCAACAAACTAACTATTCATGGAACAAGCAGTTCTGGAACTGCCACAAGTGACCGACGTCGGTCCCTATCTACCTGGAGGTGACTGACATCGGCTGACCTCCTGTCGATGTCAGTTTCCTTCCTGTCCACCCTGCCATCGTATGTTGCCTTGTGCACTGCACTCTGCCGACGCCGGTCTCCCTGGAACTCAGCAACCTCCTCCCTGTTTGCACCAATTGAAGATTTTAGCTCCACATCCTAACACAGAGAACTATGGTAGTGGATCGAATTATTGCCCATCAAAATTTGGTGAAGAAGATCTCTGACTAGTAAGCTCAAGACCATGATTTTTAGATTGGAGATCAAGTCCTATTGTGGGACAAGAGGAGAGAACCAAAAAGAATGCATGGAAAGTTTGATTCCCTGTGGAGGGGCCCTTTTACTATTCATCAGCTCAATGGTGAAAATAGTTTCTTATTGAGGTATCAAGATGGTACACCCTTTTTTTTGCCTCACAATGGGCAACATCTAAAGCACTTTAACTCTTGAAGTATCAGATAAGATCATCTATACATATGTATATTTGTATAGTCTTTAGTTTAATTTTGTGCTTTTCCTTTTCATTTTCATTTTTGGCACCTTGCTTTCTTGTTGGTTAGCACAACTTCATATCCCAATGGCACACTTCAAGGCACTAGAGATTTTGGTCTCTACTCCCCTCAATTGTTCCAAAATTTTAATTAAAGGAAGTTCCTCAACTGGAGCCAGCTGTTATTTCCAAAGTCTGTCACTCATTTTTGGGACAACACATGAACTATTTTTAGTCCTACAAGCCAAGAAATTCTCTCTTCCCTTTGTAGAGTAGAATACTCTACATTTTATTTTGAGTTTTAGTTGTGCGCTCTAAGTTTTGTCCCTGCACGTTTTAGCTTCAAGGTAGTAAGGGTTATGACACAGAGCGTAGGTTTTTCATTTTGCATGGGTTTTTTTTATTATTATTATTATTTTGCCTTAAGTTTTGTCTGAGTCTCAAAGTTGAGTAGAATATTCCAAGTGTCATCTGCCGAGACACATTATAATTTGTTTCTAAAAGTAGTGAAATGTGCCACGTGTCCCATTATAACTCAGTAGAGTGCGACAAGTATTTGCATCCACATTTCAAGTTTCTTATAAGTTGCAAAGCTTCTTTTAATAAGCTTCTCTCAGAGTCCCATAGAGGGTGCCAAGTGGCAACTACAAAAAGTTTTAATATGTTTTTCTAAGTGTAGTAAAAGTCACCACGTGTCCCTTGTAAAGCTCGACGGAAGCTGTCAAGTGTCAACATCCAAAATTTCTTCTTTTTGTTTCATTATTGAGTAAGGACTGTGGTGGGCCCCGAGTGAGTTGTTAAAATAAGTGGAGCACGCCAAGTGTCATCATTTGTGTGAATATAAATGAGTCCCAAATGTTTCTATAGCATTTCTAAAGCTCAGTGGAAGCTACCATGTATCATTTTTTGTAGGACTCTCAAAAGGTATCTAAAGCTTCTATAAGTTAAGCAAATATTGCCAAGTGTCCTCACCTATTTCACAGTGGGAAATGCCATGTGTCTCTTGTTAAGATTAGTGGAAAGTGCCACCTATCTCCATTCCCCTTTTGAAGCTGCTCAAGCAAGAAGTGTTATGGGTCCCATTTTCTATAAGTTGATAAAGTTTCAAAGCAGTGAACTATGACGGATGTCAAAGATGGAGCACTCCCAATACAAAGACACAGTAAAAAGGATGAACCCTGACAAAAAATAGCCAAAGCAAGTGAGAAAGACATGAAGGAAAATTTCCTTTAGACATTTTGTCTGAAGGAATTAGAACCCAAAGACTGTCTAAAGCTGAAGGAATTGACGTCTGATGACATCCCCACATCCATCAAATTTAGGGCAACCAACTAGACGTTGGCTTTCAAATGATGATGGACCCAAAGAAGTCAAATTTATGGCCATAAAGTATCTATTTATCTTTAAAGGCTTAAACATGGACCCAAAGGCATTCTAAGACCTTCAGGTCGAAAGGAAGAACCACTGAGAGGAGGAACCAAAAGAACCAGAAAGGAGAAAAGATAGCTCGAGGGCTCAAATCACAGTAGAGAGAGGGAAAGGCCAAAATATCTACACAATAGTTATTTCAGTAGGTGGAATAGTCTACAAAATAGATATTTTGACTGGCAAATATTAAAGGTGTAGCCTGTTGGTCTCCCTTAGAGTAAAGACAAAATGGACAACTGCATAGACATCAGAGGGGACAGACCAGATGATCTAGACCCAAGAGAAGACATATGAGATGAAATGACATGCCATAGTTAAGATGGTTTCCCTATTCCAGCATGGTCCTCTTTGATAAAACTAAAAAATGCATTCAAGGCATTGAATGCATAGCATGGGCCATTCCATGAAACATAGCGCCAAGCCCTTCTTGGCTACTATATATTGTAATCTCATATTTTGTGCAACATAGAGAGATCTTTTTGGATATAGAAGCAAAACTATGCCAAAATTGAGGGATGATTACTGAGACTTTGAGCTCAGGTTGTTCATCATATTTCTTTGTTTGAACAAGAAGCAAGCTACTTTCAGACTTTGTGCTATTATAGCTTATGTCATTTAGGATATTGTTCTTATGTCTATTTCTTGAATGTGTTCTTGTCTATTTTAAAGAAATAAGTAGAACTAATAGAAGTAATCAGGAAGGTGTCTTGAAGCCAACTGTGGAGAGACTTTGTGCCCCCACAATGGTCTTTAGTGTGTTTGTCTATTTTTTGTTTCTATGTAAAGGACCTTCGGATGACTTTTTGCCCTCATTGTCCTTCATATTTCACTCTTGGGAAGTCAAGGTGGAGACTTTGTGCTACATCTCAGTCTGCTAGTTACTACGTCTTTTGTTATCAGATACTTGTCACTACCTAAAATAACTCATGTTGTTTCCTGCAAGATCACTTCTGAAAGAAGAGAATTGCCTTCAGTGTTTTCAATAGGATTTTATCCTTTGTTTGTGAACATCATCTCTAAAAAAGAGAGATGGATGGTGTTATCCTACCCCTGAGTGTTATCTTCTGCTTATATATATAGTATATAGCTCCCTCATATTTATATGGAACCTCCCCTTGATGAGAGGAGAGATTTGTCCCCCTTTGATGTGGTAAACCTGCTCATTTGGCTGACCAATCTTCCTATGTTGTGGTTGAAGAGACCTATTTTGCTCATCAATTAGTTGGTGACAAAATATTCACCCAACAGAATAAAGGAGAGAAGTATTAGAGAAGTATTATTCTATTTGGAGTTAACTCAAGACTAAAATATTTTTATAATAATAAACAAAGTCTTCAATTATCTTCAATGTCTTAAAAATCTTGCATGGTCTTCCCTTTGGCATTGAAAAGGAGGTGGTGGGCCCCTTGATTTATTTTTGAATCTTCTTCATGACATGTTATGCCAAATTTGATATGTTAACTCCACTTTGAAGTGACTTAAATATGAAGAGAAGTCCTCCTTTTCATGAATAACATGAAAGGTGTAAGAAACTAGCCAACCAATTAACTGAGGTACTTTGGTCTTAAGGACTAGTCAACTACATCTGATCTCCTCGTGCATGAAATGGTAATCAAATATTGAATTTAAAATGGAATATTATCTTTAACAATATGATATGTGGAGTTGAAACTCAAAATGAACTCCTTGATTGGTATTTCAATGCCAACTTCTTCTTTGATGTTTGATTAAATAAGCCTACTAGGCCAATTAGGCCAAGTAACTTACTCTTTGCACTTGAAACTCTATATAACCTACAAAAAAACCTTTGAAAACATAAAAAAAAGATGAAATTATACATGAATCAACTCCTTCCATTATGAGATTGGTGATTTTCATGAAGAAACTCTTGCCACTCAGTCACTAGGGATGATTAGGTCCATTTGGCTTCATTTTCCTACAAAATGGCTATTTTGAAGGAGCTAGTAGGGGAACTTACAGGAATAATTTTGACCACATAAAGATTTGGGTATGAATAACAAGTCTCAATCTTCAACATACATGATTTGGATTTCATGTAAACTGACTTGTACCTCATTTTTATTACTTTTTCTCTAAAAACCTTGATTTCTACCTTGATCCATTCATCTCCAAACAAAAAATTGGCATTTTGGGAATCCTACCTAAATTTAATTTATTTTTGAAGATTTTTTAAGTTTATCCATGAGGTTTTGATGGAAATAAAATCATCTTTTGTCAAAACTAGTCACTATGAGGTTTTGGGAGGGTTTTAAAGTTGAATATTCTTAAAGATGATTCATGAAGCACAGATCTCCAAATCCAAAATTATTTGCATGATTGTGTATTATAATTAACCCCTTAAAATCTTTAAAAATATTGAGTTCCCATTCAAAATATATGAGAAGATAGCACATGAATGAAATATGCATGTAGGGTTTTACTTGCATTCTGGATTGCCTATGCTCTTAATGATTGTTCATGAATAAAATCCCATCAAAAAGCCTTAATTATTCATAAATTATAATTTTATAGGTTTATTAAAATCATTATAAGATCGTTTGGCCAAACTCTTCATGTGGTGAAAGATACAAGCATCTGATCAGGTGGTTTAGAAGGGTGTTTAGAACTGTAAAATTCAAATTTCTCCTCGTCGATGAAAATGACTCTTCATTTAATTATAAATACCTTAAATAATCACCATGGATATTTTAAAATGTCATCAAAATATTATGAAAGTGTCATTTTTCTTGAAAAGTCAAAAAATGCCTTTTGGCCTATAGGCCTGCTTGCTTGATTTAACTTGTATGGGCATGGTTTGCATATGAATTAGAGTTTGGAAAATATATTAAGGTCTTATGAAGATTTAAAAACATAATCCCATGCTTTTAAAACTTTAAATTATACTTATAAAAAATTTTATCACTTCAAAAACCACTTGGACCTCTTCTTGCTCCATTGTGACTATTTTTTGACTAGTGAGGGACTGTGTAAAAATAACAAATACTTACACTTATAAAATGACATTTAAAATTATATTTAATATTAATCAAGTCTTTATGATGATATGTACCAAATTTAAAGTCTTTAAACCACCTTCAAATGCCAAAAATCTCAAAATTCTCTCAAAAAAGCCTCTTTTACATGGTTTGAGTATGTGACTGACTGTATTTTTCTTATTTTACCATGGTGTTTGGGCCTAAACATGATGAACAGGTTTTTAAAAGGATCATGAAATTATATTTGATTTATTCCATACCATTTTACCAACTCTTCAACCTCCATGTCTCCTCAACCAAGGTTTTAGGCCTCTATATGTGCATAGTTTTGTATATAGGCCTATAAGTGCAAGCTTTAAGTTGAATTTGACTATATATTTGTGTGATTAAAGGTACATAATGATGAACTATTGATTATATTTTTTGTATACACATAATATTTCTAAACTTTTATCACTTACTGACACTTTGTATCTTGGAGGAACCCATTGAGTCTTAATCTCTCTGAGTGCATGCCTTAATGGGTGCACTGAAAAGGGGTGGATAGACCATTGGTGCTTCATAAGATTTTTTTCTATTTTTCAAATTTTTATCTACACATTTGTCTCCTAAAACTATTTACCCTAAGATTATTATTCTTAGTCTTATCCATTCCAAACATTTGTCATATCATTGTCCTTTTCTTACCTTGATCCCCTTTCACTAGTTGACTGTACTAAGTCGACTAGGTCGACCCTGTATAGTTTTCAACCTCTGATTAATATATAGGGTCAAATAGATTGACCCAATACTATTTAGAGTTATTTTTCACTTGAGGTTTTATTATTCTTTTGGCTGACCTAGCTCAGGTCTTGTCTTATGGAGAAGTCTTTTGGATGCATAGATAGGTTATGTAGCCTAGATATGATTTGTATTTTTTATCCTTACATACCAAAATAATCTCTTGTAAATCAATTTGGCCAAGGGATATATTGAGGTTCGATAGGTTCGTCTTAAAAGGTAAGTATTCTTAACTTTATTTCTCTTTTGTAAGAGTAGATAGATAATGCAATTGTGTTTCTCTCTCATGCATTAAGATTATGTATATTTTGACATGAGTATATGTTTTATATGCATATTTAGTTTAATTTTTTTTTTCTAATCCCTATTTTATGCCACAAACTTTGATATTCACTAGATTAGATTTACTTTCTTATTTATTAGAATAGAGTGAACTTTAAACCTAGGACTCTTTTAGGGTTGTTACATAATTGTGTTAGATTGTATGTTTTAGAAAACTTCATAGCATGGTGTATCATGACAATTTATGTCCTAATTATGTATAATGTAACCCCATCTTGGTCATGCTCTCACCTAATAAATGTGTTCTTAATCAGAAGTGTAGGTATGATCTATCTTCTCCAAACTAGGATTGATTTATAGACATGATGCATTTTTTATTGCATATATTTTGGTGAACTCGACATGAATTAACCCTTTCAAGATTTTTTCACCTTATTTATTTATTTATGTTTCATCATTACTTTTATCATATATTTTCCATACTAGGTCGACTACATCTACCCATTTCTAACTTGTATGCATAGAATTTTGGTACAAGATATTGGATCGACCCTATCAACCTAGTACATGTTTTCAAATTTTTTAGACTTTCAATCCAGACTACTAGGTCAATCCATTCAACCCTATACATTTTTAGGAATCTTGTTTAGCATACTACATTGACCTAGTTGACCCTGCACATTCTGGGCACTCAACAACATGTTTTTGTAAATCTTGATCGACCCAATCGACCTAGTTAGTAGAATTTACAAGAATATATCAACGTTCTTGAACAAAAATATTCATTCTCTGCATCTCTGATCTACCAAAGTTATTTTATATCTCTCTATCTATTTCTTTATAGTCTCTCCTTTTACAATTTATAGTATTTAAAACTGTTCCTGTGTAGTCAACTAGATCGACCCTGTCGACCCAGTTCCATGTTCTATGTGTTATCTAGATAACTGGGTCAACTTTGTTGACCTTGCTCATTTTTATACCTTACTTCTATAATATAGGATTGACATTATCGACCCTATTCTATATTTTGTACATACACTATCAACTGTATCAACATTGTACCTTGTTTTAAAGTTGGAATTCATCCTTATATGATAGTAATTAGCTTACATTTTCTTTTCTTATTGCTTGCATGTTTAGAATAGATCACATAGCTTATTTAGGTGGTTTTCAATTAATTTTTTAGTTTCACTATTTTTTATTTTATGCACACACTATCAAATCATAAAATTTAAACAAGTATTTTAACATTTGACTACCCAAAGCCAACCTACTTGGATTTCATCACCAAGGGGAAAGTTGATTTGATGTTCTAATCAATTATAAAGTATGGCTAATGGTATATTATAGCTAATCACCTGACACCTTTATCAGTGTAGTGTGTGAAGTGAGGAGGTAGGTCCTAATACTAATGATGTATCATTACCACTATATATCCCTTTCAACCCAAACTACTTGAAACTATCTTTAAATTGTCTTTTATTTCTTTGCTTATAGTGAATTTTCCATCATATTCTAAATATTTAATAAACATTTAAGTTGGCCATTTAGTTAGTTATTTGCATTCCAAGTTGATTTCTTGCTATTTGTTCAATTATATTTTGTATTACAAAAGCTTGCATTAGCCAATGTTAGTGCAAGGTTTTATGTTTATATTCTTCAATTGGATTAACCAACATTGATCCAATTGATTATATGTTTCCCTTCAGTTCTTAATTTTCAAATAACGTGCAAAAATTATTGTGTTTTAGTTCACAATCTATTATAAGTTTATTAATTTTCTCTATTTGTTGTATTAGGTCAACTCTGTACTTTTTTTAGCCTCAATGCACTGTACTAGATCGACAAGTCAACCTTGTATTATTTTCATACCTTGTTCACTCTTTTTCCAACCTATGTTTATTGTATTGTGTTGACCCAATCGACCTTATACTATTTATAGGACCTATTTTCTATGGTAGGGCAACCCACTTGACTCTGTATTATTTCTATCACTTTCTATCTCTTTGTTCTTTTTTTGCACCTCTTTTTTAATGTGGTTATCTAGTCTTATCTCATCATGATGACATCTTTTTAACTTTTTCTTAATCAATAAAATTACATAATTAAGGATTTGGATAATAAACTTACTCATTTCATTACTTAAGATGAAACTATCCAATTTCTTCCTTCCTCTTCTCCTAAACCAAAACCAATCACTATAAAATGCAATGTAGTTGAGGTCATTCATCATAATCCTCTTCCCAATACCAATTTTGGGTATCTTTCACCAACTAATCCCTCTCCTATCAACACTCATACCCTTACAACCAATATTCATAATCCTCTTGTTACATCCATAACAAGATCACCGGGTCTTATCAATTGCCAAAGTAACATGGTTGAAACCACTCAAATTGATAATCTAGATGATTCTCAACTTTTCAAAAACTTTGATGATAATATTTTTTACACTCCTCACAAGAATGGTGGATTTACCAAGCTTCCTTATTCTTCTATCACACTTAAGACAACTAACACTAATGTTGGGAATCCTCCACCTACAGAGAATCTTCCTCCCACCAACACTACTAATCCTCTTTCTAACAACACTAATACCCCACCTTCAAACCCACCTATTGATACAACTCAACTTATCACACAATTAATACAACAAATGAACATCATGCAAAAAACTAACACCTCTCAAGTGATGAACATGCAACATGATTGGTCAACCACCTCAAGTCATCATGTCTCAACCAAATCAAAATTTTGTCCCTCCTCCTCTTAGAGATGCCAATGGAAATATCATCCTCCAATGTCCAATGAATAACAAAATGCTTCAACATATTCAAAATGAACCTTTAGCCCCATTAATTATATCCATAGATATTAGAAACATTTCTCCAACTATCACATATAAAGGAACTAAGGATCTTACTATCTGTCTTAAGTCTTTTCATAATTTTTATAAGGAATGGATCTAATCTATCACCTTTGCTACCACCAAGATCTTAGCCAAAACCTTTTTTGGTGATGTAATTAAATGGTACAACCAACTTCCTAGACATTCCACCTCACAACTAGAAGATTTAGTCAATTCTCTAGTGAAATAATTTCAACATGATGACCTTCTTGAAAACTACCTTAGCCATTTTATCAATGTCAAAAAGCGTCCTAATGAATTTACTCATAATTTCATCAAACGATAGAAGTCTCTCACTCATAAAGTGGACCATAACATTAATTTTTATACTCTTTTAAAATTATTTGTTACTACTCTTAAACCTCCACTTTAATACAAAGTTCAAATATTTTCACCTAAAATTTTAGAAGGCTTAGACCAAGCAAAAAGTCAAGACTTTCTTATGACTCAATTTGAACCATATCAAATAACTATTAAAGAACATTTTCAATAATTTTCTCATAACATTGAATCATCCAAGCCTCTCCAAATTCAAAATAGAGTATGCAATTCAACCAATTTTAACCTAACCCACCCTTCCTTGAGTCTAGAACAACTTAAGAATAAATTGCCATCCTCTAAACCCGTGAGCTTTGATCCTTCCAAACCTACTCCAAAATGGCACAATCCTAATAAGTTTTGTTGGTGGAATGTTAAAATAGGTCACTCTCATGAGTCTTATCATGATCTTCACTGATTTATTCTTTTTTCTTTATTTGGTCCACATTTCAATCTTGATACTCTCACAAAACAACGTTATCAAGACTATCTTCAAGCTTCTAAAAGTCAATCTCAAGAATCTTAATCACATCAACATCAAATACTTAATAAAAAACCTCATCTACTACTATTTTTCAAACCACAGTTGATGCTCCTTCCTACACTAATAAGGAAAGGATAGGTAACATGAACTACTTTAAACATTTTGTTGCATCCATTGATCATCAACCTCTTAAGTCACATGAAACTAAATATTATATAGTTCAAATGCCTAATACAACTCATATCATACATGGTCCTCCTTTACCTCCTTTATCTCCTCATACCTCTCCTACACATCATATGTCACATTAAACATCCTTAAAATCTAACAAACCAACACATTTACCTATCTCCAAATGTGCCTACCAACCCAATGCAAATCATTTTATTGGTTCAATGTTACTTCACTCCATCTCACATGTTGGGGCATCTTGCGATGCCCATCCCTGCATCCAATTACCCTTTGGGGCATCTTGCAATTCCCACTCTTATTCTAAAATACATAAAAAAAACCAAATTTAACTTCAAGAAACCTTCCAAAGCTTATAGTCTTGTATTTTACAAGCTCATCTTTGATATGGACGTTAACATAGATCTTACTTATTATATTTGTCTCATGTTTATTTATGTTTATGCACTTACTTCTTTTACTTTATTTTTTTTAGAATCATTATTTTCCTTTATGTTTTTTGGCTTTCCTACACATTACATTTGGCATTTGTTTTCATTTTTTATATATCTCTTTTATTTTTGTCTTTTTTTATGTCATTCTTTGCCTTAATAGCTTTATGATTATTTTTCCTTTTATTTATAATTTAACTCATTGGTGTTCACCTTGTGAGTTGCAGTGTAAGACCATGAATAGGACCAAGCTATCCTCAAAATTTAACACATTCAAACATATTTAAACCACTATCATTGCTTTCTCTTTTTTCTTAAGTTTTTATAAAAACTCTCTTCTTGTGTCTTCATGATTATTTGCTTTCTTATCTCTATTTTTCATAGTTAATCATCATTGTGACATGGTTATACCAACCTTTCTACTTTTCATTATGTTTCCTATTACCATGTGATCAGTTAGCAAATAATATATCTCATTATACATTCCTTACACTGTTCCACCTTCGGATCTCCTATTCCCTTCTTTACTTTTTCACAAACTAAGCATATGCATGGTTGAGACTTGAGATCACATGTTGGTTCATTATTAAGCCTAAATGTCCTAGCTAGTCTTTATCTTTGGTTACTTAATTTCCTTTAACCTAAGCCTAAGCTCACTCGTGTGTATCACTAAATCTCTCATGATTGATCATTCCACATCCATATGGAGGAAGAATTTTAAAAAGACATAAAATTTTTAAATCTGAATCATTTAAAAAAAAGGCAATGATATAAAAGGCAAAAATATTTTTAAAAGTCAAATCACCCTAAAATACATGATTCAAATCACATCTCCTTTTTCTAGTCAAAACTTAAACTCCATAGTTGGCCTCATGATAGAGTTGAGGTCTTTTGGGATGCAGTAGCACAGTAGATTAGAAAAGGAGAATAAAAAAATCTTTTAGTGATACCTACTTTCTCATGTAAGTATCTAATCTTTGTATTAAATTGATGGTTCTATAAGGGGTCCTAAGAAATGGGAAACACATCGTGGGAAGGTAAGTATATTTTACCTTTTCTTGTACCAATCTACCTTCATGAGTTGATCTTAGTATCACTCTTATATGCCTATAAAGTTTTGTGTCTATAACAAATAGATTTCCTTTGCACATTGATGGTCACTAGTCACTTAGTGTCTTATCATATCCTTAGTATGCCTCTTGTCTCCTAAGATCTTCTCATAAGTCACCTAAGTCTTGATTTTTACACTCCCTTTTACATTCCCTATATCCCTCATATTTCCTTTTAAAAATTATTTTTTTGTCTACTAATCACTCCCCTTGGAATTTCATTTGTGAGTTACTTTGTAAGATTGCAGATAAGACCTGACATTCCTCACAAATTTCCACCTTTTTCCTTCATATTACCCACATCCTTTGTTACCCAGTTGTCTTGATTATTCTATCTCAGTGATGTTCCCTTTGTGAAATTGTAGTGTAAGACCACAGATAGGACCCGACCCTCCTCATAAAGTTTTTCAATAATAGAAGTCACAATCAAAAATTACATGTGTCAAATATGAGATAAGATGTGATCGATTATGAAGTTACATGTCATTGACATGCTTTCCAACTTGATTTAGTATGTTTTATGATTACTTCACTTCTCTTTCACTTTTATCTTCTTATTTTCTGAGTGCATGTAAGAATGCAACCATTTCTTAAATTTTTCATACTTTCCAACTTGAATTAGTGTGATAAAACTAAGACCACATGTTTGCCAATTTTTTTTCTCTCTTATATTTTTCAACGTAATTTATTATGTTCTTAAGTCTTTTTTTATTTATGTTTTACATGATTTACCATGTTTTATAATCATTTGTCATTCATTTTCCATCTTTTTGTCATTTATTTGCCTTCAATATTTTTAACCTTGTCTTAACAATCCTAATTTTTTAATTTTTCTTAAAATCTCTATCTCTACTAACCTCTATATGCCTATCTTCCAAAAAAATTGATTTTTAGCTATTTTTTTGTACTAATTTCTACAAGTTCACGTAGTGTTCTTCACATTGGAAACCTTCACATCTCTTTCAGTCTACTTATTTATCTACAGCATTAAGGTAATTAAAGGTATATATTTTTCAATTTTTTATTTTCATTTATGTTATTTTTTGCTTACTACATTTACTTAGCATCAGTGTTGTGTGTTATCATGTTCTATTCCTGAAGCACTATCTCGTGTTGCACTTACATGACACGTGATGAGATTCAAGTGGATCATATGTATACACATATTATTTTCAAATATTTATCATTTACTAACACTTTGTATCTTGAAAAAACCCATCGAGTCTCAATCTCTTTGAGTACATGCCTTAAGGGGTGCACCAGAAAATAGGTGGGTAGACGGTTAGTGATTCATAAGATTATTGTCCCTTTTTCCACTTGATATCTACACACTTGTCTCATAAAAATATTTATCTTAAGATTATTCTTTTCAATCTTACCCATTCCAAACATTTCTCATATCATTGTCCTCCTTTTTCTTGCCTTGATCCCCTTTTTTCAATTGATTGTACTAGGTCAACTAGGTCGATCCTGTATAGTTTTCAGCCTCTGATTATTGTATAGGGTTGATTGGGTTGACCATGTACTATTTAAGGTTATTTTTCACTTGGAGTTTTGTTAACCCTTTGGCTGATCTAGCTCAAAACTTAGTGAATTATATCCTGAAGACATATAAGATTGACTAGGTCGACCCCATATAACTGACATATTCAGAAGGATTTAGGGAAAGATCTTCTTATGTATACAAGTTTATTTCCAACCATTTGAAAAGAGATAATTGAATAAGAATAAGTGAAAATTAATATCTACTTATTGACCATTGTACTTGAGGAATAAAACTTAGGGTTCCATACTTTTTTTAGAAATATGGATCTTGTCTTGTGAAGAAGTATTTTGGATGTATAGATAGGTTGTGTAGCCTAGAGTTGATTTTTATTTGTTATCCTTACATACCACAACAATCTCTTGTGAATCACCTTGGCCAATGGAGAGATTTAGGCTCAATGAGTTTGTCTTCAAAGGTAAGTATTTCTAACTTTATTTCTTCTATGTAAGAGTAGATAGATAATGTAGTTGTGCTTCTTTCACATGCATTAGAATTTTGTATACATTGATGTGAGTATATTTTATTCATGTTTAGTTTAATTTATTTTGTTTCTAATCCCCACTTTGTGCCACAAGATTTGGTGTGTACTAGATTAGATTTACTTTTCTATTTATTAGAATAGAGTGAACATTAAACATATGACTCTTTTAGGGTTGTTACATAATTGTGTTAGACTGTAGGCTTTGGAACCCTTTTTTTTATGGTGTATTGTGACAAGTGATCCCCTAATTGGGTCTATCAAATCCCTATCTTGGTCATGCTCCCACTTAACACATGTATTCCCAATTGGAAGTGTAATTATACTCTATCTTTTTTGAGCTAAGATTGATTTATAGATATGATATGTTTCTAATTTCATACACTTTATATCATTGTCTTCTTGTTGTTCTCATGAAACAACCTCCTTAATCATATTCCCACTTTTGAAATTATTGTATCTTCTTCCACTTGCTTGAACCAACTAGGTTTGTCTTTGCATTGAGGCTATAAATGGATGTTTTGAGGCCCATGGCTGACTATAGGGTTTGTTTAGGGTCCTCAAATCATGATATTTGGGTTCATATTACTTATTCTCCTGATGCATCCTCTTGAAACATATAACACATATCTTGACCCTATGATTAAAAACCCTTACATGGAGATAGGCCTACTTCCCAAGCATGGTTGTAGGTGTGATCTGAGGTGGACTTGATTATAGCTATCTCTTTTAGCCCTTATTCATACTTTATAAGTTCATTTCTCTAATATCTTTTGAAACATTCATTAATATTGACTCCTCTTTTGACCACTATGCATGATCTTAATAAAAGTTTGAGGAGAGCCTGTGTTCTCATGATAGTTGTAGCATGGTGTTAAAGGGTTGAAATGATTGTATATACTTGTTTGGAGTGTCTTTTTCATGACCTTTTACTATTATTACATTAAATGTTATTCCTATGATCCTTTATAACTTCATGAAACCCTTTTGCTAGACAATTATCCCTTAGGAAACTCCTTATAATTGTGAGCGTTGTGTATATGTGTGACTATAGGTACATACTTTTGGTGTATGATTGTATATGATGTTTTAAACCTTCATTATTCTACCCTTTTCAAAACTCATCATGTTATTTTAAACCAACTTATCCCTCTTGATAACATTGATTCTTCTAAAAATAATCGTCTACTTTTAATCATAGACCTTGTATTAAGTGTTTGACCATGTTTTCATACTTATTGGCACTTGTACGGACTAGAACATGGTCCTTATGTGCTTGGAAAGGGTAAAAAAACACATAATATGTCATTGGGTGTCACTATGTTATATGGTTCCTTTACCAACATCATATAACTTCCTGAAGTAGTCAAACCTTTGATGCACACTCAAAGGACCTATTTGACTGTGTAACCCTCTTTGCTAGTTGTAGGTGATGATTGTTTTGAGTTGTAGGTTATGACTTAATACTTTTTGTTACTCCATTTCCACTTTATTATGGTTGTGTTGCCACTATAAACCATTCATTGGTAGTTTTTTAGGTTTTCCCAACCTCCTGATGACCAAATTCTCATCACTATAGACAGTGACCTAAAGAGCATCTTGTAGGATCTCTCCATGGTGATTGTAGTTATACCTTATGCTCATCAAACCTTATTTGAGCCTAAAAATTAATTTTTTGATGATCCCTCTCCAATCTCTATGCAACAATTCATTATCATACATGTAGCAAGTTCAAAGAACTTCCATAGACCTAAACTTGTTATAAAAAACTTGACTATTTGTATCAAGCTTGTAGGTAGAATGTATGGACAGGGGTATGGATTGATGACACTTGGAGAGCCTTGTTCACACACAAGTTAACCATGTTATTATCTTTATATTATAATACCTTTCCCACTTCAAAACTCCTTATTGAGAGCTTATATCCTTTAGGTCTCTTCAATACATGGTCCATTTGCTCAGTTAATGACTCCCCTTAGGGTTGGTTATAGGATTCATTTCTTTCTCTTAAGGTATATTGAAACCAAAAAGTGTCCTTGGTTTAACCTTATTAGGATATTTCACACCTCTCACTATTCATACTTGTACTATGCCTCTATTTCATCATAGTCTCTTTATGCCTTG
Organism: Torreya grandis; assembly: GCA_037957365.1. NCBI lineage: Eukaryota > Viridiplantae > Streptophyta > Pinopsida > Cupressales > Taxaceae > Torreya > Torreya grandis. The sequence continues at coordinate 860,608 of JARHVA010001695.1, read as the reverse complement.
AAAATTTCAATCAAAACTTCATTCTAGGTTTTGGCCTAAGAGAAGGCCTATAGGTGCCTAAAAAAGGCACTTGATTCTTTGCCTACTACTTCTATTTATAATTTTATTCGATCATGATTTATGACTTTTGAACCATGATCATTGCCACCATAGACCATTCATTGCAAAACTAAATATCAACCTTGGAAGCATGACTGTGTATTTTATCAGTTGTAGGTTACTCTTCATGATGTCACCCTGTACAAATGATGATTGTATGTTCCTTTAAAGAAGGTCCAACACCTAGATTGATTGTATTTTATCCTTGATTATAATTTATGAGGTCATTTGCATAGACCATTATAGAGAGATCCTTGTCCTTTTGAGATTGATGTCTTCATTGGATTTCCATGACTATGTTGGACTTGTTGTAGGTCCTTCTTTCATGACTGTATGTTCCCTTGATTGGCCTAAAAATTCTCTTTATCATGATTTTGATGGTCTTAATCACCCTTAGCTTGAGCCAATAAATTAGTTGAACACACTATACCTTCAATAAGGTCTTCTTTCACCCTGAATCTTCATTGTACCTTCATATCCACATTTTGAATATGAACCTTGTTTTATACCTCATATTGATTGTATTATGATGCTCTAAGGTCTGCATATTCTCTTGTTCATGCTTGTAGTGTCTCTTATCATTACATGACCCTCTTGATGATGGAAACATGAAAAAAATAGATGAAAGGGTGGTAGGGATGAGAGATGATGGAAAACATGAAGGGAGGATGGGAAAAAGGACAATACACAGTGAGAAATGCATTTATTTGATAGTGGTATGGGGTGGATGAGATGGAGGTGGGAAATAAGGGTGAAGGAGCATGATAGGACCATCTAAAATATCATATGAAAACATGAACACATAATCATCATACCATATGACTTTGAAATCCATTGGAGAATGGAAACATGCCAAACATGAAACATAGGTTTCTACAAAAACCTTAAAATATGCAAACTTTCTTGAAAATATGCTAAACTAGCCCATTTGAGACACTTGAGAGCACCAAGATGGGATAATACATGGATATTTTAGATAATTTCTTGGTAAAACCTAATTTAAAAAATGAAAATGTGGAGTAGATTTATGCCAAAGATCAAAACAAGAAGACTTCAAAATCCACTCTAGCTCAAAAACCATACAACTTCTCCTCAGAGGCATGTCAAACTAGAGATTGGACTATTTGACTTTGATAGATTTTTTTGACCTTAAAATGTGTTAATAAATATTGAAGGAGGCCATAAAAAGGAATAATAGGTTATCAAGATTCTATCAAAACTTGAATTTTCTTTAAATACTGCCCTGGTGAGGAGAACTTGAGAAAAATTGGTTGCCTTCCTGGTTGTAAGACTGCATAAATGATCCTAAATTCAAATTTATGGTTAATGAGGGTGGAGAAGCCAATTCCAAAACCAATTGCTTCATGAGGAATTTATCTGAATCTAGTTTCTTTTCCCCAAAATTTATATTTATACTTACACTCTGCAAATCATATCATCATCAAACCTGTAAGGTCTCTTTGTGAAAAACTGCCAATTGCTTGGAGAAGATCGATTTTCAACTTGTATGAACTCTAATTTCCATGAAACTCCTGATGAATATTTCTCATGTCCTGATCTTTATATTTCCTACTCATGGTGTATAAAATTTCATATGGATCCATACTTTGCTCTTGAAATTGAAAGAAAATAGCCTCTTTTAGCCTTTTAAAGCCAAGTTAAGCCTTCCACCACCAATATTAGAATAATATAGAAGAATTAAATGATATAAAACATGAAAACACAAGTTTTAAATCTTTTCCATGATTTTGGAAAGCCAAATTGGCACATGTGAGTTAGAAAATGCCCCTTTTCACACTTAAAACATATCAAAACACCTTTTTAGAGCATGAAACTTTAGACTAAGGTAAAATTGATGTTTTTAAATATATTTAAAAGATTTTAAATATAATTCATGATATTTTTTACTTACATTTAAAAAATTAAGACTAAAAATTACTCTTTAGGCCAAATTATACCTATTTGACCAGTTTGGTGAGACTTTTGACAGGACACTGTAAAATTTCAAATTATAAGAGTTGGTATTTGGCTTTGATATGATATATTACCAATAATTTATTATGTAGTATATTTTAGATATGGCTACTTCAATACATGCTCCATTGCTAAATCTATCTATACATGACACTCGTATGCCTTACATTCAATATGTTACATGTGTGCTTCAATGAATATTACATTTTTATGATGGCATACTCCCTAAATATTGATAGGATACAACATGATTAAATATTTTTCACATGATACAATTAACTCTTTTTTTATATGAATGCCTTATAGGCTACATCCCTCATCTCAAAAGGGGAAGAATCACAATGGGATTGTATTAGATATTTAATCCTCTATGAATAGACACAAATTATATTTGGGGTAGAGTATAGGTTTGAAAAATATAGAGTATAGGTTTTAAAATATTCAAAGTAACACAAAATCATATTTTAATATAGAGTATATGTTTTCAAGGATTTATAATAACATAAAAACATAATAGAGTACATGTTTTTTAAAGATTTAAATTAATTCATAAATTTAAAATGCGACATATATTGGCATAATAATATAGATTCTAAGGGCATATGACATGCATATGTGTTCATTTTTCAAAGATTCAAAGCATAAAATTATACAATCTTGAATACATATACAAAACAATTACGTGATCAAAGTTTCAGGTTGAAAATATAGTTACAATTGAGCATATAGATGTGTAGCCTTCTATATCATTTGGAATAAAATTATGGGGCATGATATTCATGGGAATGCTTATTAAAATTTAAAAGTTTCAAAATTAAAATATTTAAAGTTCAAAATTCAAAATTCAAAGTTCAAAGTTTAAAAATTAAAAGTTTTTAAGTTAAAGTTTCAAATTCAAAAATTCAAAGGCAAATCTATGAGAATATGATCATGATGGGAGCATGAATATTATTCATTCTCTTTCGATCATTCAAATAGAATCTAGATCCATCTACATTGGTGTGATTTTATATGTGTGGGTAATGTACATTGAGGTTAAATGACACTCAATGATCATAGCATTACTTCTAGGAAACCCATTATGTAGTTCCATCTTTTGTTATGGGTGATGTGTGATCGAGTCTAGTAAAATTCAATGGCCTTGGCATCACTTTTAGTGAACCTATTATGGTTACATATTTTTAGATTAATACATTAAGTATTATTCTAAATTTATAATAATTAGAATAATGCACCTTTCCAATTCAATAACCTGATTAGTTATTTAAAATTAGAAGTTGATTACTCTTATTCACCATTGGTTTGAATTATTTAAGTGTTTCAAAAAAGAATCACAATTATCCATCATCAATTACAAGTTAAAAGTCAATTTGGTTTCACCTAAATACAAGTTTACTCCTCCCATGCTCTTTTTTTTCAATTTTTAAAGTTCAATCTTTTTCAAATTTCAAAATGACTATTTCATGAACTATTTCAAGTTTTACTAAAAGTTAGTTTCCTACACAATTTAAGTTTGATCAAAGAAAAAGTGTGTTGTACAAACTCAACTTCAATTCTTTCTCATTTAAAGAAGCTTTAAAAATTTTAATTTTTGACACATCCTAAACCACATGACTTGCACACAAATACATGACTCTTATTCTATATTCCTCTCATCCTATTATCAATATGCGAGCTCAACCCATTATTTTCAATTATAAATATTATAATCAAAATTTTCACCCTTGAGAAGGTTGTTCAAGCCTCTTATTTAAGTGATATCATGGAGACACTTCTAGGTTATGGGTGGCCTAACCAGTGATGTGAATCTCTAGATAGGGCTAGCTCCCTTGAAGCTATAATCCTAAACTAATGTTATTATAGACCTATTGATTTCAAAGGAAAAGGGTAAGATATATGAAAGTAAACTAAACTATGGAGGTGATGAACCAAATTAACACCATCCACTTGACCATAATGTACTAAAAAGGTGAATTATTCTTGAATTTGATCACACTACTCAACAAAGACCTTCAAGCATGAATATTTCAACATGGAAGTCATAGATAATGTATTGAATGAGAGGGATAATCAAGAGGTCTAAAAAATAAATTAATGACTAAAATACACTTCTAAACTATGCAAAACTACCTCAAAATCACAATGTGACCTACAAGAAGATAATCTATTTGCAAAGAGGTAAGAAAGGATAAATGTGAGAGAGAGTGAAAGTAATACTAGTAGTATTCATCAATAATCACACAAGTACACTAGTTTCAAGCATTTGAGAAGGTAAGAATCATCTTTATTCAATATTTAAAGGTCATAATACAAGTGTTTAGTTGATTATGGATTCACCATACTCAACCAAAAGATCCATAACAAGCCATTCAAGGTTAGATATATAGTATAAAGTGTGTGTGTGTGTGTGTGTGTGTGTGTGTGTGTGAGAGAGAGAGAGAGAGAGAGAGAGAGAGAGAGAGAGAGAGAGAGAGAGAGAGAGAGGCATATGAAGATCAATGACAAATTTCATCTCCTAATAAAACAAGTTACAATCAAGAAAAATTTAAAGAGCAATATTAGGAACTCATTAAACATGTGTCAACTTGATGTGATATTCTCCCTCATCAAGGGTGGCATGGAATGACCCTTCACCTTCTAATATTACTCATCAACCTTGTTTGAAACTGCCCATTCTTGGTCAAAGAGGAGTTAAAAGTCTTTGTTTTGTCATGTGTCACCCTTGGTCATGCTTACTCGAGTTATCCAATTCCATTATAACCCAATTCCATGTATCTTTCATCTTGATGGAGCTGAAGATTAAGGCTTAAGTTTTTTCATGTTGGTAAATATTGCAATTTTATTGAAAGACTTATTTGGTTCAAGTGAAGACCATCATAGTAAATCTATTTCTTCAATTCTAGGCCTAGTTATTGCTTGAGGGTTATCATCATAGCTTGAATACCACTCAATTACCCTGTAGGATTCCTTATACCTATGTTCATACTTGAATATATATCCAAGACTAAGTTACAGGTGCATTAGGGTCTGGTCTCTTAGAGCTCTTGATGACATATGAATCTGTCAATATGTCTCTTAAGACATTCAAATGAAAACTAGATCATAGGGGAATTTAAATTTCTTTAAATCTCTTCATGAGTCTTTATAAAACTCTTAATTTGACTTATATAGGTCATAGATGGTTTAAATAAACCCATATAGGTCTCCCTCAACCAACTTCCAAGAAGAGTCCTCAAGAAATGCATTTTTTAAGCCTATAACAGTCATTCTCAAGCCAAATTTTGTACAACCATGCCTCACACATGAAAAAATAGTAACTCATTCAAGTGATCTTAGATATTTAGAGGTCATTCAATTAGTTTTTAGGCCATTTCAATTCATTTAAACTACTTATGAAGCCAAATTTCTCCATCATATCTTTTGCAGGATTTAAGGTGGCCTATCATCTTAATGATGATTCTTAAAGATGAGGGCCCTAATCCATGAAAAAATTCCAAAAGTTTATATTAAATATGATTCCCATTCCATGCCTAATACATTCATGTCCCATGCAAATTATTCTTCAATATCTAAGCAAAAAATTGAGGTCTCTCAAGCCCTTCACAAGGTGGCATGAGGGTTTTAGGGGGGTCTCATCTCTTAAGCATTGTTCATAAATTATAGTGTCTTGATCCAAAAAAATGACATGAATTTGAATTATTAAACCCCCCAAAATCCTCCAATACCCATTTTCCACCATGTATATCCTCCATGAAGTTTTAAGCTCAAAATAGTAGCCTCTTAGGCTTGCAAGACTTTGAGTGAGACCAAGAGAGAGTTTTTGGACTAAAACCTTCAAGATCAATTTTATTGGTTTAAAATTCCTCCAATATGTTTTAAATATACCATACCATGTTTTTTAATGGTATATAATATATATTGACCTTCCAAATGGTCTTACAACTTGATTTTCACACTTTGAGGGTTTGTAGGCAATTAGGTTAGTTTGACCCTAATAGCATTGTTTGGGGTTTATTTTCATATTATTAAGGATCCAATCATTGTGAAAACACCCTTTATGACTCTAAATAACTTTTTGATCATTATAAACCGAATCTCAAAGCAATTTTTCATGTTGTCTTTACACTTTTGAAGACAGACCTGAAAACTCTTCATTAGGCCTATAGGTGCACAATCTAGGTTTCTTGAATATTAGACTTTGAAATTACCTATTAAATTAGTTTTGAATATCCAAAAGGGTATTTACCCTATAATAATCTCACCTTTACCTCTCCAACTCTCAAAACACTTCAAACTTGCATGTTTATTCATCTTCACACACTCAGGCATGTAGATGATGATTTAGGCTTCTAGGCCTAACTAGAATTTTTGACCTTTACACTATCTTTAGTCATCCTAAAAAAAATTTAAGAACATTTTAGGATTATAAATTATGTGTATACATCTACTCCACTCTTATTAATTTCATTTTTCCAAACAACCACTCACATCTCTCACCAATTCTCTTAAACAAGCATGTATGTGCTTGTGGGCAACATAACTATAAACTTGAAGGTTTACCTCTCTTTTATAATTTTAGGCACCTCAGTGGTTTGAAAAATATTTTAGATATATTATTAATTTTAATAATAACCTTTAAACATAGTTTATCAACCCTGCTCATGACTCCCACATCACCATATGACATTTCTTCTTATCTATCTGTAACTAGCTTGTAGGTGGTTAATGGGCTTAAAGCTCTTTTTGTGTTCATTGTCATTATTAAGCCTATTTTTAGGGTTTTTTAAATTATATACATCCCTTATCATGTTTATTTGTCTTACTTACATTATTTTGGTCTTGAAAGTTGGCTTGATTAACCCTTCTTATCTTCAACTTGATATACACAATCCATCTACAAAGTGCCTAGGAAATAACTGCAAATACATTTTGGTTTCAAGATTTCTGAGTGATTTGGAGGGTTATAAAATATTTTATATCTATTTTAATTCCTAATTCACCTTCCAAGCCTATTCACAAGATCAAAATCTTCTTTAAGTCCTCAAAAATTTATCCAAATGCTCATCTTGCCTGAATGGTCTTATTAGGTCTTATTTAGTCTCTTTTGACTATACACTGAGGGTAGGCCTTATTTAACTATTATATTTACACCTTGATATTTGAAAGGTTATGAAGAGTTAATTTATACTCCCCTTGACCCTATATCACTTCTTAACATTGAGACAATCATCATCAACATACTGTGTTGCCCATGTTTCCTATCTCTTTCACCCTTGAAGATTGTAAGTTCACCATTGGCTTAAGCATGCACTGAATGTATGCTTGGGGTTATTATATGGGTTATTTAAGTGAAATTTGGAGATTTTTATTAAATTTTAAATAATATTTATAACTTTCCATTCGACTCCCAAATGTGTTTCATTCTTTTCTAAACCTCAAGCACCTACATTCAAGTCTGCAACCTAGCATTCCATGGATATTTCTTACCTCAAGGTTGCCCACACATGCCAAGTGAGGTGAAAATATCATATAATAAGATTTTATAGACCCCCAATATCCTTTCCCATCAGCATTCATACTTCCAACAAGCTTCAAAATGCCATTTCAAAGAGAAAATTGAGTTAGTAGGGTTTTAGACCACCCTACCTTCTTAGCATTTGTTCAAAAATACTAGCCCATAAAACTCATGACTATTTCATTAAAAATTAAGGTCATTAGGACCCCCATATTTTTCCAATATCTTGGGTACTAACTCTCTCTCCCTTATATGGACTGAGCATCTTAAAATGGCCATTATGAGCTTGTCAAGAGCTCAATGGGAGAATGAAGGTGATTATGCTTTCCTTGGACCTATAAAAGTTTCTTGAATATGAATTTAACTTGAAAGACCTAGTATGAGCCTTAGAGAATTTTGGACATTGTATTTCAATGGAAACTCCCTAAAGAAAACCTCCAAAAGCTTATTTTATTTAATATTTTACACATTTTACCTTCTTGAACGGATGGAGATGATGAACAAGACAATCATGAATTTTTCTCTTGATCTGTATGGAAGTGTGAAAATGTGCCAAATCAATATTCATTTCTTTTCCTCTGTAATTTCCCCATTATAGCTTGTTTGGATGTTATAAATGAATAATGGATAGTCACAAAAGCATATCAACGTTAAAAAATGAGTTTCAAAACACTTTGGGTAAGGTTTACAGCCAAGTACACATGACATGACATTAAAAAAACATTAAATGACTTAAAAGACATTTATTTGACTCCTTGACCCTTAACAATGAAGACTTTCACTTGAGGTAATTAGAAATAAACATAAGACACTAAACTTGTATTACTTTAATTTCCCCAAAAATACCTTAAACAATGATAAAATTTTATAATACATTCATTTGGATCTCTTAGAAAAAGATACCAAGTGAAAAAGGTCAAGTATGTTACTAAGCCCGCCTATGGTAGCCAAATTTAGCTAACAATTACTACATAGAACTTTCAATGTCAGATGTTCAAGTTGTTTAAAATCACCCTTAGAACATCTCCAATTTAGGATAGGTCTCCTTAATTTTTGGGATAAATATATCCTAAAAAAATAGAAGCACTAATGCTCTCATGTGCACTTATACCAACCATTTCTCACACCAAATAATGGATATTTTCAAAATCAAATTATTCTTTGAGTTCTTTTCACACATCTCATATGGTCAGCTAAATGAAATTTTCAAAAGGTTCACCTATAAATACACATCAAAGGTCATTCATTCTTCTCACTTTATATTCACTTAGTTCAATCTTACATACTTCCACAATTTAGAAAATATACCTTATTCTCTCCAAATTCAAGATCACTCACATGGAGTAGTCATAAGCCAAGTCAAGAGTATTTCAAACCAAGTCAAGAGATATCATTTTCAAGTATCAAATACATTTCATAGCTCCATGCATACAATTAAATAAGCACAATTTCATATTTAATCTAGGGGGAGAACCATATGGGCTTGATTTCCCTCTTTATATAATTAAATACATAAGAATCAATCAATCTTCAAGGAGGTGATTGAAGTTAGCTTAACCCATTACACTCCCATCTCTTTTTTCAGGTTATCAAGCTATCAAAGTTCCCCTAGGATTTCAATGGACAAATAATTTGAAGTGCAATATCTCAAATTGTTGAGAAGATACAGGGTTAAGAGATGCAATGATTGCATTTTTGTCACTATCAATTGCCACAACTAATAGACTGGAATGACATGCATTGTTATCCACTTATAACAAACCTAACTAGAAGTAGCTTATGAATATATTTCTAGTTCTGACCATGCACAATCACCTCTCTTACTGATTTCTATTTTTAAATATTTATAATAGTCAACAAAGATCCCAATTTGAGTTAGTTTTTTTCTTTCTAGTGAGTTTATAAAACACTAGACTTTTTATATTTAGCAAATTGTCAAAATCAAAATGGTTGATTATTGTACATCTTTAGAATTACAATTTCTATTAGTTTTACACCTATAATCACTAAAATAACTATGTTTTAATCAAATGTAGTCTAAAATAGTAAGCTACGTTTACTATTATTTTACTTGCATATATTTGACCTTAAAATAATGAGACTTTTTCATACACTTAAAGAAAAGAAAGGAAAATATAATTAAAAGAGATATTTTTTCCCATTTATGTTAATTTTTTTCTCCTTCATAAAAAGGATGATAATTGGATATTAAAATAAATATTTTTACCTTGTGGTAATTTTGCAAACCCCTTTTGAGCATAACTCTCATATATATGTTTGTACGTCATGATATGGAAATTATTGAGCTATAGAATTTCTAGGTAAAATTGTGTGTAGTGTTTTTGATTGACACATTTTAAATCAACACCCATGATCATCAAGTTGTATTCCTGATGAGTAATTATGGGTGTTGATTTGAAATACATCGATCAAAAATACTGCACATATTTTTACCCAAAAATTCTATAGCTCACTTTTATGGATTGTGAAAACATTAAATATTTTATGAAAATTATTATTTTTGGATATAAATAAACAAAAATAATTAATCACTTAATCAATCTTGTGTTTCACAATTCCTCTTATGATATTTTTTGATTGCTAATAATAATGAATAATTGATTGATAAAAAATTTACCAAGTTTTACTTGGGTTTTTGGGATGAAAACTTTGGCCTTGACATTTTGGTATCAGAGCACTAATTTAGCACTGTGAACTCTAGGTAAGTCAACATTTGATGGTCTACTATATTCTATAGCAAATAAAAAATACATAAGTTTTTAGTATGGTCCTTTATAGGACATGTATATTCATGAGATAATTTTGATGCATGATGTTACGATGTGTGGGGATGCCCACCTAGACATTAGTCCTTTTTATATTAGTTTAGATTCACAATTGATCATTTATTTTAAGTTACAAATAAAAAAATGTGTATTTTAGTTAGGGGTATATGTTATGACCTTGATCCTTGTACATTTTTAGTGTAATTTTTTCCATTGTGATTTTATATGCTTGTATCCCTTATATCCATTATTTTTTTACTAATGTGTAAAAATGATACATAAGTTACTCCCATGTTTCATTAACCTTGGTATAAATTCATGTAAGTAAAACCTCTTGTTTAATCCCTTGTACCATCATGTATTTGTAAATAGCCTCTATAAAAAGATCATCCTCTCTAAAATAACTATGTTATCATATGATTATGATGTATGTTTAAAAAAAGAGTGTATAAATCTTTAATTATCTTGTGTAGCTAGCATGTACCTATGTGTGTGTGAGTGTCCTTATGAGATGCCTTTTGCATATAACACCCATGTGAAATTGTTGAGTAGTGTAATTTCCATCTGTGTATCATAACCTAGTGATGAGCACTCTATGTTAAGACTTGTGAACCTTGTTCAGAGGCCTAAGGAGGATTATTTTCTTGATCAATATTTTATGTCCTCCTCCCCCTAGGTGGCTACTTATGCCACATATTGCAGTTGATATTAAAATTTCCTATCATGGTATTGTTATGCTGTGGATTGCACCCTTGATAGAAGGTTGAGCTTTTGTCTTCCATGCGGCACAATGGAGACTCTTATCTTGCCTGTGGGTCTGGAAAAACTGAGGGGAGAATCTTTAAATAAGGGCTAGCTCCCTTTGATACATCTCTAAGTTATTCCAGTAATATTGCTAATATATAAAAGAAGGGGGGGTTGAAAAGAGAGAAAATATTGAAAATAGAAACTAACCTAAGATGGTGATGCACCAAACAAGTTTGATCTACTCATTTACTCACACTTTATGTCAGAAGAGGACATACATACACTTTATCTGATAGAAAGACCAAACTGTAGCAAGCTCAACAGGGAGGCTTAATGAAGACGCAAAGAAAATAAACTTACCACAGGTGCTATAGGAAAACACACTATCTGGTAACCCTCTTCTGCCTCTGCATTCCGGATACAACACTTCTTGTTACCTGCAAGAATGGTGGTTTGTCTATACTAGGTATGTTGGTGTCAAACTTGTGAAAGAATCATGGAAAATGATTGATCACAAGGTTAATACTCAGGCACACTCAGAGATATATCCAGCCAATTAGAGGTAAAAATGCATTCTATTAATTCAAGGTGAAATTTTGGTAGGGCTTCGCCTTACAAAATCAGATATATCTTCTCAAATGAGAGTTTAGAATATATAGAGAGAAAGAGGAAGCAATGGCACCCTTTTTTACAAGTGGTCCATGCTGTGTTGAAAACATTGGGAAGAGGAAATCGCTGAAAGAACATGTTGTGTCAGTTGCCAGTCTTGACTTTTACACCTAAATCATATTAAATGTCATGGTGAAAGCATGGGCCATGCCCTTTTGTCTGCAAAAAAGACCCCTTCTTAAAGAGATTCACATGGTTGTCTACTCATTAATGCAAAATGAAGAAAAATAGGCCATGCCTTCACTGTTCACGCTCCTTGATGACCACTTGGCGGAGACTGCTTCAACCACTGGAATAAATCCTCTACTGATGCTTCCCTTTTTTCCACATGGGCTATTTTGTCCATATCTGTGCTTGGCTCCTCGGGCTACTTTCTTGACGGGTCACTGAGTTCACTCTTGACCTTTGTCTTTTCCTAGTTTTTGTCTTTTCTTGGCCCTTTCGGCCTTCAGGGCTATCTTCTATCAATATTTGGCTCTTCAAGCTCCTTCCTTAGCGGTCTCTCCCTTTTGGCCTTAAGGCTTTGAATTCCTTCTGATTCATGCTCAATCATTTAAAGACCAACAATTATTTCATTGCCACAAAGTTGACATTCGCGTGCCCATCACCCCTTTAGCAACTTCTTCGGCTTCACTTTCCTTAAAACTTTTCTTTGTTTGGGTCTCTATTGTTGAACCCTCCCAAAGGGAAGGTGTCCCTTTAGGCTTGGAAAAAGGTCTCCTTTTGGCAGTCGAGAGTCCCCTGCAAGGGCACTTGCCCTTCAGGCTGCCTTGGCTTCTCAATTCCTTCAAACAAAATGTCTGAAGGAAATGTTCCCTTTATGTTTTTCTGCTTGCTTTGTTTCAGTCGGGCTTTCCCTTCAGGCAAATTCCTTCAGACAAAATGCCTGAAGGAATTCCTTCATCTTTTGCCTTGTCTTTCTCTGAAAGAAATGTTCCCTTTTTTTGCCTTGTCTAATTTGGTCCCTTTTTAAGTGTTTCTTGCCCTCCAAAAGGGCACTTGGGCCCCAAGATGTCCTTCAGAACCTGCTTGAACAACCCCATTTGGCACCTTCCTGCCCTCCACAAGGGCACTTGCCCTTCGAGCTTTTGAAAATGATCCTTTGGCCTTTTGAACTTGGTCCATCTTACCGATTAAGAGCCCTCTGAGGCAATTTATTTGCTCAATCAGACCTGGGAACACCTCATAGAGCTCATTGGATGTTTGAAAACACAAAACATACACTCAACTTTGGAACTCTCATGAAACTAGCACCTTTTGCAAACAACTGTATAATCACTCCTTCCAACTCTACCTGTTCTTTTTGTACCAAATGCTTGAAGTTAAGCCTTTTGCATTGCCAAGAGGAAAAAATGAGTTGCAGAAGCATATCCCTACATTATCCTTCATGTCTTGGCATGAAAATGGAAAGAAAAGAAAAGAGAAATCGAAAAGAGAGGCTGATTTTTGGCCTACAAGACCAAAAATAGTCAACAATTTATTTGGCAATTCCTAGGAGAAGCATGCCTGCTATGCTTAAAGAAGACTGGTAGCCTTAAATTCCATTGGACACGGAGTCAAAACATAGCTTTGAAAGAGTTAGCAATAGCCCTGAGATATCCAAGAATCAATCATGAAGCTTTTACCCTAAAAAGGAAACAAAACACACACAAGATTAAGAAAACTACTAACATGTGTAAAAGAACTTAAGGAAAATAGGAAAAAAATAAGGAAAATATGTACATGATGGCAGAAGACCTAGTGATAATGCTTAAGATGTATCCCATTAACTGGGATACACAGTTCTTCACCATCTAACCTAGAGAGTTGGAATGCATTATGCTACTTGCACTGAGTGATGACATATGGACCACTCCATAGGGCGTCAAACTTCGTGTGCTTTCTAGGCTTAGCTCGGTCCTCATCCCATTTCAAGATGATGTCTCCCTCAGAGAAACCTTTTGACAAGGATTTCTTGTCAAAGTGCTTCTTCATCTGTTGTTGATGGCTGGTCAATGAAGCCATAGCCTGGTCCCTTGTCTCTTGAATTTCCATCAGTTCACATAGCTTAACCTCCATGTTGTTGCCTTCTTCTAATTACAGCTGGTGAGCAAGGTCCAAGGCTGAAAATTCAAGTGAAAGAGGAAGTCTAGGTTTCCTTCCATACATAAGAGTGTATGGCAAATTACCAACTGCTCTCTTTGGAGTGACCATGTCTGCCCACAAGGCTATTTTCAACTTGGCATGCCAAGTTCTTTGATTCTCCTCCATTGTTCTTTTGATAATCTTGATCATATTCTTGTTGGTGGATTCGACCAGACCATTCCTTGTGGGTAGTAGTTAGAAGAAGTGCTGAGATAGATGTCGTATCTCAACGCCCATTCACTCATTTTGGTTCCTAAAAAAGCTAAAGCGTTATCTGAGATGATGGTAGCTAGAACTCCAAACCTTGTCACCAGGTCTTCATAAAAATCTAGAACTGCACTTTCATTGGCCTCCTTCAAAGCAACAACTTCTACCCATCTTGTGAAGTAGTCTACAACGGTTAGGACCCACTTGTGTCCAGCACTGGAGGGAGGGTTAATCATCCCTATGAAGTCAAGGCCCCATTGCATGAATGGTTATAGAGGCATTGTAGCCAGACATTGTTTTCCATAAAAGAGAGCACACTTTTGACACTTTCTTACCCAAGCATGGGTGTCTCTGAATAAAGTGGGCCAGAAGTAACCAGCTCTCATTATTCTTGCAGTTGTAGGCTTAAGAGCAAAGTGACCACAGCTGGCCGATCATAGAACTCAGAAAACACCCTATCAGCCTGACCTGGGTCTATGCACCTTAAAAGCACTCTTGAGAAATCTCTTCTAAATAACACTCCATCAATCAAGACATAAGGGAGAGATTGGAGTCTAAAATATCTCCTCTTGGTCCTATCAAGGCCCTGTGGGCACTCACCAATGAGAAGGAAATGTCTCATGTCTGATGTCTAATCCTTCTTGATTGTTGGTTATTTTGTTGTGGCTTCATCATGAATGAGCAAATTATCCTCTTTCTATTGTTTAAAGTCTGTAGTAAGGTGTTCACACAGGCCTTTTCCTCTTACCAGCTTGGTAGTTTTGATATCCACATCATATTAAATTACTTTAGAGATACATCCCGCTCTTTTTTCATTTAGATCATGATTGATCAAGAAGTCTTTGACACTGGGATGTGGCACCATGAGGTGAACCTTGTTGTTGGACAACATATGTCTAAATTTCTTTAGACTCTATATGACCGCAAGGACTTGCTTTTCCACATACGTATACCTGACCTCAAAACTCTCTAGACCCTGGCTAAAAAATGCAAGCGACTGTTTAAGGTTCTCACCATTTGCTTAGGTAAGCATAGCGGAGATTACCTCTTCATTTTTTAAGGTGTAGAGGTTGAAGTCCTTGGTGAAGTTAGGATTGATCAAGGTAGGATCCCAGGTGATAGCCTGCTTGATCCCTTCAAAACTATCCTTCCTTGGCACTATCCACACAAATTTCTCATCTTTCTTTAGCATAGAGGTCAATGGCTTGACTACCTCCACAAAATTTGGAATAAATCTCCTGATGAAATTTATTTCTCCAAAGAAGCTTTGTACACCTTTCTTATGCTTAGGCAAGGATAGCTCTAGGATGGAGCAAACTCTTTCTGGATCAATGGTCAAGCCTTCTTTCAAAATTACATGGCCAAGGAGTTTACCTTCATGGATAACGAACACACATTTCTTTGGGTTGAGAGAGATACTGAACTCTCTACACCTTTCAAAAATTTACCTGAAGTGTTTCATGTGTTGGCTTGCTTCTTTAAAAAACACGGTCACATCATCAAGATATACCAGCACAATATTATTTATCAAGCCTTGAAAAGCCATGTCCATGGCTCGTTGAAAAGTGGCACTAGAATTAGATAGTCTAAATGGCATTTTCTGATAAGGAAACGTCCCCCACTTGGTAGTGAAGGCTATCTTGTAATGGTCATAGTCTTGTACCAAAATCTGATTATACCCTAAATACCCATCTAGGAGGAAGAAACGCTCACTGCCTGTCACCATTTAGAGGATCTGCTCCATACTTGGGAGAGGATAATGGTCTTTCAAAGAGACTCTATTGAGGTCTCTGAAATCTACACATAATCTGATCTCCCCATTCTTTTTTTGGATAGGAACAAGATTGGCTAGCCAAAAAGAGTGTTTGATTAGAAATATAATTTTAGACTCAATCAACTTGGTGAGTTCCTTCCGCATGAGGGGCTCAATCTTTGGGTTGAAAAGCCTTCATTTTTGTTTGATGGGCTTGGCACCTTCTTCTAGCTCAATGGTATGTTGGACCAAACTTGGGTTAAAACCCCTCAAGTCACTATACTCCCAAGTGAAGACATCAACAAACTCCTAGCACAACAAGATGAAGGCCTGCCTTTCTTGATCTGTACACACTTTCCCAAGTGCAAGCAATTTATTCTTAAATATCTCTAATTTTTCATAGTTCTCCTTCTTCATTGTGATGCTTGCTTTATCATTTTCTAATTGGTCATCCTCGTTGAAGATACTTTTGAGAGTGACCAAGCCTTTAAGAAGTTTATTGTTCTTCAGCTGAACAATCTGGCCGCCATACTACTGCTATAGCTTAGCCTAGTTTCTAGTAGTAAACTCAGCTTCCTCTTGCAAGAAGAGTACTATTTTTTATCACTATCAAACACCTGCCAATTGGTGTTGTTGTCAGGAATGGAGGGTCTGATTATCACTTTCAAATGGCATGGACTGTTGTTTCGGCCTATCTCCTTGGGGACATCAAACTAAACACCAACTGCAGCTAGTCTGTCAGCTTGCATATTCTGCTCTCTTGGAATGGAGGTAACATTAAAAGAAAGGAAACTCTATACTAAGTCCCATACCCTATGCTTGTAAGACTTAAGTAAGGAATTCTTGGTCAAATTTTGGCTTCTCTCCTGATTTATGATTAGCTCACTATCCCCAAAAACTTACAGCTCTCTAATTCCTCTTTTCCTCGCCCACTCCAAACCATGGATGAGAGATTCATACTCTACAACATTGCATGTGCAAGAAAATTGGAAACAAAAAGCCAAAAAGTATTTCTCCTGTGAAGCGGAAATTAGCACCACTCCCCCACCAGCTCCCAACTTATTTCTTGAGCCCTCAAAGAAAAGCTACCATAAACCTGAGCTCTCTTGGCTTGCGTTCATCAAATTTGGTATGAAATTACCCTCTTCATGCATGCAATATATCCTAAGACCTGCCTCTTTTATGAACTTGTAAGGATCATGTTCAAAGCTATCACTTCTATGTTCATCTAGGAGCAGGTCAGCAACTCCTTCAAGGGTAGAGGGCAGAGATTGATTCACTTAGAATTCTTCTTGATCAATAATGGCGTAGCTAACATTCACCACCTTGAGTGAGTATGGCTCCAAATGATCTCTATGGATTGGCTCTGACTCGATCTTCACCTTAGTTCTATATTTGGTTCTAAAAACTAGGTAAGACCAGTTTGCTACTAGGCACCTGCCTATTTTTGATGTGAAATCCTTAGACAAGCAAATGGCAAAATAGGGAGGAACATCTGCCACCACCACGTTATGAGGAATTAAGAAAGTTATATAAGCATGGAGTGTCAAGTTCAAGCCTCTCACCACTCCTACTATCTTTGCTGGTGTTCCATCCAGCTGTAGGACTCCCTTAGTCATTTCTTCATATTTGAGCCCCAATTTATCTGCTATATATTTTGGCATTACTGAGGTGCTTGCTCCACTATCAATAATACAATTATGCACTAGAAAATATATTATGACTAAGGACAGATAGAAAGGAGGAACAATTTCTTATTTCTTTACTTGGCCTGTTGTGGAAGGGTGCCCATTCATGATTAAAACATTATTGGCTTTTGTTGGGACAGCTTGTTCATTTAACCCGTGCAATTCCTTTTAGAGCATGTCCTTTTATCCCAGCATTTCCAATGAATCCCACAAGGAGATATTCATGTGTAGATTCTTCATTTAATATACCACATTGACCTGAGGGTTGTTCCCTTTCAAATCTTTCTTTGGGGTTGCTTGCAACC
Organism: Torreya grandis; assembly: GCA_037957365.1. NCBI lineage: Eukaryota > Viridiplantae > Streptophyta > Pinopsida > Cupressales > Taxaceae > Torreya > Torreya grandis. The sequence goes on along the minus strand of JARHVA010001695.1, from coordinate 842,741 downwards.
TGAGGCGCAGGCCAAGGAGCTAAGGGTTCAACTAGCAGCCTAAAATTTGAGAATTTCTAGTTTACATGTGATAAAGAAGATGTTGTAAATGTTTGAACAGCTGTCTGAGCTTCCTCCATAGCTCTCCTTTTGGACCTTGTGTTGGCTGCAACATATTCATCTTGATTTTTTGCATTGCCCACATAGTTAACTGTATAGAATTCACCTTCCAGGTGATTCATGAGAGCAAAATCAGATTGAGCCAGCTTGCTGTCCATTCCAGGTTGCAATGACACCTCAAAGCTTGGGAATTGAGTGGCTGCTTGATTATCTTATGCATTCATGTATTGACCCAGCATCTCATTTGTATAAATAACTTGATCTTGACTGTATCCCATGGGTGAGCAATTTGGTTGTTCTTATACCAAATTATTTTGAATGGGTACTAGAGCCTTGGATGATGGAGCACCTAGATTATAGCCTTGATAAGGTATGGCTTATGCAAACTAACCATGTCCTTGATTATAATTTTGGAAAGGGGGTCTACTTGCTTGCACAAACTACTAATATCCCTAATTTGGCCAATTGCTTTGAGCTTACTACCTTTTGAGAGCCACTAGTCAATTGGTCACGCTTTGTAACAAGATTTTGACTTCATGAAGGTCATTGGATGAAGTAGCAGCCAACTTTTCTATGCCAAGTAGAAGAGCTAAGGTGGGTGCTATACCTTGGATTGGAAGTGGCAATTCAGGGAAGAGTGGCATATGAGGTTTAGGGGATATCTTTCTTACTTGTAGTAGGCAATTCTCATCTGCTATGGCTATTTCATAGGCAGTGAGTAGCACATGTCCTCCCATGGACCGTATCATGACAGCATTGTTGCTATTCAATGCTTTCAAATAATAGAGGAAAGCATAGCTTGGAGTCAGCGTTACCAAAATGGGAATTATGTCCCATGTCTTCTGAAACTGAGTATTGAAATCCTACATAAATTTGTGTGGAGCTCTCTGCATGGTGGTTAACTACTCGGAAAGTAAGAGGTGGTCACTTTTCTCTTTGAATCTCTTTGTTAAGAGGGTTCCCAATTCATTCCATGTGCTAATTGAATTCATAGGCAGAGTCCCATACCAGTCCAGAACCTTGCCCTTAAAAGACAATGCCAACAATCTGATAGCAATGTTTTCTTCAGTGACATTATGAATATTGCAGAGGTTAGAAATGTTTTTGATGTGCTTAATAGTAGTAATAGGCCCTTCTCCATTAAAGGGAGGCACACTCTTAAGGGTTATACCTGGGATTGGGTCATAATGTAGAAGATTAAAGGGACTATGACCATGAAAGGCCACAAATGGCAAAGCCATAGCTATGACAGGATTCAATCAGGGCCTTCTTGCATAAGTGTATCTTATAACAGGTCTGGGAAGATGACTTGTTGAATAAGGATAAGTCCTTGCAAACCTCAGTTGCCTTACTGAGTTTAATGGTACTTCAATGAATTCAAAAGGGACACCCTTAGCAGCAGATCATGTGGTGACCTTAGGCATAAGGTGTCAGACTGATCTTTTGACTAGAGACTGATGTTCTTGATAATGGAGTCACCAAATGTTGGATTAATGATTTCTATAACAGGACCAACATCAATCCTAAAACTTTTTTGAGTGTTTAAAAATTTGTCCCACTAGGCATGCCAAAATTTGTTGATGCTGTGGATTGCACCCTTGATAGAAAGTTGAGCTTCTATCTCCCACGCGGCATAATGGAGACTCCTCTCTTGTTTGTGGGTCTGAAAAAATTGAGGAGAGAATCTCTAGATAAGGGCTAGCTCCTTTTGATGCATCTCTAAGTTATTTCAGTAATATTGCTAATATATAAAAGAAGAGGGGGTTGAAAAGAGAAAGAATATTGAAAACAAAAATTAACCTAAGACGGTGATGCACCAAATAAGTTTGATCTACTCATTTACTCACACTTTATATCAGGAGAGGAAATACATACACTTTATCTATTAGAAAGACCAGACTGTAGGGAGCTCAATAGGGAGGCTTAATGAAGATGCACAAAAAATGAACTTACCACAAGCATTGTAGGAAAACACATTGTTTGATAACCCTCTTCTGCCTTTGTGCTCTAGATACCGCACTTCTTGTTACCTATAGGAATGGTGCTTTGTCTATACTAGGTATGTTAATATCAAACTTGTGAAAGCATCATGGAAAATGGCTGAACACAAGGTTAATACTCAAGCACACTCAGAGATATATCCAGCCAAATAGAGGTAAAAATGCATTCTATTGATTCAAAGTGAAAAATTGGTAGGGCTTCGCTTTACAAAATAAGATATATCTTCTCAAATGAGAGTTTAAAATATATATAGAGAAAGAGGAAGCAATGGTTCCCTTTTTTACAAGTGGCCCATGCTACGTTGAAAACATTGAGAAGAGGAAGTCATTGAAAGAACATGTTGTGTCAGTTGCCAGTCTTGACTTTTGTGCCTAAATAATATTAAATGTCATGGTGAAAGCATGGGCCACACCCTTTTGTCTGCAAACAAGACCCCTTCTTTAAGATATTCACGTAGTTGTCTGCACATTAATTCAAAATGAGAAAAAATAGGCTATGCCTTCACTATTTGCACTCCTTGATGACCACTTGGTAGAGACTGCTTCAACCACTAGAATAACTTCTCTACTGACACTTCCCTTTTTTCCACCTGGGCTATTTTGTCCATATCTGTGCTTGGCTCCTTGGGCTCCTTTCTTGGTAGGTCGCTGAGTTCACTCTTGACCTTTGTCTTTTCCCAATTTTTATCTTTCTTGGCCCTTTCAGCCTTCGGGGCTATCTTCTATCAATCTTTGGCTCTTCAAGCTCCTTCCTCAGTAGTCTCTCCCTTTTGGCCTTAAGGCCTGTGAATTCCTTTGGATCGCGCTCAATCATTTAAAGACTAACAGTTATTTCATTGCCACAAAGTTGACATTCACGTGCCCGTCACCCCTTTAGCAACTCCTTCGGCTTCACTTTCCTTCAAACTTTTCTTTATTTGGGTCTCTATATTTTAACCCTCTCAAAGGGAAGGTGTCCCTTCAGGCTTGGAAAAAGGTCTCCTTTTGGTAGCGGAGAGTCCCCCGCAAGGGCACTTACCCTTCGGGCTGCCTTGGCTTCTCAATTCCTTCGGATAAAATGTGCGAAAGAATTCCTTCAGACATTTTGTCCGAAGGAAATGTTCCCTTTATGTTTTATCACTTGCTTTCTTTCGGTCAGGCTTTCCCTTCGTACAAATTCCTTTGGACAAAATGCTCGAAGGAATTCTTTCATCTTTTGCCTTATCTTTCTTCAAAAGAAATGTTCCTTTTTTCTGCCTTGTCCACTTTGGTCCCTTTTTAAGTGTTTCTTTCCCTCTGCAAGGGCACTTGGGCCCCAATATGTCCTTCAAAACCTACTTGAATAGCCCCATTTGGCACCTTCCTACCCTCCACAAGGGCACTTGCCCTTCGGGCTTTTGAAAATGATCCTTTGGCCTTTTGAACTTGGTCCATCTTGCTGATTAAGAGCCCTCTAAGGTAGTTTATTTGCTCAGTCAGACTCGAGAACACATCATGGAGCTCCTTGGACGTTTGAAAACACAAAAATTGCACTCAACTTTGGAACTCTCATGAAACTAGCACCTTTTGTAAACTCCTGTATAATCACTCCTTCCAACTCTGCCTGTTCTTTCTGTACCAAATGCTTGAAGTTGAGCCTTTCGCATTGCCAAGAGGAAAAAATTAGTTGCAGAAGCATATTCCTTCATTATCCTTCATGTCTGGGCATGAAAGTGGAAAGAAAATAAAAGGGAGACCAAAAAGGGAGGCCAATTTTTGGCCTACAGGACCAAAAATGGTCAACAGGTATATTGGAATTTTATTTTAGATTGATTGATTGATAATTTAAATTGATCTTGAAACTAACACTAATTTATTTTAATTGACTCGTTAAGGCTACTTGATCATTTAATTGATTCTTACTTTGAATTTTGAATATTTATTCATTTTATTGATAGCACTCTTTTGTGGCTAGTTTGTCCATGACTTATTTTGATTATTGAGTTGATTTATTTTGAGATATCCTTTCATTGATTAATTTTTTTGGTTTCTTATATGTTGTAATGTGAATAGTTATACATATTATGCGAGTATGGGGAATATGTTTGTAGCTTGTAAGACAATTTATAGGGTTGATATGGGAATAAGTTTGTGGAAAAAGTCTTGAGACCATCCTCCAACACACTAGACATGGTGGTTTTTTATAATATTTATCTAAATTAATTGATTTATTATCTTTCTTGGGAGGTCTAAGGAGTATTTTTCTTGTGAGGTCTAAGAAGGATTTTCTTAGGATGTATAAGGAGGAGTTTTTATTGTGAGGCTTAAGAATAAAATTAGCATAAACAATTTACCAAACACATACACACACATATGAGATACAACTATACTTTAATTCTTGAATATGAACCAATTACTTAAGTACTAAAAATGATATCCCATTTTGAAAAAAACTATTTTTATAACACTAAATTTCACCCTTTAGGATTTTTTTCAAGCCTCCTCACTTAGGTAATATCATGGAAACACCTCTAGGCTATGGGTGGCGTAATCAATGGGGCGAATCTCTAGATAGGGCTAGTTCCATGATGCTTCAACTTGAAACTACAAGTAAGCCTATTGCTTGTTAGAAAAATGGAGAGAGATAAAGCAAAAAAAAATAAGGAGGTGATGCACTAAATCAATGCCCTCCACTTGCCTATGATGTACTAAGAATATGAACAAAGTCTAAAACCTATCACACTTACTCAATATGAGCCTCTAAGCATCAGTATTTCATTATGAAGGTGAAAATCAAGACAACAACTAAGAAGGGATGATCAAAATGTCTCATAAGAGACACTAATAAATCAATATCCACACTTAATCAATATGAGACCATCTAACACACTCCATATGACTTGTTAAGAAGATTGCAACCTGCAAATAAGTACGTAGATAGGATAAATGAAAGAGAGATATGACACTACTAACATTTATCAACTAACCATGAAATATACACTAATTGAAATATTAATAAGGATAAAAACAAACTTGTATTGATATTAAATGCAAGTACAAGTGTTTAAATAAGCAAGGCTTCACCATACTCAGGTTGAGGACCCATTACAAGCCTTTCAAGGCACTATATATAGGATAAATGAGAGAGAAGAGGAATAAGGGACGTTGAGAGAGTCCATGAAAAGTGTCTTCCTTCATAATTTAGTTATAATTTCAATTTTAATAGGCCAAAAATATTATTATCATTCTCTTTAGCATATGTAACTTGATGAAATGATGTCTGCCTCAAGGTGGTGTAAGAGTTCTTGATTTTCTTGTTGATTAATCCTGCTTGAAACTACCCTCCTTATTTGATTGAGGGGTTACACCTTGTATAACTACCTAAATCATGTTTATATATATTATTTACACCTCATGATATGATATGAAACTCCTCAAACTGGTGCAATAGGTCTAACATCGCATATATTGACTTTGTCATCTTAACCAAGCCTACCAAATGCATAGTGTAAATCTGCAACTTGGTGAATTCGTATGATTTAGGAATAGAATATAATTAATGAGTGTTTTAACATAATTTTAATTTTTTCATATACCTACACATAAGTTTTTAGCTATCTAATCCACCTGAAACTCCAAAAAATGCTCAATTTGGTCTTTCTAGGCCTCAAAAAGCCCTAAATTGGCGTAGGGGTCAAAAATGAGTTTTAAGGCTCACATAGCTATATTATTGGGATAATTTAAAATTTATAAATGTTTCATACCTTTATTATATACAAAATCTCATAAATAACTCATCAAACTCTCAAACAAAAATTCTTTCTAAACTACCTCTTTGTTACCTTGTAGGGGAGTACAGACTTGTGTTTTAGTTGTTTATCTCTCAACATGAACTAGACAGACCTTAAACCACTTTTTTAAAAAAATTAATGTTTTTACCAACCTTTAATTAAAATTTCATGAGTTTATAAGCTTTAAAACTCAAGTTATGGCCTTTTTAGTGTTGTCTCACCTTGTATTTTTTTCATTTGCATGAACGTAGGTCTATATTTTGGCATTTTTTGGGTTATATGAAGTATAAAGACCTCATTATTTTTTAATTATAACATATTTGAACAAATATAAACATTAAAATCATTTTTTAGTCATGATAAATCAATAATGCCACCTAAAACCACCTTTTTAGACCTGCAACAACCCAAAAATTGAGAATAGTGGCACCTAGAAAGAGAGAAATGAACATATCTTGAGTTTTATGAGGTATAAATACCTCATTATTTTTTAATTTAGACTTATATTATTCAATTCAACCATTATAACCATTTTATTCATTCAATAAATCACTTAAAATTTATTAAAAAACACATTTTTTTGATAACACTTGCATTCTTAAAACCTTGCAACCTATACCTATGCATTTCACCATTATTTGTATTGAACATTTGATTGAATAAGGTGTAAGAGGGTTATTTATTCCATTTAAAATCTCATAAAACTTTCCAATTTCATCAATGGATTCATAAATGCACTTCAAATAAGAGAAAATTATGAGGTTGGGGTTTTGGAGGAGTTTAAGGAGCTGCAAACACTCTTAGTGATTGTTCATAAAGGAGAGATCTTAAATATCTTAACCAATGCCATAATTTATAATTCCATTAGGGTACCATCCTTACCTTAAAACATTTGGTCCTATATTTCTCTCTCCTCCATGATCCAATGTAAAACCTATTGGCCTTCTTAGCTTGTGTGACCCAATGGAGAAATTGACTAGGTTTCTAACTTGTTTGGACCTGTAGCTTCTTTGTGAGCATGGTTTGGATCTTGGGGGATATGGAGTAGATTTTATAGAATACCTATCACACTTTTTTCAAGTTTTCTTGGCCAAAGATGTCTAAATCAACATAAAATCCTAAATAATCTTCTCATAAGCTGCCTTCTCTTATGAAGAAACCTATTCATCTTACTCAATCTCCTATTATATCTGCATACCTAACATTCCATGAATATATTATTTAACATATTATGGGCTTATAATGTACAAATAACCTTTCATAACTACCAACCGTCAAGTTACACTATATTTGAAGGTGGAATAATAAGACAAGAAGATTTCATGAGTGAGCTATATGTTAAAGAAGGAATATTTTGACACCTTGACAATATGTGCATGCAAGAGGGATATAATATTTTTTTCAAGAATTTACACATGACACAAAATATTCTCTTTGAATTCTATGACTTTTGAACTATCTTGAAACACATTAGATTTGACATAAGATGACTTGGATCAGCATAAGACAAATATAATAATTACCTTAATTTATCCAAATTTACCTTAATATATGTTAAACACCTCATAAAGGATCAAGCTATAGATATTGGTTAATCAACTAAGTGTCATGACTTCATAGTTTAAATAGACCTTATATAAAACCTTGAAACACCTTAAGACACCATTGAAAGGCACCACCAAGGGACAAGCCATGACATCAATACAAGACCCCTAAAAGTCTATCAATAAAGTTAAGAGAATTATGACAAAATTTTGGAATGCTAATAACCTATGGTGTAAAATTTTGGCTAACATCTTTGGTGACCTCCCTGGATTGTATGCTTATTATGCAATTAGAATAGTATCTTTGCAATTTCATTGGGCTATGGGGTCACTTGTCATCACTTCAACCTGATATGAAATAACAAAAGGGTTTTAAATGACTTGAAACAAATGAGGGGATAAATGATAATACCTTCAACACACAAAACAAATCAGAGGATAACACACATAAAAAACTAGACCAAACAAGACACACATTGTGCTAAGAATCACTTCGAGAAGATAAAATACAAGCAACTAATATATACAACTAACCTCCAAGGTCAAATGCACCTGGATCAAAATTTAAACTTATGAGATCCTCTCCATAAGATGAAAAAGGATGTAAATCAATCTGACCTTTTGATGTAGCTCGTGATGGATCAACTTTTCTCTTGTTTGCCAACCCTTTTAGTATGCTTCGAATAAGATCAACTGAAACAAACATATCTCCAATGAGCACAAATTATTTTTGTAGTTAAAAAATTACCCTATGTTGCATTTCAACCTTGAATATGCCTTCACCAGTTATCTCATTTAGACCTATATGGACAACAACTTCATCTAATTATTTATTAAAACATTTCTCTTGGATTTATATGACATCTTGATAGGTGTCATCTTGCTTATCAGCTATTGAAAATTCACCAATCTCTTCAAGGAGCTCCAAATATTTATCCCAAGTTGCATCATGGTATTCAATAGATATGTCTTGATCAACCTTTTCATGAGAAAGATCTTCAATAGGAGATGTATCTTTGAAAATGACTTCATTCTCTTAAAGGAGCTCAATGTATTGCTAACAATATTCATTTAGTTTTTTTCCTTGGTCATTTGGAGGGAGGGAAACTTGAGTAACATCCTCATATTTCTCTTTAGGAACTATGGGCCTATCAAAAACTTCAAACTCCTCAATGTAGTCATGACATAGTTGCAAGTTTGTTTCTTCAAGCTCTGTCTCTTGCTCAAGCTTGGCTCCTTCTTCATCAAGAATGTGTTGAAAAGAATGATTTTTTGAATTGATACTATAATAAGGAATGCCAATTGTGATTTCCTCATCATACTCACTTTAAACACTCTCTTACTCATAGCCTTGTTTATTCTTAGTTTGATTAGCATCTTTTTAAGCATCTTCCTCAAACTGATCAACCACTCTATGAATGTCTTCACTAGTAGAGGTAGGCCTACAAAGATCTTCAACATCTTGAAGGAGTTCAATAGACTTTTTCCACTCCTTGAGGTTTTCTTCTCTCTTAAAGGGAGAATTTTTTTTTCAATGTTTACTACAACTTATCATTATCTACTTATATGCCATTATGAACTTGTGAAAAAACCTCGTGATGAGTGATGTCTCCTTCATTAAGTCTAGTCTCATTATCTACTATAACCTGATCTTATGTGTATGATTACACCCTCAAACCAATTTCAAACTGATCATAGAGTTCTTCTTGAAACACATATTCTTCTTGGACATTTTTCTCACTCTCAAGGTCTTCTTCCACCACACCAAGTGGCAGTTTCTTAAACAAGCTGACTTCCTCTTCTTCAAGCTTAGTTTCTTCTTTGTCAAGAGTATGCCAAAATGACTAATTTTTAGCTAATTGCCCCAAGTCTGATATGTTAGTAAAATGAGGACTGCCAATGATGATCGCTTCATCATATTCACTTGAAGTGTCTTCATCATGTTCACTTAGAGTATTAGTCTTTTCACTTCTTTTCCCATCTATTATCCATACAACAGGTTCTTCCTTAAAAAAGGAGATGGTTGGGGAGCATATTGGTTGATCTTATAGAGTGGAATGAATAGGTTCATGAGTTGTTAGGAATAGAGGGATCATTTTTCCAACTTTGGTACTTGAGGGGTAGTAGGATTTTTTAGAACTTATTGAGGAAGAGGAGGGAAACCTTGTGCTAAAGTATTTTTATTCTCTTCCCTCCACTTGGCAATAAATATGTCAAATTACGATATGTTTTCATCCTTAGAGGTTGTTCCAAATTGAGAGATGGATGAAGGGATTGGGAAGCTTGGGAGCTTTATTGTATTGGGTTCTACTACTTTCTCTTTTTCTTGATCTTGGAATGGTATAAAAATTTTGGATTTCATTCTTTGTGCTTTGATAATCAACTAATGCATATGTTCATTTGAAACCTCAATATCCCTAGCTAGGTGTGCTCCAAATTCAAGTCTTATCTCTATAAAACTCTTTTTTAGGTTGATTAGAAGGAGGATGACTTTGCCAAGGCTGATTGGGATCATGAACAAGGGGTATATAATATTTATTTCAAGCTTGGTAAGGTTGGTACTAAGGTTGACAAGCTTGGTGAGGTTGTTGATGAGGGGAGAAAGGATAGTACTCTTGATATCAAGACTGATCATCCTGATAACTAGATCCATGTGGGGCAAAAATAATATCATTGTAACACTGATATGGATAGACATAAGGCTATTATGGATCATTATATTACTGATAACGATCAACATATGCCTGGTATAGCTCATCAACTTGAGTAAAATTAAAATCCACTCCAAACTCAGCCATAAAACTTCATGTGGAAGGCAAAATATAAAGAGCAATTTCTTAAGAGTATACATGGGTTGTTAAAACCAGTTGAATGAACTCAAAGTAGCCATTGGTGTTTGATAGAAATGCCTCCAAAAGCTGATATATTGAAGAACACACCAAAAATTCTCCAATAGATGAAGTACTTGTACTTTTCCAACCAAGCATGGCAGAACTATTATCACAATAAATTTCACCCTTGAAGAAGTTTTTCAAGCCTTCTCACTTAGGTGATATCATGGAGACACCTGTAGGCTATGGGTGGCCTAATAAATGAGTTGAATCTCTAGATAGGGATAGCTCCCTTGATGCTCCACCTTGAAAATATAACTAAGCCTATGACTTACTAGGAAAAGGGAGAGAGAGAAAGAGAGAGTAAACAAAAACAAGGAGGTGATGCACCAAATTAATACCCTCCACTTTCCTATACCACACTAATAACATGAACAAAGACTAAAAACTATCACATTAACTCAACATGAGCCTCTAAGCATCATTATTTTAGTATAAAGGTACAAATCAAGATAATAACTAAGAAAAGATGATCAAGAGATCTCATAGGAGACACTACTGAATCAATCTCCACACTTAGTCATTGTGAGACCATCTAACACACTCCATATGACCTTTTAAGATGACTATAACATGCAGATAGGTAAGAAGAAAGGACAAATGAAAGAGAGATATGACACTACTAACATTCATCAAGTAACCATAAAATATACACTAATTACAAAATTAATAAGACTAAAAATCATCTTGTATTCATATCAAATTCAATTAAAAGTGTTTACATGAGTTGGGTTTCATCATACTTAGGTTGAGGACCCATTACAAACCTTTCAAGGAAGTACATATAGGAGAAATGTGAGAGAAGAGGGAATAGGGACGTTGAGAGATTCCATGACAAGTGTCTTCCTTCACAATTAAGTTACAATTCCAAGTGTAAGAGGCCAAAAATAATCTTATCATTCTCTTCAACATGTTTAACTTGATGAAATGATGTCTTCCTTAAGGTGGCGTAGAGGTTCTTGATTTACTTGTTGATGCATCCTTCTTAAAATTACCCTTCTTATTTGATTGAGGAGTTACACATTGATTAAATACCTCCAACACATTTATATCTCCTCTTTACGCTTCATGAGATGATATTAAACTCCTCAAACTGATGCAATAGGTTTGACAACTCATTTTCTCACTTTGTCATCTTGCCAAGCTTGCCAAATACATAGTGGAAACCTGCAACTTAGTGAATTCAAATGATTTGGGATTATAAGAGGATTAATGAGTATTTTAACATCATTTTCATGTTTTCATATACCTCCATTCAAATTTTTATCTCTTTAATCCACCTAAAACTCCCAAAAATCTTGATTTGGTCTTTCTAGGTCTCAGGCTTAGGGGTTAAAAATAAGTTTTAAGGCTCACCTAGCTCTCTTCCTAGGCTTATTGGAAAGGTATAAATAGGTTATATTTTTAGGATTTTTAAAATCTCATAAATACCTCATCAAACTCTCAAAAACAAATTCTTATTAAATTGCCTATTTACTGCCCTATAGGGGAATACAACGTTGTGTTTTAGATATTTCTCTTTCATCATGAATTGTAAGGAAACTAAACATATTTCATAAGTTTTTTAATGTTTATCCCAAACTTTATTTAAACTTTTATAAGTTTTAGACCTTTAAAACTCAAATTATGGACTTTTAGTGTTGCCTCACCTTGCATTTTCTTCATATGCATGATTGTAGGTCTGCATTTTGGCATTTTCTTGAGTTCTAAGAGGTTTAAAAACCTCCTTAATTTTTAAATTTAAACCTATATGAATATATATAACCATTAAAATAAATTTTTTTTTATGATCAATCAATAAGACTACCTAAAACCACCCTTTTAGTCCTGTAACAACCAAAAATTGAGAACAATGGCACCTAGGAAAAGAGAAATGAGCATATCTTGAGTTTTATGAAGTATAAATACCACATTATTTTTTAATTGGGACTTAGATGAGCCACTTTAACCATTTTATTAATTAAATAAATCACATAAAACTTAAAAAAACACCTTTTGATACTGCAACACTTGCATTCTTAAAACCCTACAACCTGTACCCACACATTTCATCATTATTTTCATTGATAATTTGATTGAATAAGATGTAAGAGGGTTATTTAGGAAATTAAATATCTCACACAAAATTTTTATTTTAATAAATGGATTCATAAATTCACTTCAAACAAGAGAAAACTATGAGGTTGGGGTTTTGGAGGGGTTTACGGAGCTGCAAACACTCTTAGTGATTGTTCATAAAGGAGGGATTATCAATATCTAAACCAATGCCACAATTTTTAATAATATTAGGTTCCCATCCTTACCCTAAGATATATATTCCTATATTTATCTCTCCTTGATGATCTAATGCAAAACCTGTTGGCCTTCCTAGCTTGTGCAAGTGACCCGATGGAGAAATTGACTGGATTTCTTGTTTGTTTGGTCATGTAGATTCTCTGTGAGCATGGTTTGGATCTTGGGGATGTTGGAGTATATTTTACACAATCCATATCACTCATGTTTCAAATTTTATTGGTTGAATATGTATAAAGTAACATAAAATCATGCATGATCTTCTCATAACCTGCCTTCTCTTTTTATGAAACTTGTTCATGTTGTTTAATCTCCTATTATAGAATCATACCTAACATTACACGAAGATAATCCTAACCATATTATGGGATTATAATGTACAAATAACCTTTCATAAATTTCAAACTTTATGTTATACTATATTTAGAGGTGTAAAAATAAGACAAGGAGATTTCATGAGTGAGTTATATGTTAAAGAAGAATATTTTGACACCGTGAAAAGATGTACATGCAAGAGGGATATAATATGATTTTTAACAAGTGCCACATGACACAAAAAACTCTCTTTTACTTCTATGACTTTTAGACTAGCTTGAAGCACATTAGATTTGACATAAGATGACTTGGACAAGCATACGACAAATACAAAAATTACCTTAATTTCTTTGAATTTACCTTTATCTATGTTAAACACCTCATAAAGGATCAAGCTATAGAGACTGGTTAATCAATTGAGTGTCATGACTTCATAGTTTAACTACACCTTACATAATACCTTGAAACACCTTAAGACACCATTGCAAGGCACCACCATGGGACAAGCTATGAAATCAATACAAGACTCCCAAAAGGCTATCAACAAAGTTAAGAGCATTATGACCAAATTTGGAATGATACTAACCTATGGTGTCCAATTTTGGCTAACAATTACATTATAAAATATTTGTTTCAGGAATTAAAGTGATATTTTTTTCATTAAAAAGTATGGCATGTAAATCTTTTGTTGGGAAAATCTATGAAAATTAAACTTGTTCAAAATGCCTAGGCTAGTTAAAACATTAATCGACTCTATGATTTAACCATGTGGTTTTAAAACACAATAAATTTATTTAGTTGTTTCAAATATGCCTTATTTTAGTCATATTATATTATTATATAAATAATTTAGTTTATCTCTTAGAAGTATGTTTTCCTCATCACACCTAGTTTTTTTATGATACATTGAGGATGATGTTTTTATAAGATGGGAAAAATGTAATATTTGTATTCAACACACCCCATGCCATATTTTTCTTTGAAAAGTGGGGACCCCCTTTTTGTTTTAGAGAGTATGAATATTTTATATGGGTATATATGTGTTTCTAAGAGTTATGTGGTTGTTATTATCTGTAAAAATTTGATATTTTGAACGTTGAATCATGTTGAGGTATACTTATTTACATTTCAAAGGACTTGTTTGAACTAATATATCAATGGCAATATGGAAGAATTGTTTTACATGACAGGTATTTAGATTATAATATATTGGAAGGATTCTCATTAGGAGACTATTATTTCAGAGACTTTATTTTGGGAAATTTCTCTTCAAAATCTTTGCTTCATCAAATTTGTTTCAGAAAGTTTCTGGTTGGAAAGTTTGTTTCGGGAAGTTTCTCTTCAAAGACTTTGCTTTGACAATTTTTTTGAAAAGATTCTCTTCAGAAAATTTCACTTTGGATACTTTCTAATCAGAAGCTTCACTTCAAGAACTTTCTATTACCCAAACCACAATCTTTACAAAGAATATCGAGTCCTCAGCAACTATTGTTTCAGAGACTTTGGGATAAAATATTTCATGACCAATCTCTCTAAAGAACATTATAATTTTTGGGGTCTTTGGGCCCAAAGGTAAAGTTTGACTTCCCTTGACTGGACCACATAATGACGAATGGAAAAATCGGAAAGGTAACACCATGGCACCCCAAATGACAAGGCATACTACATGGCATGTACACTAGGATAAGGTGGTCGAATTTAAATTGAATGAAGGTGATGAGATCATACACATTGGTGATTAATAGCACACGAATTAGAAATGAATGCAGAAAATTAGTACCATCAAGCCCCCATCCAAGTTCACATCATTCAATTTTCAAAATCGCAAGTAAACTTTAGCCTTCAACAATCTCAAAAGCCCTAATTGTGACCAAAAAAAATTGTAGTTCACATAATTCGATTCATTTATACCATTTTTGAAAGCTTGAATCATACTAGATCCAACCATGGCATTGTCATCTAGGTCATACAAAGGACCGTCAGTACCCTCCAGGTTCTCTATCAAGGATTCTATTGAATATTTAGACACATTTTTTGATGAAACTATATTTGATGACTACTATCCCAATTACTCGACCTTATGGGAAGCTATGGAGAACATAGATTCCTTTGTATTGGAAGAATACATTTCAGCTAAACATAAATAGTTAGTAAAGGATCTACTTCCATTCAAACAATAGGCCCTACATTATGTAACAACTAAGCTAGAGGTTATGCCATGCATAGATTTATTGCAAGGCCTCTTATTCGAGGGTAAAATAGCAGATGGTAACTACCTCCACTACATCAACAATAACACAATCACACTTATATCTCAGGGGACACATTCAATAGGTATTTGAGTCAACCTATTCCAGATGTTACATTTTATTTACAAACTATAGTTACTTACAAGAAGGCCAACAATGTGGAATGAGTGCTAGCAAGGTGGATTCTCTCTGGAGAAACATTTACTCTAAAGGAACATGTTAAGAATTATGTCCCCATCACTTGATTCAAAATGGGGATTTGTGTGGGCATGGCACTATTTAATTAACTTTTCAACCACGCAAGAATCCACTTCCTACATCTAGAATGGATTCCCTTGCTAGACCTGTTGAGTACCTCAAAGCACACCTACGCATTGGGGGAAGTAATCAATGCTTACCTCCAAGAACAAATCCTACACAAAGATAGGAGGCCACACGAGGGAAAATTATATATGGTGTCCTATCTATTAGATGCAGTCATGAGGATGGTATACAAGCACAATGGATTCTTATGGGATCCCAACCCAGATGTAATTAAAAACCAAATTTGTGATTACTACTCTTTTGTGCACATATACTCATATGTTAGGAACATAGCCAAGATTGTTGAGGATATCTATCCTCAAGTATAGATGGCCAACCATGGTCACCCTTTGGCTAGAATTTCACCCAACATTGCCAGGACACTTGCCAAAAATGTGGGAGATTACTGGATCTATCCTGACTATATCATCATCATGGTTATTGGACATAAGGTGTATCCTCTTCAGATCCCTAAGTTTGTTCCATAAAAGGTAGATAAACTAGAGATTGCCTACCAGATATGGAATGGCATCATCGAATAATTGACAAAGAATAAGGATACCTTCCATGGTTCCTGCATCACCATTGGGAGGATGCAATACACCACATAGAGGCAATTTAGGGAATCTATAAATGTCAGGAAAGAATATGAATTGCCCACTCTCCCCATAGAGATTGGGATCCCCATGGGAAAGTACAACAAAAGATTCACACACTTAGCCTCTCATATAAACATAAGCCATACAATTTTTTGTTTTTGAATGATAAGGATAATGAAAAGGTGAAAGAAAGAATAATGACTATAGACTTGAGTGGGGACCTATTAAGGGTAATATAATTTGAACCATCTCTCACATTTGATGAGACAAAATTTAGGATCCCACCTCTAGAAGGATGGAGATATTCTAACTTTTTGAGTGGCAAGCCATCTCGACAACTAGAAGGAGAGGGACAAGATCCCCAAGGTCCACTCATATCTCAAGACCAACCACAGGAACAAGAAAATTTGTTAGGTGAGGCATAACTTATCGAAGGACATGAATGATAATAATAATAAGTTCCTACCTCTGCACGAGTAGAAGAGGAACAAATTCTTCCAATTCAAACATCAACTGTTGAACTGAGAAAGGTTAAACAAGAACTAGCAGAGGAATTGACTCAAGTTGAGCAAATCACATGAGGGGAAGATATTAGGATCATTCATTTTGATTCATCTGATGAAGAGGAAACAATGGCTTCAATATCCCCAACATCTAACATGATTCTCCCTCCTCTTCCCCAATAGATGATAGCTCCATAAATCAAGAAAGCAATAAGGTGCTATCAGAGGAAGCCAAAGGAAGATAAACCTCAGACAATGCCTACACAAGCACTCAAGGAGGCACAATATTCATTAAAATTAGATCCAATACAAGATGTGGAAGAGGAGGAATTATAGCAGACCAAGGTCTTAAACCTACAAGCACTAAAAGCCAAGGCACCTCTCACTGGTGAATCATCTGGTAAGGGTTCTCTTCTCACAACCCCCTTAGGCCTTTCTCATTTGATGTCATTACCAATTTTTTCTTCCATCCCTCCTCCTATTGTTTCCACTTTTGTTCTTGTGCAAACACTTTCTGTCGATCTCTTTTTATGCACCCATCCACTACTCTGCCTAATGCTACTTCACCTTCCTCAACCCCCACTACTGCAGTTTATTTCCCTTCGGTGTCCATCCTTGCAACCATAACTCTATCCATCGACTAATATATCACCCAAATTAATGCTTCCTCTACCCAATTGGGTTCACCTTTGCCTTATTCAACACCAATCTCCACAACCATAGTAGTGACAACCAGGAGGGCTCCAAGAAAACAACCAGTGTATGTTGTGCACTCAATGCCACAATTGGAAAACATAGACTGGTCTAATATAATTTGGCCCTTAATGACCAAGACTTCATATGAAACTGACTCTAGGCTTGAAAATAATGTGCAAGTAGAGACTGAACCATTATATCCTTCGAATCTCACTCTTCTAGATTGGGCCAAGGAGTAGGGGCTTTGGCCTCTAAAAGGCCCAATCTAAAGATCATTGAACTTCAAATGGTGAGCTCATTATTTGACAAGGCTACAACATCTATCTAGTGGCTCAGAAAGAGGAAGATTGAGGATAGCTCCAGTAGAATTTTGATCAAGGAAGAAAGGGAAGAGGTTTATTCCATTTCGAAGAGATAAAATAGAAAGAAAGGTCAGTCCCCATATGTTGAGGACCTCAAGTCCTATATGGAGACCCATACTGAGGTGATCTTGGGCATACATAAAGGAAAGAAGATGGATAGATAAGAGCTTGAAGAGGAGTTAGAAACTTTAATAGAGTAACAAAAGGTAATTCAATTCTCTCATGGTATTGAACATGATGTGCAAAATGTAACACTCAGGCTATAAGAGATTTTGGATTCAATTCATTCTTTGAGAGTCAATTTGGCTCCCTATGTAAATTCAATAACTAGATTGTTCAAGCTTATTAGGGAAGATGAGAATACGTTGAATTATTGGTACTGTACACCCCCAATAAGGCATTTAGCTATTTAGACCTCATGACCCCTTTAGAAGCATCAAATGCAATAAATTTAATTTTAATAAGAACATAGGAAGCTCAGGATTGGGTATCATCCTTTGAAGATCTAGTAAATAATTTGGATGAATAACAAAATCAAGCAGAGCAAATTTTGACTGAGTTTGAATTGACAACAGTCCAAGACAATAGAGGGAAACTGGTGACTCGAGCTAGTTTTGATCAAATGATTCAATAAGCCCTTGATGGCTTCAAATAGAGTCTACAAGGACTAAGTTTAGAGGACATTGAATCTAAATTAAGCATAGCCAGGAAAAAGGCAAAAAAGGTAGAAGCCTTCTAGGTTGGCTTTCAAGACACTAAGATAAAACACACTAGACTAATAGAACAAATAGGTAGGGTGACTAGGCCACATCTTCTAGACATGAACTTAATTCATGCACAAAATGCTAAGGCATACAAGTATTATCAAGAGTTGGATGCCAAGAAGGCAACACAAGCGCCACCTACCAGTTATACTCCACAGACTTCACCTATAGTGTCAGCAACAACAATTACATCAATGCCACCTCGCACTTCAGCTTTGATGGTAACTCCAACTCAATCAACGAGTGCATCACCGAGTATAGCTCCAATTACCATGTCATCAATCACATATACAACTAAAATTCCAATGACAATTTTGAGAAACATCAAACATTTGTTGATTTAGCTTGAAGCCTAATTTTGTACAATTTTGCATGCAAAAGTTATGAACTTTTGTGGATGGAAGGCCGTGAACTTCTTTAGCTCGATATCTATTTTCTTCTGTTATTGTGTTGTTTGTGTAGTCAAGGCTGTAACATTGGCCCTTTTGCATTCCTGTGGCTTGACCACCATGAGAACAAATTTCTTGGCACTAATCAGAGAGACAGATGTAGAAGGTGGTACTTCTGGTACCCTGTAGCGTCGTGTTCCAAGAGTGAGAGTGATCCTTTTAGTTTTTTATTCATATATACCATGCCGATCATACATGAATGGCTGACCAAAGAGTACATCACAAACATCTAGATTGATCACATCACATAAGACCTCATCTTGGAAAGGTTGTATTGCATATGAGAGAAGACACTAGTGGGTGACACGGAGGTTTCTCCCTGGACTCAACCATCCAATACTGTATGGTTTTGGGTGAGGCTTCATGGCCAGATTTAGGCTTTTCAAAACATTAGTAGAGATTAAATTCTTTTGACTTCCACTATCAAGAATGAAATGCAGAGGCTTACCTTTCACCCATAACTTAGAGTGAAACAAACTTTCCTTGTCATCTAGTATCTCGTCGTGTGTCTGTGATGAAACAACAATGGCTTCAGGATCAGCATCTATAATTTCTTCTTCAACCTCTTTGACTGCAGGGTCTATATAAGGTAGAGCAGTAGATGTTGAGGATTGTGACTCAAAAATCAGTGATTTGATAGCTTGACATTCTTCTTTGGAGTGAGTTCTAGATTTGTGATAATCACACCACTTCCTAGTCTTTCCTTCCTTTTACTTCCAATTTTGGCCTCGTGTTTGACCTTCTTTGTCACTTTTACATTTTGAAGACTGATTCTTTATATCATTCTTCCATGCTTCTGCTCAATCTTCACTGCGAACTTGTATGCCTCACCTATGGTTTCCAAATTGAAGAGTTTCATTTCTCCCCATATGTACCATTGTAGTCCACCACGATATTTGATAACCTTGTGTTTCTCACTTTCTTGGATGCCCAATCTCACAGATAGAGAATGAAAAATGTCAGTGTAATCTTGAACAGATTATTCCTTACCTTGGCGAAGTTGTTGCCACTGTATGTATAGATCATCATATGCTCCGATCGGATAGTATTGTTCTTTCACTGCTTCCACAAAATCATCCCAGGTAGGTTCCACCTCAAGGCCAATGACATCTGTACTGAACCTCTTTTTGTACACTTCCCACCAATTTTTCATGGGCAATGATGATTTCAAAAGAGCAAAAGTGATCTTTTCTTCATCGGTGAACTTATTTACAAAGAATTAGGAAGACAGTCGATCCAACCAATTTTCTATTGCATCAACATTGATTTTGCTTTCAAATGTAGGAATATCAAATTTTACCTAAACCTTGAAGGGTGTTGGGGCACTGAAAGAACGTTCCCTAGATGAGGAGCTATGAAGTGTAGCCGTGGAACCAGAATTTCTCATTGAAAGTGTTTGAAGAATTTGGGCAAATTGTTGCAACATATGCGCTTGTTGCCATTGGAGGGCTTCATTCACCATTTCCTTGAAAGGATCGGATGTCTCGGTGTCGTTCGCCATTTGAAGTCATTCGGAGCGAACAGGTGGAAAGTTTGGAAGCTCTGTTGTTTCCCACCCAAGTTCCTTGTAGCCTGACCTCGTTCTCGGGATCATACACTCTCAAGACAAATCGCTCTGATACCACTGATCCAAAACTCAAAAGTTCTAGTTGATAAATATTT
Source organism: Torreya grandis (assembly GCA_037957365.1). Taxonomy (NCBI): domain Eukaryota; kingdom Viridiplantae; phylum Streptophyta; class Pinopsida; order Cupressales; family Taxaceae; genus Torreya; species Torreya grandis. The sequence continues at coordinate 822,264 of JARHVA010001695.1, read as the reverse complement.
CAATAGCATAGAAATAACACAGTAACAATGAATTCTCTGAGAAGAGATGTTTTATTGATCAAATTTGTAGACCCAAACATATGCTTGTCTCTGAGAAGAGATGTCTAATTTCTATTTCGGGTTACATCTTCATTTATACATATTTTGAAAGCATGGGGAGGATGTGGAAGGTCACCAATCTCAAGGGAGATTAAGTGGTTCAACTTTCAAGATTTAAAACAATACAAAATTTGAAGAATTACTATTTAAATCAATTGGGGTGGAACTGTCACCCGAATTGTCGCCTAAATTGTTGCCCGGATCATTCACAGTATTATTTAAAATTCAAAACTTTCTCTTTTCATTATTTTCTCTGACCTATAGCTATGAAATCCACTTGTCTTGATTATGAGCATGGCCCTAGTCTCATATGTTCTCCGCCTGAAATTGGGGATACCTCTCTAATTCAATATGATTTGAAAGATTTTAAGAAAAGGGTTAGAAATCATTTGTCAAATCCTATGATGCAAAAAATAGTAGAAAGTGGCCTAGTTGAAGCTACGGCTTTTCCCATGGCTATACAATGCCCTGAATTGGTCCTTAAATGCATGAACAGAGATGAATCTCAAAATAGGTGCATCAAGACTACAGATGGTAATGTCCTATTACATATCAACAGAGAAACTATAATGTCTGTGATGGGAATCCCTCCTAAAGAACCATACTCTGACCTTAGTGTTACTTCTTCCTATGGTTATTTTTCAATGAAGAAAGCAATTTACAAGAACGTGATTGCTAGGAATTGGCTCTTGAAATTCCAAAAAGGAGGTTCAAGATTGCCTAGGCCATTAACAAGAAACCATATGATTTTGAAAGTACAAGATATCATGGTATTATTACACAGACTAAAAGGCAATGCTCATGCTTATCATTGGGAAGACTGGATGCACTTCTTCATACAGGTGATCCTTCAAGGAGAAAAATATTTGGATTGTGCAGAAATTGTAGCTGAATGTTTGCATCAGGGTTTAAGTAATTGTTTGGGATACAGAGAATTTTATGTCTCCATATCTACTCTATTGCCTGGCTTCCACGAGACAATGGGTAGGGTTACCACATGCACCTTTGGCCGAAGACAGTAAAATTTATGACTATTACCCACAGTTGTAAATGCGTAATTGTTATGAAGGTTACAGGAGAATTAATGATGTCTTTACTGGGAAAATGACTTTTGAACTGGCGGATAATATCAATAAAAGGTTATCTAAAGACGCTATGCAATTGATGAACATTTATGGTAGTTTCTTCATTCAATTTTCTAGGTTCACTTACATTAGAGTTGGGGGTTTTGATGGTGAACCCTTGAGGTTACCAAGGTATGTTCTTGATCAATTTGTGCTAAAAGAAGTTTGTAGGCAATTAACACATGTAGATAAAAAATTCTCAACGAAGAATAAATATGGCATATCTTTTCCTATTGAACTTGGACATTATTCATGCAAAACAATGTCTAATGCTTTGAATTTAGAATTGGACTTTATGAAATTCAATTTTTAGTCTTTCACAGCTAGATCTCAGTTTGACAGCAAAGGTTTCGTCAGGGATAATTTAGATTTTGGAGCAGGGTTTTCACATATTCCCCAATTGGAAGATTATTGGGAGGATTGCTCAGATGAATTTGAGGTCAGAAGAAGACTGTGGTCCAGGTTTTTCTTAGGGCAGATAGTTACCATTAAATTAAACAAGGATATTTATGGAATTGTTGACAATGATGAACATGTGATTGATCCACAATTCAACTAAATAAAAGAATCACCTATTCCAAAAATTGACTGAGAGAAAAATGAAGAAGATAGAATTGAAGTCAAGACTTTTCCAGTGACAAGGAGAACTGAAAAATAGCTGAGAGAGCGAAAACTGGGAGGAGCTCAAAATATAGTCTCCCAGCAATGTACAACAATAATTGAATTTCCTTTCCCAGTAATCTCAACTAACCAGCCTATTGATATTTGTGATGCAGGTACTTCCAAGTCAAAAACTGGAAGGGACCCTATCATCAAAGAATCTAAGAAGACCTTTATAACTACCCTGCCTCCTCGTGTCACCAAGTCAAGGACTCAAAGCAAGAAGAAGAATCAAATTTTTGAGATAGTGATTGTGGATTTGAATTCTGAAGAGGATTCAGAAGAAGTCAAAGGTGATAAAGACTCTGATTCACCAATGGCAGAAGAGGTCAGTACAGACCAACATACAATATTCTTTTTGATTCTATCGAATTGATGATTGTTTCAACTATACTTTCTGATCAATCGAATCCTGATAGAGAAGCCTCGGCTTCTGCACCTAATTGGCTGGAAAGTTCAATCAATCATAAAAGAAAAGTAGTTCCATTTTCTGTACCCTTGGAAGATATGGTGAGCAAGTGTTTAGAGAAGGCCCCTAAATCCAAAAAGCTAAAAACAACATCTAGGGTAGATGTTGACCCAAACACAGGGAATTGGAATGCAAAAATTGCCTGGCCAAAGACCAATGAAGAAGTTCAGGATCCTACTGTTCAAGATTTTACAGTTGAAAAGGTAAACCTTGGGACTGCATCACGTGCTGCTGATGTGCATCATCTAGAAGCGTCTACTAAAAGGATAGTTAGCAGAACTTGGAAAGATGAAAAGGATAAAAGAGAGTTAAAATAGAGTATGCGTTCAATGGCAGAATATATTGACGCCATTCACAATCCAGATCCTCAACTAATTTCTCAAATGCCTGTCTTTTGATCTGAAATCTACTGTCAATCAAAGGATGTTGGATTAGATATATAGGGGCAAAATGATTACCGGGGTATTTGATAGTTGGTTGGACAGCATCATCCTCAAAGGCATAGAATACATTCATAAATTGAAGAATGTATATGATCTAACGACAATCACTGTTGAAGATTTGAAGACTCAAAACGCTTTATGGATAAAAGAGGAAGGAAAATGGATGAGTGTAATGAATCAGATCGATGAAGTGCAAAAATATGGGATATCAAAGTTTTTGTTAGAAAAGAACTTGACAGGACTGGATGAAGATATATTGTATGCAAGTAAGAAAAATGTTGAATGGAGAAATTCAATATCCAAACAAGGACGTTTGGAAATCACAAGAATGATCAATGAAATAATTGAATTTATTCAGTCATTACAGCATGATCTACAGAGCATTGATATTAATTACATAAAAGACAATGGAAACCCAGAGAAGGATATCAATGTTGTGATTCAGTTCTTTGGAGAAAAGATTAAGTTCATTAAAGAAAGTGACGGCTTATCAACTGAAAAATTCTCTCATATTTCAAGGGTAGAGTCACTTCTTTGTCGTTGTATTGACATACTCCTGGAGCACACAGAAAAGATGAAAAAAAATCGAAGGGAGGAAAACCTCTGGAAGGCGAGGATAAAACACGTCAACATTCCTAATCTTTCTCAAATTCAAGAATTCGTTACAACATTTCAGGAGTGGAAAGCTCAACGTGTCTACCCAACTGAACAGAGCAAATCTGGAGATCCTAACCCGTCACTTCAACAATGACTTTACATACATAGTCTCTTTTATTTAGTTAATTCAGTTACTTTTCTGTTCAGAACTTGATCTTTATTGATTTTGTAAAAACTAGAATTCCGTATGGGTCAGAGTTACTTTAACTCTAGTTTAGTTTAAAAGATAGATGAGTTAAGGCAATGGTATATATTTTGAATGGGAGGTGAAAGGAAGGGGAGGTTAAAAATTTGAAAAATTGGACCACTGTTTTGAGAAATATATGTGATATTTGTCTGAAACATTTTTAATCTGTGAATGGAAAGGAGAATTAATAATTGAGTACTTAAATCTGTGAATTTGAGTATTTGAAAGTGGGTTTTCTATGTGAAATATTCATTCATACATTAATTATTTTTTTATTAGACAATCCATTATATGTGTTTTATCATTAATTGGTTCAGCATATATATGTTTATCTATTTAATCATTATTGAAAATAGAATGTGTATTATGTTACTTATCTCTATTATGAAATCTCACATTCATCAAATTGTGATGTATGAATGTTAGTCTGCCTTTAAAACACTTTCTGGTTAAAAGTGTATCTAAATATTTAAATTCATTGCAAATTTTAAAGGGAGTTGTACCTTAATTCAAAGGGGAACTAGTCTTGATAGTTTACCCATTTGTTGTTTAACTTTTTTGTTCTTGAGAGAAGGGTATGGAGTCAATATAAAATATTTTTATATAAGGACAAATCTGTTAGCCAACAATACTTAACTTCTACGTTTACTAGTCACAGATGATAATTTAAACATAGTCTTTTTATCATGAGTATTATGAAATAAGTTACCTAGCTAAAGTTGTAGTCTTGCAATCATCCTCTCATAATTCTGATCCAACATCTAATTCGTTGAATGAAGATTCAACAAACCTTTATTTTCATTTGATGTTAATGTAGATAGATGACTAGTCTCTTACAAAAAAATTAGTATTGTTCCTTATTGAACTAGAAATATGTGTAAGACTTTGTAAGCCTTTAAAATCAACTTCAAGAAATTGCCCCTTTCACTTAGTGCTTTTGTAGCTACATAATCAAAATCAGCATACACCTCTTTCAAAAAAATTACAATCCCTAAAAACAATCGTTGATTTAATAACAAGATTATAAAACTTATATATTTTTCTTTCATCACTATATCCTATGAATTTATGATCGATACTCTTATGATCATTTATATAACCCTTACCTTTACTTTGGTGATTTTCATGTGGCCTTTTCTTTCAACATAGATGGACTTTCCATCTCTTAATTGCACTTGATTTTTGAAAGAATCATTTAACTTGTTAAAATCATTTTTTTGACTTGTCATATTATTTAAGCAACAAGAATAAAGAGAAAACAAAAAAAATCATTATCTATTCCCACAACACATGTGAAACAATAATCTAAGTGTTTTTCAAACCCACTTTGTTCAACTTAAAAAATTTTTTCTTCTTTCTGGATTAGCTTGATTATTATTTGTTATTACCCTGCAATCTTTAATCATGTATCTTGATTTTTTGTAGTAATTACAAGTGTTTATTGCTCTTACCTATAAAGTTAGATTCAATGTTTCCCTTTAAATTTGAATTTTTAAAACTTCATTGATTCTTATTTTTATTTTTCTCTTTGGTATTTGAAACCCTTGCCTTGGTTTTAAACATTTGCTTTTAATCATGTTCTAAATCATCTACATATAGTCTCATCTTACCCTCATGTAACAAGAGACAACTTATTATTTCAACACTTTAGTGTTCGTATCATAAAGATCTCAACATATTTTTTAATATAACATTATTTTGGATAGTTTATCCATAAACCCTCATTCTGTGCACTACATCATTTACCTTTATGTAATGATCTCCTACTTCAAAATTTGACATTCTTAAATTTTCAAAATTCATTTTAAGGGTTTGGTATTTTGCTTCTCTTACCTTAAGAAAACTTTGATATAAAATCTCAAAGGTATTCCATGCATCATGAGTATTCTTGCATATTGCAATTCTTAAATAAACGTTTGGGTCTGTGACACTCTGAATATAGAAGAAAGCATATGCATCTCTTTTTTTTTCATTTTTTTTAATTCTTTTATGATCTTGTGTCAACATATTTGAATCTTGAGGCATTGTGTACCCATGGAAAACATTCTCTCAATCTTATTTTCATACAAAAAAAAATTCAACTGACCTCTCAAATATTCAAAGTCGTCACCTTCGAAAATTTAATATTCATGGAAGTAGAATTCACTGAAGCCATTATTTCTTCTAAAAATGACATAAAAAACTTCTAAAGCTTACTTGAACGTGGCTCTGATACCAAATGAAAGTTTTGAATAATTGGATGGAGTGCAAATCAACTTTGTTGACTCTAAAATTGAAACTATATATCAACAAAATTGTCTCAGAATTATTAGTTGTCAAACTAATTGTGTTAACTGTGTTCTAAGTAAAATTATTGACCAAAAAATGTATTGAATAGTTTCAAACTTGAAAATATATGTTTTTCAATTTAAATTGTTGTATACCTACAATGATATTAGAAATAAAATATAAAAAAACTTATCAATTCAAATTAATACACCACACTTCTATTGTGTACAACTTTATTAAATAAAGTTAATTCGAACTTATTAGAAAGAAACTTGCAATGCAAATAAAATTTAATACTAAAAATATTAAATATAAAACTCATAGACCACTAAATGAATTGAAGATAGACTAGGTGAATTAAAAATAAATTAAATGAACTAAAATTATAGACTAAATAAGCTAATTTTAATTTATTGTAAAGATTTGGACATCATGCAAATAGCCTCTTCAATGGTAAAGTCAAACATGTAATTAAAAAACATCATAGTCAACCCACAAGCCCCAACTAAGCTAAATATAGCAAATAAAACCAAAATGACTTTGTTATCATTGATATTAACTTATAAAAAAACCAAAATGACTTTGTTATCATTGATATTAACTTATAAAGTGTACCCCACCCCTTTGAAAATGAATAGATAATTATTTAAACTTAACCGAGTACATTTTTGATGAACTACAATTAACTCGCAGTTCCAACTATTTTTCTAAAAATCACTAGAAAGTGTTTAAAATAACCAAACGACTAAGTTATAACATAAATAAATTATTTAGCCTTCCTAGACACCTTAAAAACTCAAGAAAAATAAAATTTAAAAATAAAACTCAAGTGCCCATATTGACATCATACTCAACACTATTGCTACGTACTTCTTTACTTATTTTTTTCACTAGTGTCATTGATGTTTTACCTACAACATCATATTTGTTTGGTGCAATTCCTTATTCTATTCACTTGTGTTTTATTTCACATTTTGTCATCTATCTATTATTCAACTAACTCCATCATCATTGTGCCTTACCTCTATTGTTTGCATTTTTTTTTACAACTTTGGCAACGTTTTGACAAATTTTGCAACATTTATACTAGAATTGGCATACATTGTTTCGCTTATTTCCAATTGTTCTTTTCACTTATTCCATACATATTTCATTGTTCTTGAGTTGTTCCAACCTTTACACATGTTTAAATTCATATTATCTTTCGTGTATATGTCACATATACAACATTATTGTTTTGTTCTTGTTTTAATTGGTTTCAACATATTTATTGAATATTTCAATCTTTTTAATGCATATATTTCGCACAATCTATTCATTCCTAGCACCCACTTCCATCGTTTGCTTTGTAAATAGCCTAATTACTCCTTTTCCTCAACAATAATATCTCTAGTACAAAATCTCAGTATCTTTTATTTTGATCTAGAGATTATTCTAAGGATTATGGACGTTTCTTGAGCTAACTTGTAACACCATTGCATTGGATTTGCTAAATAAAAATATCAAGGTTGTGCTCTTACATGTTTTTCATCAATTTCAAAAATATAGATTGAATTTACTTGAACAAACCTAACATATGTTTACATGTTTCTTTTATTAATTAGTCTATATTTATTTTTCAAGCATATAGATTAGTTTCCAAAGAGGCTCACACTACTCTGAGCATGAGTTACTCTTGCCACATCTTTCGTTCTCATTTTTAGATTATCCTCTTCAATCAATTCTTCTAATAGGATTTTGCCAAGAAATGTGTCTTCTCCTTCTATTCTTCTTGTATTTCTTCTTGGTCATTTGATGATTCTCCCTAATCAAGATCAACTCCTCAGTGCTACGAGGATCCTCATGGCATGCAACTAGGGCTTGTGGCCTCTAATTAGAGTAGTGTTGACCGGAAGGTCTATTCGTGTGTCCTACAATCTACTACTCATCCTCACTTCCTAGTTCCATGGTTCCAAGTCTCAACACTAATTACAAGGCAATTGAGGAATTATGGGAACGAGTTTGCAAGCAAAGACAATTGCTTTGAATACATGCCCATCAGCAATCCCAACAAATTGGATTATGGGAACAAGTTTGCGAGCAAAGACAATTGCTTTGAATACATGCCCAACAACAATCCCAACAAACTAATCATCCTAATCAACAATTTCTTGAGGCCTATCTTTTTGTTGATTTTAGTTGTCTTATCCTAAACCTAAGAAGTCGAGAGTGTGAGGCCAGACGTGTATTTTCCTAGCATACAAATACATCTAAGTATTTGTTAGTATGGGGCAGGTATGGCAATTTAGAAGATTCTCATGAGTTTTTTCTTTAGCAAATGTCTATGCAAAAAAACTTTAAAGCGACAAGGTAGATGAAGGGCTACTCCAATAGCTAAGGTTTAATGCAAGAAGACTGTCAAGTTATGAAATTTATATGAAACATCAAGTGCATGGCAACTTCTTTGATCCTTAAGACAATGAATGGAACAAGACAACAGCCTATGCCCTAATTTATGTGAATTTCTCATTACCATATTCGAAAAGTGATGAACAAAAACCAACTAGCCATATCTAAACATATGGAATGATAATCTATCTTCATTCAACAATTTCAATCTACTCATTCTAGCTTTATAATTGGTTACACACCCAATGACATAGATGCTAAATTGTTATATTTTGAATTGACAAACCATTTTGTTTGTTGTTTTTCAAGTGTGGCATGCCCATTCTCCTGGGAATTGATTTAGATTCACACCAAAGGAAACAGAACAATGCTTTAAATGCCACATAACACATGTTTATTGGAAAAACCAATACATCTCCATCACAAGGCAAGCATGTAATGTGGATATTGTCATATTATGATGTTACCTTGCATTTGTGATGTTGGCATAATATTTTACAACTCCTACAAGTTAGGATAATGGCATTTGCAAGGGTGTAGCAAAGAGATCAAATGAATAACAAAAGATTGATAAGTGACCTCTGGAACTCCAGACACATACAATGTTATACTTTCTAAATAAGCCCACCAAGCGTGGGAAATAATTCTTTGCTAATATTGGATGAGTAACCACAGATTTTGTGGCCAAAACGTGGCTTCTAAAAGGCCTTGGGAAACCTCAGCCATGAAAGAATGTGTGAGATTAAAAATGACTATAAACCTTTACACGTGGTGATGTTTTATAGGATCCTAAGCTTTGAAGGTACCATAACAGCGTTGCAATTGTTGCTACTGTTTCCACAAAATCAAGAATATCTGTTGGATAAAACAATAAGAATAACATGGTAATTATACAATACAAAATCTTGATACAGAATTGCAATTGATGATTAAAACTTAGCATCGTTGTAAGCTATTATCATACAACAGAAGCTAAAACCTTGGGTACCAAAACATGCCCTTGATACCTTCTGGATCAGCTTCAAAACCTAAATTCCGATAGAAATCTACAACTGTAGAGAATAACATGCATACGTCAGAAGATGCTAGTCAATTTCCTATTTAAAATGTTAATAAAAAAAGACTTTTGATAAAAAGCAGAAACACGTCCTCCAGTTATTAAACAGAGCATATAGTGGCACAATTTAAGACGACAATCTGAAAGCTCGAACAAAAACACAAATTTGCCAAACTATTTTATTACCCAAATAGAAATAGGCTTTACTTCTACGATTTGAAAATATATATATATATGGGGAAGCATTCTAATCTTGCAGACTAATCACATATATAAAAGATGGAAGAGCATGAAAAATCGGCCTATGAGTTGCAGGCCATCCAGAATTTGTATTGATAAGTACTCATTCTAGCATGGATACAAGGAAAATAAGCTACAGAAAACAAAGTGAGAGGATGCTTATAGCTACTATGCTACCACAAATAAACTCGTTTATGAAGTTTCTTAAAGTCAACAGTTGTTACCAACAAGCAACCAAACAAATTCCCCTATAGCAACCAGAAAAAATCACAGTTTTACAAGAGGCCTAGTTAGGCACCTGTAATGTAACATATAGCAACTGACCATATTCTTGAGATAGTGGCAGTCACATTGTGTGCAGATAAAACTTAAGAAGCTTCAAAGGTGAAGCCTGTGGGAGACTCAAACATTGCTAAACTTTCCTTAAATGTGGTTGTTGAACCTTCCCTCTACCGTACTTGCCAGAAATTGCAATAGTTTTTTCTTTGGTTCCTATGTCAGCCTGATGCATCCTAGTGCATCCATGCATTTTTTAGATCACTTCATCCTTACATGGAATCATTTATACAAACTTATTTTCCATGCCAGCAGAAGAAATCAAAGGCATGCCCACATGAAAATAACAAATAAAAACTTATCTTCCACAAAAGTTTCACCCAAATAAGTAACGACATATGCAAAACAAAATGCACATTCCATCCAACATTTGATGCCTTTTGTTAGTGCTAACTGCAAAGTAAATGAGTTGCACGTAATCTACACATTCACGACCATACCTTGTGCATCTGCAAATAAGGTGATATTAGCAATCTCCCTTCTGAGCAAAGCACGTATCATTTGCTCAACCAAAGCCTTCCCTAGTCCTTGGCCCTGAGGGATATTAAAATCTTCTGATTGGTCAAAGCATTTACACACTGCAAATCTCCAGATAGCAAATTAACTTTCAGAAGAATCCATAACCTTTGCAGAATAGGTTTTACAGTTATAAAAATTATGACAAAATTCTCTCCAATCTGTCGTGTTATATAGACTTTAGGACTTACAAAGTTGAAGTTCATTTAGGCACTTGATAATGAGAAAAGAAGCTACAGTTTGAAAGCATAATAAGACAAACTCTTGAGAGTCTCTCAAGACAAAAAGAGTCACCTTTCACAAACTTAATAAGAAAAAAAGAGATGGGTTCTTGTGAACCACTATCCGTGAAAGATCGGTCATGAAGATTGACTCGGTATTAACACACATCTGATTCCCAAAAAATGGGATTGCATAATGGGGGACCATGGAAACACCAAATGCATAAAGATGGAGGGAGAAGCCTAAAAAGACAAGTCAATACTTATAAAAGCCTAATAAGGGCAAGGAATAGATACCTACATGGAACAACTTGAAATCCACATGAAGTTGAACTAAAGGGTATGGAAAAATATTTGTCTGGGCTCACAAAGAAGAATCAAAGGGACTCTTCTCAAGAATTGAAAGGCTATTTGAGAGGACTATAAAAGCTCTCAATTAGATCAAATCATAGCTTACATACTCCACGAGTGTGCAAGTATTCGCCATCTTTTTCACTGGCAAGTATTTTTCACTTATACTTGTGGGTCTTAGATTGAGGACTCCAAACATGGAAAAAATGTGGAAAAAACATTGAATCAGACGGTATATCTATAAAATAAACAATTAAGTATAAGTTTACTTTAAGCTATATTTTATATATATAATTTCAAAATGATTGAAAGTGGTTTCAGACCTCTAGGAGCTATAATGCAAATTCTAGGTTTTGGAGGATCCTATCATATTTCAGACTTGGTCATATTTCAGTTTTCAGTTTTAAAGGTTTCAAACTTAAGCCATATTTTAGGGTTTTAAGATTTCAAGGAGATGTCATAGAAGGTATGAAGGCTGCATGAAGGGATGTAGGTATGATAGAATAGTATGAGAGCATCTCTCGCAAAGTGCCATGAGGCGATCCCCCCATTCTTGGTGCACCCTTAAAGGCATGCACTCAAGGAGATTTGATGCACTAGCAAGCCCTTGCAAAAGAGAGAGTCATTAAATGATAAAGCCGAAAAATATTGGTGTATACATATGCCCCACCCGAAGCTCATCACATGTCACAATAGTGTAACATTGGATGATGCTTTGGGAAAGATGTATATCAACATAAAAACATAAAGGAAATGATGATACAATTTCATACTATATTTGTATTCAAATCTAATATAAAACACTTCACCAACGTTTTACAAACTCATTTGATACATTTTGTAATTGTAATTTGTATAAAATTTATGTTTTTTAAAAAATTTAAGTATTTTTTTAAGTTGCCAAGTATTTGCCAAGCCGAAATTTTTTTGGTCCGAGTATGCAAACTAGGGATCAAACAATTGCAATTTACAAAATAGACTTTGGTAGACAAATACTATATTGGTAATGCAAAGTCTATCTATAAAGAAATGACACTTTAATTCCATCCCTTTTTAGCAGTTTCTATTATAACTTCCATGGTTCAGTCAGGTATAAAGTGAAGCCTTCCCCATTTATTGCATGTGAAAGGTAGGTGGCCAGCCTCTGGACCATTTCATCGATATTACAACTTTACAAAGTAGAAAATATTATCCAAATAATTTGCTAACAGATCTGCCAGTGAAAAGGAATGTTTCAATATTGATTTATTTGGTTAAAAAGAAAGGGTAGGGCATATTCGTAGCAGCAACATTTTTGAAGTATGATCTTCCAAAGATTATTGACAGAGATATGAGCAAAGAAAAATGGAGAGAATATGTTCCGGAAACAGTTCAACGAATGCAATAAAAAAATCTAAAAGACAGTTTTTGCTGGGGAATGCTACATAGAATGCAAACAAAAATAAGTGATATCAAGGCCAGCATCGGACTTCATGTCTATAAAGTTTGGCTGAGGATAAGGCAAATAGATCACTGTCCACAAAAAAATTAAGAAAATCAACAAATTCGCTTACAAGTTGCTGCTGCCTCCTCTTGTCAGAATGCATTGCATCTTGCATATAAGCTCCTTGGAAAGGCACTCTCCTGCTTGATTAAAAATCTCATTGTACATAATCTGGTTCAGATTATCATCAGATATATTTGTTTGAGTACTCTAATAGGATTTTTGGAGAAGTCACCTGGAATCCACAACATATTCCAGCAACAGTGGTTTTATTGAGGCTAATTAGGTTTTTTTTTAATTGAAAAGTGTATCTCTATTAATAAATGATTTTTAACCCTGCTATTCGTACAAAAAAATGTGTGGAAGGGATCACACTCCAAAAGCATCCCACTAGTCCCTAGGACTGAGATAAAGTTATGCACTTTAAAAAAGAAGTCTTTCCAATAAAAAAAGGATAGTATTACCAAAGAAACACAAAAGCAATAAGCAAAGCTGGTGATTTGCCACCATCAGGGACCAACTCCCACCCATCATTTTTTCTTATATTGGGTCTTGCCGAGAAGGCAGGATAACAAGAGCTAGGCGAGAGGACTTCTCTTGCTGCTGAGTTCCCCGTCCAATAGGCTTTGGTAAAGCAAAATCACCAAGAGCACTATGAGTAGGCAAGGGACATTGCGTGCATGGAGGCACTTCGGCACCTACTGTGCGAGCGGTGTCTTCAACGCACACCATACCACGGCCCTGAAAGGTTGACCACCAACGAGATGAGTGCGGAAAGAACCAACTAGCCCAAGGACCCAATAAGATCTGAAGGTGCTCCAACTCTGGTCAAACTTTCTCTGCGTGCACTTGAATTTGTAACATCACATTGGATATGACGTTAACTTTGTTAGTAACGGAAAAACTATCATAAACATAAATATGCTTGAAAAATGCATTGTTCCTTTCTTTCCATAAGTGAAAAAGGATTTCAGAATGAATAGTATGCCAAATTTGGTTGTACTATGCAAGTATCATGGCCGAATCCCCTAACAAAACCATTTTTCAAGAAAATAACTCTGAATAAAATGGTTGAAAAATATTGTGCATCCATCTCCATGGAGACTGAGCATGCTTGCAGAACCAAAAAATATGCTGGAGAGATTCTAGGTGTTGATAAACTGGACATAAAGGGCATGCCACACCTAAATGATCTAGACGACTTCCAAAAGGCAAACCCTGGTGAATGATGCACCAAAGGAAGTGAGTCTTTTTGAGTTGAATAATAGAACTCCATATAGTTTCAAACCTACGTTTCCATACCTATTTAGAAGAATTGACTTTCCCACACACATTCAAAGTATCCACTTTAAAGGTGTTGTGGAGAACAAATGGATAACCAAGTTGGGGTTTGTATCAAAAAAAGGGGGTCTCCATAGGGCACTTCCACTCCATCCACCATTTGGTGGGTGCTTGAACACCAATTTTGTGAAGATGCTCATAAAGAATGGCATTTTACACCTCAAAAATTAAAGAATGATCACTATTCATAAAGTTGAAATTTGTCACAAAGAGTGGACAGGGGAACCGGTCACATGAATTTCTACAAAACAAATCTAAAATAAACTTTATGCCCTTTTTAAATAGTTGTAGTGTAATGTCCCCATTTCCAAACCATTCATGAGCGAGTATTGAAGACCTTTAGTCTACTTCCCCATATAGACTAAAGGATTCATTTTAAGGTTTTATTTTATTAATTAATTATAATTGTCCGAATAGCGATTTTAATCATTTGCTCATATAAAGCAATTATTAGTTGATTAATAAAATATTTTATAAAAGTGGTTTTTCCCACTAAGATATTTAATTGAAATAATTATTGAAATATTGCCTAAAAGTAGTTTTAATTACTATTTATTATTTAGGCAATTATTTAATATTATTTTTGGTAAAAAATGAATGTCGGCTTGTAGGTGATGAAAGGCAAAGAGGAGATATACTAAAAGTCGGGAGGGAGAGTTAAGAAAAAGTATTTGGCCTTCCCAAGGTGGTTTGCCCCCCTTTGAAGGGTATAAGTACATGGTGGAGTTCTCCTTTGAGGTATATGCTGAAAATTGATATTAATAATTCATGCTTAAAGAAAATATTGGGATGTATGCCCAATAAGTGTTTGCAAGTTTTTGAAACTGATTATTCGACAAAAAAATGTCTTTTAACGCCACCTTTGCAAAGGTGGAATTTGATTATTGCCCTAGAGTGGGGTGACTTGCTTGGTGACTTGTTTGTGTGGGTTTCAAGGCTAATTTGAGGTCAAATTGACCTAGTTTCATTGCTTAAATTTATTGATAATTATTGTTGAAGTGTGGCGTTGATTTTCTATGTGATTGGGCAAGTTTTGCAAGGTCTTTTTAAGTGGATAAATAAATAATAAATTCTGATTTATTTATTTATATTTTTGGGCAGATTTCATGAGTGTTTTGACTTTCATAAATTGTAGATTTATGGTTAATATTTATTGATAAATTTTTTCGAGTGTGGCGACTTGAATTGAAATGAGGATTTGTTGTTTGAAGGGGTTTAAAACCTTAGTTGAAGGGCAAAAAATATTTCTGATTTCTATATGCAGAGTTTGACCTAGGACGACTAGGTTGGAAGAGGGTTTTGATCACTTTGAAGGCCCAAAAAAGGCATTGAATTTGTGTGGCTATTTTTAGTAAATTATTCATAATTTTTGGCAAGAGTTTGACAAATATTCAACTGTTGTTTTATGTGTAAAATCAAATATTTTACAGCAAGGTTAAATATAATTTTCATCCTAATACAAAAGGTAAAAATAATGTATAAAATCTCTATTTTCAGTTCGTGGCTTATTTTGGATAATTTTGAAGTGTTATTTGCTCAAGGTAATTGCTGAAAATTACCTATATACTATTTGCACATTGGTGCATAGGGTTTGGAAGTATATTGCATGTTTTTTATGCATATCTTTGAGATAGAGTTTGCTGATTTTGCTAATTTCAGAATTTTGTGGATTTTAGGGGAAACTCCTTTTTGGTTGGCTTGTCCCATTTGGGGACATTACAGTGGTATCAGAACACCGATCTTGTCTACCTGTGAGTTTTGGTTTGTTGAATGCACGCAAGTAAAGAGATCTTATATTATCAGAAAAGGAAAAAGACTATGGAGGATAAAGAGCCTAAAGGGATCTCTTCAGAGCAGCTGAAGTTTTTGCAGGAGTTGATCAAATAGAGCCAGAGTGACCTTCAGCGTACCTTGAGTGTGCAAATGTTAGCTTTGTTGAAGACCACACAAGAAGGTAAGAGCCATCACCATTCAAAAGAGGATAGTTTGAATGGCAATGACAGGGTTTCTATTAACCCCTCTCATAAATTCTTCAAGGCCAATTTTTTGCAGAAGGAACAAGTTGTGGAGATGGAGGCACCAAGGGGTGATCCTCTTGATATTCGTCAACAAGAGTATGCAGCCCTAAGCTATGACAAACAAGCACTCTTGTCTTTTTGGGATTATTGTGAGAGGAAAGAAGGATCCAAGCCAAGGGTTCCTAATATGCACTCCCATAGAGATTTGCAACAAAGGTTGGGTAGGATTTCTCTTTCTATTTTTGATGGTACTGATAAACTTCCTGTGAGATCATGGTTACAGAAGTTGGGACATATTTATCACTTAATCCCATGTTTGAGGATGAGCCTCTAAAGTTGTCACCCTACATTTGGAGGGTATTGCTCATGAGTGGTGGTTTCGTGGCTTAATCACACAAGGCCTCGAATCCATTACTACTTTGGAGGAGTTTGGTAAGAGGATTGTGGAGAGATTTGACAGGAGGGATCCAGAGATACATTTTCGTGAGTTGGCACAACTCTAAGCAAAATCATGATGTTGAAAGGTATGTTGATTTTCAAAAGGTTTCAGTTATGGTACCGAATGTTGGTGAGAGGAGGTTGGTTGTTTTGTTTGTTGAGGGTTTGATTGAACCTTTGAGGGGTTTGGTTAAGGCTTTTAATCCTCTTTCTTTGCAAGATGTTATCACTAAGGCTTTGGATTTAAAATGTTCAGCATACATGGGCCAGGAATGGCCAAGAGGGCAGCCACCTATTCGCTACCCAAAGAGGCAAATACAGGGCTGCCAAAGTCTGATTTTAATGGGCAGCCAAGGTCACAAAGCGAGCAGCCTAGGGCACCACCCAATGAGCAATAAAAAAAGCCTTCATATGTGCCACCTCATAGATCACTGCTCTATAGCAACAATATGAAGGATGTTAGAGATGAGTTGTGAAGGAAAGGGTTGTGTTTCACTTCCAAGGATCCTTGGACCAAAGGCCACCGTTGCATGGGCAAAGGACATGTCCACTGCATTGAGGTAATTGATGATGATTCAGATTTTGATATTGTTGATACTAATGATGAGCAAAATAAGAATGTTGTTAATGAGCATGTGCATGAGGAGGACACACAAGATATGGGCAGCACTCTTGCTACTCTTTCGGGAGCACCAAAGTACTATCCTTTCCAGGTAAGAGGGACTTTAAAGGAGCACAAGGTAACCATCTTGATTGATAGTAGGGCTACTCACAATTTCATTGGCAAAAATTTGGTGGCTAAGCTTGATTTGATTGTGGAAGATTTCAAAGGTTTCAAGGTAACAATAGCAGATGGATTTTCTCTTCCTTGCACCAAAAGAATCACCAAGCTTACCATTGCATTAGGGGAGTATGAGGTATGTGATGATTTCTATGTAATTGACATTGGAGATATGGATCTTGTTATTGGGGTCCAATGGTTGCATTCATTGGAGGAATTTACCTTCAATTATCGAAGTTTCATGCTCAAATTCAAGGTGGGTGACAAAGAAGTAACACTTCAAGGTTTGATCAACGGGTCACCTCAAATTGCTTCTATGTTCAATAAGGGTTTACAAGAATATGCAAATATTTGTTCTCTGTCTTTTATAACAGCAGATTGGAAAGAGTTTAATTATCTTGGAATATACTAAAAATCAGTTTACTAACAACTTGCTTGAAGAGGTAATTGTTGATGATATATTCAGAATTTTGAATGGGCTTATACTCTACAGAGAAAAGGCCTATTTGATACCCGAATCTAAGGTAAAGCACATGATTTTGAGGACTGCCCATGACACTCATTTGGCTGGTCATCAAGGGTACTTTAAGACCTACAAACTTGTGAGGGAGAGGTTCTATTAGGACTTAAACAAGGAGGTTCTCATGTACATCCGAGAATGTTTTGTATGTCAAAAAAATAAAAGTGAGCATGAATTTCCAACAAGTCTCTTGCAGCCCCTTCCCATTCCTTACCAAGAATGGGAGAGCGTCTCTATGGATTTCATTAATGAGTTGTCTATGGTTCAAGGTAAAAATTATTTATATGTTGTGGTTGATAAACTTACAAAATTTTCTCATTTTTATCCATTTTCAACCAACTACAATGCTCCTATGGTTGTTGATGTATTTTTTAAATAAGTGTTCAAATTGCATGGGCTGCCCAAAAACATTGTTAGTGATAGGGACAACAAATTCATGAGTATATTTTGGCAAGAACTCTTTGAATTGATAGGTGCTGAGCTCACTCCTAGAACCAGTTATCATCCACAAACCGATGGGCAAATGAAAATTGTGAATAAATGGTTGGAAAGGTATTTGAGGAACTACGTTTTAGGGCAGCAATTGGCATGGATAAATGGTTACATATGGCCGAGCACTGTTATAACACAAACTTCCACATGTCTATAGGTATGATTCCTTTTAAGGCACTTTATGGTTATGATGTTTTTTCCTTCATTGATTTGGTGATGACAAATAGTAGAGTGCCTGGAGCAAAGGATTTGGTACTGCAAAGTTATGACATCAGGAAAGCACTAAATGAGAACCTACAACATGCCCAAAATCAACAGAAATTATATGCAGATCAGCATAGAGTTGAGAGGTCATTTGAGGTAAGAGATTGGATCTTTTTGAGCTTGCAACCCTATAAGCAATCTTCCCTCAAACAAAGTGGTTCAGAAAAGTTGAAACCACGTTTTTATGGGCCGTATAAGGTGAGGAACAAGGTGGGAAAAGTAGCATATGAGTTGGAGCTTCTAGAAAATGGTAAGATTCACAATGTGTTCCATATTTCTTGTCTCAAAAGGGTTCTTGGGCAACATACTACCATTTCTTTAGAGCTGCCCCCATTGGATGAAGAGCAAAATAATCTTGATTCTGGAATCTATCATTGAGGTTCGTGAGAAGAAGCTAAGGAACCGTAGCATCAAAGAATATTTGATTAGATGAAAAGACTTGCCACTTGAGGATGCCACTTGAAAAAAAGAGTCAATTTTGGAGCATCCATGTTTGCAATTGCTTGAGAGCAAGCAATTTTGGGAAGAGAGGACTGTAATGTCCCCATTTCCAAACCATTCATTAGCAGGGACTGAAGACCTTTAGTTTGCTTCTCCATAAACTAAAAGATTCATTTTGGAGTTTTATTTCATTAGTAAATTATAATTGTCCAAATAGTGATTTTAATCATTTGCTCATATAAAATAATTATTAGTTGATTAATAGAATATTTTATAAAAGTGGTTTTTACCACTAAGGTATTTAATTGAAATAATTATTGAATTATTGCTTAAAAGTAATTTTAATTACTATTTATTATTTAGACAATTATTTAATATTATTTTTGGTAAAAAAGAATGTTGGCTTGTAAGTGATCAAAGGCAAAGAAGAGATATGCTAAAAGTCAGCAAGGAGAGTTAAGAAAGAGTATTTGGCCTTCCCAAGGTGGTTCGCCCCCTTTGAAGGGTACAAGAACATGGTGAAGTTCTCCTTTGAGAGATATACTAAAAATTGATATTGATAATTCATGTTTGAAGAAAATATTGGGATGTATGCCCAATAAGTGTTTTCAAGTTTTTGGAGCTAATTATTCTACAAAACAATGTTTTTTGACGCCACCTTTGTAAAGGTGGAATTTTATTATTGCCTTGGACTGAGACGACTTGCTTGGTGACTTGTTTGTGTGGGATTCAAAGCTAATTTGAGGTCAAATTAACCTAATTTCATTGCTGGAATTTATTGATAATTATTGTTGAAGTGCGGCGTTGACTTTCTATGTGATTGGGCAAGGTCTGCAAGGTCTTTTCAAGTGGGTAAATAAATAATAAATTCTAATTTATTTATTTAGATTTTTTAGGAGATTTCATGAGGGCTTTGACTTCATAAATTGTGGATTTATGGCTAATATTTATTGAAGAATTTTCCCAAGTGTGGAGACTTGAATTGAAGTGAGGGTTTGTTGTTTGAAGGGGTTTAAAACCTTAGTTGAAGGGCAAATAATATTTCTAATTTTTATATGCAGAGTTTGACCTAGGGCGACTAGGTTGGAAGAGGGTTTTGATCACTTTGAAGGCCCAAAAAGGGCATTGGATTTGTGTGGCTATTTTTGGTAAATTATTCATGATTTTTAACAAGGGTTTGACAAACATTGAAATGGGATTTGAGCAGTTTCCATACTTTTTAAATGCTCTGAGCTACAAAGGAACCTGAGTAAGCAAAATAAAAAAGTAGGTTGAGCCCCTTCCAAGGTTATTTTCTCATAGAGTTGCCTTCAACGATGCAATTCCTAAGGTTAATTTTGTAGGCTTCATCTCCTTCTAAGGAACAAATGATCCATTTAACACATATGGCAGTACCTTGGATCTTGACATCCAAAAGGCTAAGCCTTCCCATTTCCATAGGTCTGTAACAAATATCCCATGCCACCCTATGAAAACCCTTGGAACCTTTAGAGTTGGCCCAAAGAAAGTCTTGTAAAATTATTTCAAGCTTAGCATGGGCCACCTTGGAGGGAACCCAACAAGAAGAATAATACACATGGGTTGTTATCAGAACTTCAAAACCACATGGAAATTATCCGCCAAAGAGAGGGGCTTGGTGACCTAATACGACATCTTCTCCACTCTTTGGCCCACATAATTCCAAAGATTGGAAGGAGAAGCTTGGAAAGCGAAAGGAATGCCCAGAAACTTGAATTGTTCTCCAAGCTAAACCCAATACCATTTATACTTTTGCAGCCAAACTGGGAAGGAAGAATTAGATTGCTTGTAACAATGCATTTTCTTCCATTGAACAAAAGACCCAAAAGCAATACAAAATATATCCAAGCATTCCATAAAATTGGTGATGGAATATTCTTCCTCAACTAGAGTGAGAAAGGAATCATCAGCGAAGTGACCATTGACCATTTGATTTTGAGATTGTGGGAGAGCACTACCTTTTACCAAACCTCTAGAATTGTAATCAACTAAGAGAAAATTGAATCCTTCATGAGCCAACACATATAGAGAGGGGGCAAGGGGGCAACCTTATCTAATGGATTTGAACAACCCAAATTGTTAAGATTGAGCTCCACTCATGGTGATGCAAGCACCAATGTCTTGACATGGCATTTCAACTGTTTGCAAAAATCTTGTCCAAAACCCTAGAGCCTACAACATGGCCAAGATAAAGAACCATTCAATTCTGTCATAGGCTTTCTCAAAATCAATTTTGATGAACAAAGCCTTTTGCTGAGAAGAGCAAGCCCATTCTATCCCTTCCCAAATTGCTATAATATTGTCTAAGATATATCTATTGCGGATAAAACTAGTTTGCTCAAGGTGGATAATGAGAGGCAGCAAATACCTAACCCTAAGAGCAAGTGCTTTGGTAATTATCTTATATGACACATTTAGAAGGGTGATTGACCCCAGTTGGCAATGAGTTCTAGGTCCCTAGGTTTGGGTATGAATTTCTTGTTACCTTGATTAATGTATTTTCCAAGGGAGTTGGTTTGAACAACGTCAAGATAAACTTTGTGCAAGTCTAAACCAACGGTACCCCACAAAAATTGGTGGAATTCACAAGGGAATTTATCAATACTAGGTGCTTTATCAACAGCCATATCTCTTAGTGGTCAAGATAAACTTTTGTAACTTTGGACCAATGGTATCCCACAAAACTTGGTAGAATTAACAGGGGAATCCATCAATACCAAGTGCTTAATCAATTGCATATTCTTAGCGGCCTCCTGGAGGTCCTCAATGGAGATAAGGTGGTCAAAAGCCACTTGTTGACCCTCACTGAGTTTGCAATGAACAACTTGCAAACACTACGAAAAGGCATCTTCACAGGCTGGTGTGGAAGGCTGAGTAGCAAAAGTGCCATGATAATTAGAGACAAAATGCATGAAGATGTATTTGCATATTTGATAGCCTTGCGATCAACCAATTGCCAAGAACAAAGAAGGGCAAAGAATTCCTTAAAGGCCCTATCTCCAAGTTTTAACTACATGCTCTAAGTTGAGCACCATGAGCTTGATAGTTCTCTTCAATTTTCAGTTTATATCTCCACTCGACAGTCTCTTTTTGTAGTTATTCATTAAATGGAGACATTTCAAGATCTTGTAAAACCCTAAGGAATTCACAGTGTGATGTCTCATTGGATTTTCGGTGAAATTCAGCTGCATAATTGCCATAAATACGAAGAAAAGCAATAGTTCAAGAAATGGCCACCTCCCATCACTTCATCCATCCAAAATATCCAAAAGGCCCAGGGGAAAGATTCCAAAAATGATGTGATTCAAAGTCCATTTATGTTGAAAATGGGCAACGTTAAGATAAAACTGAGTTTTGTCTCTCTTGACTTGAGGAAGGAGCCATTCTCAAAATTTAAAGGGTGATGGTCTGAAAAAAGTGCTCCCAGTATCACACTGACAAGGCGATCAATTTTTTTGGCAAAGATAAAGAGGTTCTACTCTACGAACAAATATCTATCCAACACTGACAAGGCGATCAAAAATTTTGGCAAAGGTAAATAGGTTCTACTCTATGAACAAATCTCTATCCAATCTTTTCAAAACCCATTTGCCACCTTGTCGTAGATTTGATCAAGTGAACCATGGGGAAGAGGCAAGAAGCCGCCAATGGTGGTTGGGGTTGGACAACCAAAGTTTATTGTGCATGTAAAACCATGCCTCTCTTTCGTAGGCGCACCACCTCATCAGAGGGAGCCCCTCTTTGTCTTTCGGAGAATTAATCATATTAAAATCATGACATAGTATCTAGTTGGAATCAAGAAGTATGTTTGTAATCCACCGCCTAAACACTGTGCTTTCCACAAAATCATTAGAGGCATAGATGTTCGCAATACCGAGGGAAACACCGTCAAAATAAAAAAGGGACCACACTAACCGATGTGTGGGGTCCAATCCCCAACTGACGATGTGTGGCAATAAATAAGGGGAAATAAATGTTACCACTCCCCCACGTCCACTTTCCCGACTAGACATCTCGAAAACAGCTCCCAGCCAAATAGATTTGGTGGTAGGTGGAATAAAACCCTAGAGATTTTAACTTCTTGCAAACACAACACTTTCATATTGTCAAAAAATAGACTAGTGTCCCTTACAATGAACTTTTGGGACGAGTCAGTAAGGCCTCGCACATTCCAAGGGCACACTATCGTTGGGAAACATCTAAGTGCATGTTGGACTCTCCATCCCCGTCAACCACCAGTAAAGCAAAAAAAATAATTACACATATATGATTGATGATTGACTTGCATGAAGTCACTGGGCTGAAAAGCATACCATGTTTATTGCACACATTCCCATCCTCGGGAGGTGAAGGAGGAGTGCAAGAGTGGCACATGACTGTTTTCCATTCAAAAATCACTAAACTATCGACAGACCCCGAGTCTTTCGCCTCTATGAGAGGTTGTGACAGTTGAGAGTCATAATTTGGTCTGGGAATTTGCTATGTAGTTTTTACAAAGGAAACAGTGTTATAATATCAAATATTATGATAGGTTGGCTTTTAGCATTTAATTAATGCAAAGAGCTTGAATGGGACCCTAGAATTATTGCAGACCATATCTGAACCTTATAAGGATTATATAGGTCGCCATTTCAAGTCTATAAGAAAAACTTCCAAGAACCTTATCACTCAATTCCAACCCTTACTGTCAGTTGTTTCTACTGATATAACTTTGAAAGTTTAGCTGAAATTCAAGGGAAATGTTCCTTATTAAGGTGAATTTGCAACAAACTACCTTGTTTCTTGAAGCCTTGATATTGAATTGTGCTATTTTTTGGCATGATAATTGTGATATATTTATCTTTCCAAGTTATGTGAATGGCCTGTATTTATGGTTTGTTTTATGATTGGCTTAGAGACGGATTTCAGATTAGATTGAAATCTAATTTTATGAATCACATGAGCAATTGAGGACCCATTCTAGTGCAGCACTCAGGCTATGCATTACAAAAAGCATAGGGTTGTTGGTAAAATGAATTGTGATATATGTGCTAAGGGGTTTAGGCTCATGCTGGTGACATGTTTGACCTTAACTGTAGTGCCATGCCTTGCATGTCAATGAAATGAACACTCCCTGTGCCCTAACTACATTCCCCTTGAACATGTTATGGATGCTATGCCAATATAAGACATACATAGGTCCTTGTGCATGCATGCATGGAATAATAAATGGATTCATGCATGGTTAAATGCATAGTTAATGCATGATTTATAAACGTGTGTCTGGTAAGGAGTTAGAAGGGTAATGACAAAATCTTGATGGGCATGAGAGATACCGTGCCTACTTTGAAACCAACCCCATTTCTACTATTTTGATTTGTACCGAGAGCTCAAAGGTAGTAAAGGGAATCATCATGAACCTAAAGAATCAAGACACTGTGTCAAACCACAAGTGAACCACTGTGATTTATTGGCTGTTGTCCATCGGAAGTGGGGCTAGCCATACAAATGGGGGCTCTTATTGAAGATTTGGAACGGTCATTTTTGTTTCCCTGATGGTGTTGTGGAGAGCAGCCTGACTGCATAGATTCAGTGTCGCATGCCCATGCTCTTTTATTAGTGTCGCATTTCCACTATAACAACCTTCTTTTATTGCAAAGGTATAAACTATAAAGTTATTATCTAAATAAATGGAAATAGCTAAAATTATAAGAACTGATAAATAGGTGAGAACTGCCATCTGATATAGCAAAATATGCCAATGTACATATAAAAAAGAAGAGAATATACAAAGAGATAGTGTTATAAATTTCTGGCTTATGATGTCATTCATGTTCTTCAGGTGCATGGGAAGCTGTCCTTTAAATTATGCATTTTTATCCAAAACTGCTCCTAGTTACTTTGCTTGCTCTTCTATAAATCAAGATAAATCGAACATTGCTTCTAGTGTAACCAGTTTCTTCTAGCTTAGAAAGTCATAGCTAATAAATTTTACCTGATAGCGAGGATCTACTAAAACATCCCAAATTGTAGCGTTGAATACATGATCTGAAGTGGCACGAGCCATGCCTATTAGTTCCCGCTGTTCCTCACCATCTGTTAGATAAGAACTTATTTAGGCACTAATCTTGTCTACATAATTAATTGAACCAACAAAAACAGAAAGTTCAACCAAGATTAAGAATTATACAGAAATTTTTGATAGCCATGTACACATAACAAGATGATAGATGATATGTAGAAAATGTATATATTAGAGGGAACAAAGATAAAAGCACCTGAATTCAGTGGCCGTGTAAGCAAATGCAATGAGGCCACCATGTAGCTGTTTCTCAATGCTGCTGCTACTTTTGTAGGGGGTCTCCTTGGCCAACCTACCTGCCCTAATCCCACCCAGAGCATTGACAACAACATCATAAGGTACACCATTTAGATGTATAAATTTTGATCACATGGCTAAAAATCAAAACTATTGAAGTCCAAAGTATGAAGCAAATATTATTATTATTATTATAAAAAGGACAAGGAAATGTCATTGGGTCTTATTAACCCAATGACATGAACATTGCAACCACATTCTGTGTAGCAGAAAACAAAATTACAAGATTTATGTGCAATTTAACATGCACTGCAGCCCCATGTGGAAGTAGGTACTTTTGGTATATATCAATTCTTTATAGTTTAAATCATAATTTAGTAACTCATACTCAGCAGCCCAAAATTTTGATATGTACTCAAGATTCAGACAATTACTCAGCAACATTATCGCTACTTAAAAAATATAAATTCATAAGATTAAACTTAAATAACATGTGAAACTCTCTTAAATGACATAACATATGAATGTATAGAACGCATAAGTATATTTTCTATTAATTTTTTACCAAAATAAGTACAGTGCTCAAGTTTAGACCAAGAAAGAGTACAAACAACATATTAACTAGCGATATAAAAAAAAACTAATATTAAATACATACTTATCATATTTATTACTAAGGATATAATTTTTATTTTTTTAATTAAATAAGTATTACTAATTTTTAAGAAAAATAAAAATATAGAAAAATAAAACTAAAGCTATACAAACTAACTACTAACATCTAATTAAATATGTATTATTAATTGTTTTAAAGTAAAAAATTAACTATACATACTTATTAGTCATTACTAATTAAATTTTTTTAAAAAAAAAAAAAAAGACTAAATTTGTATCATTATTTATATAAAAATAAATAAAATATAAAAAAAAACTAAACCTAAACCTAAAGCCAAAAGAATAAAAGTAAAACTATATCCGTCTCCGCACTCCACCAATAGCAATGGTCGACAGCTATCAGTCAACAGCAGGTTATCAGTGTCACTATCAGGGTATCAGCGATACAGGGTTTCAGCATCAACTCTGTTTTAGAATCCATGGCCACCCTAGGCAGTCAAATCGTGACCAAAATGATGCAGACTCCCTGTACATTGTGATTCTTCACGTTATCAGAAGGCAACAATAAAATCTCAGGCTGGAAGTTCAGAGCAGAAAATCAAGACATAAAATAGCAGAATGACGGTTTTTTTAAACCATAATCGCTGTATTCATTTACATGCCAGGTCGATCCCCATTAACCTCAGGTTTTGGCAAGTAATTGCAGTTAGTTACTTGCCAAAAACCCACAGTCAACCCGTACTGCGGTAAGTTAGGCAGTTTTCCATTTGCAAAATTTCTGCCAGGTACCCACAGAATCAAAAACGAAGGTTTAAACAAGATCAGAATTTGTTTATTTTATTGAAAAGCATTTTCTAAAAATAAAATACACTAGTATGCATCACTAATCTTATGAAAAAAGTGAGTGGAATGGGATCACACTCCAAAAGATAAAATCAATCAAGAGATAAGAAAGAAAGAAACTATATTAATGTCCACAGATGACCAAAAGTAGGTCAATGGGACTCGAGGATACAACCATTAATAATAGAAAGTTGAAGGAAAGAGAATCTAAGAAACTAAAGTGCAAAAGACAAAGTAAAGCATTGTGCCACTAACAAAGGTAGTAATGGAACCAATACAAATAGAGCAATTGGGGGAAAACAAGAGCTTCCAAAAGCATGTGTCGATGGAGACTAGAAGACCTCATTGGAAATCTATGTCTGCGCTTGAACTAGAGGGGTTGTCTGGCTCATCATCAATCACTATGAGAAGCTCTGATGGTATTCATTTGGGAGTACCCATTGTTGGAGGGCCCAGGTTGGGAGATCCTCAGGGGAAGCAAAGCACTTCCACTAGAATCTCCCCTAGGATCCAAGGCCGAGGTACTACCCATTGTAATAAAAGAAACTAGTAATATGAGTATGTCCCTATGGTCTAGGGGTCAGTCAGTAAGTAGCAGGTCCATGTCGTCGAGAAGGGGCAAAACCATGCCAACAGGAAGATGTAGAGCCACGGTGCCAAGGGAGACCTAGATTAGGGATTTGAGTACTCTGAGTAGTAATGATATGCTAAGAGAATTGTGCCTAATTGATCTACCAGCTCTGATGTGTGATGCACCAATGTCCAAAAGGCACTTCAAAAGGCGCTTAGTGTTGTCAATTGTCTAGATGGACTAGAAGAAAGAGGTGATCAACATGAGGGCTCTAGAGACCTGGGCTCCTGTAGCAATCTACGCTGAAGGGTGACGACCTAGCGAAGATAAAGAGCCAGGGACCGTTGGTTTGGATATCTAAAGAAAGTAGATAGAGAATTGGTTGAGTCCTTGTAAAGGCAACGATATCGTCCTCGGATCTCATTGTAAATGGGGCATCAAGTGTTCCTCAATCTCCACCTCCTAGAGGGAGCAAAGATCGCAGATACGACTTGGACAGAGAATGTGGTGGTCTGTTTCAACTCGTAGCTAGTGAGAGCACACCCTCATCTGGCCAAGGGGAAACCTTAAGCCATGAGACCAATGGCGTTGGATATAGTGAGAGAAAAAAACTAATACCATCCATTACTTATAAGAAATGTGCAACATAAAAAACAAGCTCAGGGTTGAGCGGCTCAAGGGGGACGATCCAGGTGGTCTGCATATATTGTTTGTAGAGGTCCTCTCTAGCAGCTCTAGTGATGACATCCTTTGTCGCAAGGAGACCGGGGAGGGGTGTCCAAAGAATACATGAGGGGGGGTAGGCAATCCATAGAGATGCCAATAGAAAGAATGTAATATCCCTTTCCAAGCATAAGACAAGGGCACAACCATTAAGGAGGGTGCAGCAATTAGAATCGCCCTTCTTGAGGGGAGCACCACATTTAATAGCAGTCCTTAAACAACATTAATTATTTATTAATTGATTAATTAGTAGTTAGCATTCATTTTACGAAAGGTCACAATCCTTGTCAAAGACATGACGTTTGGTGGAACACTATGAAGGTATTTGTTGTCAACCTGGAGTTGCGCCCTGATTCAAAGACGTGCGTGAAACGGCCAGTCCTCTATCCGACTGAAACAATGGGATCTTCTCACGAGGGTGGGTGCTTCAACGGTGAGAAGAACCTCCAGATAAGGCTGGTTTCTGTATGATGTATCGATGAAGATCCCTACTCTACGTTGCGGACTACCATGGAAAAGGGAGAAGGAAACTTAAAGGGGAAATCCTACCTAAAAGTGGTGATACACCAGAAGTTCGATCCACTCAACTTAGAACCTTGAACACTGAACGAACAAGGGAGAAGGAAGACCTTAGACTTCAATTAATCACTTATGCATAAGTATTTCATGCAGAGGTTCGATTCAATAACTAAAACCTGAGGGAAAACGATGGAGAGAGGTCTGATAAAAGACACTTTGCGGTCACCTAACATCCACTTACAGTTTCAGCAAAAGACAATAAAGAACACTTTAACATGACCTGCACAAGGATAATATAGCAACTAGGTATGAAACAAAATTTGGGAAGGGAGAGAAATCTACCACTTATGCAAATTGTTGAAGAAATATACACTATGCCAACGCTTGAAATCTGAAAGTACAGTCCTTATTGATCGAAGAGGTTACACAACTCACCAATGGCAGAGTCTGGTCTAACCAAGAGAGATTGGATGATTTTAATCAAGGCTGAAAGCCATTATATAGAAAATTACAAAAGGCCAAAGATTGGCGTAGAAAACTTGAAGAGAAGATTCACTTTGGTTAACTCAAGGCTTTACTTGGCCTTTCAATAAGATATATTTTTCCTTTTATCCTTGCATGAAGCTTCTTCGCTTGATGAAGCGCACTTATCTTTGTTATGAACTGCCCACCTCTTTTTTGCATGGAAATCTACGCAAATATTAAATTTAGAACTCCATGTGAGTTGCTTGATTGCCGAGTTGTAGCGTTTGAAAACTGAGTTAACAGTTATTTACGCTGAGTTGGACGAAGAGATCATTCTCCTTCGCATGGAAAGCTTCTAGTGAAACAGCGTTTTAATCAATTAGTTAACTCTAAATCTAGAATAGTCAACTCGTCGTTCGAACTCGGAACTCCTGCTGAAGCTGGATTAGATCTTCGGATGTATGCGCTGAATCGAGACGAACAGGTCTTTAATAATCAGTCAACTAAAGCTTTGACCATTTATTTGAAAATAGCTCTTATGTTCGAAAATAGCTCTTGCTTGCATGTAATCTGTTCTAATTCTGATCGTGTCTATTTCTGGCAGGATTCCGTATTCAACTCCTTCATCGGATTCTCTGTCTTCTATTCTCTTTTGCATAGTCGGCCTCCATTTATTTCGGATTTCTTGTCTCTTTAGTCTCAACGGTTACTTCTCGCGGTCAAAAATTGACAGCTTGAGGGACGTCACCAAAAGTTGTCGTATTTCCTTCGGCTATATTTCTTCGGGTTTTTCCCGTGGTCTTTTTGTCTATGTGGTCTTCCGAATTTCTTTGGACTTTTTGTCCAAAGGAATTCCTTCGGACAAAAAGTCCGAAAGAATTCATTTCCTTTGTTTTGCCCTTGTCTTTTGTCTTAGTCTTGTTTTTCTTCGGATTTATGTCTGCTCCAAGCCTTTCCGAATTTCTTCGGACTTTTTGTCCAAAGGAATTCGGAGAAATTACAAAGCCGGAAGAAAGAATGCCAACGGTAAAAATCCAAGGAGCTTCGAAGAAATTGATTCGAAAAAAAAGCAAAGAACAACCTTCAGGCTTTTTGTCCGAAGGAATTCAAAGCCGGAAGAAAGAATGCCAATGGTAAAAATCCAAGGAGCTTCGGCGAAATTGATTCGAAAAAATAGCAAAGAACAACCTTCGGGCATTTTGTCTGAATTCCTTCAGACAAAATGCCCGAAGGTTGTTCTTTGCTATTTTTTCGAATCAATTTCGCCGAAGCTCCTTGGATTTTTACCGTTGGCATTCTTTCTTCCGGCTTTGTAATTTCTCCGAATTCCTTCAAACAAAAAGTCCGAAGGTCTCTTTTGTGCCTTGGCTTCACTTAATTTTCTGTCTTAAGCCATTTCCGAATTCCTTCAAACTTTTTGTCTGAAGGATTCTTTACCTTGCCTTTCCCTCCGAAATGTGCCCTTCGGGATTTTAAATGTGCCCTTCTGCCGACCAAGTGCCCTCCGCAAGGAAAAATTGATCTCCTTTTGTGCCCTTTGGAAAAATTGGAGGGCACCCGGGGTTTTTGCAAAGGTCCTTAATTTAGCCTTGTGCCTTTCCGGAGGGTAGGTGCCCTTCGGGAATATTGAAAGTGACCCTTCCGAAGGGTACCCTGCCCTTCGGAAAAATTGAAATGGACTTTTCCTTGCCTTTTGCAACTTTTTCGAATTTCTTCGGACTTTGTCATCGGCTCTTCCTATCTTTTCTGCCCCCTACGTGCTTTCCTGCCCTCCGCAAGGGCTATTTGGCCTCTGGAATTGCCTTTCGGAAAAATTGGAAAGGCCCTTTTGATTTCTTCTAAGTGTCAGGAGAGTCCATAGAAATCCTACAGAGTCCGTAGAAATGACCTGCAGAGTCCGTAGAAATCCTCTGCAGAGTCCGTAGAAATGGCCTATTTTGGTCAAGGAAAACCATGTATTCTTCCTTCCTTGGCTAGAGACGAGAACTTTCCAAGTGGCAAGAGAAAATCAGATTTGTGGAAGATTTGTCAACAGTATTTATATTCAGCATTTGGTGAGAAGGAAAGGCATCCAATAATATTCATGTATTAAACATTTAATCATGTACAAGTTTATGCTTTACAATTACAATTGAGGACAAAACCCCTGAAATGTAAAAATTGGATGCAAGGACGAAAACCCTTGTCATCACAACTCAAGGACATAAACCCTTGAGACTTGTATTGTGATATTCGAAATCTGAAAATTCTGCAATAAAATTCATTTAAAATAAATTATTTTGAAGTCCAAATTCTATATTTATTTTAAAGAACGGAATTTCAAGGAAATCAAATTTCCATATAATATTCCGGTTCAGAATATTACAAAGGAGCAACCTAGTCTCAAAATACCAACAATGTCGGTGTCTGGAGGGGAGCAGTGAAGCAATCCTCTCTGAGGAGCAAAGTGCTAAGTATGGATATCTCTCACGACCCGAGGCTAAGTCCCCCATGGACTTGAATCTGTGGATGTAGAAAGTAAGCTTGAAGATAGTCTCAAATCATAGCGGTTGGGCAGCATATTCAGCTTGGATGATGTGCTGAAGAGCTGTCCGCTTGCAACGGATCATGAGCTGTAACATTGGATTCTAGACCCTCTCAATACAGGTCTAATCAATGTCCCCCAAGCTAGGTCCCCACACCTTTGAACCATATAAAACTGTAGCTTTGATGATTGCATCAAAAAGGTGTAACTTGGAAGGAATGTCTTGGAAGTGGATCTAAAAACATTGACGTTCTAATACAAAAAGTGAGGCATACCCATTGCAAAGGTGAGGATGAGAAGCAAACTTCATGCTAAAGCATGGACCAGAGAATTGGACCCCCAAATAAGTGTAGGCTGATGTGATTGCTAGAAGTTCCCCTTTGTAGAAAAATTGGAATCTGAAGAGAGAGCGCTAGGAGGTATTGAAGATCATAACCTTAGTTTTACTAAGGTTGACCACAAGCTATTGGAGTTCGCAAAAAATAGAAAGGGCGTCAAGTTGCCATTGTAAGCCCTCAGCAAAGTCTGAGAGGAGGACAACATTGTCAGGAAAATGAAGGATAGCTATAAGCACCTCCTGCAAAAAATGGACATCATCTATATGAGTATGTTGCCGAAGGAACTTCTCTAACTCATCAATGTAGATGTTGAAAAGTGTCGATGAAAGAGGGCATCCTTGCTTGACCCCAGTGGTACTCTTCACAAAGTCAAAATAACCATGTGAAGTACGAAACTGCCCAAGAATTGTCTCATAAAGCCTTCAAGCGACAGTAATCAAAGAATCTGGAATACCAATATCTCTCAACTTCTTGAAAAGTGAGTGTCTCGAAATCGAGTCAAAGGTTTTCTTGAAGTCAACAAAACAACAAAAGACTTTGGAAGACCTATGACGAGCTTCTTCAATAATAGCCCAAAGTGTGAAAATGTAGTCGATACTCTGATAGTCCTTTCTGAAGCCATCTTATCCCCAAGCTCTGAGATTATTCCTTTCTAGATACTCTAACAACTGCATGTCTAACATTGTGGCATAAAGTTTGGAAAATGTATGCCCTACCATAATGGTCCTGTAGTTGCCAGGGATAGAGAGATCTTTGGACTTATGAATAGGGTGAATAATATAATGGGACCATGACTGAGGGAAACCTGAATACACCACCTTATTAATGTGCGTGGCAAGGGGGAAGGCAAGGGAATCCATGCTATATTTGATGAACTCAGCTTTGAGACATTCACAATCAGTAGCTTTGCTAGTGCATAATCTCAAAATAGTTCTCTTAACGGAAAAGGTGGAGAAAACAGAGGAGGATGGTGGTGGTGTGGGGCAATGGCCGCATGATGGACAAGAACACCATCTAGAGGGAACTAGCATATGAGACCCACGTTTCAGGGTGATGTCAAAAGCTATAGCTTTTCTCGGGAGTAGAATATGCCAAAAAGTCTTAGGTGAGTGGTGGAGATCAGCAAGGAGTGTAAGCCATCTAGACACAAGAAACTCCCAATTCTTACATTAGAGAAGACAACGGTACTCCCTACAGAGGGTGGGTATGGAGGGAGGGTCATGGGTGAGAGAAAATCGAAGTCTCCAATGAAGGGATTTGCACGCATCATCATACCACTGGTTCATGGGTCAGGTTCCGTCATGGGTAGGGGATCTGGAG
The DNA here is from genome assembly GCA_037957365.1 of Torreya grandis. NCBI lineage: Eukaryota > Viridiplantae > Streptophyta > Pinopsida > Cupressales > Taxaceae > Torreya > Torreya grandis. The sequence goes on along the minus strand of JARHVA010001695.1, from coordinate 789,236 downwards.
CAATGAATATTGTGGGAATAAGAGTCGAGGGAAAAATCCCAGAGGGCTTAATGTAAGAACTAATACATGGTATCACTAGTAGGAAGAGGGAAGGAGTAAAACCCAAACATAAGAAGGGAGAGGCCGGCAACATAGTCAATGGTGCAATCATCATCAAAGTGGATAGTGGTATGTCTAACACTGGGGGGTGTGGAGGGAGGGGAAGGGTGCAAGTGAGGGGGGTAAGAGCTAGTGTGGAGGGTAAACATCAAGATGACATGGTCAGCAAGGGGAAGTTGGGGATAAACAAGAAAGCCACAAATGTGGGGGATGAGGGATCTGTTAGGAAGAACATAGTCCACGACAGTCACACCACTGCCATGGGGAAAACAAGTGAATCTACCAGAATCGGGGAAGTGAGGAAATATGTTGAGAATGTGAAAGCTCTAAGATTCACCCAACCAAGGAAGGTGTCTCCCATAGGCTGTAATCATAGAATTATTGTTAGCAGAATCTCTCTATAGACAACTCCTCAAGATCCAATTCATGAAGACATAACTGATCCTGAGCAAGGTCATGAATAGGCGTCTGGAGGTTCCTTGTACAGGGATTAAAATCGCCCAAAAGAATGATATCACCAATAGAAGAGTATTGAGAGATATCTAGACAGAGGTCAAGGTACGGGTCTCCGTCAATGTGAAGGGTGAATGGAGAAGTGTCAGGGGGGAAGTAATATTTAGCTATGAAGACATTTTGAAAAGCAAGTGGACCCCTCTAACTCTGTATCCACAAGTACCTTAAGTGGACATCAGAAACCACAAGTGAAACTCTAGCCTTGAGGCTATCCCAAATGAGGCAAGCCACACCACCTAAGCTACGAACACCACTTGAGCCACGGGTCTCACAACGAGAAGCTGAAATCCATGAGTCACTCGTGACTAGAGGGAGGGCCCATTTAGGGCTTTCATGGGTCTCAGTGAGGAAGATGAGATCCCAAGAAACAATAACATCCTAGAATGTACCTGGAGAAGGCTATAAAGCACCATTGCAGTTCCAAGAAGCAATGGAGATGCCATCACCACCCACCGAGGTCAGAGGTTGTTGTCATGCTGACAGTCTAGGGCGTAACCATCCGGGAGGTGAGCAATCATGAATGACAGCCCTACAATCTTTGATAACAACCCACTTGTTCTCCTTCCTGACAGCTACAACCTGAATACGAGCTTTTTGAAGCTCCTCCACTTGGAGCCATGTGAGGTTTGCATCAACATAGATTATCTATGGGAGAGAAAAGAGTTTCTTTTTCACTTTCAAAGCTTGTGAATGCTCTTCTATGGTTCAGAATTGGATAAAAAGAGTTGTCCAACAAAGTCCAAGCTTGGTTAAGGGAGATGTCTTTCAAGTCCAAATATTCACGTAAGAACGTGCAACATACCTGTAAGGGATCAGCTGGTTTAGGGAGACCACGAACACGAAGGTTGAGTGTCTTGTTTTGGCATGTTTTTTCTTCTTCAAACTTTGTTTGGACAACGATTTCCACAACTAGGGGTGTTTTCTTCCCCTTAACCACTTGTACCCACGAATTATGTTCCTCAGCCTATTTTTGAATAGATTGTTGTTGCGCTATGGTTTTTTATTTTTTGAGGTGTTCATGTTGAATGATTATCTTTGATTGCTTGTTTTGAATTTCTGAAACCATTTCATTAAGTTGTTGAAGGCATGAGGAATCGAGGGTGGCTTGAGTTTGTCTGAGCTTAGTTATTCTTGCTTGCAAATCAGCAATAATACCATATTTCTCCTGTAATTGTGTCTGGAATAGCGACAAAAGGTCTCGAAGTTTAGAACTTAGAGTGTCAATCCAATATATTTGACTACTAATGCTAGCATATTTAAATTTTGGGGTCAACACCTTGTGATAGCAAGGAGTTTTAAACTCTTGTATTAGAGGAGCTCCATTATGTCTATTGAAAAAATCTGTAGGTAATCATTCACTGCCCTAGTGTTGATATGAACTGTGAATCACTACCCTAGCACTCGTTCTAAAAGCAATCTTCAATGCCATAGTACAAGTCCTGAAGACCACGATGTGTTCTGATTCGTTTTTGTTTTGCTATGTGTTCTAGCTATTGGCAGTCATGTTAAGCATAAGCTTATACTGAGAGGGGGGGTGAATCAGTATAAGATAATCTTTTAATATTTTAAATTTAATCAATCAAAACCACCATAAACTTTCAAGATCTAGCAATTAATAACACAAGAGAACACAGGATTTACGTGGAAACCCTTTCGGGAGAAAACCACGACAAAATATTGCTTATATATATATATATATAACTTTTTTACAATGTTTGTAGGCACCAACCTACTGGAGACACCTATCCCTAAACCAAGCACCAACTCGGTCAATTTGTGAGCACCCACTCACTGGAGACACCGATCCCCTTCGCCAAGCACCAACCCAGCCAATTCGTGAGCACTGACCCACAGGAGCACCACCCCCCAACCAAATCAATTCCACCATCTGTTATTGCTTCTTCAAACGAATGATGGCTTTGTTTATCTTACACTTTCTCTCTCATTGATTTTCTTATATACTTTATGCTCTCCTCTCTTTCACAATTCTCAAATGATATTCTTCATTAAAATAAATCTACCCTTCTTTTCTTAAGAGATATTCTATTTCATTTTCTTCTCCTCTTCTTCGCTCAAATGATATGCATAAACAAACTTCTACACTTCCTCTCTTCCTTCTCTCTCAAACTTATATGACCTTCAATCAAATCGAATGCTTGTTATACTTCCACATCTCTTCTCCCTTATATAGCCTTTAAAAACTTCTCACAAAGGAGGTGTCCCATCCAAGAGGCACCTCTTCGCCAAAAGATGTGACCATTGACATTTCCGTCGACATTTCCATTCACTTCCAGCAACAATTCCATTTGACACTTTCGTTCACTTTCGGCAACAATTCCGTTTGGCATTTCCGTTCATATCCATTACAATTCCTTTGACATCAATGACAATTATTCCAACAAGTCATGCCCTAATGGTGCTTTTTGCAACAAGCTTACTGTAACAATCTCATGGCTTATTGCCTCCAATCCTTTCAAGTGCATTTTGGCTTGCCCTATTTGTATCCCATACCTGATCGAATCCTTTCCTTAAGCAATGGAAATCCACAAGAATCTTATGAATAGGCCCACAAAAACCCCACAAACATATCTCATGAACACGTCTCACGAACAGAGTAAAATGGAGAATGAAGAGTTGTTTTGATGCAAAAAAGACTTATCTTAAGGCAATATGTTGAAACCCTGGAAAAGTGTCTTGATTCTATGTAATATCCCATATTGGAATATTATATGTTAATTTGGATTCCTCGGAATTCCATTTACAATAAATATAGATTTTATTCTTGAAATAATAATTTATATAATAAAATGAAATTTAATTCGTAATTTTTTAAATAATAGAGAATTAATCCTTAAGGAGTTACATCCTTGGGTTATCGTGATGACAAGGGTTTTCGTCCTTGAAATCGGTTAACACAATTAAGGGGTTTCGTCCTGAAAAGCGATGTAAAGCTTATGCTTGTACATGATTATAAAATGGAATACATGATTGAATCCTTTCCTTCCATCCAATTGTTGATTATTAATACCCTCCAAATGTCTTTTCCCAAGGGGTATGTCTTCCCAAAGGGTGGCGACCTTCCTTAATGAATGTTGTTCATTAATTAATTAAGAATTAATTAATATTACATTAATTAATGTTTGTTACATTGGCACTCCATTTAAATGATTAAAGACTTTAATTAATAATTGTTGGTTGGGCGCTTCTCTATATGGCGATTTCATGTCTTTAATGGCTAGCTGCAAGTTCTTAAAACCTACGATTCGTTGGGTGCTATGTTGAGGATATTACATTTTACAGCCCAATGCGTAGACCAAATGCGAAGAAAAGACAATGCCCTAATACGAGTAAAGGATGACGAAACGCGACCAGGAAGCATTCATGAAATGCTATCAGGCATGGTCAAAACGTGAATACAAAGAGGGATTGTAAAATGCAAACATGCAGGGTGAACGTGAATAGGCATACTCACTCCAATCCCGCTCACATGCAGAAGCACTAGACCCCTGTAAAACAAAATAAATTTAACCTAATTCAAGATTAATTTGAATTTTAACCACCAAATTTATTTCAAAATTAGTCACAATATTGAATTCAACTATTAAGTGATAATAAATATATTAATAAAAATTAAAACCCTCCGAGAGGACACAAATTGCTATCGTTTGAAGTAGGGGTGTTGTCCCATATGTCTCCCACAATGTTATGATTTTTAAGTTGGCATGATCATATGAAACATCATGATGAGAATTTTTTTCTTTTGCATTAGTATATTGTGAGAATTCTTCCTTAATCTAAGCACTCGTGGCATAAAATCTATTAAGATATACTTTCCATCCTTGAGAGACCTCATCGTCTAACCATGGTTTCTTATGAAACCACCTAGGATTAAGCCCAAATGCAACAGAATGAAGAGGGCTATGAAGCATCTACACCTCTTAATACATGCCCAAACCAAGTCCTTTGTCATTTGATCAAATGTAAAAGATTCATCCCTCAACATGACCTCTAACCTCTCCCTCATTTGATCATTGCTCTCAAAAACATGTAAAAGATTCATCCCTCAACATGACCTCTAACCTCTCCCTCATTTGATCATTGCTCTCAAAAACATGCTCCATGCATGGTTTATAACTATCAAAGAGTCTAAGTACCTCAAAAATAGGCCAGAAAAGTGTCAAGTCTTTAGCTTGCTCCCAAAATAATGTAGAGCTAGTGTCAATTATAAGATCATAAATCTCATCACATGCAATAGTGCTAGTGCTCTGACAAAATTTAATTTTTTTAAATTTAATTTTTTCTTTCAATTTCATCTTAAATTTAAAATATTTCATCTTATTGTTTAATATTTTAAATTCATGTTTTTTATTGAAAATATGCAATATTATTTAAATTTAAATTATATATATATATATATATATGGAAAAAAACTTTTCATGTAAACTTTTATTATTAAACATATTTTAAATACAACTAAAAAAATCTAATTTAAAAGCGCTATCTCTTAACTCTATTTTTTCCAAATGCGTTGAAACAAGCATGCAATGAAACAATATTCTAAGCAATGATTTTTAGAGACTACTTTTTCCAAAAACATGAAATGAAATTAAAAGAAAGATTCCTTCACAAAACTCAATTGTAGTTGTGTCGTCATTCTTGCACTGAAGTTTCACGATTCTTGCGGCATATCTAGCAAATCAGTATTAATTATAATTTCGCTGCCAGCTTCTTTAAACATGTGATGCCCTTTCACCTCAATGTCGTTGCCGACCTATGTGACAGTAGAAACGACGTCCAAAACTTACATGACAGCTAGAAAAACGTTTAAAACATCGTTGTTGTCATGTGACTGTTTCAACGCATTATAACATGAAACACATAGGAATCGTTGTGTTTCTTGCAACAAGGTTCTGAAGAAACAAAGTTTGTTGTGCACGGCATTCTCAGCCATCATGGGTGTTAATCTTGTTTTACTACACCATTTTGACCCTTTTTGTTGTCTTTCTTCTGGGAATAAAATTTTGGTTGGGTAGTCTATTGCTTTTGCAATGGCTGTCCACAACGAGGTGGTTGTCGTATTAGACTTGTTTTGTTGTTGTTATGAAGACTTTTTCTAGGGTGAAGCACATTGAGAATCTGAACCTTTCATCTTTATCTTGGCTTGTTCTTCGATCTTGACAGCTTACCTACAGGCTTCTCCCAAGTTGTCACATAGTAGGAGCTACATTGCAGCTTGTATATAGAAGTGGCGACCACTAGTGTACTTCAGAACTTGATGCAAGTTTGCTTCAAAGAGATTCAAACGTGCATAGAGTTCATGGAACTCATTGGTGTAATCAGTCACAAACTGATCTTTCTTTTGCCTTAACGACTGGAATATCTTATAAACATTGTAATAATGCTTATGAGGGTAAACTAGAAAACATAAGAGTATTAATGAATTTTGACCACATGTCAATGGATTCGTATTCAATCTCCTTCGAATCATGCGATCACCTATTGAGCACTGAGTTGGACATCTTCAAAGTTGCAAAGGCAATATTTTCTTCATCAAAGAACTTGTTGACAGTGTAGTAAGATTCCACTTGTCAAAGCCTCTCATCCAATGCTTCAACATCAATTTTTCTTGAACACTAGGATATCCAAGTTGGCATACACCTTGAACGGATTCTAGTGCTAGAAAGAAGGATAGGCAAAGCCGTAGAGGTGGTTGGACCTAGTCGCATCATTAGATCATGAAACTGAGAAAAAAATTCCTTCCACTGTTCTTCCAACACTGTATGAACGAGCAATTGGATGCCTACCTTAGAAGACTTCATTTCATCATCCATCTTGGATTCATGTTAGCATTCATTGGGATAGACCAAAATAGAACTGGGTTGAATACCTTCTTTTCGATAGTGCAAACGAGTTGACAAGCATTGATAAGTTGCTTATTGGAAATAGGATCTAATACCAATGACTTGTACCGAGCCCAAGGGATCCATGAAGTACAACCTATAACTGGCCAAACTAAATCAGCATGTTCAATCAGAGGTGCAAATTATGGAACATACAATGGAATCTAATAAAGGGATGAGGAATAACGATTACACATTCGTGGAATGAGTGTGAAATTTTTTTAATTCTATTACTATGAACAAAAAAGAAAGGAAATGTACAATGCAAATGTTGAGCTATGTATATCTTGTTTACTGAACCCTAAGAAGGATTGTAATGGCGTCAGGATGTTATAGAACTGAACTAAATTGATACGTAGATTGGTGCTTGCATATTATTCACGTACTCTCATTTTGTCTATCTCTATTCAACTGAAAGCAAAAATCTAATACAATATGCTTACATTACGCAAACAATTAGAAGAATCGTTTGTGTTCCAAGCATTTCATCTTCCTAACCCTCATCAATCTTGGGAGATGAAGTGCTGATCTGCCATTTGACATGGACTTGGTAGTAGAAATGGTTTTTTACATTGCACATGTGAAACCCGAGAAGATGATGGTTTGATTCAAAATATTCTTTGTTGGGAATGTAAAATGGTGAGCTTTGCAAAGAGGAGCTTCACAAGAGAATATTTGCAAGAAAGTGAAGCTTCGAAATAGAAGGGATCTTCACAGTGACAAGGATGCTTTGCAACAAGGGAACTGCTTTACAACGAAGAAAAAAAATTGCAGAAAGGATTTGGTGAAAACTTCACAAAAGACTTGTGAATGCCTTGAAAAGCTTGAGAAAGGTGCACAAAAGCTTTAGGAAGGTGAGAACCTGACCCTAGAGTGTTGGAAATGCTTTGATTAGATTCTGTCTCGAGACAAAGACTTCCCTTTGAATGAGGGAGCTCAGTCAACTCTCTAGATATTCTTCTACAGCATCCTCAAACCTAGCTTGGTTGGCAAGGTCCACACTTTCTGCATCTAAAAGGGGAAATCATATGGCAAGCTCTACCCACTCCTCGCTCATGAGTGGTATTAAGCTATCAGATTCTGGCTGAACCCATCCTTGGTTTCAGCTCTAACTCTGACTTCTACTAATGCTTTGGCCCCAACTTTCACTTCAGCTTCCACTTTTATCCCAAACTTGCCTTGATATATTTTAAAATTTCTCTAGCTCTCATAGTTTGTCTTCTTTCTTGTTGTTTCACCAATCTAGTAGACAATCTGAGTTGTTGGTCCACTCCCTCACCACATTGTCTTCTTCTACTGCCTTTCTTCGAGCTCAATGGCATTAGTTCCTTCATCTTTGGCATCAGTCTCCAAATCTTTCCTCTTCTTCCAAATGACATCTCTCCTTGTACTAGTGTAGAGGCTTTTATTTTTGTGCTTTGTGGTCTTGTTCAGCATAAATATCTTGCAAAATAACGTAGTGACTCATGACTTCCACTTCCACTCAACTTTAGGATGACCCAATTTCCTGAAGGCAATGTCATTGGAAATGTTAATAGTAAAATGCTACAATACCAAAGAACACTACTTATAAAAATATAATCACATACCATCAACATAAAACCGAAGAATATAAGAAAACAATAGCTTTATTGCATCAGGGAATGTATTGTACAATGGCTGCTACAAGTAGGACTTATCACATTAGTGCCCTTACCCCGACATTGATTGGCTATTTATACCAAAGTAGCAAAAATCGTTTGGGGAAAAAATCATTTATTCAAAAGTTTAAGTGTTTTTCAAAAAATCGTGATTTAACGAGAAAAAAGCGTAAAAACTAAAAAATCCTGAAAAAAATTGTAAAACAGAGAAAAAAAATTAAATTTAAATGCATTTCCACTGCATAGAGATACATATTAGGCATTTCAATTACATAGAGAAGAAATAGATAAATGAGAGGAAGATAAATGAGATAGTATGCCATTAAAATCAGACAACTATTTTCTTTATACTATTCAAATTTCATTACATTTGCATTTCAAAATGCACACGATTGTCGTTTAAAAGGGAACAAAAAGGGGGAAAGAGCCAATGGTAAGGGTAGACTATGGATCAGTGGGTCTAAACTTCAACATCACTTCAGGGTCGTTGCCTTCCCTTAATTGCGACATGACTTTGGCATTGAAGCTAGCTTCCTGCATGATGTCCAAGTCTTCATCAAACACAGGCTCATTATTTTCAAGCCATTCAAAATTTGGATTGATCTCGTCAAGGTCAATCGGTTGATCATCCTCGACGGTGCCTAACATTATCAAATAGAATTCATATGTTGGTGATTTTTGAGAATAATACTTTAGAAGAATATAAATCAACTTTGCAGATGAAATCAAAAATAGAAATGCAACATTTATAAACCTTGAGTTTTCTTCATCTTCAGGCGGAGATTGTGGTGGACAAATACCAAATCATTAATCCGTTTTTGAGTGAGTTGATTGTCTTTTTTGAATTTATATGCTCCAACACACTCCAATTACGCTTGCAAGCAAATGAACTGCATGGTTGACTCAAAATGTACATTGCCATTTTTCGAAGGTGTTTGGTTTCTTTGCTAAAAAAATCCCACCATTACGCTGCAAAAATAGATTTTGTGAACATTATAACATCGAACATGCACAATTCAATCAAAATTCAACACTTTCACTATAACTATGTGGAAAAATTGTCTACTTGGTTGGAAAGTCTTCATTCCCACGATGGTTGCCTTACTAGAGAAGAAACCCCTTGCCTACTTGTACATCAACTCTCCCATAGCTGCTTCAAATTCTACTTCATCAGGGATCATTCTCTCCATGCACTTAAATAGGCCCTCTATGATCTCTGCATCATCTCGAAATGGGGCACCAAAGAACAACATTGGATTCAAGAAGTATCCAGCTGCATGGAGGGATGAATGGATTTGTCGATTCCATTTGTTATCAACTATCTCCCATAACAGCATGTACTTGGCCTCATTATTCCTTAATTTGCTCTTAATAGCTTCTTTGGCCCTATCAATTGCCTCATACAGATAATCCATAAGGGATTTATCACCCTCAACGAGTCTCAAAACTCGAACTAGAGGTTCAGAAAATAACACAATTTGCTCTCTTCCCAAAAAGCTACTGAAAAAACAGTCATGCAGAATTCTATCATCCATATGTTTTGCAAATGACGAATCCACCCTCTCAACTGAAACGAACATTCATTTCAAATTTGTTTGTTGTTGAAAGAGAGTCTACAAAGCAAGTGGGTTGCAAACCGTGTCACCCTAGGCCGAAGAAGTTCCTTGCCATTTGTGAATGAGCACATCATATTGAGCACCCTTGTATGATTGTATATAAACTTAGTGATTGTGCGGGCCTTTTGCAAAGCCTCTTTCAGTCATGGAACTTTCCCTATGTCCTCTAAAGTCAAATCAAGACAATGTGCCGCACATGGAGTCCAAAACATGGTTGTATATTTCTCCATAAGAAGTTTCCTAGCAGCCACACAAGCAGCAGCATTATCGGTAATGAATTGGATCACATTTTGTGGCCCCACCTCAATCATAACCTCATCAAATATATGAAAGTGTCTGGCCCAATTTTATCATATCAGATGCATCGACACTCTTAAGAAACACTGTGTCAATGTCCTACGAAACAAGAAAGTTCACAAGTGTGCGGTTCCTTTTATTTGTCCATCCATCTGACATGATAGTGCACCATGTTTGTGCCCATTTCTTGCGATGTGCAGAACATCGCTCACATCCTATACAGCGTCCTTCAACAAATATGTCTGCAAATCCTTGTATGATGAAGCTTTGAACTCAGGCCCTGCAATTGCAAATGCATCCACCATACTTTGTCAGTATGGAGGTCTATCCACGTTAAATGACAAACTAGAAGAGTACCAAAAGTTACAAATTGTCTTTTTTGCTTGATCGTGCATAGTTTTTCTCCACCTTGTACTCTCTAGTGTGGTTTGTGATCCAAGGGTAGTGCAAGGGCTAAATAAAGCATGAATGTTTCCCCCACCTGTGTTTGCCCCATAAGGTGTTGATTGAGGGGTCTTTTGAGACCTTCTCTCCCTTTCCTTTTCATATTTTGTTAAAGACCCTGGTGTGCCATCATCAATTTGATTGGCCCTTGCCTCTGAAGAGGAGTTAGAACTCACTTTTGTCTCTGTTCTTGCCTTTTTGGCCTGCACATCTGCATATTTTTCAAATGATGTTATAACCTGATTAGTGACACCTATAGGGCATGCATTTGTGCAAAGTGCAACTTCATGCCCTCGTTTTCTTGTCAAATGCCACTTAAAGCAATATATGCCTCCATTGCATATATGTCCGCAAAAGTTGCATTTGACCCTCTATAAGGCTTCATCCATTGCAATGCAATAGATCCATCCAAAATCTTTGTCGTGTGGCATGATGATCAAATCTGCAATGTGCATGAAAAATTTCGTTAAGGTGCTGAAATGTTAGGGTTTTTTGAATATTTAAAATTAACCTTAACCCTAACCCTACCATATCAAGTTTAGGGTTACTTTTTTACTATTTTTTTTTTAATTTTTAACCCTACCATATCAGGATTAGCGTTATTTTTTTACTACTTTTTTATTTTTAACCCTACCATATCAAGTTTAGGGATATTTTTTTTACTATTTTTTTAAATGTTTAAACTAACCTTTTTAAAAATCCTAATTTTTTTAAAACCCTAATTCTATTTTTAACCCTAACCCTAACTAGGGTTAGGCTTAAGGTTAAAAACAAAATTGAGGTTATTTTTAAATTAGATAATAATATATTTTATTTATTATAATAATTTAAATTAAAAAACTAAAAACATAAAAGATCATAACCTATTTTTTAAAACCCTAAACCCTAATTCTATTTTTTAACCCTAACCCTAAATAGGGTTAGGATTAGGTTTAGAACAAAATTAAGGTTTTATTAAATTGACTGTAATATATTTTATTTTTTAAAATAATTTAAATTAAACAAAATAAAAAATCATAACCTAATTCTTTTTTAAACCCTAATTCGATATTTAACCCTACTTGAACCCTAGGCAGGGTTAGGTTTAAAAAAAGAATTAGGGTTTTTAAAAATTTAGGTTGCAATAAATTTTCTTTTTTAAAATAATTTAAATTAAACAAAATATAAAATATAACCTAATTCCTTTTTAAACCTTAAACCCTAATTATGTTTTGAACCCTAATTAGGGTTACGTTTAAAAGTGGAATTAGAGTTTTTTAAAATTTAAACAACAATATATTTTAATTTTTAAAATAATTTTAATTAAACAAAATAAAAAATAATTGATCTGGTTCTGATTTTTTGATGAAAATCTGACTTTTTTATAAAAATATGGAAGTATTTGTCCTCTCGTTGGAAATGTAGGAGTCTTTGCTGATGCTTTTCGAAAATGTTCAATTCCCAATTAAATTTCCATCAAAACAAATTGATTGTGGTAAAAAAAATCATTTTTAGGTATATAAATAGTTAAAATTGCGACCCACAAGGAAAATTGTGTTTTTCAGTGATTTAGTGGAGTTAAAATCACGATTTTTTGGAGATTTTTGGCATTTTTTAACAATTTAATGGGGAAAATGCAATTTTCAATGTTTTATACCTGTTGGGCGTTGATAGTGAAAAAATTGACATTTTCCCCTCGCATTTCCATGGTTTAGGGCACAGTTGAGTTTAAAATCACGATTAATCGCGATTTTTTGGCGATTTCGATAACTATGATTTATACCATAGTTTACATACCTGTACTCGACGAGTACTCGCCCAACCCCCAAAAGAATTTCTCGGCAAATGTTCAGCAATACTTGGCCACTTAAAAAAAAAATTGATTTCTTAAAAAAACATAAATTTTATACAAATTACAATTACAAAATGTATCAATGAGTATGTAAAACTTTGAGGAAGTGTTTTCTACTAGATTTGAATACACATAGAGTACAAAACCGCATAATCATGAAAATACAACAAACTAATACTTATAAATTTATGATGATTGTCATTGAAAATCATCATAAATTGCATATGAATGCAAGATACAAATTATAATAATCTACAAGTTTCTCTTCCCCATTCTAGTGAAAAATAAAGGAGAATAAAAGAGTCTAGTCCTTGCACTCAACTACCCCTCCTTGCTCTGCCTAGAAAATATATACCTATGGCTCCAACCTAGGACCAAATAGCTGACTCCTCTGCATCATGTTCGACAACATCTACAAGGATGCCATCCAATCCAATATTACCTGCTTTTGTTGCACCTTTCATAGCTAGCCTCTTGAAATCAGCAATCTCGTCTTCTGCGAACAAAGGGGTCTCCTCGTCCTGTGTAGTCCAATCACTGTAGGGATCGATTCCATCCAAATCAATAGGCTCATGGGATGTGTCCACCTTTTTTGTGCAAGGCCGAAGATTGTATTTGCACAAAAACTAGGTCAATGAAGTGTCGTTGACTAAACTTATTGCGCTTCTTCAAGTGAATGGCATCAAACAAATTTTGATTGCGCTCACATCAAAAAATGCTACAAAGTTGAGATAAAATTCGAAGAGCTAACTTTTGAATATCTAGGATATTTCCAACCCAATCTTTCCACCACGAACCAACAAACAAGATATTCAAAAGTTTGTAAGTAATTAATAATTGTAATGTGCAACTTGTAAGCTAAAAGTAAAGACTTCATTTTTTTATCTCCTAGTGCTGAAGAAAAGAGCCTCCCCTTAGCCTGCTTCTAATTTTGGAACTCTAAAATAATGAGGTCCCTCACCTTAACCTCAGGTGTCATACTCTCAATCCATGTTGAGAAGCCCTCCATAACCTCCCCATTAACATCTATGAAGCCATCGGAGTAAAAAAACTTAGGATTAAAGTAGTACCCTGCTACATGGATGGGTTTGTGGAGTTGATTGTTCCACCACCAATCAATTAACTCCCAAATAGGATCGCATTTGGCACTATACCCCTATAAAAGTTTTGGATGGCCTTTTTGGCCCTATCTATGGCCTCATAAATGTGTCCCATTGGGTTTTGCTCTCCATCCACCAAACACAAAACCCTCACCAAAGGCTTCGAACCCTACAAAGTTACAAAATACAAACAAATTAAAGCTACAAACTTAAATATAAAGTAAATACTTCAAAAAAATTTAAAAAAAATGAATTGACTTGAAATTTAAATTGAAGTTTAAAGTTACCTTGACGATCTCTATAGCTCTCTTTGCAAAGGCCTCATCAAAAACTGCCTTCGCAACTTTGCCTCCATCAGCTTTCTTTGAATATGTTGAGTCCACCCAACTTGACTCACAAACATCTGCTTCAAGACTATCAACAAACTACAAATACTTTGCAACATAAAGAACATAGTTGCAAGCCTTGTGACACCTGCTCACACAAGCTATTTCTCATTGGTGTGATCTTTCATCAAACTGAAAACCCAAGGGTGATTATAAATATATTCGTGATGTTTCTTGCCTCTTCTATAACCGGTTTCACCTAATCAATTTTGCCCATGTCCTCCAAAAAATGGTCAAGGCAATGGACCACACAAGAGGTCTAAAAGAGTGATGGATGCCTCTCTTAAGAAGTCCCTCAGCCGCTACATATGCTTATGCATTGTCAGTAATAACTTGCACAATATTCTCGATGCCCACCTCTAAGACAACCTCCTCGAGCATCAAGCTCAAAATTTTTACATTTTTTACTTTGTTAGAGGCATCAGTTCACTGCAAAAAAACATCTCACCATTTGAAGCTACCAAAAAATTGATGAGAGTGCGATTCTTTCCATCCATCCATCCATCTATCTAACAGAATGTTGCATCTGAACTTTCGCCACAACCTCTTTTGATCTTCCATAATTGACTTTGCATCTTCAACATCTTGGAGCAACCTTCCACTTAAGTCTCTTGGAGAGGGTGCCTTGTACCCCTTCCCTACAACTGTCAATGTTGTCACCAAATACTCCCAGTACGAGCTCCTCGCCACTTTGAAGGGAAGGTTGTTGAAGTATCAAAAATTTGCACATGTCGTATCTACTTCCACATGCACCTCCTCATTCTATGTTGTACTTTGCAATGAAAGTTGTGCCCCAGGTATGTTTCTAGATACCAAAAAGCTATGCTTTTGGCTTTTGCTCAAACTAGATGAGATAGATGTGCCTCGCATGTGTGGACCACGACCAAAGCCCACAACCTATGCCATAGCTACCTCAATTTCCTCTACCCATGCAGGAGCAATGGCTGCAATTAAAGTTGCTTGTACCTTTGTCCTCTCTATTTTCTTATCATCCAACAATGCAAACTCTACAATCATTTCTCGTTTTACCTCTTCCGTTAAACTAGGACACGACGTGACATCGTGGCAAACAATGCATGAAATATGGTACTTGAGGCGATTGATGCCTCCAAAAATCTTCCTTGAGCAAAATGTACAAATCACACTTGAATAGGACAATCCATTCAATATGATATACTTCCAAGCAACAATGCGAGCTTTGGCGGGGCAACTACCACTAATTGATGTTAACCTTGATGCAGCGATAGATGCCATTGTATGCAAAGTCTAACGGTTACCTTGTAGCATGTTCAAATGCAAAAAATTAAAATAAATAAAAACATTTAAAAAAAAAACTTATAACGTAAAGTTGTAAATGTAAACTAAACCCAATGTTTATGAAAAAATAAAAAAAAAAATTAAGATGTCATCTAAAAAAACCCTGAAACCATAAATTTGTAAAACTAAACCCTATAAACAGTTAAAAAAACCAACAATTTTATTCAAAAAATATGAAAAACTAGTATAAATCAATAATTTTATTCAACAATTATGGAATTGAATGGAATGCCTATAGATTTATCAAACATGTTTACAAAGAATTTACATGCTTGAAAAAAAATAAAAAAATAAACTAACCTTGTTCAAATTTGCTCCCTCTAATTCACTCAAAATGTTGTGATGAAAGTGCAGTGGCATGTATGCTCAAATAGGATACATTTTTGTGTGTTTACCGCATTTGTGCAATGTTTTGGATGCATTCTGACCAAACTGGACGCATTTTTCACCAAACTAGACATGTATTCACAGTGTATAGAATGCAGGCGAGTATTCTCGCAGTACTCGCGGCAAGTACTCATGACTTTTTCACCAAAATAGATGCATATTTGCAGTGTGCAGAACACGGGTGAGTATTCCCATAATACTCGCCGAGTATTCGTGAGTACTCACCGCGAGTATTGCAGGAATACTTGTGAGTATTAAAAAAAAAACTAGGCAAGTTTAAATGGCAAGTATTCAGCAAAAATTTTGGCAAGTAATCACCGCATATGTATATTATGATTTATATGACCAAACAGAATTCAATTAAGACCCAACCATTCATAACTAAAAAGTGAATAATACACTACCAAATCCAACAATACAATAATAAATAACATTAAATAAGTCGGCTACCAAAACATTTCTTTTATCTAATAAAAATGACAGACTACAGTCACAAGGTCTACAACAATTTATAGAAGTAAACCAAGAAATTGATCGAGGCCATGAGACTACTCAATGTATGCATGTTGAGAGAGCTCACAACTTTGGAGAGTTGGGGTAATGACCATACAGGAAAAGCCTTCGGCAACCCAAGGTTGTCGTGCTCAAGGCAAATATCATGTATGTTATCTCTACCATTGACGAGGTTCCTCAATCCCTGCTTCAATAATTTTGCACACATAATTATCAACATGGGGCATTTCTCGAAGCAATGCATTTCCATCCCTATTATGGAAACTAAAATACTAGTTTCTATAAGTATGCATTGTCTAGTTTCTTCTAATATCTATTTGGCATCCCATATATTGATTACTTTTGCTACAAACGATTTTCTTGTCTTTGGCTCCTTGTACACAATCTAGGTCTATCTATTTATCAATTAAAGTTTTACTTTGATCAATTCTAGCTAACGAGAGGAGGGCCTTTAGGCTCTCAACCATAGTTACCAAAAGATGGGTATGGGTACGAGTACAAGGAGACAAAAATGGGTATGCAATTTTTCAAAAAAATAGGAGACAAAAATGGGTATGCAATTTTTCAGAAAAATAGGAGACAAGTACTTGGAGATGGCAAAAAGACATGTGAAACTTAGAGAAAAAAATATCATACAACCCAATGTAGCCTAAGAAAAACATTAATAACTCTTTAAAGTAAAGAATTACATGACAACAAAAGACAAGTGATTACATTGAAATTTGTTTTTGATATCTCATCCTATCTAAGGTCAAGATTACAAAATATATTAAAAAAATAAACATTGAAAGGCAAGTCTCCGAGACGAGTACGAGTCTCTCAGACAAGTACATGTCTCTGAGACACATCTCTAGTGGTAGGAGAAAAGTCTTCGTGCAACACTACTCTCGACCAACGAAGGTGCACGTAAGTGCCCCTTGCCTTCCTCGTCCTACCAGATGAGTGCCTAAAGACCCTAACGTCACGAAAGTACCTTTATGAACTCGCTTGATACATCAAGGATCCGAAGGACCCTCACCTGATGAAGGGCCTTTAGGCACTCATCCGACATGAGGATAAAGAAGCTTATGATCTCAACTAGCAGTCATCTGATGTGAGGAGCACAAGGGAACTTACAATCTCGACCAACAAAAGAGCACACCTGAGGCTTTCTATCTCACTCCTCCATCAAGAAAAGTGAGGCCTTTAGGCACTCAGCCAACAAAACGACTTTTTCGTCAAGAAAGGAGGTGAGGTTTTTTCTCTTGAAGAAGAAGAACCTTTAGGGATGAGAGATAGCGAACCGCTCAACTTTGAGATCAAAGGCCTTTAGGCACTCTCCCAATGAAGGAGGGAGAGGGACTCAATCAACACGACGAGGAGGGGAAGGAATGAACAACCTAGCTCCTTCTCCAAAGAATAGGTTGATTCTTCGTATTGATTGACAAAGTGACTAGTTGGGCTTCCATTCCGAGTATTTTAAAGTTTGTATGTAATTATAAGGAATCAATGAATCAAGGGATGAATGAAGTCAATGTGGCCTTAATCGTGGGACCTTGGAATCGAGGAATCTTTGGAATTAAGAAAGGATCTCAATATGAATTTGGGGATCTTGAAATGAATCATGGTCTTGGGACGAAGGAGCAAACATGAATCCCGATGTTCACTGGAATCTGTTCGTTATCAATAAGGAATCATTGGGATGAAGGATGGCTCACTACTATATATAGTTCGCCCTCAATTGACTAGCAATTTCAAGGCATTTATGCCACTTCCTCTCCTGATAGGGGTCAACCACTAGACAGATGCCTACCCTACTCTTTATTGGGGATTGGTTGGATATTCTCTTTGATCCAAGAGGAGGGTCACCATAAGGGGATCTGATGATGGGATGATAGTCTTGTAGATGTGGTTCCATTTTGAATGTATTTTTTGCCTTGAGGTCCTTTGTGTGCTCAGCGGAGACTCGAGAGGCACTCTACCAATTTCAAAGCCTTCATTATTACACCCCTCCCTTCACCAATCCACCATCCTCTATTACCATATTATCTCACCACTCATCCATCCTCTATTACCATCTTGACTCATCAATCACCATTGCTTGTTGTTCCCAACTTGCTATAGGGAAAGCAAAGACCCCAACCTAATGGTTGAAAGCTTAAAAGACCTTATGGATGAGGGAGAACTTTGACCTCTCTCCCCCTCCTTTGTCGAAAGAAGGCCTTTAGGCACTTGATTGATAGATTGAGGGAAGACCTAGCCTTGATATAATTAATTTAATCTCATCCATATTTCTCTCCTTTGAATTGCACATCTGAGTGCAAGTATGAAGTCTCATTCCTCTGCACTCTATGGGAGTTCCAAAAAAAATTGAGAGCTTGCCATGTAAATTAAAATAGTAAATATCAATGTTATGTGAGGATGTGCCCTAAGGTTCTGCTGACATCCAAGACGTATTGGGGATGGAGGATGTTTCAGGATTGCAACACGTTCCTAACATCTATTTTTTTGTTTTTTTCTTAAATAGTAATTTAAATGTTTAAATATTATGTTTTTGTATATTATTAAATATTTTAATAGTCGACCCCTACCATCGCCAAAATCCGGGAAATCTTTTGCCATCCCAGAAAACCTGTCCCCCTATCCTAGAGACATGGGTAACTATGGTATATACATTATCTATGCAAGGAGCAACAACGGCATGAGAAACAACAAAAAGAATAAAAGATTAAAACGATCAATCTTAGAAACTGAGTTGACTATCTATTACTTTAACACTGAAAAAGCAAGAAGCATCTAAATTACTAGAAAGAAGACAATATTTTGCATTGAATTCAATCAGCAAGAGTACCTTGTCACATAATTTCTGCAGTTCATGCACATCAACATTCCCACCAGAAGAAAATAAAATCTTTACAATTGTTCCATCTGGTTGCTCCTTTTCAATCAATACAACTTCTTCAGGTTCAGATTCTTCTTCCTCTTGCTCCTCCTCTAGAAGTCCTGAAAGAGGATCAATAACTGGGGTCGGATTGTTCTTCAGCAAACTGTCATTTGGATGGGACCAAAAGGTGAGCACTAACCCATAAATATCCTAACTATAGTTGATATTTTGTTATTTTAAAAGAGACATAAAAATGCACTGAAGACCATTCATCTTCAAGAAGAAAATATGCAAAAGGAATATAAATGATCTTACAAGCCTCGAAGAAATAGCTTCAAAATATCTAGACCAGCCAATGCACTAGCTCTAGCCCACAAGTTGGTGAGTTGAGTGTGTGTTGTTGCTGTTATTTTGTTTTCTATCTTGCCAATGAGATTTAAGTGGGTTGTGTACATGGTTATAATTTCAAACAACAACATGCAAGCATCTATTTCATTACGAGTTTCAAAATCTATTTTTATTCAGAATGCATGGGCAAAGTCATAGAAGTATTTCTATTACACTCATGAAGAATTCATTGGACATTTATATTGATAGCATATCATTTGCCTCTGGGACTCTTGCTTTTTCGAAGTTAAGACACAGGTCAATGTTAGTGCCACATAACTAGACTCTGTAATTTAATTAACATCAGTAGACAATGTAATTTAAAAACTAAATAACTGAAGAAAGTCCACAAGGATGCTTCAAATTTAATCTCCACTGGTATCAAGTTAAACAGGATGCAGGCCCCTCCTTCCCACCCTCCTCTCTCTGTACCAAAAATGCATCAGTATAATAAAGAAGCAAATTAGCTTGTCTATTTAAATATAATTCTTAGAGCAAAAGCTTGATTGAAATGGTTATGATTAGTTGTGCCCAAGGGTATATTCATTAACTTATAGCTTCCGTTACACATAGAAAACCCACAGTGAAAGGAGGATAATCATAATTACTCTATAATGAATATATAGGGATTTTCATATATAGATATAGATATATAATCTTTTGTTTTTTAGCTTGATAGGGTTTTCACGTCTATCCTATGTGGTTAAGCTGATCCTTTCTGGTACTCTGTTTCCTTTGGATGGCCATTTTCCGTCTACAGCTACTTCTGGTTCTCAATGTATTATCCTTTTGTTCTCTTTTGATATGGGTGAGGAACCCTTTTCCCTTGTTTATATATATATATATATATATATATATATATATATATAATGAAAACAAATTAAAATGACATATTGTATAAATCCTACAATGCCGATACAGATACAGGTATGAGAATCGGATACAAGGATTTTTTTTTTTTTTTTTTGGGAGGGGGGGTTGGATATGTTTGGATACAGCCATACAAAAATATATAAAAAAAAATTAAAATATAAAAATATAGCCATATAAGCAAAATTAAGCACATAATATGCATAGAGGAAACATAATAAGTTAAATGACCACAAAACATACTAATAATTCAATGCCAAATATCATTATATTCAATTGTTGAATTTAGATTAGTCTTATTTATTATTACAAGTACATAGTGCAAATGTTACTGTTGTCAACCTGGAGCTGCGCCCTGATTCGAGGATGTGCGTGAAACGGCCAATCCTCTATCCAGCTGAAACAATGGGATCTTCTCACGAGGGTGGGTGCCTCAATAGTGAGAAGAACCTCCATAGAAGGCTGGTTCCTGTATGATGTATCAATGAAGATTCCTACTCTACGCTGCTGACTACCATGGAAAAGGGAGAAAGAAAACTTAAAAGGGAAATCCTACCTAAAAGGGGGTGATACACCAGAATTTTGATCCTACTCAGCTTGGAACCTTGAACACTGAGCGAACAAGAGAGAAGGAAGACCTCAGACTTCAATTAATCGCTTGTGCATAAGTATTTCATGCAGAGGTCTGGTCCAATGACTAAAACCTGAGAGAAAATGGTGGAGAGAAGTCTGATAAAAGACACTTTGCAGCCGCCTAACATCCACTTATAGTCTCAACAAAAGACAATAAAGAACACTTTAACAAAGGACAATATAGCAACTAGGTACGAAACAGAATTTGGGAAGGGAGAAAAATCTACCACTTATGCAAATTGCTGAAGAAATATACACTATGCCACGCTTGAAATCTGAAAGTACAGTCCTTATTGATCGAAGAGGTTACACAACTCTTAATGGCAGAGTCTGGTCTAACCAAGAGAGATTGGATTCTTTTTAATCAAGGCTGAAACCCATTATATAGCAAATTACAAGAGGCCAAAGATAGGCGTATAAACTTGAAGAGAAAGATTTACTTTTGTTAACTCCAAGCTTTACTTAGCCTTAAAAATAAAATATATTTTTCTTTTGTCCTTGCATGAAGCCTATTCGTTTGATGAAGCGCACTCATCCTTGTCATGAACCGTCCACCTCTTTTTTGCATGTAAATATTCTAGTGGATGTGTTTGATCAATTAGTCAACTCTAAATATGGACTAGTCAACTCCTCGTTAGAACTCGGAAATCCTATTGAAGCCGGATTTAGTCCTTCGGATGCATGCGCTGAATGAAGACAAACAGGTATTTAATGATCAGTCAACTGAAACTTTGACCGTTTATTTGAAAATAGCTCCGATGTTCGAAAATAGCTCCAACGTTCGCATGTAAATCTTCTAATTTTGATCATGTCTATTTTCGACAGGATTCCGTATTTAATTCTTCATTGGATTATCTATTTTCTATCCTTTTTTGCACAGTCGGCTTCCATTTATTTCAGATTTTCTGCTATCTTTTAAAATTCAACGGTTACTTCCTGCAAGAAAAAATTGACAGCCTGCAAGACGTCACCGGAAACTGTCATATTTCCTTCGGAAAAATTTCTCGGGCTTATTTCTGTCATTTTTCTCTGTCGGCTCTTTTGTATTGGTCGCTGAGTCATATTCCTGCGGTTTATTCTCTTGATTGTCTAAGCTTCCGAATTCCTTCGGAATTTTGTCTCTTGCGGCCTTTATATTTTGTCTTGCCTCCGTGGACACTTCCGAATTTCTTCGGACTTTTTGTCCGAAGGATTCCTTCGGACAAAAAGTCCGAAGAAATTCGGAAGTGTCCACGGAGGCAAGACAAAATATAAAGGCCGCAAGAGACAAAATTCCGAAGGAATTCGGAAGCTTAGACAATCAAGAGAATAAACTGCAGGAATTCCTTCGGACAAAAAGTCCAAAGAAATTCATACCTTTCTCTCGTCTTTGGCTTTTTCGCAACTATTTGATTTTTCTCGGGATTTCTATTGTGTAAGTCATTCCGAATTCCTTCGGACTTTTTGTCCGAAGGAATTCCTTCGAACAAAAAGTCCGAAGGATTCATTTTCTTTGATTTTGCCTTTTGAAACGTCCTTTGGTCTCCGTTTATATATTTGACTTGTGCATTTCGAATTCCTTCGGACTTTTTGTCTGAAGGAATTCCTTCGGACAAAAAGTCCGAAGGATTCTTTCTTTGCCTTTGCTCTAAAATGTCCCTTCGGGATTTCCACGTGTCCTTCGGCAGGGTTTCCACGTGTCCTTCGGCAGGGTTTCCACGTGTCCTCCCAGCAGTGCCCTTCGAAAAAATTGGAGGGCACCCAAACTTTTTGCAAAAACCTGTGATTTTGGTCTTCCACCTGCCCGAAGGATAGGTGCCCTTCGGGATTGTTGCAAGTGTCCCTTCTAAAGGGTACCCTGCCCTTCAGGAGTCTTGAAACTGTCTTTTCCTTGCCTTTTGCCACTTTTTCCAAATTTCTTCTAAGTGCTTTACAAATTTGACTGAGTCCTCAAATTTGACTGCTTGAGTGAGTCCGTAGAAACTTCTTGTAGAAAATTTGACTGCTTGAGTGAGTCCGTAGAAAATTGCCTAACTGACTGAGTCCGTAGAAACTTCTCCTTGACTAAGTGCGTAGAAAATTTGACTGACTGAGTCCGTAGATTTTTCTTCTGAGTGAGTCCGTAGATTTGTTGTCTGAGTCTCTAGAAAATCCTGAGTGAATCCGTAGAAATGCTGTCTGCTTGAGTCCATAGAAACTTCTGAGTGAGTCCTTAGAATCAGCAAAGGAAAACAATGGATTCTTCCTTCCTTGACTAGAGACGAAAACTTTCCAAGTGGTAAAAAATCTGACTCGTGGAAGATTTGTCAACATTATGGCGACTAAGCTGGGAAGCATGCTATGCTTGAGGACCCAGGCCATGTATAGACTTTATTCGAATTTCCTGATGGTGAATCCGATTTCTGATAAAAAATCTGCTCTGATCATTGCCGTAATAACCTCCCTCTTCAAAATAAGAAGGGAAACACACGAAAGTGGAAAACTAACTAAAATGCAAACGTGCAAACAAGCACTTATTTGAACAAAACTAAAGCAAAGTATTGTGCTTGAACAGCACTTGGAGGAAAGTAGAAACAACTAAAATAACCTAGTTAACCATGATAAGGTACGATCCGCCTGGATCAAATGAAAAATTCTTGAACTCGCTCCTTTCGAGAGATGGTACAATTTGCAAGGCAAGATGTTTATTAGTCATAACCTTTGATGAGGCAGTTGCCTTGTCGACCAACTGTACTAGCATCTTCTCAAATGGTCCACCAACAGCAAACCAGTCACCAACAAAGACAAACTCACCAAGTATTCCCTGATTGTTCTCGAATTGCTTGTCATCTATCACCATGTCAAGCGATAATCCATTTATGCATGCCTTTTGAGTGACCACATCCTTCTTATTTACTGCTGCGATTTCATCCAGCTCTTCAAGGCGCTTTGAATATGCAACCCAATCTGTACTGGGATCTTGAATAGGTGATTCTTGATCAAGCTTCTCATAAACATGCTCTTCAATAGCCAACACATCTGTACAAAGCTGTTCAATCTCTGGTAGAGGCTCAAGGTACAGCGGCCAATCATATTTTTGTTCTTCATTTTGGTCTATTTGAACTGAATCCATTGTCACGCTATCTGGATCCTTCTCAATAGGAGATACATGTAACTCATGTATGACTTCAATCTGTATCAGCTCCTCTTGAAGTTTCTCTATATCAAGATCAGTCTTCCCACTCTCAGCTATAATTGGATGCTCAATAGTATCAATGGAAAACTCTTCTTCAGGCACTTTTGAAGCATCCTCTATACATTCTGCAAGAACTTGTCCTATAGTTGTAACCTCCTCAATCCTCCAAAGGACAGGGTCTTCTTCAAGGGTGATGGCGGGAGGTTGATAAAATTCATTTGTTTGAGAAGGAATATGAAGCATGGGAGGTCGATCATGATCAGATTTTGGAATCTTGAGGGCAATGGAATTATCTAGGGAGTTTTGGAGAGGAGGGAAAGAGAAATTCTTAAAAACCTCTGTATTCTGTTCCTTCCACTTGGCCATTACCTCATCAAAGTTTGGAACCTGCTTGTCCTCCTAGACAACCTGAGCTTGAGAGATGATTGGTGAGGTAATGATGGGACTATAGGAAGGTCTAGTCTCATAAATAGCCACTCGAATAGGCTCTTGAATAGGTTTTTGATTAGGCTCTTGACTCCAACTAGGAAGCTCCCTTGGCACACACTGGGCATCGTTAAGAGCTTCATAAGAATAAGAAGCACCATAGCCTTTTGTAGACAATTCGTTTAACTCGATTCTCTGACTTTCCCAAGCCTCCATCTTTTCTAATGCGAGAATACATAGTCCATTTATCTCTTCTGGATCATTAGACACGTTTCGAAATAGACCATTTATTTCCTCATACCGAGAGTTAGAACAAACCTTTCTTGCATATGCCAGTATTCTGAGCTCTATTTCATTCATTTTTTCTTTAAGGCGATACTGCTCATATGTAACATCATAGCCATATGGGGAAGATGAAATCTGATCCTGACACTGATATGGCTTACCAGGAAGGTAAGAGTCATGCTCTTGATAATAAGGATCATGAGAAACTTGATAAGGCTCAACATAGCTTTGATAATAACCTTGATAACGCTGATTAGGCTCATAGATATCATGACCAAGCTAGTATGATCCCTCATTGGGCTGATAACGAAATATACCATAGGAATTCTCTCCATACATAGCCATCAAAATTCATTCGCAATAATAAAAATAGACTTACATGGAAGCTGTCCTGAACTGTTAGAAGCAACTGCTTGAGCTTGGAGTCACCGAATACCTCTTGAAGAACACTGTTGTAACTGCGATTTCATTAAAACCAGGAAAAATGAGTCCCACCGGGCATGCCAAAAATTGTTGTCAACCTGGAGCTGCGCCCTGATTCAAGGATGTGCGCGAAACGGCCAGTCCTCTATTCGGCTGAAACAATGGGATCTTCTCACGAGGGTGGGTGCCTCAATAGTGAGAAGAACCTCTAGAGAAGGCTGGTTCCTGTATGATGTATCAATGAAGATTCCTACTCTACGCTGTTGAATACCATGGAAAAGGGAGAAAGAAAACTTAAAGGGGAAATCCTACCTAAAAGGGGGTGATACACCAGAATTTTGATCCTACTCAGCTTGGAACCTTGAACACTGAGCGAACAAGAGAGAAGGAAGACCTTAGACTTCAATTAATCGCTTGTGCATAAGTATTTCATGCAGAGATCCGGTCCAATGACTAAAACCTGAGGGAAAATGGTGGAGAGAGGTCTAATAAAAGACACTTTGCAACTGCCTAACATCCACTTACAGTCTCAACAAAAGACAATAAAGAACACTTTAACAAAGGACAATATAGCAATTAGGTACGAAACAGAATTTGGGAAGGGAGAAAAATCTACCACTTATGCAAATTGCTGAAGAAATATACACTATGCCACGCTTGAAATCTGAAAGTACAGTCCTTATTGATCGAAGAGGTTACACAACTCTTAATGGCAGAGTTTGGTCTAACCAAGAGAGATTGGATTCTTTTTAATCAAGGCTAAAAACCATTATATAGCAAATTACAAGAGGCCAAAGATAGGCGTATAAACTTGAAGAAAAAGATTTACTTTTGTTAACTCCAAGCTTTACTTGGCCTTAAAAATAAAATATATTTTTCTTTTGTCCTTGCATGAAGCCTATTCGTTTGATGAAGCGCACTCATCCTTGTCATGAACCGTCCACCTCTTTTTTGCATGTAAATCTTCTAGTGGATGCGGCGTTTGATCAATTAGTCAACTCTAAATATGGACTAGTCAACTCCTCATTAGAACTCGGAACTCCAGTTGAAGCCGGATTTAGTCCTTCGGATGCATGCGTTGAATGAAGACAAACAGGGATTTAATGATCAGTCAACTGAAACTTTGACCGTTTATTCGATAATAGCTCCAATGTTCGAAAATAGCTTCAACGTTCGCATGTAAATCTTCTAATTTTGATCGTGTCTATTTCCGGCAGGATTCCGTATTTAATTCTTCGTTGGATTATCTATTTTCTATCCTTTTTTGCACAGTCGGCTTCCATTTATTTCGGATTTTCTGCTACCTTTTAAAATTCAACGATTACTT
Organism: Torreya grandis; assembly: GCA_037957365.1. Classification (NCBI taxonomy): domain Eukaryota; kingdom Viridiplantae; phylum Streptophyta; class Pinopsida; order Cupressales; family Taxaceae; genus Torreya; species Torreya grandis. The sequence goes on along the minus strand of JARHVA010001695.1, from coordinate 762,825 downwards.
CCTGCAGGAAAAAATTGACAGCCTACAGGACGTCGCCGAAAACTGTCATATTTCCTTCAGAAAAATTTCTCGGGCTTATTTCTGTCATTTTTCTCTGTCGGCTCTTTTGTATTGGTCGCTGAGTCATATTCCTGCGGTTTATTCTCTTGATTGTCTAAGCTTCCAAATTCCTTTGGAATTTTGTCTATTGCGGCCTTTATATTTTGTCTTGCCTCCGTGGACACTTCCGAATTTCTTCGGACTTTTTGTCCGAAGGAATTCCTTCAGACAAAAAGTCCGAAGGAATTCGGAATGACTTACACAGTAGAAATTCATACCTTTCTCTCGTCTTTGGCTTTTTCGCAACTATTTGATTTTTCTCAGGATTTCTACTTTGTAAGTCATTCTGAATTCCTTCGGACTTTTTGTCTGAAGGAATTCCTTCGGACAAAAAGTCCGAAGGATTCTTTCTTTGCCTTTGCTCTAAAATGTGCCCTTCGGGATTTCCACGTGTCCTTCGGCAGGCTTTCCACATGTCCTTCGGCAGGCTTTCCACGTGTCCTCCGCCAGGGTTTCCACGTGTCCTTCGCAAGTCCAGGTGTCCTCCCGGCAGTGCCCTTCGAAAAAATTGGAAGGTACCCGGACTTTTTGCAAAAGCCTATGATTTTGGTCTTCCACCTGCCCGAAGGGTAGGTGCCCTTCGAGATTGTTGCAAGTGTCCCTTCCGAAGGTTACCCTGCCCTTCGGGAGTCTTGAAACTGTCTTTTCCTTGCCTTTTGCCACTTTTTCCAAATTTCTTCTAAGTGCTTTACAAATTTGACTGAGTCCTTAAAAAAAATATGACTACCTAAGTGAGTCCGTAGAAACTTCTTGTAGAAAATTTGACTGCCTGAGTGAGTCCATAGAAAATTCCCTTACTGACTGAGTCCGTAGAAACTTCTCCTTGACTGAGTGCGTAGAAAATTTGACTGACTGAGTCCGTAGATTTTTCCTCTGAGCGAGTCCGTAGATTTGTTGTCTGAGTCCGTAGAAAACCCTGAGTGAGTCCGTAGAAATGTTGTCTGCTTGAGTCCGTAGAAACTTCTGAGTGAGTCCTTAGAATCAGCAAAGGAAAACAATGAATTCTTCCTTGACTAGAGACGAGAACTTTCCAAGTGGTAAAAAATCTGACTCGTGGAAGATTTGTCAATAGTTACAATTTACAATGTATGGACAAAAATAAAGACAACAAAATGTACTCTCTGCAGTTTGGTGAAGATTACAATGAGATGACCTGGTGTTAAATCAACTTAAGACTATGCCCTGTTCTCTTCTTTGAGCTTATTCACGAGTTGGGCTTTTGTATTATACTTGTGCAAATGATCTTACCGTATGCACTGCACAGAAAGAGTCCTGGAGAACCATATTTTTGGGACATAAGGGATACGCAAAAAAAGACATAATTGATTTCAACCTCTCCCTCATCTTGATCATGTTACAGACATTTATTTTGACAAGGCTGAAACGCGATCCAATAACTGGAAGACTTGCTGACTTGCTCTGGCAACCTTCACAGCTATTATACAGCCTAATAAAGAAGATACAGATGAATCGACTGAGGCTCACGTTTTGAAAACAGTCAAACACAGCCAGCCATTGAAACTGCAGAGAGGTTTTCATACTTTGTTTTGTTTTTTGAACTCTGTGTTTGACTTTTTATTAAGCAAAATTGAAAAGAATAAAAAAAATTGCAGGAAATTCCCAGGGACGCTCCCAGGGCCTTGGGGGGGGCGTATCCGGTAACGTAGTATAAATCTATTGTACAAAATATTAATAGTAATAATAACATTGATAATGGTATTAATAGAGGCAGCTTTTGAGAAATATGCCTCTAATTAATTGAGTGTGAGGAAAACAGGAAGGGGGAAACAGAGAAAAAAGGATGTGAATCCTTCGAGTTTAGATTTAAGAAGAAACAAAAAGAAATTACAAGATGGGTTTGTCCCGTTACAGCTGCAGTTTATCTCACAAATGTTCTAGGAAAGTTTAGTCGAGTCACCAATCATACCACCAATAAAGAAAACAATTCAAGCATCTGCTTGCTTACTTAGATTTTCCTCAGACCCAAAGACAAAATTTGAAAAATGTGATAGAAACCATGGACAAATTTTAATTATTAATATTTGAAAAACACCATGGATTCAATCCTATTTTTTCATATCAGAAGAATAATGATTTACACCAGCATAATCTTCAATGTGGGAAGCACTTATTTTGAAGGTCCAAATCTTGAACACATCAAAGGATATATTCAAAGAGAATATTTAGAATTTGTGCCAATTTAAACATATATTATTGTGTGTTGTATAATACCTGAAGAAGCAATGTAGCCGAGGCTAATTTAAAAACATAATATGCATTCCCCATATTGGCCATATATTATAAAATCTTATCCAATTAAAAAAAATTACATACTAACTACTAGAGTTCTTAGATCCAATGGCACATTCAGTAAAAATTTATGAAATGAGTAATGGTTGTACACAGTGTGTATGAGCATGTCCCACAGATGTATTAGAAATGCTACCTTGGGAAGGATGTATAGCTAAGAAAACTGCTTCTGCTCCAAGAACAGAAGACTCTGCAGGTTGTAAGATGTGGAAAGCTTTGAAACTAATTAAAAAATAGGTTGGCATTTCCACCACAGTTTCCTAGAAAAACTAAGCCCACCCATAAGATACTCATTGAAAAGATAGCACCTCTAGTGGGAAAGTTGATGTGAATGCTCCTCAGGTATGGTAACAAGGTTATCTCTCTGATTTAAGTATAATGAAAAATATTCAAATACTTGTTAGCAGTATGAGATGATTATGTCGTTAGCCTATATCATCCAAAACCATGACATAAACATGCTACAACAGCGCAATCCTGTCGGTAATATTTAGAGTATTTTTTAATATTTTATATGAATGTATATAAAAAAAATAGTATTATAAAATTAATTGTGTTAACAATTTAAAAATCCACATGAAAGTTACTAATACTGTTGTAAATAGTTAAGCATTACTTCCCTTGAATATTGTAGAGGGATTTGGGGTGCTTAGCCAAAAAGATGGTTAAAAAAGTCCTCTTTCTTTTTATTTTGATTTAAAATAGTTTTGGAAAGTCACCCCTCAAGGGTTTCAACTACACTGCCCTTGGTGGTGCCCATTTAATTGTATACAATGGCATTCCATCTCTATTATCTGACAACTGTTTCAGGCTTCCCATCATGTGTGTAGCTGCCATGTGCTCCAACTACAGCCATCCTAGTATTGCATCATAGTGCTGCAAAACACTCCATTTTAATCACCGCAAAATCAACAACTAATGGTTTTGACACAGATAATCTCTTGTACCAGTTGCACACCAACTGGTGTAGTTCTGATCTGATTTGCCATTTTTAATCTAAATATTGTGGGTATCAAGGGTGGTGCCCTTTTAATTGTATATATTGGGTATCAAGGGTGGTGCCCATCTCTATTATCTGACAACTGTTTCAGGCTTCCCATCATATGCATAGCTTCTATGTGCTCCAACTACAGCCATCCTAGTATTGCATCGTAGTGCTGCAAATCAATCCATTTTAACCACTGCAAAATCAACAACTAATGGTTTAGACACAGAGATAATCTCTTGTACCAGTAGAACACCTACTGGTGTAGTTCTGATCTAATTCACCATTTTTAATCTAAATATTGTATCAAGGGTGGTCATAGTGCTGCAAAACAGTGCATTTTAAGCACCATAAAATCAACAATTAATGGTTTCGACACAGAGAGAATCTCTTGTACCAGTAGCACACCTATCGATGTACTTCTGATCTGGTTCACCATTTTTAATCTAAATGTTGGGGGTATCAAGGGTGGTCTCTTGATTCTGATCCCGATCTTTTTTGGAAGCATGTTGGCTCCCAGCCCAGCGTCTATCAATGTATCAAGTAGGACCAAGTATTTAATTTTGAAAGTGATCTTCGGAATGCCTTCTTTCACCAAGCATAGAAGGTCCATATCCTCCCTTTATCCCCCCAGTACGTTTGTTTGTGAGAGTTGAGGTATGCATTCCATCGTTAGCATTAATGGTATCATGACCACTGTGACATTTATCAATGAGAAAAGTTATTGTAAGGCAAGCACTATCCCTCCAGATGCTCAAGTTTCCTTTATTTTTCAGGTTGACTAGCTGGATATTTTATGTTCTCTTTGGATTTCCAATTGTTTGGCAGTTTTTTTTAATCTGACACTGGCCTTTCTTGGGTTTATCTTCTCTACATGGTGGTGGCACTATTGCTGCTCTCACCCGACCTGTCTTGTTTTTTTTCCTGAAAAAATTTTAAAATATTATATTAAAAGTGAAAGAGAGAATAATATAACAGCCTCAACCCCTGAAGAAGGCAGAATCATGAAAGGGGGTGGAGAGGGGCCAAAATAGGCCTACATACTGACTGCAGAGTTTGGTGAAGATGTTCAATCCTCTCATATAAACTTGGAAAACATCATGTAATGGATTATACGTATCAAACATTTAGTGGTGACCATACCCTCACAGACATAATCAATAGAATTCTTTAAGATTTCCATAGGCAGACATGTATCTGGAATAAACTGTGTTGCTTTCCGTTTTGAGTTCCGACATTTCAGGTCAATCTTCTAGACCCATCCTTGGGGGAAATTAATTAAAATATGATTGTGGATTGTTGATTTAATGTTCGATAAATATAAACATTGTTAATTTATTTTCAAAAAGCATAAACTGTGTGAAAGTGGAGTCGGCTATGCTAAGAGAGCCAACTAATTGAATTTGATATTAAATTATATTGCTTCTAAAGGAATTGAATAATTTGAAAAGATTCTAAGTAATAAGAAAAGTTGTAATAAGAACTGAAAAGAAGGTTAATAAATTTATAATTGAATAACAATATTTAAGAAATGGGTATCAAATTAATATATTAAAATTTCAAATAGTTAGAAATAACAACTCAAAGGTCTAGATTTCAAAAAACAAATTACACCAAAATTGATTTTAAATCTTGTTTATGGAAAGGTTAAGAACAATGGGTTTCCAGGTATTCCTAATAAACCAGCCATTATCTCTAATAAGGTTACTGCTATGCTGCATGATTTCAATATTCTCTCTTAAGTGTCTTTTTACATAGTGATCTCCAGAGGTTAGAACTATAGCCGAATTGATGTTGACGGAATGTTTCATTGAAACTAAGTGTTCAGCTCATAGTTTACATAACCATAATCAGCGAGTGCTCGCCCAGCCACCAATAAATTTACTCGGCAAATGTTTGCCAATACTCAACAATAATCGACAATAATCGACAACTTTAAAAAATACTTAAATTTCTTAAAAAAACATAAATTTTATACAAATTACAGTTACAAAATGTATCAAACGAGTCTGTAAAACGTTGGGAAAGTGTTTTCTATTAAATTTAAATACAAATAAAGTACAAAATCGTATAATCATGTGAATACAACAGCAAACTAATACTTATAAACTTATGATGATTGTCATCGAAAATCATCATCATAAATTGCATATGAATGTAAGATACAAATTACAATAATCTAGAATTTTTTTCTCCCCACTCTAGTGAAAAATAAGGAAGACTGAGAGAGTCTAGTCATCGCACTCAGCGGCCCCTCCTTGCTTTGCCTAAAATGTTGTGTCTGTGGCTCCACCCTGGTACTAGATGGTTGTGACTGTTGTCAACCTGGAGCTGCACCTTGATTCGAAGACGTGCATGAAATGGCCAATCCTCTATCCGGTTGAAACAATGAGATCTTCTCACGAGGGTGGGTGCCTCAATGGTGAAAAGAACCTCCAGAGAAGGCTGGTTCCTGTAAGATGTATCAATGGATCTCTACTCTGTGCTGCAAATCTACCATGGAAAAGGGAGAAAGAAACTAGAAAGGGAAATCCTACCTAATAACGGTGATACACCAAAACGTTGATCCACTCTACTTGGAACCCTGAACACTGAATCGAACAAGGGAAAAAGAAGACCTTTGATTTCAATTGATCACTATGCATAAATATTTCATGAGAAGGTTCAATCCAATGACCAAAACATGAGGGAAAATGAAGAAGAGAGGTCTGATACAAGACATTTTGCAGCCACCTAACATCCACTTACAGCTTCAGTAAAAGACATAAGAACACTGAACATGACCTACATAATATGATAAGCTAGCAACTAGGTGCGAATCAGAATTTGGGAAGGGAGAGAAATCTACCACATATCCAACGCCAATGTCAATTTTAGAACTCTGACTTGATCCGTGAGTTGGAACGTTTGAAAGGTTGAGTTGACCTTGGAGATAAACTTGACTTCAACAACCAGTCAACTAAAGCCTTGACTAGTCAATCGTAATTAGCTTTTGCTTGCATGGAATTCCACGTTGACTACGTCTTTTGTTTGTGCATGGGTTTCTCTCGGCCCAACTGTCCATGAATTCTCTTGGCTAAATCTAGAATTCTTCTTCTTGACCTCTATCTGTATTTGTCATTCCACGGACTTTCCCTTTTTACTTATTCCTTCGGCCTAATGTTCATTCTCTTCGGGTCTTTATTATCTTGGACCTCTCCCTTTTGTTTTATTTCTTCGGATAATCAATTGGGCTATTTGCTAAGTCATTTTCCCTTCGTGCTCCTTTTCGGACTTCGCTTTTGTCTCTCTCTGCCCTCGGACTTTCTATTTCCCCTGCTTGCACAAGCTATTTCCCCTTGGTATGATCTCTCATCAAGCTAAGAACTCAATGGTGATTATAAATATATTTGGTGATATTTCTCGCCTTTTCTACAACCAGTGTCACCCAATCAATTTTTTCTATGTCCTCCAAAAGAAGATCAAGATAATGGGCTGCGAAAAATGTCTAAAAGAGCGATGGATGCCTCTCCTTAAAAAGTCTTCCGGCTGCCACATATGATGTTGTATTGTCAGTGATAACTTGCACAAATTCTCAATGCCCACCTCTAAAACAACCTCCTTAAGCATCAGGCTCAACGTTTATGCATTTTTTATTTTGTTAAAGAAATCAATTGACTTCAAAAAAAACATCTCACCATTTGAGGGCGTCTTTCTATCCTTCCACCCATCTGAAAGAATGATGCATCCAAATTTTCACCACATCCTCTTTTGATCTTCCATAATTCACTTTGCATTTTCAACATCCTGGAGCAACGTTCCACTTAAGTCTCTTAGAGAGGGTGCCTTGTACCCTTTTCCTACAACTGTCAATGTCGTCACCAAATACTCCTAATACGGACTCCTCGCTACGTTGAAGGGAAGGTTGTTGAAGTGCCAATGATTTGCACATGTCTTATCTGCTTTCATGTGCACCTCCTTGTTTCATGTTGTACCTTGCACCAAAGTTCGTGCCCTAGGTATGTTTATAGGTATTAAAAAATTGTGTGGTTTTTGCTCGAACTAGATGAGGTGGATGTGCCTCGCATGCGTGGACCATGACTAAAGCCCACAATCCCTGTCATAGCTACCTTAATTTTCTATATCGATATGGCTACAGTTAAGGTTGTTTGTACCTTCGCCCTCTCTATTTTCTTCTCATCCAACAATGCAAGTTCTGCAATCATCTCTCGTTTTGTCTCCCCTGTTGTACTAGGATACAACGTGACATCGTAGCAAGCAATACATGCAATATGGTACTTGAGGCGATTGATGCCTCTATAAATCTTCTTCGAGCAAAACATATAAATCAAACTCGACTAGGATGATCACACCACTATGGCATACTTCCAAGCATTGGTGTGAGCTATAGCAGGATGGCTATCACTGATCGATGTTGACCCTGATGCAGCATTGGATGCCATTGTATGCGAAGTCTAACAGTTACAAAAATTAAAAAACATTTTAAAAAAAAAATTATAACAGTTGTAAATATAAACTAAACCTATGTAAATGAAAAAATATTAAAAAAAATGGCATCTAAAAAAACCTTAAACCATAAATTTGTAAAACTAAAGCCTATAAACAGTAAAAAACCAACAATTTGTCAGTGTTCCACAGGGACGTGCCCCCCCCCCAAAAATCTTGCGTTTTCGAGACGAGGATGTCCCCCAACCGTCCCGCCATCCCCGAGACGTTTCCCTCTGAGAGGGGATGTCTCCTTCAAAAGGGAGACGTCTGAGGGACTCTAGGACGTCCAAGGGCGGTCCAAAAGTCCCTCGACCCCCTAGGAAATGCCCAAGCCTCCCCCACGCAGGTGGATGCCATAAAGTGCTATTTTTTTTAATTTAAAAAAAAAAATGAGTTTTTAAGCCCTCGACCCTAACCCTAATTGCTAGTGGGTCCCACTGCCACCCCCAAGGCCTCCCAAAAACTTATAAAAAGCCTTCTCCCTCTCATTCCAAATCACATCTAGAGAGCTGAAAGTAGAGGCAACAAGCTAAGATGGAGAAGTTTGCAAGAGCGAGAGAGCATTAGGAGAGGGAAAGTGAGATCACGAAGAGGAATTCTGAATTCAATTTTCATTTTTATTTTCAATGTTCAATGTTCATTGGTTCAATGGATCAAACATGAAACTTAAATGATGAAATCACAATGTTAAATTGTTGATGTTCAATGCAATATACTTATTCCTTATACATCTTTTTATAACTAATTTTTCAAGTACTATATGTATTTGCACTGCCCCCCCCGCCATCATCCCCCTGTCGTCCTTAAACTTACGCCCCCTGTCCCCCCCATCTCGGAAACCCATCCCTGCATACCCTCGTCCCCCTGTCAGGGAACTCCGTGGAACTATGCAATTTATTCAAAAATTATAAAAAACTAGCATAAAATATGAATAATAATTATGGAATTGAATGGAATGCATGTAAATTTATCAAATATATTTACAAATAATTTACATGCATGGAAAAAAATTAACAAAATAAACTAACCTAGAATTCAAATTTACTCAAATTTACTCCCTCCAATTCACTCCAAATGTTGTGTGGAGGCATGTATGCTTAAACAGGTACATTTATGTGTGTTTGCGACATTTTTGTAGTATTTTAGAAGTGTTTTGAGCAAATTGGACGCATTTTTCACCAAATTAGACGAGTATTTGCAATGTGTACAGAACGCAGGTGAGTATTCCCACGGTACTCATAAACTAACCTGGAATTCGAATTTGCTCAAATTTACCCCCTCCAATTAAATTTACTCCCTCCAATTCGCTCCAAATGTTATGTGATGAGAGTGTTGGAACATGTATGCTTAAATAGGATACATTTATGTGTGTTTGCAACATTTTTGCAATGTTTTGGAAGTATTTTCACCAAACTAGACACATTTTTCAGCAAATTGGATTCGTATTTGCAATGTATAGAATGTGAGTGAGTATTCCCACATTACTCACCAAACTGGACACATTTTTCACCAAATTGGACGCATATTTGCAATGTACAAAATGTGAGTGAGTATTCCCGTAGTACTCATAAACTAACCTGGAATTCGAATTTGCTCAAATCTACTCCCTCCAATTCGCTCCAAATGTTGTGTGATGAGTGTGGGGGCATGTATGCTTAAATAGTTTACATTTATGTGTGTTAGCAACATTTTTGCAGTGTTTTGGAAGCATTTAGACCAAATTGGACGTGTTTTTCACCAAATTGGATGCGTATTTGCAGTGTACAGAACGAGAGTGAGTATTCCCACAGTACTCACCACAAGTACTGCAGGAATACTCGCGAGTATTTTTTAAAAAAAACCTAACGTGTTTAAATGGCGAGTATTCGCCCAGCAGAAATCTTGACAAGTACTTGCCAAGTATGTATGCTATGGTTCAGCTAGTGCAAACCTTTCTACCCTATCATATTTTATTTCTCTAACATGTTCCTTAATCCTAGTTTGGATTGACCTACCAATTTCACCAATGTGTGGTTCATCACAGCATTCAATCATGTACACAACTATTTAACTTTGGTTCAAGTTTGTCCTTGAAGGATCTAAGATTATTCTTTTTAATTTTTAGATCAATAACAATTGTTTTAATTTCTTAGCATATTTTCAATTTATTCAATTCCATTAGAAACAACATAAAAATTTCTCAACTGATTTAATTTCAAATTTAAGCTCTTATACTTTTTGAAAATTAAAATATATATATTTATATTTATCAAACATAAAATCAGCAATCCAAAATCAAATTTTAATCCATTTTCCCTGAGTATGGATCTAGAAGATTGACCTGAAATGTCAGAAATCAAGACAGAAAGAAACACATTTATTCCAAATACATTAGCTATAATCAATAGAAGGCAGCAAAGCATTTTGTTAGTCATTATGGTGATTTTGACTTCTATGTACACAGAGAACCGAAATTAAATTCACAAAATTGTGAATGTTATCAAACAGGAAAGGGGAAGACATATTTGATTCAGCTGCATTATGAAGTGTCATCTCCTTCCTGTTATTCCTCCTTTACGTATCGAATTATCCAATTATCCATTATGAGGGTCTCCCTTGTGTAGAGCAGCTTTCAACCATGATGGTAAGGAGTAAGTGGCTTTGATTAAGTATGCATGGCCTGATTGTTGTGGGAGTGGGAACACATTATTGCACGGCCAAAAGCTTGCCTTTGGGGGGCAGGCTGATAAAGCTAACGGTATACTCTTTCATCTTTCATTCTCTGCTTTGCCACGTCTCCAAAGAGGATCTTTCGATGGTATCCATGTGTTCACTCTGTAGATGCTAGATATTACACGAAGAAATTCATTTGTCCATATTAGCAATAGTAAAATCCAACTAGGGGCTCTGAGTGCCATGCATATGTATGTTGTCACTCAAGGACTTGATGGTTTTTTCCATGGTTAATAAATCATTACCAATATGGAGGATGTCCCTGTGAAGTTCTTCCTGAGGACTATAATGCTCAACAGTTGGGAATTATTGAGGTTTGACAAAATAGGGGTTATACTAACTGGAGGTGGGCATGGATGGAATTGTGGTGGTTTAGTATAATGGTTGGCCTTATAAGCACAGAAATAACTATTGGGAGAAGAGGCAGCGGTGTTGTTGCTACTAGATGAAGGTGTGACATGGTGTATACTTGGCAGTTGGCACATTAGCATGGCTGGGAACTAAACCCTCATCATAATCCTCAAACCAGAATAACCATTTATTTCCTTGAATATTTGCCATCATTGGTTGAGTGTTATCTTCATCCATTTGCATTTTGCAGATGGACTCAGTTTTCCTTTTTTGACATACACAGAAAGAATAAACTAAACCCTTACTCACCTTGGAGTGGACACTTATTTATAGCTTTTTTTGCCAATCTAACACTCCTTTGTACCTGTATGTTGAGTGACATTCCTAAAGATTTGGCAACTGAGGAAGATCTGTTTGAGGTCTTTAGAATATTGATTGATGGAAGAAGAGGGTTGTCCTTGCCTTGAAACTCCATCAAAATAGTGTTGATTTCAAAATCACAGACAGGAATTGTGTCCATGTTGAAAGTAAGCTCAGTATGGAGAAGTGGGTGGCAACAGTTAGGATTTATTAAAGAATGTAGAGGCAATAGGGCGTTTTGTGGAGATGTAGTAAATCTTCTACACTTAATCGCTCCATCACTAGCCAAATCGCCTTTGTAATCCCACCCACATTTTGGCATCATAGTGTTGGGCTTGTATCTGGTCTGACTGGTCTGCAATGCATTGCGACTTCTCCCATTGACTGTTTTAGCATTTATCTCCATATGTCCTGGTGGGTTGGGACATGACCATTTCTTAGTGAGGAGGTATGGTGGTGTTGTTGAGAGCTGAATATCTATCTTGTGTTGGATGGTTATTATTTTCCATGAATAAATGGAATGGGAGAGTGCAAAGGCAGAAGCGTATGGGCACCATATGGGAGGAATGGGAAACGAACAAGTCGTGTTACAATGAGGGTGGGTACAAATGTAAATAGGGGGAATAAGTTCTAGGGTGTGTGGGAGAATGGCCATGAGAAAAGAAAGAGTGAGTGGGTTTTATAATAATAATGTTTTGAGAAGTCAAAAACCACAAGTTGACAAAATTAACTACAGGTGTTTAGGCTAAGTGTGACCAAGGTAGATGTATGAAATAAAAGGGTGGGAGCAAATGAAAGTAAGCAAAGTGGAATGGTCATGAAGAGGGTGGTAGAAAACAAACATAGAGACAATATGGATGAAAATCCAATGTGGTTAATTAAAAACAAGGCTAAGCGTAGATAGGGGAAGTAGACTCAACTTGAAAGGGGGGTCAAAGCAACTTTTATGTGTTAAAAGGTGTTCCAAGGTGGAGGCCTCTTAGGGTAAATAGGTGTTCAATCCGAAAGCTAAGTTAAAAAAATCTTGTTAACTCATTTAGACTAGATTGTGTGCTCAACTTCTCTAAGGCCACAAGTTGTTGGATGGTGTTCAACAGGTCATCAATATCCCTATAGATTTGATAGAGTTGATTTTTAAAATCTTTGAGTGCTAATTTGGCCAGGATGTCAACAACGGTATAGTGGTGTCATTTGCAATGACGAAGGTGAAACTCCTGAAACCAAGCTACAGGCGACATGACTTGTTGGATCAGATAGTTGAGTCCCCAATGATGCCTTATGGTCGTTCCGGTTCTGCACTCATTTTCCTCTCAAAGCCATTCCTTATTCATTTTGTTGATGATCAATAGAGAGTCTCCTTCGATGATCAATCTGAGAAGAGCATTATCAATGGCTTGTTGGACACCTTTGTAGAGAACCAAGAGCTCCACAAAATTATTTGTATGATGGCCAATCTATTGGTAGAAGCTTATGACCGGTTCCACCTTGCAGTTCCTCATAATTCCTCTGATGCTAACTCGTCCTGGATTTAGTTTGGAAGATCCATCAAATTTCAATTTATATATCCCAAGTGGGGGCCGTCCCATATCGCCTTGTCACTTTAAAATATGGGTAGCTGTAATGAAATGGAACCTTCCATGAATTTTCTAACTCGGAATCTTCCATGTTTGCGGACTTGAAAATATTCTTGTGATTATGGAGAATAATGATTGTTTGATGGAGTTTGATAGTGATTTGATGCATTGTCTGATTGGCTGAGCATGTTTTTTCGATGAAGATTTGAGAGGTCCTTTCCTTCCATATATGCCAAATGACAAAGCTGCCTGCTGCCCTGGACAACAGGCAGGAAAAAACCAAATCTGATTTGTAAACTTTCCATTCCACTCTTTTTTTGTTTGTACGAAACTTATATCTAGATTCCTGCATCCAAACTGAGTAGCCATTTGTTGCCAAATTGGTATGACATATTTGCATTGAACAAAGAGGGGTGAATTTCTCCTCCTACTTTGCATAATGGGAAAATTGTAAGGGCGATCCATCCTTTTTATTGAAGATTGTCGTCTATGAGGACACTGTTATGATGCATCAGCCAAATGAAACATTTGAATTTTAGCCAAACGGGAAGAGACCAAATAACATTCCATTTTTTGTCTCTCTGGTTGGGCCCCTACGAGATAGTTATATGCAGATGTGACTGTGAATTGTCATTATGTGTTGTGCGTCCAAATTCTTTTGTCCTGGATGTTAGATTTAACAATAAATATTTTGTTCAACTTCTGGAGAAGCTGATTAATTTGAGATTCAGGGGCAGAGCTTGCTCATCTGATTTTGCATTCATCCTATATAAAGTGATTGTTTGACAAATTGTGACACTACTCTTTGAGAAGATAATTACCTAGAGATTGAAGACTGTTGTGTAGCTCTTGGATTTTGCATTCATCCCATCCTAGCTACATCCTCCCAAAAAAGAATGGAACTGTCATTTCCAACTTTCCATGTGATCCTGTTTTGCAACAAGAATAGTCCTTGTGGATGTGCTTGGCCATTCCAGCTAGAACAAATTCCCAACTTAACTGTGAAATGACATGTGTTGTGTGGGGAGAGATGCTTTTCCTGGATAATTTTACTCCAGATAAAATAAGGGTTTTTCTAGAGTCTCCATGCAACTCTGATTGTAAATGCCTGGTTTAAATTTGTCAGATTTCGAATGTTGAGGCCTCTATAAGATTTGAGTGGACAAATTTTGTCCCAAGAAACCAAGGGTATTTGTATTGATTTGTTGTTCCCTATGACAAAAACATGTGCTGAATAGTGAGCATTTGATCTGCAACAGTTTGGGGCAGGAGGAATTTGAGAAGATATAATGGAACCGCTTGCAGAATAGATTGGTTCAGCTGAATTTCGCTAGCAAAGGATAGCCAATGATGCATCCAAATGCTCATTTTATTTTTTATTTTGTGAATTGTTCCATCCCAGAAATCTATTTGTTGTTTAAGGGGATAGCCCAAATATGTCATTGGAAGCTTGCCTTCTGGAAATTTTAAAATACAGAGGATTGCACTCTTTCTGCCGGGTGACACATTGACGAGAAATAACCTGAGATTTTTCCTTACTATATTTTGACCAGAAGCATCTTGATTATTCGGCAACATGAGATTTAGATACCTGATTCCCTTGAGAATACTAGTGGAGAATAGCAAAGTATCAACGGCAAAATCAAAACTTGTATACCTTATACCATTACTGAACTTAGCAATTCTTCTTCATAAATTGGTTGAGGCAAACTCTTATAGTCTTCCTCTACGATTTTTTGGGGATGTGTTTGAGCATTTCTTGTGGATCTGTGAGGGTGTCGGCACCAGGCATATACTTCGTAATAAGTTGCTAGAAATGTTTTGAAACCTAATCCATTATCTCATGTGGGTCATTGATATAGCAACCATCAGATTGTTGAAGCTGGTGAATCATATTTTTATCTTGTCCATTCATGACTGACTTATAAAACATTGTGTTGGAGTCTCCTGATTCAATCCATTGTTCTCTTGATCTTTAATACCAGTATTTCTCTTCCATTTTTTGAAGTTATGAAAGAGTTTGAATAAAAGATTGCTTTTGGGCTGCGATTTGGGGAGAGAACTGTTGGCCATTTTTTGGCCCACATTCTAATTTTTGCCTGAGTGTAAGAAGATAGACTTTCAAGCAGGTAATGGCAAGTCTTTAGAAGACTTCGGACTTTCGGCAGCCCATGACTTAAATGGTTTTATAAGTTGCAGAGTTACAAAACTCCGAAGTAGTAAATAACATGGGGTTAAAGACCCAAAATGGTCTTGAACAGAAGGATTTGGGTTATCTCATTGGGAAGTATTCGGGTTTCTTGGGCAGCACAACTTATTTAAATTCATGAGTAATCAGTGATGATAAGTCCGAAGTAAGTAGTGGGGCTTGGAAAGCCCGATTTGGTTTGGGCAGTGTATTTCGGGTTCTCCAAGGAGCACTACTTAATTATTTCATAAGTTGTTAGCAGTCAAAAACCTGAAATAAGTAATGAGACATCAAAAGCTCGAAGCAAGTTGAGCAGCCACAAAAGCCCGAAGTCATGATCAGGCGAATGAGACGCTGCCATGCGGCATACGCTGAAGCAAAAAAAGCCAATCAATAAAAGACAAGCCAAGGCAAAAAGTCCGAAGAAATAACTTCGGGAAAGTGGCGGAGAAAAGGCCCAAGGAAATTGTTGAGGGAAAATAGTCCGCAGAAAGCAAATGGCCATGGAACATTAAGGTCAATGGTCAGCAAATCCAAAGAGCCAATCAGTCAAAGACAAGTGGCACAAATACATACAGCTCACTTCATGAACATGCAAAGTGGTCAAACAAAGAATAGACACGTCCAAGTGGAGCAGTGAATATGCAAAAAACCGACTAGGATAGTCCAAGTTGCTATAAAGCACACACCGAGCCTTAAATGCAAAGGTCGAATCACTCATGCTTGGCAGGAACATGCAGCTACCTCTGGTATGGCTCCATCAGTTCCTAAAGGGACGACTTGAATGCAGGATGGGCTCGAGGGGATTGGAACGACCTTGAACGACTCACTCCATGGTCAAAGGATGACGGTGGTGGTTGCAAGAATTGATGGCTCCCCTCTTTCCTTTTCTCACGTAGGTCCCTTATCTCTTTTGTCCCCTTCTATATATACGGGCTTCCAAGCCATTGGAAGGGGTTCCCAGTTTTGGAGATTTTTGTTTTATCTTTCTGGGAGATGGGACATTCTTTGAGATATTGAGAAATATGCTCAGCTTGATTAGGCTCGACCCTGTCAAGCACTTGTAAGAACTACATCTTGATGCAATAAAAGGACTTTCTTTGCCTATCTCTGGTCTTGGATTCATGTCTGTTGAGTTGTGCACTATGGTAATGTGTGAAGGAGAATCTTCCTCGTACATGGTCCTCCTTTCTGGGCTTGTTTAGGGTGTTTTCAAGGTTGTTTGCAGGTCTGGTTTAGTGTTCTTTCTACCATTAATGTGAGCTTTCAGTGAGTCGTAGAACTCCTCTCTGTTTGCATTCATTGCTTCTGAAACCTTCTCCATTAAATACTAATGCAACCAACTCGATCTTGATATTGTGCAAGTCGGTATTGTGCTCTGCAAAATCAGTGTGGGTTCAAGCTGGTGAGATTTTCCCATTTAGCTTTAGTGCATCGCCTGGTTAGCTTTCTTAGAAGCCCTTATCCCCTTTCTCCCCATTTTCGCTGTGAATCATTATTTTAGCATTAGTTTATGTGAGCATCAAAGAGGAACTAGCCTACTCCGGAGGTTCAACCTCACCATAGGATACCCACACCCTGAGGTTGTTCCCATGCTTGTAGCTAGAAGTGGGAGAGCCTAAAAAACTCTCCCACAAAGGGTGCAATTCCAAGTTATAACAAGAACCCATCATTAAGAATTTGTTTTTGGACAACCTCTAGTTGAGAGTCTGTCCTGTTTATTTTTAGGAAGATATTGCCAAGCACCAGTTTATTCCATATTTTCAATTTCTGTTCAAGGTATTGCAATTTTCCCATGAATATGTACATCGCATATCCTTGAATGTCGCTTGGCAATATTTTTTGGCAGTTGCATGTGGGATAGCCACATTTTCTCAAACTTTAAGTGAGATTTTCTTTTGTGGGTATTGATGGTGCTCATTTGAATCGTTATGGGCCAAAGGTCTGAAAGAGTGTTATCACATACCCTCTCCTGTAGGTGAAGAGGTGGTGGATACCATTAATTTGCAACTATTATCATATCTAATTTTTATGCTATATATTTCATCCCTTTTTGTCTGTTACACCATGCGTTTGTGCCTTAAGTGTAGTCAAGATCCACCACAGAATTATGGAATGATAGATCTGAGAGGGTATCAGCAGTTCTGCGATTGTATCTTGACCCCTTTTTTTCTCATTTAGAAATTTTATAGCGTCGAAATCTCCCATAAGGATTAGATTCAGACAAGTGAAGGTGGATATTCACTGATTGAGCCACTCTATAATTGTTATCATGTTGTTTCCATCAGGTAGAATGTAGATATTGATAATTTCCCAATGAAGCTGCAATTCATTTGAATAGAAGGTTGCATAAATAACCCAAGGTAGATGGTGAGTTGTGTGTTGTACATGCCTCAAGGAATCCCATTAGATTGTGGTTTTGGTGAAGGTGCTTTACACAGTGTGTTTGCTTCCCTGGATGTCGGTTGTTGGGAGTGCATTAGTTGAGACATATCTACAAATTCCCTGTTCAAGGACCATGTCTATCCATTTAATTTTTATCTTTTTTTTCAAAAAATCTGAGTTTGTTGGGTACGCCTAGACCTCTAAGATTCCAAGAGATGATCTGCATTTAAGGGGAAACAATGATGGTGATCTCTGCAGTCCTTTGTGGGTGCAGAAATTCCTCTGAATGAGATTCCACGTGAACCATCTCATGTTCTGTATCAAGCTTGGGAGGGATACATTCTTCCCATGATATTCTTACTTATGGCCAGTAGTTTTGGTTCACAGACCAACCAGTTTTGGGGAATATGATCCTTATATGGCCTGATTTTTTCTTCACTGGTTTTTGTTTTGATTTGAGTGGAAGTACTAGGTTCGGCAGTGAAAGTGATAGGGGTGAGAGTTTACCTTTTTTCTCTGTTGATGTAGTAGACATGGGCAGATCTTCTGAGTTTATTGCACCTTGAGATTCCGGGACAAACTCCATCTTCTCACTGTCTGGATCTGCTAGAACCACAAAGGGTTTATGTTGGAGGACTGGATCTGAATTTTTGGAGAAATTTTCCCTTTTCTTGCACACGTTCATTGAGATTTTTTCTCTCCTGATGTATTGTTGACTTCCATTGGGAGATGATTTTGTGGCATTGTTTGAGCTCTTTCAGTTTTGCTAATTTGGTTGATTCTTTTCCTTTGAATTTGTTTCAGGTTTTGTTCGTGGTTGGCTCTCTGGATCTACTTTGGTCTGGTCATGAGCTACCTGACGAGTGCAAACTCATGCCAGATGTTCATGTTCATGGTAAAACTGACACTGAAATCGGATACTCTCATAATCCACTTGTTCCTATTCTATTCCTCCTGTTTCTGCAATAAGCCAATCAGGAAAGAGTTTTTCGAGATCAAGATTAACACAAATCCTTGCATAACTGATCAATCCAGGGTTTCTTGTGAAGTATGAAACTGCTATGTATTCTTTGGCGTTCCCTATTTTTTGTAGGAGTTCTTGCCAGTATCCACTTCGGAGCAGAGGATGACAAGCCCAGACTGGGATTATTTGATCCACATTGAGAATGAAATGTGATGGACAAACACTAATTTGCAAAAAAATAGTGTGTTATAAGAGTAATGAACCAAATCTAGGAAATGAATGGTCTAAAAATAGAATATGAAGTGTTTTGAGTTATAATGTGAAAGGTCATGTGACGCACTAGTTCCCCCAAGAAATTGAAAGGTTTTTTCATGTCTCGAAACTCGTAAAAATATTTTTTTATTATTTTTAGGTATTTTTATATGTTTTTGTATTTTTCCATTTTTTGGGTCATTCTGTGTAGAATTTGGACCCAAAACTTTGGTCAGGTGCCCTACATAGTTTCCGAATGCATGTTTTTAGGGCACCTAAGCTAGTTCGCTTGACAAGCTTTTCAACTCATATTACAAGTTTCAATTTTAATCAACGAGCCAGTAGATATGACCCCAAAAAGGTGACGTATTAGTGATATACTAGTATTTTTTGGTATTCTGGCAAAAAAAAAAAACCTAACTGTACCCTGGGGTTGACGCAGTGGATTGCACCCTGGACAAGAGGCCGAGCTCCTGCCTTCCACACGCAACAATGGAAACTACCCTCTCCCCTATGGGACCGGCGAAGCTGAGGGGAGAGTCTCTAGATAAGGGCTAGCTCCTTTCGATGTATCTTTTAGGCCCTGGATTCCCTACTGCTAACAAATAAATGAAAAAGAGGGGGGGGGGATGAAAAGGGAGAAGGATGCTGAAAAAACAGAACCTAAACCTAAACTAAAAGGTGATACACCAAAAAAGTTGATCCACTCAACCCGAACATACACTTTTCACCAAGAAGAAGCTCCCATACACTTCATCTGATGTGGGAAACTCTTCTGTATTAGTGAGTCAGGGGTCCGTAGAGATACAGGGAGGAAGAACTATCAAAGGTGTTCTGAGACACACTCTGACAGCCTATTCACATGCGCCTATATTACTGCTGTAGACACTTCTGGGAGACCTGCAGAAGAAGAAACTTCACAATGCACTAGACATGCTGGAATCGATCTGTGAAAAGCATAAAAGAAAATGACTTAACACAAAAAGAAAACATAGACATATGCGTGAGTGCAAGTCCAAATGGAGGTAAAATATTGCTAAGTCTTGATTCAAGGTAAAATCCGGCAGAGTTCTGCCTTACAAGCTAAGAGATGGATGGGCGGAGCTTTGCCTTACGGGCTAAGAGATTGGATCCCTCTCAAATGAGAAGTTTTACAATATATAGAAAGAGAAGAGAACTTGGCGCCTTCTGGAAAAGACTTTGGCGCTCTTGACAAGCTGGCCCATGTGCATTTGAGAGCATCAGGAAGAGGAAGTCACTGTTGTTGATGTCATTCTTCTAGAAGAGGCCTGCTGGAACCATGTTGTGTAATCGCCGGTCTTGACTTTGGCGTTCAAACATTAATGTGAAAGCACGGGCCACTCCTCTTTTCTACAGACAAGACTGCTCCTTACAGATATTCACGCGGTTTGTCTGCTTATAAATGCAAAATGGAGAAAACAGGGCGCACCGCTTACTATTCACGCCATTTGATGACCACTTGGCAAGCACTGTTCCAACTGCAGGAATAAATCCCTGAGTTGACACCTCTTCTTTGCCACCTGGACTGTTTGTCCGCTTCTACACTTTGTCTCTTCTTGGTTTTGTCTCTTTCTAGCTCCTTCGGCCCTCAGGGCTATCTTCTTGGCGGGTCGCTGAGTTCATTGGGCTGCTCTTTAAGCTTTTCAAAATCAACGGCTATTTCACCATTTTAAAATTGACGTTCGTGGGCCCATCACTGTTTGAAAACCAACGGCTAGTTTGCCGTGCTTGATTTTGACGTCTTCGGGCCCGTCACCCCTTGGACTTTCTTCGGCCTTTCTCTTTCTTTCAGCTTCTTCTTTTGAACCTTCCCAAAGGGAAGGTGACCCTTCGGCTTTTGGAGAAGTGTCCTTCATTTAGCAGCCGAGAGTCCCCCGCAAGGGCACCTGCCCTTCGGGGTCCTTCGGCTCCCTTGGTCTTCGGCTAATTTCCTGTGGACATTTTCCCCGCGGACATTTTCCCGCTGACAAAAGTCCGCAAGAATTGTCTTGCTCGTTCCTTCGGAGACTTTTCTTCGGGTTTTTTACCGCGGCCAATTTTCCCGCAGACATTTTCTCGGCCACTTTTCCTGCGGACAAAAAGTCCACAAGAATTGTCTTCAGTCCAAAGGAATTCGTTTGGACAAAAAATCCAAAGGATTTCTCCCTTTGCTTCTTCGACTGCCTTTGAAAAGTGCCCTTCGGGAAAATTGGAAACAACCCTTCCGAAGGGTATTTCCTTTGCCTTAGACAAATTTCCGAAAGAAACTTACCTCTTCGGCCTTTCTCTATGGCCTCTTTTGAAAGTGTTCCCTACCCTCCGCAAGGGCTCTTGAGTCCCGAACTGCCCTCCACAAGGGCACTTGAAATGGTCCATTTTGCGCCTAAGTGTTGAATTTGTCTCTACCTACAAAGTCCGTAGAAACTCTCTGCAAAGTCCGTAGAAATGGACCTGCAGAGTCCATAGAAACTGGACTTGCAGAGTCCGTAGAAATGGACCTGCAGAGTTCATAGAAATCCCTGCAGAGTTCGTAGAAACACCTGCGGAGTTCATAGAAACTTCTCAGACTTATGCAAAATCAAAAATGTACTGGCTCAAGACAACAGGGGAAAAAGGGGGGACCGATTTTGGCCTGCAGGACCAAAATGGTCAACACCTGGATCATTGTTGTAGGTAAGTCTTCCGTTGGATTGAATGCAAAAGCCCAATCCTTCACAAAGAACCCGGATTTTATCATAAACCAAGGTTCCCCTTGGAAGATCTTGTCTTTTTCTAGCTTGGATGAAGAGATAACCATGAAATAACCCTTTAGCATCATCAATATATTGTTGTGTCCCCTTTTTTATCAAGGAGCCATTGAAGACCCTTAGCCTTCTTTTGTTTCCCAAAGACTAAGGGAAAAAGGAAGAAGAAGGGAAACACTTGGGGTTTCTTAAGAGTAATTATAAAAGTACTTTATTATTCTAATTTTCACTTAAGGGGACATTTGAGGGTCATGGGCACTCAAATGATTAAGTGAAAGCTTATAAGAAAAGGTCCTTTTAATATTTGATTAATTTTCACTTAAGAAGGGGACATTTGAGGGTCATGGGCACTCAAGTGATTAAGTGAAAGCTTATAAGAAAAAGTCTTTTAAGTATTTGAATTGCTTTCCCTCCCTTTTGGACACACCCCTTTGGGAAAAGGCTATAAAGGTAAAGGGGGGATCTTGTGGAGTGGTTCATGCTATTTTTTATAATTGAATTCTTCAAGTCTTGAGCACGAAAAGCTGGAATTTGCATTGAGGACGGAATCCCTTCAAAATTGTTTGGAACAAGGACGGAAACCCTTGATTTCATACCTAGGGCAACTTCACAAAGAGGTTGTATTGAGCAATATTGGCAGCAAAAAGGTGTTTTCAAAACCATTTATCTATTTGCAGGTGGGGCGATCAGGTTGGTGGGCTGAAAGAGCTGATCGGGAGCTGGTTTTAAGGCAGCAAACTGCTAAAAAGGGCAGTGATTCACTCTTGGGAGCAGCAAACCCTTCTTAAGGTTGAGCACAGGTCTTTAGGGCATATTGAGGTCTTTTGGTGGGTGTGGAACAGCCACACAATATTCCGATATTTTTGTAATTATTTTTCATCAATATTAAATTGGAAATTTCAATTTTGTGGATCTTATTGTGGCTGGAATTATTGTGTATTTTTCCAATACTTTTCAGAATTAAATAATAATATTTTGTGGTGATTTTGTTCTCTTTACAGTATTCTGAATTTTGTTAAAGCAGCTAGAATTTCCATAGAAATCAAAAAATAAAATAATTGCTAAGGTTCGGGGAGAAATCCTTATTTTCAGTTGGCAGCCTCGAAAGGGACATTTCATATTTCCACAAATCCGTTTGGGTTCGAGCTTTCATTCACCAATTGTCTAAGAGTTTGGGACCTAGAAAGGCCCCCACGAATCCACAGATCATAGCATTTTCTTTTATGAACCTTATGTGGTGTTCCATTTCATCTCCCATGAAGGAGACCTTTTGATCTATGCGCGGGTCTACACACTCCTCAATTGGACTTTGGATCTCCCACATGTGCAACATCTAGTGGCTTGCCCTCAAGCTTCTAGTACATCCTTAAGTTGCTGCAACACCTTGTCCCTTGCCATGTAGAAGTCTACTTCCACACACTCACTCCTCAACTCTGCACATAACACATCCACTTGCGCCATGCGTGCATCACTTGCTTTGTCTTGCAGTACTTTTTTGAGTTGCTGCAGCACCAAGTCACATGCCACGCAAGTCTCTGTGTTCCCACGCAAACAATCAGCATCCACACATCCGGGTCCTCCTACCATGGGGCATGCCAACTAGCCACCTAGAGAAGTCCAACTGCGCACCTACAAGAAACTCAAGTATCTCTCAACCAGAACATGAACTGCCACCCTTATGTAGCCATCATCATTTGTAACCGCTTCTTGTAATGATTGTATATATTGTAAGTCCATCCCATAAGGGCACAAAGACGAGAGATCACAAACATACCATATAGGAGTTTGTTAGCATGCTTTGCTATCTAGCATTCAAACACGTTTGTAATTCTGCAATTCTTTCATTCAATCTAAACAAATCAGTAAAGAAGCATACTCTTTTCGTTCACAAGAACTTGCATTCATAGTCTCACTAAACCAACAAGTTCCATGCCTACACTTCGCATCTGCATGAGAACTCAACAAAGCAACATAAAGTGCTAAAGTTCATTAATGAATTTTTGCCTTATATTCACACAAAGATGGAGTTTTTTATGTTTGACACACTAGGGCAAGCATACCGTAATACTGCAAAGATCGAAGCCAAGGCAAGACGAAGCATAAGTTCTCTTCTTCATCCAATGTCGTGTACAAGAATCAGCTCGCACATAAGCAATACATGCCATGCAACAACAAACGACATCAACGTCTTCTGCACCAAACAAAGGCAAGAAGAACCAAGGTGAAAAATGGTGGCATTGACACTGCACAAGCTCGCAAAACGATCCAAATGTCGTGCAAAATAATTCTTGATTGTGCAGTTATATCAGGTCCTGCACAAATGGATGACACTAATCCAGACGCCACTTGTCTGAGCACTAATGCCATTGCCATATACACCTTTGAGAAATGAGAATGTCTCTTCCACACCAAGTTATGGGTGAAGGGTAGACCTCTCCATGTCATCATTGATAGTAGAAACATCATTGCACAAGGTACAGCCCAATGCCTTGGCCTTACCATTGTCGCGCATCCTAAACCTTACTCTTTGGGATGGCAACAAAAGGGGAAGGATATACAGGTCCGACGTTAATGCACTTTCTAGTAAAAAAATCAAGCCCATGGAGGCCAAATTCACTTGTGACGTCGTGCCACTTGAGATTTGTGACATTTTTCTTGGAAGGTCGTATTTATATGACCGCGATGCTACATATCATGCCAAGCCACAACAGTGGACTGTTCATGTGAATGCTCACTTCTTCAACCTTTTGAAGTCGCCTACAACAACTGAAATCACTTTGATCTCTACCAAACAATTCCAAAAGCTCATTTCGCACATGCAGAAGTTTATGGTGCTCATGGTCCACCCACAAGCACATGCGCAAGAAAGCAAGTGCACATTGTCAACACACAAAGCCATGCAAACGCCGCCACTACCACAACGGCGTGATAAGTTGTTGCAACAATTTGGAGACGTCTTTGAAGAGCCAAAGGGTCTGGCAACACATTGAGCAATAAAGCATCACCTTGATTAGTTGGGCTAGATCTATCGATCGAAAGCTCGCCCTCCTTGGCCAAGGAGTGCTTTTGTCAGGGGAGTGTCGACTCCCAACTATAAATAGTTGTCAATTCCCAGATCACCTCTTCCAAACTATCCATTGTACTGCAAGTCCATTTGGGAGAATGATGATGTCCAATGCCAAATCCAAGAGCTTCTTGTCCAAGGAAAGATCAAACCTAGCTCTTCTTGTGGAAGCCTGATAGTCCTCACGCCAAAGAAAGATGTTACTTGGCAACTATGCATTGACTACACCAAGATCGACCTGAAGTCAAGTTATCATCAAGTACCAATCCATCCTGAGGATATTTGGATGACAACATTCAAGACCAAGGATTGTACAAAGGGTTGGTTATGCCTTTCAACTTGACCAATGCGCCAACAACATTCATGCACTTGATGGACTATCTGCTCAAGCCCTAACTCAACTCCTTCGTCATCGTCTATTTGGATGACATCCTCATCTTCAGCAAGACTTGGGAGGAGCATGTGGAGCACCTCTCACACGTCTTGGACATTGTGCACAAACACAAGTTGCAAGCCAACTTAGCAAAGTGTACATTTGGCACCGCGTACATTCAATACTTGGGCTACATCATTGACCACAAAGGCATCCATGTAGATCCAAAGAAGATCAAAGTAATACAAGGTTGGCCTATTCCATGCAATCTCACTGAATTGAGAAGTTTTCTTGGACTTGCTAACTTCTACCACAGGCTTGTTCTTGGTTTCTTGCACATACCATTTTCTTATTCAGATCATGCCCACCAAGGCAACATTCCAATGGACACTTGCACAATAGTGTGCTTTTGAGGATCTCAAGCACCTATGCACAACACCTCTCCTAGCAATGCCCAACATTGTTCACTTCTTCGAGATTCACATTGATGCATCAAACTATGCACTCGGTGCGGTACTCACAGCATGGACATTCGGTCGCCTATCAGTCAAAGACATTCAACAACACGATTCAACATTACTCCACCTACGATAAAGAGTTGTATACTATTGTGCAAGTAGTAGAGCAATGGCGGCACTACATCTTAAGGAAGGAGACGGTCATTCATTTTGATCATAAGCCACTTCAATTCCTTTAGACACAAAGCAAGCTAGAAAATGCAAGCCACATGAAGTGGATGACTTACCTGCAATAGTTTCATCTGGTAATAAAGCACAAGGAAAAAGACTAAGGTCACAGATTGCCTTAGCTGACCATTAGTACACGCACTCATCATAGTGTTGGACACGTGCAGCCACAACTTTGTTGACTAGGTAACTCTCTACTCGGCAGACAAGGACTTCGTAGAAGCCTATACCACCCTTGCACAAGGTGAACAAGTTTGGTAGTTCTACATGTCCAACAAGCTTCTCTACAAGCTTGGACATGTCATTGTTCCTGATGGCGAACCTCGCCAAAGACTCGCCTGGGATACACACTAACCAAGATAGCATAACACTTTGCCATTACCAAGACACTAGAAACATCAAAACAACACTTATCTTGGTCACACATTCCCACAAATGTTGAGCCCCACATCAAGTCTTGCATTCCTTGTTGCATCGCTAAGCCCACAAACAAGAAGCTGGGACTTTAAATATCTCTATCAGTTCCATTCAAACCATGGGAATCCATCAACATGGATTTCATAACTAGACTCCCTCCAACAAAACACCAAAATGACTGTGTTTGTAGTAGTGGATAGGTTCAATAAGATGGCCATCATGGTTGCCTACAAGAAGGGCATCAATGCTTAGGAAACAACGTGCTCTTTCTTTAACCATGTATGGGTTCACGTTGGTTTACCCACATCTATTGTGTCTGATTGTGACTCGCGCTTTGTCAGCAATTTTTGGCAAGCTTTAGTTGGACCGCTCTACAACATTTAATCCCCAGATAGATGGACAAAAGGAATTTATCAACCACACACTTGTTCATCTTCTTCACATGTATAACAATGCACATCCACGCACTTGGGATGATAACTTACCATACATTCAACATGCCTATAACAAAGCTTTGCATAGTTTTACAAGGCATAGTCCATTCCAAACATGTCTTGGGTTCCAACCAATGGCACCTCTAGACATCTCCTACCACGCACCATCCAATACGGAGCCGCGCACACAGGAACGAGAAGTGGACAAGGCGTATAATTTTCTACAACAAATTCAGGAACACTCATCAATAGGTTCAGCAAATACTCTCGCACCAACAGCGGAAGTATAAAGAACACCATGACGCACACCGCACATATCATGAGTTCAATGTGGGTGATAAGGTCTTGTTGCATCTTTAGACTAAACAATTCAAGGGTGCACACCACAAGATCAAGTCTTTGCGCTATGGTCCATACACTATCCTACATGCAACCAGGGAGAACACTTTTGTTCTTGACTTGCCACAGTGCTTGGGTTTGCATCTAGTGGAACTCCTCAAACCTTACTTCCCACCTTTGCTTGATCCAACAGTAACACAACATCCTTCAAATCTACACCCTAAATTCTTGACTTGCCACAGTACTTGGGTTTGCATCTAGTGGAACTCCTCAAACCTTACTTCCCACCTTTGCTTGATCCAACAGTAACACAACATCCTTCAAATCTAGACCCTAAACCTTTGCATGCAACAGAAAAGGATCAAATTATTTAAGTGACAACAACACGCACTCATCGAGATACACATCAATGGTTCAGAGTGGCCAAGGCAGGGCAATACGCTGATCAGGCTAAGTGGTACAACCTTCATCAATTTCAAGTTCTATTTCCTCGGCTAACCGAAGGTGCAATGGGGACCATTGCTTCTCAATAAAAGGTGAATGATCCATGCGAAGCTTTCGCATGGATCTGCACACTCGTCAATTGGACTTTGGATCTCCCCTGTGCATGGCATCTAGTGGCTTGCACACGACCTTGAGGTACCTCCCTGAGTTGCCACAACATCTTGTCCCTTGCCACACAAAAGACTAATTTCGTGCACGCACTCCTCAACTCTACGCACAAAAAATTTACTTGTGCCACACACACATCACTTGCTTTGTCTTGTGATACTTTGATGAGTTGCCACAACAGCAAGTCACATGCCACACATCTCTGTGTTGTTGCGCACACTCAGCATCCACCTTTTAGTGCCTCTTGCCACGCGACATGCCAACTAGCCTTCTCCAGATCTACGACACATCGAAGAATCTATCAATGGGACTACACAACCGGAAGTCCAATTGCACATTTGCTGGAAGCTCAATTGTCACTCAGCATGAAGATAAACCGCCACCCTTCTATAATTGACATCAGTCGTAACCACTTCGTAATAATAGTATATATTGTAACCATTTGTCCCATAAGGGCACAAAGATGAGATAGATCACAGACAACCCAGATAGGAATTTGTTGGTATGCTTTGCATATCTAACACTCAAACACATCAGTAACTTCGCAATTCTTTCATTCAGTGTAGACAAATCAGCAAGGAAGCATTCACCTTCTGATCACTTGCATTCCTCGTCTTAGTCAATCTTGTACACCTCTATACTTTTCCCTATTTTGCATATTGAATAGAAGCTGCATATTCTGCATATTAGACTTTCGCATTCAAATGTGTGTTTCATTTTCTATTGTTTAGATTACCTTATGTGCATTCTACAATCTGTAGCTTGTCTCCAAGCACGGCATTTTCCATTGCACTGGCATCCTAGGCCCCATGGTGAAGATCACCTTTGGTTGCAATTCTAGCTTGAGATAGCAACCATTCTCATTTTTGGCAAGGAAGTTTGGGCGGGTTATGGCTCTTTTAGCACTCATATGAGAGCCAATTTGATGTTTCGTTGAAAGATGGAGGATAATGGTAAAGAGGATACCATAGCCTCCTTAGGGATGAATCTCAAGATTGCTGCTCATTTCAGATCTGAAATGATGTAAGGGGTTGGGGTTGTAGAGTTCAGCAGAATAAATGGAAAGGAGAGCATGGGAGAGCTTTGTAATATGGGGCAAGATCCACCAAAGGTGGTGTGCCTTAACCGTGTGTGAATATAAAGTCAAAAGACTATTCCCATCCTTATCAAGGGAGATGCCAAATGTCTCTCCTTTCTATAAACACACACCAAACAATTGTCATTAGATTGCCTATTTGCCTTCAACTTCTTTTATGGCATCCTGCATTTGCTGCTTTTCTACAAGCATATCCATTTTCTTTTTCCTTTTGGCAGCCCTTGTAGCTGCAAATAAGTCTTAATCTTCGTCTGCAACCCCATCCACTTCACTCAGATTAGCTGATTTTTATTTTGGAAATTCTTCATCCTCGTTATCTCCTGGACCACAATCTGTATATTTCGATACTTATTTTGGGGTGCAACCCCTTCAAAATGTACCTACTTGTTACATTGTCATTATTCCACTACAAGATGCCATTTCTTGTCTCTTGGAAGTAGGGATCTTGTATCCCTACTAGGATTGATTCCGCTATTGATTGAACACCAATTTCTTTGTTTCTTGTAACTGCCACTTGTGACTTGTGCCAACAGACATTGTCTCTCTGGCAATGACTCAAGCTGATGACAGTTGTATATCACATCATGTCCTGATTGTTATACTACTTCTTGTTGACGATGTTATCCTCCTTGCTCATTCTACCAATGCTTTACAGAGACAATTTGAGGCCCTTGCTCAATTTTGCAAGCTTTGCCAGCTTGTGGTGAACCTTACTAAAACTAAAGTCATGGTATTCAATATCTCCAGAGATGTTATTTCCAAGTTTCAAATTTTCTTCAAAACCTAGGGTCACAACTCACACCTACTTGGGAGTCTAGTTTTTTGGACCATCTTTTAGTCTCAAGTTGGCTTTGCAGTTGCATCTTTGCAAAGGATATGCCTCACTTTCTATCCTGGGGCGCAAGTGTTCTTAGGTACATTTTCAAGATATCCCTTTCAAAATGTGCATGTTGATTAGTATCATAACAAGATCTTTAGTTTGGATGCAACATTCTTTTGTATTTCTGGCTTTTCTAGAAGTTTTCCACTGCCAAAACGATTATACTATCTTTGTGGGGTGCAAATCTATTTGCCATGGTTATTTTGAAGTGTTTCCATGTTTCTCAGAATGTCCTAGCTTTGGCTTGTACGGCAGTTTCTATACTGATTCTGCCATTCTTTTGCAATAGCTTTCAAATGGAAAGTTACTAATAGGATCTTACCATCTCATCAAATTTATGTGGTTAAAAAAATAATACCGCCACATGCACGCTTGGAATGTTTCTCCGTTTGCCTTTTCAATCATAATTTGGCAAAGGCGCCTTCTTAAATCTTTTGGTTGGTACTAGGGTTGATGTTGTTTTGCCATCTGTCCTCATAGATACAAGTGAAAAGCCTTGGCTTTGGCCTTTTCCTAAATTGGTGTTTTGATTAGGTGAGATTTGGGCTAGTGCTTGAGTCTGCATTTAAATAGCTTCTACTATAAGCATCATTGCATCCCCCAAGTTCAAGTTTAAATGTTCGGTATACTCTTGTTCATGACTACGGTGCCTTGCGAGGGAGGGGGTTTGAGAAGCTTTTTCCTAAGTTTTGATACCACTTCTATGAACTAATTTCCCTATCCTTATGAGACATGGCAAATGCAAACAAAGAATAGCATGCATACAGTTAGTTTGCAATGCAACTCACTTGATTCCAAAGGGGTAGGGATGCATACCACAAGATACTTGACGACCATAAAAGCTAAGGATTCGCCTAGGGATACAACCATCAAATTGAAATGCACAGCAGATTCTTGTGGGGTACATCGCAACTACGAATACAAGGAATGAAGGGACACTTTGGTAATCAAAAGGGAGTTCAACATACAAGGGTACTAGCAAGAAAGAGTTTATAGATCACCTTAAGACCATGCAAACTAAGGTTCATCCCTGCATTATGATATTCGTAAATCGATTTATATCATCAGTTATGGTTATATATTATTATACCTTGAGCAAAAATAAAATTAGAAAATATCTACAGATGATCATACACCAATAAGAACCATGAAAAAAAAGTTGCTCCCCTAGAAGATGCAGATAGATTAAAACCCATAATATAATTTCACACATAAACCAACTACCAAGATGCACTGTGATTTATTTTTTTATTTTGAGCTAGTGACGCTTAAAGCTCAACGCTTGTGTAGGATTCCTAAAATCCTTTGAGTTCAAACTTCAACCACCAGGGGGCTCTCTACTCTAACACCACAGTTCACCATCCCTAATATGCAATTATTGTGCCTGCCCTGCATGCGATCCCAATGAGCCAAGGAATTCTCCAATCATTGACAAGAACGAGGGCTCCACCACAAAAATAACCACCCCCACCTACGAACAAAAAAGGCCAAATTTTGTCACCTCTACATACCTGACATGAGTGTTTACCCTACACGACTAAGCATTAGCAAGCGGTTTGAAATAGGGCTGAAATTATTGCACATTATAAGAAATAAAATAGGCAAATATTGATGATGATCGATATTACAAATAGTTGAAATATTTGGATATGTAAATAGCCATCAAATTCCTCTCTCAAATCATGTGTAAAACTCATAAATACCCCTAAAATAACACCTTAAATGTTCTTAGGATGCCTCGAACACTTTTATTTTGAACTATGATGCAAGAGCATCCAAGGGGTACTGGCATTCTTGCATCAACCAAACCAAAAACATGTAGGGGTGAGTTTGCATAGACTAGTCAGTGTGTTTGCCGCTTTGGCATGGTAAAAGTTGGTCCAAGTGAAGCATCAACACTCCAGCACTTCAAGGATATCAAGGACATCAAAGAGGATCAATTTTAGTCAGCAACATGGTTCCAACTTTGTTGGTTGAGTTATTCTAATGTCAAAAGCATTCAAGAAGTGGTTGCATCAATTGAAGCCCTAAAAGTGATAGGTTTTGGTGCAGAGGCAAAAACATAATGTGGCATACATCAAAAGCATAATGTGATTGTATATTTGGATTCTCCTCAAAAAGTTGTGCACTTTCAAAAAATACAATACCTAATTTTGAGATTGTATGCAAAAGATATGGCCTTCGGAAGTTGCAAGACATTTCCAAGTGATAAAACCATCAAGGCAATTTTGCAAGCTTTAGTGTTGGTTTTGAATCCATCGGGATGGTTTCGTAACCGCCAATCTACATTAAGGGACGAATTTGCAACCACCCAGGGGGTTACGCAATAGTCTCTATGCATTAAGTGATGATTTTACCTACGTTAGTTGAAAAAGCAAAGTAACATCCTAGAACAAATGGTTTTCTCATCTTGGGCATTTCATAAGCCTTCAGTCTTTGAAGGGTCATCTTCAAAAGGCTTCAAGAAGGTTCTTTGGGATCAAGAAGGCAACTTTTGATGAGATTGTCTCTCAAGAGAGTGTGAGGAGAGATGACAAGAAAATGCAGGGAGTGTGTGAGAGAGACGAGACTGGTGAGAATGTGTGAGTGTGAGTTAGTTCTGTAATTCATAATTAGAGCATGAACAAATTCTAGTCTTTGGTGTGGATTTTGTGTGCAGTGGTTTGTGAATGTGTCCATTGTCTAGAGAGTAGAGTGAGGGCTACAGGGGCAAGGTTGTCCTCCATTGGACCTCTTAACCCTATATGCATCATTTGGTATCAGAGCAAGAGTATCATGAAGTGTGTTGAGAAAGTGTGAAGACATCTTCCAACAAAGCGTGTTGGGTAGAAGGTGTTGCAGCTAAATGTCTTCCACTATGAGAAAGGTGGGTAGAGGACAAGAGAGTGAGAGGAGTGTTCCTCATCATGCATATGTGGGTAGAGAATAGAGGGTACATCCTCCACCAAGAGAGTAGTGGGTAGAGGATGCATAGAGTGGTTCTCCATCTTGTATAGCTAGGTAGAGAGCAAGGTGTTTATAGAGAGGTATAAGGAGGGAAAAGCTTATCAGTGAGTGAGAAAGACCAAACGATGGATGAGAAGCATGCAGCCCGGGTGGCTCAGTTGAAGATTGTATAGAAGGCAATGTAAGCCCAAGGGAAGCTGAAGCAAAGAGAAAGAGGAAGGATGGTCCTATACCACCCATGACAGAGATTGAAGAGCTGAAGGAGGAATTGGAGACTGTGCAACCCAGTCTAGATATCCTAGGAGGAGATATTGCTATTACAAGGGGACTTGAGGAAGAAGAAGATCTTCCATTACAGGAAGATGAGGAGATAGTAGCTGAGTTTGTATTGTTGAATGCAAACAAGGATATCTGAAAAAAGGAGGAAAGAAATGAGTTCATGGATCGGGAAGAAAGGGAGATTGAGGAGATGTTTCTGCGAGCGTTAGAAACACATGAAGAAAGAGAGATGGTTAAGGCCCAGCAAGTTGCAGCAAGCGAAGAGAAAAAGATTTCCTTGGAAGGCAATGAGAGAGTTAAATTGCCACGTGAGAAACTGAAATTTGTTTTGAAAAAGAGCGAAGAGAAAGAAGGATGTGAGCAGCCCATAGAGGAAGAAATCCTCATGAAAGAGGATAGAGATAGAGGAATTGAAGAGAAAACTCTCATCAGTCAAGGGTTTCCTTGTTTTCATATGGGAAAAAGGAGTGCAAAGTTCTTTGCACATGGCATGCATGTGATGCCAAAGAAAATGAAAAAAGGAGGCAGCAATCATCCTAGAGCTGAGGAAATTAACATGAAGAGAGGAGAAAAGAAAAGAGAAGAAGAAAGAATGAAAGAATGAGATGGAGCAGTTGATGTTGTTATTAGCCCAAGCATGTGTAGAGGATGAGATGCAGCAAGTGATGAAGAAGATGAAGCGAGGTTAGAAGGATTAGTAGGGACAACATTCCAAAAGGAGATCGATGAACTTTTTGAGGACATTTTGAATGCTGACACAGGTAAGGAAGATGTTGCAGCAGAGGTAATGGAGTTGTTTGACATTTCAATGAAGGCAGAGAGAGAGGAGGACATGGAGACTAATCTAGAGATAGCATTGGATGTTATGGGTAATCATGTTGATGCCCAAGGATATGATGAATTCTTCAGCAAGCAAACTACAAAGAAATGAAAAGAGGGTGAGTTGTATTCTTCGAAGAAAGAAGTATATGGTATTGAAGACAATTAGAGGAGCAAGACGGGCTATGCCCAAGCTATGGGCAAGGTAAAGAGAAGGGTAATCAAAGCGAGGCAGAGGTGGACGGTTTATGGTCTAGCAGGTGGCTAGAAAAGGAGGAAGAAAATAAATGAAAAGCTTTTGAGGTACTTCACATAGTGGAAGGGGTCACCGTGGCCATGGTCGTTGGCCAAAAGAGTGGTTTTACAGTTACCACTCACCCTACTTTCATGAGCAAAAGTTCACAAATTTTTCTACTTCATGTTCATGATGCAGGTGCATCCAAGGGGTACCAACAATCTTGCATCAAACAAAATCATGTAGGGGTGTGTTTGCATAGACTACTCAACAAGTTTACCATTTTGGCATGGTAGAAGTTGACCCAAGGGAAGCATCAAAACTCAACCACTTCAAGGGCATCAAGTACATCAAAGAGGGTCAATTTCAATCAGCAACATGGTTCCAACCGAGTTGGCTGATTTATTCGACTATCAATAGCATTCAGGAAATGCTTTTGTTCGTTGAAGACCTAAAAGTGACAAGTTTTGGTGTAGAGGCAAAACCATCATGTGGCATACATCAAAAGCATAATGTGATTGCATATTTGGATTCTCCTAAAAAAATTATGCACTTTTAAAAAACGACATTTGATTTCGAGTTTGTATACAAAATATATGGCCTTCGAAATTTGCAAGGCATTTGCTAGTGACAAAACCCGAGGCAATTTTGTAAGCTTAAGCAACGGTTTAAAAACTGCCTACCTACATTAAGAAGCTGTTTTGCAACAGGTGTTCTACATCAAGCAGCGGTTATGCAACTACTGCTCTACATTAAGTGTCGGTTATGCAACTACCGCTCTACATTAGGCATCGGTTTCGCCCACGTCAATTGAAAAGGTAGAGTAACAACCTAGAACGAATGGTTTTCTCATCTAGGGCATTTCTTAAGCCTTTAGTCTTCAATAGGTCATCTCTAGAAAGTTTAAAGAAGGTTCTTTGGGATAAAAGGAGGAGGTTTTCGGTGGGATTGTCTCTCAAGAGAAAGAAGAGAGATGACAAGAAAAACAAGGGAGTGTGTGAGGGAGAAGAGAGTGGTGAGAATGTGAAGTAGACCATTGAGGGATTGCATTGCAATACCTCTTTTTTCATGTTTGTAGAGAGAGTGTGTGAGTTAGTTCTATAATTCATAATCAAAACATAAATAAGGTGTAGTCTTTGGTGTGAATTCTATGTACAATTTTATGTGAATGTGTCCATTGTTAAGAGAGTGGGGTGAGGGCTGCAAGGCAAGGTTGTCCTTCATTGGACCTCCTAACCTGTCTGCATCAAACTGACCTTTTGTTGACTTTTCTGTCATGTTCCCTTTTTGGCCTACACAGGGGCATGACCTTTTAGCCTAGTTTTTTTGGTGCTTTTCCTAGGCTAAGGGAAGAAAGGGAAAAGGGGAAACATTGGTTCTAATTTTTTTTTATAAAAAGGTAATTTTTTTTATATATCTTTTTATATCATAACTTAAAAGATAACTTGTGAGAAAGGTTAGCTTAACCCTTAATGAAGGAAGCGGGGAAAGATCTTTTAAAACCACCTTAACCCTCCCTCCAAGTAGAGCACCCTTTTTTAGTTGAGGATTTGTGGAGAATATAGTATAAAGGGTGGTATGATAATCATTTGAAGGGTTACCATGAATTTATGATATTTGATTTTAAGGCTAAAAGCAAGAAACGCTTGGCTAGGTGACTTGAAGACGAAAACCTTCATGGACACAAGGGTTTGGGGATGAAAACCTCCACTCCTATTCAAGGCAGAGCACTACTTTCAAGTGCTGTAATTGCATTTCAGATTAGTGATTTGGTGATTTGACCCTCTCCTAGACTGGCGACTTGCTTTGGCAAGTGTGGTTGTGTGTTGGGGTTGTGTGGCTTGCTATTGTAAGTCATTTAAAGGTTTTTGGAGAGCTCTAGAGGGTGGTGACTTGGCCACTTGTATTGAAGACCCTATTAAGGGTTGCGCTACAAGGGAATAACCCTCTCCTAGGGTTTGTGTAACTATTGCCAAATTATTCCAGCTAGGGAAAAATGGTTTGGAGCTGAATTTTTAGGGTTTGGAGGGTTATTTTGTACCCAAATAGTATTCTGAATTTTCTATATTATTCCTGAAATTATTTCTGATTTTTGTGAGGGTTTGGGAGGACATTTGGACCTCAAATGTATTCAGAAAATTCATAATAAATTTTGCATATTTATTTAGTCATTTTGGTGCAATTTATGAAGGTTCCATGAAGTGTTGATGCATGATAAATCAGCCATAAAATAAATTAAATATTTCAGATTGGGACGCCTAGGGTTTGAAGGTAATTTCATATTTTTGAAGGGCAAAACTTCTTTGTTGAAAACCTCAATTGGTGTGTCGAGTTTATCCTAATTTTTTGCTATTTTTGAAGGGTTCAATTCAGCTAGGGTTTGCTGTCGAAAAAATCAGAAAATTGATTTTTATCTAGGGTTTGCAATAAATTTCAAAATTTGGAAAATATCAGGTAAGGGGGAGGGAGAAGAGAGTGGTGAGAATGTGAACTAGACAACGAGGGATTGCATTGTGATACGTCTTTTTTCATGTTTGTAGAGAGAGTGTGTGAGAGTTAGTTCTATAATTCATAATCAAAACATAAATAAAGTGTAGTCTTTGGTGTGAATTCTATGTACAATTGTATGTGAATGTGTCCATTGTTAAGAGAGTGGAGTGAGGGCTGCAAGGCAAAGTTGTCCTTCATTGAACCCCCTAACCTGTCTGCATCAAACTGACCTTTTGATGACTTTTCTTGTGCATGTTGTTATTTATCTTCAAGGGTGATCACTGGACCTTGCTATTATCATTGTGGACGCAATGTTTAATACAGCTTCCATACACATTATATCAGATATTTAATGATGCCTTCAATTGTCCCAGTTAGTTCTTTGGGATCTATGGTGTCTTTAGGCCCTCCTGTCTCAAAGGACCTGGTTATGGATTTCTTCCTTTTTCCATGACTTGATATCTTCCTTGAGTATTGGATTGATGTTTTCTTCCATTATCACAAAGATGTAAGATGCACCT
Source organism: Torreya grandis (assembly GCA_037957365.1). Lineage (NCBI taxonomy): Eukaryota > Viridiplantae > Streptophyta > Pinopsida > Cupressales > Taxaceae > Torreya > Torreya grandis. The sequence goes on along the minus strand of JARHVA010001695.1, from coordinate 726,222 downwards.
TTAGGAGTTATTTTATCTTGGGTTGTAACACTATGTTAATATAAAACATTGTTGAGTTTTGACAATATTTTTTGAACAAACACCCATCATGTATGTGTTCAGCTCCATCTTCTTAGATAGTACTTATAGGTCCTTTGATGTGGGGATCCAATCTTATAAATGCTTTATTTTCTTGTTTGGGCAAAAAAGTGAAAGTAACACTCTTTAATGTTATACTTCATTATTCTATAATTTAGACTTAATTATTTGGATTAAAAAAATGCCCATGCACACATAATATATACATATGCATGTCATTATGAAGCACTAATTGTAATGTCCCCACTTTAGCAGTTGTTCAACTGTGTGACTGTTAGCCTAGTTTTGCGTGGTCCCATAGGATAACAAAGGGTTCAATGGGATCCTAAGATGTTTTGGCCTAGTCATTTCCAGTTTGGGCCAGAATGGTGTTGAATTACATGGTTTCAGGGAAACTTACTATTTTTAGTAAGTCAACAAGGCATGGACAATCTCAGAATTAGTGATTGGATTTGATGCTCCTCAATGAGAGCTTTCCAACGAGCTATCATTCGTGTTATTCTGCGCTGGATTACTATTTTATTTTAATGCCTGAAGTTTATTAAAGTAACATTTAAATTAAATGTTAAATTATTAAAGTGTTACTTTAATGTTATTTTGTTGGGTTACATGTTTGAGAAGGGGATGCCCAAGGGAGACATAAGGTGTCATTTTATATTATTATATTTTAAAAACACTCTATCCCACATTGCTTGTGAAAAGTGGGTCGACCCTATGAGGAGGAAATAAAAAGAGAGCATATGGCCATTGTGAGGCATGCTTGATGAGAAGAAGAATTGATGCACTTGCAGTTTGCAATTTGTATTGGGCATTTGGGGACATCTTCCTCATTTGTATCACTCTAGACATCAATACTTGGGATTGGTTTTTGGAGTCTACATTTCAGCTTCATTATTATCGCAATTGTGTGGGTTTTTGTTGGCCGCATTATTGTATCAGCGGCGACACTGTAGCAATCGCGTTATTGTAGCAGCGGCGCACTGTAGCAGTCGTGACACTGTAGCAGTGGCACTATTCATAGGCACTATTCATAAGGATTGAAAACAATTGCTGAACTTTGATGTTAATAATGATGGAATAATTAGTGAGTTCAAAAATTTGCCATGTAATTGATTTGTAATTCTGAAAATACATCTTCTGCAATAGTTCAATTTTCAATTTGCAGATTATTGTAGTTTCTTTCTTGTACATGTGTGATTTCAAAGCTATGCAAAAAAAAAAAAACACAAAAAAAAACAAACAAACAAATGATCATTTCCGGAGTCATAAAGGATTTAAAACATTAAACGAAGAAATAAGGAGTTGGATGTAATCTGTTTGACAAAATTCCTATCAGCAATTGGTTTTATTTTTGGGGGGCATTCAGGGGTGCCCATTATAGTGGTATCAGAGCTTGTTTTCCTGTCATCTTGTGAGTTTTCATGCATCCGGCACATCAGTATTACTTGAGGAGAAATAGGTCAAACCAAAACTTACATAATCCCCCAGAGATTGAAAAGGAGGGTGACCCTTTTTCAGCACCAGCCATGAGTGACTGAGATGGGAGAGGGGAGAACCTAGCACTAGGAAGATGCTCAGTGATCTTGCCAGGGGTCAGAGGGAGCTACAGGCTACATTGCAGTAGATGGCTATAGCAATTACACAACACTTGACTAAAGCAGATCAGGGCAATAATGCTAATCAGGGTAATAATGCTAACCAGGTAGGTGGACAGGGTAATAGAGGTAATGGAGATGCATCGGTTAATAGAGGGACCATGACACATGCTCGAGCAGGTTCTTCTAATACAAGACCACTCATGCCACAGTTTCCTCCGAGACAGAATGACCAGAATAATGTTGGTCCTACACAGCAAGAGATTCAGGTTATGATTATGGATGATTGGAGGAGTTCTAACCCGGAGTTACACGCTCAGATGACATTCAGGGAATATATGGATGTTAGACTCAAGCATATGCCCATGAGAGGAAATAGGCAACAAAATTATGAGATGAGGAAGTTGGGGAAGTTGTCTATTCCATACTATGATGGTACAGGGAAGACTTCAGCACGAACATGGGTCCAGAAATTAGACACTTATTTCCAGCTTAATCCCATGCCTGAGGAGGATGCGATTAAGTATGTTGCATTGCACTTGGATGGGAGTGCCCACGAGTGGTGGCACCACGGTATGGTCACACTTGGCCATAACCAGATAGATACCTAAGCAGAGTTTACTGAGAGACTCGTTGACAGATTTGACACGAAGGATCCTAAACTTCATTTTAAGGAGTTAGCGCAGCTTAGACAGTGGGGCTCTGCAGATGGCTACATTTCAAATTTTTAGAGGCTTTCAGTGTTGGTGACAGACATATTAGAGAGGAGGTTGATAGTGTTGTTCATGGATGGACTTTCAGACCCCCTTCGCGGTTGCGTGAAGGGACATGATCCTCCCACTCTGCAGGATGCTATCAGGAAGGCGAGAGACTTAGCGCCTTCTGCTTACAGGGGCAAGTTCACTTCAAAGGACTCTCATTTTAAGAAGGATAAGGACAAGAAGCCAATGCATAAAGACGTACAACCAGAAAAGGGAGAGTCAAAGAAGTTGGACAGCGAGTTACTGAATGAGCTAAGAAAGAAAAAAATTTGTTTATAGTGTAGGGAGCCATGGGATTTATCTCACGAGTGTCCTTTGAAGGCTAAGGCCAAGCAGATGGAGTACTTTTCCACTGAGGAGTCACAGTCACAGGATGAGGGGCAACAATCTGATTCTAAGTCTAATCAAGAGAGCAATGTTTCCGAGGAGAGTTCAGGGGATGAGAAATCCCTAGCCAGGTTGACAAGAGCCCAAAAGGCAATTACCTTTAAGGTTTGTGGTACAATACAGGGACAGAAGGTGATTGCATTGATTGATACAAGAGCCACTCACAATTTTATAGATGCACAGCTAGTGGTTAAGAGGGGTTGGAAAACGGAGGAACATTCTGGATTTAGAGTTATGGTGGCTAATGGCCAGAAATTAGTGTGCACGCAGAAGATTTCAAATCTTCGCATTAGATTGGGTGATGGATATGAGTTACAGAATGAGTTCTATGTTGTAGATATGGGAAATTATGACATCATCTTGGGTATGACATGGATGGCAACACTGGTTGAGTTCACTCTCAACATGGAGAGGGTGGAGATGAGATTCCAGCACGAGGGCAGAACAGTGGTGCTTAGGGGATTGTCACATAGTGGTTGCAGGATGGTCTCCTTGAGGAGGATGGAAAGACTTTTCAGGCATGATGATGTTGAGTGGGCAGCAGAGTGTTTGATCATGCCAGCATCACCGGAGCCACAAGTTAAGAGTCACCCATGTGACATTCAGGACATTATTGACAGACATGCCAAAGTATTTGGTAGCATACCCCATGGAGTTCCCCCTGATAGAGGGATAGAGCATGTCATAGAGCTTGAGGAAGGGGCTAAGCCCGTTATCATCACTCCCTATCGTCACCCAAAGAAACATAAGGATGAGATAGAGAAGGCAATTAAGGAGTTGTTGGAAATGGGGCATATCAGGCCTAGTAAGAGCCCTTTTGCTTCAGCAGTAGTGTTGGTAAAAAAGAAGGATGGGACGATGCGCATGTACATTGATGATCCAAAAATCGAAAGCTTTGGTCGAAAGATAATTCAGAAATAAGAACGATCCAATTCAAATAACGCTATCTCTGAAAAGAGATGTTTTGTTGAATCAAAAATTTGCAAATACAAATATATGCTTATCTCTGAGAAGAGATGTCTGCCTCCCCATTTCGGGAAGTTCTTCATTTATACATATTATCTCGTGGGAGATTTAGTGGCTCGAGGAACTAACGGGTGAAGACTTAAGACAAAACAATATTCGAGGAAATAACTGTCGCTGACAATTTGACTTCCAAAATTTAAAACAATATAGAGCTCTAGGACATAACGAGTGAGGATTTAAAGCAATACAAAATTCGAGGAATTAACTGTCACCCAACAATTCAGCGTCCAAGATTTAAAACAATACAGAGCTACGCACAGCCCTACCCGGTCTACCAGCCGCCCGCTCCGGGGCCTTACAACAACCGCTTCGACAGCCGCGGTCCATTGTACCGCCGCATCTTGGTGCTCGTTATACCACCCAAATTGTCGCCCGGATCATTCCTCCCTTCTTGAAAAGCAATGGTCCCCATTGCATCAATGTTCCCCATCAAGGGTGGTAGTTGTGTCTTAATTTGATTCCCGATGCACACTTGGAAGGGACTATGGTTTATGGAACTGTGCGGGGCCCGATTGTTCACCATTTTTGTCTGACAATCAGTCTGTGGATGGAAGGCCATGAACTTCTTCAGCCCGGTATCTATTTGCTTCTGTTGTTGTGTTGTTTGTGTAGTCAGGGTTGTAACATCGGCCATTTTGGATACCTGTGGCTTGACCACCATGAGAACAAATTTCTTGGCACTAATCAGAGAGACAAATGTAGGTGGTACTTCTGGTACTCTGTAGCGCCGTGTTCCAAAAGTGAGAGTGATCCTTCTAGCTCTTGATTCGTATATACCATGTCGATCATACATGAATGGCTGACCAAAGAGTACATCACAAACATCTAGATTGACCACATCACATAAGACCTCATCTTGGAAAGGTTGTATTGCATATGAGACAAGACATTGGTGGGTGACACGGAGATTTCTCCCTGGACTCAACCATCCAATACTGTATGGTTTTGGGTGAGGCTTCATGACCAGATTTAGGCTTTTCAAAACATTAGTAGAGACTAAATTCTTTTGACTTCCACTATCAAGAAGGAAATGCAGAGGCTTACCTTTCACCCATAACTTAGCGTGAAACAACTTTTCCTTGTCATCTAGCATTTCGTCGTGTGTTTGTGATGAAGCTACAATGGCTTCAGGATCAGCATCTATAATTTCTTCTTCAACCTCTTCGACTGCAGGGTCTGTATGAGGTAGAGCAGTAGATGTTGAGGATGGTGACTCAAAAAGCAGTGATTTGATAGCTCGACATTCTTCTTTGGAGTGAGTTCCAGATTTGTGATAACCACACCACTTCCCAGTCTTTTCTTCCTTTTGCTTCCAATTTTGGCCTCGTGTTTGACCTTCTTTATCATTTTTCCATTTTGAAGACTGATTCTTTATATCCATTCTTCCATGCTTCTGCTCAATCTTTACTGCGAACTTGTATGCCTCACCGATGGTTTCCAAATTGAAGAGTTCCATTTCTCCCCGTATGTACCATTGTAGTCCGCCACGATATTTGAAAACCTTGTGTTTCTCACTTTCTTGGATGCCCAGTCTGGCAGATAGAGAATGAAAAATGTCAGTGTAATCTTGAACAGATTGTTCCTTACCTTGGCGAAGTTGCTGTCACTCCATGTACAAATCATCATATGCTCCGAGGGGATAGTATTCTTCCTTCACTGCTTCCATAAAATCATCCCAGGTAGGTTCCACCCCAAGGCCAATGATATATGTACTAAACCTCTTTTTGTACACTTCCCACCAGTTTTTCACGGGCAATGATGATTTCAAAAGAGCAAAAGTGATCTTTTCTCCATCGGTGAACTTATTTACAGAGAAGTAGGAAGACAGTTGATCCAACCAATTTTCTACTACATCAGCATTGATTTTGCCTTCAAATGTGGGAATATCAAAATTTCCCTGAACCTTGAAGGGCGCTAGGGCACCGAAAGGAAGTTCCCTCGATGAGGAGCCAGGACGTGTAGCCGCGGAGCCAGAATTTCCCATCGAAAGTGTTTGAAGAATTTGAGCAAATTGTTGCAGCATCTGCATTTGTTGCCGTTGGAGGGCTTCATTCACCATTTCCTTGAAAGGATCAGATGTCTCGGTGTCATCCACCATTTGAAGTCGTTTGGAGCGAACAGATGGAAAGTTTGGAAGCTCTGTTGCTTCCCACCCAAGTTTCCTGTATCCTGACCTCATCCTCGGGATCATACACTCTCAAGACAAACCACTCTGATACCACTGATCCAAAACTCGAAAGCTTTGGTCGAAACATAATTCAGAAATAAGAACGATCCAATTCAAATAACGCTATCTCTGAAAAGAGATGTTTTGTTGAATCAAAAATTTGCAGATACAAATATATGCTTATCTCTGAGAAGAGATGTCTGCCTCCCCATTTCGGAAAGTTCTTCATTTATACATATTATCTCGCGGGAGATTGAGTGGCTCGAGGAATTAACGAGTGAAGACTTAAGACAATACAACATTCGAGGAAATAAGTGTCGCCGATAATTTGACTTCCAAAATTTAAAACAATACAGAGCTCGAGGACATAAAACAATACAGAGCTCAAGGACATAAAACAATACAGAGCTCGAGGACATAACGGGTGAGGATTTAAAGCAATACAAAATTCGAGGAATCAACTGTCACCCAACAATTCGACGTCCAAGATTTAAAACAATATAGAGCTAAGCACAGCCCTACCGGGTCTACCAGCCGCCCGCTCCGAGGGCTTACAACAACCGCTTCGGCAGCCGCGGTCCATTGTACCGCCGCATCTTGGCGCTCGTTATACCACCCAAATTGTCGCCTGCATCAATTGATTACAGGGCATTAAATAAGAAGACAATTAAGAATAGGTATCCCATTCCACAGATAGATGAACTGATTGATGAGTTACATGGTGCACGCTTCTTTTCGAAGATTGATTTGCGGTCAGGGTATCATCAGATCAGGATAAGGAGGGAGGACATTGAGAAGACAGTTTTTCGGTGTCACTATGGCCACTTCGAGTTTCTAGTTATGCCATTTGGGCTAACCAATGCCCCTGCTACTTTTCAAAGTTGCATGAATCAAGTGTTCAGGGGTCAACTTAGGAGATTTGTCTTGATTTTCTTTTATGACATCTTGATCTTCAGTAAGATTTGGGAGGAGCATTTGCATCATTTGGAGGAGGTGTTATCTATCCTAGAGAGAGAGTCCTTGTATGCCAAGGAGTCTAAGTGTGAGTTTGGTATGACAAAGTTACTATACCTTGGGCACATTATTAGTGCAGATGGAGTTCGGGTAGATCCCGAAAAGATTAGAGCTATTGTTGATTGGCCTACTCCTACGAACCTCACACAGTTTAAGGGTTTTTTTGGTCTTTGCGGATTTTACAAGAGGTTTGTTAAGGGGTTTTCACAGACAACAGCGCCTTTGACAGATCTCACTAAGAAAGGGGCCTTTATATGGACAGGGATATCTTAGAGGTGTTTTGATCACTTCAAGCAAGTGATGTCTTTTTGTCCAGTGCTAGCTCTACCAGATTTCACGAAGCCATTTGAGTTTCATTGTGATGCATCAAGAGATGGGATTGGGGCAGTCTTGATGCAAGAGAGGCATCCCATTGCTTTTGAGAGTAGGAAGCTCCATGAAGTGGAGAGAAGCTATTCCATCTATGACCGAGAGATGTTGGCCATTATGCATGCATTGGCCAAATTCATATCTTACTTGGTCGGAGGGAGATTTGTGATCAAGACTGATCACAATAGTATCAAGTACTTCATGAGCCAACGTGATCTCAATGATAGAGAGCAGAAGTGGATCACCAAATTGCAGGCTTATGACTTTGACATTGAGTTTGTCAAGGGGAAGAAGAATGTGGTGGCGGATGCGTTATCCAGGAGGCCTCATATTTGTGCTCTAGTTGAGATTACAGGAGATTGGAGGGATAAGATTGCAGCAGAATATGTAGGAGACCCCTGGGCTTCCGGGTTGATTGCAGGCACCATACAGGATGACCGTTATGTGGTGACGGATGGATTGATCATATTTCAGGATAAGATCTATTTGGTTCATCACATTTTAGGGAGGTGGTATTGAGGGCATTTCATGATGCGCCTACAGCTGGGCACCCAGGAGTCTTCAAGACTTACAGGCAGATCCGTGAGAGATTCACATGAAGGGGACTCAAGGATGATGTTCAGAGGCATGTCAGAGAGTGTGCAGTTTGTCAGCAGGATAAGGGGGAGCACACATATACTGCAAGTTTGTTACAGCGTTTGCCCATTCCAGATAGCAAATGGGAAAGTATTTTCATGGACTTCATCACTGGGTTACCACGAGTACAAGGGAGAGATTGCATCTATGTGGTGGTTGACTGGTTGACGAAGTTTGCTCACATCTTCGCTATTCCGTCCACTAACACAGCAGCACAGGTGGCAGATCTTTTCTTCAGAGTGATTCAGGTTTACATGGGCTGCCTAGATTCATTGTCAATGACCGAGATAGTAAATTTATGAGCGTTTTTTGGCAGGAGTTGTTTAGGTTGTGCGGCACAGATCTTACACCCAGCACTAGTTATCATCGGCAGACAGATGAGCAAACGGAGATTGTGAATAAATAGGTGGAGGGATATTTGAGGAATTATGTGACTATACAGCAGAGGGCTTGGGTCAGATGGTTGCATATGGGAGAGTACTGTTATAACACCACTTATCATATGTCCATTAGGATGACTCCTTTCATGGCACTATATGGTTATGAAGCACCTAGCTTCGTAGATTTGGTTTTGGGGGACAGCAAAGTGCCCAAAGCCAAAGACATATTGCAGGATAATCAGGATATCATGAGAGCGCTCAGGGAGAATATACAACAGGCCCAGAGTCAGCAAAAAATTCTATGCTGATCAGCATCGGATAGAGCGCAGCTTTGAAGTAGGGGCTATGGTTTACTTGAGGCTACATCTATACAGACAGTCATCACTTAAGAAAAGCGGAGCAGAGAAGCTGAAGCCTAGATTTTATGGTCCCTACAGAGTGATTCGCAGAGTGGGCGAGGTTGCCTATGAGATTGAGCTACCAGAGGGCAGTCGAGTGCATAATGCGTTTTATGTGTCGAATCTTAAGAAAGCCATTGGTCAGAGAGTTGTGCCTTCTGCAGAATTGCCACCCTTGGATGAGGAGGGGAAGCTTATATTGGTTCCTGAGGCTATTCTAGACACCAGGGAGAGGACTCTTCGGAATAGGGTAGTTAAGGAGTATTTAGTCAAATGGAGAGACTTGCCGGAGGACGCTACTTGGGAGAGTGAGCAGGGGTTACAGCAGGCAGGACTGAGATTGCTTGAGGACAAGCAATTTCAAGGGGGGCGGACCGTAATGTCCCCACTTTAGCAGTTGTTCAGCTGTGTGACTGTTAGCCTAGTTCTGTGTGGTCCCATAGGCTAACAAAGGGTTCAGTGGGATCTTGAAATGTTTTGGCCTAGTTATTTCCAGTTTAGACCAGAACGAAGTTGATTTACATGGTTTCAAGCAAACTTACTATTTTTAGTAAGTCAACAGAGCATGGACAATCTCAGAATTAGTGATTGGATTTGATGCTCCTCGATGAGAGCTTTCCAACGAGCTATCATTCGTGTTATTCTGAGCTGGATTACTATTTTATTTTAATGCCTAAAGTTTATTAAAGTAACATTTAAATTAAATGTTAAAATATTAAAGTGTTACTTTAATGTTATTTTGTTGGGTTACATGTTTGAGAAGGGGATGCCCAAGGGAGACATAAGGTGTCATTTTATATTATTATATTTTAAAAACACTTTATCCCACATTGCTTGTGAAAAGTGGGTCGACCCTATGAGGAGAAAATAAAAGGAGAGCCTGTGGCCATTGTGAGATATGCTTGATGAGAAGAATTGATGCACTTGCAGTTTGCAGTTTGTATTGGGCATTTGGGGACGTCTTCCTCATTTGTTTCACTCTAGACATCAATCCTTAGGATTGGTCTTTGGAGTCTACATTTCAACTTCATTATTATTGCAGTTGTGTGGGTTTTTGTTGGCCGTGATACTGTAGCAGCTGCGACATTGTAGCAACCATGTTATTGTAGCAGCCACACACTGTAGCAACCGCGTTACTGTAGCATTGGCACTATTCACAAACACTATTCATAAGGATTGAAAACAATTGCTGAACCTTTTGGTTAATAATGATGGAATAATTAGTGAGTTCAAAAATTTGCCATGTAATTGATTTGTAATTCTGAAAATACTTCTTCTGCAGTAGTTCAATTTTCAGTTTGCAAATTATTGTAGTTTCTTTCTTGTACATGTTGTGTAATTTCAAAGCTATGCAAAAAAAAAAAAAAAAACACAAAAAAAAACCAAACAAACAAATGATCATTTCTGGAGTCATAAGGGATTTAAAACACTAAACGAAGAAATAAGGAGTTGGATGCAATCTGTTTGACAAAATTCCTATCAGCAATTGGTTTTATTTTTGGGGGGCATTCAGGGGTGCCCATTACACTAATATATAAATCTAAATAAATAAATAAATAAACATTTATGTGCATGAGTGGCTAGGTGGGTGCACATTAATTTATATGTGCACATCTAGACATGAATATATATGTATATGCATGTGCATGCACAAGTACAAAAGCTCATAGCAGACAGCAAATCAACATATTTGATAGGGAAAAAACCAAATAGATGTACATAAACCTCGCCATGATTTAATCTTGGGATAAAATAAGCCAAACTATCCACACCCACAAAACAAGTCAAATTAAATACTGGAATTCCCACAAATAATTTGAAACCCTAGATGTGATATTCAACTAAATGAGAATTCTCTCCATCACTTGTCTCGGTTCTGATATTAGGGAAAAAACCCATTGTTACGTGTCTTCAGTAAGTAAGGTGTTGCAAATTTTCACTTCCCAAAATAATTGCACTATTTTTCGCCAAGTTTAAATTCTCTGCCATTAGCAATTTACAGCAGTGAAGGGAATTAATAGTAAGGCAAATTAACTAGGAATAGTCCGGGATTATTTCCATTTTTATTCATGCATGGGTATAAATCTTAAAGTAGCCCAACTTTGATTGAAATAGCCGCACCATACCAGCCAAAGGCTTTTATTTAAAAGGGAGAAGAGGAGGCATGTTTTAAGACATCCTTGTCTTATATTAAAATCTGTTTAGCTTTTGACATTTCAAAAGGCTGCGGGAATGAGCTAAGCTTAAAAGGTGGAGAGGCTATTAATGGCATTTTGGCCTTTATTAAAAGCTTTTAGCTTTTAAAATATTCAAATGGAGCATATCCATAAGCGGTGGAAAATTATTAAAGGCTTTTGTCTTATTTTTTCTCCACTCACATTTTAAGTTCATTGGGGTAATCCCAGGCAGGTAAATGGGGAATATCGGGCAGTTTGTTGCATTGACAGTGCTGCAAATTCTGACATGCGGATGTACAAATCAAAGCCCACTGCTCCTCTTCTCTTCTTCTCTATTTTGTATAAAAAGAGAAGAGTCTCTCTATTATGGGATTCTCCTCTCAGCCCATGGATTATTCCAGCTCTTCATGAGAACTTCACTGTGAAGTTTGTGGCCTCAGCAATCATTTTAGTTTCATTTTTCTGTTCATTTTCAATAGTTACACATGCATTTTATATATATTTTGTGGTTTTGCTCTGCCCTTGGTCTATGTTTATGTGTGTATTTGTGTCTTGCAAATCAGTTCTTGAATGATTTGTTTGAATCTGTAGCAGTCGTTCTGTGTATTATTCCTTTGGATGGGTGGAGGATACAACTACTTTGGCAAATAATGCAAGTATGAAGAGCCGACCTCACAATCCCAGAGGTCTTTCCACTGCTGTATCCCATGCAATGGAACTTCCCTACTGTGGTGCTCTGATAATGGTGCAATATTTGGGGCATAAGCTAAGAGAAGATAAAATATGACATTGTTATTTTCCAGGTTCGGTAAAGCAACCAACTTCTAAAACATTCTCCTATGCCCCGTTTCAATACTCTTTGTTGGCTTTTTGCCAGCCCTGAAAATTCCCTTTACGCTTTCAGCAACACCCAGCGGACATATTAAATACAACTTTGATTCATATAATACTGGATACCAAATACAACAGTATAATGCTTGCAAGACACAAACTAAGGATAGTTCTTAACTTCTTATGAAAATAATACTTACCGCTGTCAGACTTGATGCACTTTACAAGATTCCCCTAAAACTAAAAAAGCTAGCTTGTATAATTTTAACTTGTTTAAAGGGAGAAAACGTTGTACAGTTATGCCAAGGGCACTGCTAGTTTTGACATATGTATTATGTCCTAGATAGAGGTAGGAATGTTATCAAAATAAATGCCAATAAATATTAGACTCATACTTTTGCTTGACTGTGGACAAGGTATACAAAAACAGTTTAACATCTTTTACTAGTAAGGGGATGCTAGGATCAACACCATTAAACTCCCAAGTCCATGAAATCGTCTGAAACTAGTAGATGGCATCTATTAACTACTAGAGTCAAAGTCATTGGTAAAAACATTGTTTGATTGCAAATATATATTCGTAGCCTTAGATCTATATGGAAAGAGAATAATGAAGAAATGTATCTAGAAAATCTCATTTTAATTTCTGAGTTCTTTGATCTCACCCAGATTTAATCGAGTCCCAAAAATTAGCCTTGAGGCTAGCAAAACGTCCTCTTTGCATCCCTGTCCATTGCAGGACGGTATAATTAAGAACTCAATTAGCATCTTTACTCTAGTATGAATGAATGGAAAACTTCAATTTTCTTCTAAAATTCACAATTTTGTAAATTTGATAAATATTCAAGAAACATACACACTTAAGAAAAAATACAGTCTGAAATATTATAACTTCCTTTCAAAATGTGGTGTTCCCATAAAGTCGTGTCAGTTCCAAGAGAAAATTTATACGACTTGCCATGGGAGGAGATTACAATAAAAAAATAATCCACAATTTATTGTCCACTAATATAACATAAGATGCTCTTTTTTAGGAATGCTACTTGGTATCGATATATGATACACAATTTCTTCCAACAAAAAAGTGAGTGTTATACAGAAAAAAATGGAAACCAGAAAGCCACACAAATTCACTTGGTATTTATTCAGGTAATCATAAAAGAAGCAGCAAATAATTGGAACTAACCAGAATATCTTTTTCATCGGCATAAAACAACAGTCAAGATTTTAGAAACACAAGTTCCAGAAATATCCTGTAACATCTTACTAAGAAGAAATGACTTCAAGAACAAGTATTTTAAATTTTGCAGGCACAATTTTCTAATTAAATAAATAAAAACACATAAGAATCACCTCAGGAGAGGATTTACAACCCATTCTAGAACACTTTTTGCAGTATTTACAGAAGGATGCTTCAAATAATCATTTTTATGCACATCCCTTTATCTCCTACATAACAATGCACTTTCATGAGAAAGCCCGCTCTGCTGTTAAATGTTCCACAAAAATAAAGCTAAGATCTGTAAAAAGGATCGCTAAAAGTTAGTTTCTATGCTTGGTTGGGCCCAATCTTTTGCTCAATATTGTGCCCTTTGGACTGTATTTTTTCCTTGTTAAGTGTTGCTACAACAAGAGTCTAATGGAAGGGTTTTTATACTAATAATTTAATAAACAAAATAAGGTTCTTGTTGTGAGAGTGTTGCTGCAACATTAGTCTAACAATGATTCCAAGAAAGATAACAAAAAAACAAACCCTTTCTATTCTTGACTAGGAAATATTAGCCACATTAGATCAAAATATGATGAAAAAAAATCATATAAAGAACTTTAAAGTTAGTTTTCTCCCTGGGGACCATTGAAAATTCCATAATTTTTAATTTCCAATCAATGTCTGTCAGTTTACAGGAAGAACCCCTTTGATTTTCAATTTTATTTACAGTGACTGAATGTGAAGGAAAAAGGGAATGTATGGAAATAAGTAAAATATTCAAAGGAAGTGACAATAAACTAAAAGAAAGCCCCGACAATTGCTATAAGGCATAAACATAGCATCTATTCAATGAAAGGAAAAAACAATGTCCATAAAATATTGATTTGTTGAAGTGATATACTGTTGAACTGTTAAATACTGTTAAAATATGCACAAAAGCCAGTGCACAACCTGAGGTGAAGAAAGATTTGGGAAAAGATCGGAGCACACATGGTGTCAATGCCCGTCTTTGAGAGAGAAGCAATGGTGTATGATACCTGCAATTCAATCACATAATAGAAATGCATTATTCATTTGTGGCAGCAAAAAAAAAACTTCTTTAAAATAGCTCGTAAAACTAAACAGTTATAACTTGTTTTTGATGTTCAACAGTGAAAATAGCGATGCCATGCCATAGCTTGCTTGAAGATACATACCTACAAAGAAACAATCCATATAATGACTGACCGGAAACACTTAAACAAGTGCATGTTTTCAGAAAACTTCAACAATCTAAACATTCTTCAAAATTCACAAGTAATGTACATGGCCACATTTCGTTTCAGCCACATGCATGAAAACTCAATCAGCTAAACCAACACTTAGATAGAGAAAGAAAGAAAGAAATTATATTAATGTCCACAAATGACCAAAAGTAGGTCAATGGGACTGAAGGAAACAACCAATAGCAATAGAGAGTTCTGGAAAGAGAGAATCCTAGAGGTGAACCAAAGAAATAAAGTACAAAGACAAAATAGAACAACGTGCCACTAGCACAAGTGGCAAAGAAACCAAAACAAATAGCAATGAGGGGCAAGTAGAAGCCCCAAGAGCATGTGCCAAGGAAGATTGGAGGCAAGTCTCATCGAATATCCCTGTCTATGCCTGAAGTGGAGAAATCATTTGGGCCATGATCGATCACTGTGATAGATATGATAATGTTGTTCGACAAGTATAAAGGGTCCGAGGAGCCATGTAGGGGGATCCTAGGAGGAAGCAAGACACTTCCTCTAGGATCACCCCTAACATCCAAGGCCGATGTAACTCCCGTAGTAGGAAAGAAGCTAGTTATATCAGTTTGCCCTTGTGGTTTGGGGAGCTGCTAGGAGTAGTAGACCCATGTCATCGGAGAGGGGTAGAGCCATGCCGACAGATCGGAGCAGAGCCACGATGCTAAGAGATAATAGGGTTGGAGATCTGAGTAGTAATGATGCGCAGCCTAATTGCTCTATCAAATCTAATGTGTGGTGTGTCGGTGTCCAAAGAACGCTTAGTGTTGTCAATCACTTGAGTGGGTTGAAAGAAAGAGGTGATCAATATGAGAGCTCTAGAGCGTCTAGGCTCCCCCTGTAGGGATCTGGCCAGAAGGTGACAGCGTCACGAAGATAAAGAGCCAAACACCTTTGGTTTGTATAGTTGAAGAAAGTAGCTAGAGTGTTGATTGAGAAATGTAAAGGCAGTGGTATCTTCTCCAAATCTCATAATAAATTGGGCATCTAAAAATGAAGTGGGCCTCGGTCTCCACCTCCTGGAGGGAGCACAAATGACAGAGTCGGTCCTGACGAAGAATGTGATGGTCTGTTTCAACCCGTAGCTGGTGGGCACAAACTCTCATCTGGCCAAGGGGAAACCTCAAGGTGACAAATAATACCGTCTACCACCTGTAAGAAATGATCAACATAGAAAGCAAGCTTGGGACTTAGCGGCTCACGGGGGGGGGAGGGATCCAGGTGGTCTAGATATACTGTATGTAGATGTCCTCTCTGGCAACCCTAGTGATGACATCCTTGGTGGGAAGAAGCCCAAGAGGGACATCCAAGGAATACATGAAAGGGGGTAGCCTATCAATAGAGATGCCAATAGAAAGGAGTAGCAACCTAAGTCTCAAAGTACCAACATTGTCGACGTCTAGTTGGGGCTAGTGAAGCAATCCTCTCTGAAGAACAAAGTGCTAAGTAGGGATATCTCTTATGACCAAAAGTTGAGTCCCCCAGGGATCAAAGTCTGTGTATGTAGAAAGTAAGCCTAAAGATCGTCTCAAGGCATAACGAGTGGGCGGCAAATTCAACCTGGATGATGCACTAATGAACTGTACGTTTGCAACGGATCATGCATTGTAGCATGAGAGTCTAGACCCTCTCCATACAGGCCCAATCAATGACCCCCAAGCTAGGTTCCCATACCTCTGAACCATATAAAATTGTAGGCTTGATGATAGAATCGAACAAGCATAGCTTGGAAGGGATGTCCTCGAAGTCGATCTGGAAACACTAACGTTCCAAAATAGAAAGAGAGGTGTACCCCTTGCAAAGGCGTGGTTGAGCGGCAAGCTTCATGTTAAAGCATGGACCACAAAACTGGATCCCCAAATAAGTGTATGCTGATGTGATCTCAACAAGTTCCCCTCTATAGATAAACTGGAATCTGGAGAGAGAGTGCTTGGAGATACTGAAGATCATCACCTTAGTTTTACTAAGATTGACCACAAGTTGTTGGAGTTCATCGAAACAAGCAAGGGCATCAAGTTATCGTTGTAATCCTTATGCAAAGTGTGAGGGGAGGACCACATCATCCGCAAAAAGGAGGATGGCTACAAGAACCTCATGCAGAAGACAACCATCATCCATATGAGTATGATGCCGCAAAAATCCCTCTCACTCGTCAATGTAAATGCTGAAAAGAGTCGGTGAGAGAGGACACCCTTGTTTGACCGCAATGGTACTCTTCACAAAGTCAAACAGACCGTGAGAAGTACGAAGCTGCCCAATGACTCTCATAAAGCCTCCAAGCTGTGGTAATCATAGAATTTGGGATGCCAAAATCTCTCAACTTCTAGAAAAGTAGGTGTCTCAGAACCAAGTCAAATGCTTTCTTAAAGTCAGCAAAACAACAAAACACTTTGGAAGACCTATGACAAGCTTCTTCAATGTTTGCTCGGAGTGTAAAGATGTGATCAATAGTTTGGTAGTCCCTTTTGAAGCCCACCTGCCCCTGAGCTCTGATATTATTCCTTTCCACAAGCTCCTCTATCAAAGAAACACATTGTATCATAAGAATGCACCTTATATATATCACACTTACGAGGCAATATCAAAAGAGTCGAGATCACAAAATCTGTATATTGGGAGCCGAACAATAAACTCTTAAGTGCAGTTGCTAAAAAGAATTCATATAATCACGAGACCCTGTCCTACTCATATTTTAATTTAAATGACAGTTTTGAATGCTTTCAAGTGCTTGAATTAGTGTACTGAATGTTGGAAACATTAAACAGAACTTGCAGCAAAGAACTATGAACATAAACAACCATGAAAAGCAAAGAGGAAACAAGAGCATGGGGAAAACCAGCTGGAAGTGGCAATAGCTCAGCTTCCCTTTCTTATTTTTGACCAAATACATTTAACAAAGCGTACATAAGAACCAAGTCCAGCAATCATCATGTTGTTTGTTCGCTTAGCTCACTCTCTGCACCTTTCTTTCTCCGTCTACAACCAACTAAAACCACTAACTCTGACTCACTTTGATATCTTCATTTGGATTCATGCCTCTTACTCAACATGTGTTTGGCAGTGTTGTTTTGTGTACTAATGGGCTCCCAAATGACTCAGAATTGAAGAGACGCCGTCATTTTGCCGATGCACTCCCTATTCTACGTCCATGGTCGGAACCGCCTCTTTCAACAGGATGGAACTGCCATAGCAGATGCATAATTGTTACTGGTGGTTTCAGAACAGTCATGGTGGTTGTGACACCGTCGTTGGCAGTTTCAAAATTGTCATGACAATTATGAAACCGCCACCCTATCTTAACCAGCAGTTTTGTTGTCAGATTATAAGAAATATTTGCTTCCGAGCACTATTTCTAGCTAGTTTTTGGTTAATATGGAGAGGTTGCTTTCTTGATCCTTCTGGATTGCACCTATCTTCTAGGAGGCTTTTGGTGGTGGAGATGTTGGAAGAGTTCTCCCACTTTCTCCTTGAGGTACCATTTTTATAGCCATTATGTCTTTCGCTTCATGCCAACCTACCAAGACTCCTAAGGCACTCTTCTAGTCTCTCTAGTTTTTCACTATAACACTACATCCTCTCCAAATCTCCTTGTGCATTCAAAACAAAGTCTTCTAAAGAGGGTAGCAATTGCCCTTCCTCTTCTTCATCCAACATGGATGGCTCTTATAGGCACAAGTTCTCACAATTTACTGTTGAGTACCTATAGCGCTTTGAGCACTCTCTTGTAAGGCTTAATGTGTAATGTCCCCTTCCAGTTGAAATCTCTCAATACTTGAGATTAGCCTATTATGTGGCCCTCATAGGCTAATATGGAGGATAGAGGGTCTTGTTGAGGCATGGCTTGGCTTCAATTGTCAAAAAATTTCAGTTTGGCTTTCGTTCGGGGTCTTTTGGACGCCATTTGCTTGACTTACTATTTTTAGTAAGTGGAGACGCTCAATGGAGCACCCCCGCTATTTTTAGCAATATGGTCTGGTCATATGCAGTTTCAGTGACTTATCATCCGGATTCAGACAGCTTGTCATTTGGACTTATATTGAGGGAGATATTAATATTTTTTTGCCAAAATAAAGATTAATTTAATTAAATCTTATATTATAGAGTTATAATGTAAATTTATGTTATAACTTAAGTGACTTAATGAAGGGGTCGACCATCATGAAGAAAGGGCCATATTTCAATTAATTATTATAATTAAATGGGCGCCCAAACTATTGGAAAATTAAAAGTGAAATTCAAAGTTAATTTAAATGATGCTTTTGAAGGAAATCAACTTGTTTGAGGAGATATAAGGTTTTCTTTTGAAAAAACTCAGGATTATTGCATTTTTGAGAACATTTTTTTGAGGAGTTTGAACTTGATTGGAGAACGAGGGTTTCTACTTGTAGCAGCCATTGGAGAACGTAGTTCTACTGTGAGCAACCATCTAAGCTGGTGAAATACCCAGTGAACTTGGTTATTTTAGGGGGGGGGGGCGGGAGTTCAATCAGAGGCTCTATTTGGATTTCAATTGGATGAATTTGGTGAAGTTTGGATCAGATTTAAGAGACTGGAGTTGCAAATTATTTTCTGATTGAAAGGGATTATTTTCAGAGGTTTTATTTGTTACTACAGTACCGTGAATAGTGACGTGCTACAATACATGTGAATAGAGGAATTGCTGGTCATAGAAGACAAAGTGTTCGCAGCTTCTTTTGGAGGTAAACATATGATGGTATCTACAGATCACAATCATATCAGGTTCATTCAATTATCGGAATTTGCTTTTTCACATTGTATTTATTATCAATAAGGCCTTGGCCTCTTATTCAGTGAATGGAATAATGTATGGCAATAAAAGAAGTCTCAGTATTGTTCAAAATTTATTCTCAATAGACTAGTTTTACTTTCAGTATGTGTTTTTGTTCAAACCCCCTGAAAACACAAAAAAAATCATAAAACCTTCAAAACAAAACAAAAAAAAAAGTGAAGTTCAGCAGTAGAACCTGTGAGGGGTTCTTACATAATGCTTTGGCCCTCTTGTTGTTAAGTGTGCTACCATGTGGAGCATGACAAGCCTTGCCATGCTTCATGGCACTCCTCTCTATAACTGATATTTTCTCATCTTTTTCAAGTATGCTTGTGGGCATTGTAATTCTTTTGTGCTGAAAGTATCATGTAGAGACCTGCTTCTTTCAATTCAACACCTCATCCAAATGGATGGTGATTGGAGGTCTTGGATTTGATAAGGCTTCCTTGTTCATCAAATCATTTGCCTTTTGTTAATAACCTTGAATCGGACATCTTTGTTTTCCTTCGGATTGCTCCATGACATTGACAAGGATGTATGTGTTAGTGGCACCCTCTCTTAGTACTCTAGTTGGACCCGACATTCCAAGAATATGCGGATGAAGATTGAATCCACTAACCGCTTCCACACCGTCG
The DNA here is from genome assembly GCA_037957365.1 of Torreya grandis. Classification (NCBI taxonomy): domain Eukaryota; kingdom Viridiplantae; phylum Streptophyta; class Pinopsida; order Cupressales; family Taxaceae; genus Torreya; species Torreya grandis. The sequence goes on along the minus strand of JARHVA010001695.1, from coordinate 706,501 downwards.
GATGAGCGCTATCGTGGATGATTCGATGGTGATGGGAACATTTGGCATTGACTCAAATCTAACAACAGTTTCAAAATGTCCCCTTACCGTCAATCTTGAAGAAATCAGCAATATAGACAGAGGCATGGTTTTAGAAAATAATACATAAGTGTCAGCTTTATAAAAAGAGTTTCAGTGGGCCCCAATCCCTCAAACAAATAAAAGAATATCCTACTATCCACGTGGATGACATACGAAAGGGATTAGAGGTTGTGAAATCTTATCCACAACATGAGGCTCCCCTTACCATTGATCTCGCCATGTCGGATCGGATATGATAGTGCTGATAGCCCTTGGATATATAAAGATGTATGGCACCCCGCCATGGTTTTCATAGAGTGAGGCGTTGATGAACCCTTCTTAGTGCAGTTCTCTATTATGGGATTTCAATGAAGGTCCATCCAAAAGAGATAGAAGAGAATCTAAGAATGGGTTTTTTGTGACACCACGTGAAAGAATTCACTTCGTTTATCTATAGCAATGTTGATCATCTAGTATGAAGCAGATGCCTTCTCTCATAACTTGGCCCCTGTTATGGTCTGATGAGCTATAATGCGAGGAGGGAGGGCATACAACATGTGGTTCGATTGACTTCCCCTCTTGAGGGCACATATGGAGCTTCAGGGTTTGTAAAAGGGGGATCTTTTAAATGACAGAACTCCAAGGAGTCTGATTGTGAGTTTAACCATAGTAAGGCTCTTCCTATGTCTCATGTTAGGTGATTCTCAAACATGACTGCCATTGTGTATAATTTAAGCTTTGTAATAAGGATTTAAAGGCTATTTCTTTGCCCCTAATATGTATATGTATGTGGATAGTTGGATCTATTCATACTATTCACTTTCTTACCCTTTACATTAAGTGGTGTGGATGGTTAATGTTAGATTAGGTCGAGTGATTGCTATTTGTTTCATCTCTTTGGATGTAAAGAAGACAACATTATTTTGGCGCATCGCTATTTTTATTTTCTTTTACACCTATGTATCTTCTCTTTACCCATTTTCATCCCCAAATAAACTTAGATAGTGTTAGAATAGAGGAGTTGGCCCAATCTGGAGGTTGCCCTAGGTTAAACTTCCATGGAGGCAATTCGGAGGCAATCCGCTTTGATTGTGGGCGCGACCCATGAAGTATATCAGGTAATCAAATCGGTGGATCAACAATTTTTTGCATGCACGGTGGAACTTATCAAAGGCCTTAATCCAAAATACATAAGTCATTAGATGCCAATATCTCTATTATAGAAATCTTCATATGGATTGCAGTCTAAACCTACAAACTCCATTTACAAATAATTATCAAAATTTGGTGAAAATCTTGGAAAGATTTGTTCTCCTAAGATCACTTTCCTCATTCACCTAGCAACTCTGCAAACCACTAAACCAAGAAGCCTATGAGAAGGATCCGAATGAGGTCAATAACCATAAACTATCAGGGCCATGGTCCTCTCGACTTCTTGCAATTATCTCCTCGGAGAAGTACAACAGTAACTAGACCCTTGATCTCCTCACAAGAGACTCACTCAATCCCACCCAACCAAAAAATTTCTTCTTTGATAGTAATGGTGAAAGCTGAGCCTTTCGCCCTGGGACTCAGTTGATCCTACGGTCTTTTTACCCTAGCACTTTCTATTGTAATTGGATGTATTCTAGAGTCCCATTGACCTATGTTCAGTCATTCATGGAAGTTAATATAGTTCATTTCTTTCTTTCTTTCTTTCTTTCAGGAAGCTTGCTAAACATTTTCCATTGGAACCACATACCATCATTAGCCTTGAAGGCACTCATTTCTCTCACAGGAGAAAGTTATACGACCCCCATAGACCACATACAAGATGTGGCTAATGTTTGTGCTGTCCATCATATCACAAAACTAGCTTGATTGGTTTAGAGGTCTAGGAGATGCATCAATAAAAAACTAGGACGGGTTGGGGCATGCCCATGGAACAACTGAATACCATCAAGATAGTACAAATGGAGTCAATCTCAAACTTCAATATCAAATTCAGGAAAACATAGGATAGAATACCTATTGAGGTCCACCAACTAGCAAGTATGGCCTTGTATTATTTGAAAGCTTTACATCCTGACATTTCAATGATGATTTAGTCTATGGGAGTGAACGCTCTCCTTGTACCATATGATGACGCTATCCTTGCTGAAAATAGTCTCATCCAAGTTGGGAAAATTGCCACTAGGCCTATGGTACCCTTTTTTCCCCATACCCATAAAGTAACCCATCTCCTTTGCCTATCAATCCTATACGAACCGAGGTATCCGCCTCATGAAACTCTAAGGATATGGATGAGATGAAGAATCTATTAATAAGGGTATCTAATGAGATTGTAGCTATCAAAAGACAATATGACTCAAATCCTCCTAAACCCTATTATGGAAATAACCAAGGCTATCAGCCCAACAAAACCCAACCCACACGCCATAACCAGCAGATAATTCTAGTTAACCAATTGCAAAGGCTCAAGGAATTTCTTCTTTCCTAAACAATCCCAATAGAACAATAGTTCCTATGCAGAAGAACTAAGATTTTGATGTTTTCCTTGCAACTATGCTCATGAATCTAACAGTTTACTCATCAGCCATCACAAACAAATACTTAGAGCACAAGGTGTTTTGAGCCAACAACTTCAAGAAATAAAAGGGATCCAATGGGCCAATACTGTTCCGAGAGAAGGTGCACTAGCATATTGGGAGGAACATGATTCCCAAGTTTAAAACAAAGAACCACAGATTCTTGCAAAGCCCTATGACCAGATAGCTCCTACAATGGTATGTGAAATCAACAATTCAGAGGTATTGTCAGAGGTATGTAAAGGAAACCTCTTCCTTAATATGTCACCTACGTTACGATTAGCCATTTCATACACAATCGCATGATCGGCCCGAGGCTAGTAGCATGGTAATGCCAAAGAGCGCAGCGGATATCTTAGGCCTAGGGTATACTCGTGAAGAGAAAATTGTCACACTACTTAACGGCACAACACTGAAAACAGTTGACATCATCAAGGATCTCCTCGAAGACAAAGAGAAGGTATGTTCAATGAAATTAAAGTGTCGTTCATGTTCAGCTATGAGTTTTCAGAAAGACTTCTACATGAAGCAAGCCCATACTCGAAAAAGGATGGAGGCTATGGAAATTTGACGGCAGTTTCGTAATGAAAAACACAGAGAGGCAAGAAGACATTAATTCTCCTTGTTCTCTTCTCTATATCATATGGCTAACAGTTTGCATGGCCAAATTGTTATCTAAGCGCTTGCTGCTAAGAAAGGGCAGTTATTTTTCACTCCCCATAAACGGCAATGTTCAAAAGGCCATGTGCCAGTGACCATTGGTAGCTTCATAGATATGCGGCTATGCAATTTTATGGGACAAGACCTTGGTAAAAGGCCCTGATGAGACAAATCACCCAGAATTAGGAAGTAACCAAGCTACGTGGCCATAGAAACAAATTTAAAAGGACATCCATCCCAAGTGCCAGTTTGGAATTTCCCCAACCATCAGATGGAACTGAAGTAGACCTTGGCAAAGATCGAGAGTTAAATGTTGAATGTACCTTCAAGCTTCGCTCTCCAATTGTCTCGGTCCATTTATAGCATACAAAAAGGTAACGCATGCTTATTCCATTTTGTCTTGTGTGGATCACCTTTTGACAAAATTCGAGCAAAGGATTGTGTAATGTCTCGATGGCGGTTGGGGGTGCTCCCTGCCCCAGTCGGACCTGGTCTCGTGGGGGTGGTCCCCACTTGGGCGGGTTGGTCTAGCCCGTGCCACGTAAGTGGTCTGCCTCAACAGTCCTTCGATGGCTGGCCATGTAGGGGTCTGGAAGAGGACCCAAATCATCTCGAGACTTTTGGTGTGACGGCCAGTCCTTTGTAGTATCAGAGCCGAGGTCTCGAGTTCGAGCCCTGTGGAGGGCGGTGGGGATGTTCCCCCCGCTTAGGGGCTGGGCCCCACGAGGGTTGTTCCCTCTGAGCAGGTGCGTCGGCTCGACGGTCCTTCGGTGGCTAGCCATATAGGGGTTTGGAAGAGGACCCAAATCATCCCGAGACTTTTGGTGTGACGGCCAGTCCTTTGTGGTATCAGAGCCAGGGTCTCGAGGTTGAGACCCTTTGGGCGAGCGGATTGTAATGTCCCGCTGGCGGTTGGGGGTGCTCCCTACCCCAGTCGGACCCGGTCTCGTGGGGGTGGTCCCCACTTGGGCGGGTTGGTCTGGCTCGTGCCACGTAAGTGGTCTACCTCGACGGTCGCCTGGTGGCTGGCCATAAGGATCCGAAAGAGGACCCAAATCATCCCGAGACTTTTGGTGTGACGGCCATTCCTTAGTGATATTAGAGCCAAGGTCTCGAGTTCGAGCCCTGTGGAGGGCGGTGGGGATGTTCCCCCCGCTTAGGGGCTAGGCCCCACGAGGGTTGTTCCCTCTGAGCAAGTGCGTCGACTCAACGGTACTTCGATGGCTAGCCATATAGGGGTCTGGAAGAGGACCCAAATCATCCCGGGACTTTTGGTGTGACGGTCAATCCTTTGTGGTATCAGAGCCGGGGTCTCGAGGTCGAGACCCTCTGGGCGAGCGGACTGTAATGTCCCGATGGCGGTTGGGGGTGCTCCCTGCCCCAGTCGGACCCGGTCTCATGGGGGTGGTCCCCACTTGGGCGGGTTGGTCTGGCCCGTGCCACGTAAGTGGTCTGCCTCGACGGTCCTTCGGCGGCTAGCCATATAGGGGTCTGGAAGAGGACCCAAATCATCCTGGGACTTTTGGTGTGATGGCCAGGGGCGGGTTGGTCTGGCCCGTGCCACGTAAGTGGTCTGCCTCGACGGTCCTTCGGCGGCTGGCCATATAGGGGTCTGGAAGAGGACCCAAATCATCCTGGGACTTTTGGTGTGATGGCCTGGGCCATCACACCAAAAGTCCCAGGATGATTTGGGTCCTCTTCCAGACCCCTATATGGCCAGCCGCCGAAGGACCGTCAAGCCGACGCCCCTGCTCAAAGGGAACAACCCTCGTGGGGCCCAGCCCCTAAGCGGGGGGAACATCCCCACCACCCTCCACAGGGCTCGAACTCGAGACCTCGGCTCTGATACCACAAAGGACCAGCCGTCACACCAAAAGTCCCGGGATGATTTGGGTCCTCTTCCAGACCCCTATATGGCCAGCCACCGAAGGACCGTCAAGGCAGACCACTTACGTGGCACGGGCCAGACCAACCCGCCCAAGTGGGGACCACCCCCACAAGACCGGGTCCGACTGGGGCAAGGAGCACCCCCAACCGCCATCGGGACATTACAGTTTGTCAGATCCAACAGATCATCATATCCTTCAAATGGCTAAGAACTATCAACCATTTGTTATGGCAACCTAAGGAATTTTTCCCATTTTGATAATGTATGGCTCCTTGCGGTTTTGGGCAATGATATAAAAGGGGGTCCATCTTAGCTTCCTATGCCGTCCTAAGCAATGATCCAAAGGGAAGAGGTCAATCTCAGCTTCCTATGTATAAGTGCCTTGATGAATCTTTTCGACCACAGTTGGGACGGGTTGGGGTTCCTACAAAGGTATGTCAAATCGACAATTTAGAGGTATGTAAAGGAAACCTCATCCTTTCTGTCACCTATGTTATGAAAAACCATTTGATTCACAGTTACATGATCGACCCGAGGCTAATAACAAAGTAATCCGAACAAAGCAATGGATATCTTAGGCCTAGAATATACTCCTAAAGAGAAAAATGTCATGCAACTTGATGACACAATGGTCAAGACAATTGGTATCATCATCTCCTCGACAACAAACAGAAGGTATGTTCAATGACATGAAATTGTTGTTTATGTTGAGTTGTGGGTTTTCAGAAACTAGAAAGACTTCTACCCTATAAACCATGGGGTGATGATTAACCCAACGCAAGCCCATACTCAAAAAAGGATGATGGCTATGGAAAAGACAGACGACAATTGCATAATGACAAACACAGAAAGGAAAGACGATGTTAATTCGCCTTGTTCTCTTCTCTATAGCATATATCGCTAACCGTTTGCATGGTCAAATTAATATCAAAGGGCTTGTTACTAAGAAAGGGCAGCTATTTCTCACTCCCCGTAGATGGCTTTGTTCAAAAGGACTTGTGCCAATGACCATCAGTTGCTTCACATATAGGTGGCTACACAATTTGATGGGACAAGACCTTGCTAAATGGCTTTGATGAGACGAGTCACCCAAAATTAGGAAGTGACCGCAAACACATTTAAAAGGACATCCATCCTAAGCGTTAGTTTGGAATTTCCCCCACCATCAGACGGACCTAACACAAGGCTTGGCAAAGTTTGAGAGTTGACACATGAATGTACCTTCAAGCTCCACTCTCAAATTGTCTAAATCCATTTATAGGATACAGAAAAGTAATGCACACTTGTCCCAATTTGGCTTGTGTGGATCGCCTTTTGACAAACTTCGATCAAAATATTATCAGATCCGGCAAATCATTATACACTTCAAATGGCTGAGAATTATCTTCACTTTTTCGAGAAAAATCTAAGGGATTTTTCCCATTTGGGCAAAGTATGGCTCCTTGCGGTCTTGAGCAGTGATCCATAAGGATGAGCTCGATCTCAGCTTCTTGTTTATAAGTGCCTTGCTAAATGTTTTCAACCACAACTAGGATAGATAGGGGCATGTTCTATATAATTAGTTCAAAGAGACGTGAGACGACCTGTCCCTTGTGGAACAACTGACTACCATAAGAGAGTTCAAATGGATTCAATCTCAAACTTCAATATCAGATTTAGGAAAACATGGGAGAGAATACCTATTGAGGTCTGCTAACTAATAGGTATGGCCATCTAGTATTATTTGAAAGCCTTCAACCCTGACATTTCAATGATGATTTAGTCTATGGGAGGGAATGCTCTCCCCATACCATATGATGTTGCAATCCTTGTTGAAAATAGTCTTATCCAAGCTAGGAAAATTGCCCCTAGGCCTACTGTACTCCTTTTTCCCCATATCCATAAATCTCCATCAACCCCAACAAGTGACCCATCTCCTTTGCCTCTCAATCCTATAAGAACCATGGTATCTGCCTCATGAAACTCAGAGGATATGGAAGAGATGAAGAATCCGTTAAGAGGGATATCTAATGAGATTGTAGATATCAAAAGATAATATGCCTCAAATCCTCCTAAACCCTATTATGGAAATAACCCAGGCTATCAGCTCAACAAAACACAACCTACACCCCATAACTAGCAGATCATTCTAGTTCAACCATTTGCATGACTCAAGGAATTTCCCCTTTCCTAAACAATCCCAACAGAATGATAGTACCTATGCGGAACAACTTAGCAAAAGAACCAAGATTCTAATATTTTCTTTGCAACTATGCTTATGATTCTTAAAATTGTCTTATGGCCATCACGAATTGACACTTAGAGCTCAAGGTGTTTCTAGCCAACAACTTCAAGAAATAAAAGGGAGCCAAGAGGCCAATACTGTTCCGAGTGACATGTTGTTCGAGTCCAAAACGAAGAATCATCGAGTCCTGCAAAACCCTGCAACTAGACAACTCCAACAGAGGTATGCCAAATCGACAATTCAGATGTATGTAAAGGAAACCTCTTCCTTTCTATGTCACCTTGGTTACAAACAACCATTTTATTCACACTTGCATGATTAACTCGAGTCTAATAGCACAGTAATGTAAAAGAGAGTAGCGGATATCTTAAGCCTAGAGTATACTCCTGAAAATAAAAACATCATGCAGCTTGATGGAACAACTGTGAAGACAATTGCTATCATCAAGGATCTCCTCTTATCCCTTCAAGCTTGCCCAAATGTTAAATATTTTACAGGTTGTTGTCATTATTGACTTACCAGCTATGATTGGGATCTGTCTGTTGAAGGACCACAGCCAAGATTGGGGTATATGTATCCCTATATTGGAAACACATGTACCTCAGAACTCATTATGGCACAAGGATGAGGATAGAATCTGAGCACATTGCTAAACTTAATGTGGACCCATATGAAGGGCAAGGAGATATATTGTGTCACCATGGAAGATGAATACTCCAAGTGTTCAAGTGTGGAAACAGCTGAAGACACCCAAGGTCAAACTGATAATGAGTATGATCAATGGGCAACGGTTTAATCCTCTAAAAGACCTAGAAAGGGCTGAAACATAAACCTATTGTACAACCAACAATGTGGTCTGACATACCAATGTCTTCAAAGAGGAATGGATGGTGTTGTATTCTGCCAACTCAAAGTTAAAGAACATAACAAGACCTATGTTGGTATTTGCTCCAAAGCGACCACAAGCAACGCTCACGCTCCCCAAGCAAAAGTCTACATTGCCAGGTATTTTAAATAATTTTGTGCACATGAAACATGTTTCTGAAGATCCATGTCTCAAGGCTGAATTAGAAGACTTTTCTCAATATTTATGTGAAAAGTCTTGTCCTAAATTCTATGAAGCAAATATATGCACCTCCTAGGGAGGACGTAACCCTCTGTGTGAGCAAAACGGAACAGGATCATACCACACAGCAAGTTTCTGAACCTAAATTGGAAATATTTCTACAAGATTTATCAAAAGGATCATGTTCCACGCAAGAAAAGAAAGAAAACTTTTGGAAGAAAACTTCCAGCTTCTTAAAAGAAGTTCTTCTTCCCAGAAGTTTAGGTTCTTGGGTACTCTGTCCTCAAAGCTTAACACATGACTCGTTAGGGGAGATGCAACCTTTGACTCGTCACAACATTCAAAAGAGGATTGAAAGGTTACACAGGTTGGAATCAATTGATATGGGAGAAACTAACTAGCTTCTAAGTACCATGGACCAGATTCTAAAAGGATTGACAAAGGAATCTCTCTCTCTCAAAAGTGGAATTATGAAAGACGAAAAGCTTGTGGAAGACCTTCATAAGGAGGTTATGAACTTGAACATAACCGTACACAACGGATAAAAAGTCACAAATTTAGAGGATTCTAATGGAATGAAAGCAAGGCTACCAAGATTTCATACAATTCTAGGGACCATTGTACACTTCAAGCCAAACTTTGAACTTTCCCCACTATCATTAATGCCCGACAACAAAGAGAAGATACGTTCAATGACATGAAAGAGTCAGTCATGTTCAGTCATGGGTTTTCAGAGAGACTTCTACCCTACAAACCATGGAGTGACACTTTACCCGAAGCAAGCCCATACTCAGAAAAAGATGATAGCTCTAGAAAATATAGATGGCAGTTTCATAATGACAAACACAGAAAGGCAATAAGACGTTAGTCCTCCTTGTTCTCTTGTCTATATCATATATGGCTAACCATTTGTATGGTCGAGTTGATACCAAGGGGCTTGGTGCTAAGAAAGGGCAGCTATTTTTCACTCCCCGTGGACGGCTTTGTTCAAAAAGATAGGTGTTAGTGACCACTGGTTGCTTCACAGATAGGTAGCCATGCAATATGATGGGACAAGCCCTTGGTAAAAGGCCTTGATGAGACAAGTCACCCAGCATTAGGAAGTAACCAAGCCATGTGGAGGGACACAAATTTAAAAGGACATCTATCTCAAAAGTTAGATTGGAATTTGCCCCACCATCAAATGGACCTAAAGCAAACCATGGCAAAGATCAAGAGTTGAATCATTGAATGTACCTTTAAGATCCGCTCTCAAATTGTCTAAATCTGTTTATAGTATACAAAAAGGTAATGCACATTTATCCCAATTCGGCTTGTGCAGATCACCTTTTGACAAACTTCAAGCAAAGGATTGTCAGATCCAACAAATCATCATATTCTTCAAATGGATAAGATCTATCTTCACTTTTCAACGGCAATCTACGATATATTTCCCTTTTGGCAAAGTATGGCTCCTTGCAGTCTTGGGCAATGATCCATAGGGACAAGGCTGGTCTTTGCTTCCTCTTTATAAGTGCCTTGTTGAATCTTTTCAACCACAACCAACTCCCCAAACTGGAAAAGAGAATAAAGATGTAGAGAAATCTTTGTATCCACCTTATTCCTTGGTTGGGTGAGAGGACTAAAGTTTTTCGTCATTGGTAAGAAGGAACGGGGTGGGCTTGGAAGAAGGGGTAGCACAATCAACGAATGTTGTTGCTCGGACTCCTGAGTGTTGACCAATGGGGTACAGTTCTCAATCGACCGGCTCTACACATGTCAGCGCTTTTTCCCCATTCCGTTATTGGGAATGTTGGTAAATGGTGTGGAGCTCCCCACTCCTTTGGCCCCATAGTACATCAAAAGGAAAAGGGTGCTGTCTCATTTGTGTTAGGGAAGAATTTCCTAGAGATACATTCATCTGAATGGCTCTCGAGCAGACCTTACACAAGAGACAACATGCTAGGGTGGCTTCCCACACAACTCTACAAGGAAAGGAACTCTATGAATGCCTTTCATTCATGTATCTAACCTACAAAAGAAGGTTCACAATGCTTGCAAGGCTCCATCAAGCCTACCAAGGACTCATAGGCCGAACATTCCAAAGGAAGGCATGTTATACACAGAGGAAAACATTTCGTGATGAAGGCTTCGCCACTTGTACTTCTAATATTTTCCCTTGGCTTCCACCTCATCTTTTGACTCTACTGCCCAATGGATGAATCACTTTTGGACCCTTTCTTTCAAGCAAGAATCCCCTATGAGTCCCCATAAATGTAGTGCTTAGAGCACTCCCTTGTAAAGTTTAATGCTTTGGCCCTCTTGTTGTTAAGTGTGTTGCTTTGTGGAACCACACAAACCTTGCCAAGCTTCATGGTGCTCCCTCTGTAACTAATATTTTCTCATTTTTTTCAAGTATTTATGCAGGTATTGTATTTCTTTTGTGCAAGAAGTATCAAGTGGACACCTTCCACATCTCCCAATTCGACACCTTGTCCAAATGGACGATGATTGGAGTTCTTAGGTATGATAAGGATTTCCAATTCATCAGTTCATCAACCTGTCATTGATGACCTTAAATCGAACGTCTTTGTTTTCCTTTGGAATTCTCCATGGCATCGACAAGAATGTATGTGTTAGTGGCACCCTCTCTTAGTACTCTAATTGGACCCAACAATCTGTGAATGCATGGATTAAGACTAAAAGCTTGTGTCACCCCATCCACACCATTGGATGAGCACCATCGTGGATGATAGGATGGTGATCAAAACATTTCAAAGTGACTCAAATCCGACAACCTCCAAATGCCCCCTACCATAGATCTTGAAGAAATCAACAACATGCACAGAGGTATGTTTTTAGAAAATGATATATAAAGCGTGTACTTTATAAAAAGAGTTTTAGAGGGCCCCAGTCCCTCAAACAAATAAAATACTATCATCTGGATGGGATTTAGAGGAATTACAGGTTGTTGGATCTGTCAACGGAATAAGGCTCCCCTTACCATGGATCTGACCACATCGGATTGGATCTAAAAGAACAGACGACCCTTGAATATATAAAGATGTATGGCGCCCTGCCATGGTTCTTATAAAGTGAGATGTTGATGAACCCCTCTTAGTGTGGCTCTTTGTTACGGGATTCTACTACAAAGCCATCTGAACAAGATTAGAGAGAATCTAAGAATGGTTTTTGTGTGACCCCCACAGGGAAGAATTCATTTTGTTGATTTGTAGTGATTTTGATCATCTGGCATGAGAAAAATGCCTTCTCTCACAACCTAGCATTTGTTATGGTCTAATAAGTTGTGATGTGAGGAGGGAGGACCTACAGCATATTGTGGTTCGACCACCTTCCCCTCTCGGTGGTATATATGGAGCTTATGGCACTGTAGAATGGGGATCTTTTTGGAGAATTAGAATCCTTCTTTAGTATTCAATCTATCGGGATCTTTTTGGAGAATTAGAATCCTTTAGAATTCAATCTTTTGGGATCTGATCTTCTTTAGCACATGTTGTAAACGACAAAACTCTAAGGGCATGATAGTTGATTTTAACCATGGCAAGGCTCTTCGTACGTCTCATGTTAGTTGGTTCTCAAACTTGATTGCAATTGTGTATAGCTGAAGCATTCTAATAAGGATTTTGTGGCTATTTCTTTGCCCCTAATTTGGACTTGTATGTAGATAATTCTATATATTCATAACATTAAATTTCTTACCCTTTGCATTCAATGATGTGTATGATTAATGTTATCATCGAGTAATTGTTGTGTGTTTCATCTCTTTGGGTGCAAAGAAGAAAACACTATTTTGGTGCATCTCTCTTTTTATTTTATTTTACACTTAAGTACCTTCTCTTTACCCCTTTTCATCCCCAAACAATCTTAGATAGTGCTAGAATAGGTGAGTCAACCCAATTTGGAGGTTTCCCTAAAGAAAACTACCATGGCTTCCCATTGTGATCCACTTTGATTGTCGGCACAACCTAAGAAGTATATTAGGTAATCAAAGCAATGGATCAATAATACCTCCACATGAATGGAGGCAAACCAATCTTGAAAGCATTCTCTTCAACCTGTTCCAAGAGGTTAATGGCCCATACATTAAAGGTTTGAGCTTCCTAGCTTGCCCTTGAAGCCTCTCTTTCAGTGTTGATCATGTCTAGACTTGTACGTGGCTTGAGATTTATCCAACTGTTCTTTCACCTTGGGATAGATTTGCTTGATACTCTCCATGAATCGTGTTGCTCTTGTCACCTTTGAATTCAGTTCTACCCCTTTGTTTTGATGTGTCATTGCAACATCAAGTGGGTCAATAGGAAAATAACCCAACACGCTTCAAAGGGTGATTTGTTAGTGGATGTATGTATTGCTTTGTTGTATGAGTGTTGAATATATACCAAAGATGCATCCAAGTCCTTAGATGCTTGCAGTTATATCACTTATCAGTTATACCGAAGTCCTATTCACAATTTTTGTTTGCCCATCGGTTTGAGGATCGAAAGTTTTGCTTCTTAGGAGCTTGATATCTATATTGCTCCACAAGGTGGTCCAAAAAATCCCTTAAAATATGGAATCTATATCTATGTCATGTCCCTATTTTGATAGGGACATCATTGAAGACCCTTAGCCTTAACTAATTCCCAAGGGCTAAGGGACAAGTAAGAAGGAAAGAGAATTAAGTGGTTCTGTTTGAATATATGTAAAAGGTACTTTTTGAAAGTTACTTTATGTTTTGAGAATCACTTTAGTTGGGACCCTTTAAGGATCATGAGCATTTTAAAAAGGTAGTCTTCCTTATGATTTGAATTTGTATTTCCCTCTCAAATGGGGCATGCCCCTTGGGGAAAGTGGTATAAAAAGGAAAGAAGGATTTCAATTGAAGGTATGTTATTATTGATATTCAAATATTGGTCATTAAGCATGAAATGCTTGAGCCATTGCCTTGAAGATGAAAACATTTAAGCAAGGAGTGGGGACGCCAACCCTCATTTCTCAACAAGGGCAACTTCACCTTCAGGTTATACTTCCGCCTAATATTCAAAAAATACAAAAATATTGCATTGGGAGTGGAGCAACTAAGATTTGGAACCTTGAGAGTTGTTTGAAAGGGACAAAGACCCCTCATTGGAGGGTTGCGTGGATTGTGGCACTGGAATTGATTATTTCCAGCTAGGGCGAATTGACTTGAAAGACGGTTTGTAGGGTGTGAGAGGGTCCTAAAACCTATTTCAAGGCAAAAACATAATCTGATTTTATTCCAATAATTTTGCAGTGTGGCGACTTGCTCTGTGAGGTATTTCGGCATATTTTGAGGGCCATCTTGCCCTAAAAATATTCAATAAATATTATATGTATTTTTCTAGCTTTGGCGATTTGATTTGAGGGGCTTGTGGCTCCAAATACATTCAGATTTTCATAATAAATTCTATTTATTAACTCTGTAATTTTTATGAAAATTTATGAGGGTTTCATTGGAATAATTCAACTGCAAATTGTTTGTTTGGATTCAGCGAATTGTTGCTTAGGGTTTACTATAATTTTATGTTATTTTTGAAGTTATTTGGCAGCTAGGGTTTGTTGTCACAAAAATCAGAATTTAATAGTTTTTGCTAGGGTTCCCAAATAAATCCAGAATTCAGAAATTTTTCTATTTGGGGGCATTACAATGGTATCAGAGGTAATTTATTGGCCCGCTATGGGGTGTGAGTGACTTCAATGGATTGGCAACATAGGTTTTTGCCAAAAGAGGAATATAAAGATCCCATTCAAAAGGTAAGGATGAAGAGGACAATGGATGAAACCATGGATGATTTGTTGCAAGCCATGGAGAATTATCAGAGGGAACTAAAGGCAGTAAGTCCCAAGGTTGTGTCAAAGTCTATAGAGTTAAGCCCTAGACCTCCAACGTCTCTTTGAGAAGAAGAGAAGATTGAACTGCATGTGAATGATGAGCTTCAAAAATAAAAAATTCAAGGGCAGGCAAGTGAGGGTTTTCAGCAAGTTATAGAGCAACCAATGGGGTTGAAAGCAGTTAACATTAATGGGGAAGTAACAAAAAAATCAGAACTTCTGAGGGTGAAGCAAAAAGAAGTTGTTCAACAACTTCATGAGCCAACAAAAGGTCAAAAAGAAAGCATGAACAAGGACATCATAATAGAAAGTTATGCCAAGAAAGGAGGTTTTTGTATTGTTCCTTTTCATGCATCATTTTCCTTGTCTAATTTCATATCGCAAGAAGAAACTTGGAGGAAAAACTTGTTATGTTGTGCTACGGAAGCACATGTCCTAACAAGAAGGGACATAGCAAAGAGGTCCATTGAAGAAGTGATGCCAAGGAAAGAAGAAGGATGCACCTTGCATATAAAGGAAGGAGAATCAGATTTCTTAATGGGAAAACAATTGAGTTGTCAACTTGATAAGCATTCAATGTTTTCTCTTCATGATTGGCTCTCTCATTAACTTGGTTGCAAAGTTTGTGCTATCATTGAAGTGGAGGTAAGGGACACTCAAGGAGAAGAATTCTTCCAAGTTCACGGAAAGGACATGATAAATACCCCTCACGGCTATGGGATCTAGGTGAGCTCTATCAACATAGTGTTGCCATCATGTATGGGGCCAATATGAGGAAGGAAGTAGACAAGGAATATCATGAAACATAGATCAAGGTAGCTGCTGTTTTTGATATTTTCAGTTTGAATTCATTGAAGTTATTAGTCACCTTGGTAAACATGGGCACTAAGAAGGTGAGTTTATCACTTTCCAGCACTGTGGGGATGGTCAAAACATATAGTAGTGGTTTTCCCACCACAAGAAGGATAGATTGGGAGAGAGAAAGGGCACACTACCCCCAGGTTAAGATAAAGCTTGAACATAAAAAGAAAGCCTATATCATACTCATAAAGCATGATAACATAATTGTAAAAGTGTTGTTAAACACTAACGTATTTTCTTACATGTTTGCTTCATGTGAAGGTTCATCAGTGAGATCACTTACCAAGGCTAAGAGCAATACCAGGAATGAGGTGATATCCATACACGGACAGCAAATGGGAAGAAGCAAAAATCTCAGTTTGTTAAGGCAACCCCAAAGGTGCCATGAGAGGCACCCTATTCTTTGTTGCAAGGGTGTTGTTGAATGGATGGATGAGGGAATGAAACCCCTCTTGGATGGGGCAAAGGCCCAAGTTGTGAGCAGCCAGTTACAAGGTATGATTTTGAAAGATTTTTGGTCCTATCACTTCCCGGAAGGTTCTGAAATTCCTTTGCAACATTCATGGTCATTGTCCTACACAAAAGGGAAATTTGAGTGCACATTACAGCCAAGGAAGAGGTATGACAATTTTGATAAGAGGTCTGAAAATTATCGTAAAAATTTTTGAGTTGAGTAATATGCCACAGCTGCCTATCATGTGCAAAAAAATGATTTTTGGAGCATTGTACAGCCTTGGCCAGGAAGAAGTATTGCTCCAATCAAATCTGATTTGTTGCAAGAAGAACAATCAGGTTATGAGTCACTATTACAGCTCTTTCACCACAACAATATGTTCGATTTTGTTGTGCATTTTCAGCTGCTCATAAATTCTGTAAAAGTCAATGATTGGAGTCACGGTTTACATAAGAAAATGGTAAAGTATGAGGGCACAGAACAGCATTTCCTTTTGATCCATGTTGAGCATCCCTTTGACCATTTTTTTTTTAAAAAAAGGGGTTAAAAATTTTATTAATACTTAAAACAACAGATTACAACCACACCATAAAAACAAAGACCAGAAAAAACCAAATACAAAGCCTCACGCCTCAGCACCACTAGCCTCTTCAACAAGAATGGACTGCAGCTCCTAACGCAACTCACAAGACAAGTGTTCCCACTCATCCACCTTACGATCATCTCCACCAACCGACGCCCATTTGGCCAAGCAATCCACCGCCCTATTCCACTCCCTTGGAATATGGGCAAAAGAAACAGAATCCATTAAAGAACTGACCTGCAATATCTGTTAAACTATCATGACCAGTTGCCAGCTAACCTCAGATGTTTTCCTCTAGCATCCCTTTGACCATTATTCTACCTTCTGTTTGCACATAATCTATGAGAAGGGGCAGCCAATGGTGGAACACATAATGCACATGATAAGGATTCCTCAAGAAAGATTCCCTGTTGAAAGGAAGTACTTCCAAGGTATGTGGTTCATAGCAATTGTTTTGGTTGATCATTTGCAAGCTTGGGGAGTTTCGACATGGCATGAAGGAATTTGTAAGGGGCTTTAGGGCCTTAACTTTACTTGCATACACTCCTTGAGGATTGTTCAAGAAAACTACTTCATACAAGGCAGCGGTATGACACTTTCGAGATGCAGTTGTCGGTTCGATTGGCAAGGGCAGTCCCTAATTTGCTTTGGGCAGCCCTTTACACCAAGATATGTGTGAGATTTTTGAGGCATTGATGAATGCTTGACACACCTTTTGGATTGGGCAAGGGCCCAAGTCGCAGACAGCAGGGAAAGAGGTAAGTCAATGAAACAAATTTGGCCACAAAGACACTCAGAAAATTCTGAGTATCATTCTCTACATGTACCCTCTCTCACCCTCTTCAAAATCAATTTTGTTGACATGCTACAGCGAGGGAATAAATCTGAATATATACATGCCAAATCTGAATTGTGTTACTCAGAAATTTCTGAGTCGAGTGAGCAACTCCAGCCACCAATTGTGGTCACGAAATTGCAAAATCGGGGCATGTTTCAGCTCATGGGAGAATGGATGAATGCATATATTAATTCTGAACTTTGTCATCCAGAAAAATCAGAATTAAGGGTGCACATACAGCAATATCATGAAGGGGAAGAATCTGATCTTTTTGGTACATTCCAGCTCTTGGAGAATTCTGAAAACATTCATGTTTGGGCACATTTCTTGTGTAGTAGGAGGTCCACGAACACAAGAAAGCCATTGGGAGGACACATGGCACACATAAGGAGGTCCATATATAATTATTTGCATCTCTATGACACCTCTCAAGAAGGTATGTTTACAAGGAAGTACATTGTTGATTCCTTTTTGCATGGTTGGGTGGCTTGGGTAAGGCACTCAGGAGATCTTTGCCCGTGGGGCAGCAAGGTGACAATATTCCATCATATTTTATTTGGCAACTCTTGGCCACAAATTACCTTCTTTGAGGGCATAAGGGAGAGAAGCTTCCTCATCCACGACTCGGTATTGAATGAGTTGATGACATGGGGACATGGAAGGTCATTGGATGGCTTTTGTGTCACTTTTGACATGTGGAGGCAGCCCCCAAAACACAGGATCAGATTTCAGTTTAGAGCTTCTCTTCCATGGAAAGAGATTATAGGTGGACATTGCATCATAAGGTATGTTGGGAGCCCTCTGTGGATTTGCAATTGCTTGAGGACAAACAATTTTGTGCAAGAAGGATTGTCATATCCTTCTTTTGATAGGGACATCATTGAAGACCTTTAGCTTTAACCAATTCCCGAGGGCTAAGGGACAAGTAAGAAGGAAAGATAATTAAGTGTTTATGTTTGAATATATGTAAAAGGTACATTATGAAAGTTACTTTATGTTTTAAGAATCACTTAAGTTAGGACCCTTTAAGGGTCATGAGCATTTGAAAAAGGTAATCTTCCTTATGATTTGAATTTCCCTCTCAAATGGGGTGTGCCCCTTGGGGAAAGTGGTATAAAAAGGAAAGGAGGATTTCAATTGAAGGTATGTTATTATTGATATTCAAATATTAGTCATTAAGCACAAAGCACTTGAGCCATCGCCTTAAGACGAAAACCTTCAAGCAAGGAAGGAGTGGGGACGCCAACCCTTATTTCTCAACTAGGGCAACTTCACCTTGATGTTGTACTTGTGCCTAATATTCAAAAAATACAAAACTATTGCATTGGGAGCAGGGCGACTAGGGTTTGGAACCTTAAGAGCTGTTTGAAAGTGAGGAAGACCCCTCATTGGAGGGTTGCGTGGATTGTGGTGCTGGAATTGATTATTTCCAGCTAGGGCGAATTGACTTGAGAGCTGGTTTGTAGGGTTTGAGAGGGTTTTGAGACCTATTTCGGGTCAAAAACATATTCTGATTTTATTCTAATAATTCTGCAGTGTGGCAACTTGCTTTGTGAGGTATTTCGGTATATTTTGAGGGTCATCTTGCCCTTAAAATATTCAATAAATATTATATGTATTTTTCCAGCTTTGGCAATTTGATTTGAGGGGCTTGTAGCTCCAAATACATTTAGATTTTCATCATAAATTTTGCTTATTAATTCTGTAATTTTTATGCAGATTTATGAGGGTTTTATTGGAATAATTTAGCTACAAATTGATATTAAAATCCAGCTTGGAGGCGTCTAGGGTTTGAGGGTTATTCCTTGTATTTGGAAGGATAAAATTGCTTGTTTGGATTCAGCCAATTGTTGCTTAGGGTTTAGTATAATTTTATACTATTTTTGAAGTTATATGGCAGCTACGGTTTGCTGTCACAAAAATCAGAATTTAACATTTTTTGCTATGGTTTCCTAATAAATCCAGAATTCAGAAATTTTCTTATTTGGGGGCATTACAATCTAATACAATGGACTTAGGTAAACCAAAATGTGCCCAAACATTAGAAAATAACAATTCAGCTGCTCCATGCCCTCTTTTTGGTCTTCTTACATGGAATCAAAATAGAAATTTGGTTGAACTTGTCTACTACAACATATAAGCAATCATATATGTCCTTGGACTTTGGCAAATCCCCCATAAAATCCATAAAATGTTTCCAATGGTCTAGTAGGCACATGTAGAGGCATGCACAACCTTCTTTCTTAACCTTGGGCTTACATATAGAACACAATTTACATCCTCTAATGAATCTAGCTACTACTCATTGCATTTTGGGTCAACACACATACTTGTGCAAATGGGCCATAGTTTTAACAACACCAAGATGACCTGAAACTTAGGTAGTATGTGCTTCCCTCATCATAGTAAATTTTCCTCCTTCGGCACACATAGTTTGTCCAACTTATAGTGTAGCCCATCCTTGAGGTGGAAATTACCATTGCATTCAACATCAACAGTTTGTCTTCAACTATTGTATGCCTCCCCAAAATTTGCATCTTGTGCATATGCTTCCTCATAAGCCTTCTTTGTGAAATGCTCAAGTTGTGAAATTGTTGCCAAAGCTAAAACTTGCTTTGAGATTGGTGGCCTACATAACATATCTATCACAACATTTGTGCTTTCTTTCTTGTACTTGGTCACCAAATAAAATTGTTGACAAAAAACCATCCACTTGTAGTGTCTTGCTCGCTGCAATTTACTTTGTGATTGTACATACTGTAGAGGTTTGTGGTCAGTATACGCAATTGTTTCTTTACGTAACAAATCATGATTTCATTTCTTAATTGCTTGAATTAGTGCATTCATTTTCCTTACATATACAAGATACCCCCTTATTGTTTAAGAAAATACATCTAAATGATAACAAACTAGCTTACCTCCTTGCAACAAAGTTTCCCCCATACCATATTGACTTACATCCATCTCAAACTCGAATGGCTGCTGCAAATTAGGAAGAGCAAGCACAAGTGCAAGGCTGATTTTGTATTTCAAAAAATCAAAAGCACTATCATGTTCCTTACCCTAATGATTGTTGCAATAATATGTAAACATGTTGCAATTGTGGAGAAAGCTAGAATGAACTTCGCCATGTGTTGTACTGCTCCAACAAAGCTCTTATTCTTCATAGCACTCCTATGTGTGGGCCATCAATCTTTTGTTGGATCCACCCTTATTTCTCCACCTCCAACCACATGCCCCAAATAGAATAGTGATTGTTTAGCAAACTCACATTTCTTCATATTGCACAAAAGTTGGTTTTCTTTCAACACTTGCAAGACTTGCTTCAAGTGAGTTAAATATTCTTCCCATGTAGAATTGAAAAACCTAAATATCATCTAAATACACCATGATACGTGTAGTGTCTGGAGATGCTCCCTTGTATAAAGCAAGCTTTATCATTGTAATATTCTAAGGCATTGTCTTATGTAGTTAGTTGTACCTATGAGCTAAATTTTGTAAAAAGCCTAGGGCCTTATAAATTTCAATGTAATATTTCTTATGTTCGTTTTCCATTCATTTCAATGTCAACTACTTCAATGGTTGGTGGGAGCTTGATGGACAAGGGAAGATTGAATCAAGGCTTTCACCCTTGCACCATCAATCAAGATGGACCAACCGCGGAGTTTGAGGACTGACAATGCCCTGACAACCCAAGTTATCCCGGCTATCATTTATCTTGTTTAATCGTGTGATGCAAATTAAAGCTAACATCCACCGTGGCATTATCAACTTTAATAAAGGCAAGGGCCACTTCATGAAAATCAAAGCATAAATGTGGGGCCATCCAAAACTGTCCAATGGGAATACAAGGTGGCAAAATCAACAAATGATTGATCATCCTCAACTAACAGCAGTCTGACATAGTGTTGACGCTGTGGATTGCACCCTTGAAAGAATGCTGGGCTTCTCTTGTCCACGCGACACAATGGAGACTCCCCTCTTGCTGTGGGTTTGGCAAAACTGAGGAGAGAATCTCTAGATAAGGGTTAGCTCCCTTTGATGCATCTCTGAGGTCTTTTACTACTGCTAAGAATGGGGGGGGTGAAAAGAGAGAAAATACTAAAAATAGAACCTAAACTAAAGCAGTGATGCACCAAAATGGTTGATCTACTTAGCTTTGACATACACTTTACACCAAGAACAAGCCGATATACACTTCATTTGATACAAGAAACTCTTATGCATCAGTGAGCTAGGGGTCCTCTGGAGATACAGGGAGGAAGAACTACTAGAGGTGTTCTAAGACACACTATGGCAGCCTGTTCACATGCACCTATACTCTATTGTGGACACTTTTCGCTGACCTGCAAAAAAAATCACAATACACTAGACATGCTGGAATCATTCTGTGAAAGCATGAAAGAAAATGACTTAACACAAGACAAAACCATAGACGTATGCAAAAGTGCAAACTCAAAATGGAGGTAAAAATGTTATGTCTTGATTCAAGGTAAAATCCTGCAAGGCTTCGCCATACATGCTGAGAGATCTATTTCTCCAATAAGAGTTTTTTAATATATAGAAAAAGAAAGAGGCTTTTGGCGCCTTCTGGAAAAAGCTTCCCATGCTGCGTTGAACACCTAGGGAGGAGAAAAATTGGTCATGTTGGTGTCATCCTTCTAGAAAGCCCTGAAATAACCATGCTATAGATGTCGCCAGTCTGGACTTTAGCGCCTAACCCATATTAAAAATCATTGCAAAAGCATGGGTTTTACGCGACTGTCTACTCATTAATGTAAAACAAGAAAAAAACAGGCCGCGCTTTCATTGTTTGTGTTCCTTGATGACCACTTGGCAGAGACTGTTTCAACCACTGGAATAACTCCTCTGCCAGCGCTTTCTTTTGCCACCTGGGCTATTCTATTTGCCCCGACGTTTGGCTTTTGTCTTTTCTTGGCTTTTCGGCCCTTAGGGCTATCTTCTGTCATTTCTTGGCTCTTCGGGCTCCTTTCTCGACCGACGCATCCCATCAAAATTGACGTCTGCGGGCCTGTCACTATTAGAAAACCAACGGCTATTTTGCTGCCTTGAATTTGACGTTCGCGCCCCTGTCATCGGACGTTTGAACTCCTACGGCTAGTTCACTAGTTAAGATTGACATGCTTGGGCCCGTCATCCCTTTGGTTAATCCTTCGGCCCTTTGCAACGAACCTTCCCGAAGGGAAGGTGTCCCTTCGGAAAAATGGAAAAGGTCCCTTTTTGGTCATTGATAGTCCCCCGCAAGGGCACTTGCCCTTCGAGCTCCCTTGTCTTCTCAATTCCTTCGGACAAGTGCCCTTCGGGCTCCCTAGTCTTCTCAATTCCTTTGGACAAAATGTCCGAAGGAATTCCTTCGAACATTTTGCCCGAAGGAAAACCTGCCTTATGTTTTGGTCTTTTTCCTTTGTGAATTTCTTCGGACAAAATGTCCGAAGGAATTCCTTCGGGCACTTTGTCCGAAGAAATTCACCCTTTGTTTCTTCCTTATGAACTTCCTTCGGACAAAAAGTCCGAAGGAATTCTTTATCTTTTGCCTTAGATTTTTTTCCGAAGGTGCTCCCTGCCCTCCGCAAGGGCATTTTGGGTCCCTAATTGCCCTTCAGAGCCTGCTAGAACGGTCCAGTTTGCAACCTGACTGCCCTCCGCAAGGGTACTTTGTCTTCGGAGCTTTGTAAAAGACTTGCATTCTTTGAACTGGCCCCATTCCTTTGCCAAAAGGATTGTCCAAGGCAATCACTCGAAGCGAAATAAGCTCCATATTGAACCGAAAACCTACAGGTCTTGGATCTCTCAACTCTTTATAAAAACATGACTATTGCAAAGGGAAAAAACCACGATTGCAGCAAGGTGAAAACATCAAAGACTGGGACAGCAAGGAAAGAAAAGGGGGACCGATTTTTGGGCCTGCAGGACCAAAAAATGGTCAACACATAGTAAAGTCTTTCTTGCACTGTTGATTTATCTTGAATAAACCGTGAGCAATTAATCAAGTAACATTGCAACAATGTAATAAGGCGAAAGCCTTTTTTGCAAATAATCTTGTTGGGGCCTGTCCCTTTGGAAAGGAAACATAAAGGTGGTAAACACGTGAACCGCTCACAAGTCCCTAAAGGCATAACAGAAGGAATTGCACTTTTAATATCCTCACGCCGTTGATTGTGCCACATTAGATAATATAACAGCCCAAAGGCCCTAATGCATAACAAAATCAAGGTCGGCAATTGGAGGATCAAAACCACTATAGGAAATGATTAAATAAGATCCCCAAAAAGATCAAAAACAAGATATGGATCAACAAAGAGCATCGATGCATTCATCCAAATCATCTGGCATATTTTATAATGGGGAATTCAATGGCTTGTACTGTTGGTCAAAGGGCAAACACCTGTGTGGTCCTGAGGGTTACAAGTGTCACATGTTATGGCCCAGGATCTCTGGGAACTAGTATATAATCATGTAATTTGTTTGCCTTAGAATTTTTGGTTCATCTCTATAGAGATTTCAATTAGAATTGTCGCCTCTTAACTTTTTGTGATTCAAATGTTAATGTTTGTGTAGCCTTTGAAATAAATCGCAATTGCGTATCTGTCAAAGCATTCAATAATGATGTTGTGACTCTATTTTTTGTTCATCTGAAATTGTATGTGTATCATTCAGTCTAGAAGTGTTTGCTTGCAGTGTTGAATCTCTTACCTTTTGCACCTTATTAAATGTGTTGTGAAGACATTAGGATTAAGATTATAAATAGTTTTGTGCTTGTATTATGTTGAATAAAGTATAAGGTCACTAGTCAAATGGGATGAGCTCAAGTGGTAACCATTGGGGCAATCATATTGGAGACACGTGTTCAAATCTCCAGGAAACATGTTACATGCTAAAATGTACAAATGTTGAGTGTTGAAAATGGGAAACTACCACATCCAATTCTAGGTGTGGTGTACCCCAATAGACGAGGCCAAGTGCAAGTCCTAGGTGAATTTGGCAGAAGAGATAGCCCACAGTCATGGCATCTAAGCTATAGGACACCCGTAAGGGGAATTTACCAAACCATAAAAAAAAGATATGGGATAACTCTATCTTGGCACATTGCCTTTTTGGTTTTATGCTTTTTATTTCCTTATCGTATTCTTTTCACCCCTAACAAGAGTAGAAGGATAACAAGTAACATAGCATTAGGATAAGAGGAATTCAGTCTTCTCCAAAAGTAGTCCTAATCTAAAAACTATCAAAGCTTTCCATTGTGATCATCAAACTGTAGGCGCAAAGTTCAAACATAGTCAAGCAGTTCGATGTGATCAATAGTTTTTTGGCATGCTCAGTAAGACTCCAACTGAAATTTACAGACTTTGGTTTGATTTGAAAAATGGATGCCAATATTTCCATTACTAGGATCTTCAAAGAAACCAAAATCATTAATCAGACATCCCATTGATTAGAAGACATACTACCAAGAACTTGGTGAAGAATATTGGAAATCTGCTCTAAAGTTTGGCCCGTGCATCTATAAATGATTGCACGATCTAGGCCATGCACTATATAAAGAATGCAAGGATAAAGGAGACAACTTATTCTTGGTGGAGCAGCCCACCATTATAAAGAGAGGCTCAATGTATTTTTTATCAGAATTCAATATCAGATTTAGAAAGACTTGGGATAGAAGAACAATAGAGGTTTGTCCCTTACCTGGTATGGCCTTCCTATATTATCTTAGCGCTTTTAATCTTAAGTCCTCTATGATGATCCAGTCTATGGGGGGTAAGACTCTTCCTGCAGCTTAGGATACTATCATCTTAGGTAAAAATAACTTGATCCAAGCTAGTAAGCTAGGCCTAAGGCCTGGAATGCCTTTATTTCCAAAGATCTCCAACTTGACTCAGATCCCATCACATTTGCAAACCCTGCAATTAGCCCCAACCCTTGAAGCTCCTCTGGTTGTATCTCAAAATACCAAAGAATAAAGGAGGTAAAAAATTTGTTAAGTGGATTCTCAAACAAAGTTTTAGTCCTCAAGAGGAAATATGCCTAGAACCCTCCAAGACCTTATTACAATAACCAAGGCTGTCAACCCAACAGGTTTCACACTACTACCCCAGCTCCTCAAATCTGTGTTCCCTAGCTACCCCAAGCTACCCCTAGAAGACCACTTCGGCAGATCCAAGGGATCCCAAATCCTAATACTGCTAATGCATTAGTCCCTATGCAGAATAACTTGTCTGAGGAAAGGAATTTATGGTTATATCCTTGCAACATGGCACATAACTCCAATGCTGCCCTAGTGGACATCAAGAGCAGGCACTCATGGTGCAAAATGCCTTAAGCCAGCAATCTCAAGAAGCAGATTAGGTCCAACGACCTAATCCTCCAAAAGAAAATTTGGTGTGTTGGAAGGAGAATAACTGTTGTGCTCTCAATGAGAATCCACAAACCTCTAATAAGGCCTCAAGTTCAATCAAATATCATGACAACAGCCAAAAAGAGTGCCCTAAAAGCTCAAGTTCCTACAAATAAGACACCATCTGGCATTTAAACTTCTCTAGTGATTGCAAGAAAATAGGGGTTCCGTAAGGAAACTCAAGGGAAGGCTTCCCTAACAACATCAAAGTTGCATGAGCAAGCTACTAGCAGATCTTGGCCTACAAAGATCTTCTATCCGCTGATTGAGAAGCCAAGAAGAGAGTGGACTACATATGTTTCACGATATTAGTCTCAGCCAGATCGGCCATTTAGTATTGTGAAGCAAATGAAGAAGATGATGGCTAAAATCAACTTGTGGGATGCAATGTTGATCCCAAGACAAATGGACATGCTACACAAAGCTCTGAAATAGCATGTTGGAACCCCAAACTCTAAAGGCAAACTAACAGACATCAAAGAGAGATCTCTGCCAATGAACAACCCAGAGGTAAGAAAAGATCAGCCTCTCCCTTTCTATGTTTCTTTAACATTTGGTGAACATGTAATCCATAATTGTATGTTAACTCCTAGGCTAGTACTACTGTGATGCTCAAGAAAGCTTTTGATGCATTAGGAATCAGCTATACCCCATTAGAGAAAGGTGTCACCCAGTTAGATGGAACCCCAATCAAGACAGTCGGTATAATCAAGGAACTCCCCTTAGGCCTCCGTGCCTGCCCAAGTATCAACATTACCCAAGAAACTTCCGTAGTATAGCTCTTCCTCATGTTTGGGATACGCATATCAAGAAGCTTTACAGCCGAAATAGGAGATTATCTCTCCTTGGATCAATTCCATGTAATCATAAGGACAACATATGGCACCCGAGTCAAGATCTCTGCTAAACCTATAGCAGCTTATCATGTTCAGCCCTATGAGGAATTAGGGAGAAACATTAAATGTGCCATGATTGCAGAGGATGATCTAGATGGTCTGGTCAAGAAATAGGAAACATGTCAAAAAGTTGGGCCGATACCGAATATTATCAATGGGCTACAAATAAGTGGGTGGTAGACCCTTTCAAAGAACTAGAAGAGGGTGAAGTCTGCGCTTGTGTCTCAAATCCCACTTTCTGTAAAGAAGAGTGGATAGAGGGTATCATGTTATTCTAATGTGAAACCCAAGAGGGCGTGGAAGTATATGCCAATATCAACCCAAATACCAAAATAAAAGAGTATCATTTGTCTCAGGCGAAGACTTCAGTGCCAAGTATTTCTCACAATCTTTGTGATTTTGTTACATGGAACAATCTCCTAGAATTATGTGCTCTAGGCCAAAGATGGATAAACTCATTCATGAATTTCATAAGGAGCCATGCTCAAAAAGTGATATTGCATTTTGTGTCTCCCAAGAGAGATGCAATTTCAAACTTAAGACGAGGATTTGTTGATCCTAAGACTCGCATACTAGCATTGGAGACCTTTCTTCAAGATGGATCAGCGGAATTTTCAGAAGAGAAAGAAACAGGTACAAGCTTTTGGAAGACCTTCATAATAAATGAAGATTTGTTTTCAAAAGAAAGGTTGTTAACATCATATAAGGGGCTCATTCTCAAAAGCTTGTGATCATGAACTCCCACCCCAGAGGTCGACCAAAAGAAAACGGCTCTTATAAAGGGGCAAGATCAATTCACAAAAGAAAATGAAAAACATTCCAGAAAACTCCACAGATGAATCCGCCCTATATCAAAGTAAGTTTTAAGAAGTGAGAAAGCTTGTGGAAGACCTCC
This sequence comes from Torreya grandis, assembly GCA_037957365.1. Lineage (NCBI taxonomy): Eukaryota > Viridiplantae > Streptophyta > Pinopsida > Cupressales > Taxaceae > Torreya > Torreya grandis. The sequence goes on along the minus strand of JARHVA010001695.1, from coordinate 679,264 downwards.
ATGAGGGTACTACAAAGTCATGAAAGATCATTAATCAAAAACAATGCATTCTTAATCAAGATCATCTCAGTCAAAGAAAAACAATTTTTGAGAAATCTCTAATGACCCTAAGGAGCCAGATGTGCTTCAATCATAATTCTTTGTCCCTAACATTTGGACATGAATGTGTCCACAGGGTTCCATCTAAACCAACTAAGAATAGCTCACCTAGAAGCTATCAACAACCATATAGCGGCAAGAACTATGAGAGGGGTAGATGACACCCACAACAACAAACGTATATGTAAGAAGGCATAAACTACCCTTCACCCTTTTCTTGTCCTATGTACGACCAATGACCCAAGTAGGCAAATTAGTGCTCTAGACCCTACTATTCAGGAAAGACGGCTATTTCTCACCTCCAGTGAACGAGTTTAGTCAAGAAATGAGTAAGAGCCCACCAACCTAGTCATATGTACCATGATTTGATGGCTAGACAATGTTAATAAAATTATAAATGAAAAGTGATCAAGCCACAAGCTTGCAGAAAAGACAAAAAGACTGAATGACAACCAGTTCTCCTCATCGTCAGATGGAAGCTACAGTGAATCTTAGAAATGGACTGAAATAGAATTATTGGTTGTACTCTCAGCTCTAGCCCCCTTATGTAAAAATCCGTTTATGGCATGGAAGAATAAACAACTTACCTACCCCAATTTGGTAAAAAGAGATCTCCCTTTTTCAGACCTCAAATTCAAATTGTCAAGATTGATAAATCATTCCAACATTTCCATGGCTGGGTAGTGCACTTATCTTTCAAAACAATCCAAGGGGATTTCACCTTTCTAGAATTGACATGACTCCTCAAAATCTTGGGCAAAATGGATCTCAATTTCCTATTTAAGGAGAACTTGTTGAACCATTTTTATTGCAAGAAAACTCCCAAAATGGAAAGGAAAATAAGTATACAAAGAAAGACCAATATTCACCTTATTCCATAGCTAGGAGAGAGTACTATGGTCCCTATGTTATGCAAAGAAGCCATAACAGAATCAAAGAATGTTGTTGCTCAAATTGTCGATCAAGAGGGTTTTGGGTCAACCAGTCCTTCGCACACCTACTAGATTTCCCGACTATGAGCTTGGGTATGCTAGTCAATAATGCGTTCTCCCCCTCTCCTTTGACCGCATAGAACAACAAGCCAAGGATAGAGATGGGCTCTATCTTGAGCCTCAAGGCCGATTTTTCTAGTGAGACAATTTTTGGATGGCTTTCACACAGACTTGCACAAGAGAAAACACACTAGGGCGGCCTCCCACCTAGCTCAATTGGGAAAGCAGTTTCATGCATGTTCTCTTTCTACCACATACACTTATACAAGGAGGATCACGGTGCATTTCAAGATCCAACAAGCATACTAAGCACTTGCATGTGAATCCTCCAAAGCTTGTGGAAGACCTCCATAAGCACATCCAGCAACCAAAAGAAACAACACCAGTTGACAACAAGCGTCGTGATACGACCTTCTACTCTTCACCTTTCTCTTTTTCTCTTTCATTGTCTATTATGTTCTTCACCTTTTATTTTTGCCTCCATGCCCATTGGATAGAGGTTGTTGAATATTTTATTCTTCCAAGTAAGAAAACCCCAATTAGTCACCAAAAAAGTAGCGTCCAGAGACACTCCATTGTATAAAGCAAGTTTTATCATTGTAACATCCTAAAGCAACATCTTATCTAGTTAATCGTGCCTACGGACTAAATTTTGTAAAGGTCAAGGGGCTTATATATTTCAATGTAATATTTCTTAAGTTCGCATGAGGTTGATTTCAATGTAAACTAATCTAATGATTGGTAGGAGCCCGATGGATAAAGGATGATTGAATCAAGGTTGTCACCCCTACACTGTCAATCAATAGTTGAGCTGGCAAGATGGGCAAATCACAAAGCCCAAGTACTGACAACTCCCTGACAACACCAAGGTATCCCCATGTCATTAAACGTGTTTGATCATGCAATGCAAATTAAAGCTAACATCCATCGTGGCATTATTGACTTTAATAAAGGCGATAACCTTTTATTAAAGTGAACAAAGGGGATCGTTTCATTAAAAGCTAAGTATAAAGGCGGGGCCATCTGCGTCGTCCAATGGGAATCTAAGGTGGAAGAATCTACAAATGACGGAGCATCCTCCACTGACAACTATCTACCACAATAAAGTCTTCCCTGCACTATTGATTCATCCTAAATCAACAATGCAAAACTAATCAACTAACAATACAAAAATGTAATAAGGTGAAAGTCTTTTTAAGAATAATCTTGTGGGGGCCACCCCTTTGGAAGGAAATATTAACGTGGCAATTATGTGGACCACTCACAAGTCCCCGAAAGCATAACATAAGGGATCACACCTTTAAGGTCCTCTTATTGTTGATCCTAGAACATTAGATAATCTAACAGCCGAGAGGCCCTAATGCATAGTTGAATCAATGTCGAAGATTGGAAGATCAAAACCACTACTGGGCATGATCAAAAAGATTCCCAAGAAGACCAAAAACAAGTTATAGATCAGCAACAAGTATCAATGCATCCATCGAAATGATTTGGCATGTTTCCTACTAGGGAATTCAATGGCTTGTGCCATTTTTCAAAGTCAGGGCCCTATGGATCCCGACAATTATAGGTGTCACATGTTTTGGCCCATAATCTTTGGGAATTAGTATATAATATAAGCTCTTTGGATCATGTATCTTTTTGCCTTAGAATTTCCAATTCATCTTTGTGGAGAATTTGATTAGAATTGTAGCCTTAGCTTTTGTGATCCAAATGTTAATGTTTGTTTAGCCTTTAAATTAAATCGCAATTGTGTATATTTTGAAGAATTCAATAAAGATGTTGTGACTCTATTCTATGCTCATCTAAAATTCTATGTGGATCGCTTAGTCTAGAAGTGTTTGCTTGTAGTGTTGAATCCCATACCTTTTGCACCTTATGAATTGTGTTGTGAAGACATTAGGAAAAAAAAATATAAATGATTATGTACTTGTATTATGTTGAATAAAGTATAAGGTCACTCTATCTTGGCACATCATCTTTTTGGTTTTATGCATTCCATTTCCTTCTCACATTCTTTTCACCCCCAACTAGAGCAATAAGATAGCAAGTAGTATAGCGTTGAATAGGAGGAAACCGACCTTTTTTGGAGGTTGTTCAGAATTGAAAACTGTTAGGGCTTCCCATTGTGATCATTGAACTATGGACACAAAGGTCAAACACAGTGGTACAATTCAAAGTGATCAACAACATGTATCTACAAGGTCCTCAATATGCCATTCATTAATCTCATGAAAGTTGCAAGTGCATTGCATAAACCAAATGGAAGAAGCATCCAATATTACAAACCATGTTTTCTCTTAAAGATTGTCTTCCATACATCCTCCTTCATATGGACTTGATGGAAACCAAATTTGATATCTAGCTTTGTGATATATTTGGCATGTTGAAGTTGGTCCAACAATTCATCGATCTCTGGGAATGGATACTTGTTTTTATGGTGATCTTCTTCAAGGCTCTATAATCTATGCACATTCTCCAAGAGACATCCTTCTTTTGTCCCATCACAATGGGTGATCTACATGGTGAAGTACTTGGGCGTATGATCCCTTGCTCTAACAACTCTTGAAGTTGTTTTTTTCACTTCATTACCCTCCAAAAGTGATTGCCTATACAAACCAATGTTAGATAAAAGAGATTCAGGCAACAATTGAATCCCATGCTCTACTTCCCTTGTTGGTGGCAAACCCTTAAGTGTCTGGAACACTTCTTGAAAATTACCTTGCAGCTCATCCAAATTTTTCAATCTCTAGTTACACAATGAACCTTTAAAATTTCTATCCCATGCTCTTACTTATCCTTCAAAAGAAGTGAAAAAAATGCTTTGATGAATCTCTTAGCTTTGTTAGCACTTACAATGGCAAACTTGGGCTTGCTTTGATGTGCCTTTAATAGTATAGTTGATCCCATCCTTAAACATCTATTTCTATTAGCCCTCGTGAAAATAGCATTCCTAAGATACAAGGACTTTCAAACACCACATCATATGCATCAAATGAAATTACATATGTTTCTATCTCATTAAAATAATGTGGGTTAGTATCAAATTTGAATCTACACTTTTTAGGCACTCGAATATTTGTGTCCATCTTCATCCACCTCAATGCATAGGATGAGGATGATCCAAAAAAATCAACCCAAGCCTCTTAACAACTTCCTCCAAAATCAAATTAGACTATGAGCTAGTATCGACAAGTGCATTTACCTTTTCCTTCTTGATTTGGAAAAGCTTGCTCATTTCCTCTATCTCGTATTCCTTTGCTAGCCTCATTGATAGTAGTGTAATCCAACTTCTCATCAACATCAAAACTGTCCTCTATCTCCACCTTTGATTTTCTCTCAAAAATTCCATTGACTTCATAGGGTCCTCCTTGGTACGATTATTGGGATGCAATTTCCAACATTTTGCATCAGTATGCCCATCTCTAACACAATGACTACAATGATTCTTTGGATCCTTACAAACATGTAAAAAAATGACATTTTTTGTACCTTTCCACTTACCCTTTGTGAAGGATTTGGATGGTTGAATTAGCTCTTTTTAGACTAAATTGTTGCCTGATTTTTGCTTTGAGGATTCCCCTTCTCATTGCATCTTCTCTTCCTCAATGCTATATTCCTGCACACATACTTCATGAAGGTCTTTTGACTTACTTGAGATGACCTATCTCTTTATGCATGATTGGAGACCACCCATGTACTAGGTCAAGTTCTCTTCATCTTCGAAGCGCAATATCATCAGCATGGCTTGTCTACGAATTCCGTTGTGTAATACTGCACACTTTGACCACCTCCTTGCCTGAAATACTGCCACTTGATCTTTTGGGCAAATTTATGCCCAAAAAGAATAAAGTTCTTTTGCAACTATCCTTTGAATTCATCCCACCTAGTTACAACTGGCTTCTTATTTTAAAAAGAGACTAAACAACTATCCCACCAAATTAAAGTATGCCCTTCCATTTTGAGACGTGCAAAAAAATCTTTTGTACCTCACTAACATTATGCACACTAAAATAAACCTCCGTTTGCTTCAAACATTTGTCTAGCAATTCAGCATCTACTTGCCCCTCAAAAGCTTTAATCTCAACATTTGTTTCAACTTGGAAAGGAGAATGATCGTTTGATTTTACCATGGCTTTACCTTTGTCTTTTGGAAGGTGCTCCTCTTTACCCATGAGTTCTTCTTTCTCACCTTCATGGGGTTCTTCTTCTCCTATGCCAAACTTCTTGGCTAAAACATGAACCACCACGTCCATTCACGCTTGGCTCCTAGACATGAACTCTTGTTTCTTGGTAATAATATATTGTAACGACCCTTCTAGCAAAATTGTCTTGACTTTCTTTGGCCATTTCCTTCACCATTTGATTCCACTTCCTTGTAGAAATCTCAAGTTCACAACTCTTTTGATTTTTTCACTGTCATACAAATCAACCACAAACTATCTCTGAGACCAAAATATTAAACTTGCTCTGATACCAAAAATGATCCATAAACTCTTAAGTGCAGTTGCGTAAATGGAATTCATAGAATCACAAGATGCCGTACTACTCGAACTCTACTTCAAATGACAGTTTGAATAGTTTTGGGTGCTTGAATCAGTTTAGTGAGGTGTTAGAAACATAAACTTGAACTTGCAGCAATGAATTATGAATGTAAACAACCATGAACAGCAAACAAGAAACAAGAATGACAATGTGACACAAAAAAATTTAACCTAGAAACCCCAGTTTGGGAAAAACCAGCTAGAAGTGGCAATAGCTCAGCTTCCCTTTCTTCTTTTTAACCAAAGACAGTGAGTACAATAAAGCAAGCACATCAATCATCCCATTGATTGATCACTTGGCTCACTCCCTATACCTGTCTTTCGCCCTCTACAACCAACTAAAACCACTAACTCTGACTCTCACATTATGATGCCTTTATTTGGATTCATGCCTCTCATTTAACACGTATTGGGAGTGTACTTTTGTGCACTACAGGACTCCCAAACAACTCAACTGAAGAGACAGACATTCTGCCATTACAATCCATGTTCTACTTATGCAACCATAACCGCCACCCTGTCTTAACTGAAAATTTCACTGGTTAACAAGAAACACTCACACTTCTGAACCATGTTTCTGACTGATTTCTGGTTGGATGATGGAGATGTTTTACCCGATCCTTATGGATCAGGAGCAGCCCATGGCATTCTAGCTGAAAGATGTCATGCTAGGTATGCATGATGTAAGGAAAGCTACTATGTTCAATAAGCTAGATACCTCTATTTTGCATTGCTCTTGGGTTTCATCGTATCAAGAGTTGGGAACAAAGTCCCAAATCCTTTCAGATTTACTGAGAAGAAAGCAAAAAATTAATGATGCATTGAGATTTTATTAATTTTCACTTCGAAATGAAATCTGAATTGTTGCCAAGGGAATCTCCATACAAACTAAATACCATAGGAATGTTAAGTTCTGGCATTTTCATGAATAAAGAAGAACAGGCCAAATGAATATGCTATGTTCCCCACTCTTACTCCATAGAACCTCTATATCTCCTATAAAAATCTCTAAAATTCATTCATTTTTTATCTTCCTTACTATGCTTTCTACTTGCAGCCAATTTCTATAAATTCTTCCTAGCTGCAAACATAAATAAACTCTATAGAAGTTATCAAGAATACCAGTATAGCTTCTGTGGTTTGGATCTTGATCACAGTGTGTCTATAAGGTTATGAACATCTAATTAGTAATAAGGAGACAATGTCAAGCATGAAGGGTGCTGGGCCACATTTAAAAACCTCTTTAAATTTTATAGAAACTAATGATTTATTTTCTCAGCGACCCTGCTCTTTGTAGCCTTATGGTAGATCTTTTTTATTAATGTTTTGCATAATTTTAATAGAAAATAAGGCTTCCAGGTTTTAGAAAGTAATCAGATGCAGTTACTCGAGACCTTGGTATATCTCTGACCCTAATGGTTCTACTAGAGATGTGGGAATCCATTTGGTGGCAGTCCTCAGCAACATCAGGCCAAGAATTAACTCCGATTCAGCCTGGATCTTACTGCTATGTGTTTGGTATATTCACTTATAGTTAATATCCCTATTGTACCAGTCTCTTTATGTTCAGCTACAATATCCAGCTGTCTACTCACGTCTATCAATGTTGATATTTGTTCATTATATGTCTTCAAAGGTCCCTGTTAGTTTTGAGCTAGGTCGTTTGTGATCAAAGATGAATTGAACTGTTGGAAATAGAACTCCGACGGCTAAATTTTATATCAACCACATTTCAAATTTTGCAGAGAACTATGATGCCAAATTTGTTATGTATTTAAACAAAAAAATTGGCAGTGGCCCCTTAATTTGAACCTCCTTTATTTACCGATGAAACAATGGCTTCAAGCATTACTATCACCCTCAGTTTCCAATCATAGATCCTAGAATGAGTTTCTCCGAGAAACAGTAGAAAGCCAAACGTTTGGAAATGCATCTAAAATAGTCATAAAATTTCTGAAATTTTCCATAGAAAACGGATGTTCAAATTTTTGGTGCTTGTTAACAAAAACTAGAAAACGGATGTTCAAATTTTTGGTGCCTGTTAACAAAAACACACCATTTGAATCCTGTGAATTTTGGAAACCATCTACTACTACAAATCATGTTTCTCCTGAAATGGATAGAATTTACAGAAACAAAACAACAAATTGAGGCTCTGTATCAAAAATGGTCTAAGAATAGCATCCCTCATCTAATACATAAACTTTGTCGCCGACCTTAACAAGTACCACTTTTTTTTCTCAGAAAATTGTTTAAAACTCACACTCACCATCCTATGTAATGCACAGTAGAATGCACTGTCAACCAAAGAATACCCTTTCCCACCAGATTGCGATCTAGTGGTTGACACAGTGTGTCACATGTAAATGCCCCAGGTTCAAACCCTGGCAGATGTAGAGCCCTTGTGTGCGTTGGGTGTGTTGAATTAGGGAGTCTGACCCCAGCAATTTTCCAGAACAAAAAGAAGTCAAATTCTCATAGCTATTAAAATAACAGGGCGTTTTCCAATGTTCAAAAAAACAAAAAAAAAGAATAACCTTTGCATCCAAAGTGGTATCTATTGATTCCATCAAAATTCACCTGGGACTTACACCCAGCCTTCTCTAGTGTGGTTGATATTATTGTGGCCCCATTGACCCAAAAAGAGTGTCCAGAAAAGCTTGAACTGTGTGCCGAATTTGTTAGGGCAAACCCTCTTGCAGGCACACAGAGGTGAGGCTATTGGGCTATTACCATTCACAGGGCTGCAGCAATTTCTTTATGATTGCCTACTGAGGTCCACAGGGGTGTATCCTTATCAAAGAATTTCTCCAGACTCCAACAACCAAACTCAAACTCAGGAAACTAATAAGGGAACAGTCTATCCAGCATTGGACAGATTCACTCCAAACACATTGGAGTACATCTAAACGTAATTTTATACTGTTCAGAAAGATGCATCCAGAATGCTCAAAAAACGGTTTGGAGTTCAGGTAATAAGCATAGGATAGCATTTTAGCCCTCAACCTCACCAGGTCAAAATTTAAACCTTAAAAATAAAAATCATGGTAATTGCTCCACCTTGCCGCTAGACCATGGCCTGTTAAACGAACTAACAAATGGCAAAGATGCTATGAAAGAACAAACAACAAATATGCTTTGATAAGATTTGCTTTTGGGAATAACCGTGTAAAGAATTTTTGCCTCAACGTTTTGGATCACCTCCCATGATCCTTCTTCAGGAGAAAGATAAAGATATCACGGGAAGTGATCCGAAACATTGAGGCAAAAATTATTTACACGGTTATTACCAAAAGCAAATCTTATCAAAGATATGGACTGTGAAAGCATTAAATCTGTTATTAACAAATATGCTATCAAAGAACAACAAGGGTTCACAAAGAATGCCGAGTTTATAAAGAATGTGTTTGCCAGCGAATCAAAATATCTGCAACCTTATGGTTTTATCATAAACATTTTGAGTAAAAGCTATCCAACAGAAAAGATAACAGAGAAAAAACAAAAAAATAAAAATTAAGGATTAAAATATGTGCGCAGTCTTTTGCATTAATCGGTGATTTAGTTCTGCTAAAATTCACTTCACCTTAACATGGTTCAAATCCAACTCAGGGAAAAGAGCAAGGCTTCCAAACACACATATAAGGTATGAGAGACCAAAGAGCTGCATGAGGAAGCTATTCACAGTAAACTAAAACAATCATAACCTGGTACATAATGTTAACAACACTATCCACACTCCGTAAAGATATGGAAGGAGCATTCCACAGTTTTTACAGCCGGTGCTGAGGGAAATTTTCGAGACACTTTTGCAGTATACGGTTCCATGAAAAATCAAATGTTAAATTTTATATTTGTAAGGATTTCTTTAATACAATAGTTCTAAAAAACATTATCAACAAAAGTACACCATATATACTATCATTTGGTTTGAAACTTTCCTAAAAATTAGTAGCAACTCCTGTAAAGTTTTTGCATCCCAATGCAAGCACTAGCTGATATTCTTCTTCCTACATTATAGCCACGAAAAGATTCTAAATTTTGCACAAGTAGATATTTTTATATTTCATGGGTTCGCCTGCAACTAAAAAAAATAGCAGCTGTTGCCCACTCCACAGGACCACCCTTTCAGAAGTAGGGTACCCCAACGTGCTGATGAGAGGATCTAGCTTTAAGTCCTAGCTTGTCTATAGTAAAATAGCATGGTGTCAGAGGCATACTACAAGCGATAGATAAAGAGCTGAGTAGTAGAGCACCCAACACATGCAAATAGGGCATCCTATGTTGGATTCCTAAAACAACGACAAAATCCTTAAGCAAGAAGGTCCTAAGTTCCTGGCTGGTCTATGGAAAATTCATAACACAAAAAAAAATTAAATGAAAAAAGACAAAAAAAAACTTGGAGTAGAACTGGACGGACACCCACATACGCAGTCTTCTTGTAGTCAGTTAAATACAGTTTTATATGGCTTGCAGACATTTTTGGCATAAAGAACTGAACTTGAAGGCTCGGCTGTGGTAAAAAACGTGGTATCCACTGATTTGAGTATTAAGGATTTGAAAGGAATAATTTGTAATGAAGTGGGAAAGAAAGAACTCACAGGAGTGACAGAGAAAGCGGAGGAGAGTTGTTGCCCAATCCCAATAAGATGGGGGAGTGCAGCATCATTTTTTCTCAAATTCCGGGCATTTCGCTCTCCTTGTTTTACTTGACCCCTCTAAACACCGGCGCGTTTAAAGCGAAACATTCAACTCGCATCTTATCCGGTGAAGTCCAAGGGAAAACATTCGTTTTGGAAAGATAAGCATCTTCGTTTTGGAACTATGTACCCTGTATATCTGAAGTGTGCGAATAATCAACCTTTTTCACCCACTCTTAAACATGTGTGGAACGGTTATGTTTGATTAGAAATGAGAATTTTAAGGTTATAAAAGCAATTTTAAGGCACATGGATTAGGTGTTGGGTGTATTCAAGTAAAACATGTTTATAATTTTATTGTAAAGGAATTTTTAGTATTAGTAACTAGTTGTAAAAAATGATGGTAGAATAACAACATAAATAGCAAATCGAGGCATTTGCAGAGTGATAAATATTGAGGTAAGTAGAGGTATCACAGATATATGAAGTATAATAGAATAGAAGAATAACACACATGTGGGGAGAAAGAGGCACACTGAGGCAATGTAGAGAGCTATGGCATACAACTGTAGTTAGGGCAAGGTGAGAGGTGAGTACTATAATCTCATGCTGGTAGTCCTAGTCGGGCATATTTCTCTGATTACGTCTTTGCTCATTCCTTTTTATACTTTTCACTTTCTCGATGCTTATCAAAGGTTTGAGCCTTATTCTCTTTATTTGAATTTTTTTTTGCTTTGCCCATCGAGCCTTTTTACCTGACTAGAAATATTTTTTGCTTTGTCAATTGGGACTTTTTACCTAACTAGACCTATGAGAAATATTTTCCGCTTTGTTGGTCAAGACTTTTTGCCCGACCAGGTTTATGCAAAATATTTGTCTCCTCTTTAAAGACTCGAAGAACTCTATATTGTCTCTCTAACACTGTAAATCAGTACTAATTGGGATTTGTAGACCTATTTAGGCCAACGGAGTGTTCTATTAAATAGAGATTGCGTGTGCATCATATCAACGGTCAGATTTGAGCAGTCCTTCTCTTTCACTATAGGGCTTGTTTGGTTGTTAGGACTTTTTTCCTAAGGGGCACAACGGACAAAGTAAATAGTGGATAGAGCAAAGAGCGGACAGAGCAGAAAACAAGTTCAATATATCAAATAAAATAACAAGGGTTTCAAGTTTCATAAACAAAAATTTCCAGTCACGTAAAACAAGTCACGAGCTTCAAAGTAGAATGGTTACCAAAGAAATTATTCCATCAAAGAGAACATGTCAAACATGGATAACAATATGCAATTAGTGATCAGAGAATCCTAGGTCCCACTTTATGGAAACATGATCCAATCATAAATAAGTATAACACCCATATGTGCAGCAAAAAACCAACTAGATCAAGTATACGTACAAATAAAACATATTAATGGAGGAAGCATTGGAACACACAAGGTTAAGGAGCACAGGGATTTGTATATCTAGTGAAGATAGGGATCCCTTAAAAGGCCAACCTATCATCACAATCAATTGCAGCGCCACAAGAAGTGATATCGTAACTAATATATGTCAATGCAAAACAGTATTGGGGGATACTAAGATGTCGACAAGCTCAAGCAAGGCTAAGAGATACAAATAATTTTTAAAAATAATAAAAACAAAGGTGGTATAACCACATAAGCCAAAATACGGTGATCGTAAAGAGCAACCATTGATGTTGCATACTTGGGAACATAAAGTTCAACCGACACCTCAAATGGACCAAGAGAAATGAGTTGAAGATGATTAAAAAGTCAACATAAGAAACAAGGAGACACATAACGTTGAGGACAATAGTCATCAAGAAGAGATCCAAGATGGTGAGGAAAATTATAGCCCTACTACAACCCCACTCATCTGGTCACCAAAACTCTGTGCAAGAGCTAATGAGTCTGAAAGAGAGACTATAAGGTATAGAAACAAGAGAGAAGATACAAGATATTAAATTTGAAGAGATATTAAATAACAAGTGAAGGATAGAAGAGGACAACAACATGCTTAAAGTACAAGTGATAAAACTACAAAATCTTGCGAATATTGGACAACACGAATGGCAAACCCTCAAACAAGCCATTCAAACTCCAATAAGCAGTAAAATAGGGGAGATGAAGACAAATTCAATGGAAATAAAATAAGTTCAGGAAGCACTTCGCAATATGGAAATAAGAGAGAATGAGTTAAGAAATAAAGTAGGAGAGGCTAAAACATGGGCATAGGTAGTAACAGAACCAAGAGGCGAGTGAAAAGAATTGATAGAAAGGAAAGTTAATAATCAAATGATAAAAGAAATAGAACATCATGATGAACTATCAAATATCATTATCAAAGGGTTAAAAGACTATGGAGAACATGAGAACACAAACAACTTGACAAGAGATTTCCTCGCAGACCAACTACAATAGAAGGGCCAGATAAGACAAACAAGTAGAATTGGTAAGTCCAGATGAGGAGGCAGAGATAGGCATATCCAGGTCACATTGGTGAACTTTGAGGACAAAACAAGAATACTTAGATATAAAGGCATGTTGAAAGTATCACAATATTACATAAGTGAAGACTTAACCTTCATGCAACTATAAGAGAGAAACAAGGAGTGTGAAAAGGTGAAGGCAACAAGGAATGAAGGGAAATAGGTGTACCTAAACAATGGGAAACCCTATATTACAGCCCAACAAACCCATAATAAATAAGGAATACGACCCCCCTGAGAACATCTCACAATGGTATGCTAGAAATGTAGAGGCTACTCTTGGAAAAGATGACCCAAGTTAGGGTCCATAGCCAAGGGCAAATATATAATAATTTTGACTGAAACACATGAGCATGATGGGTACACTACACCAAAGTTTGAAGGGTACAAAAAGGCAATAATATGGAATAAAGAAATAGATAATAACAAAGGGTATGGAGGCATAATGGTGTTAATAAAGGAATCATGGGGCACAAATATTAGAATAGAAAAACATGATGAAAATAAACAATATATATGGATCAAAATCATAGAAAATGACACAAACATTAGTATAGTTGCATGTTATTTTGCGCCCAAGAATTCTAAATGCTATAAGAAGCATGTTTTAGATTAGGAAGACCCATACTCATCCCTAAAAAAGGACATCTCAGAGTACAATAAGATTGGAGAGATTTTGTTAATAGGGTACTTCAATCCAAGCACAGCCAACAAGCAAGCCAACATTCTAGGAAATAACATGGATCTAGACATAAATCCACTTTGGATGGCAAAAGAAGAAAATCACCAATGGAACTGGACTTCTTATGATAAACACAGGGTTATCATGCACTTTTGTGAAGAGCTACTAGGCTTATGTAGTATACATAGCTTAATTCTCTGCAATGACATGAGTAAATGGGAAAAATTAGGAAAGTACGTGTGCAAGACACACAAAGGGCAGAGTGTAATAGATTATGTTATATGATCACAAAATTCCATATATAGAATTGAAGAGCTAAAAGTAGAAGACTCTCTCATAGAACTCAAATCTAATCACAACTCACTTTTTATGAAACTCCATTTACAAAGAGACATTCATCAAGATCAACACATTGGAGTCATCCAAAGTAAGCCAACACCCAAAGGAAACATTCTCTTGATAGAGGAAAATCAACAAGCCTTTAGAGCGGCACTAGTTAACAAGATGTAGGAAGGGGTAAATAAGGGAGCACAAAAAAATGGTAAAAATTATACAAAAAGTGAGAGGCTAATGAACATTATTCAAGATGCACTAAAAATATGCAAGAGAGTTAAAACTACAAAGAAAGAAAAAAATAGTTTCCCGGCAAACCCATGGTATGATGATGAATACAAGACAACATGAAGATCAATAAAAGAACCATCAAGTAGAAAAAAAGCAAATAAGGAAGCATATGAGCAAATAGTAAGGGCATAAAAAGAAGAATTTATTAGAACCCAAAGAGCAGAGTTCATTTACTTAGGAAAATATGAACCAAAATTTTTTTGGAGGGAACTTCACAAGGAGAAAAAGCAATCTAAAAATAACATAACAACAAGGCAGTGGTTAAAGTACTCAAAACAGTTGTATAAGTGTGAAAGTGAACAAATTACACCTCCCACAATTGGTGATAATAAAGAGCTTTTCAAGATAGAATACATCATACAAAGGATTAAAAAGCTAGCAACAGGTAAAGCTCATGACATAGAAAACTTACATGTAGAGCATCTAATATGGGGGGGCATATATCATAGTGCCTCAAATCAAATAAATTTTTAATGAGGTCATATAAAAAAACTTTTTGACAGAATGGACAACCAACTTAACCATACCTATATTTAAAAGTGGAGATGTAAATAACCCCTCAAATTATCAAATTATCATGGTCAATCCACTCTTTACAAAGCTATTTGGGAGTATGATTGAACACATAATTAGTATTGGGAAAAGGAGAAATGGAAAAGGGCAAAGGGACAACCAGGTTTCAGGGCCAAACACTTTATTATTGACCATTGTGTCACGTTTAGACACTTAGTTGAAAAGGTGTGGGATAAAAAAGAAGATGCATATTGTTGCTTCATTGACTTCAAAAAGGCATTTCACATAGTACCAAGGAGCAAACTATGAGCCAAATGGAAGAGCTAGAGGTCTCAATTCACTACAGAGTAGTAGTTCACAAATTGCATGAGCAAGTCAAGGCTAAAATCAAAACACAAGAAGGGTTATCTGAATGTTTTGGTAGTGATATAGGCATCAAACAAGGTTACTCTTTATCACCAACTTTATTTGGACTTTACATTAATAAGCCAAGGGATTGGATAAATAAATTTAGAGGGGAGGGGGTCCACTCGGCAACCTATGTGGTTAAACTTTTGCTTTATGTTGATGATCTGATCCTAATGGTATAGACAATCTAAGATTTAAAAAACCATCTTTGAGATCTAGAGTTATTTTGTAAAGAAGAAGGGATGTGGGTAAATATTGAGAAAACCAAAATTATGGTTCCTCAATGAAAAGGAAGGAGGAACACCCTAATTTCCAGTTTGTAGAAGAATAACTAGAAGTGGTGACAAAATACAAGTATCTTAGCCTTGACTTTCACAACAAGTTTAAATGGGATACTCGTAGGATGAAAAGAATACAAGGTGGTTGGAGAGCTTTTTATGTGCTTCAAAACTGATGTAAGAATATTGAGTTATGGGACTAGAAGACCACTAGGGTCTTATATGGGTTACTTGTCATACCAATGGTATTATATGGTTGCAAGGTGTAGGCTAATGGAATAACAAACTTAAAATGGAGGTGACTTGAAAAGATTCAAAAGCGTTTGATCACAAATAGTTTCAAAATCAAAGACTCGGTCCCATATAAAATTATTCTTACCGAGACAAGTGCTTTCCCTTTAGAGGTAACTGCTATGACTAGGCTATTATGTTATTTGAAAAAAATAGAAAGCATGAAGACCAATAGATGGCCAAGGGTATAAAAAGTGTCAGGAATCTAAGAACAACAAACATGCTCTGACTCCACTGGTTAGGATCTTGCTCCTCAGAAAGAGCACAGTATGATTACCAAATATATAAGCAATTGAATATGCGGAAATAACCAGAAACACAAGTAACTAGAATTCACCAATAGCACAGAATATGAGAGACAATACACTATCTTGTATTAACACTATACAGAAAAGAATACATCAAAGAGCCGCCACACTCTTTCACCTTACAGAGATTCGCCACACCTCAAGTGTACAGTAATTCTTCTCACACACACTCTCCTACACAAAAACGGTCCCAACAACCAACTCACACACAGAATTGGTGTTCACCTCACCAACCAGTCAGTAATAACCCTGCCGGTACATCAAGCACTCTATAGTACTTCAAGCTGATCTCTCATGAACCTGCAACCTGCAATTCAAAGACCAAACTTACATGTAGATCACCAATGAGCTTGCAACAACCTGCAACTCATAGATCTTACAACTAGAAGGAACTCTTCCTTTCTATCTCATGCCTTATACAATACATGCCAATGGGTCTATAAATAGATCCCTAACTCAAACACTAACTTAGACTCTTAATTTAGACAATTATCCTCGCAACCCAAGACTCTGGCTGGTCTTGACATGCAAACTCATCGTTCACTTAACTAACTGTCCGTGAAACGAACACTTCGGGAACACACAGGCGACCGACGTCGATCTCTGCTGGTCTGGTTCTGCCGACGTCGGCCGACTTCCTGCCGTCGCCGGTTGCCTTCTGCACTGGATCCTGCCGACGTCGGTCATGCTGCCGACGCCGGTTCCTGTAGAACTCAGCAACCATCTTGTTCCTAGTTTGCAAAGGTTGAAGCTTTTAGCTCCACACCCTAACAATCTCCCACTTGGAGATAAATAGCTGCAACCTGTACCTGTACCTGTACACCGTCTAGTTTGTTTCCTTGGCTTTGTATCCCTCCTCAAGATCACTCTTGAAGACCAACCACCACAAAATCTGTGATGCAAAATCTGTCATCCAAATTACCTGCCACATCCGCATCTACAACCATGTAGAAAAAGAGCTTGACCCTGCATAGCATGTGCACCTGCTGCTGGTCCCACTGAACTGCCCTTCAGTATTACTCTCCCGGATTGACTCCAAACTTGTGACAACTCCCACTGCTTGGGAAAACTCAGGTTTAGTACATACCATGCACTCAACCTCATTATGTGAATCAAGACACCTGTTCTATGAACTGTCTAGCCATCGGTGTGCTAACCGGCTTCACACAATCATCCTGAAACAAAGTCAACAAGACCTCCATGTCTCTAGAACACACTCATGCCAAAGAATCTTGCTGCTCCCAGATTCTCCATGACAAACACCTGAACTAGCTTTACCTTTAGTTCAGCAATACATGTATATGTAACCCTGCAACAAGCACATCATACAGAAAATAGAATAGTGTAGCTAATACTATCCAACCTGGTAAAGAGAAACACAATGATCAAACCTCCATTGCCCAGCAGCTAATACAAGATCATATACCCTGATCTACCATCTCATGTGACCATTTCCGCTCTTCTTCATCCTCAACATCCATTCGTCTCTCAGTGCTTACTTCCAGCTGGCAACACTACCCAAAACACCTGTTTGGTTCTCCACCAAGGAATCACATCCTCATCCATGCCAAGCTCCCACTGTTTCCTGGATCTACCTGTTCTGCTTCTTCAATAACTTCCTGGTCCTATGCCATAAGTGAGCAACAAGTAGTGTAAAGAAGGGAAATGACGAATTTAAGAACTTACTTACACCTTCAGTCCTCCATATGGGCGCTTGAGACTCCATGACAACTAGCTGTCCACCCAAAATTCATCTCAGTAACCGATGCCGGTCACATCTCAGTCTACAGCCGACCGATGTCGGTTTCCTGCGACTGCCTCTCTGCCGACGTCGTTTTCCCCTGGCCGACGCCGGTCTCTGTCTGCCCCGAGTCACTGACGTCGGGCTGCACATAGCCGACGTCGGTCCCTGTCTGGACGCCGACGTCGGTTTTCCTGCCGACGTCGGTCTCTGTGTTTTTCTTGTGAGACCTGACTTTTTCCTGCGAGCTCTTTTTGGATCAAAACCTTGTCCAAATTACCCTTGCTCTGCTCAGAATTCCTCTGCACCTTATGCTGAACTCTGTCCGTCACTTTCTCCTTGAAAACCAAGGCTTTCCCGTTCTTGTCACTAACATCGGATTCCTCAAGAAACCTTACCTTCTTCTTCTGCATACAGAAACCACGATCCATGCCTTCCAAATCCGAAAGCATATTCTTTGACTCAAGAACCAGCATCTCCTTCTTATCTATGTGACCAAGCCTATCAAGCCACATCTCTGAATCTACAGCTGAAGTAGATAACCCAGAAAGAGAATCAGTAAAACAAGTAGATAGATAAAGTGTACCTACTTTTTTACCTCTAGCTATAACAAGTATACCCTTGGTAACCTTCCAAGAGTCCGCTGTGAGAGTTACTGTGCAACCCTCTTCACCCAAACTTATAACAGAAATCAGATTCCTCTTCAGAACTGGGACATGCATGACCTCCTTTAACACCCATGTGTCACCTGTCTGCAATTTCAGCTTCACTTTGCCTTTGCCAACAACCTGACAAGGCTTACCATCCCCTACACAAATTTCTCCAAAGTCTCCCTGGACATACTCATGGAAAAATTCTCTATGTGGAGATGCATGAAAAGAGGCACCAGAATCTAATACCCAAGATTCTACTTTATCCAAAGAACATACCAGAGCATCCTGTGCAACGTAGCCTGCAACATCTGCTTCTTCTCCATGTTCTTCATGATGATCTTCACCTGATCTGCAATCTCTCTTTAAGTGCCCTTGCTTTCCACATTTCCAGCAGGTTATTCTGCCATACCTGGACTTGGATCTTTTGCCTGTCTTCGACCTTGATCTCCCACGCTCTGTCCTCTCTCTTGGCCTTCCTCTTCCTTCAACACTCAAAGCATTTCCAGATAATTCACCTGTGCTTTTCCTGCGTATCTCTTCATTCAAGATCACGCTCACAACATCATCTACTTTTAAGACTTTTGAAGGAGACACAGTATTAGAAACTGCCATTACCAAACCTTCCCAACTTTCAGGTAATGAACACAAGATTAAGAGAGCTCTAAGTTCATCATCAAATACAATATTCACTGAACTTAACTGGTTTAC
Organism: Torreya grandis; assembly: GCA_037957365.1. Taxonomy (NCBI): domain Eukaryota; kingdom Viridiplantae; phylum Streptophyta; class Pinopsida; order Cupressales; family Taxaceae; genus Torreya; species Torreya grandis. The sequence goes on along the minus strand of JARHVA010001695.1, from coordinate 660,292 downwards.
TAAACCATGGAAATCACTAAGATGGCTATGAATAGATCCACCTTCTAACATTTGCAAATTAAATAAACGCTTCATAAGAAATACCTTGTTTGAAGCCGAGGGTTTTTCATATAAATTTGCCAAAGATTTCATCAACTCCACCGTTGTCTTACACTGTGATAAGCTGGAAATCACAGATGAATCAAGACTCAATCTAACAGATCCCAGAGCCTTCCGATCAAGAACCTCCCATTCTTCATCTTTCATATCCAAGGGTTTGCTAGCAACCCCACCCAACGGTAAGTACAAATCTTTCTGATACAGATAGTCCTCAATCTGCATCCTCCATAATTGGTAGTTCTTGCCATTGAACTTTTCCATTCGTAGTTGACTGCTTTCTGTCATTGCTCAACTCCCACTCAAACAGAAACCCTGTGAGTAACCTGTAATCAAAACACACTACCCAGATCTACACCAATCTGTTAGTATCCCAACCAAAAGCTCTGATACCACTTGTTGGTATCAAGCTCAAGAACCTACAACCAAGGCTCTGATACCACTTGTCAGGAATCTAAGAACAACAAACATGCTCTGACTCCACTGGTTAGGATCTTGCTCCTCAGAAAGAGCACAGTATGATTACCAAATATATAAGCAATTGAATATGCAAAAATAACCAGAAACACAAGTAACTAGAATTCACCAATAGCACAGAATATGAGAGACAATACACTATCTTGTATTAACACTATACAGAAAAGAATACATCAAAGAGCCGCCACACTCTTTCACCTTACAGAGATTCGCCACACCTCAAGTGTACAGTAATTCTTCTCACACACACTCTCCTACACAAAAACGGTCCCAACAACCAACTCACACACAGAATTGGTGTTCACCTCACCAACCAGTCAGTAATAACCCTGTCGGTACATCAAGCACTCTATAGTACTTCAAGCTGATCTCTCATGAACCTGCAACCTGCAATTCAAAGACCAAACTTACATGTAGATCACCAATGAGCTTGCAACAACCTGCAACTCATAGATCTTACAACTAGAAGGAACTCTTCCTTTCTATCTCATGCCTTATACAATACATGCCAATGGGTCTATAAATAGATCCCTAACTCAAACACTAACTTAGACTCTTAATTTAGACAATTATCCTCGCAACCCAAGACTCTCGCTGGTCTTGACATGCAAACTCATCGTTCACTTAACTAACTGTCCGTGAAACGAACACTTCGGGAACACACAGGCGACCGACGTCGGTCCCTGCTGGTCTGGTTCTGCCGACGTCGGCCGACTTCCTGCCGTCGCCGGTTGCCTTCTGCACTGGATCCTGCCGACGTCGGTCATGCTGCCGACGCCGGTTCCTGTAGAACTCAGCAACCATCTTGTTCCTAGTTTGCAAAGGTTGAAGCTTTTAGCTCCACACCCTAACAAAAAGAAGAAGAGTTACATAGGAGAAATAACACTTGGATGAAGCAAAACCATGAGTGGATGAATATGTGGTATATCAACCTAATCGAATTTCCAAATTGTAACAAAGACATAAATAATTACATGAACAAAAAGTTCAAAATGGTAATGTGGAGAAAAAGGATAAGCAAGAAAAGACAACACTATATTTCACTATTCAACTCGACTTATGAGCACAATGAAAAAACATATATAGGGGCCATGATCAGTTGGAGAGAAAAGATCTTCATTGTTCAACTAAAAACTATTTCTCATAGGATTCGATGTGAGATAGGGAGATGGGTGAATCCTAAAGAGAAATGGGACAAGAGGGTTTATGTTCTTTGCACTACAGGGGCAACCAAAATAGAGGAGCACTTTATCCTTGAATGTCCTCAGTACACAAACATACGAGCCAAATATGTGGAAAATTTAAGATTTCACCACATGTAGATATATTTTAAGAAAAAAGATTAAAAATATTGGGGGAGATGTTAATCCAGTTTAGTAAAAGATGAAGAAATGTTTTAAAAGATATCTTGTGTCTTGAGAATCATTGATTATGTGGTGAAATTGGTGAACCCATAGACCGGTCGGTCTGGTGGACGTAATTGAAAACATTTCATTTCATTTCAATAATTGATTGTTTTAATTGTGTTAAATTTATTTGAGATGGAGATGGTGTGGTGGGCAAGGAGTGAATGTTGTTCTTCCTTTGGAAATATCTTATTTTTTAACAAGCCCTCATTGTGTTGTTTGTGGAGACAAATTTTGTCTTCATCATCTTGGATCCAATGTTTATCAAGTGTTTATTCTACTAAAGTTTTTTAGGGCTTTTATTGAATGTCATCCCTCTTTTATTTTTTATTTTATTTTATTTTTTTGTGGGGGGGTGCCTTTGAGGAATCAAATCTTCGTAAGCTCTTTATAAATTATTTATCTCACTAATCAAACTTTGTCTTATTCTAAATAGACATAGTGTACCTTAACACGATAGGTTTTATATATTAGTAACTTACCCTGTGTTTAGTTTTTCTTTTAATGTTAAGAGACAGTTCCTTTTGGGAATAAGTGTTAGGGTGTTGAGCAGTGGTCCATCCTATAGACACTTAAAAATGGCCCCCTAGTCATATATTAGTCATAAAATTGTATTATTTTAAGATGTTTGTGTGTTTGTCAATTACTGGTTAAAATTAAGTATTAATGGTGCATTTTTGTTGGCTTTTTTGTGTCCCCTCTTCTTCTTTCTTCTCCCTCTTTATTTCCTTGTTTCTAGTTGTCTCCCATAAACATACACCATGTTTCTAGGGATGTGGGTTAGGGTACCCCAAGTAGTATTAGTTTCGTCTTGTTTGCATTTTTTCCCATTTGATGTCGGTTTGTGTGTTAACAATGTCCTAATTTGAATGATATTTAAGAAGTTTAAATATACATTCACATTAATCCATTTAGGATGATATTTAGAAGGCATCTAGGAATCTAAAAGAAATTTGAAAGAGCATCTAGCATTTATTATCGTAACATTCTATTGAGCATTCACAAGTATTCTAGAGAAATCAAGCATTTTAAGGGAATTCATTGTGGCACTAAAGATCATAATAGAGACAAATCACATACACAATATTATCACACCAAATCATTGTTGCATTAACTTAGTGTGTTCCCTTCTATATTCTATATCGTTAAGGGGCCCAATAACTAACCGATGCTTTAAAGCCCTACTGACCATGAGCATGAACCCAAAACAAATATTTTTCCTTATCCTTTGCAGGTTCAACTACCCTATTAGGATTTTAAGAAGAAGAGCATTTTGGTAGTGATTGGCCCAAAGTTTCAAAACACTAAGAGAGGTTTATGAAGCTCTAGAGCCTCATACATGAGGAATATAGACATAAAAATAATTGATGCCTATTATTACCAAAAATGTTATTTCTACAATTTATGGCCCAAAAACATGGAGTTTTTAGTTTTAGGGAGGTGCTCAGGCCACAACGAGTTTTTAGGATTCTTGTTATCTTGCCACAAAACCCAATTATTTGTTATTAGATTGTGATAATGATTTTTAGACTGTCCATAAATCAAGAGACTCTTCTAAACCCTCTCTCAATCATTTATTCCTCTAGACTTGGAGTAATTAGTTACGTCTAATATATTTGTTTGCATCTATTTAGACATAGCTAAATATGTATGGATATATGTGATACATTTTGAATGAAATCCACTTATCTATTCTACATTTTGGTGAACTTACATAGCAATATTTGTTAGTATTGCTTCATGTTATAATAGATCTAAATTTGCTTAGGGTTTTTTGGATGTGGATTCACCCCTAGGGTTAGATCTTGTTTCATATAGTAACAAATTTAAATTTATCTAATTTTTTTAGGGTTTATTCTATTGTAAAATTACTACATTTAGTGCAATTTATACCTCAATTTGGGTCAAAATTGTACTAAAAATAGATAGTGTTGGGTTTTTTGTACTAAAAGTTTCAAAAATTCTTGCCAAATTTGGGGGTGTAAAGTTGATGCATGCCTACGTGACTATAGATTTTTATTTGTGTCGTGTTTACATCGAGTTTGCATTGATGATTACATTGACTTTGTGTTGGATTTATGTCGGTAGTTGGGTTGACCTTTTATTAGCCAACCCCCAATTGTGCAAAAAAAAATTACATAATTTCTAGCACTAAAAACAACAACAACAACAACAACATAATAATAATAATAATAATAATAATAATAATAATAATAATAATAATAATAATAATAACAATAACAATAACAATAACAATAACAATAACAATATACTTATACTTATTTGTCATTACAAATAATTATATCATATTTATATTTTTAATATATATAAGTATATATATATATATATATATATATATATATATATATATATATATATATATATATATATGATTATTATTTTTAATTGTATATTATTTATAAACAAATATATAAATAGTAGTATATATATTTTAAATACATCTATTTGAAAAAGGTTAAGAGATATCAAGCTCAAGACCCTTACTTCAGATTTTTCACATACCACAGTTATTAATAGCTTCATTGCCTTCTTCGCAAATTTTTCAATGACTCATGACAAATCACGTCAATCTAACTACACTAATGATTCAAGCTCAAAAAAACTTTTTTAGAAGAAAATCAAGGATCCAAACTGTACGGTATGGCCAAGATATTACAATTTTTGAATTGAATTCAAGAAAAAAGAAAAAACTTCTAAGTGGTGGTCAAATGGATGATAGATTTAAGACCAGAATTAAAATTGAACACACTCACAAACATTACAACCCACCACCATCCATGGGTGACCATTGTAGAATGCCTCTCAGTGTAATAATATAATATATATTATATGTGTTATAAATTATATATTATATATTTTATTTAAATATAGAGTATATATATATATATATATATATAGTTGTAAATATATATTATATTATAATGTATTTTAAATATATATATAGTCTCAAATAAAATTTTATAATTTAGCCAAAAAAATAATTTTACTTAAAAAAAAATTATACACGTGATTGTCTTACACAAAAAATTAATGTTGTAAATAAGAAAAAAAAGATCCTCTCATTTTTATACAATAACATTGGAGGGAGTGAAAATCATGTGTTATCTCTTGTAAAATACAAATAAAAATACTATGATGTGATATCATCTTGATTAACATTTATTATGATTAACATTTATCATGATATCATCACAATCAATATCAAGGATTATCTATGTTAGGGTCATACATTGACTAATCATCATAGTCAATATCATCCTCATAATCATTTTCAAATTTAGGACCATCAATTATCGTAGATTGGTTATTTACCTACAAAGATACAAATTTAAATAACTATTAAAAAACTCGAGGTTAAAATTTTATTAAATAGCTAATTTCATTATTTACAAATTAAATAATTTGAGGTTACTTTTTTACAAGTTAACATTGACTAATATCTTAACTACACAAAGCCACTACAATGATCTCACTCATTGAACATAACAATGTTTCAGCCAATGGATTTTAGTTTCACATGAACTAGCTTAGTGGTTATTAAGTCAACACTTTTCCTGTGATAAAATTTAAATTCAAGATTTGCATGTCTTCAACCTATTGCAATCAACGACCATGATAATAGACTGCAACAATTTAATAGCAAATTATCACAATATAAATCATGGTGGAGATGAACACATAGATGGCAAACTCAATGGTACTATGGAATTTATATCCCTGTGTAACCTCATAACAATGGGGAGCCTCATTTATGCACATTTTCTCCAAATGATGAGTCACAAACATCACTTGAGTAAAACTTAATCACACCATAAGAGTTAATTTAGAAAGCTTCAATCTTGACAAAGAGATCCAAAAATATTTAAGAAAAAGGATAAAACCAAATTGAGAATTTCATCAAACAACTTACATTCAAGCTAGATGTAAGTAAAAATAGTAAAATCAAAGATGCTACTATGAATTTCATCGAACAATTTGCATTATATCAAAAGTATGTAAGAAAAGAGAGGAAACCAAATTTATAATTTCGTTAAATAATTTGCATTCAAGTGTAGACACCTAATTTTGGCACAAGACTTATTATTGTAACATTTTTAATATTGTTTTGTGCATGTAGTTCATCGATTCGAATCAGGGTGTTATTGGCACTTTTTCATGTGCTTTTATTTTTCTCCTTGTTCTCTATGCAATCTCATGGCATTTTGCCTCTTCTTTTTTCTATTCTTTTCTTTGTTTTTTGTTCCTAAATGTATTTTTCTAGTTTTTTATCTTCATCAGTTGGATATTCCTCTATTCGCTCAAATTTGACAACCCATTAAATTTGTCCCATATAGATTCAATACCCTGACAAATTTGTCCCCACCCTTTTTGTGGGCATTCTACCCTTCCTCACATCTTATCAATGTTTAGATCCATGTATGTTTTAGTTTTTTGGTCTTTTATTTGGTTGGTTTGCATGTCAACAGGCTCCTTATTCAAACATGAGACAACTATAAATACAAATCTCCTATTGGAATTTCAATAAGAGACAACCACTAACAATAACAAGAATCAAGATGAATTCAAGTCTAGGCACATTCTACATTGTTATATTTTTTCATTTAAGGACTTGAAACAAGGGTGAATTCACAAAGTTGGGGGACAAAAAAGGGGTTATTTTAAGGAAAAGTTTTCAATCCTTACAAAGGGCAAGCACCCTTTTTAAAAGGGTGCACGTTATTTTTAAAACAAAACCAAACCACATAAAAAATAGGTCAGTGATGTCCCTAAAGGTCATACACCCTTTGTAACATAAAGGGCATACTCCCTTTGTAACACAAAGGGCATACTTCCTTTGGAACTTCAAAGGGTGTACGTAGTTTGGGTTATAATGGGCCTACCCCCTTTATGTTACAAAGGCGTAGACCCAAAAATAATTAAAATAAAAGAATGTCATGATTTTATCATTTATTTATTTATTTATCATGATTAACAGCGATCAAGGAGAGGAAATTAGAGGGTGTGTGTGCTTTGTTTCACAAATTCTTCTCCAAACATATCCACCAAGCATCTAAACTTGAATCACAGTCTTAAGTACATTATTTTTTTCTTTAGGGCATGCTTAGGGTTTGTAATGATTTTTTATTTGTGCATTTTTATAATAATCACAAGGCAAGGGGGGATTCAAAATCGAATTCAAATTCTCTTGTGAAAGCCTTCAATTATGTAATACGATTTTTTATTTTTATAATTTTAGATTGTTTATTTGATGGACCCATTCCTTGAAGAAAACCTCTAATAAAAGCACAATAAAAACACCCAACATTTTAACTTCACATAAGAAGAAGTAAAATTATATCAACAATATAATTCAAATCAGTAATAATTGGAAATTATCATCAATAGTTTTTGTGACTCTCTAAAAAATAGTGCACACAATTCACTCGTTGATACATTAGAGGCCATTTATAACAAATCTAGAAATGTCACTTCCCAACTTAATGCAATGTTACATCAAAGATATGTATTGAAACACTATTATTTCAATAAAGTTTCATATGAGGATATTACAAAGAAAAAGATAAAAAAATAATAATTATGTGCTTTGTTTCATATGCCCAAAACCACCAAACCACCACTAATGAGTCGTAAACACATTACTATTGATTGGTATATTTATGCATGGATTAAATAAAAAAATCAAGCCTTTGTGCAATAAAGATGAAGTTCCATTATATTCTTCAAGAAAGCTTTATTTTAAGTTTGTTTTTCAAGAAATCCTAATTGATTTTGACATGAAGGCTTCCCAAGGTAGTGGAGGCGAGTCCTTATTTAATAGACCTGGTGCCAAACAAGAGCAAAACCATTAAAAACACCTGTAGAGAAATAAAAAGTTAAGAACACATACTTTTATCCCCAAAATCCTACACCATATTACACAAATGGACACTCTTGAGGCATTCAGTAGTCTTCCATAGGTCATGATTGGCCATGGGATGTATACATCGAGGACTACTTGGGCTACAAGTGGTGGCATATACAGTAGTGTCCCTCTTATTATTGGTGCTTCACATGGTGGTAAAGCTAGAAAACATCCTACATTTCATGTACACAATTTCACATCATGTGGGAGGAAGTGTATTGGACACCTATTCAGGTTATAAATATGGGTTTTACATCTATAAATCCAATGGGCACACCTACAAAGACTATATGCACATCTATACAGTACACTAGTATGCAACATTGTATGTTATTTATAGTTGCCTTAACACCTCATGACACTATTAGGAAACACTATGTGCCATTTACACTTGTTTTAGCACCTTAGGACACTATAAGACCAAAATATATGTCATTTTTAGTTTATTCACCACCTCAGATCAACACACACCTAAATATGCAAGACATATCTACTTCAACATGCACATTCACACAAGTAATTAATTATAAATTATTTTATGTATCTAAATGAATTTTAAGTTATTTTAATGTGTTTAGTTAATTGATCCATATTTGGATTTTTTCATTTGTTACTTATATATATGATGACAAATATTATGGTTACCCCACCTGGTTTGGATTATGTTTTTTAGGATACAATTACCATTGGAGTACCCTACACTCATGTTGTGAAAGTAAATTGTCAACTTGATATATTGTTTTAATATTTTGTATACATCATAATTTTAATGTTTTTGCTTGCTTAGCCTTCCCCTCTCCTCTTGTGAGAGATAAAGACGTACGAAGAGAAAGGGAGAGATAGAGAGAAAATGTTACATTGTTTCTCCCTCTCCCTCTCTCTTTCTCTCCCTCTCCCTTTCTCTCTCACTCCCTCTTGCTATCACTATTTTTATCTCTTTCTATCTCTCTCACACTCTCTCTTTATGTAGAAGGAATACTTTTAATTTATCTTCAATAGGTTATATTATTTTTCTCTTTCATTTCGTGATAATGTTGTAATTAACTTTATAATTATGTGTTATTCTGTATCTCTTTTTATGTAGAAGGAATAATTAAAATTTATCTTAAAATATGTTTATTTTTAATTGATTCATTATTGACCTCTTTCATTTGTTGTTTGTACAGATTATAAGAGATGTTATGGGTACCCCACTTGGTTTGCAACAACCTACAACTAATTCCTCACTAACAAATTATCAAAAAGGTGGTGGAATTCAATATGAGACTAGGCAATATCATCAACTAAAGCATGTCATGTGCATTAGGATCAAATGCTAAGCACACAAAACAAAGATTGTCTCAAAAGGGCATGGTTCAATCGTGCAAATTGTTGGCCTGATTCAAATCTATTATAATCTCAATAACATTTACAAATCATCATTGATCATTTGTAACCACTAAATTAGTTACATGAGATGGATGTCAAAGCCATGAACTTCATGGATCAACTATTTAAAGGGGATAAAATGCCATTGTTATGTGTGGAGATTTCTGAGTCAAAGTTTTGCAAGAATTATTCTAGGATTTCACCTACCTTTCCTTCTATGTATTTTGCCTAGATCATCTATTAAAGGTAGACACTCTAGGCATCAAATTTTTGATAGAATCAGTGTAGATTGCACTAGAAGGATTTATCCCAAGAATAATCATCAATGACGTAACATGAAAGTGTGATAAAAATAAGAATTAAAAATACTAAGTTACCTCTCAAGAGCAAATCATAATGACAAAAGTTTTCAAGTGGAAAACTAGACATATTGGAGAAAAAATCATGTGATCTTATTAGAAGGCTTGCAACCAAAATCTCTACAAGTACAAGATTGAATCAAGAGCACAATAAAAATAGAGAGAGCTATGAAATTATTAGTGTATAAAAGAGGAGAGGAAAGACTCTTTTATAGAGCTAGAAGATGAAAATGGGAGTTACATAAAATCTTATTATGATTTTATAAGCCTCCTAAGTGTGTGCCACTTATGTGTTAGTCCCTTACAAAGAGAAGGGAGGTGTGTGCCATGTGGAGGAAGGAGTTACTAATGAAAGTAACTCCAAAATCCTAAAGGAGCACAAAGAGGTGAGTGACACCTCATAGAATCTAGATTTATGTGAATTAATAATTTACATAAATATAAATTCCTCATATAAGAAAAAAAAACTTAAGATAAAATAAATTATTCTAAATAAAGGGTAATCCTAACCCTCCCTCTTAAACTTTATTTAGGGGTACAAATAAAAAGGGAGGAAACATTACTAACTCTCCCCCTTGATGATAACTTCCTTCAATCCTAAATTGTTACAAAAGAAAACAAACTTATCTTTACATAGTGGTTTAGTGAAGATATCAACTATTTGTTCTTTAGTAGGATAAAAAGAGAGAATAATTTGATTGTCTTCAAGAATTTCATTTTGGAAGTGATGTTGAATCTCAATGTGCTTTGAAATTGCATGAAAAACTAAATTTTTTGCTAAGGCAATGGCACTTTGATTATCACCAAAAATCAGAGTAGCTGAATGTTGTGTGTGGCCCAAATCTACAAGAAGTCTTCTAAGCCAAATTACTTCTTTTGCATCATGATTACAAGTTTTATACTTAGTTTCTATGGAAGATAAAGATACAATAGTTTGATTTTCACTATTTTATGAAATGGTGCCAGAACCAAAGAGAAGTAATAACCACTTATGGATCTACTATCATAAGGATCATCAGTCCAATCAAAATCTAAATAACCTATTAAGGAAAAAGTGTTAGTTGATGTATACTCAATGCTAAAATTTAGAGTACCTTTAATATAATGAAGAATTATTTTAGTAGTTTTAAAATGAGTAACTTGAGGTTTAAACTTAAAGTGAGAAACTAATCTAATAGAAAAAGCTATATCAGGATGAGTATGAGTAAGATAATTCAAACTACCAACTAATTGTCTATATAGAGTTGGATGAATAGTTTTTGTTTTCATATCATTAAATAATTTCAAACCAAATTCACAAGGAGTAGCAATAGGTTTGGAATCTAACATATTAAACCTAGATAATAAATCATATGCATATATAGATTGACAAATAAAGATGTTATCCTTTTCTTGCCAAACTTGAATGCCTAAAAAGTAATGTAAGAGATCCAAATCAGTCATTTCAAAGGTATTATTCAAAGTATTTTTAGTATAAAAAACCATTAAAATATTAGTACCAGTTATGATTATGTCATCAACATATAAAACAATGATAACTATGCCATTTGGAGTATTTTTGACAAAAATATTAGGATCATTAAAACTACGAGTAAAGTCTTGAGCTATAAAAAATTGATAGATTCTAGAGTACCATTCTCTAGGAGATTGTTTTAAACCATAAATGGATTTTTTTAACTTGCATACAAGATGTTCATTGTCTTAATTAATAAAATTAAGGGGTTGAGACATGTAAATTTCTTCATGCAGGTCATCATTTAAGAAAGCACTCTTAACATCCATTTGATAAATAAGCTAATGCATGTGAGTAGCTAAAGCTAAAACAATTATAATTATGGGCATCTTAGCAACATGGAGAAAAGTTTCATTATAGTCAATTCCTTCAATTTGAGAAAAACCTCTAGCAACTAATCTAGCTTTATATTTTTCAATTTGATTATCAAAATTGAACTCAATTTTAAACAACCATTTACAACTTACCAAATGATGCCCTTTAGGTAGTGGGACTAAGTCTCAAGTATTATTAGAAATCAAAGAGTTGTATTCATCATGCATTATTTTTTTTCAATGATCATGACCTTGAGCTTGTTTTAGAGTTTGAAGATCATTATGGTGCAAAAGTTTAGACATCAAAGCATAATTATAATTGTTTTGCTTAATTCTATGAGTATCATTAAGATCTACATTAATTCCAAAATATTTTATAGTAGTCTTGGCCCACTTAGGCATCGCTTTAGGTGGAGTAAAAATGAAATACAGAGAAAGAATTGAAGGAACAACATCATTATGCAACACATTATTATGATCATCACTAGTTTCAAATGAAAAAGAAGCAAAAACTATATCAAGAGATCTGAATTGGAAGCACAATCAAGTACATCATTTTTAGTAATGTTAACATCCCTTTTAATCTTGATTTTGTTAGTTTGAGGATTATACACCTGATAAGCTTTAGAGGATTCATCATAACCAACAAATATAAAAGCATATTCTTTAAAATCTAACTTCTTACATTTTTCAATTGGAATATAAACAAATGCATCACAACCAAAAACATGTAAATGCTTTAAATTAGGTTTTATACCACTCCAACCTTCTTCAAGTGTAATATTTAAAATAACTTTAGTGGAAGTCCTATTAATGATATAGACAACATAATTCATAGCTTTAACCCAAAATTTTTAATGCATATTTTTAGCATGCAACGTAAACCCCACCATTTTAGGGATAGTCCTATATTTACATTTAGCAACACCATTTTGGTCAAGTGTATAGGAAATAGTTTTTTCATGCTTAATTTCATGTTGCTTATAATATTCAATAAAATCATTGTTAACATATTCAGTACCATTATCAGTTCGTAATATACATAAAGAATAATGAAATTGTTTTTAACAAAGTCATGAAACTCAATAAAAGTATCTAAAATTTGATCTTTAATTTTAAATAAATAAATCCAAAATCGCCTAATGAAATCATCAAAAAAGTTAAAGCATACTTAACACCATTAATAAAAGGAGTTTGCATAGGGCCTAAAATAACACTATGAACTAAATAAAGCTTTTCGGTAGCATGCCAAGAGTGGTTTTTAGGAAAAGATTCTCCATGAATTTTAACAACCATAAAACCATTACAAGTAGAAGTAGTGGGAGGAATTTCAAGCAAACATTGCACCATATTAAGTTTGTTCATAAGTGAAATACTTTGGTAATTGATATGTCCCAATATTTCATGCCATAAGTTAGCATCGTTATGAATAAGCAAAGCATGAGAAGAGGAGGGAGAGAATCTAGTAAATTTAAACAAATTATCATCTAAAAAAGGAGTAGCAACTACTTGAAAATCTTTTTTAGTAGATTAACATAACAAGTGTCATTAATAAATTCTACGTTATAGTTCTGTTTACATAATTGAGGTATGGAAAGTAAATTCAATTTCAAATCAGGAACAAACAAGACATTATGTAATTCAATGTTAGGGATTTTAACATTTCTTATGGATTCAACATTGCAAGAAGTATGATTTTCAAGACTTAAATGATTGTTAGAAAGATATGGTTATAAAGAAGTAAACAACTAAGCATTAGATGTCACATATTGACTAGAACCATAATCAACAATCCATTCAATAGGAGAAGCACATAAAGTACAAGTAAAAACAAATCTAGTATCAGACTTTTGTTTTGCTTGAGTCTTATTATTAGTAGTGCTGACATTATCTTGGACCTTAAGCTTTCCACTTTTGATATCAATTTTTTTTTTAAAGTAATGATCTTCATCATGACTATTTTTTTACAATAATTACACTCTAACTTTTTCTTAGGTTTAGAGTTAGATTTTTTATCTTATTTTTCATGTGTATTATTTGACTTAGCATGTTCTTTGCCATTCTTATGTTGGTGTTTAGAAATAAAATCATGTTCATTAGTCTTAAGACTACCAAATTGAATCAACTTTTGTTCTTCTTGATGCAAAAAAGTACATAATAATTCAAACATAAACAAAGTGAATACAGTAGGAAAGGCTAGTTGCGATTGAATATTAGTAATAAACTATTGAAAAGGTCGATGCAAACATTTTTTTTATGGTAATATGAATTAAATTTAAATATGAAAGTTTAATGCCTAAACCATCTAATTGAGAATGTAAAGAATGAACTTTAATCATGAAATCATCTATAGTTTTGAAGTAATTATACTTTAAATTAGACAATTGATCTTAAATCTGAATTTTATGAGATCCATTCACAACGTCATAAAAAATTTTAAGTTTAGACCAAGCAGTGGAGGCAAGATAACAACATCAACGTCGACATACAATTTAGAGGTCATGGCCATGCCAATCAATCCTAAGGCTTCATCATTTTTTGCTTGTCATTTCTCTTGAACTTTGATGGAGGTAATCTTTATATCTGATTGGGGGTCTGTGTCATCTACTATGTGCACCAAATATTTAAAAGTAAAAATATCTTGCATATGTGATTTCTATAAATGTTAATTGGTGGACGTGAGTTTAAATTTGGATAAAAATTGAGTCATTATGCCTTGAAAGCTCACCCAATGATCAAAAAATGAATAGAAAAAAAAATCACTTAGACAAAAAGAGCATAGGAGGGGCAAGAAACTAAAGGAATGACTTTGTCAGAATGTAACAAAGATAGATAGTAATAAATGAGAGTTGGAAAAAGGATAAAAAATTGAATTTTTTTTTGATAAGTTGATATGGAAAAGATAATATCAACTAAAAAAGGTCAACTTTTTTAGTTTAAGTGAAATCCAAAGAAGAAAGACGTAAATAAATGTCTCCTTTAATAAATGACTTAAACAATTGTATGCCTTTGTAAAAAAAGTTCACTTATTGCTCTTATGATATTGTGTATTAAAAATAATAAGGCAATAATATGAACTTAAAAAATCAAACTAAAGTAGAATATTTACTTGAATATATATATATATATATATATATATATATATATATATATATATATATATATATAATTGAGTGATAAAATGAAAGGAAATCTCATTACCATAAGTTGAAGTTAAAAATTTTTGTCTTTCTTTTTTTTGTTTAAAGAAACTTTTTTTTGATTTGCTCTTCCGATGGAAAACAAAAGAGGCCACATTTTATGTAAACACAAATAAAAATAAGTTTATTTTAAGTGTTTTAAAAAAAATCTTAAGATCAAAGCGTCTTAATTAAAATAAATTTGACCAATGCAAATAAAAGCAAAATGCTTCTACTCAAAAATAGAGTGACTTATAGAAAAATGCCTCTGCATATTTAAAACAATTGAGTAGAATTTTGAAATTTAAGATGAGAGTTTTAAATTCCAATTAAAAAAATATAGAAGTAAAAAAACAAACACACACCTATTAGAGGAGACGCCTAAGTTCTAGGAAGAGATACTCTAGAACAAAAAGAGTTCAAATTGCTTTTAGATCAAATCATAGAGAAGGAAGCACTACAAAAGGTAGGCCATACAAACTTATATGAAGTGCCTTACCCCCACAAACTAGGTAAGACAAAAAAATTATAGATCTAAGTGGGTCCTTAATTGTCTACCAGAAGATATTGAGTGTAACAAAATGCTTTTAGGATGTTGAACATATATTTTATTGTGTTTTATTTATTTAATGTCTTTAGTATTTTTATTTATATGGATAATTGGTGTTCGGATTGTTAGTATATTTATTTTTAGATGATTGTCTCAGTTAATATGTGTGTCGGCTATTTTAATTGGTCTGTTAGATTTATTCATACTTAGTCTTTTCCTAATCATTATGTGAAAAAATTATAGACTATCATATAGACTATCTTTATAATGAGTTTAATATATTAATGACTTTCACATTTATCCTTAGAAGCTTTCCCATTGAGTGGATCATGTTTGTGCAACAACTAAACTCGACATACACTGTTATAACTATGGTTAGGCATGCTTTCAGTCCCTTAACATCAATAAGCTTATTTATCTCAAGGACAAACCCCTCTTTTCTGCTCTACCCTCTCTCTTTTATGTTTTTTTGGTGAAGTTATCTCTTAGTCTAGGGTGTGAAGTGAATTATGGTGAATAAGTATTTAAGTGATTTATCAGTTGAATCAGACAAACAACAAGAGTTAGACAAATAATTAACAATCATGTGAGAAGTAAGTATAAATGCTCATATCATTAAACCTTTGGTGGTAACGGTTGTTAATCTCATAGTAAAATGGGTTAAACTAATTGATCCTTGGAGTAAACTAGCATCAATCCTAAAATTAATGAGGGGACATTTCATCTCTTGTGCATGCTACCTCTTCTTCGACCTCTTAGAATGCTCATTTCTTGAGAGGGTTAGTTGGAGTAATTAACATGTTTTTTTAATTAATTTTGTGGTGATGGTCCTAATGGACATATAGGATTGGATGGTACACAAGGGACAATAAGATTTGTTGATGACTTGGGATTGATAGGAGGTGATGGGAAGATGCCCAATAAACTACCTATTTTAGGTGTTAGGGGTGATGTGTTTGGGGATGAACCCTGATTATATTGTGTCTTGTCATATAGGTTACCACAATGGATCTTGGAAAGTGTATATAGTGACATGCTTTTATATTTTTATGTTATTTTATTTTTATTGAATGTATTGGAACAATTAAAGATTAAGTGGTGTTATTTATGTACCCTTAATATATTAAATTATATTAATTAAATAATAATATATTTTATTATTTATCATGAGTTTATCCTCGTATAAATAAATAATAAAATATATTAAATTACATTTAAGAGGTTAGACCCATTAACGTGGTGGTTGTAAAATGTCACATTATAATGGTCATATTACCTTACCTTTATAATAAAGAGTTTATATTGTAAGATGTTATGAAAAAAAGTAAGAAGAGAAAGCTTGTATTGGATACATTTTGTTTCTCAAATAATGAATAATCATGTTGGGTTTTTTACCTCTTCATAAGGTGTTCCCATGGTATATTTGGTGTTTCATGGTAAATATCTTTGCTATTGGTCTTGTTGGTTGAATATTTTGTCGATCAGCATACTGATAAACAAAATAGGTCTGATCAGCTAAAGTAGGAAGATTAGTTATCCAAATGTGTAGGTTTATCACATCAGAAGGGGACTGATCTCTCCTCTGATTAAGGGGAGGTTCCCTATATATATATATATATATATAAACAGAAAATATATATAAACAAAAAATAATACTCAAGGGTAAGACAAACCATCCATCTCTCTTTCTTCAGAGATGATGTGTGCAGATCAAAGGAGAAACTTAAGAAAAATAACAAAAAACACTCTCCTTTTAGAAGTACTATTCAGCAAGCCACAAGAATACTGTAGGTAATAACAACAAAATGTAACAAAGAATGTAATAACTAGCAAATTGAGATGTAGCACAAAGTCTTCACCTGGATTGCTCAAGAGTAAGATTTGAAGGACAATGAGGGCACAAAGTCGCCCCAAGGTCCTTTACACAGAAATGAAAAGAAAACACACTAAAGACAATTATGGGGGCACAAAGTCTCTCCACAGTTGACTCTTCAGGACACCTTTTTGACTGCTGTCACTAATTCTGCTTGTTAAATTAAAGGAACATAATATATATTGAAGAAAAAGACATAAGAACAGTTTCCTCAACAACAAAGATATTACAGCACAAAGTCTAAAACACCATTTGCTTTCTTATAACAAAATATGATAAAAAAAACTAAGCTCAAAGTCTCAAAAGTGTCTTTCAATTTGGACATAGTTTCGTTCTGATGGTAAAAAAAGAGATATATTTACAATAGAAGAGAGTCCCTTATATAGCCTCTTCAAGAAGGACTCGGGAACAGTAACACATCATGTTGCATTAAAATCTGTTAAGAAGGCAGGCTGGAACTTAGGGGCATCTACCCATTTGCTTTTCTCAATGCAGAGAAACAAGTCATGCTATTCAAAGTTTACATCTTTCAATGTCCACCTGGTGATCTGATCCTTCTTCATCGTTCCTCCTTTTCTGGTTATTTGAATCAGGTCCTAGATTCAATTTGATGCTCTGTTCTTTAGTCACTTTCTGCTGGTCTTTAACAATTAATGCATAGCACATTCCACTGCTAAATAGGTGAAGACACATGGAAACTTCCATGAGACTCTAAGAAATGTTTATTAATAAAGGCTTTGAAACCTATTATAAATTTAGAATCACGGATGCAGACATGTGTCACTCTCCATGGAGTTATAATGGAAAAGGTGGCAGCTTCTGCTTGTCTTTATAGAGTCAGGCAGATGATGACACATGGCGCATTCTAATTTCTTCAGTAGCTCACTAGGGGTCCACCATAGTCTTTATGAAAAGAAGAAGTAGGAGGGAGAAATTGCAGAGATTGACAACTTATCAGCTTCCACCAAATTTTGCAAGGGGCACGTGGCACGGTCTGAATACATTTATTAGTCACACAGATGCAAACACTTGGCACATTCCACTTTATTTAGTCACTCATCCCTGGGTCCACCATGGTCTTTGCTTGAAACAGTGAAGCTAAGGGAAGAGACTATGGATATTGACACTTAGAGGCTTCTGACAAGCTTCAAGAGGGACACATGGCAATATCTGCCAATTCGCAGAAACAAAGTTTAGTGAGGCTCGGCCGTCGACACTTGGCAACATCCATGGGATTCTATTAGGATTTTATCTCAGTCTGTTTGTTTGCCTTGGTCACTTTTTGCCATGGGAATTCCCTTCACAAGGGTACTTGTGTCTTTGACTCTTGGGGCACTCCTTTGAACTTTGTCGCTTGAACCAACCGTTGAACCAAGTTTTGGTTCAATGGTTCAAATGAAGCTTTGAACTGATTGACGAACCATTTGATTGAACCAAAGGATGAATCAAAGCATTGAACTACTTGATTGAGCCCACCTTTGAACCATTTGATGTTGAACCAAAGGATGAACCAAACGTTGAACCTGCTGCTTGAACCTGCTTTTGAATATTTTTGTTTGAACTAAGGCACTGAACCAGTCTTGAAAATGACCAAGTGTTAGAAATTGATTCTTTTGATTGAACCCACCTATAGAGTCCATATATTTAATCTTGAAAAAAGAAGAATTTGAATGCCCAAGACAAATTTTGAAAAGGGAAGAGACAATTTTGGTCTGTAAGACTAAAATAGTTTAAATGTTGTCCAAAAAATAAGTGATATTTTTGGGGGACAACAGCTAGTTCCAGTTGGGGAACTTCTGTCAATTGCAAAAAGAATTCAAAGGAGTAGAATCTAGAATCTCTAGTGTCTTCATGTGTACCATTGGGTTATGGAGTCATGCTACCCAAAAATGAAAGGCATCCAAAACAGAAACAAACAAAACAAAATAGAATTAAAAACTGTACAAATATACATATATACATATGCAATGATCTGATACTTCAAGAGTTGAAGTATTTCAGATGCTGCCCATTATGAGGTAGAGAAAAGAGTGTGCCATCTTGATATTTTAGCATAAATCTATTTTCACCAATGTGCTGATGAATTATAAATGGGCCTCTCTAAAGGGAGTTAAACTTTCCATGCATCCCCTTTGATTCTCTCATTTTGTCCCACAACAAGACTTGATCTCTAATCCAGAAATCATGATTTATGGCCTTCTGGTCAAAGAGTTTCTTTACCAGACTTTGATGAGCAACAATTCTATCTACCAACATGGTTCTTTGTTCCTCCAGCTCAGTCAGGCACATGATTCTTTTATCAAGAGAGCTTTCATATGTCTGATCTTCAATTGCCTTTGCCAATTTCAAGGCTAGCAATTCTAAGGTGATTGGTATCTCAGCATTGATACCATAAAGAAGTTGAAAATAAGACATACCAATTGCTCTCTTTGGTGTGATTCTGTCTGCCCACAGAGCATCAACCAATGCTTTATTTCATGTTATTTGATTGTCATCTGCCAGCTTCTTGATAATAGTTACCAAATTCTTATTACTGGATTCAGCTTGTCCATTCCCTTGTGAAAAATAATCAAAAGAGTGAGAGAGTGTAATTCCATAATGGAAACAAAATTGTGTAATTTCCTGAGAGGTGAAACAAGATGCATTATCAATAACAATTTTGATTGGAACTCCAAACCTGGAAATGATATTCTCTTCGAGAAAGTTGCATACAACTTCTGAAGTAGCATGCTTAGTTAGGATTGCTTATACCCACTTGGTGAAATAATCAGTTGTTGTAAGGACATAATCATGTCCAACACTTGAAGATGGGTTTATAGTCCCAATAAAATCAAGTCCCCATTGTTGAAAAAGTTCTTCTATGATCACTGGCTTGAGAGGCATAGCAGCTAACTTGGGTCTTCCAATAAATTGCTGACAGAGTTCACATTTCCTCACCCACTTATGTGCATCTTGGAAAAGAGTTGGCCAGTAATACCTGGCTCACAGAATCTTGTGAGTAGTCATAGGAGCAGAAAAATGTCTTCCACAGGCCAGATTGTGGAAAGATTTCAAAAGCTGGCTTTGTTGCTCTTTGTCTACACAGCGAAGGAATACTCCATCTATGCTTTTCTTATACAAGTCATTGTCTCAAAGGACAAAATTGGCAGCTTTCAACTTGATAGTCCTCCTTTCTTTGTAAAACAAATGAGTAGGACATTCACTATAATTAAGGAAATGAGCAATACTTGAATACCACTCATTGGTAGTGGAGACAAAAAGGACTATTGGTGTCTCTTCCACTTCAATTTCTTCACGCTATGTGTCTTTTGACTTATTATCAACAATTAATTGGCATAGGCCTTTACCCCTGACTAACTTTGTTGGCTTGATGTCTAGATCAAACTCTTAGATCTTTGTAATCCAATTACCTCTTTTCATGCCAAACTCCTACTGAGTTAATATAGACTTGACTGTAGTGTCAGGAACTAAGGCAGTAGTGTGTGAATTCAAAATATAGAAGTGAAAATGTTTGACTGCTTTCACCAAGGCATAAGCATGCTTCTCTATATTTGAATACTTCATCTCATGGGTTTTGAGAGGGTAACTCATGAAAGAGATAAGAGATTCCATACCCTCCTTGTCCTGTTGAACAAGAATTGCTGAAAGAGTGTTTTCAGACGCATAGCTGTATATGATGAAATCTTTGTTGTAATTTGGGCAAACCAAGCTAGGGGCATGAGCAATGGTAGTTTTGATATATTGAAATGCTAATTTTCCTTCTTTAGTCCAACTAAAGATGGTCTTCCCTTTCATCATGTTCACAATGTGTCTAGTTTTCTCAACAAATTCAGGGATGAATCTCCATAAAGAATTCACCTTTCTAAAGAAAGAATGAACAACATTCTTACTTGTAGGCAAATTAAGTTCTTGAATAGACTTGACTCTGTCTGAATCAATCTTTATGCCTTCTTTGGACACAACGTGTCCAAAGAGTTTCCCTTCTATTACTCCAAAAATAGAATTTTTAGGATTTAAAGAAATACCATTCTAGCGGCAGTGCTCCAGCACTTGTTGTAGGTGATGTACATGATCAAATCGATGCTTTAAAAAAATAGTCAAGTCATCAAGGTATACCACTATGAATTTACCAATCTCATCTTTGAAAGCCAGATCCATTACTCTCTGAAAGGTAGCACTAGCATTTATTAAACCAAAAGGCATTCTCCTATATGTAAATGTACCCCAAGGTGTGGTGAATGCAGTCTTGTGTTGGTCTGCTTCACCAACTTCAACTTGATTATATCTTGAGAAGCCATCCAACATTGATAACATCTCTGAACCTGTCATTGTTTGAAGCACCTGGTCCATAATTGGCAAAGAATAATTATCCTTCAAAGATGCTTGATTCAGATTTTTGAAATCTACACAAATGTGAATTTTGCCTTTCTTCTTCCTTATAGGCACAATGTTTGCAATCCATGTGGAATGATGAAATGGGAAGATGATTCTAGCATTTAATATTTTTTGTATCTCAGACATAATAGTACCTGATATTTTTAGATTATATTGTTTGGATTTTTGCTTGTATGGCATTGAGTCAGCCTCAAGAGGAATGTTATGGTGGATTTCATCTGATCTGAGAGACTTCAAGTCTTTATAAGAATATGCTAAGACATCCATGTATTGACAGAGTAAAGAGGTGAACTTGAATCTTTCTTTAGGGGTGCAACACTTACCAATATTGACCATCTTGGGATTTTCTTCAGTAGACAAATTCACTTGATCGAATCTTTGAGAGAAACTCGAGTCTATTTACTGTTGTTTAATGAGTCTCCCATGCTTGTCAAACAAATTTTCAAGAGAAATCAGGCCTTTGAGAATTTTGTTTCCTTTCAAGTGTAAGAATTCTTCATTTATATCTGAGTTGGATTCAGACACAGATTCATTCTTCTGAGATTCACTGCCTTCAAAACATAGTTGTTCAAAATTATCTTTTCATTCCAAGAAGGCAATGATTTGATGATCATCATTGAATACTTGCCAATGATCAACATTATTAGGAACACTTGGTCTATAGACCAGCTCAATGGTATACCTATCTTCTTTGAAATTTGAATGAGAAACTAAGAGAGTTCTTGAAATAGCAAGTGCATCAGCTCTGTCATTAGACTCTTTGGGTATGGCAAAAATGTTGAAAGCATCAAAGCTTTCAATTTGGTCCTAAACCAAGTTATGGTAGTGGCTTAATCTTTTATTCTTAGTTTGGTATAAGTTCCTCACTTGACAAACCACTAATTCAGCATCTCCTTTGGTGTGAAGAAACTTGATGCCTTTTTCTTGAGCAACCTTCATGCCAAGCAACAGAGATTCATATTCAGCTATATTGTTAGTGTTGCTAAACTGTAATTTGTAAGATGAAGAAAAAATATCTCCTTGAGGAGATATCAAAACAATTCCAGCTCCTGAACTGGTAGAGGAACAACTACCATCAAATTTTAAAGTCCATATCTCATCTGATACTGATTTTTCTTTAGACTTTCCTTCATTAGAGATGGAGGATCCTTCTTGGTCTATACTGCAGTCTACTAGTTTTTTTGCTGTTCTTGTTGAACTGATTTTTGAGTTGATACTTTCAAGTATTATATCATATGTTTCATGTATTTCATCTATAGATAGAAAATAGTTACCCATACCTGTGGATTCAAAAAGAATTTAAGCTTTAGGGGCTAATGTCTGGGTGAGCACATATTTTGCTTCATTTTCAGGGAGCAACCTCTTCATTATGCCTTGGACAGGGATCCTTGCCTCAAATAGATCCATGCTTAGTTCTCCTCCCACATCCTTGCAAAAATTTTGTCCAAGCAAAATGTCATAAGATGCTGGGACGTCAGCCACCAAGTCAGTCATCTTGATTCTCTTATCTAGAAAGGCTACAAATGCAGATTGGGCATCTTTGATTTGCCCCAGCAATGGTACTTGCTTATTCTCCATGGAGAAACATCTCCCAAATCTCTTGGTCAGTGTGAGACCAAGGGATTCAGCCACTTTAGCAGGCATGACATTGTCTAAAGCTCCAGAATCAATGATGTAATTATTTAGCTGATGTCCATTTATCAGCAATGAGACATAAAAAGGTTCAGTCTTGTTAGGAGCAACAAGGGGAGCGGTGACAAGGTTGTTCCTGGTGGGTGCATTTCTAGCAGCATCATGTGTCACTTTGGGAATCGTTGATTCAAGAGGGATGTTTTAGTTTTTAACACATTGAACCAGTCTATCTAATTGCTCAGGATGGGACTACAAAAATTTAAATTTAGACATTTGAATTTTGGTTCTCTTTATATGGTCAATGATATCAAATGTCTGGAATGAGCTAAGAGCAGAGGATGGGAGTTCATCCTTTTGATTTTTGAAAGGGTGAGGATTGGATTGTGAAATCAAAGTAGAAGGCGTAGGGGCTTTTGAGGTACTTACCTTTCTTAAAACCACCGAGTCCTTTGGCTGGAAAGGAAGAGTGGATCCCCGCTTAGCAATTGAAACTGTTGGTTGAGGTCACTCCTCTGCTTTCTCCTTATCAGCGTGTTAAGCTGATTGATTCTTAGACCAAGTGAATATAACACACAACCCCTCAGCTACATGGCCTTCACTTCTTGGTTCATCCTGATGGTTCAAGAAACCAATATGGGAGTCACTAACTAATTCTTCTTCTTCTTTAGTGAAGAGATTAGCATCATCTTCAGGATTTAACTCAGGCTAGAATGAAAAATCTACTTCAACTTCAAGATATTCAACTACCAAGTTGTTTGGAGGTGCTTCAAGGGTGAGGTTCCTTTGTGGCGGAGGAAGGCAATTTTGTTGTCCCTAATTCCTGGCAGCATTGCCTTGGTACGCCTAATTCTGAAATGTCCTCCTAGGCATATCTCTGTATGCAGGAGCAGATGACATCCCTTGTGCCATTTGCTTTTTAAGAGCTAGAATTTTATTCGCTAGCTTTTGTACCATTGGGTTAGTGGTGACTGTAGGGGAGTACTCAAAAGATGAAGAAGATTTACCTTTATTAGGGTCTCTCCTTATCTTTCTTACCAAGATAAGGTCATCTTCTACCTCAGTAGCCAAGTCTTGAACAACAGCAAGGTCTATGTGTTTGGCCCGTCTCAGCAAGAAACTCACTTCAGGCAGTTGTGACTTGATGAAAAAGCATTTGAGGTTCTAAAGTGTCAGCTGGGCGACCATGGGAATCCTGTGCCTCAGCTTGTCGAACTTGGCAATAAAATCCCTCATAGGCTCATGAGGCTCTTTCTTCATCTAAGTGAGCTACACCAATAAGGCATGTGCATCTTCTATAGGCTTGAACTTGGCTTCAAATTTATCTTTTAGAGTGTTTGAATTAGACACTAACCCAACTTGTAGGTGGTAGAACTAGTCTACAACAACGCCTTGTAGTGTCTCCATGAACAGCCTGACCGCTATGTCTTCAAATTCCACCCCTATTACACCACAAGCTATGCTAAAAGCTGCAATGTGTTCATCAGGATGAACCTTACCATCACTAAAGAATTTGGGGAAATTCTTCCTTGAACTACATGGAAGCTCATGCAGAGGTGGAGTCAAATTCAGGGGACCAAACGAATTACCCCAGGGTCCTTGAGCCATGACTTGATTATGCAAAAGTGGGATCACTAATCTAGGTGAAGTGTGGGCAGGCAAGGCTCAGCCAACAATAAAAAAAGAAGTTCTGCCTTGTGTTGGTGGCCTGGTAGGGCTAGGAGGAAGACTCCTAGTTCATCCAAGGTGAGGTTGTGGAGGAAACAACTCAAAATTACTCTGCTGCACCAACTCAAAAGTAGGGTCGACAACACTTTGGGATTTTTGGCCTCTTGTATAATGTGGAGTTGCCAGATTGTAGAACAAATATTGGAAAAGAGTAGGATCTACTTCAACTTGAAGTTTGAGACTTTAAATTATGCGCTCTTCCCCAGTGGAGTCGCTAAAAACTGTTGGTTGAATATTTTGTTGATCAGCGTACTGATAAACAAAATAGGTATGATCACCAAAGTAAGAAGATTAGTCATCCAAATGTGTAGGTTTATCACATCAGAAGGGGACTAATCTCTCCTCTCATCAAGGGCAGGTTCCCTATAGATAGGCTATATATATATATATATATATATAAATAGAAAATAATACTCAAGGGTAGGACAAACCATCCATGTCTCTTTCTTCAGAGATGATGTGTGTGGAACAAAGGAGAAACTTAAGAAAAATGATAAAAAACACTCCTCTTCTTTTAGAAGTACTATTCAGCAAGCCATAAGAATACTCTAGGTAATAACAACAAAATGTAACAAAGAATGTAATAACCAGCAAATCGAGATGTAGCACAAAGTCTTCACCTGGATTACTCAAGAGTAAGATACAAAGGACAATGAGGGCACAAATTCGCCCCAAGGTCCTTTACACATAAATGAAAAGAAAACACACTAAAGGCAATTATGGGGGCATAAAGTCTCTCCACCATTGACTCTTTAGGACACCTTTTTGACTGCTACCACAATTATGCTTGTTGAACTAAAGGAACAGAAGATATATTGAAGAAAAAGACATAAGAATAGTTTCCTCAACAACAAAGATATTATAGTATAAAGTCTGAAAAACCATTTGCTTTCTTATAACAAAATATGATAAACAAACTGAGCTCCAAGTCTCAGATGTGTCTTTCAATTTGGGCAGAGTTTCATTCTAATGGTAAAAAAAGAGATATATTTACAATAGAAGAGAGTCCCTTATATAGCCTCTTCAAGAAGGATTCGAGAACAGTAACACATCATGTTGCATTAAAATCTGTTAAGAAGGCAGGCTGGAACTTAGGGGCATCTACCCATTTACTTTTCTCAATGCAGAGAAACAAGTCACGCTATTGAAAGTTTACATTTTTAAATGTCCACCTAGCAATCTGATCCTTCTTCATTGTTCCTCCTTTTCTGGTTATTTGAATCGGGTCCTAGATTCAATTCGATGCTTTGTTCCTTAGTCACTTTCTATTGGTCTTTAGCAATTGATGCATGGCACATTCTACTGCTAAACAAGTGAAGACATGTGACAACTTCTATAAGACTCTGAGAAACATTTATTAATAGAGGCTTTGAAACCTATTAGAAATTTAGAATCACGGATGCAGACATGTGTCGCTCTCTGTAGAGTTACAATGGAAAAGGTGGTAGCTTTTGCTTGTCTTTGGAGAGTCAGGTGGATGATGACACATGGCACATTCTACTTTCTTTAGTAGCTCACTGGGGGTCTACCAAAGTCTTTATGAAAACAAGAAGTAGGAGGGAGAAATTGCAGAGATTGACACTTGTCAGCTTCTGCTAAATTTTGCAAGGGGCACGTGATGCGGTCTGAATACATTTGTTACTCGCACGGATGCAAACACTTGGCATGTTTCACTTCATTTAGTCACTCATCCCCAGGTCTACCATGGTCTTTGCTTGAAACATTCAAGCTAAGGGAAGAGACTACAGATATTGACACTTGGTGGCTTTCGACAAGCTTCAAAAGGGACACATGGCAATATCTGCCAATTCACAAAAACAAAGTTTAGGGAAGATCAACCGTCAACACTTGGCAACATCCATGGGATTCTGTTGGGCTTTTGTCTCAGTCTGTTTGTTTGCCTTAGTCACTTTTTGCCACAGGAATTCCCTTCGCAAGGGCACTTGTGTCTTTGACTCTTGGGGCACTCCTTTGAACTTTGTCTCTTGAACGAACCGTTGAACCAAGTTTTGGTTCAACGGTTCAAACGAAGCTTTGAACCAATTGACAAACTGTTTGATTGAACTAAAGGATGAATCAAAGCATTGAACCACTTGATTGAACCCGTCTTTAAACCATTTGACGTTGAACCAAAGGATGAACCAAATGTTGAACCTGCTGCTTGAACCCGCTTTTGAACATTTTTGTTTAAACCAAGGCACTGAACCAATCCCAAAAATGACCAAGTATTAGAAACTGATTCTTTTGATTGAACCCACCTATAGAGTCTGTAGATTTAAGCCTAAAAAATGAGGAATTTGAATGCCCAAGCCAATTTTTGAAAAGGGAAGAGACAATTTTGGTCTG
Source organism: Torreya grandis (assembly GCA_037957365.1). NCBI lineage: Eukaryota > Viridiplantae > Streptophyta > Pinopsida > Cupressales > Taxaceae > Torreya > Torreya grandis. Next base: position 633,136 of record JARHVA010001695.1, on the reverse strand, counting down.
TAAGACCAAAATAGTTCAAATGTTGTCCCAAAAATGAGTGATATTTTTGGGGGACAACAGGTCTCACATCTAGATCCAACATTTGTATGCAATTTTATTGCTTATTTTGTCATAATGCTAACTAATGGTCATGTATTTGTGTTTATGCGATCAACCACCTAGATTTCCATGATTGGAAGTGTCTAGTGGGTATTGACATGTTACACTCCACATGTTCTAGGTCTATATGATAATTTTTCCTACATGGTTAGATATTATTCTCATTTTTTGAGCTTATGGCTAAGTTGAGACTTGATTTATTGGTGGAGAAGCAAAGCGGAGATGACCTATAGGCTAGGATCAATATGTTTCAACATTGATAGGTTTGGGAGTAACACCCACAACACTAGGAGAAGATATTATATATCCATTCATTTTATATATTTCCAAATTTGGAGATGATCATACATGGCCTTGAGAGGAGTTGGCCTATGCATGAGGATAGAGGGGTTATCTTGTAGAATATGTAATGTCATAATGGCCCTGCTAATATTGGTTTGAGAGTGCATCATTTTGATGCTAGTGAGGTTAGTGTTATGGGTTCTCATAAGGTTAGGTATAAATATAAGAGTGGAGATGATCACTCTCTCTTTCCTTAGAGAAGGTGATTGTATGTTTTAATAATGAGGGTTATATGAACCAAATTTTTGTAATATATATATATATATATATATATATATATATATATATATATATATATATATATATATATATATATATATATATATATGATTATTTTTAGTTTATACTAAATGTTTTTCATGTGTTAATGTGTATGTTTTTATTTACATATTTTGCATTCAATTTTATAAATGTTTAGATATATTTTGAATTTAATAAGTAACAATAGCATGTGATGAAAAGTAATAGTGTTAGGCTTGTTAGTATAAAGAGACACTTAGTATAAATATATGTGTGTTGAAGCTCGTGTTAAGTAGGAGTGAGTGATATCTAACAACATGCTTGAAATTGAATTCATTAGATTAGATAATTATCTTACGTGGTCATGCATAAGTTGTAGTATGAGGAGATGTAGTATCCATATCAAATGGGTGATCATAATCAAATTTAGTGCATTTTGATATATCATTTCAATCAAAGATATCCTCTATGGGAGATGGAATGATAGATGATGATGACTCCAATTATTTTAGTTATTCTATAATATCATATGTATTAAGTGCTTTCATGGTTAACCGTTCTTGTGATGTAAAATTATTCAACTTGGGATGTTTTTATTCACTACTAATTATTTTATCTCTCAAAATGAAAACATTATCACCTTGGAAATCAAATCTAATATGATCATGAGTCTTATATAGTGTTTCATATATTTATTTTAAATAAATAATTCATACTACCACATTATGTTTAACTAAAGTATACTCAACATAAAATGTAGTAAGACATGTATCCGGACAAAGAGATATAGGAATTTCAATAAAACCCAAAGAAACACATGTAGGTAAATAAATTTTAGTTAAATGTTCAATTTCATATCTAATATATCTAAAAAAGTGAAGATTAAACATATTAACTTAAGTAGTGTTATTAATCATGATATTATTGCATTTTCCCCCTTCTATGTAAGCACTAATGATAAAAAATTCTATAGTTGAAACATAAGTCATTGTTGTTGTGTTGGAAAAATTTAAGACGTGAGTATTTTTAAGAATGTGATGCTTAGGATTTTATTTCTTAAGTACACCTTTCTTAGGAAAATATTCTTTAGGTAAAAATTCTTTAGGTAACTCTTCTTTAAGATATGAAATTGTAGGTTGATCCTCTTTGGGAGAGTATTTGGTATCACTAGGGTGTGAGAAAGCTCAATTTTGCCTTTTCAATGAGATAAATGATTTTATCTTTCAAATCATAATATATATTGGTTGAATTTATATATGTTTTATGATAGGCACAATATTATCTTAATGTAAATGATGTTGGTGCAACATGTCATCAAAAATAGGATGAAACATAATTTTTTTTATTTAAGCATATTATTTAATAACACACTTGGATAATCATTTAACTTAAGATATTCATGTGAAACATTAAAATGAGATCTAGGGTTTGTTGTAGGATTTTTCTTATCCTATGTTTAATTTTTATTATTTGGAGACTCTTGGATTTTAGTTGAATAACTAGAGATATGAGTGTTATTAACGTGATCAATTTATATAAGAGATACAATCTCTTTCTCTAGTCATGTGGTCTCAAAGAAAATAGTTTGGAAAGTGTTTTATCTTATTTTAGATTAATGAACCTAAATGAGTATAAAAATATGAATATGAATATAAAGTATGTACAATCCAAATTTCTAATCCTAAAATCTATTTATAAAATCATTCTATTGAAGCTAAAAAATTCATGCACTTGATTGGTTCATAGGATCCCTAGTTGCTCTTTGCATACATATCTTGAGTTGAAAGAGATATTTATATCATGATTCATAGTTATAAATAACTATTTGTATAAAGTATATTAAATGTTAGGTTGTGGAAGATATTTGATGGGAAGTAGCTGAGATCAATCCAACCCAAATTTATAATCCATTTTTTAGGTCATACTGGTGTTGAAAATTTAATTATGGTTTTGAATTAAATAGGAGGGAAAAAATGATTCATGCACAAGATTGGATGGAAATATAGGCACAATATATATCTAAAAACACATGCACAATGATCTGAACTGGCACAGTCTTGCATAGTCAACTTGGAAAGTACCAAAAAAACCTAAATAGTACTAGTTATTTCATGGGTATGACCTTTACCATGAATTTTTGCATAGGGTTTGAGGTCCTATGTTTTTATCTAAGTAGTCACAAAGCTAATACATATCATTTTTAGATATTGTGACACATGTAGTGAGGAATATAAAATAGAAATCAACTAAATGCAATATCCTCCCTTTTATATTTTCAATTATAAAAATAATAATTGTAGTATCAATCTTCCATTTACATTCATATTTGTGTGATAAATTTTGTATTTTACATAACATGCATTTAAATAGTTTTATCTTATTTAGATTTCATTATCTAAAGATAAATAAAACATTTAGAGGAACCTTTTAAAAAAAATTGTGTTATATAAAAAATGTAATTATGTAAAACATGTAAATATTTGATTATTCAAGTATGTATGAAACATGTAATCTAATGGCCAACCTAATAGAGGGAAAACATGTAATCATACACCTAGATATGTAAGAATGTGGTTGAACCAAGCCCACCACTATAATCCTCAATTGTAAATTGATATAAATATCTATAAAGGTAAGCCATCATAGTTTGACCCTAAGAGTAAATAGTCCATGGGCCTTAATATCCTCAATAATGGTGTGCATTAAGTACTATGAAGCCACTCCACCTCCATCCACAATAATAAATGAGCCAAATACATAGACACTTCTAAATCTATGTAACATTAGAAAAAATAATCTCAAAAATAAGTATGGTTTAATCATTTGGGGCATACCATCCATCCCCAATCTCACCCTATCATGAATCTACGATCTCGTATTTTTAGGACCAAACCCTCTACATCTTATAACACTATGTGTGTACCCAAAACTAGTATCTATAAGATGCATCATACATCTTTTAAAGCACTTGTCATTTCCCTAATGGGGATTCAAAAGGTACAAGTGTTTTGAATCCACCTCTCGGCCAATGTAATCATTAAATGTGTATCATTAGGAATTTAACCTATCTTAGAAACGTATCCTAGTTCCACACTGTCAATTAGGTGATACTTAGTATTGTTGAATATAGTACCTAACTTTGTATCCATTTGTTTCCAATGATGAAACTATCACACATGTATATCTCACTGCAAACAAATCAAAACAAAAATTACATGATCATATATATGGTATAAATAGAAAATAATATTATAAAAATAAAATTTACATTATAGTAATGCTTTATGTTTAGCAGACACCTATGGTAAAAATTTCCATTAGGATTTTAGATAGTGTTATAAAAAGTTGGACACTTTCATTAGCCGCATGAGATACTAGTAAACAACCTAAAACAACTAAAATTGTTAAAAAATAGAAAAATTTGCAAATTTAGAAATTTTAAAATTATTGAGGATGAAATATTTTTTTAATTTTCTTAAAGAATACCAATGTCGATAGCTAAAATACCTACAAATAACTCTCTAGGCATCTGAATAATGTTAACGTAACATTTTGTTGCATCAACATTTTAAAAGTCAAAGCAAAAAATCAATAGAAAATGAAATTCAAACAAATTCTAAAAATAGAAAATCCATATTATTTATACTAAATAAATTTTTGTGCTATAAATACATAAATAAATTATTATTATTGATTTATCAAAACATAAATAAATTTAGATATTGAGGCTCTTATATCCATTTTACCTCTCGTTAGTTGCTTTGGAATACGTGTGGGACACTCTTTTGTATGGTGATACTTTAAATATCATTTATTACCACCTTATAATAAGACATGCTATACACATATTTTAAAGGTATACACACCACTTAATAATGATCACACTAGTAGTTGGGGGGAACTTAATGAATATCTTTAAAAACAATCAATTTTTCCTATGGAAAGTATTTACCTTGTAGGGAAATTGTATATAGATGATGTAATTGTGTATATCATTCACTTACCTATTGGGGAAAATAAATACAACTTTTAAAAATAAGAATTAATCAACTTACATAAGGGATACAATCATATAATGTAAATACAAAAACTCCATTAAAAATGTTGGCAATAAAATTTTGATGCCTAATTACATTAGTTATTATATCCACTAGCATATAATGGTTTCATCCCGAATACTAATTTTTTTTCTTGCCATGGATTACATGTTTTCATACGTGCTTTTAAATATCAAAATTACATGTGATGGCATATATTTTCATGTTGGTATCTATACTTTACATAATTATTTTTTTAATATAACACATGGTGTGTATAGTTTGGTATTTTCAGATGATCAATTCATAGACTTCATCCCTCATATCAAAAGAGGAGAATTTATTAGGTTTGTTTCACATATTCAATCCATATAAAATTGAGAATAAATATTTTGAAACATATTATATGATCCAATTGGGATTGGTTGGACAAATTAAGTCATATATGAGGCATATGTGGGTTATTCTACATGATTTATAGGAATATTTGAGATATTTTATGACATTATGATACAAATTATGTGGACTAGATTAAGAATATTTATAAGATTATATAGGTTAGTGTGAATATATATTTTAGATTATACAAATCAAGTGAGAAAATTTATTAGATTATATAGGTCATATTGAGTATATTTATCAAATTGATAAAATAGATAAACGTTATATGACATTATAAAATACAAATTATGGTATTCTATATAGACACATTAGATTTTGGGACATGAATGTTTTTCATGAAAACACTTATTCTATTTTATATATTGGAGGATTGATGGGTAAAAATGTTACTACATAAACACTTTAAATCTGAAATCCATTTGAAATAATTGATTCAAAGTTTTAATATACACACAACCCCGATTTGAGGTTCTAGCTTTAGACACCAAAATTCGGTAATTGATACTTAACAATGTAAATTTTGACTTACCTTCACATTGTATGAATTTTACATACATGAGTTTAATTATCCATTTTCTCACATCCACATGCTATTTATGGGTGCAATCATTATAAGTTATTGTTAGTCACCTATAGGAATTCCTCCAATTTATGGCAAACTAATAAACTATCATACTCAAACTTCCCTAGATCATTAGACTAGTATTCATGTCTCTTTTAAAATATCATAACACTCATAACATATTTTATTATGGTTAAAACTTGAGTTTTATAGTTTCATCCTTTACCTAATAATGATCATATTTAAAAATCAAATCATTCTTGTGGAACTGTCCATCTTCCTAGTGTGTCGATGGCATGATAAAGAAACCAAAGAGTCTCACATAAATACAAAATAGGCATAAAAATATAATCAATATGGCATATATCTATCAATAACTTATTAAACATTTTCAAACACTTACACATTCAAGAGGACTATCCTATTCTTCCCAAATTTATATTCAATCTTGAAAAGCATATCCTTATTGAGTATAAAACATTCAAGAACTAAGCCAAAGATGTAAATTATCAAGTATCAAGAACTATATCACATGTTGCATACATTGAGCAATCATGAATGCACATATCCACCTAACATGAAGAAATAAATGTAGTTTGTATTCCCTTTTTGGAGTATTTGATATGTAAGTAATACTCTACAATTCAATAGGGAGTGGTTGGGCTCAACTCAACCCACCTTTCTTCCCATTTTTAGGCCTAATTATATCATTGAAATTGGACCTAAGGTTTCAAGTTAAGAAGATAGCTTTATATGAGTCATGTAAATAATTACATCTTGAGATCAAAAACAAAGTTGAAGGACAAATAAGTGCACATGCTTGTATCAAAATAGATTGGAAAAATATACATAGACAAAACCATTAGACATGGAACATAATGTCTAATAGTATTGATCCAAGACTAATGTTACCATATGAGCACGTAGAAAGGTCTAGGTCATGATCCAAGTGACCTGTATTATATTTTTTCATCCTTATTGTAACCTACCTACAATCTTAGTCTTCTACATAGAATTTTACCACTAATTATATCATCATTTAGATGTATTTTCTATATTTATTAACCTCGAGTGCCAAATCAATTCCAAGCATTTACATTTAGATTTGTATATATTTGTATATCTTATAATATGAATTAATTAAAAAAAATTCTATCTAATTATGTTTAATCAACCACATTAATCCTAATATAAGTAAAACATATTGGTGAACTTGTTTCATATACTAATCACAAAAAATCTTAAGTTCCCTTAGGACTTCATTTCATCCTTCTTTATAAATTTTTTAAGGTTTTTGTCTTAGGTTTTCAAACTTGATTTATGGTTTCTTCTTATCCTCTATGCAGATAATTTTTTTAAATCCTTTTCCTTAGTGTTTTAAAATCATATTTCTATTATGGATTCTTATCCTAGTTTTGTGGCTTATCGGCCAAATTTTTTAGCTCATATTTGATCCATAATGAATCTATTTAAAAATTTATCTAAGGGCTTTTTTATTCATTTTAGTTGGATCAAAAAAAAATAATTCACCATAATATTATATAGATTTTTTGGAATTAATATTTTACTATTTTTATTAAATTCGGCATAGAGATCATAGATTTCTCTATTTTTAAAATAATTTATGGGTTTCATTTATCAATTATTTTTTAATGAAAAACCCATTTATATTTTCAAAAATTTCTCACATTTTTCTTGGAATGGTTACTTTTTTATTTGATATTTATTAAGGCACTACTATCAATGTTTGTTCTTATCTTAAGAATAGGCTTTGTGTTTGTGCTTATTTTATTTCTCATGGTTTGGTAATTTTAAATTTACTACTCCTTCTAAAAACCATTATAGTCCTCATCATTTGTAATTTCTATTTTCTAGCCATTTTGCATCTTACTTTATACATGCCATTTCATATTCTTATGATAAAGAATGGATGAATGATCAAACTTGTTTAATTAATAATGCTAGTTGTGTAGATGAGGAATATGATTGTGTAGATGAGGAATATGATTGTGGAGGAAGTGAATTTTATTATGACTATGAATAGGATTGGTACAATATTGATGTATATAATTAATAATAAAATGAATAAATTAATTTTGAAATAGAATAACCTAGTTTTTGTACTTCTTCTTTACATTCTTATATTAATGATACATTATAACAAAAGGAAAGTTAAAAAAATATAGATATTTGTGTTTCTACAAGCTTAATTTTATATGTTAATAAGCAAGATGCATTTATATGATATAAATAAAATCACTTCACATAATAAAATATGCGAATATTATCCATTTAGCATACATAGTTTTCCACAATAGTTTTCCAAAGTAATTCATCTTATTCAAGACACAATGAGAGACATCTATTTCTTCACTCTCAGCTGGCATGAGGGTGTGATGATTTGGGATCCAGGTGTTGGTGTGATTGGTACAATAATTCACAAGAATTTTTGTGAGTTGATTCACAACTGTTCGCTTAGTGATGTTTATATCAGAGTGGAGCAACATAAGGTTTGGTACAAGTGGTCGTGTTTCAGAGATCATATCATACATCACTTATTGATGGGCATGAATCTCTTCAGGGTTTTAGATTTATATAATGCTTTATATTTAATATACTTAACACTCATGGATATTTGAGCCTTCAGAGGAAGGGAGTTGTTGGTACGCATGGCTAATGACCTCCCACCATATAGTGTTTTAGGTATTAAAGTTTTCAGACTTTTGAGATTGATATGGGATCCTGGTAGTTGGATATGGGGCATACATGTATTGTTTTCTTGGGGCAAGCAATCTCCAAGAAGGTAGGACTATAGTGTCCCCATTTTTGGTCACTTTTGTAATGTAGTTGGCTTCATCTTTCTCGATAACTGTTAGCCTTATTTGAGAGGATGTTTGATGATGGTGATGAGCTCAGATGGTCTAGAGGACTCTTATGCCACTTTTCAAAGTGATTTACAAATTTTGGTGTGTTCTCCAAGATTTTGGAGAGCGTCTATTTATAAAAAGTCACTTGGCCAGGTTTGATTTTCATTATTCATCATTGGTATCACTCCAGTGCAGTCAAATTTTGATTCTGATGCTTTTTAATAGTTCTACAAAATTGAGTGTATTAATGGTTATATTTTAATTAAATTACTAAGGTTAATAAAAATTAATTAAAATATTTAAGAAGGCACTTAGTATTATAGCTCATCAAAACTAGGTTGAGATGCTTTAATTCATGGATGCATTAAATAAGGACCTTGTGTGTCAAAATATCATTATTTTTAATGAAAAGGTCATTTTCAGAGTTAAAAATATGTTTAAATTAAAAAGTGCATTTTTTTAAAAAGAAAGCTTCTGGAGAGTTTGGGAAAAAATTATAAAAGAAGGTTGAGCATGTCTTTTGGCATTCATTCATGTCATATTTTCTCTTGATTTTTATACTCTTGGCTACAATTTTGCTAGCCTTCATTTCAAGGATGAAAACCCTTGAATTATAGTGGTTTGGATGAAAACCCATTCCACCATGAGAGATGAATTCACTTAGAGTTCATCATTGAGTATAATTGGAGGTTTTTGACATACAATCAACATTGATCAGGTGCTAATTAGTGTTGATCCTGAAAGGATCAGTGCCAATTCCTATGGGGTAGAAAATTTAGAGTATAGGGTTAGTGGTGAAGGAAACTAAATAAAATTAGGGGTTTCATGGGATTGCAAGCATGCATACTATTTCCCATATGAGATTGAGTACCACCATTACTAGAGTAACTATGAGAGGTGATGGGAGATGTAGATTGGGAACATCTAAAGGTGGTAGGATTAAGGGGACTGTACCACTATCACTAAGTTCATAGAGATCAGAGTTTTTTGGTGGTATTATTAGAGTGATGGGATCTAGCTATAGGAACCTTTTGGCTATCTATTGAGAAGATGACCCTGACTCTAGAGGACATATATCAGATACTATGATTACCATTATAGGGGGTAGATATTATCCCACTAGATGAGAGGGGATGACTAATAGTGATGACATGACTATATAGAGATGATGTTACATATATTATTTTTATAGTAAGAATATTCAATTTTGAGGTACTATATGATCAAGACTAAGATAAGAGATGAGTAATCACCATGATGATGTTGATTATTTCCTATTATGCATTGCCTAATTTAGGTAGTGGAAGATTCACATAGAACTTGACAAGGGTTCTAGTAGATATGTGGGAACATCAAACAACATTTGCATGGGCTCCTACACTTTTAACACATATATACAAATAGTTATGGGGATGGAAGACACATCGATGCTTTGGGTTGGACATGACCTTCATATTATAGTGTTGGGATTATGAGCACATACACATATTACAATGACCAGGGCTACCATGGATGGGATGACACTAATTTTCATTCATTGTGGGCTTCCTGTAATGGAGAAATGACTTTACCTACCGTCATGGAGATGGGAGAGTACATGAATTGTATTATTATAGATAAGTTCTAGAGGAGTTGGATGAGAAGGAGATTGTATATAGGCCATATTTTATATTTACAACATGTTCAGGGATGGAGAGGAAGATGATGGTAGACAAATGGGTGAGGTGGATACAAAGATGATGCATAAAGCATGTAGAGTCATTCTAGTTTGGGTGCATATGACAATGGTTTAGGCTACTACAAGATATACGTGAGGCACCATAGGTATACAAGAGGGATGAGTCTGAGGGGGAGCTACTAGAGCCATAGGTGATATATCTTAAGCTTTTGGCAGAGGAGGAGACAAAGGGAGTGGATGGAGATGATGCTAGGGTTACTAAGGGACACTTTTTATGGTGGATGGACTAGCTTGGAGGAGGATAAGAGAGAGTGGTGTGGCTTAGATGGGAGGTAGGATATGTAGATATGGTGGACATGGAGGGGATAGGAGGTGGTTAGGAGGGAGAGATGGATTTATAGACAATGATAGTAGAAAGGGATGTGGCACATGCATAATTATTTAGAGTTGAGTTTAAGCAAGATGACCTATAGGCAAACTTGACTGATTTATAAGGGCATTATGATGCATTACAATAGAGCTATGATGAGGCATGTCAGGTTTGGGATAGGTATCATGACCAGTGTGAGAGACTCCAAGTATTAGCAGGGGATACATGAGGAGTGGTATTAGGATCTAACATAGGGGGAGGGACATAGGGTGGGAGGATGGGGCCTCTAGGTATGATAAGCATGGATAGGTATCAGGATGTTGTGGTAGAGCTCCAATATTATGAGCAAATTATTAAAGAGTAGTTGTTATAGGTTCCTAGATATGCCACCCATATATCCACACAAGGTCAGAATCCATGATGGACATAGATTACTATAACTAGCATGGGGAGCATACCACTAGGGAGATATGAGAGGGATGGAGGAGGAGATGGAGGTGAGGATGGAGGTAGCAAAGGAGGTGGAGTGAGTATCCACCTGAGTCAATTCTAGTTTTTCTAGTTTATAGAGTAGCCATATTTTAGGCCTATTTTATAGATTGGCTTTGTATATCATGACATTCTTACAATATATTATATATATATATATATATATATATATATATATATATATATATATATTCATGAGTTTTATGTACCACACTTTTTTCACATTGTCCTGTGTTATTTGATTATGAATCTAGATTACTTATATTATGTTTAGATAGTATTTAAGTTTCTTTGTGTGATATATCATGGTTTATATTGATTGTATGGTTTTTACATGGATCATGGTTTTTAGATCATGTGATGTAGCTTTAAATTTTTATCTTGATTATGGATTTATGATGGGTCATGGATTTTTAAATCATGTGATAATTTCAGAGCTAATGAAATTATGATGTATATGGCTATGGATTTTATATTACATGGATGGTGTTTACATGGTTTTTTGCTTTTGATTAAACTAATTATTTTATGTGGGATATCATGGATTGCATTTTATGTCATGGTTGATTATGGGTTTAAATTATGCTATGGTTTTTAAATGTTTTTAAATAATGGTAATTTACGATGAAATGGTTTTTGTATTAACTTATCAAGGATGTAGGACTTGTAATAGGCTTGAACCCTAACCAAAGCTAGGCCTCTTATTGCTTTCACATGTACACCCTTTTATCCATTATTAATAATAATCCTTAACAATCTCATGTCAACTAAATTCACAATTCTTTGGTTTGGAAAGGGGATTTTATGTTTGTGAGGAATAGGCAAAAAACTTAATTCTCCAGGGATGCACCTCTTGTTTTGTGTTTATGAGCCTTTTAGGTAAATGTTAAGCTAATCCATGTATATATGTAGATTGATCAATGCAGGAAGTCTACAATTTTAAGAAAGCTTATAAATGTGGGAAGATTTTGTGTGATATAATATTGATTTTATAGATTTTTACCAGATCTAATTTTGATAGGAAACTAATCAATGTGGGAAGCTTACTAAAACATAGGCATATAACCATCCTTTAAGGGAGTGGTCTATATATTTAGATGCATGTATTTTAGCAGTTGTCCTTCAAGGGATTAATCTATAACTTTGATCTTTTTTCTTGATTTCAATAACAATTGTCCTCTGAGGGATCAATTTGCAACTTTGGTTTTTTTAATTTTGTATCCCAAATTAACCTTTTGCCATGGATTAGATTTAAGGCAACCTAGGGTGTTTTCATAAACCAATCCATGGAACAAGATAATAGTTTATTCCTTTCAAACAATCTTTTAAGGTGAATGACTTGTAGGGAATAATGATTTATAACTATGCCTTATTTTGAGTGGAGATAATCCATGAGAACATGATATGAGTAGAGTCAAGGTGTCCATATTTAAGGATAAACTGGGTATACTGCCAGAAATTCACATGATGCTCTATCATTATTGGGTATGTTTAGAGATAGGGGACAATATTTTAAGATAACTTATGCTGACTGTAGTTTGTAATAGGATTATTAATAGTAGAAAGGACACAGATGCAAAGCATTAAGAGGTTCATGTTCTAGTTTCCCATCAAGGGAGGCCAAATGATATGCCCCATATCCATATTTTTGAGTGATAATATAGGGTCCAATCCAATTCAAATCAAACTTTCCTCATTTACTTCTTTCCATATTTGTGATAAGTTGATTTTATTTAAGGATAAGGTCATTGATATTAAATTTTTATTATTTTAAATGTTGATTATATGAACATTTTATCCTTTATTTATATACATGAAGGTGATAAAGAGCTATGACTTGATGCTCATCTAAAAGTTCCAGCTATGCTAATCATTCTAGATGATAATACTCTTCAGAAATGATATCCTTGAAAGAGATCTGAAGAGAAGGAATTTGGACTTCTATGGGGAGAACTGCATTGGTGCCATAGAGTAAAGAAAAAGGGGTAGCACCTATAGGGATTCAAAAATTAGTTTGATAAGCCCACAAAGCAAAAGGTATGTGAAGATGCTAATTATGTCTAGTCTCATTGACCATTTTGGTTAACATCTTAACAAGGGGTTTGTTGGATGCCTTGGCTTGCAGATAATAAGGCAATGAGAGATTAACTTAATGCTAAAGGAATCACACAAATTTTGGACTTGATTATTGTTAAAAGATTTCCCATTATCTATAATGATTTTATGTGGGACACCAAAATGACATATGATATGATGATTGATTATATCAATGATCTTTTTTGCCTTGGTCAAAATAAGGAAAATTACCTCCACCTATTTAGTGAAATATTCAATAGCAGTAATGATGAAACTATGTCATTGGGAAGATTTAGGATTAATCTACCCTATAAGGTCTAAACTCCATTAGAAAAATGGCCAAAAGTCCCTAGCTACCTGTAACACATGACTAGGGACATGGGATAAGTTGGAATGCTATTGTAACTTTATGTATTTCTTGATATACTCACAATAGTCCTGATTCAAAATGAGCTAATAATACCTTATTCACATAATCCTCTTGGTGATAACTAAACCACTAAAATGGTTGCCACATATTCCATCATGTGTTTCTTTGATTACAAGATTTGCTTCAAAAATTTGGAGAAAATAAAGGAAAATACCATCAAATCCCCACTTGTAAAGGACACCCCCAGTATTATATAATAGGTATTCCACTGCTAAAAATCACACTTAGCATTTTTGGATAAATATAAATGAATGATACCTTTAGATAAATAATCAAATATTTGTGTGTACCATAGATCTAAGTGATTTTAATCTACAATATGGGTATAAGGAAGATTAATTTTGGTATAAGAAGGTTGATTGATCTTATGGATAAGGCATTAAATTTAGATTCCTAAGTAGAAGATGGGATAAAGGAAGATAGTGAAACCATGGTATCAACAAACTTGTTGTTTGATTGAGGAGTGGTCTAGATGACATAGTGGTTGAGGGTGGCTAATAACTATTCTACTAACATTTTATACCTCTGGAGGATGTTATTATTGCACTGATATATACCAATTATTTGATTGACTACCAACTGGGAGTCCCAAAAAATGCAAAGTGACTTAACACCTAGAGCCAAAGTTATTTGGAAACCTATAATTAGGGCTTCATACTTTGCCATAATATTAGTATAGTCAAAATCGAGATTGAAAGATAGGGGTATAGGAATTACTTCTTGCATAACTAGAATAATCCTTGCTCCCCTTCCACTTTCACATTTATATCCATCAAATAATAATGCCATATGATATTCAATATCTCCTTAGGATGTGGAGGCTATAAATTCATCAATAAATCATAACTAGATGGTAAATTATTAGCATGGGGTGCCTCATCTAATTGATCATCGATGATATGACCCTTAATCAGCTTCTAGTTAGGGAATTTGAGATCAAATTTGATTAGAAGCATAAGCCATCTTGCCATTCATTTATTTTGATAGGGTTTTGAATGCATGAACTTAAGAGGATTAGTATTAGTAATCACAGATTTTATGATTAAACAAATTGTTAAGCATGGGATATACTGAGAGGTGGCAGTGAATCAGTATATCATATATCTTATAAAATTTCAATTAATAAAATTCCACTTAACCATACATTTAAGATATGTAATAAAGCTGAAACAATAATAAGCACCACACATGAGAGAGAGAGACACAAAATTTTTAAATGGAAACCCAATGTGGGAAAAACCATGGAGAACATTCTCAAGTATATGAATGAGCACCAATTTAAATTGAAAAGTTCATAAGCACCAACTTGTAGGAACACCAACACATTTATTGAGCACCAACACATCTATTTGTGAGCACCAACTCCTCTTGTGTATAAAACACAACTATCTCTCCATGTTGCTTTCTCAATAAATGATAAAACTCTACAATATCTCTTTCTGTTCTCTCCTATTTTCTTAAAATAAAATAATTACAAACCATGTACTCTTGCATTTTATAAATGTATTCTCAAGCTTGCCTTTATAGCTTTCCAAGAGACCTTTGGAAATCACCCTTTGTGACCTTTCACTCATCATGGAAAATGGTGCCACATTTGCATGACCCTTCAAATCCTTGCATTTGAAAAGTCACATGTGATCCTTCATGAGAAAATGCATCCTTTCTCCTTTTGTCTTTATCTTGGTGACCTTTTAAAAACCTTAAGGTGACTCTTCATGGAAAAATGTGCCCTTCCTCTTTTGTCTTCATTTGGTGACTCTTTGAATTCCTCAAAATGACCCTTCATGGGAATCCTTCTTTTGTCTTTTCCTCATGACTCTTTGACTTCCTCATGGGCCCTATTTTGAATTTATGTAACCAAAAATATATTCATTAATATTAAATAAATATCAACACATTTAGCCAAAATATAAACATTAAAAACACCTTTAGACAATAAATACTATGGGGCCTTTGTCAGCAACAATGTTAGACCTTTGACATCAAAGCCAATATTTCCAACACAAATAATGGCAAAGATTATAAGCTATGAATACTAAGTCCAAACATAGTTTTTCAATATGTGTGTAATGACTCTCATACTCAACCAAAGTGCAACTTATATAATAAACTACTTGCTCTCTATGTTGTTTGTCTTTATGGGTAAACATGTCACCTAAAGCATGGTCGATAGCTGAGATTTAGAAGTAAAAATGTTTATCCTCTCTTCATAGAATAAGGATAGGAGGAGATAAGAGATATTTATTAAGAATATCAAATGCTACTTGATAATTTTAATCCCATACAAATTGAGTGTCTTTCTTAAGAAGGTGATAGATGGTT
This sequence comes from Torreya grandis, assembly GCA_037957365.1. NCBI lineage: Eukaryota > Viridiplantae > Streptophyta > Pinopsida > Cupressales > Taxaceae > Torreya > Torreya grandis. The sequence continues at coordinate 617,222 of JARHVA010001695.1, read as the reverse complement.
GACATCAATTAGATAACTGCGAAATAAAGTTGTGAATAGATTGCAGTTTCCCTTGTAAAATATAAAATAGATTGAGGTTAGAGGGAGGTGGCATATCGATAATGGACCTTAATTCCTTGAAGGGAAATGATAAAACCTAAAAGTTTTCTTGATAAAACCCCTAATGACACACTTTTTGGGGTTAAGATGAACCTAATATTTGATTAAATGGGCAAAGATTATCTGAAGGATAGATAGGTGATCCTTATAATACTCAAATTTATTAATGACATATACATAATATTTAGCAATTTATGAATTAAGTCATGGGAAATATAGGTCATGGCACGTTGGTAAGTTACTCCTACATTTTTTAAACCAAAAGGCATGACCCTATAACAAAAAGTTCCCCATGGAATAATAAAAGAGGTTTTATGCTGATCTTCTGGGGAAACAAGGATCTAGTTATAAATATAAAATATATCCATGAGTGGCAAAATTTTGTGTCTTATAGTAAGATATATGAGCTGGTCGATATTAGGAAGGGTAAATTAATCTTTTAGATAGGCAATATTAAGATCGTGAAAGTTAGTATAAAGGTGTAGTCCCCCTATGGGCTTTGAGATAGGTACTATATTAGATACCTTAAGGATAATTGATGGGTTGGATAAAGTTAATGGATAAAAACTACTATAATTCTTCTTTGATAAGAAGCTCTACATGAGGATGCATCTTACAAAGTTTTTGTTTTACTGGTTTAGCTTCAGGAATGGTGATGACGTTATGGACAACTATAACAGGATCTAGTCTTGGCATATCACTATAAGACTAAGCAAAGGATTGGATATGATTATCAAGGAATGCTGTGAAATCTTGGTGTTCTTAAGAATCTAAGGATTGGATAACTTTGATATTTTGTAAGACCTTGAGCATCCCTATGTTAATATCAGTTGTAACCTCATTAACTAGGAGACTCAAAAGGTATGATATTTTTTAGATCTAAATCTCCTTCCCCTAAATAAGTTAAAATAAAGTCATTTTCCCAATACTCCATTACATGGACTAAAGAGGAATCTTCATCTATTAGGTCAAGAAAATTTAAGGGAAGGGATAAGATTTTTTCATTGCTTTAGTAAGTTAGTAGTTCCAAGTGAATGGTGCTAATAAAAAAAAGTTAGATGAGATAGAAATGGTGTCTTTGGTCACTATAGGAGAACCACACAGTGATGAGGATGCTTCATCATCCATATTTATAGGGATATGGGACATTAAAGTGCTATCATTGTTAACTATAGGAGTTTTCTTGAAATAGAGGCCATGATTTTCATGCAGTTTTCTAAGGTCATTTATCGTAACCTCATGAGGTCCTTGTTCATAACATCTTAGGCCAAATACTTTTCAAGCACATTCTTATAGATGGGTTTGTGTGAAGTGTGGTTTGTGGAGAAAGGACAAGTTAGATGTGAATGGTTTGCTACATGTTTGACTTTCCCCATATAAAGGGGATTGATCAATTCCTCTGTAGATTAAGTGTGTTTAGAGGTGAGGAGGGCTGAATGGGATAATATCTCCTAGGTTGGGTTGATAATCACATTATTGATCAAGGCATCCATATTCTTGAGGAGTTGATAAAGTCCTAAGATTTAATAGCTGATACTCCCTTATAGAGAGCTATTGGAATGTTGAATCAAAGGAATTTTCATCAGGGATACGAGATGAGGGTATTATAGAACTAGTTGATGTTTCCCCCAAAAATAATGGACTCAATCTATTTAGGGGGATCAATACATCATTAAGCTGGTAAGTCAAGTTGCACATCTTGAATGGATGTGGTTCTAGTAGGACAACATGGATCTTCCCTTCATGTTCAAATTTAAGGCATCGATGTAAATTAGAGGGGACACAATGCATAGAATGTATCCAAGTACATCATAGTAGGATGTTCTATTGAAATTATCCCTCTATCATTTAAAATATCTCTAGGAGAGTACATATTTTAGACACCTAAATTTAGCCACCAATAACCTTCAATCAGGGTTTTGACCAGTTTCCACCAAAATGCACAATTTGGCTTAAAAACACTAAAACACATTAAAAGATTTGAAATTGACATATTCAAGTGTCAATTTTGGCTAAAGTATCCCTAAATGGGGTAATGTAATTTAGGAAATAGTTAACTTTGATCAGATCATTTTGAGTCAAAATGACATTTTTGCACCTTGGTGCTCTGGATTGCTCTTTTCTATCAAATTTCTTGCACGAGACATGTGCCTTTATTATTTTGTGTTAGCAACATCCTAAATGGGAATATAGTTCTAACACATCTAACATTGACTTCTAATTCTAATCCAATCAAATTTTGAGCCAATAGTATGAAATTTTGACCAATTTGATTAATTTATGCAAAAATTACCAAGGTTTTGCATCAAAGTTGACTAATCATGTTTAAGGCTAATTAAACCAAATCAAGAGCTTAAGTCAATTTTCCATGGAAATTTTTGAATATTTATTTTTAGAAAGTGATATTGAATATTTGCATCATCAAATGACATCATTTCTTGGAAAGATATCCCTAGGCCATAAATGCATAAAATATCTCATCAAGCCACCCCATGCCTCATTAAGACCCTCCCATGCCTCTTAAATTCCCCTTATTTCTAAATATTTATGGGGGATATTTATGAATTTAATTACATAATCTGGATTAATTCATGGCCACACATTTTAGTCTTAAGATGGATGGTCATGGTTGATCCTAAAGCATTTAAAAAATCTATAAATAGAAGGCCTTGCCTATTGATTTTTAATCTTGGATAATGCAAAGTTATAATGCAAAAATAATTCCAAAATCCATTTCAATTAGATTTATAATGCCAAATTGTTGAGCCAAGCCGAAGCCAAACATGGTGCCAAAGAGAGATGAAAGTAGCCACACTTCATTGATAAAGACTTCATGAGCACAAACCGAGAAAGCCACTACAAAAAGCATTTTGGAGCATCCAAGGAAGGATAAGGAAGGTCTTTATTTAATGTTTTAGTTGTGTTTTCCATTTTTGTTTTGTTAACTAAGTTCCTCCTTTGAGATAGGCTTAGGGTGTTAGTTTAGTGTGTTTTTGATTGATTTGTTTTATTCACTAACACAATACTAATCTCCCTCTATTTCAATCCTATGTTCACACACATACCTACTTGGATGGGGAGGATGACTATACCTAATGTGGGGGTAATAGTGTCATTAAAGGTTCATAAGACAACTAGAGATTGAGCCATAATATTTTTTAGTAATTGTAGTTGCCTGAATGTGTATGAGGAATAATCCATTGTCAATCATAACTTTTTTGATTAACTTGGGCAATGATAAATAAAGGTGGGTCCTAGTCATTGAATTTTAATGGGGATATTTTAGAGTCATGAAATATGATAGATAATGACTATTATAAGGATCCAATTAAGGATTATAGAGGCTGAGGCTCATCTGATTGTACTTGGGTGTCCTGTAAGGCCTCTATCATAGCTTCATGATGTTGTGGAGAATTTTGGATAAGTTTTTATAAAGACATTTTGATAGGAAGTTAGTGGAGTTATTTAAAAACCAATATCTATATCAACTACGAGGGATTGTTATTCTATTATTTCCCTAGTATAGAAACTTTAAGTTTTGGGATAAGAAATGTAGGATTGTCTGTAGCAAAAGCATGATCTTTTGTAACAAACACCTTGGAGTTGTTGGGTTTTGTGACCCTGTGTTTGGGATCAAGTGACTTTGTGTATCACATCTATTTAAAGCAATGGCTGATTTGTTGTGTTTTTGGAGTCATCTAAGTATAGAGGGTCTAATAAGGGGTGATAGTAAGTTTCATTCTGAGTTCTATCTTCTTTTAAAGTTTGTTTTGACTCTCTTGGTAATGCATTAGTTTCTGAGGTGGTCACGACTCTAGTAGTTTGACTATGAGGATAGTCATGACCAAACTATTCCCATAAAAGATCATATTTTGATAATAAATCTTGGATTATAGCTTTGAACATGTTACAAATTTTGGTATCATGCCTAGATATTCAATGGTAGGCACATTTCTTGTTTTCTTAATACCATGATGATTTTTGAGTATGGGGGTTAACAGGGTTTATAAGTGGTAGCATGATAAGGGAGGTTCGAAGGTGTTGATCAATAATCATGGAATAAGACCCCCATAATGGATCTTGGTTAGGTGTTTACACATTTTGAGGCATTACCATGGGGTTTACATTCACTTTCATGTCTTGATTCATAACATTGATTATTTGAATATTTCCCACATAGGGTACTTTATGTTTGGAATAAGACCTTATACTGAGATTCTAATGGTAATAAGGATTTAAGGGATTGTGTATTGGAATTTTTATTATGGTAAGATCATTTCATAATAGTGTATGTTTCTTAGAGGAGGATTCCATAATGGTGGCTTATGGCCTTAAAAAATGATAAGGTCCCAATATGGATATTTTAATTCAAATTGGTGGTAGAGCCATTTTTACTTTTCGAGTCTAGTCGAAAGTAGTAGGGATATCCTCTTTAGGGAGCTCAATTCTTATTGGTGGATGTTATAAGGATTTACCCATGGTACCACAAGGCATTTGTCTCTACTTCCTAAAACATTTCCCCTATTTTTCCTTTTTATAGGGTTTGGCTTAGCCTGAGCTACAAGGGAAACTAGTTTTAGAGCTAGACAATGCAATGTAGCAAACATCTCAAGAATGAGTAAGCTAGAGGGAGTGATTATGCTATGTAAAGGTTTGGTAGTGACTAAAAGAGTAGTGTGGGCAGTTTTTGGGATATCTAAACAAGTATCTCCCTTGATAATTTTTTCTTCCTTTATTCTTGATTGGTTGCCTTGACTAGGCTTATGTAGTGTTTTAAGAGGAGGATCCTATATAAGAGATCAAGAAAACTTGAGTGGATTTTAGGAACATATATAACTAGTTTAGATGGTTCAAAAATATCCCCTATAAGGAGATATAGGATCCTTGTTATTATGAAAGGTGATTTAAAAACATTATCAACTTCTTTAGGTAAAAGTTAATCATGTATTATGCTAATTACATGGGTTTCATGAATTGAGGTGCTTCCTTTATTCACTTGTATATAATTCGATGTATAAGGATGGTTAGGGAATGATTGTCTAAAGATATCAATAGACTAATTAGGAGGAGCATTGCGATTATCTAACTATAATTCCCCTTGGTCGATAAGGTTCTGAACCAAACCCTTGAAATATTGACATCTATTGACATCATGGCCAGGTACATGATGATAAGTGTAGAATTAATTTTCCTTGTACCAACTAGATTTAAGATAAGAATCATCAAGGGGTCTAACTAGAAGAATCTCAATAATGGAAGTTATTAGGAGCTTGTCTAAAATAGAGGCATATGACTTCCTTAAGGGTGTGTATTACTGAGGTAAAAAATGTGTTAGGGGTTTTTGTGGTTATGTTTGGGAGGTATAAGGTTTGGATTGGTTTTTTGTTTGTGGAGGTGTCAATTTTAAGACAACAACATTTGCTATGCCTTTAGTTTTGGCATTATTGGTCCCTTTGGAGGGGTTTAATTTGAAGTTCTTATTACATAAATTAAATTTTCCTTCCTCTAAGGTTCAAACTTCTAGTTTTTGGGCTATGGTAAAGGCTTTGTCAAAAGTTTTAAATGATTGTACTTGTAGTGTTGATGAGATATGTTTAGTGCATGATCTTACAATTAAATTGATTAATTCAAGCTGAAGAACGGAGAAAGTTAATTGATTTATAAGACCTCTCCAGTTAGCTACAAATATGATAATGGATTCATCATCAAATTATCTAATGGTGTACAGGCTAATTATGGTTTCTTTATTTGCAATATTAATGGAGAAGTGTTCTAAGAAGATTTGGGCAATTACCTAAAAGAAAATAAGGAGTTATATGGGATAGAGTTGTACCAATATAAAACTAGTCCAGCCAATGACATGGTAAACATTCTTAAAATGAGAGCATCATTGTGAGCTATAAGGTAACAAGCATATCTAAATGCCCTAGGTGGGGATCTTCCTTGTTTCAAAATTTCATAAATTTAGAAATTTATCACTATGAGGGATATGGCCTAATTAGGATGACATGATTGATAAGTTCATTGCAAATTTTCTTGTATGTGAGTATATTTTTTTGCCCAGAGGCTGAAGCTTCTAGATTTTCCATCCTATTCATAAGGATGTTCAAGAGGTCAGGCTGGGTATTATACTGAGGCATACCCCCTAAGACGTTTTGTGGTAAATTTTGATAGGTGGGGAATGGAGTGGAAAATGGTTATGAAAGGGGATAACCAATAGAAGTGGTCATGATAGGTTGGGATTTTACCACATACTATGGGACTTTTAAGGGTATGTTTTATTGTGGGGATGAGTGAAGGTAAGTAGACCCAAGGGTTTGCAAGGGAGATAGGTATTCATTAGTTAAGGGGACTTATTGTTTAAGATGCTAACTTAGATGAACCTATTGTAAGCATTAGGTTTGAGGACTTAAAATTATTCTTTTTCGGATAGGTGGGAGAGTCACATGGATTTAAATTAATAAATTTTGGTATGAAGTAGTGGGTGGTGGAGTAAGCATAAGTTGTCTTGTGGTAACTTTTTGGGTTTGGGTAATGGTCAAAGAAAGGTTAATAGATACTATGGTAGTGGATTATATAGGGGTTGCGATATGTTTGTATCAAAACTCATTGGAAGTGGATCACTTGAAGAAGAAACCATGGCTTCAACAAGCACTTCAAGTCCCTTTAGGGGCATGTCATATAAAAAAATGAAAGATTAGATTCGAGGGGAAATAGGAATGCGTATGACTCAAGCACTAAGATAATGACTGAGGGTAATTGGATTAATATCCAATACACTGGTTAATTCTAGGTATCCTTGTGTATAAAATGGGGAAATTCCTTCCCCCATGGATTTAGGAAAGGCATGAGGACTTGGTGTGTTCTCCATGGATGAGGATGAGGCATGAGATTTAGTTTGTTTTAACAATTGTTGTCACATTAAAACCATGTAGCACTGAGAAATAAATAAAGAATGAAATGCAAAGACACATAATATTATTTGATTATCTCATTTTAGTGAAAACAAACACACACACACTACTAAATTTACTTAATTTTTTTTACTTTTTTTAAAGAAACAAAATTTAGAATGTGGTAGGGAGATGGGATAACGAAGGTGCTAATAAATGGTAGTCTAAAGATAGTTTTAGGTTTTGTTTAAGAATGGTAACCTCTATATATGTAAAGGTAAGTTGAGGCTTGATTTCATGTTAGAAGGAAGTATGTGGCTTGGTATTGGGGCTTACCCCCTCACCTCACACATCATAGTAATAAGGGTGTTAAGTGCTTAGCCTTTATCTTCTTTGCCATAATTTTTATACTTGACTGGTACACCAAGTTGGTTTTCCCCTTGGTGATGAAATCTAATTTGGTTCACCTAAGTAGGAAAATGTTTTAATGTTTGTTTTTAAGCTTAATGTGGTTCGGTCATGTGTGAGAGAGTGTGACTATCACGATGTATTAATCTGCCTAAATTAATCAATGTGGATTATCTAGATAAGCAGAGGGATGAATGAAATTATTTTTAGACTTTAAAAAGGAAAGCAAGAATTTTTTATTTTATTTTTTTTGAATGCAAACACACAATTAAGAAAATGTAATGAAACAAATGATTTCATAATGAAAACAACAAGAACAATGAGACCTTAGGGGTCCCACCGGGTGTGCTAAAATGTTTTAGTATTTTTCCATTCATTTTTATTAATAAATAAACTTACTAAAAATAGAAATGATACAAGGTTTTTAAGGGATAACTATAATGGCGGTTGTGCACTATTGATCTAATGAAGTGAGAACTCCTTTTTAGCTAGGAAGGATTACCTGCACATAAGAAACAACTTGGATAAGATTGATTAATAAGATAGATAAGTGAACTACCTAATGCTAGATTAGTTCCAAGAAGTGGTATACTTCCTTAGGAGGATGTTAGTTCACTATTTTATCTAATCAAGTGGATAATGCAATAATAGAAATTAAAACAAAACATATGATAATATGGATGTGATACTGAAATTAAATGGATTAATCTATTACATAGATGTTATAAAAGAATTCATTCCAATAAGCTATAGTCAAATCTTCTTGTTCTTGTATTACTTATAATTGTTTAGTGTCTCCTTCTAGAGTAAGGGCAAAAATGATTGCACAAAGTCCTATCTCAAAATAAATATCACTCTAATCTATGAATAGTGGGTGAGAGACTATGGGTAAATCATGGATGGAAACCATATCATGTATAATGCCTGGCAATGTCATCTACAAACAAAGATTCATGATTTTATGACCAGAGACAACAATTTGAAATTACTTTGGACTGTTAAACTAGCTTTGAATTACAAACAAAAGTAAAAACATAGGGATTGATGTTGATTATCTAAGAATCAATATTGATTATGTAATCGATGTTGATTCATGTGAGTAATCATCATTGATCCTAATCGTGGGGAAAGAAGGCTCAAGATGGGGCCTAAAGGTGGGATTTAAGGGATTCTAAATGGCTTAAGGACTAGTTAACTAATTATCTAAATAGACTAAAGATAATACACATAATAGAAACAAACAATATAGGAATTAAAATATATTAGAATGAGAAATATATTACATCTAAAAATGCTTCAAGTATTGTAGAGAATTATCATATTGATAGGGATGCCCTTAAACTTTGAATAAGTAGTGATGGACTAAGATAGGTATGGCATTCTTATGCAAGTGTTCCAAGATAATTTCTCCAACATTCTAGTGTACAAATTTAGGATCCTTTAGCTTGAGGATGGTCTACGTTTAAATCAACATCGATCTTAATAGGATCGATGATGATAGATGGAATTGATGTCAATCTAGCCTAAGTTTACCAGGTTCATTCAAACAAATCTAATTCATAAGGTTAAACTTAGTTTAGGTTATTTTTAATGAGGTTTAGCTAGTGAAAGGTTGTTAAGAGGCTAAAACAACTTCTAATAAATTTGGGGAGATTTGACTAGATTTAGGGAGGGTTAATTAGTCACCTAGGTAAAAAGTAATTAGTAAGACTAATTAAGTGATGTAATATGGTAAATGGTAAAACTACATTAACTAATGTAAAAAGGATGGATAAGGGTTAAGACACACACATATTAATACTAATATAATGGTGTAAATTCATAGTGTTCAGACTTGATTCTTTTCTAACAAAAATATTCTAAGGCAATTCTAGTGTCTTTGATTTAACTAATAAGTGGAACTTGATTTGCTTCCATTGAGTAACAATGACCATTTTTTTTTCAAAATTTAAGCCAAGTGCATGGGAAAATTTATGAGGCATCATATTAATTGAGGATCATATATAAATTATTTAGTTACTAACTTTAATTACCTTAAAGAATAAAGAAATGTAAAAAGGATCAACTTTATTATACTTGGAAGTTACTACAACCATGGAGTTCACTGGATTGGAATAAGGCAGGGTAGATAATATTCCTTTGACATTAACATATTTTGGATTGGTATTTTTAAATTTGAAAAATTCTACTAGCCTATCTAATTGGTATGGATTTGACCTTAGAGACTCATCTTGAGACATTTGGATTTTGGTTTTATTTATATGTTTGATTATATCAAAATTAGTTATGCTAGTAGAAAAAGAGCATTGTAAAAACTGAGATACATTAGTATTATTATTGATAGGAGGATTACCCTTTGAATAAATAACACTGATAGTCAGAGAGGACTCACTTATTTTAGCCATTGGTTGTTTTTCCTCCATCTAAACATGAGGTAATGTTCCTTGTGGAAGAATGACCTTTGTAGATTCTTCTTGTCCATCATTTTTATGCTTTTTCTGATTTTGAGCTCTTGTGAAGACTAAAAATGATTAATTATTCATGTATAAAATGTTGTCTTCATATTCATCTTCATTTGAATTATATTCTATTAATGCATTTGTGGAGTCACACCAGGTTCTTTGATTTCACACTCTTGAATATTTATATTTTTTTGATTCATTGTCCTCTTCGATTTCTTCATATCCAAATATTTCTTTTATTTGTAAAAAAACATTTACTAGAGGATTTAAATTTGGATGTGGAGGATATTATATGGTAAGATTTTGATGAGGATATTGAAATCATGGAAAATTTCCTTAGAATGGTACATAACTTCTTTTTGGAACATCATGGTAAGGTGCAGTGATGGTTTTTTGAGGTAGTTTCTTTTTCAAAGTTGTTCCATAGAAACAAACCTAAAAATTGTGTTTTACCTTGTGATGGTTATTTTTTATTTTCCTATCCATTATCATGTCATATTCAACTTCAATGGCTAAATTCTGATCCACATTTAAGTCAGCTACTTTGGCTCTTCTCAACTAATAACTCACTTCTATAAATTAAGAATTAATAAAGAAGCCTATCTTATTCTCATCTATTAGCTTAGTTATTGTTGGTATATTATGAAGCATCTTATTTAATTTAACTATGAAATATCACATAGGTTCATAAGCCTCTTTTTTAATTTGAGTGTGTTGAACCAATAATGCATGTGCATCTTCTACCAGTTTGAATCTATTTTCAAACTTAGTTTTCATATCATTATAATTGTTAGTGACTACTAGAAGAAGATGATAAAACCAACTTGCTAGTCCATTCTAAAGAGTTTCAACACATATCCTTACTATGATATGCTCATGTTCAACACATAGAATTCAATAAGCTACATAAAAAATAGCAAGGTGTTCATTTGGATGTTGTTTTCTATCACTTGTGAGCTTTTGAAAATTCTTTTGTGATCCCTTGGGAAATTCATGAAATTGTCTCAAAGCCAACAGACTGATTGCATTACCCCATGGTTTTACCATAGTTATAAAGATTACTTGTAATAGGATAACAACACCTGATAAGATAAGGGCTTGACTTATTATTGTTCCTCCTTATGACTATTTACCTTTCTTAGGAGTTGTGGGAAGATTGATTGTTTTCTTGAGTTTATTTTTATGTTTAAGATTCAACTTGAAGTTAGAAGCCTCTTGTAACTGATAAAAAAGATCAATTTCACCCTTTAATTTACTAGCCCTAGTAAATCATTTTAATACTAATTTGGGAAAATAACACTATTGTTAAAGTGCAAGTTAAATTTGAAGAACTCTTTGAGTCAGTCTCTTTTATCATGATCTTTATGCAACCATTGATTCAAATCTTTGTGCTAAGGTAACATGATCTTTTTCTAATATTTTATCAACTCTTTGAAACTATGTTGAGTTAGTTATATTATCCCTTGCAAATAATCTCAAACATGACAAGATATTTTCTTGTGTTTCAATTAACAAATCAATATTTGGCTAAAGTACTATTACTTAGACTGTCTGGATGGTGACTAGATGGATTTATTACTGTAAATCTTATTTGAGTGGTTATATGAACTGCTCTTCTATCTTGTCTCTTTGAAATAATTTCTAAAGTTATTTGAACAATAGTAGCATGGTCTTCTTCATTTATTTCTATAATAACAATACAAAAATGAATAATAATAATTTTGTTCTTCCAAGCAAGTTGATGAAGACTTGAAGCCAAATTTTTATCTAAAACTTCTATCCAATTTAATCCAGGTTGACAATCATGATTTTAAAGAGCTATAATGGTCATATATGATGTTTACTAATTTTAAGCCACCTAACGATCTCTACAGATATCTCCATGTGCAATAATTCTCTCTAATATTTCTACATGATCTAACTCTTGATTCAAAATTACTAGAATAATTTGAAACCAAGCTACAAATATTTCATCAGGATCTTGTTGAGGTCAACATATCCCCATTTTTGAAAATGGGGACCTTTGTGTTAATTTGTGCAGATTTGTACCTTAAAATTAAAAATTCACTTGATCAGAGCATCACTAGCATGTTTTCACATTATTAATATTTGAAGATCATCTACACCATGGTTTGGTTGGCTTATTTGTTCATGGCCTTGGTTTAACCTGGTCTAAGTTTGATAACAATGGATCTTCTTATTTTGGGTTACATGTCTAATGGAGTTCATTTAGAACAAACAATATCTGGGGTTCACAATTTTATGGTTTTAACTTAGTCTAGTCTTTTACTAGCCTTTGGTTTATTAAAATCCAAATTGAATTTATTTTGATGACCCTAAAACCCTTGCACAAAGTACCCTAACAAAGGTTCCTTTGGACCAAATTTAAATTAGGTAGAGACAAATTATGTGGGAATACTTTAAATATGCTATGGACTTAGTTTAATTTTTATACTAAGGCTTAGTCATGTTTTTCAATATGACCAAACCTTAGCCTAAAAATTATATGCTTGGTCTCTTTTATGTCTCGATCCCCTTTGTCCCCTATTATCTTAGCATGGCCTAATGTTATTATTTACGAGGTCATTTTATTATGTTACAACTTAGCTCAAAAGTTTTGCCTAAATATTTAATTTGTATTTATTAATATGAATTAAACCTTAGTCCATAACCTTAGTCTAAGTTCTATATATCCTTGACCCTGAATTTAACATTGTGCTTGTCCACAGGATCAACGACCCATGCTTGTTTAGGTGAGATGGATCGAATGGTGCATATTGAATCAAGGTTTCAATAGAGCCCAAAGTAAAATCAATATGATACATGTCATAACTATGTTAGACATAAAAAATTGCAACCAATGGTATCCTACTCCTCGGATCGAGATTCAATGACACATGCTCACCTAGATAATCTAAATCTAATGGTATGAGAAAGACATTGAATTTTAAAAAGAACTCAGACTGAATAACACGTGAGCATACAGATATTAAGAATGCAAAGTATAGAAAGCCCATGGGATTACCAAGTGGTTTGACCCTGAGGCTTAATGTTGATAGGAGCTAATCTTGTTCAACTTCACAGAACATGATCTAATGAAGCATGTTTGTTCCCATAGGATCTAATGACGTGAAATAAAATTAGGAAACTAAGCTTAGGGTCCCTTTTATTAAGGCATATAAATAAGCTTAAACATTATTCCATGTCTCTTTTATTCATGGGGGCACTTTAATATGTTTTAAACCTAGCTCAAGGCTTTAGATTAAAATGTTTTATTTTCATAGAAATTTTAATCTAAGACCTTGACTTAAACTTTACATGTTCCCTAAGCCCTAACTTTAATATTTCCTATTATTTGTAGGAACCAATCTCACTTGGATTAATGGATATACTTTTAGATGATCATAATTTCCCCCTTTCAATGTTGCTAAAACTGGTTGCTTGTGTTGCAGGATCAATGGAATCTTGTTTAGGAATGAACATGCTTAGGGTTTTGATGCTTCAAATGTTAAAGTGGACCTTTTTATTAGACTTTAGTCTAAAATTAATTAGATCTAATTTAAACCATGATTTAAACCCTAGTTTAATATTTTGACCTAGATCCCTCCTAATTGAATTCAAATTCACATGGGAATAATTATAAGTGCCATAGACTTAGCCAAATATTTACCCTAAGGCTTAAGTTATGTTTTTGGACATGACCAAACCTTGGTCTAAAAACTTGTGTTTGGTCCCTTTATATCCCATGAATGAGTGGTCCCTTTTACTATGTTGTAACTCAACCTAAGGCCTTGTGCTAAATTTTCATTGTATTTATTTATATAATGAAACCTTAGGTTAAAACATTATGCTAGGTCAATTTATTATTCATTGGGTCCCCTTTTATTATGATCTAAACTTAGCATAAAATCTTGATCCTAAGGTTCATGATCATGTTATTAACATAAATAAAAGACCTTAGTCTTAACATTCTATCCCAAGACCTATGCATTTTTTCAAGCTTGACTTAAATAGTTTGCATCTTTGCAAGATCAATAACATGCATTTGCTCTGGCAAGATTGATCTAATAGAGCATGACTAGTCAAAATTTTAACAATGTTCCCAAGATGGTGAGAAGGTGAAAAGTGTCATAATTGCAAATAAGGAATAATGAATAACCAATGGCAACTCAACCCTTGGATCAAAATCTGATGATGCGCATTCACTCAATGAGTTGGATTGAATGGTTTGAGATTAGGGTGGAATTTTCAATGAAACTCCAAGTAAACATGAAATTGACATGTGGTGAAAGCATGTTAACTGACTCAACTGATAGGGTACAAAGCTTATAATGCCCATGGGACTATCAAGTGGCATAACCTCAGGTCTTATTACACATTAAAGCCCAAACACCTTCTAAAGATCAACAACCCATGTTGATTCAGACCCACTAGATCTGATAGTGTGAGATTAATAAAGACTTTTAAAAGGAGCTTAGGAGGCCCATAAGACTGTTAGTGGCACAACCTTAGGGCCAAATACATATTATGGCCAATGGGATTCAAATCTTGGGATCAAGATCAATGATCAACACTGATTCATGTAAAATAATTTGATGGTGTGAGATAAAAGCATATTTTCAAAGGGCACCAGTCATGTTTTTAAACATTAATGAGTAATTTGACATGAAAGTGCCACATAAGCAAAAAACACCAAATCTAGAGATTTTTTGGGAAAAAAAAGTGAAGGTATAAATACATGATCTAAATGAAAATATAAGGCATGAAACTCACTTAAGTGCAAAAAACCATCACCATTAAAGCTATAGAAAAGACCTAACATCTACAAAATCCCTAATTCGATCCTAAATTGATCACAATCAAGTCTAATTAAGAGAATCATATTTTGAGCAAGTAAAAATTGATCCAAGATCAAACTATAGACCACTAGTGAATAATTTATCAAACTCACTGTCATGGTAGCCCAAAAATAATACAAAGAAGATATAGAGCTCCATTTGACCACATATTTAGAAAGAAAGATCTTCAAGGACACAAAATTTGATGCTATACATTTGAACATGGGAGATAACAACTAGTCCAAGCTTTTTTAGGTTGTTGAAGAGCTACCAACCATCACAAAGGAAGATGATAAGAATGTATCAATAAAAATAAGTTACTATGATTTGGTTTCCATTCAGATGACAAGCCTCCACTATGCTGCATCAAGACTAGAGGTATTACATTGCATTATTGTTATTTCTCCTATCTTCAAAGATTGTAAAATTGATCAGGGTATGTTAGTCTATGAGCGTAGCTTTAGGAAGGTTGCCTATATTTCTCCTATATCATTTGAAAATTATTAAAATTTGCCAAAACCCCAAGTGGATTTACCCATAATCAATGAATGAGCCAATAAAAATGACCTAAAGACCATAGTTACCCCATGGTTGTATTATGGGAACCATGCATTTTCTAAAATCAATGAAAACATCCTAATTAGCCAATGTAGGGTAGGGATTAGGATGATAATGACATTAATGAACAAATTGTGTGTGAATCCCTCTACCACCTATGTTGACAAACTCTAGGTCCCTTTTGTGTACTTCATGGTTGAGAAAGAAATCACTCCCCTTTTAAGTGAGATGATCAACACTTGCTTGAAGAGACAGTTCTCTGCAATTAAGAAGAAGACTAACAACCATTTATATATGATGTCATACATTTTGGATTCCCTTATATCCATCACCAATGTTTCTATCATTAAAAAATGATCACCTGATGGGAAACAAATAATCTCTGAATACTACTCAAAATTGCATATATTCAAATACAAGGACCATATTCAATTCATTTGTGATTGTGTCTACCCAACCTTGGTTGAAGCCATCAAAAGAATTCTAATGATGACAGTCAGCCCTATGACCAAGAAATATGCTGAAGACATTGGAGACATTTAGTTATACCTAGATTACACTATAATCAGAATCGAGGGAACTTTGAGTCAACCCCTTAGGCTACTAGTCTATGTGCCCATAAAGTTGGTAGAGCAAGAAGAAACATATAAATTATTACATGGCATATATGGTGTGTGTAGAAGCAAGAGGAAGGGACTAATCTATACCTTCCCCTTAAACATTGGTAGGACTATGCTCCAACAATGGGATAATGTAAAGACTATCTCTAGATATAGGACCTCCTTCAACCTATAAATTGATGAACTGAGATAGTGAGATCCCTTGGAAAAGGTTGTGAAGCATTTGAAATTAAAAGGGATCAACATGACCTATGATCACTAGCCTGGACCATATGACATAATGTATACCAAAGTTTCTTCATTCATAGAGGTGTTAGCAAGATTAAAAAACACAACATTAAGTTAGGGGATGGGTTGTTAAGAAAGCAGAAGCCAAGTGAGGATATATGGAAAATGGGACCTAGGTAGTACCATTTACTACTAGGTCCATATTTTAGACCCCCTCCAACATATCCATAGACAAAAAAACAAAGGCCTAAGACATAGATTGAGTAAAGGCCAGAGGAAAAGAGACCTAGAGAAGTGGCCTCATCTTCAGCCTAGCCTGAAGAATCAAGATCATCAATTAAAGCAATTGACATTATAGTATTAGATATTTAATAAATGGTGGAAGATACCCTAAAGATAATGTCTAGTACCTATGAATCAGAGGAAGAAGAATCTTAGGTTGAGGAGGTAGAGAAAGAGAATGGGAAATAAGTAACATTAGACTTAGTCCCTGTTGCCACCCCACCAAAGAGAAAAATTGAGTTGGCATTGGTTCCAATAGGAAAAAAGAGACAAAAGTTGACCTTCACTCATCCTTTGAGTGAGGTTAACATTTTTAGTGATGAGCACCCAATCCATGATCCAACCATTTTTGAATGGTTTATATATGGGAAGTTGAATAAAATCCCAACCATACACGATCCTTGGGCCATTAAAAAATCTATCAATTTCCACGTGTATGATGAGCTCAAATTCTAGATTTTGGCCTTGTATAAGGAAGAAGAGTAAAGGATGATTGCCCTTAGGGGGTTAAGTGGGATATAAATAGAAACTCTAAAGCCTCCAAAAGTTGCTTAATCATTAGTGGGAGTTTAGTTTAATCTAGAGACTACCGGTTTGGAGAGGGTGATTGAAATGAAGGCCATGATTGTTGGTGAGGAATTCATGTTCTAAAGGATAGATCTATTCATAGGTTTGACCCTTATCAAAGGGAAAAATCTAGGAGAAGATAAGATATTTGAGGATAAAATCCTTGATGTAGCCTAGGCCCAATCATAATATTTACAAATCATGATTAAGGGCCTCTTACAACAAAATAAGAATCTGAAATAAGCTATTATCTTATAAATATATGAAGACAAATTCAAGAAGTTTGAGGACACCATGAATGACCTATTCAATTCCTTAAAGTCAGTTAGAACCAGGCAAGGAGAAATGGAGAAACCAATCACTAAGGCTACATGCCAAGTTGGCCAGTGGTAGGATTCAAGCTATCAAGTGAAAGACTTGATCAAGGCCTTGACCAAGAAGTTAGTCTTTGATTTTAGGACTATCAACTTACCACATTTGAATATGGTTATGGGTATATTGGTAGACAAGATTGAATCCTTGGATAGATGGTCCAAAAGAATGGAGGACCTTGCCAATGACTTCAAACAACAAGAAGGTGGAATGTTAAAATTTTTGGTCAGTTTGATTAAGGAACCCACAGCTCTTAGCCCATTGGGTCTTATAATTGATGAAGAGTTCAAGCACAAGACCTTTTAGTTTATGTAGGGGATGAGAATCTAGGGGTAAGGTCAAGCAATAAATGATAACAAGAGGATCTTGGGCTTACTTTTATCATTTGAAGAGAAAATGGGAAATGCCAAGGGTATCAAGCACGCAATGAAGAAACTTGAGAAAGACCTCAAGGACCTAGAAGATCATGGAAATAAAATCTTATTGAAACCTAGTGTTGACCTCTAGTTCATCAATGAGAAATAATATAAGATGAATATTCTTCATCAGAAATAGGGAGCTATATCGACACAGGGACTTCAAGTTTGTTAGGAATATTGTTTTGTAAAACTTTGTGATATTTTGAAAATAGAATATTTTTTTATAAAAGCATGTGCAACTTGTAAGCATATTGCCTATAGGTCAGTCCACTTGGAAAATTTTAGTATATTCTAGAAATTTTGTAGAAAGGATAGCTATCCTTACACTTATACACTTGTAATTGGATATGACTGACCGACATAGTTCATTGCATTCTATAGAAGGAGTATTATTATTTGTAAAGAAGGAGAGAATTTTTAAGCCAGAACTTGTGTAAACTTTGAAGAACTAATGCAAGTGATGAATTTTACAAAGATTATCTATATTCATTTATGTCATTTATTATTATGGTTTCTCTCTCACTTGCTTGTTCTCATTTCCAGATTTGAATCATTCTTGTGATATCTTAGTGTGCATATTTTAATTGTAGAGTTTATAACTTGTGCCAATGCTAGGTTGATTAAAGGTTTTCAATTTTATTTCATTTCTTTTACCTTTTTTGCATTTGGGCTAATATTTTTTTCTTATAGGGTAGATCTTTAAAGTGAACTTAGTTCTTATTTAGAATTTTTTCATTCCTTAGATGTTTGCCTAATGTGTAGTTAGATTTGAGATCATGCTATTTCGTATTATACATTGGTTGAGTGCATGCTTAGAAGACATTTGATCTTTGTCATGATGTCTGGAGTGAAGACCAATAACATCTCTTTTTTGCCTTACCCTTCTTTTTGCTCTTTTTTAACTAGATCACTCTAGCTTAATTTCATTATAAATATCCATATTATATTAGTCTCTAGATTAGTTTTGATCATAATTCACTGATATTATCTAATATTGATTCATTATTTGCAAATATAATTGACTGACCAAGGTGGCTCCTAACCACCAAATTTTATAAATATTGTGAAACAGTCTACTTGATTTGCCTCTATTTCACCATTGGATAATAGGATTATCACAACCTTGAACTCATGTATTGAATTCTCTAAATTTTAAAATGAGAAGTGTTCTTTAAACACTCTGAGCACCTATGGTACACATTTAGGCATCAACAAATCCCAGGCAAGCTGTCTGATATGTGAAAGAATATTTAACTATGTAAATTGTTCTAAACCTAGGTCAAGTTGATAAAGTGGTCCTTGAGTTATTAGTAAAGTCATATGGACCAACATATCAGAATGTGGGTTTCATAGAAGTTACAAAAACATGCCTCATGGTGGGCACCAAAACTTTTTGGTGTGAAAATTTATTAAAAAGAAAATGAAGTTTTTCCATCAAAAGTAACATGACAAAGTTTGTCTCCTATTTGAAGGTGGAAATACCTTTATTGAAAACCAAAAAAATATGAAAAATATAAAACTATTCACAAAAAAAATGATTTTTATTGAGGTAGTATTTTTCACCACAAAGTATGAAAAGGTGGTATAAAGAAGATATGAAGGAAGTGTGACAAAGGAAATAAATATGTGTATAAAGATGAATGAGTAATAAATCCAACAAGACAAACTCAAAGACTTATTGGAAAAGTCAAGAAAAAGGGTTGATCACTAAAAGGAAACTTTTCTCTTTTAATGGGTAGGAAAGACATTATGTTCATAAAAATATGCAACATGCACCAAAGCAACTGATTATCACTAATAATAGAAATATGAAAATTATTTCATATTTATTCATAAAAAATAGGCAAAAATACTAGTTTCACACCACCATGATTTTGTTATTGTGAAATTATAAATGTAGGTTCAAGGAAGAAAATCTACAATGAAGTTATTATGTTTTGACTAATTACAATTTCAACATCTTTTCAAAAGTAAAAAATAAAATATACATGGATGTAAACACATACATTTCCCATGAAGAAATATCAAACATAAAGTTTGCAAAATTTTTGATATATTGATCCTTGTTGAGTTGGAAAAACAATATCCTCTTTCTCTAGTTTACTTCAAAAGTTTAACTATCAAGAACCCCTATAAATGAGCCTCAAACTTATAAATATAGTTTGAACTGTGTGATTATAGTGCACAACCACCTTTTATACATTAAGATCTTGTAGAATTTTAATAGCAAATTTGCATATCTTAAAAACTTGTAAAAACACATTAGGTAATTTGCACAACCTACAAAAATACATTGGTGCTTTTGCATGACTTGAAAAAGTACAATAACAAATTTGCACAACTTCAAAAATTAGGGTAGAAAATTTTCATGACTTAAATTTTTAAATAAATATATTATATTTGCATGATATACAATGTAAAAACTAATATTAGAAAGTACACAATCAGAACTTGCACAAATGACTCAAAAAGTTATGAGTAGGAAGCTAGTCAAAATTTGGTGATGAACTATTCTTCTTATTCTTCACTAAGGATGATCTAGATCTTCTCTTTCTTTGACACTTGATTCTTCTTTCTATATTAATTAAATTTATCCATAACTTATTTGACTCTATATTCATCTCAGCTATTTCTTCTTTGACTCTATATTCATCTGAGCTATTTGAGTATATGAAGGCAATTTGTACTTCACAATGCAGATCTATCATTTGTTATGAAATTCCTTTAAGTATTTTCAAAATTTCATCAAGGTTGTCCAAGTTATTTTTGTATGTGATCAATTGACAAATTGGTTTATTGTTGAATGCAAACTTTGGAGTTAATATTTTCTCAATATATTCCTTAAATTATTTAATGATAGCTTCCTTAGGGATTACTAACTTGTTATCATCCACAAATGCACAATTCAGTTTCCCAATTATTCCTAAAATCTCAAGAGTGGCATCACTCCTATTTAATTTGATTCATTAAATTTATTGATACCTTATTAAACTATGTAGATTATAAAATTTTCAGCTCCTAGAAACTCAGTGAGTTTTGTAATATTTTATGATTTTAAAACTCCTTGAATGAGATCATTTGGATCTATATATGATAATTTTTCTAATTTTTGAAGCATCTATTTCTATTTTGATATTTATTTTAGATATTTTTATTTATATTTATATGCCTCATCATACTCTACTTGGATCTTAGAGTAGAAAGTTGGCTACATCAATTGAAGTAGCTCATTGTTTCAACATTTTCTCTAATCATTATTTTGTTGTCCTACCCATGTGTCCAATTTATTATACAACATTGAGTGTCTCTGTATAAGTGATCTATGGGGGAATATAAGAGGAGGAATACTAAATTATCTTGATCAACTATTGGATTATTGATTTCAATTTCTCAAATTTTTCTTTGAACTGATCTTTAGTCACTTTATCTTGATCCATATATTCAAACAAACTATCAATTGCTATCTAAACAATTTATTTGATTCTTTCTCTAGTCATTTTCCCCAAATGTACTTTTGAGATATGATACTCTCTTTGGCTTTTTATGTAGATGGAATTGCTACCTCAACATATCTATCTCCATTATCATTTGTGATTATTCTTGACATAGTTTTAGGTTTCTTCATTATTCATGAAGGGATACTTTATAGGGCACTAAAGTCATTTTTTTTAGGTTCAACAATTTTCATTATTTTTTTGACTATCTCATTCAACCAATCAAGGAATTTAGTGATTGAAGTTTGTTTCACAAGCACACTATTATATTCCTTTTGATTATTAGGAGGAGGAAAAGGAGTTTTCAAGGCTTGTGACTTTTCTAATACAACTTTTCCTTCCTTTTTTATAATGTGTCAGTTGGAGTTTTGGGAGAAGATATAAGAGGCAATTAATTTTTTTGAGAAAGAGGTAAAGGTAATGAAGTATCAAGTTGAGATGGAGTATAAGATGGTAGTAAGGATGTATCTGAAGCTAATAATTATAGCATGGTATTGGTCACCAAGGTTTGGGATTGAGCAAGACTATCAAGGGGAATTTATTCTAAAATGGAAATATTAGGACTACTAAATAAATTTTCACCTAGCCTTCTTATTTTTATCTTAAGTGGCTTTTGTACTGGAACAACTTCTGTGAAAGACTCAACTTTTATTTATAATTCAATTTCCTCTGAGTCTTTACTTATTCCTATTGTTGAATATGGTCTTGATTATGCTTGTTGTTGTTTATGAACACTTCCCAATTCAATATTTTCATGGGAGGAAGAAATCTTAATTTATCAACATTAATACCTTTGATTTTCAACCATCTGAGAGTTCTATTCAACACAACCTAGATCCTATCAATGAGTAAAGTAGATTCCTTTTTATGTTAATCCAATTTCAAAAGAGGTTTTGATTCAATGAGTTCTTTCTCATAAATGGGGTCCAACAGATCTTCATCATCTACTATATTCTTATTGATTTATACTATGTCAAATACACTGACTTGTTACAAAGTGAATCATGAGTAATCATAGATTCTCAAATCTTTATCATCATCATATTCCATCTAAAATTCTTCAAAGTGATGCACATGTTGATATGTGGAATTGGAAATATTTTGAATTAGGCCTTTACAATCAAAAGAAAGCCTAATTTTTGAATGACCAAATGGTGACTTAAATCATTTATTCATCAATTAAATTTACTTTAATCAAGGAGGCACAAGTGTATTGACTAATAAAAATGAGAAAATTTATTCCAGACTTGTGATTTATAGATAAGATATTATGTGTCTCAATCAACTGCCTTACTAGTTCCATTAAGGCTTATTTTTCATCTACATACCTTAGGAGCATGTACAGAGAAATCTCACACCCATAAATTATTAAATAAGTGAAGGTTGGGAAATTTTTGAACTAGGATCCCCATCTAAATTTTTTTTGTAGAATTTTGTATTGATATCCTCAAGTTGTATGGTTTTGATTCAAAAATTTGAATCACATATTACAAAAATGCATCATTTACCCTGAAAAAATGATGCACACTTTCCTTTAATATGAGTTGAGAATATAATTCATATATATTTTTAGTTTGCATGTCACCTACTATATTCAAGCCACTATATAATCTTCTCCTAGTAATAACATAGATGAGATAATAGGGCATGCAAAATTTAGAAGAAATATTGACTTATATTAGTTGTTTGTGAATGGAATCACCGATCAATTGCCCCTAATTCATGTATTACTTATTTTGATGAATGATCCATAAATATCTATACATGTTATAAAATATATTGTAGTTGGGATTACCACTACTTTATGTAAGAGTATGATCATATCAATTCATGATTTCAAACATGGAAAGGTTCTTATTAAGTATTGTTGTTGTATTCTTAGGTTTTATCAACCATTATTTGGTAACCCACTTGGAGCAAGAACCATTATTAGAATCCAAAAATTGTTGAGAAAATATTGAGGTCAAATTAATAAATGCTTGCCTATCATGTAACTAAAGCAAGTGATCAATATGTTTTAGTCCATACACAAGATATATTTTCCTTTTAGATTATTTGACTTCTCTCTTCTCTACATCATGATGCTTAGCCATTATTAAGACTAATTCTGGGCACTGTATTGAAATTGGGAAGGAAATTACTTGAGCTAGTCCATTATCATGGATGAGTTAACCATAATATATCTTATGGATCCCATTGATTCTATTCTAAAAATATTCCATGTTGATATGACATAGAACAATATATATTATTTACTCAATATTTGAATCTAGGTATGAAGGTGGAGCAACTCTATGAAATTGATATTTTATGTCTGTCTTCTTTTGATTAGGGACCCTTTATATGAGGAGTATTATTTGGGGTGATTTTATTTAGGTTCTATTTTATTAGAGTCATGAATGTTGACATTTAATGATGATCAACTAAATTTGTAAGGAAAACTAATACTCGAGCTAAATTTATGAAGGCATAAATTTGATTGTGTTTAAGTAAGTGGTAGGTTTTAAAGTGTTCCCAGATAGAGGGTAGAATTTGTGTTATGTTTAGACATGAATTGGATCGCAATGAAATTTCCAACAAATATTCAAACTTTGATACATGTACAAATAGACTCAAGTTTTGATGATGTTTCAAGCAGGGTATCAGGTTCTGACTATGTTAAAAAAATGGAGTTTGACTAGTGTGTTAAACAAAGAGTTGGGTCTGATAGTGCTCTAAATAAGATTATAATATTATATAGTTTCAATAAGGGTCAAGGTTCAATAGGGTTTTAGGCAGACTAAAAGTTGATGAACATTTGAAAGTGAGCAAAATTCTATCAAAACACTAGTACAAAGTGTAGATTGGATAATTTTATTGCAAAATATGTTAAGCTTGGAAAAATATTTAAAACACTTGAATAAAAAAAAAAGACATAAAGACTCACCTCCAAAATTTTCTTGTAAGGAAAAAAATTGGCCCTAATTTTATGAGAAAGCATTATCTTCTCAATAGTCACACACAAAAAAATGACAAGTACTTGCAAGGAGGAATGAAAATGATGAAGAGTGAGATGCAAAATGAAAATGGATGAAGTAGAGGAATATAAACCAAATATTGAAAATTTTATGTGTGCAGGGTTAAAATAATGTAATGGTAGACTTTTGGAGTATGTTCATTAGGACACTAGGATCCACAATTAGTATGAACATGAATTGAGCTTAGCGGTATATACTTATTGAGGTGTTGGGATTTAACATACGTTTGGGCATACATTAGGGTCTGAGGGGTTGGTTTAAAAGGAGGGAATATTTTTACATGGGCTTGAGCACACATCAGGTTTCAATGTGTGTCCAAACATACACAAGATTATGATGACTTTCTAGGTAATAACTAAAAATTTGAACTATGTTTCATAGGTGTACCACATCTAACAAGGCTAAAGACAACCATTTTTTGCATTTATTTCCAATTTTGACCAAATTTACTTTGTGGAAATAAAATTTTATATAATAGAAAATTTTAATTAGACAAAACTGAGTTTGACCAAATTTTGACTCATTTTGATTCTTTTGAATTTTTAAAGCTTTGGCTTTCGACCATTTTATAAAATAATCTATAACAGTCAAAATGTACCTATGACCAACTGAAGAAAGAGGATGAATACTAGAGATAAAATCAATTCCTCATTTAATAAAGAGATTTTATATAATAACTAGATTTAAAGGACTGGTGGGTAATATATCTCTACCAATACATAATTCTCAAGGCATGCATGCATAAATTAGTTTATAAACATCTTGAAACAACATAGGCTAATAATAACCTACACATAAAATCTTATAAGAAATGGTTTTTTTATACATAATGACCACTTCAACTACCTTCAGGACATTCTCTAAGAACATGTTGAGTTTGATTATAAGGCATATATAGTAAAATAACTCTATCCTTATTTCTATAGAACAATTTTTTTTGATAAAATAAACTTTAAATCTTGAAGTCTAAGTGACCTTCTTTGTTTCTTATCAAAATTATTAGGACATGCCTAATTTTTAAAATAAAAGACTAAATCATGATTCCAATCATTCTCAAAAATCAAATAGTCTAATTTATTCATTTCATGTCCAAATTGGAAATGTTTAAAAAATCAACAACTTTTATGGTTTGAGAATGAGGCTTAGCATGTAAAGAATTATCAATTGATAAGACAAATTTTTTGACTTGAGGTTGATTTTTTAGAGAAATGTTTTAATAACTCATTATGAATTAATCACCTCTGACATTTTGAATTTAAGATCAAATCCTTGAGTCTTTAAGATTCATTTAGCTAATATTCCTTGGATGGTAGGTTGTTTTAAAAGATAAGAAACGACCAACACATTAGATCTAACAATAAATTTATTTCTCATAAAAAATAATGAAATTTGTTTAAAGAATATACCAATGAAAACATAAATTTTCAATCAATGGATACCTAATTTATTAATCCTTTAAAACTTGACTCATGTATCCAATAGGTTTTTCCTCATTATTTTCATCATCCTACGTAATTACTATTACCACTCAAAAGTGTACCCTGTTAAGAATGTATGTCTATTCTCATTCCTGTTGATATAGTGAAAACTCCCCAAGTTATATGTGACCTTATTTTGGAGGAAATATCTAGCTGAAGGGTTCGTTCCCTTTGGTACACTCACCCAATTCTCTCTAAACTTTATAATTCTATGCATTCTTGACTGAGAAAAGGGGCAATGCATAAGCTGAAATTGAACATGAAAACTAAAAATTTGGGTTTATGCACTAATATTAAAATAAATTATGCATATACTTGACATAATTTAGAAGATAAAAAAATTGCAGACATTCACTTCATCTTCATACAATGTCTATTGTATTAGTATTTCATACACATGTCTTGGTAAATAGTCACACTAGCTTAGAATGAATGAATAATGGTTGAATTCACTTCCAAATTAAGTATAAATTAGACTTAGACACTTGATATGACCTGAAAGAGTTATTATTTTTTACATAGAGGTGAAAATTTTAGACATAAACATAGGAAAAACAATCATTCACTAAGTTACATCAATGAATACAAGACACACACTTTATGAACACCTTTAAAATATAGGAAAAATTAGTTCTTTATTTATTAAAAAATGATGTAGTATAAATTTTGGTAGAGTTTATGTATATCTAAAGCATAATGTCCTTAATATCTCAAAATGGACATACACATAGAAAAAGAAGGAAGGAGAGAGAAGACAGGAAAATTAAAAATAGGGATGAGCCCCTATCTTTTAATCCTTAACTCTTCCTTCCACTCAACTCACTAAACTCCTCTCAACTCAACTATCAACTTCCAAATTAATATGTAGCACATATTGAGTTTCAACACCTCTTCTTGTAATATGGTGTAGGAGAGAGAGAGAGAGAGAGAGAGAGAGAGAGAGAGAGAGAGAGAGAGAGAGAGAGAGAGAGAGAGAGAGAGAGAGAGAGAGAGAGAGAGAGAGAGAGAGAGAGAGAGAGAGAGAGAGAAGATTATTTTAATGTGTTTTAACAAGTCCTACTTCCTCATACATGCTTTTGATTATCTTTAGGTAACTCTTTTTGAATAACTTGTATTGAACTCCTTTTGATAGTAAGTTAACTGCTATTGATATTGAATTTAAATCCTTTTGATATTGAATAAATATTTAAGTTTGACTGAATTATCTTAATTTCATCTTAGATTTTGACTTGATTGATCTTACTTGCATCTTGGAGTTTGACTTGATTTATCTTACTTATATCTTGCATGCATATTTGACTTCTTGACTCCACAAGTTGCTCCAAGGGGGGAGTATTATGAGAGAGATTGCATGTTTATTATTTAAGGAGTATCTTCCATGAAAATAGGGCCTCAATTCTTAATTAATACTTCAACTTAACTTCTCTATTCATGCATGTTTCTAATTTCACCTTTCTAGGGCTCATTGAAGACTTCTTGATGTTTGACTTGAATTTTTAAAAATTAGCTCCAACGGGGGTGTATTAGGAGATAATATTATTGAATTTTTAATTTTTCTTGACCTCCTAAAACATATTTTCTAAAAAATTATTTGATGATGAACAAGACAACTCTCCATACTGGTTCTTCTTGGATATGCTTGTCTTCTGTGGTTTGACAAGCTTCTTGAATGCATAATGCAAACCTAGAAATTGATGAGTTTGAATTATTTTAATAGATAAAGAGTTAAAATAGTATTTTAAAATCATCAACATGGTGTCATATACCTTCAAACAAATGTTTGGGTTCAAATTCCACTTACAACTTCTACAAATGCCCTTTTGTGCTCTCTTGTGCTCTTTAGGCCTCAATAAACCTTGATTTGGATTTGGGGGTATAAAATGATTTATAGGCATTAAAAAAAATCATAATATAATTTTTGGATAGGTATAAATTGGTTATATCTATAAATTTTTAAAAATATTAAAAAATCTTTACCAAACTCTCAAAAACAAATTCACAAAAAAGTGCCTGCTTGTTGCCCACAAAATGACCTACAGATGTTTTTATTTGGTATGAGCCTATTTTTAATTGGTTTTAATTGTATTATAATGTATTAATACCTATAAATTATTTATAAACCCTAAAAAATCATTTTTTTCCCTTGAAAGGACCTTAAACACTCATTTTTAACTCCATTTGTGAGCAAATTAGTGAGAAACCCTTATTTCCTTCATGCATAGACCTATGTTTTGAAATTTTATCTCTAATAAGATATATTAAAGACAAAAAAAATACTTTAATATAATTAAGGACATATAAACAAACCTCCATGTAAAATTTCAAGATATTTAATTCAATACAACTCAAAATATGCACTTTTTAGTGTTTCTTACCTTGCACAATTCATTTTTGAATGCCTGTAGGTCTGAGTTTTGAAATTTAATTAAGTTTTATGAGGCATAAAAAATTAATTATTTTTTAATTAATACCTAGAATAACCTATATCATCATTTCAACTGTTGGATATGCTCAAACAAACACTTAAACCTCTCAAAAATTATCTTTTATGACTGTCTCTTTTACTTGCTTGAAACCCTACAATTTGTACCTTCATCTTTCTACATTATTTAAATTCAAATTTTGATTTATAAAGATGTATAAATATTATTTTTACCCCATAATATCTCACATAAATTTTATTTTCAACAAATATCTCAAAAATGCAATCATATCTCTTAAAATGAGCTATTGTGGTTTAAAAAAGGTTTTAGAGCACCTTTTCTTCTTAACAATTATTGATAAAGTTAGGCACCTATAACATAAAAATAATGCATATAATATTTTGGAAATATGAGCACTAAAATTATCCTAATACCATTTTAACCAAATCTTCTTTTCCTTCATGAAATGAACATTTAAAAATTACTTTTATTAACTTGTAAGTAGCTTGCTAGAGGAATAGAAGAATTTTTTTTGCCAAAATTTGAACCTGTGAGCTGTTCCTGAGCATGGTTTTGGATTGATTGAATTTGTATGATGTTTTTATAACCTAATTATTCTTCAATCCATGAATGGAGTCTTCTTGATAACTTGCACATAAGCAACCTTGACCAATGGTGGCAAAAATAGTCAACAGTCTTGGTGACTTTGCTAGGATGTTTGTCAATTAAACACTCAAGATTAGTAGCCTTAACCATTAAGATATGGAGTCATGAAAACTATCATAAAATATGAAACTAAAAATTTCATCTCAATCAACTAAAACACATGTGCATAATCACTTATGGAATTTAAAACTAATACAACTACCAACTGAAAAATGTGCAAGATAATACTCAGAGAAAAGTGAAAAATAAAACTACTACCAACTAAATATGTGCATAACATAACTTGAAGGAAATTAAAAACATAAAACTACTATTTACAATATGACATTTCACCTAGATCAAAACAAAACCCTCTCAAGTCCTCTCCATGTGGTTGATAAAGATGAGGAACAAGCTTCTGTTTAAGTGTAATTCTGGTTGAATCATCCTTTTCTTATTTGTCAACCTATTTGGCTTGTATCCAAGTGAATAAATTGAATCAAACATATGTAAAATATAAAAAAACTCTTCTTATATTTCAATTATCACATCATGTTACTCTTCAACACTAATAAAGCTCTATAATGTAACCACATTCTAATCCATAAGAACAATTGCAACTTCAACCTTTAATGGCTTAATAGGACAATGTTCTTGACCTTTTATGACATCTTTAGATATGTCATCTTGATTTTCAATTGATGAAAATTATTCAATATCTTTAGGGAGATCCAAATACTACTTTCTATCTTCATCAAGATCAATTTGAGATATGCTTTGATAAACATCCTTTTAAGCATGTTTTCCAACCTTCACAACCACTTTATCAATGTCTTCACAAGGAGATGTATGCATAAAAATATTATCAAAGTATTGAATCAAATCAAAGTACTGATACCAAAATTCATCAAAACCTTCTTGATCTTCACTTGTATTTTTTTGAGGTTCAATAGAAATCACTGCATCTTTTTGAGGTTCAATAGAAATCACTACATCTTATTTTGTATTTTTATTTAGCTCATGTCTAAGGTTGTTACCTTGTGATACCATTGATACAATCTCACTAGCTATTTACATATCATCTTGAACATCTTCATGATAAGATTCTTTAATATCATTTACATCTATAATCTGATTTTGCTCTTCAAGTGATGCAACATGACCTTCTTGTATGCCAAATTTAATACCATTTAATCAACACAACTCTTGATCACCTCTCTCTTGGAAAATTATCCTCTTCACTTGGATGATTTTATTTTTCCTATAATAAATAGGTCCTTCAAAAAGAGAGATGGTGGGAGGGTAAGAGGTTCTATTTGGTGGCATAGGGAATTATGGGCTTCTCTTGAATGGGATTTGGGATTGAAGAGCCATTAAGAATGTTTTAAGATTTGGGAAGTAATAGTTTCATTTAAGAATAATTTGAAATAAGGGCAAGAAAATTGTGTTTGGGATGCTTAATTATTCTCTTTCCACTCAACATCAAGAATAATTTGAAATAAGGGCAAGAAAATTGTGTTTGGGATGCTTAATTATTCTCTTTCCACTCAACATCAAACTCTCACATTATGATATGCCTTGATCTTCATGGACAATTTCAATTTGACAGATGGGTGGAGGGCTCAAGAAACTTGGAATCTTTCTTGATTTGGATTCAACAAATTTCTGCATCCCTTAATTTTGGATTGGTATGGGAGAAGGATCTTTCTCAAGAGTAGGCATGACATAATAAGGGTTCTTGGTCCAAGAAGGTTTCCAATATGGAATGGTCTTAGGCTCTTGGGGAAGAGTAAGTAAATATTACATAAACATAGACCTCTCTTCATGATATATTACAACTTGGAATGGGTATAGAGTAAAACAAAGTTGATGTGGAGTATAAGGAGGTATACAAGACTAAATAATAAATTTACAACCTTTCCCATCTTTCCAACCTATTATCCATGTGTTAAATCAAGTCTCTTATGTCTAGCATCTCATTTGGTA
Source organism: Torreya grandis (assembly GCA_037957365.1). Classification (NCBI taxonomy): domain Eukaryota; kingdom Viridiplantae; phylum Streptophyta; class Pinopsida; order Cupressales; family Taxaceae; genus Torreya; species Torreya grandis. Next base: position 586,433 of record JARHVA010001695.1, on the reverse strand, counting down.
TAACATGCCTATTTTCTTTGTCAAAAACTGCCCACTTACTCTTTGGAAGCAGTAATGTATCCCTTAGTTTTATAATGAGGTGGATAGGGACACATTGATTAATATCTACTTATATATCAATATATTTCATTACCATTTCATTCTTTAGCATGGTTGGTTTGATCTCTAATAGTGATGAAGCAAAAGTATGACTATATGGCCTAGGGGAAACATAACTTTGACAAGGGTGGTTAGAAGGATAAGTAGGCTACCAATAAAATTTATAAGATTTATATGATACTGCTTAAGAGCCACTTGAGGTGAATCCTTGAATACCATCAACCTAATATGGATAATACAAAGGCATAAAATACACATCTTGACCAAAAGAATGATTGGATACATATCATTTTTATGATTTTAGACATCTATGTTGCTTATACCAGATGAGATTTACTTGGAGTCACCATTAATGATTGTATAAATACCTATAAAGGCTGATATGTTGAATAAAAACACTAAAAATTTCTCAACAGATGAAGTACTTTGAATATTATTCCCACTGAGTGTGCTAGAAAATATTATCACTTAGAAGTGTACCCTTGCAAGAATGTGTACCTATTCTCACTCCTATTGATACAATGGAAATTATCCAATGTGTGGGTGACATTATGTTAGAGATAATAACTAGAGTAAGGGCTGGTTCCCTTTATTACACTCACCCACTTCTCTCTAAACTCTCTAATTCTATGCTTTCTTGATTGGAAAAAGGGGCAAAGGGGCACTAAACAAGCTGAAATTGAACATAAAAATGAAAAATTTAGGGTGATGCACCAATATTAAAATCAATTATACCTATACTTGATACACTTTTTAAGTTATATAACTTTCACACATTCACTTCATCTTCATATAATGGATCTTGCTTTAGTATTTCATACACAAGTCTTGAAAAACACTCACACTAGCTTGGAAGGAATGAAAAATGGTTGAGTTAAATTCCAACTTAAGTAGAAATTAGACTTAGACACTTTATATGACTTGAAAGAGTTATTATTTTATGTATTAATTTTAAAAGTTTAGACATAAACACAAGAAAAATAATCATTCACTAAGTTACATCATTGAACACAAGACACACACTTTATGAACACCTTTTAAATAGAGGGAAATCAAAGGTGTAGTAAAAATTATGATAGAGTTTATATATATCCAAAGCATAATATATTTAATCTCTCAAAATGGACATAAAAATAGAAAAATAATGAAAGAGAGAGGAGACAAGCAACCCAAAACTAAGGATGAGCCCTTGTCTAGTCACCCTTAACTCTTCCTTCAACTCAACTCACTAAAATCCTACCAACTCAACTAAAAAATTCCAAATTACTACATAAAACATATTGAGTTTCAACATCTCTTCTTGGAATATGTTTTAGGAGATAGACATAATCCTATTTTAATGTGTTTGAACAAGTTTTACTTCCTCATGCATGCTTTTGATTGTCTTAAATTAAATCATTTTGAATAGCTTGTATTGAACTCCTTTTGATATTCAGTTAACTCCTATTGATCTTGAATTGAACTCATTTTTATCATGAATGTATCTTTAAGTTTTACTTGACTTATCTTACTTTAATTTTGGAGTTTGACTTGACTTCTCTTGCTTATATCTTGCATGCATGTTTGACTTCTTGACATCCACAAGTTGTTCTATGGGGCGTGTAGTAGGATACAGATTGAATGTTTCTTCTTGAAGGAGTTTCTTAGATGAAAATAGGGCTTTAGGATTAAATAATACTTCAAATCAACTCCTCCATTCTTACATGTTTCTAATTCCACCTTTTTAGGGCTCCTTGAAGGCTTCTTGATTTTTGACTTGACTTTTCTAAAATTAGTTCAAAGGGGGGTGTAGTAGTAGAGAATATTATTACATGTTTAATTTGTCTTAAACTCCTCAAATTTACTTGATGAAAATTTATTTTATGATGAAGAAGATAGCTCTCTATAATGGTTCTTCTTAGATATGATCATCTTTTGTGGTTTTACAAGTTTCTTGAATGCACAGTGAGAACTTATAACTTGATGAATTTACATGATTTTAATAAATAAAGAGTGAAAAAAGGATTGGAAAAAAATAAACATAGTGTCACATATATAAAAACAAAATTTCAGCTCCAAATTCTTCTTACAACTTCCAAAAACATCATTTTATGCTCTCTTGTGTTCTCTAGGCCTCAAGAAACCCTGATTTGAAATTAAGGGTATAAAATGATTTATAGGCCTAAAAAACAATAATATGTACATTATATATGTATAAATGGGTGAAACCTAAAAAATATTGAAAAATCTTCACCAATCTGATTAATATCTCAATTTGGTGAAGAGTTTTCAAGATGACCTAGTAGTTGCTTGCTGCCCGCAGGGTGACTTGGAGATGTTTTTCTTTAATCTAAGCCTATTTTAAATTAGTTTTAATTGAATGGTAATGTATTAAATTTTTTATATTAATTATAAACCCTATACAATCATTTTATGTCCTTGTAAGGACTTGAAACACTCATTTATAACTCTATTTGTGAGTAAATTAGTGAGAAACCATGATTTCTTTGATGCACAGACTTGCGTTTTATCATTTTATCTTTCATAAAGTATAGTAAATACATGAAACCAATTTAAAAAATTAAATTACATAAAATAATATCTATATATCAAATTTAAATATATTTCATTTAATAAAAATCAAAATATGCACTTTTTAATGTTTCTTAGCTTGCGTAATTTCATTTCTGAATGCCTGTAGATCTAAGTTTTGATATTTTATTAAGTTTTATGAGGCCTAAATACCTAATTATTTTTTAATTAATACATTTAATAACCCCTCTCATAATTAAAATATTGTACATGCTCAAACAAACACTTAAACTCTAAAAAATTACTATTTTAACTATCTCTCTTGTTTGCTTGAAACCCTACAATTTGTACCTTCACCTTTTTCCATTATTTACATTAAAATTTTGATTTATGAAGGTTAATAAAGGTTATTTATACCATATAATATCTCACATAACTTTTATTTTGTAATTAATAACTCAAAAAATTAATCACATCTTTTAAAATTGAGCTATTAGGGTTTACGAAGGATTTTAGAGCACATTTCCTTCTTAACAATTGTTCATAAAGTTAAGCACTTGTAACCTAAAAAAAATGCATGTAATTTGAAATAACATAGGATAAAATATTATACTAATACTATTTAAACCAAATCTTCTTATCCTTCATGAAATAAACATTTTAAAATTGCCTTTTTAATCTGTAACTAACTTGTTAGAGGAACATAATTTTTTTTTTCCAAAATTTAAATCTGTTAACTATTATTGAGCATGGTTTTGGATTGAATAATATTCTATGATTTTGTGGATAACATAATAAGTCTTTAATATATTAATGGATTTGTATTGGAAATCCACACATAAACAACCTTGACCAATGGTGGCAAAAATTGTTAACAATTACAACACCTATGTATTTTTTAATAACATTTACATAAAGAATGGAATTTTTATTTAAATTAGGTTTGACAAGCATAAGATCAATTTCAATGGATAATTAATACTATTAAAATATGAATCAACACTTTAATCCCAAAAATAATATTAATATTACTTTAAAAGCATTTGCAATGGGTTAGATTTATCAATAAAATCAGAAATAATTTTTTGCATGAAATTGATTTTTTTAAAGAAAGATCTAAGGACAGATTGGTATTTTTGAGGTGGTAGATCCTTAATTTAATTTATACATTATTAATTAATATAAATACCATTTTTTTAAATATGTCCTAATAACTTACCTTCTATAACACCAAAAATAGATTTCTTAAGGTTTGAAGAAATACAATATTTTTTGAATCTTGTGTAAATTTCACATGCTACTTTTTTTTTGAAATGCATAGTGTGATCATCAAGATATAATTGAATGAATATGCCAATTAAATCATCAAAATATACATGCATAGGTATTTTAAATGTGGTGCCTACATTTATAAGACCAAAAGACATTTTATTAAAAACAAAAGTTCCACTATGCATGACAAACATAGTCTTATGTCTATCATCCGTATTAACAAAAATATGATTGTAACTAAAAAATTTGTCAAGAAAATGCATCATTTTAGAACCTTTAGATTGTTTCAAAATTTAATCAATAGTAGGAAGAGAAAAAGTATCTTTAATACCATCCTTATTAATATCTCTAAAATCTACACAAACTCTAATATCACCTCTTTTTTATGAACGAGTACTAAATTAGCTACCCAATTCAAATATTTTATAGGAAATATGAAACCACCATCAAGTATTTTATCAATATCTTTATTGATGGCATCCTCCAACAAAGGGATTATCCATATAATTTTTTGCCTAATAGGTTTAATATCAGGTTTGATAGGAATATCATATTTAATAATATTGGTATCAAAACTTTTAAGGTCTTTATATGACCAAGCAAAAACGTTAGTGAAATCTTTAAACAAATTAATAAAATTAATTTTTTCCTCAAGAGTGCATTGAATTCCTAAATAAACGTATTTAGGATCTTCCTCAATAACGAGATTGATATTAATATTCTCACCTATTATTATCCTTGAAGGTTCCTCAGTGCATAAAATTTTAGGTTGATCATGTTAAATGAACATTGATTCTAAATTGACTAATCCAATAAGTAATTTGTTAGTGCTTAATTGTAGATAATCATCATAATTTAGCACATAATCATTATGATCAACATAATTGCTTTGAATAAAAGAATAAATATGTTCATCATAATTGAAAACATGTTAATTTTCATTTAAATCAGGCACGTTAGGTCTAAAGTTTTTAGAAAAAGAGAAACTAACAATTAGTTCACTTTCACCTAGAGTAGGATTTGAAGAAAAGACAACAAGCTTATCAACTCAAGCATTAAATTCTCTAAATATATAAGTGATATTAAAATATTCAAAACTTTCAAGTAATGACCAAATTTTTTGAGTGTATATATGAAGATGACTTTGATTAGTCTTGTAAATTTTTAAAACTCGTCTTAAAATCAACTTGAAATCATCAAAAAAATTCTAATCATTTGACATTAAGTTCAATTACCTTCTATAAACCTAGGCATAAGGCTTCAAAGTTTGATGTATTATTAGTATTATCAAATGAAAATTTATAAACATAGTGAAATATTTTACCAATAGGAGAAATTAAATAAATTCCATTACTATTACCATATTACGAACATGTTCCATCAAAATATAAAGACCATAAAGTTTCTCTAGAAAATGTCTTTTCTTACTTTTTTTTAGGCTCATCTAAAGTTAGCAACTCATGAGTGCAAATTATATTTTTGACATAGCCAATAACAATGATATGGAATTTATAGGGTTACTAAACCATTCTTATTTTTGCATTAAAATGATCTCATTGCCAACAAGAACCCAAGTCATATCCTTACCTACAAAAGTACCAATTGATTTTGGCCAATCTCTTACCAAGAGCATAACATAGTTGTTAGGAATATCTAACACTTGAATGTTAATCATACATCTAATTATTTCATCTTGAGTGATTTTGATAACAATATCGTGAGACTTTCCACAAATTTTGGTTTGACGAGAATTAAAACCTCTATGTCTTCTATTATCAGTCTCTTGAGATATGCCTATTTGATCATTGATAAGTTTTAGCATTAAATTCTTAGAAGCCCTAGTATTAAGGATATAATTATGAATAATTTTATCATTAATTTTATCTCAAACATAAAAATAAGGTATATAATCAGTAGTAAGATCATGAATTTGATTAAAACAACATATTGTTCAATACTTTCACTTTCTTCTTGAAATATTACCACATTTTTAGAATTTGAATTCTTGATAGCATCATTAATTTTATCAAGTTGACCATGTAGACAAACAACTTGGAAAAATGATAAACCAACCTTAATATTAGCTAAATCATCAATGATATTATAAGCATCAACATTTAGATGATGAATGTGAGTAAACTTCTTGATCCTATAAGGAGGATACTATGGAGTGTTCAAACTAGTTGATAACAACTTATTTTGTTGGAAACTAATTACAAAATTATCAGTTGTAGAATTATTCTACATACCTTTTCATTTATCTTGACTTCTAAAAAATGATAGTTGATTATTAGTTGTGTTAGAATTATCCTTTTGGTTTGAATAATCTTTTTGTCTAGTATTGATAGTATAAGCATTCACACTTTTGATATCATGTACATATTCATCAAAACCACACATGTTTATATTATCATCTAAATTAGTGAAGATATTATCCTTTCCATGAATATATATTTTAAAAATTTCACAACTATACAAGTGCTAGGATTGTGGTTTGATTCACATACGTTACAATAGTGAAATTTTTATTCATTTTTACTTTTTCAAAGAATTAAAGATTTACCTGATATAGATGACTTTTCACTTACTTTCCAATTGATCGTGGCCATTTCATTTCCAAGATTATGAATTGATTTTTATTTTTTTACATTATCATAATTTAAACCCATGGTAGCTCTATCATTAAGATGAACACATTTTAAATAATTTTTGTATTCAATATAGAAAGTTATAGTTTCATAATAATATATAATATCTTTGTATTTTATAGCCATTTTATATTTTAGAGGTAAAGTATTACAAAAATATAATTTAGATAACTTTTTAGATGGTCTAACATCATGGGGAATTTATTGATGTAACTTAGTGAATCTGCTTATAAATCAATAAAATGTTTCATCTGGATCAATAGAGATATTAACTAATTCATTTATTAAATATAAATATGGTTTAGGTTTACCAAAGCAAAGCTCTAATAAATATTCTATATGCTTCTAAGTACTAATAACACTAACAAAAAGGCTAATAAACACTTTATAAGCTTTATCTTCTAAAGTTTGTGAAAAAAATATAAGATTTTTTTTTTCATTTACAATTTTAAGAGTAAAACAACTTGATTTAAAAGTGTCTAAATGATATTCTCAAGACTCACCAGGGATTATTGATAACTTAGAGACATTAATTCTTTTTAACGAAGGTAATTTACTAGGATGAACATTGTTATTAATAGGATTTATACATGTCCAACTATTTACTAAGTGTTGGGCAACATCTTCATCTTAATAGACTTCATTATCAAATAGTTATGCTTGATTTATATTGTTTTGAAAACTTAGAATTAGGTATTGAACTCTTTGTTCTACTTGTTCAACCATTATAAGTTTCAAAATATTTCACCACTTGACTATGTTGATTTGATTTTATAGTTATATTATAGTTAGTATAAAAATTAAAATGTTACAATCTAACCTACATACTCTATTTTTCTTAGACTGTTATATGTTTCGAACATGCTTTTATACTATTTGGCTATATTATTAATCTATTATTTTTTCAGTACTAAGCTACTGATGTTATAATCTGATTAAGATCATGTTTAGTTGGATATTGTTGACATTAGACTAAGTACTATAACTATAGTTTATTTTGTAAATACGTTCATTTGGTTATAAAATTTAGTTTTTATATTTGTACTATTCAACTTAGCTATATTTTCATATGTTAAAAGTACTACTGATACTTGTTAATGGGTGTAGGTACATGAGCTAGGCTAATGGTATACTACGGTGACTAGGGGATAATGGAAAAAAGTAATGAATAGTCAGGTAATTGACATAGGTAAAAATGGGTGTTATACATGAGCCATTAGTCACTAGCAGTAGTTTGTTAATTTTTTTATCCCATCACTTTCATCATCTTTTACTATTATTCTTATTTTTTGATCATCTTCTTTACATTTTTATTTTTACAAGTTCTTGCATGCCTTTATTATTTTAATTGTCTTACATTTGACTACTTGGAATTAATTGTTTAATTGAGTTTATTATCCTATTTTTTTTGTTTAAGTTATTGCTAGGCCTTTGGTATTATTATCTCATTGTGATGTACATAATCATTATCTTTGGTTGTTCATATGCTGTCATTAGCTTATAGATAATTGTGACTATAATGTTTATTTAAAAGTTTAATAAATGGAGGTAGGACCATTGAGTTTCTATCTTGAGCAACATAAGTTTGTAATTATTGTCAATCCATAAGCTTGTATTGATGTTTATAAAAACATATAAATCTAGTGATGCTGTGACATGTATATGTAAAGACTTATTTTTGTCTTGTTTTATAACCTTATGTCTTAGCATTGTAAAAAGGTTTAATTTTTATGTTAATGTTTAATGTTTATGTTTTGCTTATGGTCTTTTGACCCATGATAGGGTCACAAATTATCTTGGCATGGAATTAATATTAAAAACAAAGATTTATTTTTGTTAATAATGACATTTGGATGGGGGTCCTGGGGTTTTTACCCCCCAAAAAAATTCCACCATGACCAATTTTTTTAGTCTTAGGGTTAATTATTCTCATATTTTGATTTTAAAACATTTTGGGAAAATGGGGCGTAGTTAAAAAATATTTAGTTGAGGGGGTAGTTGAAGATAAGATTGGAAAATATGGAAGAAGATTTTGGGAGAGAAGGGAAAAACCCTAGAGAAGATATGGCATCAGGAGGAAGCAATAAAGGAAGGAAAATGACTTGCTTAGGTTGTGGCTATAAAAACCTGGGCATGACACTTGGGGAGAAAAATGAGAAGCTGACAAGTAAGCAAATTTTAATTTTTTTTTTCCTATGTAGGTAGCGAATCAAGTAAGTGATATATGTTTCTTTTGTGAAAAAATGAAGGTTTTGATTTCATTTTTAGATGCAAACAATAAAAGGATTGTTTGCATGCTCATAAATAAGTCAATAGATTTCTTTATGAGCCTGCAAAGGTTCTAAATCAGTTTAAAACTGATATAGATCTCTATTTTTCAAGATGGGTTGTTTTAGTTTTGATTCTAGTTAAATTAAAATTCTGGTTTTTAAAATTGATAGTGAAATCTTCCTTAATAAAAACCCCTAAAATCTCCCATTCGGATTTTGTTACTTGGCCATAGTAAAATAACTTATATTAATTTTTATTTGGATTCATTTACTTGGACGTAGGTTTTAATATGATGCATAACCATTTTTATTGATTTTTCCTTTGAGTATTTCACCTATGTTGAAGAGGTTGTATTTTTCTACATGGCTGAGTTTTTATCTTTTTTATCAATTGGAACAACTGATTAGAATGGCATTTTAAGGTTCTATTTTATTATATAGATACTTCACCATTCTCATCTGGTTGTACTAGGTATATTCTCCACTAGTAAGATATTTGGGGTTTATTTTTTCCTTGATTATAGTGATTAGGATTAGTGTATTTAGGGTTTCATTAGCCTATTGACTCACCATTTTGAGCATGGTTCATTTGCATTTTGGATGTATAAATATTACTTGGTGTTTATGAGTTTAAAAATGAGTTTATAGTTATAACATTAATTTCTTATTTTAAAACCTTGATATTCAATTCGATATAATTATATTAGTACTTTTTTTAGGGTTAACCCAACCAAATAAGGGTTAGGTAAAATGATTTCATCACTTGTTGTGGGTGATGAAATGATTATACCTAAATGATTGGCAATGGGTAAGGCATCTAAATATTTTGTGTTGTAATTATCTATTTTAAGTACATTCATTATGTGAATATTTATTATTTATTATTAGCTATAAAAAATGATTTTGTATCACTTGAAGTGATGGATTTTAATTGTGATACGCTTGGAATCTAAGATAAAGGTTTTTTGGGTTCAACTAAAATTGTAGTTGATACCTAAAAACCTTCGAAGGTAAAACAAAGGGTGCCAATACTTGTATGTTATTGTTTTTGTACTTGATATTTCCATTGTGAAATCATTGTTCAAGAAATTATTGTAAATTTAGTGATGATTTTTATCTCTTATAACTCACACTCTTGTCCTAAAGACCTAGAAAGTAGACTTTACCTCCCAGCTGATGGTTGGGAGTGATAAGGGCCACAGATTGGGGGGATCATAGGAAGGGTTGGGTTGGGATGGATCATGTGGAGAAATTATATTATTCATTTGGTTATCAAATGATTCATTGTATTGTATCAATATTGTTGTTATAACATGTTTTACAAATGTAAAATGACACTTAGGTTGATATACAAAATAGAAACATGGCAATTTGATAATTTTATTCATTCATTTATTTCAGCACTTTTTATATTATTGATTGATTGATTTGTTTGTATACCTCCAAGTAGATGGACGGGTTAATTGTTATAATTGATTTATTGTTACATTCACATGAATATATTTGTTATAGTGTTAATAGTTCATTTGTAGATTAGTTATTAACGATTAACAATTTAATTTAATAGTTCATAAATTAATTAATAAGCCTGAGTTATTTGCTTAAAATGTTGAGTTTCAAGTAAAGGACTTATAATTGCTACACTTCCATACAAAATTCTAGTTGTTATATTGCTGTACCGACACTTTTATAACATAAATTCTTAATTATTCTGAATTCCAAAAAGGTACTATACATGAGAATGGTTTCTAGCCATTAAATTCATTTTATGGCATGTTAAGAAATTGTTGATAAGCACATGCTAACTTATTTTGTCATTCTAAAACCATACAAATAAGTTTGTAATTAGTCATTATTATAATTAGTTAAAGTAATATGAGTTGCATAAGTTGTTTTCTATTTTAGACTTCATCACTTCAAGATTTTTAATCCTTATGAGAAACAAATTTTTTATTTCTCTTGCTGAATATGTTTCATCTAAGTTCAAAGAATTATTGGATTTAGTCTAAAGATTAAACTAGTTTAAGATTATCTTGGATTGTATTCTCTTTGTCAAAATACATGATGTAATGAGACATTGAAATCATGCTAGTTTGTATAATCCATTGTATATTTTGAAATAAGATTCTTGAATAGGAGAGAGAATCATTTAAAATGTTGAAAGTCATTTATAACTACTGTTCCTAATTCTTAATGAAACAATGCAAGACTTTAGAATGACATAAGAATGTCAATATAACCTCAAGCTATTTTTTGCTTATATTGAATAAATAGTGATACCATCATATATTCCATTATAATTTTTGAATTTGTTCATTTAATTTTTAAATTGGGAATTGATGTATTATTTATTAGATTTAGAAATAAATTCAATAAATAGAAATGATTCAGGTTGTAATAATTAAGTATCCTTTTTTGAGTTAAATTTCTCTTCTTTTATGCAAAGTGAGAGTGTAGTAATGCATTAAAAACTATGTTTAATTGCATATTTCATGACCTATTTAAGGTAGTAAATTCATTATTAATTTTATAAGTCTATATCAATTTTGTCAAAATCTATAGTAATTATGTTAAGGTCCATAACATCACCTATTGAAGTTCGTATCTAGGACTGATGAAGTTCGTAACAATTGACAAAGTCTATAGCTAGGATTGGTGAAATCTATAGCTTTTTTAAATGTTGGATATTCTATTAGAAGCTTCTTCTAAGGCCATGGGATCATACCAATACTTGATATCATTTATTTTATTCTATTACATTACTTGTATACCCAAAAGTGGAAAAAGTCTGTCTAATATTATGAGTTAAATATGTTAAAGAATTTAAAAAAATTGTTAGTATAATTAGTTGATGTTTCTAAAAGAACAAATCATTGAAGCTAAACCATAAAATAATTATAAATCATATAAAATAATATTGAGTGACATACTTTTCTTATGATAATGACCAGTTGATAAGTAATTAAGATTTGAGAGATATAAGTCTCTAAGTGGCTAATTATGGGATGGTATAGTAAGAATAAGTAACCACTATAATAAAAAACATAATATTCACTTATGACCTAGACAAAGGTTATAAAAATTTAATTGATTATAGTAGCCTATCATTACATGTAGAATGAAGGCATATATTATGATGATGTCCATAATTAAATAGCATGGTATAATGATCTAAATAGAGATAGTACTATAATGGGCTATTTACCTACATGAAACTTGTTAAATATAGATCCCTATAAAGATTTCATAGATTTATAAGTGTATTCTTAAACTGCTAAACTTGTTTAGACATACGTCATTGATTAAGTGAGTAGAATAAATATGTTTTATTCATTATGAACCTTGACATATAAATAGATACTATATGAACAAAAAATGAATTTATGTTAGTATGATACTTTCCTAATCATTTTAAGGGGTGAATAATCTACCTTGACCTATACCCAAACTTACACAAATGTGAGTATCTTAGATAGGATAAGGACACCTAAGTGGCCCTATTAGAAGGTGTTTGCCACCATATAGTTATGAGCTTATCGCTATGGAACACATATCGATACGACCCAAACTACACATAAGTTTCTTAGGGAAATAATATTCTCTATAGAATATTTTATGGGAAATTACCCTAGCTAAGGGTTTCATATATGTAAATGTGGTTATGGGCATCATTGTAGGTCACATAAAACTAAGTTACATGTAGTAAACCTGATTCACTATTTTTGTTGTGAACTCTGAAAGAAGGGACGCTCAATTTTTTTTGGGGGTCTTTTCAACTAGTATTAGATCTTGTGTAAGTTATCATTTCTAAACACAACTCTAAATAAGACTTAGAAGAGTTTATTTCTACTAAAATCTACAAAATAAACTATTTTGTGACTTCTTAAGAAAACGGTTTAGATTAGGGCTGGAAAAAATTAGGTTGACAATGATCAAGGTATTGATAAGTTGGTTTTAGGAGGAAGAGGTCAAGGCAGAGGTAAAAGTTAAGTAGGGGATGCATTACTCAAAACCTAAACCAAAATAGAAATGAACTTCTCCCCTATGATGACACTAATATTAACAAAAGTGAAGCATTGAATGATAATTTAGTTGGGAACAACCCAACTGATAAGAAAGAAGAGGTCTTCCATGAAATCTTGTTTGCATTGAATGCCATTCAAGGAAAAATTGAAAATCAAGAGCATCGGTTAAACAATATTGAGGGTTCTTCTCAAGAAAAATTTCATAAACTAGAAGCTAGACAAGTAAGGGATCAAGCATACCAAGAAGTACCGATAAGAATGGTAGACATGATCATTAGAGAGCTCAAAAAGCTTCCCCCACCTACCTTTTTAGGTAAGGAATCAAGAGATGTAATCAATGCATGGCTCATAAATCTACAAAAATATTTTAACCTACATGACATGCCATCTAATGTGAAGGTAAGGGTTGTTATTAGTAAGCATGGGATATATCTTTTACTTAATCAAATTGCTTTTGATTTAACCACTTAATCATATATTCAAGATAAGCAATAAAATTGAAACAATAACATGCACTAAGAGAGAGAGAGAGAGAGAGAGAGAGAGAGAGAGAGAGAGAGAGAGAGAGAGAGAGAGAGAGAGAGAGAGAGAGAGAGAGAGAGGAGAGAGAGAGAGAGAGAGAGAGAGAGAGAGAGAGAGAGAGAGAGAATTTTTACATGGAAACCCAATGTGGGAAAAAAGCATGGAAAACTATCTCAAGTATGTAAATGAGCACCAACTCAAATTTAAAAAGTTTGCAAGCACCAACTTATAGGAACACCAACCCTTTTGCTGAACACCAACACAACAATGATTTATGAGTACCAACCCACATGAGAACCAACCCCTCTTGTGTATAAAACTCAACTATCTCTCAATGTTGATTTCTCAACAAATGATAACACATAATTATATCTCTTTATTTTCTCTCCTCTACTCTCCTAAGTTAGATATAAAAATTAAAAACCATGCTCTTCTTTGCATATTACAAATGGCTTCCTAAGCCTCTTTTTATAGCTTTCCAAATGATCTTTGGCATTCACCCTTTGTGACCATTCAATACACATGGAAAATGGTGCCAAACTTGCATGACCGTTTGAGTTCTCTCATATGAAAAGTCACATGGTGACCCTTCATGATAAAATGCATCCTTTACCTCTTTTGTGTTTACTTGATGACTCTTTAACTTCCTCATGGGCCCTCTTTTATCTTTATGCAACCAAGCATATATCTATTAATATTTAATTAATATTAACACACTTTAACTAAGATATGAACATTAAAAACATATTTAGACATTAAAATCTATGGGGCCTTTGTCATCAATACTACTAGACCTTTGACATCAATGACAATATTTCTAATAATCTCCCCCTTTGTCATTGATGGTAACCTCAACCTAAAACTACACATCCTAAAACCTGAAACTGAGACCTGCACATACTACCAACTAAAAACATATAGTAATTCCCCCTTATTGTAACATCTTATTTTTAGATCCTATTCCTGTACTTCTCCCCCTTTGACATAAATGAAAAAGGGTCTATCTTAGAGCTAACACTTAGCTCCCCCTCTTCTAATGCTCATCCATAATCACACCTTATCAAGCTACCTCAAATTGGTATACTAACTCATGTTCATGACTTTCTTATCATGCAACACAACCAAAACCCAACAAACATCCACCATGCTTCCTCTTTCTATAAAGTGTCTCCTTTAAGCCTAGAAGAGACACCCTACACAAAGGGTTTTAGAACAAAGTGAACCTAGGAGATGCCCACATCTCCTCTATTACGTCCTTGATCCTCTTGTATCCATAAGACTGATTAGGCATGTTTAACTTCTTTGACTCACTAGCCTTAACATCCATGATGTTGTTCATCTTCTCAACTCTTGCAACTATCTTACCTTCCAACACACTATCATTAGAAACTAATAATAGTGAATATTAACAAGGCTCATGCTCAACTTTAATAAGATATTCTCTTTGATCTATAGGCTGCTTAGGCTTAGTATTCACTATCTTTTTACAACTCTTGAGAACATGAGTTCCACACAGTCCTTCCTATTTGATTCTTTCTCCACTATAGCAAGTAATCCATTCTCATTCTTAGACTCAATCTGATCAACCTTTATTGTCTTAGGTCTCCAAACCTGAGTTTGACCCTTCTCATACCTTTTAGGGCTCCATAGCCTTTGACATACCTTGAGGATCTCTTTACTCCATTTGAACATAATTTAGTAATATGGCCAACCTTATGACAACAAAAATAAGCAACATTTATCATAGCTTTTTCTTGAAGGTGACTAAGATCTCCCTTTGACCAATTGCTTCTCTTTAAATAGTCTCTTGGGATATGACGAATATGATGGCAGACAAAACAATGGCCATGAAAATAATTAGAAAACCTAAAGGCATTGGGTTTCCTGATTGGCTTCTTTAAATTTCCCTTCAAACTTGCATCCTTCTTACCTTGGATTGATATCTCATGATCTTTCTCAAATTTGACTATGAGCCTCTCATGCTTATCCTTCAAAGAACCTAACTCAACCCTCAACTGATCACACTCTTCTTCTCTTGATCTCAAACTTGAATATAAAACATCTAGATGATTCTTAAGATACTTAATAGACATCTTATCTTCTCTTTATTCAAAATCCAACTTAGAATCCAAGATACATACCTGCTCCTTAAGATCCTTGACCATAGATTTCAACTCTTGATTCTCCTTTCTTAGCTGCTTGGCCATCGTGCTTTCCTCGATCTACCTTCAAGATGTTAAACTCTTTCTGAAAGAACCTGATTTGATACCAATTATTAAACACATGATATATCTTTTACTTAATCAAATTTATTTTACTTTAACCACTTAATAATACATTCAAGATATATAATAAAAATAAAACAATAACATGCACCACACAAGAGAGAGAGAGACACTAGATTTTTATGTAGAAACCCAATGTGGGAAAAACCACAGAGAACTATCTCAAGTATGTAAATGAGCACCAACTACAAATTTTACAAGTACCAACTTGTAGGAGCACTAACCCCTTTGTTGAGCACCAACACAATAATTATTTGTGAGTACCAACCTACAGGAGCACCAACCCCTCTTGTGTATAAAACACAACTATCTCTCACTGTTGCTTTCTCAACAAATGATAGCACACTACTATATATCTTTCTTTTCTCTCCTCTACTCTTCTAAGCTAGATATACAAATTACAAACCATGCTCTTTCTTACATATTATAAATGGCTTCCCAAGCCTCCTTTTATAACTTTCTAAATCACCTTTTGACATTCACCCTTTGTGACCCTTCAATCTACATGGAAAATGGTGCCAAACTTGCATGAACCTTTAATTCTCTTATATGAAAAGTCACATGCTAACCCTTCATGGAAAAATGCATTCTTTACCTCTTTTATCTTTATCTGATGACTCTTTAAATTCTTTGAGGTGACCCTTCATGGGAAAATGCATCATTTCCCTTTTTTGTCTTTACTTGATGACTCTTTGACTTCCTTATGGGCCCTCTTTTGTCTTTATGCAACAAAGAATATATCCACTAATATTAACATACTTTAGCTAAGATATGAACATTAAAAACACCTTTAGACATTAAATGCTATGGGGCCTTTATCACCAATATTGCTAGACCTTTGACATCAATGACAATATTTGTAATAGTTGTTTACCAATTAAATGGTTATGCTATCCTATGGTGGAAGCATCTTTGTGTCTTGGAAGGGTATTAACCTATGAGCCTTACCTAGCCAACTTTGAGAGCCAATTCTAAAAAAAACACTTAAGTGAAAACTTTAATGAGAAAAAAATAATAGATTTTTAGCTACTCAAATAAGAGAATGTGACTGTCTTGGAATATGAGAATAAGTTCTTAAATTTGATACATCATGTAGACTTTATTCATGATGAAGAGATAAAAATAACCAAGTTAAAGTTAGGGTTGAAAGAAATATTGATGCATAATGTTAATATGACTAATTTTAAGATGTTGGTAGTTGCTATAAAGTCTGCCCATAGGTCAAAAGAAAAAGAAAAGTCGCGACAAAAAGTGAGACAGGACTTTAAAATGTAAAGATAATAGTTAAAAGCTAAAAATTTGCCTCCCACATCTAAAAGTTTTAAGAAATAATACTAGAATCATATTTTCTAAGGGAATAATGTAATTTCAATCAATTCTAAGGTTAAAACAAAAAATTTAAGACCCAAGGTAACTCCAAAAATGAGTCTTTTAGGAAGGACCAACACCAAAGTAGCTAACATGAACTAGCCACAAGGGAAAACACTATTCTAGTAGCTCCATAAATGGTAGTGATGTGATGGGAATGTGGTGATAAACACTACCACAAATAATTCCCAAAGCTAAAATTAGGGTATCTAGTAGACCATAGAGTGTATGCAACAATAACTGATCAAAATGTTGACTTTTAGGATACTCCAGTAGATATAAGAGGTAATCTTGATGATAAATTTGTAGTTGTTTTAATTGATTTTGGTGTAATGGAAAGTTTTATTTCACCTACTATAGTAAATAAATACAAGCAAAGATCTATGCAGTTGAGAGAAGGATGGAAAGTTGAGTTTGGTACCAATAAAAAGGTACATATATAAGAATGCTTGGAATAAATTGAACTTGATTTGGACACTTTTAGAACAAGATAAAACTGACTTTTAACACCCTTGAGGACTTATGACATCTTATTAGGCATGGATTGGCTACAACAACACCATGCAATACTTGATTGCTTCTGAAAAAGGATGCAATTTACTAATGAGAATAGAACACTTTTTGAAATTCAAAGACTTTAAGGGCAAAAAACATAGAAAATGCTTTCAGACTTACAATTAAATAAGGTTTTCTAGAAAGGGTGTAAATTCTATGTAGTCATACTATAGGAATTTCCTAAAGAGGAATAACAACCTTGCTAAAATTTCCTATTTTATAAAAATTTATGGATGTTTTTCTTGAAAAATTAGATAGTTTTCCACCAAAATGGGATTTTGAATTCTCTATTAAGATTATGTCAGGGGCTGCCCTTACATCAAAAGCTCTTTATAGAATGAACATGGAAGATCTGTAAGAGCTGAAAGTTTAATTACAAGAACTTTTGGACAATAGAAACATTCAACCAGTGTGTCACCTTGGGGTTCTCTGATAGTCTTCATGAAAAAAAATATGGAACTTTAAGGTTATGCATTGAATATCATATACTCAACAAAGTGATGATCAATAATTATTACCTACTACCCTAGATCAATGATTTATTTGATCAGATGAAAGACACAATAGTATTTTTCAAAATTGATCAAAGATCTCTCTACCATTAGTAAGGGATCAAAGAGGAGGACATTTAAAAAATAGCCTTCTCAACTCAGTCTGCTCACTACGAGTTCACTATTTTTCCTTTTGGCTTCATAAACACACTTATTGTGTTCATGAATCTAATGAATAGCATATTCAAAGATTTTTTAGATAAATTTGTACTAGTGTTCTTGGATGACATTCTCATCTACTTCAAGAATGAAATTGAACATGATCAAAATTTAAGGCTGGTTATACAAAATTTAAGACAACATAAACTATTTGGTAAGTTGTCCAAATGTGCTTTCTACCAAACAAAAATACATTACTTCAGACAAGTGATATCCAAGCAAGGCATTGATGTAGATCTAGCAAATATTTAATCCATTCAAGAGTGTCTTGCTCCATCTAACATGCATGGAGTGCACATTTATAATATTTCATGGATACTATCAGTGGTTTGTAGAAAATTTCTCTTACCTAGCTAACCCCATTACATCCTTGCAACATAAAGGCAAAAAAATTGCATGGACACCTCAATGTGAAGAGGATTTCAAAAAGATCAAAGATATGTTAAAAATAGATCCTATTATGATTATACCTAACCCAAACAATCTTTTGAGGTATGGGCTAATGATTCTAAGGAAGGCTTTGATGGCATATTGACCCAAGAGGGTAAAGTGGTGGCCTATCAATATTACAAGCTCAAAAAAGCTAAAAAAAACTACCCCACACATGATTTAGAGCTTGCTTCCATAGTGAATGCATTAAAATAGTTTAAGAAATTTTTGCTATAGAAAGATTTTAAGGTGAAATCTGATCATTGTAACCTCAAAAACCTATTTTCACAGAGGATTTGAATGCTGTCTAGTGTAAATGACTAGAGTTTGTCAGTAATTTTGACATGGACATCTCTTATATGAAGGGCAAAAAAAATCACATGGTTGATGTACTCAACAAGCGTACATAACTTAGTACCTTATCTATTTTACAATAAAATTTTAGAAGTGTTGTCCTAA
Source organism: Torreya grandis (assembly GCA_037957365.1). NCBI lineage: Eukaryota > Viridiplantae > Streptophyta > Pinopsida > Cupressales > Taxaceae > Torreya > Torreya grandis. Next base: position 567,280 of record JARHVA010001695.1, on the reverse strand, counting down.
AATAATAGATTGTTGATAATTACTACCAAGAGATAAGTGCAGGATTGGTTGACGAGCCGTTGGAAAAAGAATTTGTTGATTTTTTTTTTGAGAAAAATGGCCTTGTATGGATTGAAACAAAATTTTTATACTTGAATCAGGTGAACTACATAATGTTATACTATAAGAGGTGTATACAACACCCATTTTTCCCCATACAGGGGTTACTAAAATGACCCATGAGCTAAAACATATCTAATTTTAACCTAGTTTGAAGAAGTATGTTACCAAACTTATGATAAGATTTCTAGAATGTTAGCATATAAAGGTTAAATACTACCATCCTAGGGGTTTGATGTACCCACACAACATACCAATAGATAAATGGATATTGGTTTCACTTGATTTTATTATAGGACTACCTAAATCTTGCAGTTAACATGCCACTATATTAGTGATAATTGATAAAGCAACCAAGGTTAGTCAATTTATTGCTAGGAATTTAACTGATGTTACTGTTATTTTTACTAAATATTTTGTGAAAGATGCGATTAAGTTGCATGGCATACCAAAAGTCATTATCTTTGATAGGACAAAGCTATTCACATCAAGGTTCTAGTGAACTTTGACTAAAACCTTTGACACTTGGTTAAATTTTAGTTCTTCATACCACCCATAAATAGATGGTTAAACTAAAATATTGAGCTAAATAGTTGTAGACATCCTGCGCATGTATGTTATAGTTCAATAGACTAAGTGGGAGTTTTATATTTATTTAGTCAAGTTTGATAATAATAAATCTTATCAATGTGTAATTAAAATGGTTATTTTTGAAGCCCTATATGGGTGGAAATGTAGGACTCCACTTAGCTAGAACAACTTAAAAAATAATGTCATTGCTAGTCTGGAATCAATATTGGAATATTATGAGTAAATGGCCATAACATGCCAAAACCTAAAGTTTACTTATGATCAAAAGAGAATTATGCTGATCTGAAAATAATGCCTCATGAATTTACTATTGGCAAGAAAGTTTTTTTGCATGTAAGACCACATAAGAGTTTAATTGAGCTTGAGACAACTTCTAAGTTGGCTCCTTACTTTATTGGCCAATTCAACATTATGGACAAAATAAACTCTATTGCCTGTTGGCTAGTTTTACCTCCTTATCTTTCAAGAATTCATTATGTATTTCATATTACATTATTAAGGAAATATTTTCCCAATCCATCTCATGTGTTAGATTGAAAAAAATTGAAGGTTATGGAAGAAGAAAATATGTAGCTGGACCCAATAAAAATATTGGACCATCACAACATTCAACTATAAAATAGAGAAATCTAACAGGTCCTAATATAATGAGACCCATTAAGTACCAGGAATGCCACTTAGGAGGATACACAATTGCTTAAACAACACTATGCTTGGTTATTTTGAGGATATAATAATCCAGCCCGAATACCCTATTTTTATTAGACTATTATATGTTTTTAGTATGATTTTATACTATTTAAATATAATTTTGAGTTATTATTTTATTAGTACTATACTAATGATGTCATAATCTGATTCATATAATGTTTAGTTGGCTTTTGTTGACATTGGACTAAGTACTATAGTTGTAATTTATTTTGTAAATATTTTAATTTGGATACAACATTAAATCTTTGTACTTGTTCCTATTTAGTTCAACTATATTATCATATTGTATAGGTGCTATTGATGCCCATTTGTGGGTGTAAGTACATGAGCTAGGATGGTGGTGAACTCTGATGGTCACGGGATAATGGACAAGGGTAATGAGTAGTTAGGTAACCAACACCGGTAAAAAGGGTGTTATACATGAGTCATTAGTCACTAAGAAATAATTTGTTAATTTTGTTATCCCATCACTTTTATCATCCTTTATTATTATTATTATTATTGATCATCTTTTTGACCTTTCTATTGTTATAAGTTCTTACATGCCTTGATTATTTTGATTATCTTATGTTTAAATTCTTGGCATTAATTATTTCATTGAGTTAATTATCTTATTTTGTTTGCTTAAGATGTTACTAGGCCTTTGGTATTATTATCTCATTGTGATTTGCATAATCATTATCTTTAGTTATTCATATGTTGTCCTTGGCTTATATCTAATTATGCCTGTAATGTTTGTTTAAATGTTTATAAATAGAGGTAAGACCATTGAGTTGCTAGTTTGAGAAACATAAGCCTACAATTGTTGCCAATCTATAAGCTTGTATCAACATTTATAACATCATATAAATGTAGTAATGTTGTGGCATGTATAAATAAGGACTTCTTTTTGTCTTATTTTATAACCTTATCGCTTAGTGTGGTAAAAAGGTTTAATGTTTATATTAATGTTTAATGCTTATGTTTTGCTTATGGTCATTTGACCCATGATAGGGTTACAAATTATCTTGGCATGTAATTAATATTAAAAAAAAGATTTGATTTTATTAATAATGAAATTTGGATGGGGGGTCATGGGGTTTTGACCCCCAAAAATACCATCACGACTAATTTTTTTGGTATTAGGGTTAATTATTCTCATCTTTTGAGTTTGGAACATTTGGGGAAAATGGGGTGCAACTACCAAAATATTTGGTAGAGGGGGTATTTGAGGAGAATATTAGAAAAGATGGAAAAAGATTTTGGGAGAGAAGGGAAAAGCCCTAGGGAAGATATGGTGTCAAGAGGAAGTAATGGAGGAGGGATAATGACCTACTTAGGCCACATCTACAAGAATCTAGGCATGGCACTTAGGGAGAACAAAAATAAGCTAGAAAGTAAATAAGTTTTGAATTTATTTCTTCATATGTGGGTAACAAACTAAGTGATGTATGTTTTTTTGTGAAAAAATGAAGGGTTTGATTTCATTTTTAGATGAAAATAATAAAAATATTATTTGTAGGCTCATAAAGAAGTTAATAGACTTCCTAATGAGCTTGAAAAGGTTCTAAATCAGTTTAAAATTGATATAAATATCTATTTTTCATAATGGGTTGTTTTAGTTTTGATTCTAGCTAAATTAGAATTTTGGGGTTTAAAATTGATAGTGAAATATTCCTTATTAAAACCCTTAAAATCTCTCATTCAGATTTTATTTCTTGGCCATAGTAAAAAGGCTAAGACTAATTTTCATTTGGCTTCATTTACCTGGCTATAGGGTTTAAGATGATGCATAACCATTTATCTTATTTTTTCCTTTAGGTATTTCACCTATTTTTAAGAGGTCATATTTTTCTACATGGTTGAGTTTTTATTTTTTACCAATTAGAACAGTTGGATAAAATGACATTTGAAGGTTCTATTTTATTATATAGACACTTCACCATTATCATCCGGTTGTGTTGGGTATATTTTCCACCTATAAGATGTTTAGGGTTCTATTTTTCCTTGATTATAGTGGCTGGGATGAGTATATTTGGGGTTTCATTAGCATGTTGGATCACCATTTTGGGTGTGATTCATTTGCATTTTAGATGTATAAATATTACATAGTGTTTATGAGTTTAAAAATGGGTTTATAGTTTTAACATTAATTTCTTATTTTAAACCCTTGAAATTTCATTTTATATTATTAAAATAGCACTTTATTTTTATTAGGTTTGACTTAGCCATATAAAAGTTAGATAAAATGATTTCATCATCTGTTGTGGGTGATGAAATGATTATACCTGAATGATTGGCAATGGACAAGGCATCTGAATCTTTGGTATTGTAGTTATTTATTTTGAATGCATTCATTATGTGAATATTTATTATTTATTATTAGCTATAGAAGATGATTTTATATCATTTGAAGTGATAGCTTTTAATTATGGTATACCTGGAATCTAGGATGAAGGTTGACTGGGTTCAACTGAAATTGTAGTTGATACCTAGAAACCTTCGAAGGTAAAATAAAGGGTGTCAATCCTTGTTTGTTATTGATTTTTGTACTTGATCTTTCTATTTTGGAATGATTGTTTTTGAAGGAATTGATACAAATTTAGTGATTTTTTTTTTATCTCTTATTGCTCACACTCTTATCCCAAAGACCTAAAAACTAGACTCCACCTCCCAGTTGATGGTTGGGGTTGGTAAGGGCCATTGATTAGGGGGACCATAAGATAGGTTGGATCAAAATGGATCATGTGAAGAAATTATATATTTCATATGGTTATCAGATGATTCATTTTGTTGTTTAATTTCTTGTATCAAATATTGTTGTTATAGCATGTTTTATAAATAAAAAATGACACTTGGGTTGATGTACAAAATAAAAACATGACAATTTAATACTATTATTGATTCATTTATTTCAAAACTTTTTATATTATTGAATGATTAATTTAGTTTATATACATGCAATTAAATGGAAGGGTTAACTGTTATATTTGAGTGGTTGTTACATTCACATGAATATGTTTGTTATAGTGTTAACAATTCATTTGTAGATTAATTATTAGTGGTTAACAATTTGATTTTATAGTTTATGAATTAATGAATAAGGTCGAGTTATTTGTTAAAATGTTGAGTTGTAAGTAAAAGACTTATAATGGCTACACTTGCATACTAAATTCAAGTTGTTATACTATTGTACCACAAATTTTATAACATAAATTCTTAGTTCTTTTGAATTTCAAAAAGGCACTATACATATGAATGGTTTACAGCCTTTAAATTCATTTAATGGAATTTTAAGAAATTGTTGATAAGAAGATGTTCTTGACTTCTTTTGGCATGCTATATCCATATAAATAAGTTTTCAATTAGTCATTATCATAATTAGTTAAAACAATTTGAGTTGCATTAGTTGTTGTCTATTTTAGACTTCATCACTGCAAGATTTAAATATTTATGACAAAAAAATTTATTATTTCACTTGTTGAATATGTTTCATCTAAGTTCAAAGAATTATTGGATTGTCTAAAGATTAAAATAGTTCAAGATTATCTTGGATTGTATTTTATTTATCAAAATAAGAGATGCAATGAGACATTAAAATCATGCTAGTTTGTATAATCCATTGTATATGTTGAAATAAGACTCTTGAATAGGAAAGAGAATAATTTAAAATGTTGGAAGCCATTTATAAATGTTATTCCTAATTCTTAATGAAATAATGAAAGACTTTAAAATGACATAAGGATGTCAATATAGCCTCAAGCTATTTTTCACTTATATTGAATAGATAGTGATAACATCATAGCTAATCCATTCTAATTTTTGAAGTTGTATTTAATCTCTAAATTGGGAATTGGTGTATTATTTATTAGATTTAGAAATCAATTCAATAAATGGAAATGATTCAGGTTGAAATAATGAAGTATCCTTTTCTGAGTTAAATTTCTCTTCTTTTATGCAAAGCAAGAGCATAGTAATGCATTGAAAAGTATGTTTGATTGAATATTTCATAAATATTTTTAAGGGAGTAAATTAATTATTAATTGAATAAGTTTGTATTAATTCTATCAAAGTCTACAATATTTTTTTCAAGGTCTATAGAATCACCTATTGAAGTTTGTAGTTAGGACTAATGAAGTCCATAACAACTGCAAAAGTCTATAACTAGGATTGGTGAAGTTCATAGCTCTGCCAAATGATGCATCTTATACTATAATATTCTTCTAAGGCCATGGGATCATACCAAGACTTACTATCATTTATTTTATCCTGTTACATTGCTTGTATACCCAAAAGAGGAAAAAGTATGTCTAGTATTATGAGTTGAATATGTTAAAGAATTACAAAATATTATTAGTTTATGTTCCTAAAGAAATAAATCATTGAAGCTAAACCAAAAAATAATTATAAATCATATAAAATAAGATTGAGTGGCATACTTTTATTATGACAATGACCAATTGACAAGTAATTAACATTTGAGAGATATAAGTCTCTAAATGGCTAATTATGGGATGGTCTATTAATAATAAGTCACAACTATAATTAAAAGCATAATATTCACTTATGAAATCGATAAAGTTTTTAATATTTTAATTGATTTTAGTATCCTATCATTATGTGTAGATAAAGGCATGTAGTACGATGATCCCCATAACTATAAATCATAGTTTAATGATCTAAATATCGATATTACTACAATGGGCTCTTTGCCTACATGAATATTATTAAATACATATCTGCATTATAATTTCATGGATATATAAGTATATTCTTAAAATACTAAACTTATTCATACATATGTCATTGATTAAGTTAGTAAAACAAATGTGTTTTCTTCATTACAAAACTTGATGTATAAATAGACATTGTATGAATAAGAAACAAATTTTGATTAGTATGATACTTCCCTAATCATTCCAAGGGGAAAATAATCTACCCCAAACTATACCTAGACTTAAACAATAGTGAGTCTCTTATATAGGATAAGGACATCTAGGTGATCTTATTGGGAGGATGTCTACCACCATATAGTTCTTAGATTATCATTATGGATTTCATATTGCTATTCTTTGAGCTACATGTAGGTTTCCTAGGGAAATAATCTTCCCCATAGAATATTCTAGAGATAATAACCCTGGATAAGGGTTGAATGTACATAAATGTGTTTATTGAGATCATGGTAGGTCATACAAAACTAAGTTACATGTAGTAAACTTGATCCACTATTTTAGTTGTGAACTCTGAAAGAATGGATGTTTAATTTTTTATAGGGTCATTTCATAAAATATGAGGGAACATTAAATTAATTAGATGGAAAAGCTTTATAAAGATAATGTATTTTATGAGGAGGATTAGTAATTAAAATCTATTCTCTTTTTTGATGAATTTGATGATTTTCTTCCAAAATATTAAACAGATTTAACCTACTAAAATTTGCATACCAATCAATTTTAAATTTTGCTTCTTATACTTCTTCAATTATAACTTCTGTAATGTGAGGTAAATCATAAGGTCTATTATACCAAGTAAAATGAGTAAGATTAGAAGCAATGTCAATTTGATCTTCAATAATATCAATCAAATACTGGATAACCAAAGGTAGACATTTAATGGTCATGTGTAAGATAATTAAAATAAAAAAGTAAAAAAAGATTTTTGAAAATTATCCCCAATGGAGTCACCAAATTTGTTGACAGTGAAAAAAGTCATGCCAATGAATCAACCATTTTCACCTATTGCAAAGGTTAAGATGGAATCACACTAGTTTAATTGTATTGGTCTAAGAAATGAGAATTGATTATAAATATGCACAGAAGGAGTTTTATAATGGTTCTTAGAAATAAAGAGCAAGTTAAATATTGAACAATGTACAATTATAATTTAAATATCAAATGTCTTAAATATAAAAAAGAATCAAATCATAACGATGTAATCTAACTTATCTGAAAAGAAAACCTATAGCAGAGGCAGTTCATTTAAGGAAAGATCTCTGATCCCTTATATTTTTTAAATCAAATTTGTTTATAATTTCTTGATAGCTCATAAGCTCAAAATAACTTAAAAGAAAAGAAATGAAACAAGCCAAAGGATAAACCAAAAAAAAAAGAAAATAGAAATTTAAAAATGAAATGGAAACAAAAATGAACATATTAATCTAATAGAAAATAAGAACTATACTAAACTAACTAACTCGAAGCTACCAAATAAAGAAGTAAATTTATAACTATCTATCTATCTTATAAAATTAAAGTGTAACAAGATTAAATGAAAGAATAATAATAAAAGGAGTTAAATATTAATCTAAAAAATAATAGAAAATGAATCTAAGAATATTACTACTTATTGTAAATATTGACTAAGTTAAATAAAAACAAACTAATAAACAAAAGAAAATTAATGTAAAGACCTAAGTTAAGAAGAATTTATCAAACTATGACAATTTAAGAAAATAATGATCAAATTAAAAAATCTAAATTTAAAGAGCAATATAGATGTAAATAAAGATCAAAATAACTAAGAGCAAAAAGACTTATAAGATAATTAAATATAAAATAATTATCTAAATCAATCTAATCTAAAACTAAGCTAATTTAAAACATAAAATGAATTTAAATAAACAAAATTAAATAGAAAATTATGATCCTTGAGATGAGAGTCATCTTAGAATAAAGTGAAATTAAATTTATTTGGAAACAAAAATTATGAGTACAAACAGTCTTCAAAAAGAAAATATATTATAATCAAAATATCAACAAAATGTTGTAAGATGTGATGTATTCATCATCATTTAAGTCAAGTATAGTGAGTTCTGCTCATATGAATACACATCTACAATCATCAAAATATATTAAGCCATATAAAATTTAGATCATTGGTTTATAAAATAAACAAGAAGCCAAGATATACTTATGCTAAACAATCAGATTACTTCACCATCAGAGAATATATTATTTGGTCTATCTTCAAGTACTCATTTAATCTCAAATATTTTATAGCACATAAAAGAAAAGAAGGATGGATAAATTTAAAATTTCAGAGAGAGTTTTTTACCTATATGTGTTTCTCTCTTTGTAATGTATCTTTGATCTAATTATAAAGTAATCTGATCTAGAGATAGTTAGAAACCAAATTACAACTAAATTCATTTAGTAGTTGTTAGTTTTAATTAACTAAAAAAAAGACATAATTAATTAACTTATGACTTAATATTTAAAAGTTTAGACTTTAAATAATGTCTAATAGATCAAACTAAAAATATAATATACCAATAACACTTCTAATAGGTGGGGAATATGGAAGGAAAGAAATAACCGAATATTTAGAAATAAAGAACTTCCTGGATGGGTGGTAGGACAAAATATCATTAGAGCTTTAAAGGAAAATTTTGCTTCTCAAAAGAATCCAAGCTCTACTCTCAATGTGGATAATCCCTTGAGGACGGATATTCCTCTTGGTAAACCTAAAAACCCCAGATTAGGTGTTACTTGGAATGTTCCCCCTCAAGGTTGGATTAAAGGTAACTTTGATGGTGCTGCCAAAGGGAACCCAGGGAATGCTGGTTGTGGTGGTGTCTTGAGAAACCATATGGGTATGGTTATTGATGCTATCGCAACCCCCATTGGTATATCTAATTGTCACATTGCCGAAGCTACTGCTGCCCTCCAGACCCTTAAATTAGCTGTGGATTCGGGTTATCCTAAATTGTGGCTTGAAGGGGACTCTTTGAATGTTATCAATATTCTCAATAATAATAATACTGTATCTTGGACCATAGAGGATAAGGTAAAGGAGATGAAAATACTTTTGAAAAAATTTGAAGATGTTAAAATCACCCACACCTTTCGAGAAGCCAATGGTGTTGCTGATTGGCTTGCTAATTGTGCTGTTCGGGAAGGTCAAATAGTGAGGTGGTATGAAACTTTATAAATGAATGTGGACTTAAGGGCGCTCATTCTTCATGATGCCACCCATGCGAAAGAAGGTAAGTTTGGAGTATAATAGAATTATTATGAGTAGGAGGAGTGGCAGCACGGGGAAAGGAATTCAATTATTAAAGAGCAAGGCCCTCAAGAGGGATAAACGGATCATGAAAAAGCACATTCAAAGTCGAATTCCCAATCAATATGACAGTAGGAGGTTTCAGGGCAAAGTCCACAGCAAAAGGGATTTGAAGAAAATGAGTATGGCTCGTGAAAGGAAGGGAGAACCCCATAAACAGGAACCCAAGAGCTGTGAAGCATGGAGAGAGAAGCATGAAGTCTGGAGAATCTTACAGAAAGGAAAAGTGATGAGCTACATGGAAAGACTCCATGGCTCAAAACCGCATATCACGATGGCCTTTTTCAAAAATTGGTCTGATGAAAGGGTCACATTGCATGGTATATCAGTAAACTTAACATAGGACTTCATTGCTGAGGTTACAGGGTTGCCAATGGATGGACTCAAATTTTCCAAGCAAACAAGCATTTCGAACGAGGCCTTTTGTAAGTTCCCCAAAATGGACGAGGAAGAGCAAAAGCTGGTCAAAAATGGGGATTTCTATGAGCTGGACCAGATTAAAGGGATATGGAGGGATGTCTTAAGCTGTATAAGGGAGTACTTCATCCTGGACGGAAGAAGCAAATGAGTGCACAAGTTCCATTTTGTTTTCCTCAACCATTTCAGGCATAAGGTTAGTCTGTCTTTTCCTTTTTATCTTCGCTATTCCCTGATCCAAAGCTTATATGCTCATAGGAAAAAGGAAATGCACCCTATCCTCCATGAAGGCCTTATTCTGCTTATTGAAGGCTATTGTAAGAATAGGGCACTGCTTAAGTACCCCAAATAGGGGAAAAATAAGGTGTCAGGAGATAAAAAATGATAGAGTAATTAGGAGAGGCAAATTCAAGTCCCCCAGTCCTAAACAATAGAATGTAGAAGAAGAAAGGGGACGGGAGAAAATTGAAGAACCCGAGAAGGAAAAACGGGAGGAAGAAGAAGGAACTAAAAGCTGGGATACTAACTCAAGTGATGATGAAGAATGTTCTGAGGAAATTGAAAAAGATAAAGTTAATACTGAGGAGGACTCTGCTAATAGAACTGTAGATACGGAGGAAAACCAGAATGTGTCGGAGGAAGAATGTGACCAGGAAGATCCTGTTGAGGACCCAACTTCTAAGAATGAAAAGGAAAAATTTGATCAGGAGGATATTCAAAATAAGATTATGGAAATACAATCTGGAATCAAGGAGCGGGAACAAAAGAGTCAAGAAGATATCTTTGATGAAGCCAGGAATAGTCCTAATAAAAAGCCTGAGGACTGGAGAGGGAAGAATCAGAATGATGAAACATATACTCCTATGACATGGGTTAACTGTAAGGCAGAGGCATCTTCCCAAATTGATTCCTGGATGTGCAGGGAGATCATGGATCTCAAGAGAAAAGCGGAAAATTTGGAAGAATCCCTGAAAATTGCTTGGAACAAAATAAACAACATGGAAAATCAGTTAAGCGAGATCCCAGTCAAGCTCAAAGCTTATGAAAACAACCTTCGGGAACTTATAAAGGACAATAGAAAGAAAATGGAGGAAGTAACATCCAACATTTGTGTTGCTGCTATCAATATAGGTAAACGAGCCAATGAGGAGACCAAAGCACTAGAGGGTCCCAGCAAAAGGACGAGGCAAAGCTCTAGAAAGAAAGATACACAAAAAGGAGCTCTGCCAGAGGCTACCACCGAAGAAACTATTTTGAAAGGAAAAGAAGCCGTGAACTTGATACTGGAACTGGATGAATAATCTGGTCCTTCTTGTTGGTTTTGAAACTGGTACTGTTCCTTGTTTTCTTTTTGTTATCTTTTGTCTGTTGTGTAACCAGATCTATGTTTTCTGGGTTTTGACCGGATGTTTATTTGGTGGTTCCAGGTCCATTTAAAACCTGTTTTTGCTACTTACTTGTAGTGTTTTTTAGGCTTTGCCTGTGGTCTTAGACGTTTTATTTTTCACTCTTTGTAACAGGGTTTTGGGGCCCCTTCAAAACCTGCTTTTACCCTCAATCTAAAACACTTCTAATAGGTGGAGGCCCTTAACTCACTTGACAACACTCAAATAAAAATCTAACTATGCATAACAATATTAAATAGATACTAATAGTTAAATAAATTTAAATACTCTTAATATTAAATTTCATAAGTATTAATCTATAATAAAATAAGTAAATATGCCAATAAATAATTATGTATATAAATAAACATGCTACCATTCAACATATTAAAAACTACCAAAATAATATCGACATGCTCAAAATTTTAGTATCATGATAACAAGTCAAAAGTATTAACACAAACATAACAATTTAGTTAGACTCAACATCATAAATTAAATAAATTAATGGAGCACCCTTATTAGGTTGGTACTTCATATATTTTATGAAAGAAGTGAGAATTTCAATTAAATGAGTGTCCTTAGGATCATTAGCCTCTAATTTTAGTTTCTTCAACATCCTAGCCACCAAAGGTTGTGTTGTAGGGTTGCTAACACATTTCTTGATAGAAGAAGAAGGTATCTTAGACTTAGGTGAAAGAATCCTAGTATTTAGTGGCATAAGTGAATTATGTTAAAAACATTTTATAATAACATCAAACACATTTTCAAGTTAATCATGCAATGGAGTATTATGTGGATTAGACTATATATTAGTGTGCATATGTTGAGAAGACTCACTTGGAGTGCCTCACACATAAGGATGATGTCTCTAATGTTATCTCCTCAATCCTCTATAACCATATAAATTTAAGGATATAAAAGGTAAATAATCAAGTACATTTCATAAATATGATCAATGGCATCAAAATTAATAGATACTCAAGTTTCAGGTTTAAATGGTTGAGAAAAAAGTGTTACTAGTCCTATGACCATGAAATAACTGGGCTCAAAAACTACCCCATGGAGTGTTTTCATTGTGTTAATCATTATCTCTATCCTAAAAATTTCTAATTGAATCATGCGAGTCTGGGGTCCACTCTAACATACTAAAAAATTATACTAAAATAAACACTCAAGAGAAACCAAAAGCTTCTTAACATTTAGACTAAATATGATTAGAACTCAATTTTACAAACTAAAACTTAGGAATTTCAATAATTAATTGATATTTAAAAGAATACATATTTAGAATCAACCCTTAGTTACATTAATGAGAAAATATGCCATCTATATATGCATGCTCTTGTATACGAACAAGTATAAGAATGCACAAATTGTTATATGTTTAACCATTCATGTGTGAGTCAAAACAATCCAATAATCCATGTAAATTGCCAACATGTCTATATATCACCAAAGCAACTACTTGATAATTTACATATTTGATCTATATTAATCATATTATCAGTCCATATGCTAACCAAGAGACCAATGACTTGGAAAATAACACATAATTCAATATGACAAAGAATGTCTCATAGCAATAATTATGATATATTTTCTCCTTATATCAAACTAAACTAACTGACTTCAAATTTGATCATGAAATAAAATATTTACATTTTAATAAGTATATGAAATTCAATCCCCATCCCCTAACTCTGCCAATAAAAAACCCAAATTTGTTGATACCCATGGGAAAGAGGAAATCAACCACAAGGGTATTTTTAATCTCACTTTGGAGAAATTTTTTTGGCAATACAATAGGGAATTAGGTATCTTCCTAGAAAATATGAAAAATGTGGGGATTGATATGTTGGACCTCATCAAAGATTGGAACCACCTAAAAGTTAAAAATTGTGTCACTTAAAAAGGATCTAGACACAGTTTTGATGATGGAGGCCACTATGTAGGACAAGACTACTGAGCTAGTGGAGGTCTTGAAAGACATTCAAAATCTCCAGGTCACCCCTCAACCTAAAAGGACCCCTAGTTCCTCCCAAAAAAAGATCATACAGAGCTTTGCTGAAGGCCCTTCCAAATGCACAAGGGGTAGAATTTCCAAGGAATTGTTAAAGGAACCAATCAAAGATTCAAAATAGGAGGCTTATCATGTCAAGTCTAGCTCTAGGATATTTATCCTTCTACTTAGTATTGTTGTTTTATGTGTTTTCAAATACTTGATGTTAGTTTTTGTTTTTCATTGGTAGGCTGAAGACTTTATCTACACTACGGTGTTCTTGAATTATTTTTGATCTTGGATTTGAACTTTTAACATTGTTGTTGTTGGATCCCTATAAAACTAGCCTTATTTATCCTATCAAATAAAAATATATAAAATGTGAGAAAAGATCTCAGTTAAACCAATAAAGAAAAAGAAAGGCAACTATATCAAATGTTAAAAATATGTCATAACTCAACCAACTTAGCCACTCAAAAATAACTCATTTACACATTCATTTGAAATTAAATGCTTTTTTTGAACTAAAAACACTGATATTCATCATTTATTGAAAATGACTAAGTTAAAATGCAGATAAAACTATAAGCATACTCAACACTGATAACATATACAACATACCTCATAATTATTTCATATGCACTCAATAAAAAATTGAGGTGAAAGTAACCAAATGTATATTGGTGTAATTTATTTTCACAAAACAAATAAACAAAACCCTTAAAAACTTTACTTCATGAAATAACCACCAATCTTTTTAAAAACATAATCATTTCACATATCTTAGTTGAGCCTAAAAAAATAATAGATGTATTGCTTACATGGAACTTGAAATCTTCACAATATCCCAACTGAAATTACATGAAAAAAAATCTAACAACCCTTGAGAAGAATAATTGACTATGAATGGAAAAATAACTTCCCACTTTTGTTCATATTCATTACCAAAAATTGCCTTTACTCTAAATAAAACACACACAAGAGTGTCATAAACTTAAACCATATTTCCTTGAAAGAAAACTAGACATGAAAATTAATAGATGCATTAAAAAAGACATACTAGCATGCCATCAAAATATTGAGTACATGACATACACCATTAAAAAAAATTCTGAGCAGATCATGATTCATGAATATGAGGAAAACTTTCACTTATATATGCAAAAAGGTATTTTGAACCACAAAATAAATACATTCAAAACATTTTATTTCCCTTCTTTTCACATAAAATATGTTTCTATATAGTACTATAAAACTTCCAAGAAATATCTACTAATAAAATTGTCTAAAATCATATCAAACCAACATCTTCCCTCATTAAATTCATAAAAAAATATCCATGAAAGAAACTCAACACATAAAACTATCATGCATGCAACTACCTTGGAAACTTAAAATATTCATATTGATAGAACCGAGAGAATGTCCACAAAGTAAACAAACTCAATGTATGTTATTAATCATCAAATACCAAGAAATGGACCACCAAAAATCCCTATCAAGCTTTAAAATTATAAACCAAAAATTCCATGAAAAATGATTCAAAAACTCTGTATTTCTTTCTACTTTCCTCAACACTAATTTCCAACCATTACAGTTCTTCTTCTACATACAAAACTTACAAATGACTATGAATACGTAAAAAATAGTCTCTTTTATATGCAAGTAACTGACATTAATTTCTCATAGTGACGTGTTCAAAATCTGTTGGCTCGTAAATCTTTCCAAAAAATTAATGCAATTTGGCCAAAATAGTGATCTAACTATCCATTTAGCAAATTAGATATCTACATAGCTAACCTGACTGCCAAAATCGAAACCTAAGATTGGTATACCATGCTTTAAAATTTATTAATTACCAAGTGTCTCATATCCATAAAGATCAAGCATTGAGCCTTGAGCTAATTAATATCTGCACCTTTTAAATATCTACGATGGATTGCTAATAACCACTACATAAAGATGCAAGTTACTTTGAACTCAAAACATGATGAACATGGTTCAAAATCAAATCAAATCACTATGCTACCTTATACCAACCACCTTCACTATGACATCCAAGGTACCATCAACTATATTAATCCAATACATGAATTTATGACTCAAATCATATTGAGATTAAACTTACGTTTAAAAGGAAATGCAACCTAGATATCAACCTTAAGTCCTAATATTATTTGCCAAAAGCTTCAAATTATTGTGAACAATATGCCTAGAAATCCGTGTTAAAGATTTGAAGACAAATTATATCACCATCAAAATCTCATTAGAAAAATGCCTCATTAGAAAAATGACAATGATTTTTTTATGCATGGATTATCCACAACTCAATCACTTCTAGGTATTATCAAGCGATAATTTCATTGTTCTAAAATATGAGAAGCAATTGAGATAAAAAATAATTTATTTTTACCTTATCACTTTATTCAACATGTTGAATTCATATAAATTAGAATTATATTGTTTGCAATTAAAATAAAATGTTCACACTACATAACTATCACTATTCATATGTCAACTATACTATGAACAACTACATGAAACATGGCCCATAATGAATCTAATATCATCTTTACTTAAATGTTATACTTATGCTATCAAATCACTTAATCAATATTAAGAGTAATAAAATGATTTGACAAAGCACTTATAGATTATTGTACACACATAGAATAGACGAATATTCAAATAAAAACAAATGAGTTGGTCCCTACCAACAGTTTTAAACTTCATAACTCTAGTCATCAATATGACAAAACTAAATATGTTAAGACATTAAAAAAAAGTAGGGGGCGTCAAAAATAGACATAACATATTCTTCTAAGCCTCATTATCAAGAATATAATTATGAATAATTTTGTTAGCTATTCTAATAGATACATAGAATGGTGGGATGTAATCAAAAGATGGGTCATTATATTGAGCAAATTCATACTCAATTTATTCATCATAAGTTTCTTATTATAAGCCAAAAATATTCTAAGAATCAAAATATTTAATAACTTCATTAATATTTTCCATTTGACCTATTAAACCAACATAATGATGTAAAGCAATGCCAACCCTACTATTAACTAAATTAATAATAATATTACAAGGCCTATTACCCTTAATACACAGATAAAATATCGATATATAAAATGGTTAATATTGAGCATTATTGAACCCAGTTGGTAAAGGATTTGCTTGCTAATTATTTTTAGTAGGATTATCATTTTGAACAATTATCTTACCTTTATATTGTGTGGAGGGTTTTGAGGAAGATGGTTGATTTTTAGTAGCTTGTGTTATGCTTCTTGCATTTGTATTTGTTTTAAGGGAGATTTATAATATTTTCTTCTTATTTGGATTGTATAAGCATTAGTAGTTTTGATTTTTATCGAAGGCTCATTAGAACTACACATTTTTATGTTTTCAGTTAAGTGGATTGAAATATTATCCTTCCCTTTAATAAACTTCTTAAATTTTGTAACAATAATACAAACATAAAGATTGTGATAAATTTCACAAAAATGATAGTAATGTGTTTTATTTTTAGACTTATTATTTTTAATATTTGAAATCTTATCTATTCATAGGTTGATCATTCAATTTATGTTGAATTTTGACCAACTTATTTCCAAGGTTATGAATAGCTTTCAAAAAAAATACATTGTCAGAGGTCAAACTAGTAGATGCTCCATTTTTAAAACCAGCACATTTTAAATTATTCTTGTGTTCAATATACAATGTAATAGTAACATCATACTTTACAATATCTTTATCTTCTAAAGTCATTCTATATTTAACTGATAATGCATTACAAAAATGCAACCTTTCCATAATTTTTGAAGGTTTGACATATAGAGGGATTCTCCATTTAAACCTAGTAAATCTTATTGTGAAACAATAAATCATCTCAATAGAATCTATATAAATGTTAGTTAATGTATTAAAAAGTTCAAAATCTTCTTTAGGATTTCTAAAACATAATTTAAACTAATATTTTAAATATGTCCATGCTCTAATAAATTTTGGTGGCAAGCTAGTGAAAGCTTGATAAAATTTGCCTTCTAAAGTTTGAGAGAACAAATGAAGATAATTATTTTCATTATTAATTCCAAGAGTTTGGAAAATGAGTTTAAAAGAATAAAAAGCATCTTCTCATGATTCAAAATAATCACTAGATAATTTAAGAATGTTAACTCCTTTTAGAGATGGGAGTTTATCGAGATAATTTACATCAATAGGATTACATCATATCTAGGAATTGGTTGCTTGTTACTCATTTTCAACATCAGAATCAAGTTCATTATCAATTAATTATTCTTGATCCCTATCTTATTGTAAACTAGGAATAACATCTGTGATTCAATTCCTAACTTGTTCTGCCATCTAAAATATTTTAACAATATTTGGAAGCCTTGTTAAATAAAAATCTAATTTTAGGTTTACAATCAAAATTTGTATGTTTTTTTTTACTTAAGTGAAAATTTTAATGTGAAATATGATCTTGAGTTTGTTTTGAAAATAGAGAGTATCTCTCTATTTGAAAGACTTCTTACTATTTGGAATTAGTAATTGCAAGGATATGAAAAATATTTTCAAGATTATTATACAAACTAAATTAGACTAGATTTGAGGCAATATCATCTTGATCTTCAAAGATGTCAAAACCAAGTTGAATAATAGTAAGACATATTTTAATGGTCATATGGATAGAATTAGAACTAAGCTAAAAAGATGACTGCAAGAAATAAATTTAATCAAAGTATCCCCATCAAAGTCACCAATTTGTTAACAGGGAAAATTATTACATTAACAAATATACCCATTCACATATCACAATGGTCAAGGTGGAATTATACTTGTATAATTGCATGGGGATTATGGCTGAAAATTAGTCCAAAGGAAAACAATGGTTATTCTAAGTGGTCAATAAAACAATTCTAAAGATGCCCACTACTTAAATACTTAGCTAAATTTTAGAAATTGATATATTTATTATAAATAAAAGTATTCAATTTAGAAATCCTTTATTACCAAATAAAAATATAACTAATCATAATATATTTTATTCATTTAACTTGATATGATATATCAAGTATATCATTAGAGTTTATGTATATATCAAATGTTATTAATCCTATCTGATAGAACAAAGCATATGGAGAAGGAAAAGTATTGAAGGATTAAATAATTTGATTGTTAATATTATTTCATTATCAACCAATATTTCATTAATACTCTTGGTGAGATACCAAAAGAAATAAATGAATAAATAAAGTGAAAACAAAAAAACCCAACAAACAAAAAAAATGAACAAAGTTATAACATATACGTCACAAGATTAAAAAGTTAGAACATTAGACTACCAAAAATTATAAAAAGAATGAAAATAGATTAAATAAGTTAGAAAATACTACTAAACAAAATAACTAATAAAAACTATACTAAAAAATCAATGAAAAACAACCAAACTAAATGAAATAGAAAGAATAAACAAATAACATGCTAACTAATATTAAAGAAATCTAAAGTATACATAAAATTAAATATATAGTCATTTTAGTTCATAAACAAAAAAAAAAAAAATTACTTGAGAAACATAATTTCATAATTAATTACAATAGTTATGATAAAACAATGACTTCATAGTGAAATTAAAAAATCCATCTTATAAATATGAATTATTATTCATTAGCAAATAAAGTACAAATATCTACTTATATGACTACGTTATTCTAAAAACATCAAATGATTAATAATCTTGTTCATATTAATATAACCATTTCATTAATTAAATAATTAACTTAGATATACATGTATGTATCAACCCAACTACTTGACCATTAGAGAAAATGTCATTTAATATTCTTATAAATGATATCCAATCTTTGAGACTTATCATAGAAAAGATAATCACAATATGAAATTATATTATATGAGCTCTTGTACATGTATTTATTTCTCCCTTTGAATGATGTTCTCTAGTATTTTTAAAACCTTGTATTTGGAATTAATTATGTTTACAAGATATAATTAACTTTTATTAAATTAATTAAAGTTATTTAACTTTAACCTAATAATTAAGCTTTAAATAATAATAAGTATACAAAGTGAACTTATAATAAGTTCATAAAATGAATTTATAAGATTTGAATTTTTTAAATATAGATTGATTGAACAATAAATCTTATGAGGTGGGGATCCTATTGACACAAACAACTTTATTATTCATTTAAAAAGTCATCATACAAGTTGACTAATCAATTATATAATTAAAAATAATTTAATCCATAATTGCATGCAATCATTTTATCTATTTATTCACCAACTCCTCAAATTGAGCTAATATGTTCATATTATGGAATTAACAATCATTTTAAATCAAAATACCAATTATGTGCCAAAATTATATGAATGTTCAAACTATAATAACCTATGCTCAAATTATTGAAAAGGTTTGTATGAGTCATGTCTATCAAAATAGAATACTCCATGTTGTGAAATATCACAATCAATCTAAAATAAATAGTCCAGTTTGTAAATGTCTAGCAACATAACATTAGAAAACATCTATTCATCTTCTAAATCTCTCCATCAATGACTAAATCTATTAATGGTGCACCATGTTTAGTTTTCTATTTAGTATACTCAAGTTGTGTTGTTGGAAACTCAATTCTAATCGTGCCACCAGATTCATTATCAACTTTAAGTTCAATTATTTTAAGTGTATGCATGACCATAGACGAGGTTTAAGATTCACTAGTGCATTTACAAATTCAATATGGGGCATTATTTGGAGTAGATGGAAGAGTGTAAATGGTGTCGTGAGCTATAACACCATCATTTGGATATAATTTAGGATGAAGTTTTTCAGAGTTTTGAGGCATGAAGGTAACATTTTTCTCAATCTCATCATTTGAAGTATATATTAAATGGGAAGAAGTTCTTGATAATCCACATCTAATTGAGTGGGATTGCTAATTACCTCTTCAAGTATCCTAAAATAATTTTTACCACTATAATATGGAGTATCGTGGGACAAAGGATTGAAGACATTATAAAAATTAGGATCATTAGCATCAAAATGTAAGGATACTAGATGCACGAGAATTTGGATTCATGTATAATCTTAAATCAATTAAAAAACATGTGTATTTAAATAATATTAAAATAAAATGAAATATTTTATTATTTTTATAATATACATTATGATTATAAGCATTAGGCTCGTATTTGAGTTCTAGAAAGTGACACGCACTGAAAAATCTAATCTACAGTTATAAATCATTGCCATGGATCTATAAAGATTGTTATAACATGCATATTTATAATAGGCATGGAAATGACCTAAGGAATACATATATTAATTTATATGTTACTAAACTATTATGTATTTATGTGAAAATGGAAAAAAATATACAAACCTTGTGTTAATTTGCATTTTTAAAATTAAATTTTTGTCATCATTTTAAATCCATCTATTAAAATAAAACTTATTAAATTATCATGGTTTACCCATAAAATGCAAAATATAATAAAAACATTGTGGTGAGTCATAGTTTTATAGGGATCATATTGGAATCATTTTGAGCCTATATATCAAATAGTTCATAGTTTAATGGTATGGTTTGTTTCCCCATAGATTATTTTCTCATAACCTACACATGGCTGATTACAAATTAGATGTGACAAGTTCAAACAATTTTAGAATTTGTGATGAGCCTTGGTGATGTGTTATGGCACTTATGATGTCTTATAGACATTGGGAATTCATTGAGAATTGAATAATGGTGATGCATATTAAAGTGTTAAAATCATTTAATGATTCTATCTCTTGATGATTTGTTATTTATTTAATAATTGTAGTGCATCTTGATAAGTCATGAACATTTAATATTTTTGGCTCTAGTTGGTTGTAAACTAATGAATGTAAATGAGTGGATTGTGTATCTATATAAACACATCCTCTTCATTTGAAAAGGCATTCAATTTTAGATTGGGAAATAGTTCAAGAGTGATTGTAAGGAGTACTACGATAAAGAACTATGTGTAAATCTAGGAGGAGCTATTCGAGTTGAGTCACTTGAATAACACTACAATGTTAGATTGTTGTTTTAAACTTGTAGGATATGTTATTTTTTATGTCTTTGATTATTGTAAGATTGTGTCATTGTTGAATGACCTAATGTTGTGTAATATCTCTTTGAAGTAATAAAATTATTTTTTGGTTGTTATGTTTCCATTATGAAATTATGGGATGTATAGTAGAAGACATCCATTAATTGGGACCTATAAAAATAATTGCATCAGTTGGTATTAGTGTAAAGATAACAAATTGAGAATTGAGATATTTAGGTTAGTTTTACCCATTATTTATGAAGGTCATAAAGAATAAAACACTCCACAAGAAATATCTGTATAGGTTATGAGTGGTGAAACAATAAATATAAAAATTCTACCAAGAAGAGTAGGGAGAGTGGAAACAATAATGGTGAATATTAATGAAAGAATAGATGAGATCATAGACCTATTTATAATTATGTAGACAAAGATGGATTCATTAGAAAAGGATAGAAAAGGAAGATTCATCCCAAGAGATGATGTGGGTGATGTGGATATTAAATTGCACAATGAGGATGAAGAAGAAGATCCAATGTGAGAATGATTATGTGAGAGAGAAGATAGGTTTATGAAAGCCATATCTAATAATGGAAAAGGAATGATAATGAAGGATTCATTATTTTATAGAATATCAACCTAAAATATTTGATAGACTGGTGCATTGAGATTTAAGAAACTTTAAATTTGATGAAGTAACAGATGAGTAAAAGATAAATATTTCTTAGAAAAAGTTTGGAGGACATGAAAATCTATGGTGAAAGGAGGTATGTATTTAAATTAATCACAAGGTAAAATTTAAAATAAAACATTGGGAAATGATGGTTGTGAAATTAAAATCTAAGCTTCTACCTAGAGATTATTATTTAGAATTATTGAAGAAGTTGTAGAATCTATGACAAAATGAGCTAAATATGAAAGCATATATGAAGGAATTATACAAGATAACTATCTGAGATGGTCATAGAGATATGGATTAAGAGAATATAGTGTGGTAAATTGATGGACTACCATGGGTCATCTAAGATTAGATCAACATAGTGAGATTGTAAACAGTGGAATAAGTATATCAGTATACACTAAGCGTATAATAGAAGTTGGCACATATACATGGTACTATGTGAGGCAAATAAGGGAATAACAATAATAAAGAACATTTGATGAAAAAAAGTGATGAAGATGTAGACACTACACAAGTGTCATAGGAAAGAGAAGGATCATCTTTTAAAAAAGGTGGTATAGGAATAGGTAGAGGTGTAAGATTTAGAGGGAAATGTTTCAAATGTGGGAAAGTAGGACATTTTTCATTTGAGTGCCCCCATGCACAATTATATGGTGGAAAGAGATGAAGTGGTGGTGAACAAGTACTATAAATAGTCACATAATATTAATATGAGCATCTTATAGATGAACCTAAACAATGATAACGTTTAGTAGAAATGGGGAGAGTCTTAAAGGTTGAAGGATCGAGCAAAGATGTGAGGAAACATAGACATATTTTTTGGACCAAGTACAACATTTAGAGGTAAGTTTTGCATAGTTGTGCTGTATAATTGAAGAATATATAATTTAGTATCTTTGGAAATGTTGAGGAAATTAGGATTTGTGAAAAAGGTATATCCAAGACCACATAGAGTGTCATGGTTGATAGAGGGCATATAATATACTGTGAAGGAATCATATGAAGTGGAGATTACAAAAAATGTCTTGTATGATGTACTATAAATGAATGCATGTCATGTTTTGTTGGGGAGGCCATGGTAGTATGACCATGTGATATTATATGATGGGATAAAATTTACAATGAGATTAAGGAAGGATGGACAAGTCCATATCCTAAAATTACTAAATAAATAAAATAGGGATGATATACACCAAATTCATTTGATCTTGTATAGTATCAAGGAGTACTTACAAGTGAAAATTTTGAAAATATACAAAATGTTATCATGTAAAAGAAAGATAGTAGTTATGTGGAGAAAAATAACATTACTACACAAAGGAAGGTGAACATTAATGAAAATAAAAAACACATGAATGTTTTATTGGATGGTGTCATATTAGAGGAGTGGAAGAGTGGATTGAAAAGTGTAGACAAAGGAGGTCAACCTAAGGAGAAAGGGAGTTGGTGAAATAATGAGATGAAGTGATTTTAGAGGATGAGGTTATTTTTTGTCTTAGTTCACCATCCAAGCAAGATATAAGGAAATAGTCATCTCAAATAACACAAAGACATGCTAAGACCTTTGGATGAGTTCAAAAGAGTTGGTTTCCCACTCAACCTAAGTGTGTGAACACCATGCTCACATATTTTATTACTTGGAGTGTATGATGTATAAGCATCTAGGTCCATTTGTAATCTTTCATTAACCCAATAAAATTGTAGTTAATTGATAATAAAATGCAATGAAGTCTTTCACTATTTTGATGGTCTACGACATGATTATAAAATTCACATTCTTATTTGAGTTTTAGAAAGTGACACAACACCTAAAAACCTAATCTAAAGTTTTAAATCACCATAACTAAGCTATAGAGCTTGCGGTAAGATTTGGATTTGTGTGAATCATGGAAATGACCTAAGGAAAACATATGTCAATTCAAATATTATCGAGATGCTATGGATTTATGTAAAAATGGAAAAAATGATATAAGACTTGTGGTAATGTGAAGTTTTATAGGGACATTCTTGTCATCATTATAAATCCACTTTCAAAAATACATCTCATCACACTATCAAGGTTTGCCCATAAAATTTATAATATGCTAAAAGCATTGTGGTAAGTAGTGAATTTTTAGAAAGCATATCGACATAATTTTGAACCTACCTATCAAATTAGTTTATAATGTATGGGTGTGGTTTGTTTCCAAAAATATTATTTTCTTGAAAATGTGTGTTACTGATTCTTAATAAGATGCAACTTGTTCAATCAGTTTTAGAATTTATGATAAGCTTTGGTGATTTGTTATGGAACATGTGATGTGTTATGTAAATTGGGAATATATTGAGCATTAATAATAGTGATGCATAACATTATGTTACAATCATCTAATAATTTTATCTCTTGGTAATGTATTAACTATATTTAATAAATGTAGGGACTTGTTTGTATTTAATAATTGTATATCATCTTTATAAGTGAAGAACATTAAATAGTTGTGGCCTTAATGGATTGAAAAAAAAATAATTTAAATGGGTGGATTGTGTATGTATATGAAACACATCCAATTAATTTTAAAATGCATTCAATTCTAAAATGTAAAATAATTTAAAAGTGGTTGCAAGGAGTATACAATAGCGATCTATGTGTAGATCTAGGAGGAACTATGGGAGTTGAATCAATTGGACAACATCATGGGTTTGAATTATAATTTGTAAGCCTACAAACTATGTTAACTAAAAGAGGGGTAAAAATTTATTAAAAATGCGGAAAACAACAGTTACATACAATTATCCTGGTCCACCAGTTGAACCAATTGCAGATATAGGCTTCTACGAAGCATATTAATATCCGAAATGTTCCAAGAGGGGCCCTTTTCCGAAGCCCATTTAGCAAGACAATCCGCAACAGAATTCCACTCGCGGGGAATGTAATTAAAAGAAATCGAATGCAAGGAAGAACTAACTTGGAAAATCTCTTGAATAATCACATTAAGATGCCAATCAACAATACCAGGCTTACCTCTATTCAACAAGTTGATAACAATTTGAGAATCCGATTCACAGACAATATTGCTCCAGCCATTACAACAGCAAGCTTTCACCGCCTCCAAAATTGCCGAGGCTTCCATGACATTGTTGGAATGCTTACCTTTATAGACCGAGAAGAGGAAGAGGATACCTCCAGCACTATTCCGTCCCACTCCGCCAATGCCAGCATCCCCTGGATTGCCCCGAGAGGAGCCATCAACATTAATTTTGATGACACCATCCTCAGGAGGATTCCATCGGCCCTCTCTACAAACAGGACGCACAAGGCAACTCCTACCACGTCCCAGCATACAGCCATGATCAGTATTGTGCCTCAAGTTTGGCATTAGCCCCAGGTGCTCACAAATGGATGCATCTTCAGGGTCAGTCCCCTGCACCCAAACACATTTAATAGCCATAGTTTCTTGAATCAACCTGAGGACTTGCGCCTTTAGAATCAACAATTCCAGTTGGACGCCTCTGAAGAGTCTTCAGTTCCTTTCAATCCACAGATTCCATAGAATAAAGGAGGGACCCATAGACTAGGCGCTTTGGAGAAACGAATTCTTAGTAGGACTCTGACCAAGGCGTCCCCAGAAATCAACAAGAGAATGGGCATGCCAACAGGGCAGCCTCCACGCATTCCACCACCAATGCCACAGCTGCTTAGCATAGTTACACTGGAAGAAAATATGAGCAGCAGTTTCCTCATTACTGAAGCACAACACGCACCTGGACGGTCCTTGAAAACCTCTCTTACAGAGGTTATCCCAGGTGAGACACCTGTTGTGGGTGAGCAATCAGAGGAAGAAATTACACTTTGGCCAAGAAACCTGATTCCATATTTTTTTCCCCCAGGCAAACTGATCTCTAATCAGGAATTGACCAGTCAGAGCACGGTACCCAGCCGACACAGAGTAATGACCAGAGTCATCACCTCCCCACGCAAGAACATCTCTCCCTTGGAGGGAACTACAGCGTCTAGAAGCCAGGATGAAAGCTAACTCCCTCCTATCTTCCTCAGAGCCCCCAGGTGGCCAATCAGTAGAATCCTTCCATCTGTAGCCAACAGTAGTTCCCAAATTAAAAACCTCTTTAAAATGCTCCACCTTATGCCACCCTGCCGACTGGAAAGAAGCTCCTAAAACCCGTAAATGCGGGTGCGAAAAAAATAGCGGAGGTTCGCCATCCCAAGAGTCCATCCAAAAGAAAGCATCCTGCCCACTACCACAGACCCAAAACAAACTGTGTTTCACCACCTGAGCCCCCCGCTTAAGCGTATTCCACACCATGGACCCTCTGCCCTCTAGAGGGAGCCTGGAAATATCATGGGTATCCACACTCGGGAAGTACTTGTGCGACAGAACCCGAGCCCAAAGAGACGAAAAACAAGAGCACCATCTCCAGTAAAGCTTGGCAGCCAGAGCTTGACTAGCCAGAATAGCAGAGCGTAAGCCAAGGCCCCCCTCCATCTTCGGCCTGCAGACTCTGTCCCAATTAATGAGGCTCCACTTGCTGCTTTGTAAATTACCGCTCCAGAGAAATTGCCGAGAAAGGGAATCAAATTCCTTCAGGAAGTAAACTGGGGCAGCCTGCACCATACTACGGTATATCGGGAGTGCCTGAATAACTGATTGGAGAAGCCTCACACGCCCCGCAGTGGATAGCCATCTATGAGTCCAATGACTCACCTTAAGCCTCAACTTATCCAGAACATTCTGCCAAAATAGTCTAGGCTGCCTTCCCACAACAATGGGGATGCCGAGATAAGTAACAGGGAGGCTCTGAGTCTGGAACCGCAGTATTGTAGCAATCCTTCTCTGAATAAGCTCTGGGGTATTAAAAAAGAAGATAGAAGACTTTAGCTCATTAATTTTCTGCCCAGAGGCAGCCAGATAAATGTCCAGAGTGTGACGGAAAGCCAGCGCTTCTCTTATACGAGCTCTCCCAGTCAAAATGGTGTCGTCAACAAATTGTAAATGAGTTAGAGCAGTAAGCCCCTCACCCCAGCTCCATCCCTGTAAGGCATTCGAAGAGGCGCGGTGTTTGATGAGCCTACCAAGCCCCTCAGCCAGCAAGATAAACAAGTATGGGGACAAAGGATCCCCCTGACGGAGCCCTCTGGAGGCCCTGAAAAGCTCAGAAGGTGTCCCATTGATGAGGGCCAAAAATGAGGGCATCGTGATACAGCTCATCACCCATCGGATCCATTCCTGGTTAAAACCAAGCGCCATAAGAACTTTTTGCAAAAAACTCCAGCTAACTCTGTCATAAGCTTTGGCAAGATCCAGCTTGATAAACATTGCACGCTCCTGGGACGTGCTCATAGAATGGATGGCTTCAGAAGCTATAACAACTCCGTCCAAAATCTGCTTACCGGCCACAAAACCTCCTTGTTCCTCCGAAATGAGCCCGGGGAGAAAAACTTTGAGTCTCAGCGCTATGAGCTTAGTAATGATTTTATACACAACATTGCAAAGCGCAATGGGTCTAAACTCATCCAACAGAAGGGGCTGCTCCTTCTTCGGAATCAGAACAAGAAAAGTAGCGTTAAGAGCTTTAAGCATTTCCTTGTTGGTATACGATTCCAGAATGACATCCAACAGGTCCTGCTTGATGATGCTCCAAAATTCTTGAAAAAATTCAACCAGAAAGCCATCCGGGCCGGGAGCTTTACCTCTCTTCATGCTGAAAACCACCTCCTCAACCTCGGCCATCCCAATAGGACGCATAAGAAACTCATTCATATCCGCAGTGACCAGCTGGGGAATGCAAGAGAGGACAGCAGTTTCAGCTCCTTCGTCAGTCACAGGGTCTCTAGAAAGGAGAGCCGAAAAAAACTGAACAACTTCCTCACTGATAGATTGTGAAGAGGCCAAACGATTTCCATGCTGAGAAACAAGAGAAGAGATGACATTTCTATTTCTCCTGGCTTGAACCGACTTATAGAAAAAGGCAGTATTTTTATCTCCCTCCTAAAGCCAGTCATTCCGAGCCTTTTGTTTCCAATAAATTTCTTCCCTTAACTCCCACTCCGCAAGAGAGCTGGCAGCTCTTGCCTCCTCCTGACTCAGCTCTTCCGAGAGGCCAAAGTCTCTAATTTGTCTAGTAACAACAGCAAGCTCACCCTGCGCCCTCTTCCTCATGCCGTGTAAATTGCCAAAGCAAGTTCTATTCCAAATCTGCAGTTTTCTCTTGACATACTGGAGTTTTTTGAGAAACGAATACATGGCAGTACCATGATTCGGTCCCCCCTACCACCACCACTGACCAATATAGTCCTGGAGGGAAGAATCACGTAGCCACATCTGTTGAAACTTAAAGGGGGGTTTCTTAGGTCCCTCAATAAGATTAATGGACAACATGATGGGCCAATGGTCTGACCCATTCCAATCCA
This sequence comes from Torreya grandis, assembly GCA_037957365.1. Classification (NCBI taxonomy): domain Eukaryota; kingdom Viridiplantae; phylum Streptophyta; class Pinopsida; order Cupressales; family Taxaceae; genus Torreya; species Torreya grandis. The sequence continues at coordinate 538,841 of JARHVA010001695.1, read as the reverse complement.
GGATATCTGAGCTAAGAGAGAAGGCGCTAGACCTCCAAAAGCAGGAGACCAAAAATGTGTCCAACTGCTCTGCTATAGCAGCATTGCCCATTCTTCTGTTACTCCAGGTAAACATCCCATTGGAGGGTCTAACATCAGAAAGATGTAGGAGCTCAACATTGTTGCGGAGGCAATCAGAAGAGGGGCCAAGGCGGGGCAATCCACCTTTTTTCTCCTCCAAATTCATAACAGCATTAAAGTCCCCCGTAACAATCCACGGAAGGAACGGATGGCAGCTACGAACATACCAGATATGCTCCCAAAGCTGGAATTGCCCGTCTAAGTCAACAGGCGCATAAACATTAGTAACAAGGATCAATTCCCCTGTTTCAAGGGAAGAGGCAACCATGGAAAGGGCGGAGATGCAAGCAAACCAATGAAGAGGCAAGATCTTACATGGATCCCAGCACATTGCTAAACCCCCAGAGCTTCTCATCACTCCCACACCTTGAAAATGGCCCAAAAACCAAATTTTTGGCATACAAGCAAACAGTAAATCTATTGACAATTTCGTTTCCTGGATACAAAGGATATCCGGAGAGTGATCTAGCACAAGCCTTCGAGCAGCCAATTGTCTGGGGCGACTGTTCAAACCCCTCACATTCCAAGATAAGACAATCATTGAGGGACAAGGGGGAAGTGTTCATCTAAGGTTTTAACCACCCCTGATTCCACAAGTAAATCACCTGTAATTTTAATTTTCTCCAAGTCCTTTCTACGCCCTGCCTTAGAGGGAAAGGAGGAATTAGCTTTCTTGAAAGGCCTTTGCGCCAGGCCAAGCGAAGAAGAAGTGCTCTTATCTTTCCTACCAACATCAACCTCCTTAACTAAATCAGCCCATTTCACTTCCTTAACTAGATTTTCATTTTCAGATTCATCTACGCCTGTAGTCGGTCCCATAGAGTTGTCAGGGGTCGGCAAAGAAACCATTACCTGATCCAGAATCGGCCCTAAACCTTGCTAGTCTGTCTCAAGAGCATCCTCTATATCCTCAGCTGGAATGCCATCCTCAATGTCCATGTTATCAAGAGCTTCAAACCTGTTAAAACCCATGTCCAATTGCCTGTCAACATTTTTGCGCTTCTGTCCTCCTCCTCTTGAGCGACGCCTAACAGTAGTGAAACCTTCCGTATCCATATTAGCATGATCCACAGACCCTTGCACCAAGCTATCAAAAACAACTGGGTTCTTCCCTTTAACTGCTCTATCTGATTGGGTTTTAGCCTGAGCAGAATTAGCCTGTTTATTCGTTCCCCTGCCGGACCCTGTTGAATGGGGAGCAGCAGGTGCATGGAAAATCTCTTTGTCTTTGACAGCCTGTGGGCATTGTCTATGCAGGTGGCCATAGACATGACAAATACGGCATCTGAAAGGGATAGATTCATAATCTATCTGTTGAATCCAGGACGAGGATCCCAAACAAATTTCCAAGGAATCCGGCAATGGATAATTTAAATCAATGTCCACACACACACGGGCATAGGAAATTACCTTTCTTTCCAGCGATTGATGAGCAATGGCTGTCGGCGTTCCCAGCATGGCAGCAATTTGCTTGAGAATATCCTCTCTCCAATATTCCAGCGGAAGTCATGGAAAACAGACCCAAACCGGAACACAGGCCGGAAGTTCATCAGCTGAGTTGAACCCCGCATGCCAAGGTTTAAGAAAAAGCCCCACACGGTCGTAAAAATACGGACCTCCCTCAAAAACACGATTACGGTCTGAGACAGAGGAAAAATTGACCAAAAAATAGCTGTTACCAGCCAACATGATGTCAAAGTCTCCATCAATGTGCCAAGTCTTGCGAATCCAGGCATCTAGAGCAGTCAAGGAGATTCTTATACCCAGAAATTTGCAGATAAGTGTGTGAGCAGAGAGATACCCAACATCTTCTTGCACAGCTTCAGGGGAAATCACCACCACCGGCCTGTCCTGCCTTCTCAACATGCATCCATTCACTTTGCTGAGCTTAGAGCGCTCACTTAAAAAACTTGCTTCCTGATTTCTAGCTTGCGCCCCAAGTAAAGAGTTGTTTTGCCTGGGGCCAGTCAAAGGACTGCTCACCTCTCCACCATGTCCACGCAGCGCTCCCTCCATCGCGCCCTTAAAGGTTTCTAAGCCTACAAACTATGTTATTGTTTGAATGTTTGATCATTTTATTATTGTGTCATTGTTGAAGGGTTTGATGTTGTGTAATCTCACTTTTAAGTATTTTATTTATTTATTTATTTATATTGTATTTCTAGTGTAATTATGGGTTGCATGGTAGAATATATCTTTTAATTGGGAAATCTAGCCATGACTATATTAGTACTCTAGTATTGTGATTAAAGGGTCATGTGAATTCATTAAAAACTCTTCACCATTAGAAAGGTCAATTCATAAATTGTTTTGAAAATGAAGCTAATTATTTCATTGTTGGTTACCTATATCCCATTCATTCCTCCCTGAACTATGAGATATTTGCATCCAACTAGACATTTTTCTCTAATATGTGAAAATGATAATCATGTGAGAGGTTAATCAAATCATTTTTTTCATTATCATAATTGAAAACATATATTTATGATTTTGTGCAATACATGCAAAATTTCAATCTTTGTCTTATTCTCAAAAGATAATATAAAAACAAACTACATGAAATTTTCATAGAATACCACAACTATTAACTAAATCATTTCATTCATTTCAAATTTGAGATTTCTGATCAAATAATAACATTATCTTGTTAAATTATTGAAAACACACAAATAAACACTACAAGTATTCTAAGTGAGACCAATCAATATAATAAAATAATTTTAAAATATTATTATTTTTGTTTTTTTAATTTGATATGGTAAATATTATAGGTTTTGAAGATCTCAAAACTTAATACAAAGGAGAGAAAGATTTATCATTTATGCATTAAAAAAATACCTCTTCCAAAGGTAATGGGGCAAGCACAAAAATAATGTGCCAAAAATAACAAACTAAATAAAACAAATAGTGGTTTTGCCCAACCACTTTCAATGCATTAACAATAAGCTTTCATATTCTTTCTGCCTTAAACAATGATCTTCTATTGTTCTGTTCTAAGGCCCTCTGAGCCATTAGTTTTTTCCCAGATTCCCCCTAAGTAGAGGGTCATACATGAAGGCTATACCACTATTTTAGAATGTTTTTTCTTTTTCTACACCTTTATCCAGCCTTCCTTATCTTTTACAATAGCACAGGGTTGGGATTCCACTGCTGGGCCCTCATAAGTTTTTGCCCAAGATAATTCCAAGTTTGGGAATTTATAAGAGTTTGGAGACTGGTGTAGAGGGGACCACCATGTTTATGGCTTTCATTGGAGAGATTAGGTCTTTCAATAGAACATTTTCATATTGAGGAGGACTTTTAAGGTCCTCATTTGGAGTAGAAGGTTCAAGATCTTTCAAAGGTGACTTGCTGTCAAAATCATCTAGATCTTCTTCAACATCCACCTACAGAAGGTCAATGTTGCAGTCTTTCCACCAAGAGGATTCCTTATTTTTTTATTGAGTATATGTAGTTTTTGGTTAAGTGGCTTATATTAAAAAAACTATGACAACAAAATAGTAGACCTTCATAGTCTATGGGTTGGGACCAAGAGCAGTCCCCAACTTGTAGAGTGATATTTTTGGGCAAGTTATTGGAGGTGTCAATAGTCACTAAAATTCTAGAAAAATTAGCGTGATAAAAATGATTAGTATCAGGATGTATTTGTAGGTAATCACCTAATGAATTACCAATAGCCTTTAGACTAGATTCAGTCCAAAACTAAAGAGGAAGATGGGGTAGACAAACCCAAATAGGTTTTTCATTAAGTGGTTCTATGAGGGGGTTAAAGGTAGGGGACCATGGTTTGATGACAAGGGGGTGGTGATTCAAAATCTAGAAAATATTATTATCTTTGTTATCATAGAACTGATTTACAATTTAAACCCAACTAACAAAACTACATTTAAAATGTAAAGAACCATTTTATAAAAACTCAAATTTATTGTAAATTGAAGCTAATATGAATAGTATCACTCTTAAAAATGTTTTTAGATTCTCATAATCGTAACATTTTTTAGAAAACCTTGATCAAAGTGTGCAATAAATTTCACAAAATCATAATAGAGGACTGATGTGTTTTGTAGGTAGATATTAATAAATTAATAAATAACAACCAATATGACATGAATCCAAACTACCATTTCAAATTGATAAATATTCAACTTTCCTTCAAGTTTGAATATATATGAATATTTATAAAACCTTTTATTTATTGAATGCCTATATCAATGGTATGCAACAAACACAAATATTTCAAATTGATTTTTTACTCATTCAAAGTTCAATATATGACTTCAAAGGTAAAGAACATATGTAACAAAATGTCTATGAATAAAACTTTGTTGAGACTGAATAAAACTTATCAATCCATTTGATAAATGCAGTCATACAAATGCCACCTTCAAATCTTAAATAGACAAATAATGTCAACTATAATACAAGCCAAGGATTAAACCCTACATATCATTCTAAAAAAACTATGAACTCTATATATATATATATATATATATATATATATATATATATATATATATATATATATATATAATTTAACATAGTAAAAGAAATAATCATTAATACATATTTTATAACTATTATTCCCAAATTGCGATTTCAAAATTTATAAATTGAAACTCAAAAAAATAAAATATTCATCCATGTGCAAATTGCATACTTGTTCAATAATACTACCACATCCCAAAAAAAGAAAGACCCAATGGGTTCAAACCCAAAACACATTAATTCAATAAAATTCAACTAATAATTTTACAACAACGTTGACTTAATATGAACCAATATGCATACATATCTTGAAACATAACTCAAAATGTTATTTTTAGAATACATGGATTTTCAACCATCTCCAGGTTCAAAACTCAAAACCACAATATACACAATCACATATTTCCATTTAATAATCTTTCAAGTTCACACCTAAAATGACATGCATGTATATTATTTACAAGAATGAAATGTTTATCTCAATTGAGAAAAATATTATATTTCATAACTTCTTATCAAAATATCAAGCATTATATTCTGATTATATTGAATTATTTCAAATAATATATTACACCCGAAAAAACTCAAATTCACATAAAAACATATCTCAAGTGCTTCTTAGGACCAAAATTTTGAAAATAACCAATATTAGTGTGTCTAAACTGCTTACAATTTCCTAGAAGCAACAAAAACAAACATTGTTTTGACTTTCGTCTAGAGATTTTCCAAATCAAAATGCAAAAATGAATCTTGATATCTATTGGGTGAATATTTTGTCGGCCAGCTAATTGGTGACCAAAATAGTTCCTATCACCACATCATAGGAAGATTGGTTGTCCAAGTGTGCATATTTACTACATCAACTAGAGACAAATCTCTCCTCTCATCAAGGGGAGGTTCCCTATTAAATATGCAGAGGCTATATACAATATAAATAAGTAGAAAATAACACATGGGGGTAGAATAAACCATCCATCTCTCTTCTTTTAGAGATGATGCACACAGACAAAGGAGAAAATCCTAGTGAAAACACTAAAGGCACTTCTCTTCTTTCAGAAGTGTTCTTGCAAGAAACAATAGGACTTTCTTTCAGGTAGTGAAATTAACTGGTGACAAAGAGCATAGTAACCAACAGGATGAAATAGAACACACAGTTTCCACCTCAACTACCCAAAGAGTATAACACAAAGGATAATGGGGGCACAAAGTCATCCCAAAATCCTCAACACAAAAATAAAAGAAGAACACAAACTGAAAACAATTATGAAAGCACAAAGTCTTCCCACAATTGGTTTCAAGACAATTCCCTATTACTTTCACTAATTCTGCTTGCCAAATTAAATGAATAAGAACACCTTCAAAAGATAGACGTAATAATGATCTCATAAAAAGATACAAGCTAAAACAACACAAAGTCTGTAAACAACCTACTTTATCATTCAGATAAAATGAAATGAAATTACAATCTGAGCTCAAAGTCTGAGTCTTCTTTCAAAATGGGCAAAGTTTCGCTCTTGTAAAAATGAAAAGTCCCCTTACAAATGAGAGAATAAACAAACTTATAGCCACTATGTAAGGATTGGTGCCCTTTTCCATGGGATGGCCCATGCTACAGTCAACATCTTCAATACGCCTTCAGTCCTGTCCAGAGAGACCATGCTGAGAACATTGTGCTGCCATAACTATGGCATGTCCCTTCATCTAATATGTTTTTTCCTTAGTATAGACCGTCTGGTCCTTTTCCAATTTGTCTTTACTTAATGGAAGAAAAATAGGCTGTGCCCTTGGTTTGGTGCACTCATAAGTCTAGTCAATCCACTATTCCACCTACTGGAAATAACTCTTTCAAAGATAATTCTAGTCCTTTACATCGATCTTCTCTTCCCTACAACAATTTGAGCCTTCAGGCTCTCTTTTCAGTCGATTGCTTGATTCATGTTGAACCTTGAACCTGTTGAACCACTGAAAGTTCATCGGTTCATTGGTTTGTTCTATCTCTTTTGTTCTATCACTTCTTAGTTCAATCACTTCTTCACTCCTTGGTTGAACCATCCATTGAACCACTTGTTTGATACTTCTCTCTTGACTAAGGCCACCTTTGAACTTTTGAACCTATAAACCATTGAACTTTGAACTCTTTCAGTTCAAAGTTCAATCGATTCATTGGTTTATTCTGTGTCTTGCTCAATCATTGCTTCCTTTATCTTTCTAAGCTTTGGTTGAACCTTTGAACCTTGAACCAGTTGAACCATTTGGTTCAACGGTTCAATGGTTGAATCAATTCATTCAATTCATCTTTTGAAGCTCTTTTTGTCTAAGTCTTTGAAGATTGCTTTTTGCATCTTTGTTCAGTCTTTGGAACATCCTGAAGGGAAGGTATCCCTTCAGGTCCTTAGAAAAGGTCCTTTTTTTGACGTCAAGTGTCTCTTGCAAGGGTATCTACCCTTCGATATTTTTTGGGCAGATTTCAGGCTTCAACTTTCCCAGCGGGTTCTTGCTTCTTCAACAGGCTTTTGGCTCTCAGGGTTTTTCCATTGGGCTTTTCCTTCAGACAAAAAGTTCGAAAGAAAGATTCTTTTCTTTAGCCATTTGTTCCTTCCAATTTCTTTGGGCTTTCTTCACTTAATCATTTCCATTGGACAAAAAGTCTGAAAGAATTATTACTTTTGGGCCTTTAAACAAATCCAAAGGAATTCTATCTTTTCTTTGACCTTCGAACCAATGTTGCCTACCCTCCGTAAGGGCACTTGCCTTTTTTGCTTTGGGGCAGCCCCTTGAACCTGTTGATTGAACCAACTGATTGAACCAACTTTGGTTCAATGGTTCAATGGTTCAATCGGCTCATTCTTCATTATTTGGTTAAGTCTTTATGATCTTTTGCACCAAGCACGTTGAACCAACTTGGTCATTGAACCCATTGAACCTTTGAACCAAAGTGGTTCAAAGTTTAATGGTTCAAGCCTTTGTTCTTTGTCATTTGCTGATTGAACTCTTTTGATTGAATTGAGGTGCCGAACCAATCTTGGCAATGACTAAGTGTTAGAAACTTGTTCTTTTGATTGAACTCGCCTGTAGAAGCTTTTGAACCTATTGAACTTGTCAATCCCTTTATGGAAAAAACTTAAAAATGAGGAGTTTGAAAGCTCAAATCAAATTTTGAGAAGGGAAGAGAGAAATTTTGGTCTGTGCAAAGCCAAAATAGTCCATAGATTATCCCAAAAATGAGTGACATTTTTTAGGGACAACAGATGGCTCTAGTTGGGGAACTTCCTTCAGTTGAAAACTTGAAACACAGCTGAGGGGAGTGGAAACTAGAATCTCTAGTGCCTTGAAGTGTGCCATTGGGATACGGAGTCATGCTACCCAAAAAGAAAGGCATCAAAAATGAAAACAAAAAGCACAAAACATAACTAAAGACTATACAGATATACAGGTGAACTTATTTGATACTTCAATAGTTAAAGTACTTTAGATGCTACTCCTTGTGAGGCAAAGAAAATGGGATGCCATCTTGATAAACCAGTAAGAAACCATTCTGTCCCCAGAAAAGGTGATGGGTGAATGGAGCTCTCCACCAGGAAACCATTTTTTTGCATCTTCCTCTTGGCTCTTTCTTCTTCTTGCCCCATGGTAGGATGTGGTCTTCAATTTGAAAACCATAACTCCTCGCTCTCTTAGCAAAGGGCTCCTTTTGTTGATTTTGGAGTAAAGCAGTATGGTCCACCACCATAGCTTGCTATTTTGCTGGTTCAGTCCAGCACATATTTTTATTGTCAGCATTAGACCCCTGACAAACCATCAACTCAACATCTCCTTTGGTGTGAAGGAGTTTTATCTCTTCATCCTAAGTAGTCTTCAATCTGAGCAATAGAGATCCGCATCTAGTTGTGGAAGAATTGCTGCCATCGGATTCCAAGATCCAAGTATCATTAGAAGCTGATATTCTATTAGATTTCTCTTCATTAAAGATGGAAGATCCTTCTTGATTTGTACTATGCCCTACTAATTCTTTTGATGCCTGATTTGGATCAAATCTTGGATTGCCAGCTACGGGACTTTGATCAGCTGAGACATGAGCATCCTCTATGGTTAAGGAGTAATTACCCCTGCCTGAAGGCTCAAATAGAATTTGAGTACCAGGGGTTGACATTTGGGTGACCACAATCTTTGCCTTATATAGGTCCACACCTAGCTCTTCACCAATGTTTAACTACTTAGGATTGGTTTGTAGAGATTCAAACTCAGTCATTTGAATTTTGGAATCCTTGACATGAACAATCATGGAAAATAACTGAGATGGACTTGGAAGAGAGGATGGGAGTTCATCCTTTTAGTTTTTGGAAGGGGGAGGACTAATCTATGAATTTAAAGTAGAAGGTGTAGAGATGTTTGATATACTTACTTCTTTGGTAATCATCAGGTCCTTTGACTGGAAAGGAAGAGGGGTTCTCTGCTCAGTAATTGAAATTACTAGTTGGGGTCACTCCTCTGTCTTCTCTTTGTCGGCCTATTGGGCTGACTGATTCTCAGACCTAGTGAATACTGTGTATGATCCTTCGACTACTTCACCTTCACTTTTGGGTTCATCCTAGAAATTTAGGAAACTAATGTGGGAGTCTCCAACTAATTATTATAGATCCTTCCTAAAGAGATCAGTGCCATTTTCTTGCTCAAACTAAGGTTGAAAATAGGAAACATGTTCTATTTCCAGATATCCAACTACTGAGTTCGTTGGAGGTGCTTCAAGGGCAAGATTCCTCTGTGGAGGACGAAGATGATTTGGTTGCCCTTGACTTCTGGTAGCATTGCCTTGATATGGCTAATTAGGGAATGTCCTCCTTGGTATATCTTTATATAGAGGAGTAGAAGACATACCTTATGCCATTTGCCTTTTCAAGGCTAGCAATTCATTTTCTAGCTTTTGTACCATTGGGTCAGTGGTGACTATGGTTGAGTATTCAAAAGATGAAGAGGGTTTAGCTCTGTTAGGATCTCTCCTTATCTTTCTTGCCAAGATAAGGTCATCTTATAGCTCAGTAGCCAAGTCTTGAGCAGCCTCAAGGTCTATGTGTCTAGCTCATCTCAACAGAAAACTCACTTCAGGCAGCTATGACTTGATGAAGAAACACATGAGATTCTGAGGTGTCAGTTGGGTGACCATGGGAATCCTGTGCCTCAACTTGTTGAACCTGACAATAAAATCCTTCATAGGCTCATGAGGTTCCTTCTTCATCTGAGTGAGTTGGGATAGCAAGGCATGTGCATTTTTTATAGGCTTGAATCTTGCTTCAAACTTGGCTTTGAGTGTATCTCAGTCAGTCACTGATTTAGCTTATAGATGGTAGAACTAGTCTGCAACAGCACCTTATAGTGTTTCCATAAAAATCTTGGCTATCACATCTTCAAATTCTGCCCCTATCACACCACAGGCTATGCTAAAGGCTGCAATGTGTTCATCAGGGTGAACTCTCCCATCACCAAAGAATTTGGGGAAGTTCTTTCTTGAGCTACGTGGAAGTTCATGCAGAGGTGGAGTCAAGTTGAGTGGGCCAAAAGAGTTACCTCAGGGCCCTCGAACTGCCATGATTTAATTATGAAAAATAGGGATAAAAAATTTGGGTGGAGTGGCCAGATTATAGAACAAAAATGGAAAAGAACTGGCCCTGCTTCAGCTTGAGGCTTCAAACTGTGCACTCTTTTCCAGTAGCTCTATTTTTGTAGACCAAATAAAATAATGGAGATGGAGGAAAATGGTAAGGCTATAATGATAATGGATAAGACACATAATAGAGTCACTAGATTCTATAATGGATAAGGGTTATAATGATTATGGGTAAGACACAGGTGATGTTTCAATTTGAAACTTGAGGTTCTAAATTACACAAAATTACTGTCCCTAGTAGAGTCACCAAAAACTGTTGGGTGAATATTTTATCAGCCAAATAACTGGTGATCAAAATAGTTCCTTTCACCATAGCATAGGAATATTGGTCGTCTAGGTGTGCATCTTTACTATATCAACCAAAGACAAATCTCTCCTCTCATCAAGGGGAGGTTCCCTATTAAATATGTGGAGGATATATACAATATAAATAAGCAAAAAATAACACATGGGGGAAGAATAAACCATCCATCTCTCTTCTTTCAGAGATGATGCACACAGACAAAGGAGAAAAGTCTAGTGAAAACACTGAAGCCACTTCTCTTCTTTCAGAAGTGTTCTTACAAGAAATAGTAGGAGTTTCTTTCAGGTAGTGAAAGTAACTAGTGACAAAGAGCATAGTAACCAGTAGGATGAAATAGAACACAAAGTTTACACCTCAACTGCCCAAAGAGTATAACACAAAGGATAATCGGGGCACAAAGTCATCCCAGAATCCTCAACACAAAAAGAAAATAAGAACATAGATTGAAAACAATTGTGAAAGCACAAAGTCTTCCCACAGTTGGTTTCAAGACACTTCCTTATTACTTTCACTAATTCTACTTGCCAAATTAAATGAATAAGAACACCTTTAGAAGATAGACGTAAGAATGATCTCCTAAAAAGATACAAGCCAAAAAAGCACAAAGTCTATAAACAACCTGCTTTCTCATTCAAATAAAATGAAATGAAATTACAATCTGAGCTCAAAGTCTGAGTCTTCTTCTTTCAAAATGGGTAGAGTTTTGCTCTTGTAAAAATGAAAAGTCCCCTTACAAATGAGAGAATAAATAAACTTATACCCACTATGCAAGGATTAGCACCCTTTTCCATGGGACGGCCCATGCTACAGTCAACATCTTCAATGCACCTTCAGTCCTATCTAGAGAGACCATGTTGAGAATAGTGTGTTGCCATAACTATGGCGTGTCCCTTCATCTAATATGTCTCTTCCTTGGTATGGACCAGTTGGTCCTTTTCTAACTTATCTTTACTTCATGGAAGAAAAATAGGCTACGTCTTTGGTTTGGTGTGCTTAGACGTCTACTTGATCCATTGTTCCACCTACTAAAAATAACTCTTTCAAAGATAATTTTGGTCCTTTGCATCGATCTTCTCTTCCCTACAGTAATTTGAGCCTTCAAGCTCTCTTTTCAGTCGATTGCTTGATTCATGTTGAACCTTGAACCCATTGAACCATTGAAAGTTCATCGATTCATTGGTTCATTCTGTCTCTTTTGTTCAATCGCTGCTTGGTTCAATCACTTCTTCTCTCCTTGGTTGAACCATCCATTGAACCACTTGTTTGCTGCTTCTCTCTTGACTGAGGCTGCCTTTGAACTTTTGAACCTATGAACCATTAAACTTTGAACTCTTTCAGTTCAAATTTTAATCGGTTCATTGGTTTATTCTATGTCTTGCTCAATCATTACTTCCTTTATCTTTCTAAGCTTGAGTTGAACCTTTGAACCTTGAACCATTCGGTTCAATGGTTCAATCGGTTCATTCAGTTCATCCTTTAAAGCCCTTTTTGTCCAAGTCTTTGAAGATTCCTTTTTGTGTCTTTGTTTAGTCTTTAGACCATCTTGAAGGGAAGGTGTCCCTTTAGGTCCTTGGAAAAGGTCCTTTTTTTGACGTCAAGTGTCTCCCGTAAGGGTATCTACCCTTCAAGATTTCTTGGGTGGATTTCAGGCTTTAACTTTCCCAACGAGTTCTTGCTTCTTCGGTGGGCTTTTGGCTCTCGAGCTTTTTCCATCGGGCTTTTCTTTCGAACAAAAAGTTTGAAAGAATTCCTTCAGACAAAAAGTTTGAAGGAATTCCTTCAGACAAAAAGTTTGAAAGAAAGCTTCTTTTCTTTAGGTGTTTGTTCCTTCCAATTTCTTCGGGCTTTCTTCACTTAATCATTTCCATCAGACAAACAGTCTGAAAAAATTGTTCCTTTTGGGCCTTTGAACAAATCCAAATGAATTCTATCTTTTCTTTGACCTTTGAACCAATGTTGCCTACCCTCTGCAAGGGCACTTGCCTTTTTCACTTTGGGGCAGCCCCTTGAACCTGCTGATTGAACCAACCGATTGAACCAACTTTGGTTCAATGGTTCAATGGTTCAATCAGCTCATTCTTCATTATTTGGCTAAGTATTTTTGATATTTTGCACCAAGCGCATTGAACCAACTTGGTTTTTGAACCCATTGAACCTTTGAACCAAAGTGGTTCAAAGTTCAATGGTTCAAGCCTTTGTTCTTTATCATTTGCCGATTGAACTCTTTTGATTGAACCGAGGTGCCGAACCAATCTTGGAAATGACTAAGTGTTAGAAACTTGTTCTTTTGACTGAACTCACTTGCAAAAGCTTTTTAACCTATTGAACCTGTGAATCCCTTTATGAAAAAAGCTTAAAAATGAGGAATTTGAAAGCTCAGAACAAATTTTGAGAAGGGAAGAGAGAAATTTTGGTCTGTGCAAGGCCAAAATAGTCCGTAGGTTGTCCCAAAAATGAGTGACATTTTTTAGGGACAACAATATCCATTTTCACTTAAATACATATGTACCATTCCACATTTAATGCATGCAAAAATCACTATTTGTAGCATAGTAGCAAAAATTGTTTGGGGAAAAAATCATTTTTTAAAAAGTGTAAGTGGTTTTCAAAAAATCATAATTAATCGAGAAAAAATCAGGAAAAAGTTAGAAAAACATAAAACCATTGAAAAATTATGGAAGAAGAGAAAAATTAGTTTTAAAAAAATTAAAGGCATAGAGATACATATTAGGCATTTTAATTTCATAGAGAATAGACATAGATTATGAGAGGAAGTTAAATGAGACTGTACATCTTCAAAATCAGCCCATTGTTTCTTTTATTAATTTTTAGACTATATTCAATTCTTTATACATTTGAATTTTAAAATGCATAATATTTCCATTTATAAAGGAACAAAAAATAGAAGTGAGTCAATGGTATTGAGGTAGACTATGGATCAACAGGGGTAGATTTTGAATCTCTATAGTTAGAGCCTCTCCTATTTTAAGAGACAATCTCAGTGTCGTATCCAACCTTCTCCAATAAGTCAAAGTCAGCATCATCATAAATAGATTCATCATTATTTTCAAGGCATTCAAATTTTGGATTGATTTTGTCAACTTTAATCAGTTGATCTTCTTTAATGGTACTTAACATGATCAAATAGAATGCATATGTTAGTGATTAGGGAATAATACTTTAGAAGAGTATAAATCAACTTTCCATACGAATTAAGAAATAGAAATGCAAAATTTATTAACCTTGAGAGATTTCTTCATCTTCAGGGAAATATTGTGGTGGATAAACACCAAATAATTAATATGTTCTTGAGTACATTGATTGCATTTTTTGGTGAATATATATGTTTAAACACACTTCAAATACACTCACAAGTGGGTGAACTGCATGGCTGGCTCAAAATGTGCATTGCCATCCATCAAAGGTCTTTGTTTTTATTTGGTAAGGAAATCTCACCATTGTGCTACAAAAATAGATTTTATCAATAGTTTAACATAGATAATTCAATAAAAATTTAACATTTTCACTGTACGTATGTAAAAAAATTATCTACCTGGTTTGAAGGTCTTTCTCCTTGTGATGGTTGCCTTACTAGAGAAGAAACACCTTACTTGTACCATATAAATTCTCCCATATCTACCTCAAAGTATCCCTATGAAACATTCTTTCCATGCACTTAAATAGGCTCTCTATGACCTCTGCATCATGTAGAAATTAGCTGCTAAAGAACAACATTGGATTCAAGAAATATCTAGCTGTATGGAGGAGAGAATGCATCTATCGATCCCATATTTTGTCAATTATCTCCCATAATGGAATGTACTTGGCCTTATTATTCTCCAATATTCACATAATAATGCCTTTAGCCCTATAAATTTTCTAATATAGATAACCCATGGGGTTTATCCCCATCGACGAGTCTCAAAATTTGAACTAGAGGCTCAAAGAATAACAAAAATTTATCTACCTCTTCCCAAAAATATAGTGATAAACATAGTCAGCCACCATTGTAACCTCCACATATTTCACAAAGGAATATTCCATCCACTCAGTTGACATGAACTTCATAATAAATTCATTTGTTGTTGAAAAAGAGTTTACAATGCAAGGAAGTGGGTTGTAAACCTTGTCACCCCTCACTGAAGAAGTTTATTTCCATCTATGAATGTGTGCATTATATTAATAACTCTCATGTGGGATTTTTTGCATCACCTCTTTCACCCATGGAATTTTTCCTATGTCATCCAATGTTAAATTAATACAAAGTGCCACATATGGAGTCCAAAGCATAGCTCCATTATTTGTCCATAAGATGCCTCCTATAAACCATGTAAACAATAATATTATTTATAATGAATTGGACCAAATTTTATGGCCCCACCTCAATCACAACCTCATAAAATAGATGAAATAGTGTCTTCCATGATTTTATCATCTCATATTCATCAACACTCTTAATAAAAATTGTGTCAATATTAGATGACACAAGGAAGTTGATGACTATATGACTTCATTTGTATATCCATCTGACATTATAATGCATCTTAATTTTTTTCCATTCCTTATGATGTTTTATAAGAACATCACTCACATCATATATAGCTTCCTTTAATAAATAGATATGCAAAGCCTCATCTGATGGGGCAGTGAAGCCAAAACCTATAGCTGCAATTGCATCTGCCATATATTGCTAGTATGGAGATTTGGCCACATTAAATGGTAAACTAAATTTGTACCAAAATTTGGAGATTGTATTCTTTGTCTACTCATGAACAATAATTTTTCCAACCTATACCCTTAAGCATGGTTTGCACTCCATGTGTAGTGAAAAATCTAAATAAGGCTTGAATGTTTCCCCTACCTACATCTAGCCCAAGAGATACTAATCAAAGGGTAGATTATTAAGGAGATATAATGTGCAATATTTCCACCATATTTCATAGCTAGAAATATTAAATATGCTATAATGAATGTCAAATATAACATCTACTACAAAGGAAGGTTAGGTTTAGTTTTTTTAAAGTTTTGGGTGTATTTAAGTTTTTTTTCACTATAGAAAACATTTCAAATTTACCCATCATATGAGGCTTTGTGGATTGATTTTTTGAAAAAAGTGCCAAAAAATTAGTTTGAAAAAAGTGTTTTGGGCTAAGTATAAGAATTAATCATGTTTAAATCATATGTTTTTCTACTATGAGATATAATAATTAACTCCACTACCCTACTAAACTCTTTAAAAATTTTGTATGTTGTTCAACATTATACAAACTTTGACATATGCCAAATTTACTAAAAAATACATGCTTTGTTAGCAGTTCGACCATTCTTTTAGCTTCATCATCTTAATGGATTTAATGTGATATGACCAAAAAAAATCATGAAATCACCAAATAAATATTATACACTTTGCTCAAGTCTTAGCATGTACATTTTAATTAAATTCAAATTTGAAAATAATATACATAATACTACCTGTTTTTATCCAAAGTTTATTCGATATGTTTATATATTGACATGTATCAAACTTTGTATTAATAAGACCCTCAGAGTTTAGGATAGGGTTTTAAATATAAGACTTAGAGTAAATATAACATAAACATTTGTTGGGGACCATAAAATCCTACTCCCTCTCCCAAAAAAGGTAAGCAATAAGCCTCATGGGCTGATCTAGTCATGGGGGGACATCGTGAGTTTATTCCTTCTGATTATCTTTTGGTGCCCATAGGGGAGTATAATGAGGTAAGTCTAGAGGTTCTGAATGGCATTATCAAAAATATCAATTCCTCTCTTTCAAACTTTATTTTGGCAAAATTCAATGAATTTTTCCCTAATATTGACTCTTTCCAAAAATGGGCTAATCTTCAATAGAAACACAAAGGTTAGAATGACATTATTGCCATGCCTAGGAATTTTTTCTTGATGAAAATTCTCTCTTCCTGAAGACATTCTTAAGATTCTCATGGGTGGTCCATGGTTCATGGGAAAATTGGTTGTCTACCTTCGCAAATGGAAGGCAAGCCTTAATCTCAACTATTCAATTTTAGAAGACATTCTGGCTTGGATCAATCTTCCTAAACTTCCACTATAATTTTGGGCTCTAAAAGTTATTTTTGGTAGCCTTATAACAACCCATATCCATCGACTCAATAACACATTTTAAAAGGCATATTCTGGGAGCCAGGGTTTATATCTTCATTCCAATAGACAAACCTTTGATCCACTCCATCAAAATCAAATCCAAGTATGGTACCTAAACTAAAAAAATCAATTTTGATAGATCCTCAAAAAATTATCAGACCTATAACATCCTAAGCCACCCATTCAAAGCTTGCCCTTAGATTAAGAAGCCTCTTATTCCTCCCTCTCTATCTTGAGTTAGGAAATCCTCTTCCTAGACTACCTCCTCTCCTCCGCCTAATCCCTATCTCCCCCTTGGCCCCACCAAATACCCTTACCCCCTCCTCTCATGGCCTCCTCCCCTCCTCCTACCTCCCTCTCCCCTCTCTCCCTTGCCCCAAACTATCTCCCCACCCACTTTACCCTCCCACCTCCTCCCCCTCCTCTCATCTTCCTCTCATGTCCCCTCAGTGCCCACCTCCCCCTCTCCCTCTTCCCCCTTCCCCCTATCTTCCCCCCATTGGTCCCTCCCCTTATTCTCCTTCCCCCAATCTTCCCCCCATTGGTCCCTCCCCTTATTCTCCTTCCCCCAATCTATCCTTAGCCCCCTTGAGCATTGGGAAAAAGACTTTGGAAAATTCATGATTCCCCTCTCCTCTCAATATCCTCAATCATCCTCATGTTTCCTAATATCTGTCTCCCCCCCATTTCCCCTTACCTCATCCAGTCTCGCTCCTTCGCCTTTACTACCAAAACTTTTAGCTAAGGCCACTTTTGCTTCTCTAGCAAGGTCTCCTCTCCCTTGCTAGCCCCTGCTAGCCTTTCCCCCTCCTATCTCTTCCTACTACTTGCCTAGTGTTTCACCCTTGTTGGGTGCTAACCTGGTCCTATAGGAGAACCCTGTCCAATCTTCACCATCTTTTTCTATATGTGAACCCAGATATCTCAAATTTTTAGAAGGTTAAAGATCTTTATTTTACATTAGAGAAAGTGATTGTTCAGTTTAGGATGAGGACAAGTGGGAAAAAGGTCCATAACAAAAAGGGGAAGAAGAAAGTGGAAGTTGGGTGAAAATATAAATCAAAAGGTAGACCCTCTTCCCAGAGCTCTTAATGTGAGGAAACACATAGATAGGTGGAAAAGGGCACACAGATGACCCTCTATCACTACCCCAAATTAAGAGATGAAAGTCCTTTCCTAGGACATAAGGGGTCTAAATAACCTTGCTAAATAGAGATTAACTAGAAACCTTGTTTTTAAACATAAGTTGGATATTCTCTTGTTACAAGAAACCAAGACGACTACGTATAAAATTTCAAAGATCAAGTCAAAGATTTGGGGTAACTTGTTTTTTAGCTATAATAGTTCTAGAGGAGTATCACGTGGCTTAGAAATTTTTTTGGATCTTATTGTTATGAATGGAGATCACCTCCTTACTAAAGACAATAATATCTCTATTTATTTCTCTAATGCTCAAGATAAGAATTCTTGGATCCTTACAAATGTCTATGCCCCAAATTCAAAAATTGAAAGGAAGAAACTATGGGATAATCTGATTAAGATCAAGAACCAATCTAATAATTTTAATTAGGTGGTTGATGGAGACTTAAAGTCTCCTCTATTCGTAAGGGAAAAAATTGGGGGTCAATCACTACTATGATAGTATGGCTGATTTACATGATTTCATTACCAATGCTAATTTGCACATTGTGGAAATCAAAGGTAATCAATAAACTTGGTCAAATAGAAGGCTAGGTGATAATCATATCTAAGTAATACTAGATATATTCCTAATTCCTTTAAACTAGATCAATTCTTTCTCCTCTCTTCTCATCTCTTCCTAGGATTAGATCTGACCACAATCCTCTAGTGTTCCAAAGTGACAGGGTCTCTAAAGCCAAGGCCACTCCATTTAGATTTGAAAAATGTGGCTTTCTAACCATACTCTAGAGGATTACATCAAGGAATGGTGGAGTATCTCTATTCAAGGTTCAACCATGTTCATTCTTGCTATGAAACTGAGACATGTTAAAACATGCTTAAACTTTAGAATAAGGAAGTCTTTGGAAATATCTTTATCCAAAAAAACATTATTAAAGAAGAAATTCACAAATTTGAGTTAAAAGTCTTAGACATAGGCTACTCTACTAACATTCACTTGAAGGATAAGGAAATCTTTAGTAGATTCCATAATCTAGAGGCTAAAGAAGAAACGTATTGGAGGCCAAAATCCAGAAAGATTTGGCTTAAAGAAGGGGATAGAAATGCACAATTATTTCACACTTCCACTTTTAGAAACTAGAAAAGGAATATTATAATAGAGATCCAAGGAGAGGATGGAAATTGGCTCAGAAAGGAGGAAGACATTATTCACCACATGGTAAATTACTTTAAATCCCTACTTACCCATTCCCCCTCTCTAGCCACTAGCCTTGAGGATCAAATTATCAACCTCTTTAGTAGGGTTATTATGTAGGAAGATAATGATTCCATACTTAAAACCCATTAAGAAGAAGAGATTAGTGTAATTGTTTTCTTTTTAGAAGGGGATAAAGCCCCTAGGCCAGATGGTTTCCCTCCTTTCTTTTTCTAAGTCTTTTGGGAAATTATCAGTCATAAGGTTTGCTTAGCAGTAGTTGAATTCTTAAATGTGAGAACCTTTCTCCAAGATTTTAACAACTTTTTGGTCCTCATTCTTAAGAAATAGGGTGCATACAAGGCATCAAAATTTAGACCTATCATCTTGTGCTCCACTTTTTACAAAATCTATACCAAAGGCCTTTCCCTTTAAATTCAACTCCTACTCAACAAAATAATAGCCACACATCAAGGTGCCTTCATGTTTGGTAGACAAATTTATGATAGGATAATTACTATTCATGAAACCATTCACTTAATTTCCCATTCAGATTGATAAGGCATGTTCCTAAAGCTAGATATAAACAAAGCCTATGATTGGGTTTCTTGGATTTTCCTTGACAAAATCCTAGAAAAAACTAGCTTCAATCTCTGGGTCATAAAATTAATTGCCACTTGTATCCACAACCTATTGTTCTCAATATAAATCAATGGGGTGCCTAGGGGTTTATTTTTGATTGAAAGAGGCTTAAGATAGGGGGACCCACTATCCCCTTACCTTTTAATTATTTTGGCAAAAGTTTTAAGTCACCTTATTTCTAAAGCCAGGACATCTAATATCATCAAAGGAATCATTTGTGCCCCTAACACCAATCCTGTCACTCATCAACAATTTGATGATGACATGATTATGATGGAGGAGGCTTTAGTTTCAGAAGCTAGATGCTTCAAGAAGATTCTTGAGGTGTTCAAAGGGGTATCCAGATAGAATGTGAATCTTAGTAAGAGCTCCCTCTTTTCCATCAACACTCCATTGGCTCTTCAAATTAAAATCACCAAGATCCTAGGTTGTATCATAATAAATCTCCCATCAATTTACCTTGGCATTCCTCTATTTGATGGTTCGATGAAATTTGAATTTTGAAATCCCCTCATCGATAGGATCCAACAAAAGTTAGCAAGATGGAAAGGAAATATTTTAACACAAGCTAGAAAAGTTTAACTCCTAAGGAATTCCCTTTAAAGTACACCTATATATTTCATGTCCCTCTTTGCCATTCTAAATAACATCATTGATAAATTGGAATGCATTCAAAAACCTTCCTTTAGAGAGGTACTAAAGATATATTTAGATTTTTGCTTATCTCCTAGAACCAAGCTTGTCACCCAATATCTAGAAGAGGTTTGGGATTGAGAAGTGTCAAAACCATGAACCAAGCACTCTTGGTGAAGCAAGGTTGGAGAGTGGTTAAGGAGGAAAACCAATAGACCAAAATCATCAGGGCCAAATATCTTCTCTCGAGGGAAGGTTACTAATTTTTATCAAAACCTGGTCCTGAAAATGGTTCTACTTTTTGGAAAGCACTACAGGTGGGCAAGTATCTACTTAAAAAAGGTATTAAATGGAATGTCGATAGATGCAATTTGGTTGAATTTTGGAGTGACCCACAGATCTCAACCCCTATGGAATCCAATTTTTAAGACCCAGATTTGATATCCTTTTTCAAGAATAATTATGGCTTCAAGGTTATAGACTATTAAGAAACTAGAAATGAGAAAAAGTGCTAGAAAATCCTAGCTAAAACTAGTTTGGACCAGCAACAAGTCCGCTTACTCTAAGATTTGAATGAATCCATTCAACATATTTATATCAATCACTTTCCTAGGGATGACAAACTTGTTTGGAAACATGATCCCATTGGGATTTACTTTGTGAAATCAAGATTCTTATCTCTTTGGAACTTGGAGGAGGAGGATTTCAACTAGAAGTCTCTTTTGATTAAGAACCTCATACCCAAAATCAATGTTTTCTTTTAGCTGGAAACATAGAAAAAGATCTTAAAAATGACAATCTAACTAAAAGAGGACTAACCATTCCCAACAGATGCTCACTCTGCAAATAGGAAGCAGCGTCTGTAGAACATTTATTCATTTTCTATCCTTTTGTGTTAGCGATATTTTAGTGCTTATTCAGTGATTCCAATATTTCATGTGTTTTTCTTAGATCTATCCTGGATTTAATCACCCAATAGAAACCCCCTTGGGAGGAATCTTTGCTAACTTGTTGGTAGAACTTGGCCCTACCTCACATTCTATGGTGTATTTAGAAAGCCAAGAATTCATGTATCTTTGATAGTCATTAGCCTCATCTTGATTCCACCTTCAAAAGGATCAAGGCTTTAATGTATGAAAATTGATCAATCTTAGCCTCTTTATTTGACCAACCAAGCTTTCTACTCATTTTCAGTATCATGAATCAACTTAATCTGGTCATTCTTGGAAAAGTCCTGGCTAAAGGTGTGGATAGATCCTTTTTCAAGTGGTCTCCCCCTATTCCCTAGTGGGTCAAATTTAACTTTAATGGGGAAACAAAGGGGAATCTTAGCTCAGCTAGAGCTGGTAGTTTGATCAAAGACTCTTTAGGGAACATCAAAGCAGCTTATGCAGGGCCCTTAGGGATCCAAACTAATCATGTATTTGAACCTTCTACGACACTATTGGGTATTAAGGAACTAGTTAATTTATGGTTTCAATTTATTCACATTGAAGGGGATTTGATGAACATCATAAATTTCCTTAAAGGACTCTCCCCACCTTCCTAGAGCATTTTTGGAATCATCAGTGATGCAAAAATGTTACTAAATAATTTCAAAGGAGTTATCATTGAGCATGTCTATAGAGAAGGCAACATGGGAGATGACTAACTAACAAACATTAGGGTCCTTAGAAGTGATTATGTCACTTGGCACATTGGAATTTTTTTGGATGATGTCATCTAAATATTTGAGAATGAAAAATGACACATCACACAAAGGAAGGATGTTTAAACTTATGATGGTAAGATCATGGGTTAAGCAAAAGGATTTTCACATGTGCAAAGCTCTACTTTCCAAGGATTTGCATGAGAGGAAACCATCATTCTCTGAAACCATGTTCATGTCTAGCTCTAGCTCCATCCATTGTTATCTTCATTCCCCAAAAGGTACTATTCAGGCCACATGCAAAGGTAATACTCAGTTGAAAAAAAATGGGAGGGGAAAAAGATTGCCTCGAGCTGATTTCCTATTTTGATATCAAAAATAATGATCATGTCTATAAAAAATGGTCAAAGGGGGGATGACACCTTTCATGGAATGCCTAGTGGGGTATGATACTTCACTCTCCATGGATTTTCCCCATGGTTAGAATAATCGTGAGGTGAGAATGCCTGGATTGAAGATTCATATCACATAGGAGTTGATAGGAGAGACCACTAGGATGGAATGCCATAAAGTAAAGGCATTCAAAGACAAGTACCACAAGGAGGAGCTCATGCATATTTTTTTCAAAAAATAAAAGGAAAAGTACAAGCCAAAAATCTCATCCAACAAAGGCTTCATGCATGCTGACCTACCAAGGAAATGGCTAAAGGTATGTCTCCAAATCATGTGATATATCACATTGGAAGGAAAACATATTATTCTCTATTCACATCATTTTCTACTCTTGAATCATTTTAAGGGTCATTTTATTAGTATCCCATTTTTTCTAATGCAATCATTGGAGGTATTTGTATTTAACTTCAACAAGAATCTGGCTATAGATTTAATTCACTAGGGCCTCATCTTTCTTCTGATCAAATGGGGGGAACCAGTCTAGTCTAAGATCATCTTTGAGGCTATTGACATCAACAATAAGGAGAAATTTGATGATGAGTGAGTTCATACCTCTCAATTAGAAACCAAAGAGGAAAATTAGGGGAAATATTTGGGGGATTCAAGTGCCTATGCACATAAAAAAAACAAAATTGATTTGGGAAGCCCTTCCTATGCCTCAAGAGGAAAATCCATCTTGGGGGCTGATGTTAACAAGGGTTTTGAGGATTCCCACTAGAAAATCCACACTAAAATTACAATCTACAATATTTTCTATGGAGAAATCTCAGAGGAATTTGAGAGGCTTCATAATTTTATCTATGTTGACAAATTTATTTTTAACGATGGTAAGATACTTGAGACCCACACCCCTAGAGATGATTCTACATAGAAGGATAAAGAGGGGGACATTTAAGTTTTTGAGGAAGATAAAAGAGGATCCCTTTGCTTGATATCCAAAAGGAAGAAACTAGATAAGGATGAGGAGCAGTTCATTAGAAGCTAAACCAGAGGCAAATACAACAAAAAAGCCAATATAGAGACTAAGCAATTGGTCACTTATTTTGAATCAGACTAACTCTATTTTTCCCTGCTACTTTAGGCTTCTTTTTAGACTTATAGCTAACTATTTACCAATGTTTAGTGATAGTTTGGCTAATTTGTTGGGTTAGCCCTTTTATCTCACTGGATTATTTTACTTTTTCCTGCTCATCTTTTAGTTCTCTTTTGTATTGGGTATGGGCCCCTTCAACCCATATTTTACCTATCAAATTAAAAAACATAAACATTTGATTCATTAATTCCAAAGTATAACTATCTTGATGTGTATTGTCGAATATAATCATGAAATTTTTAAAAATAATACTCAAGAGAAAAGACCTTAATTACAAGAAATTTTGAATTCATTAAATTTGAAAATCTATAGTAATCAACTTAATTACAAGATTAGACATTGTATAATATTATCAATGAGTACCAAAAATGAATGCCATTTGATAAAACATTGTTAAATAATGAGACTTAAAATGTTTGTCAATCATGCACACTGAATTTGCATGCTTTTGTGATCTACTAACATTCATAAAAAACATGTGATTACACCATGTGGCTGAAATATTGTGAATATTGATTAATGATTACAATGTAATCACTTCTTAAAAATCATGTTAATCATAATCAAACATGAAAATTGAATGGAATTAAATGAGTAAATGGTAATCAAGAATTTGAATCAAGTTTTCCCCCACTAAGTTATTTAGAGATTTACAATAGACATGACAATATTTAAAGTTTTTAAATAGGGTACTAAAATTTTAAATAACACCTTCTCTCTTTTTGATATTTTTAAAGTAGATCCCATCTTTGAATATCCATCTTGTTTTTAATTTTAACCATTAATTTTAGAGTAGTCAATTAGTTGAACATAGATGATTTTTAGAGACATGGCTCAAGCCACATTATGAATCAATATATTATGCCTATTATAACTAGTGCGTTGGGTCATTTATTTATTAACCTATAATGAGGGGGTGAAAATTTGCACATGAAATTTTTTCACAAACTTGCATCAACAATGTTATTATAACCATTCATGGTCATTTTCCTAATGACCTAAATTTTTTATATATGATTTTTATTATTAATGTTTTAAATTTTATAAAAATAAGGTTTTTTCATATATATATATATAAATTTCTCCTTTTTAACCTTCATTTTATTTTCTTCTTTATTTTAAACTATTGAACCATCACAAATTTTAAATTCGTTTGAAAAAAATATATAACCTTTCATTATGAGAATCAACACATAATGGATTTTTTCACTTCTACATACTATATTTGAAAAATCCTAACATCAATCCATTCTCATCATTTTTTAGCTCTCACATATATAATCTTTTTATATTTGATGGTGTTGTTCCCAATTTTTTTATAGTGAAACTCTTGTTACACTTCTATTTTTTTCCATATTTTAGATGTTTGTTTAACCCTAAGTTGGATTGGGTTAAATGAGAGTAGCCTAAACTAATATGGAATATACTATTCTAATAGTAGGTCAATTAATTAAATTTAGATAAATAAATATTTTAAATAGATAAGCTGAATTTGGATTTTTTTTAAATATACAAAGTGAAATGTAAAATATCAATTTGATTGCTTACTTAAAAATAAGAGATAATACTTAGTTTATTGAATGATATGCATGCAGATATAATGTATGCAGGTGTCGAAAAAAGCTGATTGAAGATGTGGATCCAATTGTCAGATTTTGAAAAATAGCTTTCTAGTAGGTCAGATGCTTGCATTGACCCTTCGATACTAGTGTCGATGGTTCTATCCTTATTGTGATGGTTATATCTAGTATAAAATATTTTCTATATTCTAGAGTGACCACCTACACCTATTAAGGTTCATTTTCAGATTTCTAATGGTCTATATATATATCATGCACGTGGGCTCTGGATGTTTGTATATAGATGAAACCTTAGTTATCCAACCTAGGTCATGTCACCTTATAAAAATTGGGTTAGTGGGCTCAGGAAGTTGAGATGACCTCAAGTACCCCTATGTCAATGAGCATTTCCTACATAAAAATATTCTAAGGAGGGCCTCAAACATATGTAGTTCTCCCCTACATGTGTATGTGTGTGTGAATAATGATACAATATACTATATGCAAGGGTAGACAATGATATAACTTGTAACTTGATAAATAACACTCATGTACTATTCATGACTCATATGGAAATAAGAAAGAATAAGATAGTAGAAATAAGTTGTGAAAATGATTTGATTGAGCTTGATAGGTGTTTCTTGGTGTTTTATATACATATAACAAGTAGGATTTTATTTGTATTTATACCAAACCTTTTGAAATAATCTCACATGAGGGTTCAATAATTTTTTAAATTCCAATCCATAGATTTAAAAATATTTGGAATTTAGATGATTTTTAAGACATGGACACTAGTGAGGATATGTAACTATTTATGCATGATGTAAATTAAGTTATTAAAAGGCTATATGACACAACTTATCTATGTAATCAAAATGTTAGGGTTATACTATAAGATAAACAATTAAACATAGTGAGATAATAAATACAAGCCTTTCAGTAGAGGGAATGGTCATGAACTAAAAGGTAAAGTCATGATTTGTGTTTATCAAGTATACAAGACTGAGATGCTATATAAAATCATATTTTAGTATCTAAAACATTATATATAGCATGAAGGTTTCAAAGTTTTGATAGATTATAATGAAAATAATGAATTGGTTTCTTTTAGTGATTTCATTTGATACATAGAAAAGTGTAAAAGTGTGTGTGTGTGTGTACATTTATATAATATAATATTAAATATTTATATATGTACAAAATATATTTAAATAATATATAAGTCAAACCTTAAAATAGGGTGTAATGAGATAATGTTCAAAATTACTTCCAAATAGATGGAAATTCATGAGGTGCCTTTGAAAATTTATAATTTTCCACCAAACCCTGTAGATATTGAGAAAGTTATAAGAGTTTAATAAAATAGGTTAACTTATCTCAAATGAATGTTAGAGTTTTTATTTACTTGAAATTATTTGAAGTGTTTCCTAAAAACCTAGTCTTCTAAATCTTTGAATTTAATTTTTTCCAGTCCATTATTTGGATTTGGAAGAAAGAATTTATCCATTTAAAAAAAAAATCCACTCCGTTCCCAAAATGGTAAAAGTGTTGAAACTCTAAAATACTTAAAAAATTATGTGATTGAATAATTTTTTTTGAAAGGGCCTCTGCAATCCCATCCATGGTGGAGTCTACATATGCACCTCAAATTAAAAATTTGGTTCATAAAAAGGTTAAAGTGGATCATGGTATTGTTAATAAATTAATTTGGTGACCCTTAATCCACCCATTCTTTCTCTTCTAAATCATTACTTTGTCTTGATTAATCCTTCCTTTATGGAGCCACCTGTTTGTGTTGTGGAGAATGCCGAAATAAAAAATGTAATATTGATCAATCCTCAAAAGAGGGGGAGGGATTTAAATGAATATGAGATTAATTTTTATAAATATAATACACCCCCCTTTGTCCCCCATTTTTTCCCCATTTTAATTTTGTTATTGCTAAAAATTTACATTTCCATAACCCTTTTATAAATGTACTCTCTATTGAGGGTATTGGACCTTTACCAAGGGGTCTTACCATTTGCATGCCTCCCACAAAGCATATTGAATGTGTGTTTTTTTAGAGATGATTTTTTAGTAACTTTTTCTCTTTATTTAGGTAATCAAAATTCCCTACATAGACTTAACTTTGGGATTCAGATATTGAAGACTAAAGTTTTTGGAAGCCCTACCATATGTAGTGATTTGAATTTTAATGATTATAGGAAAAAGAAAGCTACTGTTGTTCTCAATATTGAGGAATCTGATAAGAAAGTAAGGAAATTTATAATGCCACCATGTTTAAATAAGTTGTATTATAATAAAGGTGATTCTAAGATCCCATCTCAAGCCTCTAATTAATTTCCTTTTTTTATAAATATTTTTAGCTGAAATGTCAAAGGGTTGGAATTCATGATAAGATGACAATTGTGAGACAATTTAAAAATTATAGAGAGGATATTATCTTTGTTTTGATTTAATAATTCAAATAAATAAGGGTTTCTCTAGATGAATCATTCAAATTCATTCAACCTAATGCTTATTCCTTTTATATAAACCATCCTAAGGGAAAAAGGTGACTATACTATATTGCTTAACTATAAGTGGTTTGAATTTTTTATTGATTTTGATGTGTCTCCATTTGACCATGTTGTTTGGCATATTAAAAAATATATATGGAAAGTTTCTAGGATATACCTGATCTATGCATGAATATATAGAGAAAATTGAATTGTGGAAATGTATTGCCTCCAATTTAAATTATGTTTCCAGAGTCATTAAAGGTGGCTTCAATATGGTTAAAAAATATAAGATAAGTGATGTGGGGTTTATTTTTCTCAAAAATAAAATAAGTTATCTTTTTGAAAAAAGTTTAAAAGGATGCAAAAACTTATAGTCTTATTTAAAAATATGATTAATAATAATTATTTTTGATACTTGTTGCAATAGTTAAGAAAATATTAAAAATTATGCTCTATATTAGATAGATTTTATGTTAATAAGTATTTATTCATTATCCTCCTAATGGTTGAAGGTAATCTTGTGAATGTTATAATTTTTAATTTCTTTGATCATCATCCAATTGAGTTGGTATTTAGTTTAGATAAATATAGATCAGGACCCACTCCTGTCAATATATTTAAAGGGTGAGGGCCTACATATTTAAAGTATAATATCCCTTTTTCTAAGAGCATAACATATTATGACAATCCTTTTATCTCATTTAAAAATTATAAGGATTTAAAGGGACATACATGCTGAATTTCACCCATTAAAAGATCAAAAATTTAGTGAGAATCAAAGCCTCCTGTAATATTATAAACATTTACTATAGCTTTGAATATAAATTCCACATTTTTAATCACCACGTGACTTTTAGTAAGAATTTTATGGAATCCTTTGTATAAGCCAAAGCTAAGAAAACAATGAACAAAATAAGAGTAATCCCATAATAAAATATGAATGTAGAGGTTAGGATTAAAGATGACTCACATAACACCATTTCATTGCATAACCTCATTTATATCAAACATAAGCATATAATTACTTAGTAATATGTAGTTAAAGTGGTATAATTCAAATCTAGGCTAATTTGTCTCAAACTTGGTGACAAAGTAACTAAATATTTTTTTAGGATTATAAAAGCCAAGCATGCTCGAGAAAACATAAAGAATATTGATATTTGTGTGTGTATATTGATGATTTTAATTAAATTTAAACAACTTTATTCTATTTCTATATTGATTAAATGTTAATAGTTATAATATTTAAGTCGATCCAAATAGATTATTGTGTTCTATAATTATCCTTAGAAGGCTAACAAATTGCTTTGTTGCCTCACTAAAATAGTGTCATTTCAATTGATGAACTAAATTTTGCAATAGATTCCATTAAAAATGATAAATATTCAAGATGATGGGTTTCTTTATAAAATATACGAAGACAATGAAAATTGAATTACCCTAGAGATATCTGATGTGTATATGGAATCTATTTAGATTGGGTCCTTGGGTAAAGGCATTAACATGATCTCTTATTCAAACTAGTGTGACCCACTTTGAAATTGAGTATAAAAATTGATTTGTTGATGAATTTTCCACTCTACCTTGACTATTTTCGTCCATACTTATTATTATTTATAAAAATCTTCCCCTACCTTGCATGCTACTTTTCTATCTACACAACAAATTTTCCTCCCCCTTTAGTAAAAATTGATAAACTACTTTAACTATTCAGATCCAAACCATACTTAGATCCTTTTAGATTCCAAAGAATAATTGTTTATGTATCACATGAACTTCTCATTTACTACTTCACTATGTCTAGATTAGATGGTAACCTTATACATTCCTTGGTGTATTCTTTAATTAGCATCTCCTTTTGCATGAGGTTTTGAAATCTCTTGAATAACTCCATCTAATAGTCTCTAGGTAATAAATTTCCCTTGATTTTGACAACCATCATGTCTCTTCTCATTATCTTAACTCTTCCTATTTTACCTCACTCACTCTATATTTCATTATACCATACTAAAGCATTCCCCTTCAACTTCATCTATTCCACTTTGATGTTGCTTTCTATGATGTCCTCATATTCAATGTATTTTTCCATGTCATTGATCTAATTGACCAGTTATTATGGAATCATACTTCCATAGAAATAGGGGTAAGTCCATTTTTCACCCTTACCAATGCATGATATATCTCTTAAGAGTCTTTCCTCACCATATTCAACTTTTTCCTCTACATCTCCTTCACCTTAAGTGACTTTAGATCCTAGAGTGAATTTTACTTCTCTTTCATCATCACTCTAATCATTTTTTGGAATTAATCCTTATCATTGGTCCTCATTGATAACATTTAGGTGCATTTTCACAACACACAACATTCCCAAGAATTTATTTAGTATTCCTACTATACCATTAATTATGAGTCATATCCCAATGGATTTTCTCAACAACATATTATTTGTTGGCTTCATGCACTATCATTGCAAGTATTTTGATTAAAATCATACATAGGAAATCCATTTTACACTCGATAGCATTCAAAACTTGATTTGATACAAATTGATGTATTTATGAATCAAATTCCTAATGAATAGAAGCCAATCCACACAACCATAAATTGTCACACACACACTCATCAAAAATTACAATATTTCAAAGATATTTGATTTATTTCTCAAAACATAACACATTTAGTTTTCCCTTCAGTGAGAATAGTGACTCTATTACAATGGATCTACAAGCAACATCAAGATTACAATGATTTAACCATTAGAATATTTTTTAAGATGAAACTTTAAGCCTTATTACTCTCACTCTCTCACTCTTATATAAGCTATCCTTGACTAAATTTTTGGTAGAGTATCTCCTCATTCCCCCAATTATCCCCTAAAGGGGTCTTTAATTTTCTATTTATAGATCTTGGAAGTTATTTGAAAGGCCTTATTACTTTCAATTGGTTATCAAATTGGTTAAATAATTGTGGCCCATTTTAGTAGGTGTATATTAAAATGAAATTAATCCATGAAAAATCCAAAGTAACTAATTTGGTCCCATTTATTTCTAGGCTCTTGCCTTTGATGTTACATTTACTTATTCAAAAATTAGCTATTTTATAAGCCTACCAGTGTGATACAGCATCCATTAAAAAACTTGTTGAATTTATATTATCTTTCATGCATGTCTATGCACTTGTGTACAAAAGGTTACCCTTCCCCATATGCCAAAGAGATGCACATGTGTACTTTGAGCTTCATGCATGACTCCTTATGAAACTTGCGCAACATTATTATATGTTAGTTATCCTTCTCTAACTTAGGTCACTCGAGAACTTAGTCAAATAAAAATGGAATTCCAAAAGTAATGCCAATTTGTTTGTGCCATGGATGTTCTTGCATATGAGTAAATCATGGTAAAAAACTAACCTACTAAAAGCAATGGATACACTAAAAAATCTTGTGATAAAAAATTAGAAAATACACTTCCCACAAAGATCCTCAAGAAAAAATATATATAACAAATATACCACATAAATAATAATATATGCACATAAAACACACCATATTTTTACAACTAAAAATAAAACATATAAACCTAAATAAAATATTTTATGTAAAATAAAATTCTTCCAAACTTTCATCTGAATCTCTGAACCATACCAAACCCATACAAAAATAACACCAATCCGTTTAAAAAGTCATATTACGAAATCAAAAAATAAAGTTTTAATAAATAAACTCCTAATCTTTAAATTTTTTTATCTTATATTACGAGATAAAAAATAAATATTTTTAATAAATAAACTCATAAATATTTTAAGTTTTTTATCTCATCAAATATTGACATGAATAAATCATTAAGAAAGCCATAATTAATGCACTTTGAGGAAATCAAAACTCTTAAACAATATTCTTACGTGCGGCTTTCCAAAACTATCCCTTCACAATTTCATATAAAGACAAAAGATATGTTAGGATCTTGCTCCTCAGAAAGAGCACAATATGATTACCAAATATAAGCAATTATAAATGCAGAAATAACCAAAAATACAAGTAACTAGAATTCACCAATAACACAGAATATGAAAGACAATACACTATCTTGTATTAACACTTTACAGAAAAGAATACAATAAAGAGCCGCCACACTCTTCCACCTTACAGAGGCTTCCCACACCTCAAGTGTACAGTAATTCTTCTACAACACTCTCCTACCAAAAATGGTCCCAACAACCAACTCACACACAGAATTGGTGTTCACCTCTCCAACCAGTCAGTAATAACCCTGCCAGTTCACCAAGCACTCTATAGTACTTCAAGTTGATCTCCCATGAACCTGCAACCTGCAATTCAATAGACCATACTCACACATGTAGATCTCCTATGAGCTTGCAA
This sequence comes from Torreya grandis, assembly GCA_037957365.1. Classification (NCBI taxonomy): domain Eukaryota; kingdom Viridiplantae; phylum Streptophyta; class Pinopsida; order Cupressales; family Taxaceae; genus Torreya; species Torreya grandis. The sequence goes on along the minus strand of JARHVA010001695.1, from coordinate 506,884 downwards.
CAACCTACAACTCAATGATCTTACAATGGAAGGAACTTCCTTGCCTTCCTTATCAACTCATACTTTACAATACATGCCAATGGGTCTATAAATAGATCCCAGACTTAAACAATAACTTAAACTCTTAATTTAGACAATTATCTACGCAGCTCAAGACTCTAACTAGCCTTTACATGCAAACACTTCGTTCACTTAACTAACTATCTGTGTAATGAACAGTTTTGGAACACACAAGCGATCGATGTCAGTCCCTGCTTGCTTGGTTCTGTTGATGTCGACTGACATCCTACCATCGCTGGTGGCCTTCTACACTGGTCACGACTGACGTCGGTCATGCTGCCGACGCTGGTGCTTTTGGATCTCAGCAACCTTCTTGTTCCCATCTGCAAAGTTTGAAGCTTTTAGCTCCACAACCTAACAATCTCCCACTTGGAGATAAATAGCTGCAACCTGTACCTGTACCTATACTCAGTCTAGTTTGTTCCCTTGGCTTTGTATCCCTCCTCAAGATCACTCTTGAAGACCAACCACCACACAAATCCCATGGTGCAACTCTATCATCCAAATCACCTGCCACATCCACATCTACAAACCATGTAGAAAATAAATTGAACCTGCATAACATGTGCACCTGCTGCTGGTCCCTCTAAGAATCCACTAAACTGCTCTTCAGTACTTCTCTCTCAAATTGGCTCCAAACTTGTGACAACTCCCACTGCTTGGGAAAACTCAGGTTTAGTACATACCATGCACTTAACCTCATTATGTGAATCAAGAACCTATTTTGTGAACTGTCCAACCATCGGCGTGCTAACCGGTCTCACACAATCATCCTGAAACAAAGTCAACATGTGACCTACCATGTCTATAGAACACACTCATGCCAAAGAATCTTGCTGCTCCCAGATTCTCCATGACACACCCCTGAACTAGCTTTACCTTTAGTTCAACAATACCTGTATATGTAACCCTTCAACAAGCACATCATATAGTAATAGGATAATGTAGTTAATATTATCCAACCTGGTAAAGAGAAACACAATGATCAAACCTCCATTGCCCTGCAGCTTATACAAGACCATATACCCTGGCCTTCTGTGTCACGTATCCATTTCCGCTCTTCTTCATCCTGAACATCTATTTGTCTCTCAGTGCTTACTTCCAGCTGGCAACTCCATCCAAAACTCCTATTTGGTTCTCCTCCAAGGAATCACATCCTCCATCCATGCCTAGCTCCCACTGTTTCCTGTATCTACCTGTTCTGCTTCTTCAATAACTTCCTGGTCCTATACCATAAGTGAGCAACAAGTAGTGTAAAGAAGGGAAAGGACAAATTTAAGAACTTACCTACGCCTTCAGTCCTCCATATGGGCACTTGAGACACCTTGACAGCTTGCTGTCCACCCAAAATTCATCTCAGTAACCGATGCCGGTCACATCTCAGTCTGCACCCAACCGATGTCGGTTCCCTGCGACTGCCCCCTTGCCGATGTCAGTTCCCCCTAGCCGACGTCGATAGTTATCTGCCTCGAGTCACCGATGTCGGTCTGCACATAGCCAACATCGGTCCCTGTCTGGATGCCGATGTCAGTTTTCTTGCCGATGTCGGTCTCTATGTTTTTCTAGTGAGAACTGACTTTTTCCTGTGAGCTCCTTTTGGATCAAATCCTTGACCAAATCACCCTTGCTTTGCTCAAAATTCTTCTGCCCCTTGTGCTGAACTCTGTCCGTCACCTTCTCCTTGAAAACCAAGGCTTTCCTATTCTTGTCACTAACATTAGATTCCTCAAGAAACGTCACCTTCTTCTTTTGCATACAAAAATCATGATCCATACCTTCCAAATCTGAAAGCATATCCTTTGACTCAAGAACATGCATCTCCTTCTTATCTATGTGACCAAGCCTATTAAGCCACATTTCTGAATCTACAGCTGAAGTAGATAACCCAGAAAGAGAATCAATAATACAATTAGATAGATAAAACGTACCTACTTTCTTACCTCTAGCTACAATAAGTGTACTCTTGGTAACCTTCCAAGAGTCTGCTGTGAGAGTTATTGTGCAACCCTCATCACCCAAACTTCTAACATAAATCAAATTCCACTTTAGAACTGGGACATGCATGACCTCTGTTAACACCCATGTGTTACCTGTCTGCAGTTTCAGCTTCACTTTCCATTTGCCAACCATCTGACAAGGCTTACCATCCCCTACACAAATTTCTCCAAAGTCTCCCTGGACATACTCATGAAAAAATTCCCTATGTGGGGATGCATGAAAAGAGGCACCAAAATCTAAAACCCAAGATTCTACTTTATCCAAAGAACATACCAGAGCATCTCGTGCAGCGTAATCTACAACATCTGCTTCTTCTTCATGTCCTTCATGCTGATCTTCACCCGATCTGCAATCTCTCTTTAAGTGCCCTTGCTTTCCACATTTCTAGCAGATTATTCTGCCATACCTGGACTTGGATCTCCTGCCTATCTTGGACATTGATCTCCCACGCTCTATCTTTTCTCTTTGCCTTCCTCTGCCTTCAACACTCAAAGCATTCCCTGATGATTCACTTATGCTTTTCTTGCATATCTCTTCATTCAAGATCACACTCACAACATCATCCACTTTTAAGACTTTTGAAGCAGACACAGTATTAGAAACTGCCATTACCAAACCTTCCCAAATTTTAGGTAATGAACACAAGATTAAGAGAACTCTAATTTCATCATCAAATACAATATTGACTGAACTTAACTAGTTTACCAAACCATGGAAATCACTAAGATGGCTATGAACTGATCCACCTTCCAACATTTGCAAATTAAATAAACGCTTCATAAGAAATACCTTATTAGAAGCCGAGGGTTTTTCATATAAATTTGCCAAAGATTCCATCAACTCCACCGTTGTCTTACACTGTGATAAGCTGGAAATCATAGATGATGCAAGACTCAATCTAATAGATCCCAGAGCCTTCCGATCAAGAACCTCCCATTCTTCATCCTTCATATCCTGGGGTTTGCAATCAACCCCACCCAACGGTAAGTACAAATCTTTCTGATACAGATAATCCTCAATTTTCATCCTCCATAATTGGTAGTTCTTGCCATTAAACTTTTCCATTCGTAGCTTACTGTCTTCTGCCATTGCTCAACTCCCACTCAAACAGAAACCCTGTGAGTAACCTATAATCAAAACACACTAACCAGATCTAATCCAGTCTGTTAGTATCCCAACCAAAAGCTCTGATACCACTTGATGGGGAATCCAAGAACAAACACCCTTGTTCTGATCCCTCTTGTTAGGATCTTGCTCCTTAGAAAGAGCACAATATGATTACCAAATATAAGCAATTATAAATGCAGAAATAACCAAAAATACAAGTAACTAGAATTCACCAATAGCACAGAATATGAGAGACAATACACTATCTTGTATTAACACTTTACAGAAAAGAATACAATAAAGAGCCGCCACACTCTTCCACCTTACAGAGGCTTCCCACACCTCAAGTGTACAGTAATTCTTCTACAACACTCTCCTACCAAAAATGGTCCCAATAACCAACTCACACACAGAATTGGTGTTCACCTCTCCAACCAGTCAGTAATAACCCTGCCAGTTCACCAAGCACTCTATAGTACTTCAAGTTGATCTCCCATGAACCTGCAACCTGCAATTCAATAGACCATACTCACACATGTAGATCTCCTATGAGCTTGCAACAACCTGCAACTTAATGATCTTACAATGGAAGGAACTTCCTTGCCTTCCTTATCAACTCATACTTTACAATACATGCCAATGGGTCTATAAATAGATCCCAAACTTAAACAATAACTTAGACTCTTAATTTAGACAATTATCTATGCAGCTCAAGACTCTAACTGGCCTTTACATGCAAACACTTCATTCACTTAACTAAGTATCTGTGCAATGAACAGTTTTGGAACACACAGGCGACCAACGTCGATCCCTACTTGCCTGGTTCTGTCGATGTCAGCTGACATCCTACCATTGCCGGTGGCCTTTTGCACTGGTCACAATCGACGTCGGTCATGCTGCCAATGCCGGTGCTTCTAGATTTCAACAACCTTCTTGTTCTTGTCTGGAAAGTTTGAAGCTTTTAGCTCCACAACCTAACAATCTCCCACTTGGAGATAAACAACTGAAACCTGTACCTATACCTGTACTCAGTCTAGTTTATTCCCTTGGCTTTGTATCCCTCCTCAAGATCACTCTTGAAGACCAACCACCACACAAATCCCATGGTGTAACTCTATCATCCAAATCACCTGCCACATCCACATCTACAAACCATGTAGAAAATAAATTGAACCTGCATAGCATGTGCATCTGCTGCTGGTCCCTCTAAGAATCCACTGAACTGCTCTTTAGTACTTCTCTCTCGGATTGGCTCCAAACTTGTGACAACTCCCACTACTTGGAAAAACTCAGGTTTAGTACATACCATGCACTTAACCTCATTATGTGAATCAAGAACCTATTCTGTGAACTGTCCAACCATCGGCGTGCTAACCGGTCTCACACAATCATCCTAAAACAAAGTCAACATGTGACCTACCATGTCTCTAGAACACACTCATGCCAAAGAATACCTAAACTAGATTCTCCATGACACACCCCTAAACTAGCTTTACCTTTAGTTCAACAATACCTGTATATGTAACCCTATAACAAGCACATCATATAGTAATAGGATAATGTAGCTAATATTATCCAACCTGGTAAAGAGAAACACAATGATCAAACCTCCATTGCCCTTCAGCTTATACAAGACCATATACCCTAGCCTTCCATGTCACGTATCCATTTTCGCTCTTCTTCATCCTGAACATCGATTCGTCTCTTAGTGCTTACTTCCAGCTGGCAACTCCATCCAAAACTCTTGTTTGGTTCTCCTCCAAGGAATCACATCCTCCATCCATGCCTAGCTCCCACTATTTCCTGGATCTACCTATTCTGCTTCTTCAATAACTTCCTGGTCCTATACCATAAGTGAGCAACAAGTAGTGTAAAGAAGGGAAATGATGAATTTAAGAACTTACGCCTTCAGTCCTCCATATGGGCACTTGAGACACCTTGACAGCTTGCTGTCCACCCAAAATTCATCTCAATAACCGATGCCAGTCACATCTCAGTCTGCACCTGACCGATGTCGGTTCCCTGCGACTGCCCCCTTGCCGACATCGGTTCCCCCTGGCCAACGCCGATAGTTATCTGCCTCGAGTCACCGACGTCAGTCTACACATAGCTGACATCGGTCCCTGTCTGGACGCTAACACCGGTTTTCCTACCGACGTCGGTCTCTATGTTTTTCTAGTGAGAACTAACTTTTTCTTGTGAGCTCCTTTTGAATCAAATCCTTGTCCAAATCACCCTTGCTCTGCTCATAATTCTTCTGCCCCTTGTGCTGAACTCTATCCGTCACCTTCTCCTTAAAAACCAAGGCTTTCCTGTTCTTGTCACTAACATCGGATTCCTCAAGAAACGTCACCTTCTTCTACATACAGAAATCATGATCCATACCTTCCAAATCTGAAAGCATATCTTTTGACTCAAGAACATGCATCTCCTTCTTATCTATGTGACCAAGCCTATTAAGCCACATCTCTGAATCTACAACTGAAGTAGATAACCCAGAAAGAGAATCAATAATACAAGTAGATAGATAAAGCATACCTACTTTCTTACCTCTAGCTACAACAAGTGTACTCTTGGTAACCTTCCAAAAGTCCACTGTGAGAGTTACTGTGCAACCCTCATCACCCAAACTTTTAATAGAAATCAAATTCTACTCTAGAACTGGGACATGCATGACCTCTTTTAACACCCATGTGTTACCTGTCTACAGTTTCAGCTTCACTTTCCCTTTGCCAACCATCTGACAAGGCTTACCATCCCCTACACAAATTTATCCAAAGTCTCCCTAGACATACTCATGAAAAAATTCCCTATGTGGGGATGCATGAAAAGAGGCACCAAAATCTAAAACCCAAGATTCTACTTTATCCAAAGAACATACTAGAGCATCCCGTGTAGCGTAATCTGCAACATCTGCTTCTTCATGTCCTTCATGCTAATCTTCACTCGATCTGCAATCTCGCTTTAAGTGCCCTTGCTTTCCACATTTCTAGCAAGTTATTCTGCCTTACCTAGACTTGGATCTCCTGCCTATCTTGGACCTTGATCTCCCACGCTCTATCTTTTCTCTTTGCCTTCCTCTGCCTTCAACACTCAAAGCATTCCCTGATGATTCACCTGTGCTTTTCCTACGTATCTCTTCATTCAAGATCACACTCACAACATCATCCACTTTTAAGACTTTTGAAGCAGACACAGTATTAGAAACTGCCATTACCAAACCTTCCCAAATTTCAGGTAATGAACACAAGATTAAGAGAGCTCTAATTTCATCATCAAATACAATATTGACTAAACTTAACTGGTTTACCAAAGCATGGAAATCACTAAGATGGCTATGAACAGATCCACCTTCCAACATTTGCAAATTAAATAAATGCTTCATAAGAAATACCTTATTAGAAGTCAAGGGTTTTTTATATAAATTTGCCAAAGATTCCATCAACTCCACTGTTATCTTACACTGTGATAAGCTGGAAATCACAGATGATGCAAGACTCAATCTAATAGATCCCAGAGCCTTCTGATCAAGAACCTCCCATTCTTCATCCTTCATATCCTGGGGTTTGCAATCAACCCCACCCAACGGTAAGTACAAATCTTTTTGATACAGATAATCCTCAATCTGCATCCTCCATAATTGGTAGTTCTTGCCATTAAACTTTTTCATTCGTAGCTTACTGTCTTCTGCCATTGCTCAACTCCCACTCAAACAAAAACCCTGTGAGTAACCTGTAATCAAAACACACTAACCAGATCTAATCTAATCTATTAGTATCCCAACCAAAAGCTCTGATACCACTTGATGGGGAATCCAAGAACAAACACCCCTGTTCTGATCCCTCTTGTTAGGATCTTGCTCCTCAGAAAGAGCACAATATGATTACCAAATATAAGCAATTATAAATGCAAAAATAACTAGAAATACAAGTAACTAGAATTCACCAATAGCACAGAATATGAGAGACAATACACTATCTTGTATTAACACTTTACAGAAAAGAATACAATAAAGAGCCGCCACACTCTTCCACTTTACAGAGGCTTCCCACACCTCAAGTGTACAGTAATTCTTCTACAACACTCTCCTACCAAAAATGGTCCCAACAACCAACTCACACACAGAATTGGTGTTCACCTCTCCAACCAGTCAGTAATAACCCTGCCAGTTCACCAAGCACTCTATAGTACTTCAAGTTGATCTCCCATGAACCTGCAACCTACAATTCAACAGACCATACTCACACATGTAGATCTCCTATGAGCTTACAACAACTTGCAACTCAATGATCTTACAATGGAAGGAACTTCCTTGCCTTCCTTATCAACTCATACTTTACAATACATGCCAATGGTCTATAAATAGATCCCAGACTTAAACAATAACTTAGACTGTTAATTTAGACAATTATCTACGTAGCTCAAGACTCTAACTGGCCTTTACATGAAAACACTTCATTCACTTAACTAACTGTCTGTGCAACGAACAGTTTTGGAACACACAGGCGACTGACGTCGGTCCCTACTTGCCTGGTTCTGCTGACATCCTGCCGTCTCCGGTGGCCTTCTGGACTGGTCACGACCGACGTCGGTCATGCTGTCGATGCCGGTGCTTCTGGATCTCAGCAACCTTCTTGTTCCTGTCTGCAAAGTTTGAAGCTTTTAGCTCCACAACCTAACAAGATAATACAAACCACATATCATTATTGACCTCAAAAAAGCAAGAAATGAATATTCCAATAAAATCAATATTGAAATAAAAATCATTTGAGGAAAACTAAAATAAAACTCATTTTAGGAGAACTGATAATTTTAGGTTGAAAAGAGAAAAAAATTAAGCTAAAATTGATATATCTCACAACCAACCTTTCTTTAGTCATTTTGAAAATTAAAAGGACAATAAAACCCTGCCAAAAATCATTATTTAAAATTTATTTTTTTAAATTTATCAAATTCAAACAAAAGTGAATCTATTCTTAAAAATAACTAATAGAACTTTAAATATAAAAATCTCTTCCACTAAAATTTAAAACCTTAGCAAATATTCTTAATTAAATTGTTATAATTGAAAAACATAGTCCAAATCTAATCAGATATAAAAATCAACATACCCCTATCTATAAAAATGGCATTCTTAAGAAAAATGGAAAAATTAAAGAGATAAAAGGAAGTATAGATTTTATTTTAAAAGGAATAAAATATTCTATACCCTAGGAAAATCCTAACACTCTTCTTTTAAAAGAAGGAAAAACCACAAGATAACTATTTTTGTCATCTAAAAAATGTCAGTCTATAATTAAATCTATAAAATATATCTTGAAGAATATTAAAACATGAAGAATCATTACATTTATAGATTACACTTTTTATAAAATTTTAGAACCTATGAAATCCATTAATACCCTTATCCACAACTTAGGACCAACTTTTATAACAAACCTCTTATTTACCCAAACACCAAACATGCCTTGAAACTTTTTCAAATGCAATATTAACCCTACTCAAATCCTCCCCCATAATTTATTTATAATCCTTCTTCTTGTTCAGATCTATCTTAGCATTTTTAAGTTTGATATTTTATTTTTATAAAACCTTTGACAATTTTCCCTTTTTTAAATATATCATCCTAAATTATTACCCTTAAGAAACTGGTTATAGTTCCCTCTTTTTTTGATCCAACCTCCTTTATAATCCATAAATTTATGTTGACACTTCCTAATAGAAAGATGAATACACACCTTGATCTTTATAAAAAATTAACTTTAAATCTTTGACTTATTTACCTAAGATACCTTAAAAGTCACTAATATAATGAGAAAGTCTTTAAAACACTCATATTAACCCCCACCATTTTTTCATCCGAAATTTATACCATAGCTTAGCCCCCTTAACCTTATTCCTCCACACCCTCTAGCTATTACCAAAAATTGACCACAATGAATAACTAAAACCCCTAAGGAAGAGTACAAGAAACATATATTTCTTGAATTCTCAAAAATTAATTTTTGAGAAACTTCTTTCCTAAACATTTTGAGACAAATATATTTGGGAAAAGGAAAACTTGTGTTTATCTATACCTTAATCCTAACAAATAATGTGGGTTTTCTAACACAAGATTTAGGATCCACATCACAAAACTTCTTAATAAAATTACCCATTACTTTAAAAAATCCTAAAGATCAAAATTTAAAAAGTAGAGCATAAAACTACTATATTTGCATCCTTATCTAGAAATTTTTATTTCCAAGTAACCACAAACATCCTATTACCCTTGGTCCATTTTTTTAATTTTTCAAGATCAACTCTTTATCCATAAATATGATAAAATAAACCACAAAATAACTCGAGGGAAGGAAGTTGAAATAATTCATAGCCACCCCTTTTCAATGGTTAAAAATACAATCATTCATGGATTTCATTTCCCTGGTGTAGACACCCAAATTTGGAATAATCCCATCCATAACACACATTTTACATAACCTTGATTATCTAGATTATTGTTGAAGATCAAATGGCTTATTGGCACACCCTATTTTATGTCATAGACTTCACTCCTTTGTTTGTATTTCCATTTATTTTATTTTATATTTCTATTTTATCTTCTCATATCCACCATGGGGACCTTCAATTTCCATTCAAAGTCTTTATCTTTGTGTTTCTATTAGTTTGGACAAGACCATATTACAAGACAAGACCACACTACAAATTTGTTTGGGTAATGCAAACCTATCCCATCGTAACTTATGGATGATTTTAAAATTTATATATTTTTAATGTCTTTTTTATGACCATTAATCTGTTTCAAGTCAGCCTCTTTACATGCCAATAAGCCTCAAATTCAAATTCAATATATTTATATAAGCAAGGGTCCTATCAATAGCTAAGGTCGAGTCTCTATGATTACAAAAGTTATAATTATTTTTTATATCTATTTATTACTACATTATTATTTTTTATACAAATTCAAAATTCAATATATCATTCACATGCTTTGTGTCAAGGGTATTCATAGGCAATAGAACATCTAGTATTTGCATTTACAATTTCAAATACACATATATGAGGGAGAACTACATTAGGCTGAGGCCCATTTGACTATGCAGGTATCACTTAGTTACATGGGATTTCTAAAGCCATCTTATATATTTCCATTAATTATTACCTAAATTTTTAAATTTGATCTCTATCTTATTTTATGTGTAGTATCTAGGGTTTTCTCTTGTGTAGGCCTTTGGCATAACAACATAAAATCTAGGGCTAACAAGTAACCCTTACAGTTTATTACACAAAACCAAATCCAAAAATTTAGAATATATTCAACTAGGACATCGATTTAATAGCTAGATGAGGCCATAGTTGCCCTTGTCCTAGTGTATTGAAAATTAATATTTCTAACATGAGTATGTCTAGAGGTAAATTTAATAGTTTTTAGTTATAGCGAGCTTATATAATCAGACCTATTTTTGTTTTATGGAGGTTTGCACATTCTTAGGCCCTTGTACTATTTTTAGTTAGTTTATTTTTTTTATAGATTTTGTAGCATATTATATTTGACTATATTTTAATATTATATCAATAAATATTATCATTTCAATTTCAAAAGTTAAATAACATGAGTTTAAGTATTCTTAAATTAAAAAGGTTGAACATTTTAGTGAACTATTTTTTTTTAGAAATTTGCATGAATTTTTTCCTTTATTTTAGAAAAATGATTTATTTCAAAATTATGTAAATTCTTTACATTGAAATAAAATAAGTTTTGACCTTATAAAATATCTAACACAAAATGATTTAATTTATTTGACCTTAGATTAAATTTGAAACTAAAGAAATTATCTTGTTAGCTTGGATCATTCCAACATAAAAGATCTTTCTTTCAAACTCAGGTTTAAATTTGCTTGATTTTTAAACAAAAATATTTATATTTTTTATCTTTATTTTTCATTTACTTTTGATTATTTTAAAAACCATGTTCTAATAGTTTTCAAATTACTTAGTGAATGTCATGAATAAATACGTGGTATCTATTTACAAAAAACCATGTCATGAGGGGTTTACCCTAATATTAATAGCCATGGTACAAAACTAAAAACAAATTTTAATCTCCACATGAATCATTATATACAAAAAATGCATAGGGTACCTTGTTTATAACATAGGAATCCTATTTTAGTTGTTTGATATGTGGTGATCCTGAGAGGAATGTATTGCCTGGAGAAGTTACTCACATTAGCCATGGTTCTACCTCTATAGTTAGTGATATGAAACATTGGGTCAACACTAACCAACCAAAAATCAAGTATTTTTGAGAGCTTAAAAATCATTCAGACATTTTCCTAGACAACCCTCATATGTTATTTTTGTTTTTATTGTATTCTTAATCATTAGCATTATTTGATTCATATTTTACTCTATTTTTTTATTCATATCATATTCTTAGTCACTTGTGCATACAATATTATTTGATAATTACAAGGATTTATACCATTTAAACTCATTAAATATATCATGAATAGTAAAATTCAACATATTAATGGTGTACATCCTTTATATTTATTAGTCTCTTATCATGCTATGCATTTTACTTATGATCCTGAGTGAATGGTTCATACCAAATAGAAACTTAGGGAAGATGATCTTCATAATGTTTATGATGATGAATCTAAATTTTTGACCCTTTATAAAAAGGGCCCACTATATCAAATATAACTATAGATTCCCCTTTATAATCTCATATATATCCCTCTTTAGTTACACATATGTATTCCCCTTTGGAATCTTCTATCGATTCATCTTTGGTTATACCTATAGATTCCCTTTTGGAATATCCTATCATTCCCCCTTTTTTTACATATATAGATTCCCATTTGGAATATCATATCAATTTATATTTAGTTACACATAGATTCACATATGTAATATCATATCTATTCCTATTTGGTTACACCTATAGTTTCCCCTTTTAAATCTCTTATTAACTCCTTTTGAACCACACCTATAAATTCTTGTTTAGAATCTTATCTAGTTTTATTTTTATTCATACCTTTAAATTACCATTTTGAAATTAATTTAGTTTTACTTTTGGATATGCTGCCTCTAAATTCCTTTTTAGGATTTACTCTATCTTCCTTTCTAAATTTACCTTTGAACATACCTCTAGTGTCCTCTTTTGGTCCTTCCCTAGTTTTTACTTTGAATTTAATTATTGTCACATCCTTATATGCCTCCACATATTATCCCATAAATCCCATTTTGAAATATTTCTTTAGGATTAAATATGGATTTCCCTTTAGAACACACAAATCCTTCTAATGATGAATATCTAATAAATATTAGAATACCACTTAATCTCCACATGAAAGAATATTATCCTTACATACATACTTTTTATATTCATTTTGATGCTAAATTATATTTTATTCACACTTATAAATTGACCTCACATAATATATTCATAAAGAAGGATATTAATCTTACAAACAATACTAATTCTTTTCCCTCTTATTACAAATATGATAATGTTATTTTTTAAAAATTTCAAATTGAAAACTATAGTGATTACGATGAGGATTATTATGATGATGATTATTATGCATATAGTCATGATGAAAATGCTTCTACAAATAATAGTATAGTTTGTTATTTAATTTCCCCTCATGTTCATATTATGTTACATAGTGAGTCAAATGATAAAGTGATTAGTATTGATGTTATTACATATCATGATGATGTTTCTAGTTTACATTTAAAAATAAAAACATGGGAACATGTTTATTATATTCTAATATAATGTATTATGAATTTTCAAAATAATAATACATTAAATTCTAAATAATTTCCTTAACCACAGGAGGAGCCTATCCTTCTTCCTCCTACTAGCAATGGTGTAGCAATGGATAAAATTAACAATATAGTGAAACTCTTAAGTGATTAAATTAATAAACTTAACATGCATTCCCAAGAAGTCATATTTTTAATTCATGTTGTAGGTGATTTTAATGACAAAGTTCACCAACTATCCTTATAAAGTAAAATATTATGTTTGGGTCAACTATAATGTTGTCCATGGTAACCCTATTATGTGTAATATTTTGTACACACCCTTACCCTCTAATTTCAAAATCCTTACATTTTACACATTTTATGGATTAGGGGACCCTTATTTTCATCTTAGGGATTTTTGAGAAACTATGAATAGTGAAAATGGTAGTAAACTATTATTAAAACTATTTCCTAAAAACCTATAGGGATGTGCCCTTGTATGATTTAATTACATTCCTAGTGGATCATTAAACACACACACACACACACACACACACACACACACACACACACACACACATATTATAGTATATATATAAAACTATAATAGGCATTTTTAATACAATATATTAAAAATAAATGACCTAATGCCACTTATGAAAGGTTAGTCTCTTTACACCAAGACAAGTCTAAGAAAGTTTATGAATATATCTTATGATTTAAGACTGCTATGTGCCAATTATATTATCAACCAACTAATTTGTAAGTACAATATTTTTTTAAAAGATTAATTTACCTAATAAAAATTTAGTTTATTATACTTGTGAGTGATTTATTTTTCTTTATTAGGCCTTAACATTGGAAGATGAACTAGGCTTTGTTCAAGTGTCATATAAAATGAACAAGGACATCAAATTACATAAAGAAAATTCAATTACATAAATACACTCAAACCATGTTGGCACAAACATTTAAATTTTTTTTTTAATTATAATAGTACTACTCAAAGTTTACACATTAAATCACTCATTAAAAAAATAAGAACACATTAATGACAATTATCTTAACCATAAGATCTAATCCAATAATGTCAAAGTATTACATAGAGGAAAATAATTTGTTTCAAATCATGTTAACCATAATAATTACTTTATATCACACAAAGTGAAACCTTTAAAATTTAATTACAATGATTATCCACATGATATTTTAAATATATTATTGGATAACAAGTTAATCAAATTACACCCTAATTATTATCATTCACCTCATTGTTTGAATTTTTTTGAAGTCTAACCATCTTGTACTTACCATAAAATTAATAAAAATAATGACAATGATTTATATACATTAAAATAATACCTAAAATAACTTGGAAATAAATAAATTTTCTAATTTCAAAAATTTAATAAAAAGTTACACAAGTCACCATCTATGTCTCCCAAATCTCAAAAAACTAAACACATTTCTCATAAAATTCATATAAAAGATACATTGGATACAAATAAATTCATTCATTATAATAATAAAGATAATAACACCATTTCTATCAAGCATGTGAACAAGAAGTTTCTAAAGTACAAATAATACAAAAACTAAAAAAAACCAACCAAGCTACACAAACATGGGTTCCCTAGCCAAAGAAATTACAAATTGAACACAATTAAATACATATTAAACCAATTATTACATGTGAAATAAATAAATAAATGGTTATTTATAATCCTTTTTCCATCAAGTTGGAAATTATCTCAAGAAATATTGAAAGCTACACACAAATACAAACCCTATAATACACATCCATATGCATAAATAAAATTATCATATCTATATATCTAAAAAAAATAGTCATACATAACACATGTTGAAATCAATAATATGCCCTTGTCTTTTAATAAATAATTCATAATCAATATCAATGTCTACATTTATATCATCTATCACTGGTGCTTGAGAGATTGAGGCACTCCAAACATGTCATCACCTCTATCTTGACCTCCTCCTATCTCAAACATTGTATATTTCCAAATGGTCTTAAATGGTTGCATGATCAACCACCTCCAATCATACATATATGGATTTTTCTATCCAATTAATTGCATCCCAACATGCCTAATGACCATTATATACTCATAATCCCAATAATATAATATTATTGAACCTAATCATCTATTCTAATCCTCATAAGTAAATATATGTAAAGCCATGCATAAATGGGCCAACATGGCATGACCCCATGAATATTTCATCTCACGCTCATCTATTCACTAAATAATATCAATCATCATATCCAAAATGGATAAACCTCCCCATAAATAACAATAAAAGAAGCTAGAAACCCATATAAATTTTCACAACCAGGAAAATCCTAAAACAATGATCTCTGATAATATTATTATGGTATCTCTTATAGTATACCCTCTACCCCTATCATGTATAGACATATGTTGTGAGAATTGACAATACTAACTACTATATCTACCACTACTTGAATACCACAATTGATAATTGAAAAATATGCCACACATCCTCCAAGGTTACTGTTATCTCACCCATGCATAACCAAAAGGTAAATGTATCTAAATCCCATTAGTCAAATAAATCCTTCATCATATGCGTATCATATGGCATTAGGTATAAATTACAAGTATCACTTAATCCCACAAATAAATAATGGTAGTCTCTTCATCTAATAATGGTAAATTGTGAATAGTCAGCATAATATGCCTTTGATGGACCTCTTTGGATCTAAGATCACCCTAAAAATCGCAAACACAAATATAAATATCATAAATCCAACTCAATGATCATCAACAATGACAATACTAAATTCAATTCCTAAATTAGATAGATCCATATTACACTAGACACTAATGCTGATGAGGTCGCATTACTTAGATGATAACATGGACAAGTCCAAACTATATTTGATAGGGCCACAGTGGGTTTTGAAAAGACAAAACACAATGGGATGGTATCGTAGAATAGTAAAAAACAACAAAAATAGAAAATACAAAAAAAATATAAAATTTTCTAAGGATGTGTTACTCACTGGTTCTAGCTTGATATCTGCCTCCACCGCTGCTCATACTCAATCAAATATATTAGACACTATCAATATATTTTATGAGATTTTAACCCTATTCTAAAATTATCAAAATTATTTTTACTATTGGGTTACAATTAAAATGAACAACAAAAAATATTTTAACCACCCTATTTTTATTCTTCTATCATTCTATGGTTTCACCTTATCATCTTGGAATTATTACTAATTAATATGACCCAAAAAAAAAAAAAAACTATAATATCTATCATAATGTTTATCTAAATCCATTACCATCATATTAGTTATAATCCTAAGGATATCATATTATAGATATTATAAATTATGATATTCATTGGGGCATCCTCAAAATTACCAATAGTTTATAAAACACTTTTTCAAATACTTTCATTCATCCTAGTACTTCTAAGCATACTCTCATAGTTCATTCAATTTTCATTTTGATATTATATCTTTTTGACACCATTGACACATTACTATCATCCATTGTATCAAAAGTGGGGAAAAATACATATTCATACACTCACACATTTTTAATATATGTAGAATAAATAATACATGATAAATATAATGTATGTAAAACATCCAAAATTTAGAAATACTGTGACATCAAGTCAATTTTAAAAATTACAATTTATGAGGGAATGATTCTAATTTAGGTACTCCCCCATTCTATGTTGTATAATTTTAAAAATATCACCACTTCAATAAACAAAAGTTTAAAATAACAAAAATTTCTTAAATTACAAGCATAAAATTGATATAGAATTTCAATGTTGATTCAATGTAGATACAAAGGGAATGGTGTTTAATCATGCTCATATTTACATATGGAAATTTGAAAATATCTCTTTTAAATTTTTTAAATTTGTGAAGTTTCAAAATTGAATCTAGATTTATCTATAATAGTGTCATTCGTACAGTGGAAAGGGGGCCACATTGAGTCTAGTGACACTCTACGTATATGGATACATTTTTTTCAAACCCATCATGTGGTTCCAATTTATTTTTATTTATTTCCTATTAGAGTCTAGTGACAATTGATGATTTAACATTATAAAATTAATTATAACATTGTTTACAAGTGAAATCGTATTCTTGTTGAATTCAAACATTTCACTCATTGAGACTTGATCACTCTCAAATTAGTTATAACTTATAACTTCATGAGTTGGTATGGTTAGGGTATAGGGAAACTTAATGGCATATCACTCATCCTATTACCAATTTCAAGCTTATTTTTTCTCCATGGTCAAGAAACAAATAATATTAAAAGCACCCTACCTCCAATCACAAGTAAGGAAATAATTGCATTGCATACTATATCAGGTGTATACTTTCCTTAGTACCTCTATTCAAAATTCATGTTTTAAAATTCCATTTTTTCCAATATGGAAAATAGTTGTTCTTAGCATCATTATAGGTTTCACATTAAGGTACCTCATACGATCAAGCTTTGCATCAAAATGAAAAGTGTTTACACACAATCAGGTTTACATTTACTTTATTCCAGTCATATCACTTCATTACATCACTATAATAAAATGGGGGAAAATGTAGACACCTAAATTTGGCACACAACCCCATCTAAAACATGAAATTTATATAACCTTTCTTATATAAATTATTGTTGACAAATAAATGACTTATTGTTATGCCATGTTCTATGTTATACAATTTATTCCATTGTTTGTATTTCCATGTATTTTATATTTATATTTTATTCTCTTATCCCATTTTGAATGTGCATGTAATAAATGTTTATCATGTTTATTACTTGTATCCATTAAGGAATTGAATAATTATGTTCTTAATATGATTATGCATTTTATTATTATAGAATTAAAATGATATACACATGGATCTAATGAAAATTATGGAAGGCAAATAGACAAGACTACAAGAGACACATGAATGTGTTAACATTTTAGAATTTATTGTACAAGCATATTTGATAGATATTTGGATTTATTAATGATTTATAGGTATTTTCTTATTGTTCATTTACAACATAGATTGATCCAACCCTATAGAGAAGGAGGGTATCATCGAGGAGAGTTAGATTAGATAGCAAGTTAGGAAATGAGAAAGAGATAATGATGAATGTTGAACTGAGCTTGGGATAAGGTTTAGTAAGTAACCTAGGTCGGATTACTTCTAGTTCAATCAAACAATGCCATTCAATAGCTTAGAGACCTTTTACATATATGAAGTTGAATTAGATAATTAGTTTTGATTATTGCATAATAAATATTTAATAAATGATAATTAATTTGAAAGTTCATAATTAGTATTTTAAATACATACTATTTTAAATGAAAAATTAAATACAATATATTTAATGTATTTTCATCTTACGGTGAGATTAATTGGAAAATCATGAAATATTAAATACTTTTATTAAAAGCAAATCTGAAAGGGTCGCATTTGCACATGTCCATTTGAAGGACAAAATGATGGCCAACCCATGAGGCATGTGAAGGAATGATTACTACCAACCATGAGGTAGAGTATCTTGGGGTACAACATGATTTCCAATTATGAAAATTAATGATTATTCTCACTTATCGCTCATGATGCCACATGGGTGAGATAAATAAGGAATTAAATAAAAGAAAAAGAGTTAATTAAAATATATAAAAATGAGCCCTTGGAAGGAGTTTGGGGAGTTTGTGGGTTGGAGGAAGGAAAGAAAAGATATTCATTTGGAGAGTTGGAAGGAGAAGAGAAGATTGGTGTCTTGGTTAGATAATGTTTTGCAAGGAGTTTCAGAAAGAAAGGAAGGAAAGGAGCAGAACTAGAAGATGGTCTATGAGAAGTAAGTCTTGACCAGGCTAGTTAATTTCTATCTTTTTCTTTTTTAATTCATACTTTAATGTGAAAAATTTATGCTAATAATTTGTATAATTAAAAGTATTAATTACTTAACATGTCTATCCTATATCTAGCAACAATCAATAGATTATGTTCTCTACTATTATTTTCAACCTTCTTATTTAGGAGAGAAAATGTTTAAATGGATGTATAACTTTGCAAGTAATGTGTTCTCTTATGATTGAAATTATTCTTAATGTGAACACCATCTGGTTTTGTTTTGAATGATTCAAGTAAAGACTAATAGAAAACACAAAGCTTTAAGTATTTTTTTGCATTGTGATAATATCACGAAGAATGTGCAGTAGTCAGTACCATTCGACCATGTCCCTGGGATTATAATCTGAGTCATTCAAGACTACATTTAAGGCATTTATAGCTTAAGTTTCATTGGGATGACATGTGGGGATTTAGAGATATATGAATGCATTAGTTATTATGATAGCAAGAGAGTGATGACAATAATAACAAATAGTTTTTGTAAGTAAAAGCCATTGGGAATGGGTTAGTGAATAGGATAACAAAGAGTGTGATGTCAATAATAACAATAATATTTTGGAAGTGAAAGTCATGGAAGGAGAAATGGGTTGTAATTATTATTCCTAGTTAATGTTAAAGAGCATAATGTAGCTAAAAATTAATTTACAATAGTCTTTTTTCTTATTGAAAATGGAAGGAATTAGTTGATACTCACTTGTTTCTTTCCAGTGATGATATATAAGAGTCATTACATTTAGAGATGATACACTATTGTATAACTTATTGGTTTTTATTAAAGGAAACCATATAATTGCGTACCAATTCTTATTTAATGCCATATAAATGTTATATGTAGTAGGAGTGCTTTTTATCAATTTATTTTTATTTGTATTACTTGTTTTATTTCATTCTTTTTCTGGTAGCAAATAATCTTAATTTGGACATAAAATTTAGTCATAAGCACCTCTGTAACTAGTAATAGTTCATTCTCTGAGCTAAAAGTCTAAATTAAATGCCTCCACCCCTTCTTTTTATATGCTCAGTTAGGTTTGTCTTAACCAGGAGTTATGCCATTCAATGTAGGGCACAAATGAAAAGTAGAGTGGAGTAAAATATTTTGATTCCAACTTTGGTGTCATATCTAACCTCTCCACCTAGTATACAGTTCCTAAATTATCAAAACCTATGACTTGGTTAATAATATAAGTATGATTATTATACTATATTGTGGTAGTAAAACATATATGTGATTCTCCAATGTAAGGCACAATAGTGGAGAGTAGATATCATATAGGATGATTAACTGGAGTACCTTTGAAAGGAGAATAAATAATTAAAAAAATGATAATATTATATATCTATATTTTTATTGGAAAATTTAAATCCTTATGTTGTAATGGACTTTTAGAAGGAATGTATAGTAGTGATGATGTATGGCTGGAGCTAAGATGGAGTGATGCCTTATTTAACTCCCACATATCTCCTTTCCTATTATGCCTCTATTGGGTTAATATTTTAGTTTTCTACCTATATTATATGTGTTAACTCCACTTACTAGAAAATGATTAATTTAATGGCATATAATAACTCTCCTTTGGCTTCTACGTCCATTTGGATTTATTCTTGCATGTCAAATTGATGTTGATTTTGGACATACTAAAATTGATAATTTCAATGCCAACATGGTTATATCAAATTAAATTTCCTCTTAAGAAGAAAATAATTAAGTCACATATATTCTTGGAAAAAAGATGATTTAAATTAATTAATAGATGTGAAATTTTAAAACAATGGTTGAATGAATAAAATAAACATTTTAATAACATCCATGAAACCAATCTTTTTATGAAGACAATTGTTATATAAAAGTTGTTATATGAAATAATAATGGGTTATTTGAAGATTAAATCTTATTATATCTACCTTAAATTGACAGAAGGCAGATATAGTAGCTTCACATGTGAGTTAGACTTAGTTTCCATTTTATTTTGGAGTTAATGATTGATTCAAGATCTTGAGAACATCGTAAGCAATGTATTTGAAAGAAAATATGATTGGTTAAAGTATTTAAATATTTATATTCATTTTAAAATATTAGTAGATAAATCTTGTTGGAATAAGTAATGTAGAGTATCAAAACTTAAAATGTTATTGAAAACAATATATAACATTGGGAGAATCATATGTGACTTGAAAAAGATGTTAAATAATAGAAAGTTAGTTTAACTATGAATATTCCCTTTGTATTTGTAAAATAGAATCATGGAGATTCAATAGAGATTTATTAAATACTTTATCCCTATCTCGGATATGTACTCTTTCTATAATAATGGGATTATAAGTAATATTATATGTCATAAAATAAAGAGATAATGAGCTATTTATCCTTTCTAGATTTAGACAAATAACCTGGACATAGGTTTTGTATATGGGCCAACCTGATTGACCGATAATGAAGTATCTCATTATAATAATATCATAGAATTATAATAAGTATGAACTTGAATCATAGATTACCTTTTTAAGAATAATAGAGTTGGTTATCAATATTTGGAAAACATTTAATTTGTCTAGTGATCATTTGAAATTGTGTGGACAAGATAATGATTATATGGGTGGTATGGGACATTGATGTAAGGCATCATATCATAATCACATATCATTGATCTTAAGCAATTGGTAATAGGAGAACACTTAGACCTAACAACTATGAGATGTTTTGGTTGTAGAGGCCTTGGGGGTGAAAGCTATAGATGTGAGACATAAGTGTTGGGAGTGGATCCCAATTAGAAACACACAGTAACTCAGTTATCTAATGAGTCAAGATTCATCAAGGTGGACTTGATGAATGAAAAGTTTATGGAAGTGTTAATTCTCAATCTTATAGAACAATTTTGACCAATTATTATCTCCTATGGTCAAGGTAGTAGCAATGAACTTAGTGTTTTTAAAAACATGTCATTCCACATTTGTTGTCAAATACAACTCCACATCTTCCTTTGATACATGATTGTGGGTCACCATTTGATTGAATTATGCAATTATAGATAATCATATAGCTCTTCTAGGTTCAATTACAGTGAATTTGAAGGCAAATTAGGGCAATCCATATGTTTAAGGATTTTTTAGTGTTTTATGTAGAGTTTTAATGGTGGCAATTAAGTTTGAACTATGAGCTTCGTGCCTTAGATTTTACTTGGATCATGTATCTAAACCTTTCATGTCTACAAGTCCATAATATATTTAAATCTAACTTGTCTCACTTATATGTCATCATCATGTCTAACTATTCATTAATTTCTAAAATGTGACCATTTATCATTTTGGGACACATGTCACCATATCATGCTCTCTCACAACTTGATTAAACATGCTCCATCGATATTCATTGGAGTCCATAGTATTATATTTTATTGTGGATCATTGATATTGAATTGAAATCTTAAGATCATTACACTTGACAACTCTGTGAGTATTATGTGCTCCTTGAAAATATATGCCATCACTTAACACCTTTGTAACATGTGATAACCTCTTGTTAGATCTGGGTTCATTAAATTGTCAACTCTTTACTCATCGTATATCTTGATCTTATAATTTAAATTCCATTTTTTTATCTTCATTCAATTCATTATAGTCATGATATATGTCACCATCGCATTCAATTTGGGCCCCTTTGAAAAGCCTACCTTCATCTCACACTATTGGATCTCTTTTGTATAAATCAATGTGCTCCATCAATCTCAATTCATTTGGTCTTTTTCTTTGTATGTTAGGCCAAACATGGACCTTTGATTTTGGGTTAAGTCATTGATATTGTTCCACTTGACACTCTTAGATTTCTCTGTATAACCTTAACTTATTAACTTTGCCCTGTGTCATTGTATCTTTAATGTGCACTCTATTGATCTTAATCCATGAGGTTGAACATGATTGGCTGATCCACTCCCCTTTTATTATGGTCATGAAAATTATCACTACTATGTTCCATCTCTGAGATTTGATAATTTTATCTGGGTGAATACCTATGTACCATCACTGTCCCTACTAAGCTCTGAGATTCTACCACTTGTCCTCACATTGATTCATTCCTATGGGCAATGTAAATAGACTAAGTTAGGGCTTGGGGAATATAAATATCTTAGGATAAATTTTTAGCCACAGGTTTTAGTTGTATTAATAAATAAAATTAGAACATATGATAAAACTTTAGACTAAGTTTAAAACATAGTCAAGTGATCCCATGTTTAATTAGTCTATGTGAACAATAAAAGAGACTTGATGGGGTTTCAGGATATAAAGGACCTAACATAAGATTTTTAGACTAAGGTCTTGGTCATGTTGATAAACATGATTAAAACCTTAGGATAAAAATTAAGTTAATTCTAAGATAACAAAATATTCCCATGCAAATTTGAGATGCATAAATTTGAATCTTATTTAGAATGAACTTAGGATAAAGATAATTAGGCTAATGTTTTTAGCATTGTTCAAGCATGGATTCAATTGTGACCAAATGTTAATATATGAAAATTAATTATGATCAAATTATCTAATCAACTAAGGTTTAATTTGCCATTTAAGGCACCAAAATCCTAGACAATGATCATCCATTAAACTTGCACATGGAACACACACAAGTCAAACATTAACAACATTAGATGAAGATAATATGATGACATGCCAATGAGATTTGAAGTAAACTTGATATTCAATAATGCAATTTGATTAATTTGAATGCCAATTTATAAGACAAAATTGAACAATGGTCCTCATTTTTCAAAAATGGGGGTATGTTGACCTCAACAAATGGTGATCTTTGGGTGAAACATTACAAAATGTTAGAACTCAAATACTCTAGTTTGATATAATAAATAGATTAATCATTTCATATGATCAAGAACCATCATTAATATCAATTCATGATTAGAAAAAGTCTTACACATGCATAATTAAGCTCAAACATCAAAACTTAGTCATGTTATATGTGTGATTTTGATTTCTTAATTAATTTCCATGGGATTTAGAGAACAACTTCAGATTTCATGACCTTAATCATTAACACTGACTTATAGCATAATTAGATATTCATCAAGAATCATGTGTTATGAAAGGAAGGCTTGGGAATTGCTCTACTACCAACCAAGGATCCATAACCCTAATAGAGATAGCTTTAGCTTCACTCTAGGCCTGGCTTCACTACCATCTAGGCATCTATAGCCCCGGTGGAGATTACTCGAATCACCTTTGCTTAGAAAGCTTTTAAATTTTTAATAAAGCTCTTATTTTTTGTAGTTTTTTTCATATATATTTTTCTTTCCAACAAAGATTAGGAACTAGAATTAGCAAAGTTTTAGGATTTTGTCAAATGTTTGATCTTCAGACAATCATCCTTGGTCATAAACTTCATCCCAAGCAATAATGTTATTTAAGTGTTAACATGACTATGCTTCAATAATACAAACTTTCACTCAACATGTGCAATCCTTATTAGACCCAAAATTAGAACAAAATAAGGTGTAAGATTTTAAGGAATAATTAATTTAGATACCAATCTTTACCAATTTCTCCAAACTATGACATCAAGCAGAAATTTCCAAAATCTATGGTCAACCAATGGTTAAGGGTCATACCTACACTCTTTGATTTGTTGACCTTTGAGAAATTACATCCATTGGATCTTGGAATTATCTTAAAAAAGACTTATTAAAATCATGGAACAAAACAAAATAAGGGAAACACACAACTGCAAAACAAATAAGCAACAAGCAAACAAATATTTACATACACTATGTACAAACAAGGAACAAAAAAGGAATCTCATATAAGCCTACCTATACTAACTCTAACTATTCTTACAAATTACTTCATGTATACTTGAGGTGGGGTAGCAAAGAAGTAGTGCTTGAGATATTGTCCATTTGTCGACAAAGTAAATTATGCTCCCTACAAGTCCTTGAGCTTGAAGGTGTTATCTCCCAATGTCTTAACAATATAATAAGGACCAATTTACAAGGGAGTGAATTTACCATGCTTTCCTTTTGGTTTAGATGCTTTATCCCAAAGGAGAACTAGATCTCCTTACCTGAACACCTTAGTCTTGGAATGTTTGTCAAACCATCTATTAACTATGGTTTGATGTTTGTTAAAATTGGCAAAATATTCCTCTCTTGCATCCTATATTTGGATAATGTCAGGTAACCTTGAATTTTCAAACTCTTGATCTTCTTATATGTACTCTTGCATGAACTTGTAGGTTGGTAGCTTGAGAGTAATAGAAAATATGGGTTATTGACCATATACTAGTAGAATTGGTGATGCTTTCAAGGATTGTTTGACTCTTGTTCTATCTACCCAAATGACATACTTAAGCAATTGATGCCATGTTCTTGGTTTATCAACAACAAACTTCCTGATGGATTTCATCAAATTTTTGTTGGTTGAATCAGAGACTCTATTACTTTGAGGGTAATGATTTGATGAAAAATGAGAATAATGTTGTTATAGTATACCCACTTAATAATATAAATGAATATAAAGGTAGATCCATTATCATAAACTAGAGATACTGGTGTTCTAAATCTAGTACATATGCTCTCTTCCAATAATTTAATCACATCTTCAACCCTACACTACTTGGTTTCCACTATCTCTATCCATCTTGTGAAGTAGTTAATAGTAGTGAGAAAATACTTATGTCCATCTAAATAATTGGAGTTTATCACCCCCACAAAGTCTAATTCCCATTGAGCAAAAGGTTTATCAATCATAACTAGATTCAATGGCATGGCTACTTTTGGTTCTTTAATGTTGAATATCTACACTAATGACATTTTATCACATGTTTGTGAGCATCCTTGAAGATTATAGGACGATAATAACCATCCCTAAGGATATTATGAGCTATTTTCCATCCATAAGGTGTCTAATTCAAATATTTTCATAGAAAGTACTTAGGATCTTAGCTACTTCCTCTTTAGAAATAAATCTTAGGTATATTCCTTAATAATTCCTCCCAAAAAGTACTCCATCCTTGATCAAGAAATGTGCTGACTTAAGCCTCAAAGCTCTCCTTTGATCTCTAATCAACCCTATAGGATAATAAACATTGATTAGAAGATGAATAATTGGATCATACCAATCATTGGGTTGAAAACTTTGTTGCTCCACCTGCATGATACTCAATTTGTGGTTGGTGTTAGCAATTAACCAAATTAGTCCTTGACACCTTACCAATTTGGTAGTCTTAATTTCTAGATCATATTCTAAAGTATGGAAATTTATTTACCCCTTTTCTCTTCTAATTCACAATGGCTAAGCATGAGTTTAGTGGCAGGCTCTGGTAATATTGCATGCACTTTATTCCTGAGAATATAGTGTCTAAATTTCTCAACTACCTTGACTAAATCACATGCCTACTTGTCAATTAGAGAATAGTTTAACTCAAAATTATTAAAATTGGTGCTCATAAATGCAATAGGATGATCACATCCATCTATTTTCTAAGTTAAAATATCAACTATTGTATGATCAAAAGCGAAAGAATAAAGATAAAAGTCTTTCAAAAAATTAGGACTTATCAACACTAGTGCCTACACTATTACTTCCTTAATGTCCTTGAAGGCCTTATTTTTTAATTCATTCCATGTGATCTTGGAATCCTTCTTCAACATGTCATTTATTGATCTCACAATCTCTGTAAAAACAAAAATAAACTTTTTCACAAAATTTATTTTCCCAAAGAAAGATTTTAATTCTTTTCTACTATTAGGGTTTTTTTTATCTTGGATATGGCATCTACTTTATCAGGGTATATAAAAATCCCCTATTTTGTTATAACATGTCCTAATAACTTCCATTTAGTAACACAAAAATACTTTTCATAGGATTGAGATAAATTATATACCTCCTACATCGTTTAAATACCTGTTGCAAGCACATAATATGATCTTCACTATTTTTAGAGAACACAATTAGATTGTCCATGTAAATAATAATACACTTACCTATGATACCTTAGAAAGCATGGCCCATATCACTTTAACAAGTTACACTTGCATTTATTAGTCCAAAGGGTATTATTTTGTATGCAAAAGTGCCCCACTTAGTTATAAATGTAGTATTTAATCTATCATATTTGTTCATGAGTACTTGGTTATAACCTAAAAAACCATCAAGAAAAGACATCATATCAGAACCACTAACAATTTGGATGACTTATTCAAGGGAAGGTAAAGGATAATTATCCTTCTCAAAATCTCTATTTAAATTTATAAAGTCTATGCACAATCTAATTTCCCCATTTTTCTTCCTGATTGGTACTAAGTTAGCTACCCAAGTGGAGTGTCTAATGGGAAAAACTATTTTGGCATCCAATAGCTTCTTCAAATCTTTGTAGATCAATGGTTCTAAGATGATTAACTGACCTTTGCTTTTGCCTAAAATGTTTACAGGCTTCCTTTAATGGGATGGTATGGGTAATGACTCTAGGATAAAAAATATTTAAGTCTTAATAGGACCATGCTATAACATCTTTGTATTTGGTCAACAATTATTTATCTTTTATTAACTCTTCATTTGTATAGGTTTACCAATATTAACTAGCTGGGGTTGACCTTGAGTCCCTAGGTCAATTGCATTATAATCCTTCCCATTCATTTTGGGAAATTTGATGGTTTCAACTAGTTTATTCATATCAAATAATATTTATAAGGCAATCATGCCTTTGGGAATTTCATTGTCACTTACTTGCATATTATTTTCATCAATGTTGTCTTCTTCAAGAGAATTTCCATTATCCTCATCAATGATGCGAGACTCAAATATTCCTAAATTATTCATGAAGTCTAGGATCTATTGATCATCACTAAATACTTGTAAATGGTTGACATTTTCAAGAACTAAGGGACATGGAACCAACTCAATACTAAGGTTTCCTAATTTAGATTCTTGATCTGGCATAAGATTGGCTACAATTGAGGATAACTCATCAACAAGCTTGTTCTCTTCTAGAGGAATTGAGACAATATTAAAAGCATCAAAATATTCTATCAAGTCCCATATTCTAAACTATATTTTTTAAGATAAGACAATTTGCACTGGTATTTACTTTTAACTTTATTAACTACTAGCTCAGAGTCACCATACACTAGCAGTTCTTTAACCTTATGCTTGATATAAAATTTTAATCCTAATATTAATGTTTCATACTCTACCAAGTTATTAGTGCATGAAAACTGAAGTCTGTAAGAAGTACTAAATTCTTTCCCAATGGGATTAATTAGAACAATTCCTACTCAAAATCTAGATTTAGATTTAGCACCATCAAAATATAATTTCCATATTCTAGGTATAACATGAGTATATTTATAACCACATGCCTTATAATTGTCAAGCATATAAACTCCTAACTCAAAATTGAACATGTAAACCCTTTCATTTGTAGCATTGTATTTGGTAATCATGTGTTTCATTTTTGGCTTTCTTTCAATTCATATCTAATTGGGAACTTCCTTCTATGGAAGCCACATATGGGAATAGTCAGTGGACATGTAATCATTCAAAGAATTTATCCAATCCCTACTTAGCAACATCCCATAAGAATTAGGAATATCCACCACTCGGATGTCTATGATTTATTGTATCCTTGGCTCAACAATAAGCTACATATGAACATTCAATAATTCTCCAATTACTTTAACTCTAGATTTATTTAATTGAGTGACTACCCTATCAGACTTAATTAGAGTTAAACCAAGTTTCTCACAAATAATTTTGGGCATGATATTAGTAGAATCACCTAAATCTAACAAATAGTTATGTAAATTTTTACAAAAAAATTCTAACTGTTAGTAAGAAGGGTGCAACATCTACGTTGTTCTTGTACATAACTACATTGGCATTTGTAGTCTTTGATGTATTACTAGGCTTTTTGGATAGGGATTCAAGTAACAAGTCTCTTTGCTCAGTAATTTGAGTCAACTCATGTAAGGTGATGTTAGATTTAATATTTTTCATGTCCTCAACTATATTATATCCACTCCTAGTGGAAGAACTATCAAAATTATGTTTAGAGGTACTTCTCTTTGGAGGCTCTAGATCATTATCAATTGTAGGATTAGGAAGAGTGTCAAAATTATTAAGTGGAGTTAAATTTGTCAAAGGTTGTTTTTTTCCCTATTCCTCAGACGATAAGTCTTCTCTAGGTACTATTAAAAGGCATGAACCTCTTTTGGGGTATTGTTAGGCTCATTCTCCTCTTTGAAAGGGAAGTTAAATGTCTCTACCATTAGGGTTGTGTTTGCATATTTAGATGAATTTGAAGAGATAGATATACCTATAACATTATCTCTATTAGGTCTACCTTTAGATGTATTCAAATCATCTTGAAATAATTCAAAAGCTTTACAAAATTCAATACAATCTAACTCACCATGCTTTAAAGTATTGTGTACCTTGCAATATTTAGTTAGAGATACATCACAA
The DNA here is from genome assembly GCA_037957365.1 of Torreya grandis. Lineage (NCBI taxonomy): Eukaryota > Viridiplantae > Streptophyta > Pinopsida > Cupressales > Taxaceae > Torreya > Torreya grandis. The sequence continues at coordinate 477,552 of JARHVA010001695.1, read as the reverse complement.
ATATTTAATTTAGGATTAGTCTTACTAGCAGATGACTCATTTTTGTTATTGTTATTACCATTGTTGTCATTATGAAACTTGTTATTAGGTTTATTGAACCTTTGATAAACATAGTTCCTATTAGAGTTTTCTCCAATATTACCTACTTGTTTTTTCAACTAAAGGAAGTCAGTGCTCAACTTTTGAACCATTTTAAGTATGAGTTAATTCTCATTCTTTGGTGCCTCTGAGTTATGAACTTGAGTACTACCATTATTAGTTGTTGGCACTAAAGCTTTTTGATCTTGTGGATGAAATCCGTTTGCAGTATTATTCATGGATCCTAGGTTTTGTCTAGGATGAGCATGAGTTAAGGGTAATTGATTCAACACTAGTGTCTAATTTAAAGTAGACACATTTTGATTGGAGTGAGGAATGACATTAAATGTAGGGAAATTAGGATTAACATCAGGAATGACATATGTAAATTGATATTGAGGCTACATTTGATCATTGATTATCATAGCTTCAACATATGCCAAGGCCAATGCATTTATAACTCCAACAAACCTTTTAAGAAACACATAAGACATGGGATCCAAAACATCCTTGTAAATTTATAAATCTAAAGCCTCATTAGGTCTATAAGGATATTTTTTTGATAAACATCTTCTAGAATCTAACATTAAAGGATCTAATGGTCTCACTCAAATCTCTTTTCACTATGGTGAATTGTTGATAAAAAATGCAAGGACTAATGATATTTCTAAAATGATCAATGAAAATATAGTTAAAATCATTCCAAATAGTGATATAGTTCTCAAGAAGGTTTAAAAACCACTCCTTTACAACGTCTTTGAAAGCAAATGGAAACAATCTACATGCAACATCTTCATGAACTACATTACACAATCTTAAAGCAACTTTGAAACTTTTGATATGTTTTCTAGTAGTGACAACACCATTAGAATTTAAAGATGGAAAATATTTCTCAAGGTTTTTAGGTAAGTCATGTACTTGACAAGGCACATTAATGGAATATCCACCTATTTAAGCCATACCTTGATAGGGATTGCACATAGGAGCACCACAAACAAGTGAAGTAGGTTGGGATTTGTAAATCCTTCACCCACCTTTATCTAATCTTTCTTTCCTATGAACTAATGAAAGGAGAGGTAATCTTGATTTAGATTATGACCTAGTCTTAATTCTTGATAGTTCCAAATTGTAAACCTTGAATCTTGTTCAAAATATGATGTGTAAACCTTATCTTCGTAAATAACAATGATTAGACTATACATGTTAAGAAAATTTTGCAGAAATTTACACAAAGAACAACTATCTTTAATTAAATTAGCTCAAACACATGTCTAAATTGATCAATATGAATGATCTTTATGCTTTTGAATTTAAATAAACCTAAATTTGCAAAGAATCAATCAATCTTTGAACAAAATTACTATTATTAACCTCAAACATAGAAGATTTACAAATCTTAAGCTACCTTTGCAATAATTTACCATGAATCTTTAAAGAATGACAATCTTTAGCTAAATAAACCTAAAGATTGGTCAAAAACCATGAATATCAATTGTCTTTACACAATTGAGTTAAGAAAAACATAAATTTGCAAATAATTCATTGATCTTTAAATAAAATTCACTAAAATTAGCAAAGACACTACAAATTCACAAAGATTTAGTTAAGGCCCTTCTAGCACCAATAGAACAGGTTCCTATTGATGCCTAAAAGTGTATCATAGGTGGTTCAGATTGTTTAAGAAACATTTTTCATTTATGGATTCAAATAATCCATTGCATGAGTTTCAAGTTGTGATATTGTTGATATCTTTAGTGGAATAATAATAAAACAAATGAACTGTTTCACAAAATTTATAATGTAACTATTTGGTTGTTGGGAAAAATCGTGACCTAATAACTAACTCATAAAAATGAAAATAATATTAAACTAAGTGAAGTGAATTATGCTCATAATCTAAGTATAAGATCTATGCTACAGTGGATATTCACAATGAAATTAAACTATAGTGAATTGATAAAAAAAAAATAGCAACAAGAATGGTAAGATAGAGAAGAAATATATTGCTGATCTTCAACACAAACATTATGACAAAGTTCAAATTTCATCTAAACATGCACTTAAAATTGATATGTAACATGAAATAGCTAAAGCTCAAATCCTATCACAAATTAGACAAACATCTAAGGAGTGTAGAAATAATGCAAATAAGAACCAGATTCACTTTAAAGATTTACTCCTATAAGCAAATAACATAAACACATCTACAAAAAAAGAAAATAAATTTAAATGAGCCAAAAAACATTCAATCAATCTAGCATAGACACAAATTGACAACTCTATATTTAAAAAATTCACATCAAGAATCCATAAAAAACCATTCAAATTTGAATATTAAACTAGACAAGTGAGAGAGTAGCCATAATAACAATCACATAAACAAAATGAGACAATCCTTTCAGAATTCTCTACTTATATTAATTACTCCAAGTTTATACCAATAGTTTTCTTGCTCAAAAATCCCTCTCTTTTTACAATTGACAATACCCCTTATATAGAAGACCAAGGAGGTATGTCTATCAATCATGTCAAATGATAATTATACAAGTGTCTAGGATAGTTATCCTTCTACAAAGTTCTAGAAATAGATAATTTCTAAAAGGACTGACTTATAAGCAATGTGATTTACAAAGTTGCACATTATTTTACAAAAGAATATTCCTTTTCAAAAATATGCATGTTCTTATACAAGAGAATATTCCTAAGTTAACCAATTTGACTTTGGGTCTCTTTTATGGTTGTAATCTTTTATTTTTCCTATAGGATCTTCATTGTCTTATTATGTTGTTCATCAATTAGCCTAAGGTTGATGATAGGTTCCATGAAAATTTCATCTTCTTGATCCACTAGGCCTTTGAAATATTTGTCATTCTTATCCAAAGCTTCCTTGATGCTTCAAGTATCACTAATGTTTTCTTTAGCTGATAGGATCATGTCTAAGATACTACTACTGTCTACACCTATTCTACTTTGGATTTGATTCTTTACTTATTACATGAATTGAGTATCCCTATGCTTGAACTCCTCATCAGTGATTAAGCCATAGGACTGAGTGTAGTTGGGTATGTGATCAAACTCCCCAATTTATGCATCATTCTAATCTCTAACTATTTTCCATCCTTAGAAAGATCTTCCAGGCTCTTGGACCATCTTCTCAAATCTTTGATCTTCTCTATTAATATAACCATAGCCATATTCAAATGGGCTAGGCTAAATGTTTTAAATCTAGGAATTTGGTCTTCTATCAAATAACTGATCAATCCCTTCACTTTGTTGCATGAATATTTCTATTGAGTCACTTGGTTCATGGCCAAAATATTATTCTAGCTTACCACATCCTATTTGGACCATATTGATTTCAAAGAATTGAACATATCATATAAAGTGGATTCAAACATATTTATCATTTCCCCAGGAATAGACATAATATACTGCTCTTTCAAGTTCTTCCTTTTTAACTCTAAGCCTTTGATAACTACTTAAAACTATTCCAACTATGTTTGAGCTAATTTAATAACATCTTCCTCAAATATTGGATCTTCACCAAGATTTTGTCCTTGCTATTAAGTCAAATCAGTTAATGGCTCTACTTTTTGATACACCATTTATTAAGATCTTCTCATGACCCTTTTCTCTGTCACCCTTTGTAAGCCAATAGTCCCCAGGTCAAACCTCACCCCAACTAAGGACTGGGTCACATGTGGGATAGGGACCTTCATTTGTAATAGAACTACTAAACCACTTGGTGTATCTAGTCTCTTTACTTCCTCTTCCTGTAGTGGAGTGATCCATGGATTAAGCTCTTGATGCACAAGAATGTTGATAGCTTTCATCATAGCCCAAGGATGATAATAAGTGGGAAGCTTCTCTATCCTTGGTTCATAAATGAACAATTCTATAATTGGTGGACCATACAATAATTTTTATTCACTAAATAGATTGAATTCACTTAAAGGGGTAGTGATAGTCACTTTGCATCTCTTGGCCTTGGGGACAAGTGCAGTCTTAGATTTTCTTTTTGGATTAATAACAACCACCAAGTATAATTCCACTTCTTTCCCTTTTCTTCTTCAACCTTTGTATCTTCTTCATCTATCTCTATATCATATACCATGGATATCATATCCAATACATCCTCAATAGACTCTTGAAGATCTATGGCTATCATATGAACTTCTTCTTGATGTAATTCATGTTCTACTGCTTTAGGAGGTTCACAAGCTAATGAGCTAAAAGTTATATCATGTGGCCTTTTCTCCTCAAGCCTATGATCCACTTGAACCTTTACTTATACATCAACTGATGGATATCTAGAGGATTCACCACTGATCAAATGACATTGTCTAGGTCCCAATTTCCATCTATCATCCATTTTTAGATTTCTCTCCAATCTAGACTCAGGTCTCAAGCTATGTTCCTTAAATCTCTAGGTCACTTTTAAGTAGGATGATGCCTTGGTATAAATAGGATCAAAATCACCATGCTCATGTTCATAGGGTACATTTAGCATCCCTTTGAGTCTTAAATTCTACTTGACTTTTCCATAGGGGTCCCACTATTTAAGTTCATCAATCTATGGATTGAAAGATGATCTATTTTTTGAAGCTGCCTTAATGTGGTCCCACTATTTGAAGGTTATATTACCAATAGTCATAGGGAGGTTTTGAATTATTACCTTTCTCTTGGTCTTGTAGAGACCATCAATACAATGGAATACCTGGTATGCTACCTCTTTCTTTGCTAGCTTATCAATACTATGGACATGTAGTTTGAGAGGAGAATTTTGTGTCCCCTCAATTTTGATGACTATACAATCTAGATATAACCATATATCACCCATTGCTTGTATGGATTTCCTAATCAGTGGGATGACTCTCATCATTGGGATGCTAGTTATAGCCTCAGTCAAGGCTGGATAAACACATAAATAAATTAAATGTGGTCCCTATATTTGTAGATGTGTAACTTAGAGAATACTGGGAAACTATATGTGTTCTATTTGGGGACCATTCCCTTTGATTTGGAATATTTGTTATTATACATGTCATTTAGGAGGTAAGACATCATGAAAAACTCATTCTTATCTTTATGCCTAACTACATATACTTGTCTATTCAAAGAGATGCTAATTATCTCACCTAGTGGGGAAACTATTGTCTTTTCAATAATGAAGTAAACTATGGGTAATTATACTAGATTTACATAAGTTGTGGTTGCATCCCCACATAATATCTCAACATTGTCATTATCATTATGACCCTAGGTTTGAATTGGCTGATAGGAATGTTCTTGCTGAGGTCTAAAAATACTTGGTTCCCAAAATCTAACCATATGGCAAGGGTGTCCATCAAATTGTTTTCTTTAGCCAAAGAATTGATAGAGGCTAGGTCAATTTGGGGTTTGGGAAACTTATAATAGGACTCAAATGAAATAAAAAAATGAAAGCCACCTTCCTCTAATTAAGCTCATTTATTAACATACCTTTATCTATCTTAACATCTTTAAAAATAGGAGCAAAAATGTCAATGCAGTGGAGTACCTTAGGCTTTGTAGCTACATTATGTAGACCAGTAATTTAGATTGAAATAATGTCATTGGATAGCCTCTTTGCTAAGAGATTCTTCTCTTCTTCCCTAGAAATAGATGGTTGATTCTCGATCCTCTTAAAAAAAATTGACCAATTATTATCTCTTGTGTTAAAATTAGCAACAACAAATTTGATGTATTTGAAAACATGTCCCTCAACATCTATTGTCAAATACAACTCCACATCTTCCTTTGATATGTGCTTGTGGGTCACCATTTGATTGAAATTGCAATCGTAGATAATAATCTAGCTCTTCTAGGTTCAATTATAGTGAATTCAAAGGTAAATTAGGGAAATTCATAGGCTTAGGTCTTTTTTGGAGTTTTATGTAGAGTTTTAATGGTGGTAATTAAGTTTAAACTATGAGATTCATGCCTTAGATTTTGCTTGGATCATTTACCTTTCATGTCTGTGGGTCCATAAGATCTTTCAATCTGACTTGTCTCACTTATGTGGCATTGTTGTGTCTAACCATTCATTAATTTAGAAAATATGACCATTTGTCATTTTAGGACACATGTTACCATATCATTATCTCTTGTATCTTGATTAAACATACTCCATTTATCTTCATTGGAGTTCATAGTCTTAGGTTTTACCATGGACCACAGAACTTGACTTGAAATCTTGAGATCATGCCACTTGGAAGATCTATGGGTCTTCTATGATCCTTATAAACACATGCCATTGTTTAATACCTTTTCATCATGTGGAAACCTCTCATTAGATCTAAGTTCATTGAATTTTTAATTCTTTTCTCATCATAGACATCAATCCAAGAATTTGAATGCCATTGGTTGATATTCATTTAATTCACTATGGTCATGACATGTGTCACCATTGCATTTGGTCTGGGACCTTTTGAAAAGTCTACCTTTATCTCACACTATTGGATCTCCTTTGCATGGATAATTAAGCTTTATCAATATCAATCTATTTGGTCCTTGTACGTGTACCATCAATCTCCTTGTTGAGCTTTGAGATTCCACCACTTGTCATCCTTGCATTGATTCATTCCTGCAGGCAATGTAAATAGAATAAGTTAGGGCTTGGGGAATATAAAGAGCTTAGGATAAATTTTTACCCTAAGGTGTTCATTTTATTAATAAATATAATTATAACTTAGGATAAAACTTTAGACTAAGTTTAAAACATAATAAAGTATTCCCGCATTGAATTAGTCTATGTGAACAATAAAATAGACTTGGTGGGTTTTTGAGATATATAGGATCTAGCATAAAATTTTTATACTAAGATTTTGGTTGTGTTGATAAACATGATTATAACCTTAGGATAAAAATTAAACTAAGTTTAAGACATAACAAAATGTTCCTGTGAAAATTTGACCCGTGTAAATTTGAATCTTATATAGAATAAATTTAGGCTAAACACAATTAGGCTAAGGTTTTTAACATTCTTCAAACATGGATTTAATTATAATCAAAGATAAATATATAAGGATTAATTGAGATAAAATCATCTAATCAACTAAGGGTTAATTTGACATTTAAAGCACCAAAACCCCAAATAATGATCACCCATTAAACCTACACATAGAACACACACAAGTCAAACATTAACGACATTAGATGAAGATAATATGCTAACATGTGAATGAGACCTAAAGTAAACATGATATTCAATAATTCAATTTGATTAATTTAAATGTCAATTCATAATACAATTTGCAAAATTGATCAAGGGTCCTCAGTTTTAAAAAATGGGGGTATATTGACCTCAATAGAAAGTAGGTAGTACTTGAAGTATACAAGAAAGTGTATTTTTTTAGTCTTGATTCATAATGACAATCAAAATAAGCCACATGGATTAGATATAGTGTTGAAAAATTATAATGACCTCTTTCTCAAAATTTAGACCCATATGAAAGGTGTGTGGGGGATCTGAAAGGCTCTATGGTTGGAGGAATAACCCTCTATGATACTCTCCCTCTCTACATCAACATGTTATTCTACTACTAATCTATGATGATCTTCTACTTTTTTAGTTGATGAAGGAAACTAAAGTGAACAAATTGATTATTATATTATGAATGAAAATTGTTTATGTAAGAGTTTCAAGCTATAAATTCTAAGAATTTAGAGATAGTATTATTACCTGTTGATTAGTATTTGTTCTTAATAAAATTATATATGTATTAGTCATATTTTTGCATTCTTGAATGGCATTTGGATGTTTATGTATGAATGAAAATCTATAAATGTTAATCTTAATCTAAACTAAAGTTCAAATATGTTAGAGCAACAAACAAAGAAAATAAAACACAAGCTTCATGCTTTAAGTGCTCAAGATTTCTCCATTGTGATACGTATCCGAGTTGCTCTTTCAAATATGTGGTGCTCACTCTTATAATGCAAGATGGAATGGCAAGTATTTTTTTGTAAATGATATTTGGATGCTTTGATTTTCCTTTGATTTGATAGTACTTTGTTAGCTCAAGTTTGGATGGATGAAAGTGACAAATTCCTCATCTATTTATAGATTTCTTGGAGAGAGATCGAATAATGGAGAATTAATTGATTTATTTAAATTAATTGAATAATCAACAGTTGAGAATAAGTCATCATCCATGAGGATGATGACTAATTCAAGATGTTGAGTATAAAAGGGAGTTAGTTGGATGGAGTAAATGGGTTGACAAGTCAAAGGGGTGACTCACAAGGATGTTGAGAATGTTGAGGAATTAGTTGTGTGAGTCAAAAAGTGAGGGAGATAGTAGTGGTAGCATATTTGGGTGAGGTGGAAATTTTAGAATTATTTATTTAAAACAAAGATTAAAAGGTGCACATTAAACTTATTCAAAATGTTTTAATTAATCAATTATTTTATTTTAAGAAGAAATGTTATTAATTTAAGATTGATTGAATGATTTAACTAAATTTTGACACTAAACAAAATTTAGGTATCTACTTTTCCCCTCTTTGAAATGGTGTTGCGAAGCAATACTATTTCAAAGAATAGAATAAGTATAGTGTTGATGATATAAAAGCAAAAATTTACCCCAAATTAATGAAAATGGGTGTGATGATACCCCTTGAGGGTTTGTACGAGAAGATAGGCAAATGCTTGAAACTGATGAAAAAAAGAAATAGATAAATGAATAATCAAAAAATCAAGTTATTTCAAGATTGATGTCAAATTTTCAAGATATTGGTAATGTAAAAGTTGCCCCTAGTTAATTAAAACTAGAGCTTTGATTTGAAAATAAATAATTTAACCACTCAGAGATTACATGCTTCTTGTTGTTTGCTAATGACTCGGGTCAATTGAGTAGGTATGGGAATGATATATCCCAACAATAATAAAATACAAATCTATAAATAAAAAAAAGTATTGATTTTACAAATTATTGTGGATTTTACACTGATAAATGATTGTAATAATATGAGAACAATGTTGGTTTAATGTTGTCTTTTATAGTTTGAGATGAAGGAAAGACAATGGTTTTTGGGGGGATGTAATTAGTTAGGAGGGTAAAAAGGTATAAATAAGAAGTTTGGTGATTTGAAAATAAATTTTGCAAATAATTTTCAGAGGTTTAGGGCTAAATAAGTGATTAGTGTGACTTTTTCTCTGAGTGTAGTAAGGAAAAATGGATCGTATTCCACATCATGAGCACTGGGTAGAATGAGTGAGGCATTTCCAGAGACTTGAGAGGAATGGGCCTCCAATGAGTCTCTTTATTTTTGATTTTTTTTGAATTTATTAGCATTTATGGGGGTTTAAAAATGATAAAAATGATTTCATTGTTTCCAAAATTGTGATTTCATCATCAATTTTAGTGATTTCACTAGATTAAATGGCGAAATCATCAAACATCTAAGTGAAATCATTAAACAGTGCAACAATTTTATTTTTTGGGATTTTAAAATTTCACCATTAAGCATTGCAATGAAATCGCTAAACAAGGTAGTGAAATTGTTGAAATGCACAACAATTTCATTGTAGAGAGTAGCAGTTTTAATGGTGGGGGTTTTACAAAAAAATAACAGTGAAATTGTTCAAAGTAGAAGCTTTTTTATTAAAACTTGAAAATTTTTATGAATTTTTGATAGTAAATGAGGGTGTTTATGAAATGGATGATGAAAAATGACTATATGGAATGAAACAAAGTTTTTTAATGTTTTTACACTACTAATTTGATTAATTTGTAAGAGGTATTACCAGTGATAGTGACATGGGAATGTAGATTGATGGTGATGGTGCACATATCTAGTTTCATAGAGTATGAGTGGGGAGTCGTAGAGATGATAGGGATATCTTGGATAGGGTTATGAGGGATATAGAGCAAGATACTTATTATAGGAGTCTATATGAGGGGGTTATATAATGAGATCAATGGGCATCATCATTCATAGAGTACTCAATGAGAAGATCAATGTTTATTAGATCTGTGTAGCTAGTGGAGTCTAAGAGATCAATGGGATAGGTGCCATGAGTGATGGGTCCTCCATGGGGTAAAATGTTGACCATTTTTGGTCTAGTAGGCCAAAATTGGTCCCCTTTTTCCCTATTATTCTGAGCTAGTTCAAATTGGATTGCACAAGCCTTTCAGCAAAAGATGAACCAATTCAAAGAATGAAAGGGATTCTACAAAGCTTCTTTAGACCATTAAACCAATGAACCATTAAACCATTTAGTTCAATTGGTTCAATGAGTTGGTTCAATTTAATTGGTTCAATGAGTTGGTTTAGTTCAATTGGTTCAAAGAGTTGGTTCAGTTCAATTGGTTCAATGAGTTGGTTTAGTTCAATTAGTTCAATGAGTTATTTTAGTTTAGTCAGTTCAAGTGGTTGGTTCAATAGCTTGGTTCACTTAGTCAGTTCAAAGGCTTGGTTCACTTAGTCGATTCAAGGGCTCGATTCAAAGGGATGGTTCAATCAACAGTTTAATCAGAAGGTTCAAGAAAGTATCTTGAAGGACAAGTGCCCTTGCAGAGGGCAATAAATTACAAAATGAACCATTCCAAGTGCCCTTGTAGAGGGTAGGGAACACTTGCAAAGGGATCAAGGAGAAATCCAAAAAGTTAAAGTTTTCTTTAGAAATTTTTATAAGGCAAAGGCAGAGAATTTCTTCAGACAAAATGTCTGAAGGAATTCCTTCAGACATTTTGTCTAAAGAAATTCTTCAGAAGAAAATCCCATAGAAGTAAAAAAGACTAAGGTAAAAGGCATAAAATGATTTCTTTCAGACTTTTGTTTGAAGGAATTCCTTCAGACAAAAAGTTTGAAGAAATTTGATAAAAGCTACAGGAGAAAAAATTGAAGAAATTTTGAAGGTCAAAGGAAATGATCAAGATAATTCTTGCAGACATTTTGTCCATGAGAAAAATAGTTGGGAGAAAAGCCTGAATGAAGGAAAAACACAAGGAAAGATATCCTTTAGACTTTTTGTCTGAAGGATTTCCTTCAGATAAAAGTTTGAAGAAATTCAACTGCCAAAATAATGAGGACTTGACTAGGATAAAATCTCAACTAGAGCAAAAAGCCAAAGGAAATGAAAAGGCTAAAGAAATTTCAAGGGGTGATGGGCCCAAAGACGTCAAAATCAAGCACAGTGAAATAGCTGTTGGAGGTTCAAATGCCCAGTGATGGGTGCACAAACATCAAATTTAAGGTGGAGAAATAGCCATTGATTTTGAAAAGCTTAAGGATAGGCCGCAAGTGAACTTAGTGACCCACTAAGAAGATAGCCCCCGAGGGCCAAAGGAGATAGAAAAGACAAAGCCAGGAGAGACAAAAGAGCCAAGTGCAAAAATGGAAAAAATAGTCTAGGTGGCAATGGGGGTTGTCGACTCAAGGATTTACTCTTGTAGTTAGAATAGTGCCTACCAAGCGGTCATTAAGAGGTGTGAATAGTGAATGGTGTGCCTTATTTTCTCCACTTTGCATTTATAAGCAAACAAACTACATGAATATCTAAAAGGAGTAGTCTTGTTTGTAGAAAAAGAGGCACAACCCATGATTTCACATTAATGTTTGAATGCCAAAGTCAAGACCGGTGATTACACAACATGGTTCTAGCAAGCCTCTTCTAGAAAGATGATATTAACAACAATGACTTACTCTTCCTGATGCTCTCAACACACATGGGCCAACTTGTAAAAAGGCACCAAAGTCTTTTCCAAAAGGTTCCTTTACTTCCTCTCTCTCTATATATTGTAAACTTCTCATTTGATAAGGGATCTTCTTAACCTGTAAGGCAAAGCTCTACCCAAAAGTATCTAGGTTTGTAAGGCAGAACTCTGCCAAATTTTACTTTGAATCAAGACTTAGCAATTTTTTTACCTCCATTTAAACTTGCACTCACGCATATATCTATGTTTTCATTTTATGTTAAGTCATTTTATTTTATGCTTTCATAGAATGATTCCAGCATGTCTAGTGCATTATGAAGTTTCTTCTTCTAGTAGGTCTGCCAAAAGTGTCTATAGTAGGAATATAGGTGCATGTGAATAGGCTGCCATAGTGTGTCTCAGAATACCTCTGATAGTTCTTCCTCCCTGTATCTCCATGGACCCCTAGCTCACTAATGTAGAAGAATTTCTCATGTCAAATGAAGTGTATGCCAGCTTGTTCTTGGTGTAAAGTGTAGGTTCAAGCTAAGTAGATCAAATTTTTTTAGAGTATCACCATTTAGTTTAGGTTTTATTTTTAGGATCCTTCTCCCTTTTCACCTGCACATTATTAGTCGTAGGAAATCTAGGACCTCAAAGATACATCAAAGGGAGTTAGCCCTTATCTAGAGACTCTCCCCCTAGTTTTGCCAGGCCCATAGGCAAGAGGGGAGTTTCCATTGTGACGTGTGAAAGGTAGGAACTCAGCCTCCTATCAAGGGTGCAATCCACTACATCAACAATTTTTGGTATGCCTAGTGGGACTTCATTTAGACACTCAAAAAAGTTCCAAGATTGGTGCTGGTCTTATTACAGTAGAATGAACCATTAATACAACATTTGACCTTTAATTAGGTGATTGTGGGACAAGTTTTATTGAAAAAGTTGAATAATTTTAGTGTGTTCTTCAACAAACTAGCTTTTAGAGGCTTTTTTATCAACACCAATGGTGACTCTGAGTTGAATCAAATGGTTAAGCAGTTTTGGTGCCATCAAGAAATCTTATTTTTATATGTATAATCCCATTACCCAAAATCATGGGCCTTGTATTCCTTTGTATAACTTTGATCAAGCTCAAGTTTTTTATGGAATCACCTCAAGCAGCTCTCCTAGTTGCTCTTCAATAATAAGGGAAGTCGCACTGGAGTTTGAGAAGCAGGTGATGGAGATAGATAGTTTAGATGAGCAGTATAGATATCAACAAGAGCTTATGTACAAAGAGGAGTGTTTGTTCAGGCAAGATTAGGCCTTGCAATCCATGGAGGAGGATGTAACAAAATGGAAAAGTCCATTCATTTAAGGCAGTCAACTTTGTGTGCCCCTTCCTATTCTAAAGAAAGCCCCCTCTTATGCACCAAATCCCTTCTACCAGATAACACTTGATCACTCTAGCTCATCTGATGCATTGATCACTCCTGCTCTTAACCCCTTGCACCTAGATTTCAAACATCAAAGGGCATTAGAGCAACCTCTCATGTAAATGAACCTTCTCAATTCCTTAGAATGTGAATCCTCCTTGGAAGGGAATACCATGAAACAACACGTCTCTCCTCAGGAAATTATTCTTGTGCATGAGCAGACCCTTCCTAATCTCCCTTAGCCTTCTCAGGTCTCTCAACATGATGTCAATATTCCAAGTTGGAAGAGGGAATATCATGAACTAGCTCAAGAACTTGAAGAGGATAAAGTTACTCCCTATTCACAAAGGGAAAATTCCAATCCCAAGGTCATGAGTTAGAAGCAAACAGTGGAATCATGGGGCAGGAAGGAGGAGGAGAAAGGTTTTGCTCAAAACCTTGAGGAAGATGAAGGTGCTCCTACTCATCATGATAATGATTTTGACCTCCAAGAAAGGCTCTTCCAAGAAAATCTAGCCAGGTGGATTGCAGAGTTGGAGTCCAGAGCGAGATTCCTTAGCTAATGTGTGATGGATGGTTCAGACCAAATAGTAGATTCCATGCCTAAACACACCCCATCTACACACCTCCAAGAGAGATATCAGGCCACACCTAATATAGATGAAGTGCTAGCCAAATGGAAGGAGGAGAATCATTTGATTTTAGCTCAAGGACTGCCTCCTCTTCCACATGGTTTTAATCATCAATCTTCCACTTCATCCCTTCTCAAGGAGGAACCTATTTTGTAGGAGGTGAGTGAGGAAGAGAAGATCTAATTTTTAATTTTCCAAGAGGCTATCATGAGCAATAATGAAGAGGAAATCATCATGGATGCTTCCTCTGAAGACATCATCAATAATGGAGAATACGTGGGTCATGCATACATGCAGATGTTCTAGCAATACGAAGAGGAATGTAAGTATGGTGAGCTCTCTCCTCCTTTATTTGATGAACTTCCTTGTTGATTCAATGAGGAGGATGACCATGCCATGGAGCTTGATTTGGAGGAGGATCATATGGATGTATTTTAACAACTAGAGACTCTGATCCTTGAGCAAGAAAAGGAGAGGCTTGTCTATCTTGAGGAAAGCCTTGAAGAAGAGAGTTTTGAACAAAAAGGTGATGTTCTGTGGAATGAGCAATCAGTTTGTGATTCAATTTTAGATATCACAATAGTCACCCTTCTTCAAGAAAACCATGATCAAGTAGAGGATGAGTTTGATAGGATCTTCAATGAAGTAGAAGGGAATGAGTCAAACCATGGTGCACTGCAAAGGGACTATGCATATCAAATGGCTTATGGTGATGAGCCAACAACCATTGATTTCTTGATGAAACACACCAGCATGAAGAGCCATCATTCAATAAGATTCAAAGAATAAGAAGAGTACATATATGTTGGGAGCATGTTTGACTCTGATCCACTCGGATGCAAACCAATTGAGGTGGCATGCAAGAGGAGCAAGTCACCAAGTCTTCATTCCATTCAGCCACTTGTCTGGCACCATAAGTTTCCTTACCATGAAGGAGACTTAAGAAGTTTTCGCTTTGATCTAGGATGGAGGAAAATATACCTGGTTAGCTATATATAGTAGTTTGCTTTCAATTTTCTTTCCCTATTTTCCCTAAGTGCTATTTGCACAAGTAGTGTTTTTAGCCTTGTGTGTGTTTTCCTTTGTGTTTGGGGTAAAAGCTTCATGATTGATTCTTAGATCTATCAAGGCTATTGCTAAATTTTTCAAGTTGTGTTTTGACTCCATGCCTAATGGATTTTAAGCCAACTAGTTTTTAAGCATAGCAAGCATGCTTCCCCTGTGAGTCACTAATTTATTGACCATTTTTGGTCCAGTAGGCCAAAATCGGTCCCCTTCTTCCCTGTTGTTCTGAGCCAGTTCAATTCAGATTGCACAAGTCTTTTGGTAGAAGATGAACCAATTCAAAGAATGAAAGGGCTTCTACAAAGCTTCTATAGACCATTAAACCATTTAGTTCAATTGGTTCAATGAGTTGGTTCAGTTCAATGAGTTGGTTTAGTTCAATTGGTTCAATGAGTTGGTTTAGTTCAATTGGTTCAATGAGCTATTTTAGTTCAGTTAGTTCAAGTGCTTGGTTCAACAGCTTGGTTCAGATGGTTGGTTCACTCAGTCAGTTCAACGGCTTGGTTCACTCAGTCGATTCAACAACTTAGTTCAAAGGGATGGTTCAATCAACGGTTTAATCAGAAGGTTCAAGACTGTCTCCCAAAGGACAAGTGCCCTTGTGGAGGGTAGTCAAGCATAAAATGAACCATTCTAAGTGCCCTTGCAGAGGGTAGGGAACACTTGCAAAGGGATCAAGGAGAAATCCAAAAAGTTAAGTTTTCTTCAAAATTTTTTATAAGGCAAAGGCAGAGAATTTCTTCAGACAAAATGTCTGAAGTAATTCCTTTGGACAGTTTGTCTAAAGAAATCCTTCAAAAGAAAATCCCACAGAATTAAAAAAGACTAAGGCAAAAGGCATAAAATGATTTCTTTTAGAATTTTATCTGAAGGAATTCCTTCAGATAAAAAGTTTGAAGAAATTCAAGAAAAGTCACGGGAGAAAAACACAAAGAAATTTTGAAGGTCAAAGGAAATGATCAAGATAATTCTTATAGACATTTTGTCCATAGGAAAAATAGCTAGGAGAAAAGCCCGAATGAAGGCAAAACACAAGGAAAGATATCCTTCAAACTTTTTGTCTGAAGGATTTCCTTCAGACAAAAGTCTAAAGAAATTTGGCCACCAAAACAATGAGGACCTGATTAGGACAAAAGCTCGTCTAGAGAAAAAAGATGAAGGAAAGGAAAAGGCTGAAGAAATTCCAAGGGGTGATAGGCCCAAAGACATCAAAATTGAGCACAGTGAACTAGCCATTGGAGGTTCAAACACCCAGTGATGGGTGCACAGATGTTAAATTTAAGGCAGAGAAATAGCCATTGATTTTGAAAAGCTTAAGGATAGGCCGTGAGTGAACTTAGTGACTCTCTAAGAAGATAGCCCCCAAAGGCCAAAGGATACAAAAAAGACAAAGCCAGGAAGAGACAAAAGAGCCAAGTGTAGAAATAGACAAAATAGTCTAGGTGGGAAAGGGAGGTGTCGACTCAAGGATTTAATCCTACAGTTGGAACAGTGCCTGCCAAGCGGTCATCAAGAGGCATGAACAATGAATTGCATGCCCTATTTTCTCCACTTTGAATTTATAAGTAGACAAATCATGTGAATATTTGAAAGGAGCAGTCTTGTTTGTAGAAAAAGAGGTGCGGCCCATGCTTTCACATTAATGTTTGAATGCCAAAGTCAAGACCGATGATTACATAACATGGTTCTAGCAGGCCTCTTCTAGAAAGATGATATCAGCAACAATAAATTCCTCTTCTCGATGCTCTCAATGTACATGGGCTAACTTATAAAAAGGTGCCAAAGTCTTTTCCAGAAGCTGCCTTTACTTCCTCTCTCTCTATATATTGTAAACTTCTCATTTGAGAAGGGATCTTCTTAGCCTATAAGGCAAAGCTCTGCCCAAAAATCTCTGGGTTTGTAAGGTGGAACTCTACCAAATTTACCTTGAATCAAGACTTAGAAATTTTTTTACCTCCATTTGAACTTGCACTCACGCATATGTCTATGTTTTCATTTTGTGTTAAGTCATTTTATTTTATGCTTTCACAAAATGATTCTAGCATGTCTAGTGCATTTTGAAGTTTCTTCTTCTGTAGGTTTGCCAGAAGTGTCTACAATAGGAATATAGGTGCATGTGAACAAGCTGCCATAGTGTGTCTCAGAACACCTCTGATAGTTCTTCCTCCCTGTATCTCCACAGACCCCTAGCTCACTAATGTAGAAGAATTTCTCATGTCAAATGAAGTGTATGCCAGCTTGTTCTTGGTGTAAAGTGTAGGTTCAAGCTAAGTAGATCAAACTTTTTTTTCATGTATCACCATTTAGTTTAGGTTCTTTTTTCAGCATCCTTCTCCCTTTTCAACCCCCCATTGTTATTAGTTGGAAATATAGGACCTTAGAGATACATCAAAGGGAGCTAGCCCTTATCTAGAGACTCTCCCCCAAGTTTTGCCAGGCCCACAGGCAAGAGGGGAGTTTCCATTGTGATGTGTGGAAAATAGGAGCTCAACCTCCTGTCAAGGGTGCGATTCACTGTGTCAATATAAACCATGATGTGTAGAGCTATTCCCAAGACTAGATACACCATTTGAGGGACAAGATGAGACTGAGCTATAGTTTGGATTTTGAGAGATGAATTACATCAATGTATACATATTTTGAGATGCATATTTTGTGGAGCCACATTATATATATATATGATGATGATGATGATGATGATGATGATGATGATGAATAATTTTGTGCTATGGACTATGGACATTACTTTATTGGTTTACATGGATATCACTATTTATACCTCCTACATATTTTAGCATGTATTATATTTTAGAATTTACTTTTAGCATTTTATTTATTGTAGATGCATGATTTTAACTTATGAAGGAATGATGATTATGAATGAGACACTACTGCATAACATTGATTCCCATTTTTTTGCATTGGTATACTGAAAATCTTGGAGTATTTTGAGCAACCTGATTTTTAATATAGCATAAAACACAATACCACCAATGATATTGAATAATAATGATGAATGTTAATGTTTTAAGCATGTTCAAACAAAAAGATAATAAATTGTGTTATTATAAAGTACATCATGATATATTCATAACCATACTATATATGCATTGCCCAAAATAGTCTTGATAACTCATAGAAAAATAATGAAAATTATAAGACAAGAAGATTAATCTAGATGAATAAAATGCACACAAAGATTAATGAGTGATATAAATAGACATAAAAAAATGTAAACTAAATTTAAATGAATGACTATGATAATTTATTTATGAAAACAAATGTATTCTAAATGATTTAAATAAATGGATAAAGAAAATAAAGGAAGAAAATGTTTTAACCAAGAATGGATAAAAAATAAAGTAAAATAACCAACTTAATGACTAAAGAAAGAAGGGAAATGATAAGAATAACCAAGTAAATGGCATAAGGAGAAGAAACAAACATTATATCACACAAAAAAAATCACATGAAAAAGACAAATGACCATGGCCAAGAGCAAGACTGAGAACTTTAAAGATAATGAGGGAGAAACCATAGAAAAAGGCTTAAGGGTAAAGCGTAGGGAATGGATGATGGGGAAGGAAACGGTTAAGTTTTCCCTAGAGACCTCATGAATTTAATCATTTCATACATAACCCACTTAAACAATGTTTATGTGTGGATATCAGACCAAATGTAGTTCTCCCAATGTGGGAAGTGAAGTGAAGTGAAGGAAGATAATGGATGGAACTGGAACAAGTGAAGTGTTTATGAGTGACCCACCCAAGAACAAGTGAATAGAAGGTAATTGTGATAGAGTTTATGGTTACAAATTGGAACACATGGATTTGATTTTTTTGTGCTTTGTGATGTTTTATAGATATTTTTTGTTTAGTTTTTTTTCCTAATGTTTTGTGTTTTTTTATGTTTTTACTAAAAGACAATGGAAGCCACTTTCCTAACCATGAGTAAGAATACAAGCCTACTAAATAAATATCAAACCTAAAAAATGACATGTAAAAGGATAAAATGACTTAACAATAGATAAAATGACACACTTGGATTTATACAATGGATAACTAAATGATGATGCCCCCAAGTAAGAGGAGTAACTATAGATAATGGTTTTTACACATGATGATAGAAAATTAGTTTTAAATGAAACAACATAATAGATATATATAAAAGATTTTTTCAATGTATTTATTACTTGTTTTTCTAGTGATGATAATTCTTTGGATGTATAACACATATTTCTTAATCTGTAATAAGAAGAATGAAAAATGGGTGAATAGAAAAAGCATGCTGATAAAAAATTGTTTGTAATAAAGGATAATGGTTAAAAATGTTTATGAATAAGACTAAAAGTGTACATCATCACTTGAGTGTTTACAAAAAATACTATCTTTTTTTATATTCATCTTAAAATAAAAAGCCTTGATAGAGTTGGTAAATTGGATAAAGTATTCCCTTTTTTATAACATAGTCATATAAACAAGCTAATTGAAGAAATATATTATTTTTGATCATCCTTTGATTTTTAATTGCTTTGTGACACCCAATATATAATCTCATGTGACTAGGTAGGCACATGGGTTCATCATCAAAGACTGAAAAAAGGTGAGTAAGGATATCTCTCCCTAATGTTAATCCTATGTAACTAGTAAGATGTGAAGGTTCATCACTGAAGATCAATGAAGGGTGAGAGATATTTGATATTTGATTTTGATTTTGATAAAGTTTGAGATAAGGATGTTTTCTTAAATGGAAAAATTGTACCTCCTTATCTTGGCCCCATATAACTAGTAAGATACAAGGGTTTATCACTAAAGACCAAGATAGGCAAGTAAATTTTCCATTTTTTTTATAGCATTCTTTAATGGTTTCTGCTTTAAAAGGGGGAACTTGTAGAAGAAAACTCTGTCATAAGTGATCTTATAGATAAAAATGTGGGATCATATGTTTGTAAGTTTTGGCAAAGATAAAAATATTTTTTCTCTTCTCATAAACATTTTAAAACATGAACCAATGTAATGTAAAATTTGAGATGTTTATGATGAGTAAATATAGTGATATGGATAAGTTACAGTAAAAAATAGTTGTGTTATGTGAAATAACAATTAAAAAATCACTTAAACATAACATGTGATGATCTAACATAATGATGGAATGCAACAGTATGCTAAAACAAGATGCCCCTAAGTACTAAAGGACTGACAAACAAAAAACATGTTTATTTTTTTGGTTTTTTTAATGTTTTAATGTTTTTATTTTTTATTTTTGGCATCTGTACCTAATGGAAGGTTATAAGACACATTATATACATGAACTTCTAGCATTTACACTATCCCTGCTCTAGATAACTGATGTTACTCTAATTGGATCTCCTTGTTAATCTCTATTTCATTCCTATTATTGACTCAAAATATAATATGACTAGGATGAGGTTGCTCGGACCACCAAGCACTGCTAGAAAACCATCCAAAAATTCTTTCATGATTAGGGAATCCTTGTTGGATGAATATATCTTGTACAATTTTCTTTGACAAAGTTTGGTAGTAACTTTAATTTGCCTTGGAAAAATACAATTGTCAAAGAGACATACGTTGATGTGCTTGATAGTGAAATTAAACTCTAAAAAAATTCTAATAGTCTGTCTAACCATCATGGAGTCTAGACATCTTTCTCTATAAGGATTTCAAGCTATGTTGTTAAAAATGACCAAGCACCAGGGATGAATCAGCTCTCCATATGTGAAAAATCTAATATCCCTTACCCAACCATTGTTAATTAACCACCAAATACTATAGTAATCAAAGTAAGATAGATTTGTGTTGATTATTATCAATTCCTTAGCAAATTTAGAATATTCAAACTGAATATGATGTGATTCAAAATTGATCTCAAAGTCATGATCCAACTTGTTGTAATGCCATTCCACTAATGTGGTGTAATAGGTATGTAACATCAGAATTAGGATTATTTCTTGTAAGATTATGGGGAGATCATTCCATGTTGTATCTTACCTACTTGACTTGGTGTTTATAATATTTTAGGTAGGACTACCCTCAAATAACAAAGAGCTGATTCATCCATCCATGGGTGTTCTTTGGTTGTCTTTAAGGGCTTCAAGTAATGGTTGTTAAAGTAGTGTCTCCCTTAATGGGATGCTCTCATGGATGTTGATGGATGTGATAATTGATAAGTTTCCATAAGACAAGTCCAATGGTATCCTCTGTTATGGATTCTAGTTGACATGTGTAGGTAACATAATGCTAATAGGAAAATAAAGGATCACATTGATGGTGATATAATAGATTGCTTTGATATTGCTAATAGAGTTGGTAGTAATGATGGATGAAGATCCTTCCCTACTTGTAATATTTTTGCTATTGTTTGCATTTTTGTCTACTATTAAAACTATGGTTGGGACCAAAGTGGATATTGAACTTTCTCTTAATCCAAAAATAAAGTGGATATTGGATTTGGACAATATATTTTCCTTGGGTCTAGTTAGGGTTAGCAAAAGAGATTGTTGAAGTACTTTAGCACCATTTTTATTTTTAACTACTCTTTTACAAATAATTGACCTTAGATTAAGATATTTTTAGTACTGCATATTTTTGGGTGGTGATTGAAAATAATATGATATTTTGGTAGGTAGATTGGATGGTGTCTGTGTTAATATGGAATGTTGATAAAAAATGGGTATTTGATCATAAATTGTTGTTTGATGGATGATGGATGAAAGGTCCCCATTTTGAATTGGATAGGAAATGGTATGATTTGGTTGTGAAGGGACATCTTGACATTTTTTTAAGGTTGGCATTTGAAACATGAATATATGTGGTTATGCCTAATGTATTCAACATCTGCCATCTCTTGACTAGTGAAATGGGGGATGCTAGAATTATAGTCAGTAGAGAGATGATTATGCTTGATGTATTCATCATATTCCATCTCCTGATGGATGTGAGAATTATAATCAATGGATGGGTGATTTGGTTGAAATGTGGGTGTATAAAGATATTATTGTGAGGTGTTTTGATATTCACTTGTGACAATTGGTGTGGAAGAAGTGGCTTGGTTTTATAAGAATTGATTGGTTGGGTTTGTGAATGTTTGGGTATTGGTGAAGAAATGAGTACTTAAATTTTGTGATGAATTTGATGCAAAATCAAATGATTTATTTTGATTATTATATAAAGATTGGTATCGATGGGTGTAGAAGTTAGAGTGTGAATTAGAATGGAATGTGTTTAGGCTTGACTGATTTGGGACATGACTAGCAAAAGTATCTTAATATGTATGGGTATTGGAAAATGGTAATGAAGTTGGATTAAATGATTGGTTTATGGTGACATGGTTTGAGCTATTTGTATCTGTGTATATGGTTTGATTTGGGTTATAGTATATTTGATATGGAGATGAAGTAGGGCTAAGAGAGAAATTCAAAAAAAATTGTTTATTGTATCTAGGGAATTGATTTGATTCTATCCCCATATGAAAGTTTTGGTATTGTCCCATAGGTGAATATGAATAAGAGGTGGATTGTTGATGTGGGTTAAATTTGATGTTTGGATAATTCAAATAACCATCCATGCTATGGGTCAATTGATTAAGATTAGAGTTTGAATACATGTTCAAACTTTGGTTTTGGTTGTCTTGATAGCATACTTGATTCAAAGGTGAACTTGAATCAAAGTAGGGTGAATTAAATTCTAGATTATAGTATGGACTATTAGGATTGTAATTTGGGAAGGAATTAGGGGTGTTATTGTTTTAAGAGGCCATGATTTTTACAATGGGTAATACATTGACAAAGGTTTGACTCAATAATGAAAAATACTTGAAATTAGATTCTAGAAAAATACCAAAATGACTAAAAGTTTGATTTTCTAACAACAAACAATTTTTTTTGTTTTAAGGAATTAAATTTCACATAAGGGTTTTTAGTATGTGGCAATCAAAATGAAATAATAAACAAGTTATATTCCAAACAATCAAGAAATTTGTACAAAAAGGTGAAAAATCTAGGATGAGGGTCTTGAACAACTTTTGGGCCTTCCATTGTCACTCACTTGTTTGTGCTCTCAGCTGTGGCCTAGTATTTCAAGGCACTAACCATGGAGGATCTTACCATTCCCATTACGCACTAAGTATATTTTTGAGGGTGTGTGAAAGGTAACTTATCAATGTTAACTACTAACTAATGCCCTAAAGTTGAATGACAAAAAGGTTATCATAGGCTTAAGGTATATATGAGCTTATTTAGGAGGAATAAAATTGTGGAAGAAATTGATATGCAAATTCACACTATTAGATCTTATCCCAAAGTAACTAACAAAACTATAGGGGTCTTAGCATGTTGAAAATCAACAATATTAAATTTTGAGTAAGCTATGGAAACCCTAGGTAGTGGAGCATGAAATCCCTTCATATCATGATGTGCTTAAAACACACAACCACTTAGGAAATTAAAATAGCTGGGTCTCAATTTATATACCCCATCAATAAATAGGGTTTGGCCTATCACATGGTGGTAAAATCCATGGTTGATAGAGCCCCTAAGAAAATAAAAATAAATAAGTAAACACCTATTTTTGATTTCCTAGTTTTATCACCAGTGTACACTGAGGAAAGAACATACGTGGATATCACTTGGGTAAATAGATAAATTGTGAAAATGTTTCTGATTTCTAGGTATCATTACCAATGTAATGCCAAGGAAAGAGCATATTCATATTTCACTACTAAAAATAAAGATATAGAAAGAAAAGTGATGTAGTTACTACAAAATTGAAAAATAAAAACAAAAACATTAACAACAAGAAAATTGGCTTTTATATTGATTATTTGTTGATTCCATTTAGCAAGCGTCCTACAAATAAGGTGTTGGATTGTTTGCCCAAGCTAAAAAATGAGATAAATTGCAATAAATAAGTGAAAAAATAAAAAAAAGCAAAAAATAAGCTTCTCTGACAAAAAATCTATTACACAATCAAGTCAAAAAAGTGAAATTACAAAATGACCACATAAGAAAAAAGACAAAATAAAATAAAAAATTGTACTTACTACACGATTTCATTGCACAAAGCAATGATTTTGCTATAAAGAAAGACAAAAACACTATGAATAATGATGATTTTGTTATAGATAGAGATGAAAATGATGCATAAAATGACAATTTCATTGCAAACATAGATTATTTTTCTATGAAAATGCTATTTGGAAACAAAAACACTGCCAACCTGAAAAAGCATAAAAAAGTACAAAAACATACAAATAGGCACAATTTCATTATTTGGTATAACAATTACATAGAAAATTTCTCCAAATTCACTATTATGTAAGAAAAAAGTACATCTGAATAGAAATTCCAAGACAATAAATGGTAGTTTGTACCAGCTCAAAAAGAAATGAGATCAAATGCAAAAGATAGACATAAACAACAAAAACTAGAAAATCAATGTTATCTAAATGTAAAAGAAGACAAGATGATTGAAAAGACATGGGTATGTCCCATCATGCATGCCAAAAATGTATGAATAAAAATCTAAAAATGCTAATCTTAATCCAAACTAAAATTTAACTACATTAGAGCAACAAACAAAGAAAATAAAACACAAACTTCATGCTTTAAGTGCCCAAGATTTATCCATTATGATATGTATCCGATTTGCTCTTTCAAATGTGTGGTGATCACTCCTCCAATACAAGATGGAATGGGAAACATTTTATTACAAATGATCTTTGAATGTTTAAATTTGCCTTTTTATTCACCTTTGATTTGATATCACTTCGTTAGCTCAAGTTTAGATGGATGAAAGTGACAAATAACTCATCTATTTATAGATTTCTTGGAGAGAGATAAAATGGTGGAGAAGTAATTGATTTATTCAAATCAATTGAATAATCAATATTTGAAAATAAGTTCTCATCCATGAGGATGATGACTAATTAAAGAGGATGAGAACAAAAAGGATTCAGTTGGATAAGTCAAAAAGAATGAAGTAAATGGGTTGACAAGTCAAAGGGGTGACTCATAAGGAGGTTGAGAATGTTGAGGAATTGGTTGTGTGAGTCAACAAATGAGGGAGATAATAGTGGTAGCATGTTTGGGTGAGGTGGAAATTCTAGAATTATTTATTTAAAATAAAGATTAAAAGGTGCACAATTGACTTATTCAAAATGTTTGAATTAATCAATTATTTTCTTTTAAGAAGAAATGTTATTTATTAAATTAAGAATAATTATTAAATGATTTAGGTACATTTTGACACTAAATAAAACCTAGGTGTCTACAGTTTGGATTAAGTGAAAAAGTTTGTATTTGGATATTTTCATATATAGTTTTATGTCACAAGTAAATGATTGTAAGAGATGATAGAGAAATTGTTAACTAAGGCATTATCTTAGTTTTGAGGTAGCAACATCTAATTGAAACACACTGTGTTTTATTATAATACTTTGTTTTAAATGAAATTGCACATGTTTTAATGGTGTTTTTATTTATTGATGCATGTTAAATAAATGATATTATACCTTTGAATAATGTAATTTATTTGTCTTCGACTATCAGTGCATGCTCATATTTAAAGTATAAGTAACTATGTGTTATACTTGTTTACAAATTCAATCACTAGAAGTGTGACTATCTATATTCAGTAAATTTTGGAATGAATGGATTAGGTAATGTGAATCACCCTTTGGTTAAGAAGTTATTAAAAAAAAATGATGACTAGTTAAGTTCACCCTGAAGGGGATGTCACATTGTGATATCAAAGCCCTAGGTTCAACTGTCATATTAATGTGATCACTCATGATTTTATGATGCAAATTATTTAGAAACCAAAAAGTAAGATTGATAAATCATGAAATGGAGGGACTATCCATTTAAGTGGTACATTGGTGAAGGTTAAAGAGGAACAAGCTGACCTTTACTTCTTAAGTGGTCATACCCAATAGAAAAGGGTTGCTTATGAATATTGATAACATGAGTGGA
Organism: Torreya grandis; assembly: GCA_037957365.1. NCBI lineage: Eukaryota > Viridiplantae > Streptophyta > Pinopsida > Cupressales > Taxaceae > Torreya > Torreya grandis. Next base: position 451,712 of record JARHVA010001695.1, on the reverse strand, counting down.
AGATAAATTATATTTAGATATTGAGGAAGTATTAGCTTTGAGTGAGTTTACCTCATTATTGGTAATCATGTCCATGACATCAATATACTTGTTTGTTTTATATAACTTGCATACTATATTTCCTAAAACATATAGTTTATCCTGGATTGGTATATTTGAACCTTTATGGGTGTCAAAATTTGGACTAAAATCTATCCTTTAGTGTTGACTATTACAACATTGGATAGGGCATGTTGTATCCATGTATGGAGAACCTAGTGACATGTAGTATTGTATTGTTTAAGTGAAGTGTATATTTTGGACTTGTAGTGCCTTAGTGTGGAATCATGCTATACCATGATTGGAGTTATGAGATTTATTAGATCTTATCATGGAATTATGTTTACTATGTGGATTAATTCAACATTTGAATACATAAATTAATCTCTTAGGAGTGTATTGTGTATTTTAACTCCTTGAGCAAGGTCTTTTCTCTTTTTTTTACTAGGCATACATTGATTTTTATACGAGTTACACTAAAAATCAACTAGCCTCAATTAATGACCTTAGGTCTAGTTTTCCTAAGACCTATTCAACTAAATCATCTGATGTGTGGAACATCATGATAATATAAGGTAATTATGGATAGGATAAGGCATAATCATATGTGACCTATTACATTAAGTGATGAATATTGATAGTTGATTCCATGAAAATTATTTAAACATGAAATGTTGTGTGGTACATTAAGTGTGTACCCTTATGAGCACTCATACCATCTTAGAGTTTTTAAAGGGTTGGTTTATCAAGTGTCTTAATGGTGATGGTTGTATATATTGTTGGTTAGGTGAATACATATCATAGTTCATGATTCGTCAACAAGAAATTCCTACAACATTTTTGATCACTTAGATCAAACACCTAGAGAATGATCATATCTTTTACTTGGTAATCAAGTCACCACCAACACTTGTGTTTTGTATTATGAGTATTCAAATAACATAGAAAATGTGCATTATAGATGGATTTTTGTGTCTTATAGACATTAATACTAGGGGAGGGAATCCTAAAAAACCCCTTGGGATTGGCACCACCTAGTGTAGTGGGAGTTCTCCTTATAGTGGAGTGTAGTTATCTTTGTTGAGAATTCTTATGTGTGAGGAGTTTACTCATGGATTGGCACCCCGTATTCTTATTTGGATTGTGAAGAGGTGTTGTTTCACCACATATCTTACATAGAGGCGAGTTATTACTCTCTCACCCTTTAATGACATAGTTATAAGTCCACTGATTGGATTCATGATATTGATTAAACTTTCCCTTAATCAAAGACTTATTTTTGAAATATTGTTTTGATAATATTCCTTAGATTTTATGGGGTGGTATATTTTAATTATTTTTGATAAATAATTTTTATGAGTGGAATTAATTAATGCATCTATGTGGTTAGTATTTTCCTTATGGTTGTGGAAGTAAGTTGTGATAATTACACCTACAGATATGGTAAGTACATGTAATGATTTTGGAAACTTGGGTTGTGATGATTTCTTCATACCATATGAGGGTATTGAAGAGATTTTTTGTTGAGATGTTAGTTCACCACTTTCCACTTTTGGCTTTTTAGAGTTACTCTTTTTAGTGCTACTTTATCTAAACTTGTGAACTTTGACCACATGGAGTGGTGAACCTTGAATTTAATTTGGTTTTGGATTAAGATTTATAAGTGGGTTGTAAATCATTATGTTATGATTTATGATTGATTAAATTGGTATTATTCTCATCTTTATTAAAATGTGTTATTTTTATGAGTCATTTGTGTACCTTTTGCCTAGAGTGAGTATAGAATAAGATGCGTGGAGAATATTGAGATAAGATTATAACTTGTGTAACTAGTTGAGCAAGTAGGGAGGAATTATATCTATTGTTAATTTTATAAGGTTGTAAGGATAGTGTGATCCTTGGCCTTTATTTTTTATGTTAATTTTAACATTGTTTCCTCATGACTATGAATATAATAGAGAAGGGTTAAGCTGTGAATTTTTATACGAGTCATATTTGGCTAATGGAAATTTAATTCAATAATGGAATGTTTATATGATTTTACTTATGATGGATATTGGATACATATTGATTCATTTAGAGTATATCAATACACTCTGTGATTTGTTAGTATAGATTTATGATTCATTGAATCATATGAAATTTTAGAAATCATTAGGTCATGGAGACCTATGGGATGAGTGGTGGATTAATAACGTGAGTACTAAGAGATGGGAGTGGATCATATTTAGTCTAACATTAACTCGGTAGTTACTAGGTTTAGATTTTAGAAGGTGGACTTGTAAAATTCAATCTTATGACCATAGGCATGTATACTAAGGGATGTATATTTATTATTTTTGTATACATTAAAAATGTATTATTTCCAATTCCTATCCATCACCATACTTATCAAGATCTACATGGAGTAGCAATAATATTGACATGTCATAATTATCAAGAGTTACATAGATTAGTGATGGCATTAACTTATACACATCATTCTTGCAAGGTTTTCTATCACTTTTATCAGGAATGAAAAAAACACTCTTAGCAGATGAGAGGTGTGTAGAGGAGTTGGAAGGCTTTGTGGGACTCTACATAGCCATTTATTTTTGGATTTTGTGATGATTTCATATGTGTATGGTTGATGAAAAAAGGGATTATGTGATTTTAGTAATATTTTGCATAAGTGGTATGGGACACTTATAAGACATGTTATCATTCTTCACCCTAATTGAAATAAGTGTTAAACTTAATTAAATTTTGTTGAAAAACTTGTTATCACATGAATTTTTTTGTGAACAAATATAGATATCAAACCAAATTTTGTTTTAGAAGTAAACTTATTGGTTTCCATTGAGAGAGAGTCAAATAGAAGTAACATAATTTTTGAAAGCAACTCATGTTTTCCAAAGGTATTGCTTGATTAATAGGATAGTTGGATAAGCATGATAACTTCTTTTATGTTATAATCAAACATAAGTTGATTAAGACATCGGGTCTATGTCTCTCCTAAGGGGGGGAGGATGACATATCCCATTTTTCATGTACATGTAATAATTATTTATCATGTTGATGTGGCAGACACATAAACTTGTTTGGATAGGTTATATGATGCTTATTTACTATTTGAGTGCTTGTATCCATTATGAAACTAAATAAATATGTTCTTAATATGATTATGCATTTTATTTGTTATGGAATTAAAATGATATGCACATGGATTCAATGCAAATTGACATGGAATTGTGTAAGGTAAATAGACAAGACTACAAGAGATGCATGCATGTGTTAATGTTTTAGCATTTATTATATAAGCATATTTGATAGATATTTGGATTTATTAACAATTTATGGGTCTTTTTTTATTGTGCATTTGTAGAATAAGTTTCTCTATCCCTATAGAGTGGGAGGGTATCATTGAGGAGAGTTGGACTAGATAGCAAGTTAGGAAATGAGAAAGAGATCATGATAAACATTAAACTGTGCTTAGGATAAGGTTGAGTAGGAAACCTAAGTTAGATTCCTTCTAGCTTAATCAAGTAATGTCATTCGGTAGCTTAGAGACCCTTTACATAAATAAAGTTGAATTAGGTAATTATTTTTGATTGTTGCTAATAAATATTTAATAAATGATAATTAATTTGAAAGTTCATAATTGTATTTGAATTTGTAACATTTAAAAGGAAAAAGTAAATACAATATATTTAATATATTTTCATCTTGAGGTGAAAGGAATTGGAAAAGCATGAAATATTATATACTTTTATTAAAATCAAACCTAAAAGGGTCCCATTTTCACATGTCCATTTAAAAGACAAAATGATGGCCAACCCATGAGGCATGTGAAGGAATGATTACTCCCACCCATTAGGTAGAGTATATTGGGGGACAACATGATTTCCATCCATGTGAATGAATGATTATTATCACCTACCACTAATGATGGCACATGAGGGAGATAAAGAAGGAATAAAATAAAATAAAAAGAGTTAACTAAAATCTATAAAAAGGAACCCTTGGAAGTAGTTTGGGGAGTTCATGGGTTTGAGGAAGGAAATAAAATATTTTCATTTGGATAGTTGGAAGGAGAGGATAAAATTGGTATCTTGGTTATATAATGTTTTGCAAGGAGTTTTGGAAAGAAAGACGGAAAGGAGCAGAACCAAAAGACGGTCTATGAGAAGCAAGTCTTGACCAGGCTAGTTAATTTCTAACTTTCTCTTTTTTGATTCTTACTTGAATGTGAAAAATTTATTCTTTTTATAATTAAAAGTATCAATTACTTAACATATATATTTTATATCTAGCAACAATCAATAAATTATATTCTCTGTTATTATTTTCAGCCTTCTTATTTAGGAGAGAAAATGTTAGAGTGGATGTAGAACTTTGCAAGTAATGTGTTCTCTGATGATTAAAATTCTCCTTAATGTGAACAAAATCCAATTTTGTTTTGAATTATTCATGTAAATACTAATAAAAAACACAAAGATTTAAACATTTTTCTGCATTGTGATAACATCACGAGGAATGCACAACAATCAGTGCCATTCATCCATGTCCCTGGGATTATCATCTGAGTCATTCAAGACTAAATTGAAGGCATGAAGATCTTGAGTTTCATTGGGATGACATGTGGGGATGTAGAGATATGGGAATGCATTGGTTATTAGGATAGCAAGAGAGTGATGACAATAATAACAAATAGTTTTTGTAAATGAAAGCCATTGGGAATGGGTTAGTGAATATGATAACAAAGAGTGTGACATTAATAATAACAATAATATTTTGGAAGTGAAAGTCATGGAGGGAGAAATGGGTTGTAATTGTTATTCCTAGTTAATGCTAAAGAGCATAACATAACTGAAAACTAATTTAAAAGTCTTTTTTATTGCTGAGAATGGAGGGAATTTGTTGATACTCACTTTTTGCTTTCCAATGATTATATAGCAGAGTCATTGCATTTAGAGACAACACACTATTGTATAAATTGTTGGTTTTATGAAAAAGAAACCATATCATTGCGTACCAATACTTGTTTAATACCATCCAAATGTTATCTATAGTAGGAGTGCTTTTTATCAATTTGTTTTTATTTGTATTACTTGTTTTCTTTCATTCTTTTTTTGTTGGTAAATAATCTTAATCTAGGCACAAACTTGAGTCATAAGCACCATTGTAACTGGTAATATTTCATTCTCTAAGCTAAAGGTTTTAATGAAATGCCTTTGCCCTTTATTTTTATATGCTTGGTTAAGTTTGTCTTGACCAAGAGTTATGTCATTCAATGTGGGGTGCAAATGAAAATTAGATTGGAGTAAAATATTTTGATTCCAACTTTGGTATCATATCTAACCTCTATGCCTAGTATACAATTCCTAGATTGTCAAACTCTCTGACTTGGTCAATAATTTAAGTATGTCTATTATATTAGATTGTGGTAGTAAAACATATATGTGATTCTCCAATGTAAGGCACAATAGTGGAGAGTAGACATCAGATAGGATGATTAATTGGAGTATCTTCAAAAGGAGGAAAAATAATAAATAAGTAAAACAAAATGATAATATTATATATCTATATTTTTATTGGCAAATTTAAATCCTTACATTGTAGTGAAATTTTAGAAGAACACATAGTAGTGATGATGTATGGTTGTAGCTAAGATGGAGTGATGCCTTATTTGACTCCCACATCTCCTTTTTCCTATTATGCCTCTATTGGGATAATATTTTAGTCTTATACCTATATTATATGTGTTAACTCTACTTACTAGTAAATGATTAATTTAATGACATATGATAAATATCCTTTGGATGCTACGTCCATTTGGATTTATTCTTGCATATCCAATTGATTTTGATTTTGGACATTTTAAAATTGATAATTTTAATGCCAATATGGTCATATTAAATTAAATTTCCTCTTAAGAAGAAAACAATTAAGTCACAAGATATGCTCAATGAAAAGGTGATTTGAATTAATCAATAGATATGAAAGTTCAAAACAATAGTTGAATGAATAAATTAATTTTTTTAATAACATCCACGAAACTAAGCAAATTATGAAGACAATTATTATATCAAAGTTATTCTATGAAATCACAAAGGGGTATTTGAAGATTAACTCTTTTTATATCTACCTTAAATTGAGAGAAGGTAGATATAATAGCTTTTCATGTGACTTAAAATTAGTTTCAATTTTGTTTTGAAGTTAATGATTGATTCAAGATCTTGAGAACATTGTAAACAATGTATTTGAAATAAAATATGATTGGTTGAAGTATTGAAAGATTTATATTCATTTTAAAATATTAGTAGATAACTCTTGTTTGAATAAGTAACATAGAGTATCAAAACTTAAAATGTTATTGGAAACAATATAAAACATTGGGAGAATCATATGAGACTTGAAAAAGGTGTTAAATAGTAGAGAACCTAGTTTAACTACGAATATTTACTTTGTATTTATAAAATAGAATCATGGAGATTCAATCAAGATTTCTTAAATAATTTATCCTTATCTCAGATATGTACTCTTTATATAAGAATGGGATTATAAGTAATATTTTATGTCATAAAACAAATAGATAATGAGATATTTATCCTTTCTAGATTTAGACAAACAACCTAGACATAGGTTTTGCATATGGATCAACCTGATTACCTGGTATTTAAGTATCTCATTAGAATAATATCATAGAATTATAATAAGTATGCACTTGAATCATATATTACCTTTTTAAAAATAATAGAGTTGGTTAGCAATATTTGGAAAACATTATAATTTATCTAGTGATCATTAGACATTGTGCAGATAAGACAATGATTACATGGGTGGTATGGGACACTGATGTAAAGCATCATCTAATAATCACATACTGATGATCTTAAGAAATTAGTAATAGGAGAAAATATAAACCTAGAAACTATGAGATGTTTTAGTCGTGAAGGCCTTGGGGGTGAGAGCAGTGGATGTGAGACTAAGTGTTGGGAGTGGATCCCAGTTAGAACCACATAGTAACTTAGTTATATAATGACTTAAGATTCATCAAGGTGGACTTGATGAATGTAAAGTTTATGGAAATAGGTATTACTTGGAGTATATAATAAAGTATATTTATTTTTAGTCTTGATTCATAGTCACACTCACAATAAGCCATGTGGATTAGCTATGGTGTTGACAAGTTATAATGATCTCTTTATCAAATTTTAAACCCATATCAAAGCTTAATCATGAAGGGTAGGGCCACTTTTAGTGGATGAGAGGTGTATAGAGGATCCAAAAGGCTATGTGATTAGATGAATAGCCCTCTATGATACTCTCCCTCTCTGCATCGACATAGTCTTCTAACATTGATCTATGGTGATCTTTTACTTGCTTAGTTGTTGAAAGAAACTAAAGTGAACAAATTAATTATTATATTATGAATTAAAATTGTTTATGTAAGATTTTCAAGCTGTAAATTCCTAGAATATTGGAGATGGTATTAGTACCTATTAATTATTAGTTATTCTTAATCAAATTCTCTATGTATTTGTCATATTTTTGCATACTTGAATGGAATTTGTATATTTAGATTAAGTGAAAAAGATCATATTTTGGATACTGTCATATATAGTTTTATGTCACAAGTAAATGATTGTAAGAGATGATACAAATTTTGTTGACTAAGGCATTATATTAGTTTTGATGTAGCAACGTTTGATTGAAACACATTGTGTTTTCTTATAATACTTTTGGTTAAATGAAATCACACATGGTGTAATGGCATTTTTATTTATTGATGCATGCTAAATAAATGATATTATACATTTGAATAATGCAAGTTGTTTGTCTTAAACTATCATTACATAGTCACATTTAAAGTATAAGGAACTGTGTGTTATACTTGTATACAAATTCAATCACTAGAAGTGTGACTGTCTATATTCAGTAAATTTTGGAATGAATCAATTAGGTAACATGAATCACCCTTTGGTTAATAAGTTATTCAAAAAAAATGATGACTAGTTAACTTCACCCTGAATGGGATGTCACATTTATCTTCTCATATCCACTGTGGGGATCCCCAATTTCCATTCTAAGACTTTATCTTTGAGTTTTTAGTCTTTTGGACAAGCCCATAATGCAACCCTATCCAAGTAATGTGGACCCTTCCTAATATAACATAAAAAATATTTTAAAATTTATATATTGTTAATGGTCCTTTATATTACCATTGGTCTCTTTCAAGTTAGCCTCGTACACCACTAAGCCTTAAATTCAAATTCAATAACTCTATATAAGCAAGGGTCATGATAAGAGATAAGGGTCAATTATCTATGATTGAAAAAGCTATAAGAAAGTTTATATCTATTTATTGTTACATAATTATTGATTTATCTATAACTTATAAGTTTAATATATCATTCACATGTTTCTTGTCAAGAGTATTCATAGGAAAAAGAACATTTAACATTTGCATTTACAATTGCACATACAAATCTAGGATGGAAAAATAAATCATCCTAAGGCTTATATGGGATATGTAGGTAGCACTCAGTTACATGGGGGGTTTGAGGCCAACTTAGTTATTCCCTTTACCTACTACCCCCACCTTTGGATTTGGTCTCTATCTTATTTTATGTGTAGGATCTAGGGTTTTCTCTTTTGTAGGTCTTTTGCACTACAACACATAACATAGGGCTCAATATCCATCCATTGCAAGGGATCATATAAACCCATATCCAAAATCTATGAATTTCATCAACTAGAACACAACCATAGTATCTAGATGAGGCCATAATGCACCCCTATATGCTTCATGTGTACTTTTCCTAATATATTATTAATTATTATTTCTAACATGACTTTGTTTGTAGGTCAATTTCAAACAATTTTAAATTATATTAATCTTATATAGTCAAATATATTTATGTTTTATGGATGTTTTCACATATTTAGGCCCTTTTACTATTTTTAATAAGTTTTCATTTTCTATAAATTATGTGTCATATTGTACTTGAATGTATCTTAATATTAGATAAATACATATCAAAATTTCAATATTAATATTTTAATGACGTTAGTTTAAATCATCTTAAATTAGAAGGGTTAAATAGTTGGAAAACTAATAATCTTACAAATAATGGCCATTTTACCACTATAATATCTTAATTTTTCTATCCTAGCTTCATCGAAGATGATTTGAATTTGATATTTAAGAGAGGGAACTCAAATATTTAGGAAAGGACAAAATATTATAACCTCCCTTTAAGGATATAACTATCAAATCATTCCTAAAATTTGAATAATCTATAACATCTTTCAGATCTAAAGACATTGAATTCCTAGATGTAACATTTAACTAAAACAATGATATATTAAAATCATAGGATAAATCCCATAGATCTAAGGAATATACAAGTTCTTCTTTAAGCTATTTAATTTTAATGTGTTTAATTTAATTTCTAATTTTTAAAAAATATATAATTCACATACTACATTTTATTTGCCTTTTTAAAGTATAGAAAATTGCAATGCATTGTAATAAAATTCAAATATGAGATATCAATCATGAGTCATTAGATCCAAATTAAAATTCAATCACTTAAATAATATCAGTCCCTTTTGGGTAAAAAATATTTAAAATTAAATAATTGAATATTAATATAACTTTTAGAGTTGTTAATATGTGCATGGGTTTTCTATAAAAATTGTGTGATATAACTTTTGATTAACATTATGGATCACATCTTATGATACATCACCACGAAGAAAACATTTCCTATCAAGATGGCTCATTATAACATACTATCCATTTCCCATTATCTTGCCTATAATTACATCTAATTATTTACAAATATTGATGAAGCCAACTATATAATGCTAAAAAGTGGGAAAAAGATAAATATGAAGAATGATGCACATGAGTAGCATACACAAGCCCATTTTTAGCATTAAAATATAAGTTAAATATAGATACAATCCATTCCATCATATCAAATCAATAACCATAACCACCAACTTATTAACTCTCATATCTCCTAATAACCCTACATGAAATCTAACAAAAATCATAGAAATAACCACACAAGGAAGGGAAAACATTAATGGAGGTAGATAAGTACACACCAACAAAGCAAATTAAGAGATCCAAACTCATCATGAACTTCAATAGTCTAGATATTAGAACTAAAGATTCTATAAATAATAATTAAAAGGTAAGTGCTCAAGGGTAAAATTAGGTCATATAAAACATTAGAAAACATGATTTTAACATGCCGATTCTAAATATATGTTGGGGTGGATTAACCCTTGAAAACATAATAATTTTCATCATGAGGGTATCAATCATAAATTTATTAAAGTGACTATATATTCTCTAAAATCACTATATCTATCATAAGACATACACCCGCAATACATGAAATACTATAAATCAATGAAATATTTAAATAAAAACAATACACAAATTTATCACATGTTACATAAATACATCTTAGATAAAAAAATATTTAGACTAAAACCCCAAGATAACAATAACTCTCTTCCACTATAATTACCTCAACCATTATCTTTCTATGCTCTTATATAGATAAAAAAGGGGTTAGGGATAGGGTTTGGAGAGTAGTTAAGTTGAAGAATACATTTTCTTAAAAATAAGACTTCATTATTAATAGTGAAAGTCAATCAAATCAATATATTCATTTTTACTCTTCTCTAATAATAGTTCTTTGTATAATTTCAACTTCAGACTGGAGTCTCATAAAATGGGAACACCCCTATGAGGGGTAGTTGAAGCTAAATTTATATAGAGTGTCTAAATGAAATCATATAATGGTGGGGGATGGATTCATTAGGGACTAAAATTGCTATGTATGTAGGGTCGATGAGTATCCAATCTAACCACATTATCAAGGCCAAAGCTACCCTTTGGGGCATCTATTTAGTTATCCAGTTAAACATTATTGAATTAGCTATAGAAGGGGATTTGCTAAAAATCCTTAATGCCCTATCAAGAAAAATAAAACCATCCCACACAATCAGCCAAATATGAAATAAACCCAATATTTTTTTCTTTTGAGCATTACTTTATTCAGAGTGCAAACAAAATTAAGAACATGGTTCACTATGCATGGTTGGGATTTGTATAATGCACCCACAACCCATAACTAGATTTATGCATGTACAATGCCATTCATACACCAATTCCAATATTTATGTAATCAAAACATATGATGTTGCATTTAAAATCCAAGACTCATGATGCAAAAAAATCATTGTATAGAATATTTGATCTTTATACTTAATGCCAGACACAATCTAGAATATGATTTAATAACAATTTTCATTCCAAGTAGATGCTATAGGATCAACAAGCATAATGATAACTCTAAAAAAATAGGCTACAAGAAACCATTGAACTACTATAAAATATCTCTATTTTTAACAATAGAATTTAGTCATATTGGAACTCAATTTTCTCCCTTAATATTCAATAAAAAAATACTTTAGATATATGTTTTAAAGGTTAAACCGATGAGAAAAAAACCTATAAATAATTTTTGATAAAAATCTATGAGTTATGAGCAAAAAATCCATCAAATTCAAGTTTATACCAAAAAAACATTATACTCTTTTACATTGAAAGAAGTTGCTATAGCCATAATACAAAGGAAGAGTAATTTTAAACATGCTACAACAAACATTTAATCACTAAAACAAGGTGAGAACAACACCAAACACATCATTCAACTCCAAAATAAAATGTCATCCACCAAATGATCTATACACCACCCCAGCCCATCCTATGAGCCCTCTAATCACTGGCCCTCACCACCCCAACCATCAGTTAGGTGGTGGAGTTAGGCATTCAATATTTGGACAAAGGTATGAGTAAGATGTTTTTTTTTTAATCATCATTGAGCAATTTTTAACCATTACAAAACATCATCAAACATAATAACTTCAACATTATGTTCCAAAAGAGCCAATAACATTACAACAAAAACTTCACAAGATGCTCTTACAAAATGGGTTTGTCAAATCTATCAAGCACCCAATCATAAAATAGAACACCTAGATTTGTATATATTTTTAAGAGAAAAGTAATGGGTTTAATCATATTTTAACCCCATCAAGAAAAATACAAGAGTTAAAATAAGGGCAAGAATACACCCAAAATCTAGGGAAAATAAGCCAAAATAAAAACATACAACTTGGCCATCATGCCATATTTTCATAAATGGCCCATAAAGAGAGTTAAATAAAAATTGAATAATAAAAACCCATCAGATATAAAATAAATACAATAAAAAATAAACACCCAGATATGTCCATTAGATAATTATAACATAATAAAGAAAACACCCAACACACTATTTTTAAGGCAACACTTCCAGTTGTAGATAAAATGAGTAGTTAGGGTTTTTAATACCTTATCATCCAAGGCATTTCAATAATAAATTTGATTTTTAAACCCTATATACCAAGTAAATTTTTTTAAACCCAAGTTAGATATGTAGAGTTAATCCAACCTTATACAACCATGAAATACAAACTCTAGCAAGAAATTAAAAAAAAAAAAAAAAACATCACTTACTTGCCACAGATCTGCCCTAAGAAGAAGAAAAATAAAATTTTCCTTGGTTACCCTTAACAAAAATGAAACTCTTGCCCAACTCCATCCTTTTTTCCATTGCTTTCTCTCTTTCCTTTTTCTTTACCTAGGCATAAATTTATCCAAGCCATTAAACCCTGTTAGGATGAATTTCTAGCCTCCATTACTCTCCATGGCTGCCATTTCCTTCCAGGGTTTCTCCCAAAAAACCAACCCAACAAAAAGACCTTTTCTCCAAGTAAAAATAATCAATTACCCTATTTTTGGGTGAAGAGTCAACCCTTAATGCCATCATTTGATTTTAAGCAATAAATTTTTTATTTATTTTTCCTTCTTTTTATTTATTTATCTATCTAAAAATAGATAAACTTTATTTTTATTTTAACTATAATGCATGGCTGAAGTCCACAACCCCTTTTATGGTCATCATGGCCTAACACAATTTTATGTAATAAATTACATTAAGCATGGTTTAATTCTTGCCCATGGATTTATTAAATCAAGGCCATCATGGAGTCCTGCTCCATTATAATGTATGACATTAACCTTCTCAAATCCTCTTGTCAATAAAACCAACACAAGAGGACTTAGATTAAATAATTTTAATCACAATATGGTCTACAGTGGACAACAAGTTAATAGGCTTGAAATGATAATTATAATATTTGAGCCCTTTAATGGTCTAAATAAATAAAATAAAAACTAAGATAAAAAGATAGCTTATCACCAAGCCAACACACACAAGACCCCAAACAAAGAAAAAAAGTAAAAACTAAAAGCGGACACAATCATAATTAAGTGGGATAAAAGATGAAAATATCAATCAAGATTAAATGAATGAAACAAGACAAAAAAGAGAGACATAAGGCATGTTGTAACTGCTCAAGGACTAGATGGCTCATTACTATTATATTTCTTATCAAGTTTTGGTGTTACCTAACTGCTCACTACCTCCACCATTATTACCCTAACTAGAAAAATCTATTGTCAGTCTAGGTTATATACCTATGAGCCCTATAGCTACTAAAACATGGCATCAACAATATCTACTCTACATGAATAAAAACATATATACATGTAAAGCTAAACTATAAATCATCATAATATAAAACTATATTGATGGCATCATTAATATGCAATATCAAAGTATATTGTTGCATGATTAAAGTATGTTGCTACAAGATTATTGTTGTAGGATAAAAGTATGCTGCTATAGGATAATAGTATGTCACTATAAGATAATAGTATGTCACTACAAGATAACAATATATCACTATAGAATAATAGTATGTCATTGCAGGATAATAGTATGTTACTGTAGGATAACAATATGTTATTACAAGATAATAGTATATTGTTGAAAGATAAGTATGCTGCTATAGGATCAAATTAGTCAATATTTATATGTAAACATCATATGATCATCACTCAAAAATATGCTAATAAATATAATAATTTCTATAAAAAAAGAGTCAAATAGTAGGTCATGACAAAATCATAGCTGATGTTATATGTCTCCTTTACTCAACTAAGTATATGATCTCACACATATTTTAAGAGGGAAACATGATGGATGATACACTTATAAATATGGGAGTACTCAACTCATAACTCTCCACATGGATCAGACCCCTTAATATCCCATATTATAGTTATCCCTTGATAAATAATGATTTACACTCTCAAGCCTCTTAAGCTTGCATCAAGGATACATGTGAGAAAAATAACCATGCTTAAAAAAAGGTTAAAACACACTTTATGCCATAATAATGACACCAAATTTGAATCTAGAAATATGTCATGTCAAACAGGCTCCTAGTAATGACTGTGGGATAAAACAAAATAATAGAATTTTGAATTAGTACTTGGTCTACTATAAATTCTAGCATATAAGTATAAATAATATTAATAAAATGGGGAGACTAAGACTTTTATGAACCCATTTCTTATACAAAAGTCTAAGCAAATCAAAAAATGTGGAGAAATTTGAGAAAGGGTGGACTCACATCATTTATGCTCTAGATTGAATGATATGATGAAATACTAGCTAAGGATTTTGTAGCAGGCTAGAAATAATGCCATTTTGTCTTCAAGGGATTAAAAGTGGAATTCATATAAGATATCATTAGGGATGCCACCGACATGTCTTTTGAATGCACTAAGGCCTTCAAAGATAAGAGGTAAAAATAAAAGCTCATACAAGCCTTTTTTGATATGGATGCCATCTTCTAAATAGATAAGAAGGGATTTCCTAAGCTTGATATTTTAAGGATATGGCCAGATGTCTATTTATAGTCCTATCATTCCAAGAAAAACCCACTACAAACATAATCCACTAAGGATTAATTCTCCTACTCATTAAAAAAGAGACCTTTATGAGGAGCCAAGAAATCCATATTGTGAAAATTAGTAAAGAGAAGGACTCTAATAAGGATAACTTAGTTGAGGGTATACAAGATTAGGCTTTTCATTTGCCCCACCCTATTCACCCATGAGAGGTTTAGGAAGAAGGATAAAAATAAATCCCAAGATTCTTCTCCCCGGGAGAAGAGATTAGGTAAGGAGGTCAATAGAAGTCTCTAATTCCCCTAGGGATTCAAAAACCCTAACTTTGAAATCCATGAATTATAAATTGATAAAAGTATGAAAGATGGATGATGATTCAACTCAACATCTAGAGGGATCCATGCAAAATTTGGTAGAGTTCCATGACAATCTATAGAAAATGGGTAGGTAATTGGTGTCACTAATGGAATAATTTCAAGTAGGAAGTAGGTAGGCCAAGGGAAGGGATGGGGGACCTAAAAATGGTGAAAAGGAGAAAAATAAAGTAAAAAAAACCCCAAATAGAAAAGGGAAAGAAATTCTCACCATCACCTTGAGGAGCTACATCACCAAGAAAGGAAAAATGATAGTAGAGAAGGACAAAGGTTCAAGTGAGCACATAAAAATATGGTAGAAGACCATGTAACTCGAACTAGAGGGATGATAAGTAGCAGTGTGAAGAAGATAGGTGGCAATAGGAAAGAGACCCACTCGAAGGAAATATAATAGGTGGATTAATGTTTTGGTCTAGTTTTTTTGGTTCTTGTTTTCCTAAAACTTTGTTGACTTTTTGCATCTGATAGGCTAGGTTGGCTTTATTTCTTCCTGTTTTGTATTTACTTATTTTATATTGAACAATGGTTTTAGGTCCCTGTAAAACTTGAGTTTAACCTATCAAATAAAAAACTAGTTGTTTTATATTTGTTCACAAATTAATTATTATCCATGAATTAAATTACAATAAATTTTACAAATACATCTTAAAATTATATAATAGTGTATGAGTAATTAAATACACTAACACCTAAATTTAATATATACTTTAATGAAGGAAAGGATAATGGAATCATTAAAATATCCCCCTTGATGACACCTTCCTTCACTCCTAAAATTTTCTTAAACTAAAAAAAATAGTTTTTAAGTAAGGGATTTATGAAGACATTTTCAACCTAATCATTTATTTGAAAAACTTAAGATTGATAACTTTATCCTATATCAATATACAAATATAGTGCATGTGGATCTCAACATGATATTGGTGTTCCAATGGGTTATGGTAAATGTGAATAGTATAATGATTATCACACTAAAATGTTGTAGATTGAGTCTGTGGAAATCTAAACCTAGACATCATGTGAAAAATCCACATCGACTCATGGTTGTCAACAAAAATGCTACTATATTTGTTACATCTGTATTCTTATCTAGAATTTCTAACCTTATGATTTGTTTATTTTATGATTATTTATAGGCTAATTAATTTTTTTATAAGTTAGATTTTATATACTAATGTATGGATAGTTATATGTTGTTTATTTGCATGATTGATAACTTGTTGAGTTAGTTGTACTTGTATGTTATGTACATAATGATCATGATTATTTAGTTTATTATAGTAGTATATTATGAATTTTATCTTTATTAAGGCTAAATATCTTTGTTTTTTTGAGGTGGATGCAAGATAGACTCTGTCCCTCAAACTCTGACAGAGGGAGAGCATCATCAAAGAGATTGGAGTAGATGGAAGCAGTTTGGGGGATGATAGAGTGAAAACAAGGAACCCTGCACACACTAAAAATAATAAAATATAATTTTTAATCATTGTTTGATTTAAATATCTTTTATTTAATTTTAGTTTTTATTATATTTGTTTTATTTTAATATGGTTGATTTGCATATGGGTACTATACTCTAATTTAGTTGCGTGTTTGCAAGTGTAAGGTTGAAATTGTTATATGTTGTCTTACTTAACTTACCTCATGTGATTATGTTTCCATTAATTATGCTTTGGGATCTTTGAATGTCCTTTATATTCTCTTTGGGATGTGTGTGAATATTTTTAAAAACATTCTTTGCTTCCTTGAATTATTATAGGCTGTGAGAGTGTGGGGCAAGCATTTTTTAGCACATACATTGCTATAGGAAAAGAAGGGGACTTTATTTTTGTGTGTGTATTTGATGATTATTAATTTGACTAAATTATTAAATTTTGATTAATGTTTAATTAAATATTATTATGGTGGTAAGTCAATTTTATTATTTATAATGTTTAAAGGATTATTATTATAATGAGGAAGGTTCACAAAATAAGGATTTTGTGTGGAGTTGACTTTAGATCTTCGAGCCACTATGCAAACTTCGGGTTTGGAGTGCATGAGAAAACATTAAGTCATTCCTAGTATTATTTTTATTGGTTTTACATGCATATACTTCTTTACCAAGCTCATTATGAACACATAGAATTTTGGCATAGATGTTGGAGGGTTTTTGTTGGCAAAAAAATAACATGCAGGAGAATAAGATGGAAGAAGATATGCCTGGAGATATGATAGATGAAGGAAAATAAGAAATGAGAAAAATCAAAAGGGGTTGAGGAAGTTTTGAAGGAGTATTTATAGTTGGGCTTAACCCTGATCTTCTTTATCAGGTAGGGTTTTTTTTGGTTAAATTTGTATTTGTATTATATGAATTAAATCAACAAACTAGTAAATCTTTATTGATTAGGGTTTTCATTTTGCATTATTGATAAATTATATAAGAACAAAGGGTTATATACTTGGCACTAGGGATGGGATTGGCCCATCCACATAGCCACATATATGATTCTAAAACCATAGTGTAAATGGCTATGTATCCTAAATATTTTGCCAAAATAATTAAGTTTTATTATTGTGTAAAATTATGGTTATGATTAGAAGGATTATTAGAAAATAGTATCTTTGATTTAAATGTGCATACATTAGTTATGACATAGTTGAAGGTATAAAATCCTACATAAAAAATATTAGGGTAGGTTGATTATTATCTCATTTGTAAATTCAAACCTTATCTTAAGTCAAACTGAGTCTATTAAATATTGTATTGATTCATTTATTTCAATATCTAAAAATATTGGGTTGTTTTAATGTTTAAATCAAGTAATGTTTTTGTAATAATAACCTGAGTTAGGGCATGGCTAGGTATATAAGGTTAAACTGAGATTAATTTTTTCAAGGAATAACCATAACTATACAAATATTCATAGGTATATACATATATTTTATGGGTCTTGGATAAGTTAATTGGTGACATGTTAATATGCATATATTTATGTGTATATATATATATATACACTACATTCAGGTCTATGGTTTTTATATTACATTTAAGGTTGTGTTTTTAATATGTTTTGAACCCTAAGTAAGCTTTAAATTAGTGAATGTCGGGTGATTGGGTATCTACTGTAGTTATATTTAGTATGTTTATTTTGTGTGAATTGGGAAAAAGATAAAATAAGTATAAATTATTATGTTGTTTAAACATGTTGATATGCATATATCTATTTATTTATATACTAAGCCTGGGTATATGTTTAATACAAGTTGTGGTTCTTCTATTTTCATATAAGATTGGATTTATATCATATTTTAAGCCTAAGTAAATTTGATATGGTGACTATAAGATGATTGAGTATTCACTACAATTATATTATGGAGTTTCATTTTAGTGTAATTGAGAAAATAGATAAAATCTATAGTGAATATTACTTGTGTAAACATTAATTATGTATTTACATTTATATTAGGTGTCCACTAAATGACTTATTACAATCTATTGAGGTATAAATAGATATATCCTTTCATATATTGAAATGTGTGTGTGTGTGTGTGTGTATGTGTGTGTGGTTGAGTTCATTTATGACTGTGTGATTTTCAATTTGTGGTCTACCAGGTATATATAAATAAAACACATCCAAAACACTATAATTTAATATTTGTTTGTAATTGGAAACGAATTTAATACAATGATGTGTTCGTATATGCATCTACATTTATACGTGATAATCTTACTTTATGGATAGAATACTATTCTATTTAGAGTATACCATATACATGCATGCTTATACTATTTAATTATTAAATACATTATATGTATATATAGAGTGGTATATATGATTTTGTTTACTTATCTTAATAATATTTAACTTAGAAGTAATTTCTATGAATTCAAGGAGTTTTTATAAGTATAGTATTTGGAAATTAGAACAGACCATACTATTCTTGGCTAGTATATAAATAGCTTATATTGCACTTTTTGTATATGGAAATAAAGTTATTTTAAGTAAATATAGTAAATATTTTAAATGGATTAATAACATTAAGTAAGGAGTTACATGTGAATACTTTAGTAAACTTGAAGTATGATGCTTAGTTTTACTTGAATGGTATAATTGTTTTGAAGCCTATTTATGTAGCTAATATCTTAATATAAATAAAATTAGATGTTCAGAACTATTATATTACATTTTATGGATTAAATGCAATTCTATGAGACTTTATTGTATTATCACATAATGTAGCTACTAGTAGGGAAAAAAATCATTATGAAATCTATTGGTTTTAATATTTTTAAATATATGAACCAATCTGGTATTAATGACATAAATGAGTGAGATGGATTCTAGTTACTTAATTAGTGTCATTAATGTACAAAATGGTGTAATTTGATTGAATGGTGTGTATGAAATTAATTGATCTTTGAGATCAAATAACTATAAGAAAACTTTGGCCAAATTAGTGTTTATGGTTAAACATTGGCATTTCATCTATTTGATTTAGTTTACATATTTTGTATGATATCATGTTAAAATAGATTTATTTTTGATATGTTGTATGCAATAGTTATATTAAAGCATACAAGTTTTAGTTGTCACTCTTGATTATCACACCATCATTATCTACCCATATGTGAAGGGAGGGCCATTCCCTAGTTGGGAGATTGTACAGGGGATTGATGGTCTATGGTTAGTGTGGAAAAGCACTCGGATGATGCTCTCCGACCCCATAATAGTACTTCACTAGAGACTACACTCATGACTACTTATGGATGTTTTGAGTTTGATGAGACTCACATGCTCTATGGAGCATTGTATAATTGTAAATTATTATTAAACCATGTATTATGTTGAAATTGTACCATTTTGCTATATTTAACCACTACATTAGTTAGCTATAACATTGTATCAATAGTGGTTAAATTTATAAATATAATTTTAAGAATTAAATACAGTATTTATTTTCTTAATCAACATCTTACTTGATCTTATGATCATTAGCTAAATAGATTAGTTCTAGACCTTGTTTATAGTTAAGTTGAACTAATGTATTTAGTTAAAGATCACTATGTTAAGGTTTCAATGTGATGGAATCTATAATTGAATTAATGTAAATGTTTAAAAAAATTTACTTTATTTTAGTAAAACCCATTGAGGTTATTACATTGTGGTATAAGAGTCAAGTTCAAACTCTAGGACTTAATGAGTACACTAATGCACATGTATTCTCCTATAAACCAATAATAAAAATGGTGCATGATAGACCTAGAGGTGAGGGTAATTCAAACACCATCCCTCTAGTGGATCCAAATCAATTTGCCACTGAGCAAACTATAGAGTTAGATCAGTTCCTTATAACCATGCATGAAACCAGGGACCAAATCATAACCTTAGAATAGGAAATGCATGGACATGGTGAGGATAATAATTAGGAAGAACCTGAGGAACATCCTATTAAACAAAAAATTCCTTAAGATCATAGGCATGAGGAGGTGCCAAAAGATGCAAGAGCTTGAGTAGCTATAGAGATGGCATAGGATATAAAAAAGGTGAATCCATTCAAGTTCGATGGAACCACTTTTGGAGATGGAGTTGAAGCATGGATAATAGAGATGGAGAAGTATTTTGAGATTCAAAATTAATTTGAGGTCACAAAGGCAATTAAGTAGGAGTAGAAGCTTAAATCTCTTTCTCAGGTTAGAGATAAATTCAAGAACAAATTTAGAGGTCCTAAAATGAATTTTAAAAAGAATAATTGGAGGAGGAGTGGAGACTCTAAGAACTAGTTTAAAAATCAAAATGAAAGTTCAATAGTAACTCAAGGAGGTTTCAAGGGAGGTTTCAATGGGAACCAATAGTCAGATGGAAGAGGGCCACATAGAGGATGCTTCATCTGTGGAAGTGATCATTATGTTAGAGAGTGTACTCAAGGTAAATCAGATGGTAAGAATAAGGGTTATACATCACAATAGGGAAATTTTTAGTAGAGGATTCATGTAACTATTGATAATCATCAAGATAAGTTCTAAGCTTCTCCTATTGAATTGATAGGTATTTTGTTTGATCATCCAATTTCAATTTTGATTGACACTGGGGATAGAGAATGTTTTATTATTCTTAGAATGTTTAATAAGTTATCTAGAAAATTTAGGATTATGGAAAATGCATGGTCAGTATAATATGAGAATGAATCAAAGTTTAAGGTTGCTAAGTGTCTAATAAAATATGAGATCAAGTTACCTAAATTCAATGAAATAATGAATCTATATTCTACACCACTCAGTTCATATGATGTGATCCTAGGTGTAAATTGGCGTACTAAGCATAAAGCTAAAGTTGATTGATATCTCAAGAAGGTATAATGTCAAGATGATTTTGGAAATCAGACATAAAATTAAGGTGAGAAAAGAGAATTAAAGCTTAGGCAAGTTTTTGAAATTCAACTCAAGAAGGATAAAAAAAAGGATGTCAGGCATTTATTTTTAAAATAAATGAGATGAAGGAATCTAAGGAATTATCCATTAAGGATTATATTTTTCTTAGGAACTTTTAAGATGTGTTCCTAGAGGAATTACTAGGATTACCAACCAAATGTGAGTTTGATTTCTTAATTAACATAATACTTAGATCTGATCTACAGTTTAAGGCACCTTATAGTATGACAACTACATAATTGGTTGATTTAAAATCTCAACTATAGGATTTGTTATTGAAAGGGTTGATTCAATCAAGTGTGTCATTATGGGGTGCACTAGTGGTGTTCATTAAGAATAAGGATGGTACTCTTTGTTTGTGTATTGATTATAAGATGTTGAATAAGGAGACAATAAGGAATAGGTATCTGATACCTTACATTAATGATTTCTTTGAATATATGTAAGGGCCAAAAAATTTATCTAAGATTGATATGTGAGAAGGGTATCATCAACTAAGAATTTGAGATGAGGATATTCCCAAAATAATGTTTAGAACCCAATATGGTCATTATGAATTTACAGTGTTGCCTTTTGGGTTAACAAATTTTCCAACAACGTTTATTAATCTCATGAATAGTGTATTCATGGATTATCTAAACCACTTTGTGTTAGTTTTCTTGGATGATATCCTCATATATTATAATAATGAGGAATACCATCTTCAACATCTACAACTAGTTTTGCAGCAGTTGTGGAAGCACAAATTATATGGCAAGTTATCCAAATATGCATTTTTTCTAGAGGAAAGTGTAATATTTATGGGATTAGTAGGTTATTACATAAATTTTGTTCTAAATTTATCAAATATAGCTAACCCAATTATCTCTCTTTATTAGAAGAATCAAAGTTTTGTTTGGTTAGACAAGTGCGAGAAAGCCTTTTAAGAGATAAAAATGAGGCTTACTTTGGCACCTATACTAAGATTTATCGATCCTAATGGTCAGTTCTCAGTAATCTCTAATGTATCTGAGGATGGACTTAGAGGAGTTATTATGCAAGATGGTTTAATTATAGCATATGAGTCCATAAAGATTAAGCCGTATGAGGTAAATTATGCCCCTCATGATCTATAACTTATTGTAATAGTACATGCCTTATAAGTTTCAAGGAATTATCTTTTGGGGAAGCCATTTTAGCTCAAAATTGATGAATTGGGACTCAAGTATATATTTACCCAACTAAACCTAAATACATGTTAGATACAGTTAAATTTCTTATTTGATTATGATTTTTTATTAATTATCTCAAGGGCAAGGAATATAAAGTTGTAGATGCTCTAAGTATATAAGGTACATACTAGCATTGGTTAATATTAGGAGTACTTTTTGTGATCAGGTAATTAAATTCTCCCTTGGAGATGAATTATATGAGTAGGTTAATAAAGCATTGTCAGAGGATGCTCAAAATCCTAATTTTAAAGGATTCAAGTTAGATAATGATGGTCTTTTGAGGTACAATGTTAGGATGTATATAACTTATAGAAATAATTTTAGGATCATGATGCTAAAGGAATTGCACAATGCCCCTTATTTAGGTCCTCCTAGAGTAACTAAGCTCATGGTTGAACTAAGACCTCTTTATTTATGGAAAGGAATTAAAAAGGATAAATTAGATTTTATATTTCATTGCTTGAAATTTTAGCGTGTGAAGGTTAAACACGTGCATCTAAAAGGATTGTTATATTCTCATGATATATTATAATAGAAGTGGTAGGTAATTAGTATAGATTTTTTCTAAGGTTTTCTATCATCATGAAACTACAATGATATGATCTTGGTAATAGTTGACAAACTAATCAAGGTAGCTAACTTTATACCGAGTAATTTGATCAATGATACATTAATTCTTGCAAAAATATTCATGAAAGAGGTGTACCAAATGTATGGATTTATGTAAAAGATCATTTATCATCAATATCTAAGAATGAATTCTTGATTTTAATTAACTTTAAATTAAACTCTAGGCACGTAGTTGAATTTTAGTACTGCATATCACCCACCAAAATATATACCAAAGGGAGGTTGAAATTGTTCATAACCTAGGTAATAGTTATAATTATGAAACTCTACTTCAAGATGTTTACAGTATTGATATGGCTACTGATCAATGGGAATAGTAACCTTGATCCCTTCATGGGGAAACTTATGGCATTGGTAAAGAGTAGATGGAACTACCTGTACTTCATAAATAGATGGACAAATATAAAGGGTTAACAAAGTCTTTTAATATCTCTGTCAAATGTATTTCATGGATCAACAATACAAGTGGGAGGATTACCTTCTGTTGATTGAGTTCAACTACAAAAATTCATACCAATCAATGTTGAAAATGGATTTATTTAAGGCATTATATGGAAGAATCTATAGAACACCAATCAATTAGGGTAATTTAGAAGACATAGCAATCTTTGGACCTAAAATGCTTATGGAGATGTAAGATCACATTAGAGCAATCATGTAAAGGTTGGTTGAAGCCAATGATAGACATAAAAGTTATGCTGATCTAAAAAGAATAATAATATAGTTTTCTATTGGTGATATAGTATTTTTGTAAGTTAAGTCTCAGAATATCTTGATTAAGTTTGGTAAATCAGCAAAGCTTTCACAAAGATATGTGGGATGCTTTGAGGTGTTTGAAGTGATCACTTCTCTAGTGTATAGGCTTGCTTTACCACCAGCTCTAGATCTTTTGCATAATGTTTTCCATGTGACCTATATTAAAAAGTATGTTGTTGATCATTCTCATGTATTATATTGGAATGCTTTATAGGTTCTAGATCCTGGGGTGGTCACAATAGAACCAGTCAAAATAATTAAGATTCACAAACTTAGTTTGCATAATAGAGAAGTGTCACATTGTAAGGTTTAGTGGGACTAATATTCTAAAGATAATGCCACTTGGGAGGATTATGATGAGTTCTATAGGTTATTTACACATTTTTTAATTAATATTTTTATTATATATGATTTAATTTTCTATTGAACAATGTTTAATTTCATAACTTATGTTGGAATAAGTGTCATTAGGAAGATGACCAACTTTAGGGTGAAGGATGTTACATCCCAATTCTTCTCTAGACTTGATAACCTACTAATTTGTGTGGATTTTATGATTATTGATTGGTTAAATACTATTTTGATAAGTTGTATTTTACATATTGATGTATGGATAGTTATATGTTGCTTATTTGCATGATTGTTAACTTGTTGAGTTAGTTGTACTTGTATGTTATGTACATAACAATCATGATTATTTAATTTATTACAATAGTATATTATGGATTTTATCTTGATTCAAGCTAACTATCTTTTTTATTTTGAGGTGGATGTAGGATAGATTCTAATCCTTAAACTATGATGGAGGGAGAGCATCATCATAGAGGGTGGAGTATATAGAGGCAGTTTGGGGGATGATAGAGTGAAAATAAGGAACCTTGCACACACCACAAATAATAGAATCTAATTTATAATTATTATTTGATTTAAATAACTTGTAGTTAATTTTAGTTGTTATTATGTTTGCTACATTTAAATATGTCTGGTTTACATATGGGTACCATACTCTAATTTGGTTGTGTGTTTGCAAGTGTAAGGTTGAAACTCTTATATGTTATCTCACTTAACTTAATCCATGTGATTATGTTGCCATAACTTGTACTTTAGGATCTTTGAATGTCCTTGATGTTGTCTTTAAGATGTATGTGAATATTTTTACAAACATTCTTTCCTTCACTAAATTATTATAGGCTATGAGAGTGTGGGGTGAGTGTTTTATAACAAGTACATTTCTATAAGAAAAGAAGGGGACTTATTTTTTTGTGTATTTGATGATTATTAATTTGACTAAATTATTAAATATTGATTAAAGTTGAATTAGATATTATTATGGTGGTAAGTTAATTTTACTATTTATAATATATAAAGGATTATTATTATAATGAGGAAGGTTAATGAAATAGGGTTTTGTGTGGAGTTGACTTTTGCTCTTTGAGCCATTATGAAAACTTTAGTTTTGGATTGCATGAGAAAACATTAAGTCATTCCCAGTATTCTATTAGTTGGTTTTACATGCATAGACTTCTTCACCAAGCTCATTATAAACATTAAAAGTTTTGGAAAAGATATTGGGGGGTTTTGTTAACAAAAAAATAGTATGCAAGTGAATAATATGGAAGGAGATATGCTTGGAGACATAGTAGATGTAGGAAGAGAAGAAAGTAGAAAAATCAAAGGGTTTTGAGGAAGATTTTGAAGGAGCATTATGAGTTGGGCATAGTTATGATCTTCTTTACCAGGTAGGTTTTTTTTTGGTTAAATTAGTATTTATTATTGTATGAATTAAATCAAAAAACTAGTAAATCTTTATTGATTAGGGTTTTCATTTTTCATTATTGAGAAATTATAGAAGAGTAGAGGGTTATAGATTTGGCACTGGGGATAGGCTCAACGCATCCATATAGCCACATATATGACTTTAAAACCCTATTGAAAATGGCTATGTATCCTTAATTTATTTCCAAAATAATTAAGTTTTATTATTGTGTAAAATTATGGTTATGATTGGAAGGATTATTGGAAAATAGTAGTTTTGATTTAGCTATGTATACATTAGTATATGACACAGTTGAAGGTATAAAAACCTACCTATAAAATCTTAGGGTAGGTTTATAATTAGATCATTTTTGAATTCAAACCTTGTCTTAAGTCAAAATTGGTCTCTTAAATATTGTATTGATTCATTTCTTTCAATATCTAAAAATACTAGGTTGTTTTTTTGTTTAAATTAGGTCATGATTTTGTAGTAATAACCCCATTTAAAGCATGGCTAGGTATATAAGGTAAAACTGAGATGAAAAATTTAAAGGAATAACCAAAACTATATAAATATACATAGGTATATACATATATTTTATGGGTCTTGGACAAGCTATTCAGTAGCCTATTAATATGCATATATCCATGTGTGTGTATATACGACATTCACGTCTACATTTATTATATTACATTTAAGCTTATGTTTTTAATGTGTTTTGAACCCTAAGGAAGATTTAAATTAGTGACTATCAGGTGATTGGGTATCTACCATAGTTATATTTGGGAGTTTCATTTTATGTGAATGGGAAAAAAGATAAAATGTGTATCAATTGTTTTATTATTTAAACCTGTTGATATGCATATATCTACTTATTTATATACTAAGCATGGGTATATGTTTAAGATAAATTATGGTTCTTCTATTTTCATATTAGATTGAATTTATATTGTATTTTAATCCTAAGGAAATTTGATATGGTGATTGTTTTTTTTTAAACCTAGAGGTATCCCCTATCCCAATTGGGATACTACAACTCCACCTAACGACCTTCAAGATGACTGAGTCTTCACTATAGTTATATTATGGATTTTTATTTTAGTGTGATTAAGAAAATAGACAAAATATATAGTGAATATTATTGTTGTGTAACCTTAAATATATATTTACATTAATATTAGGTGTCTATAAAATTACTTCTTACAATCTATTGAGGTATAAATGGATATATCCTTTTATATATTGAAATCTGTTTATACATATGTGTGTGGCTAAGTTAGTTTATGATTGTGTGCAATTTGATATTCAAGTTGTGGTCTACCATGTTTATAGAAATAGAACACAACCGAAACATTATAGTTTAATCTTTTTTTGTAATTGGAAAATTATTTAATGCAGTGATGTGTTTGTATATGCATCAACATTTATATGTGATACTCTTACTCTATGGACAAAATATTATTCTATTTAGAGTATAGTATATACATGCATGTATATACTATTTGATGATTAAATACATTATATGTGTAAATAGAGAGGTATATATGCTTTTGTTTACTTGTCTTAATAACATTTATCTTATAAGTGATTTCCATGAATTCAGGGAATTTTTAAAAGTATAGTATTTATAAATTAGAACAAACCATACTATTATTGGCTAGTATATAAATAACTTGTGATGCACTTTTGGTATATGGAAATAAAGATATTTTAATTAAAGATAGTAAATTATGTTAGATGGATGAATAAAATAAAGTAAAGAGTTTCATGTAAATACTTTATTAAACTTGAAGTATGATGCTTAGTTTTACTCAAATGGTATAACTATTTTGAAACTTGTTTATGTCATTGATATTATGCTATAAATAAAATTAGATGTTTGGAAATGTTATATTACATTTGACAGATTAAATGCAAGTCTATGATACTTTATTGTATTAGCACATAATGTAGTTTCTAGGAGGGAAAAACTCATTATGAAATCTATTGGTTTTAGTATTTTTAAATATATCAACCAATCTATATTAATTACCCTAAATAAGTGAGTGAAATAGATTCCACTTACTTAATTAGTGTCACTAATACACATAGATGGTGTAATCTAATTGAGTGGTGTGTATGAAATTGACTGATTTGAGATCAAATAACTATAAAAAACATTGGCCAAAGTAGTGTTTATGGTTAAACATTGTCATTTCATCTATTTGATTTAGTTTACATATTTTATATGATATCATGTTAGAAAAGATTTATTTATAA
This sequence comes from Torreya grandis, assembly GCA_037957365.1. Lineage (NCBI taxonomy): Eukaryota > Viridiplantae > Streptophyta > Pinopsida > Cupressales > Taxaceae > Torreya > Torreya grandis. The sequence goes on along the minus strand of JARHVA010001695.1, from coordinate 423,400 downwards.
TATGATGCATGTAATATTTATCTTACAACACACAGGTTTTAGTCATCACTCTTGATTATCATACCATCATTATCTACCCATCTATGAAGGGAGAGCCATTCCCTAGTTAAGATATTTTACAGGAGATCAATGGTTTGTGATTGATGTAAAAAAGCACTCAGATGATGCTCTCCCTCCCTACAATAATACTTAAATAGAGATTACACTCATGATTACTTATGTATTTTTCAAGTTCAATGAGAATCACATGCTCCATGGAGCATTGTGTAATTGTAAATTATTATTAAACCATGTATTATGTTGAAACTGTACTATTTTGTTATATTTAGCCACTATAATAGTTGGATGTAACATTGTATTAAAAATGGATAAATTTTTAAATATAATTTTATGAATCAAATAAAGTATTCATTTTCTTAATCATCATTGTACTTGATCTTGTGATCATTGTCTAAATAGATTATATCTATACCTTGCTTATGGTTAACTTAAACTAATGTATCTAGTTAAAGATCAATATGTTATCTTTTTTGTGATGAAATCTATAATTAAATGAATGTAAATGTTTAAAAAAATTACCTTATTTTAGTAAAACCTAGTGGGGTAATTACAATATTTACCTTCCATAGTTTAAAAATTAATATTAGTTTAATTCTTACAATAAAAATTCACAGGACCTACCCCAAGATGATATATGTATCATGTGGTTGATATTAAATCATCGGGACCTCCAACTCAATAACCTTTTTATTTTGGTGTTTTGACACATCCAACACAACACATGCATAGGGAGATTTAAGGGACTTTTGTGTCTTTTAAAATATTATTTACAAGATCTCCCCAAGATTTCTTCTACCTAGTCTAGGTGCATTGAACTTCATTCAGTGGATCATTATAACCATTCCAATTCAAGGGGACTATGCTAAAGTATTTCATACTAACCATATGATTTAAAATGAGAAATAATGTCTAGGGAACCTACATACAAATTAAGAATGAATTACAATTGATTCAAACATTTTTATTACACACATAGATACAAGAGTGCAATAACAACAATAAACAAATATTGAGTAATTAAGATAAATAATAACAAAATATTTCATGCATTAATAACCAATGTCTAAACTATAAAAATCATAAAAAATGCAAAATAAAGTTGAAAATTGGTGGAGTCATTGAGTTTATGCTCCAAATTAAATTTAATGATGAAATAATAGATAGGGATTTCATGATGGGATGGAAACAATGCCATGTTATCTTCAGGGGTGTCAAAGTGGAAGTCATAGAAGAGCTCACTGGGGACATCACTAGCATGTCTTGTGAAGGCCCCAAGGCCTTCAAATATAAGAGGAAAAAAGGAGTTCACACACACTTTTTTTGAGATGGATGTTGTCTTCTAAATAGACAAGAAGGGATTTCCCAGGGTTGATATTCTGAAGAGATGATTAGATGTATATTTACAGTCCTATACTCCAAATAAAAACTCACTATAAACATAATCCACCAAGTTCTAATTCTCATTCTCACTAAAAGAGTGACCCTCATGAGAAGCAAAGAAATCCATATTATGGAAAGCATCAAAGAGAAGAAATCTAATTAAGATATCTTAGCTAAGGTCAAAAAGGATGAGGATTCTCCTTACCCCCACCCTATTCACCCATGGGAGGTTAGGAAGAAGGACAAAAGGAAATATTGGGATTATTCTCCCTTGGAGAATATCTCAAGTAAGAAGGTCAATAAAAGTCTCCAATTCCCCTAGGGTGTCAAAAAACCTAACTTTGAAATCTATGAATTAAAATCGATATAAGTATGGAAGAGGGATGATGATTCACCTCAACTTTTTGAGGGATACATGTAGAAGTTGGAAGAGTTACATGACAATCTATAGAAAATGGGCATGTAACTAGTGTCACTAATGGAATAATGAAACAATTTCAAGTAGGAAGTATATAGGATAGGGGAAGTGATGTGGGACCCAAAAATGGTATAAGGAAGAAAAATAAATATGGAGGGAGCACCAAATATAAAAGGGAAAGATATTCTCACCATTACCCTAAGGAACTACAGGACCAAGTAAGGAAAAGTGATGAAAGAAAAGGACAAAGGCTTGAATGAACACAGAAAAAACATGGTGGTAGGCCATAAAACTCAAACTAGAGGAATTATAAGTAGTATTGCAAAGGAGAAGATAGGTGGCAATAGGAAATAGACCCACTCTAAGGAAATATAATAGGTGGATTTATGTTTTGATCTAGTTTTTTAGTTCTTATTTTTTTGAAACTTTGCTGACTTTTTATGTTTGATAGGCCAGGTTGGCTTTATTTATTCTTGTTTTGTCTTTAATTATTTTATGTTAAACCATGGTTTTTAGGTCCCTATGAAATTGAGTTTAACTTATCAAATAAAAAATAGTTTGTGTAAAATTTTCCACAAATAATTGTTATCCATGAATTAAATTATAATTAGTTTTACATATACATATTAAAATTATATAATAGTGTATGAGTAATTAAATACACTAACATCCACCATTAATATGTACTAAAATGAAGGTAAGGGTAAAGGAATCATTAAAATATCCCCCTTGATGACACCTTGCTTCACTCCCAAAAGTTTCCTAAACTAAACAAATAAGTTTTAAAGTAAGGTATTTATGAAGATGTCTACAACCTAATCATCTATTTGAAAAAACTTAAGATTAATAACCTTATCTTATATCAATTTAAAAATATAATGCATGTGTATATAAACATGGTTTATATATTGGTGTTTCAATGGGTTATGATAAATTTGAATATTACAATGATTATCTTACTAAAATGTGTAGGTTGGGTTTGTGGAAATCTAAACCTAGACATCATGTGAAAAATCCACACTGATTCATGATTGGTAGTGACAAATCTACTATATGTACTTTATATAGTTTAAAAATCAATATTAGTTTATTTATTACAATAAAAATTCATAAGACCTACCCCAAGATGATATATGTATCATGCGGTTGATTTGAAATCATTAAGACCTCCAACTCAATCACCTTTTTATTATTTAGTTTTTTGACACATCCAACTCAACACAGTCAGAGGGAGCTTTGAGGGACCTTTGTCTCTCTTAAAATGGGAATCATAAGACCTCCTAAAGGTTTATTCTACCTAGTTTAGGTGTATTTAACTTCACTCAGTGGCACTTTATAACCATTCCAATTGAAGGGGACTACGCTAAAGTATTTTAAACTAACCATATGAATTAAAAAGAGAACTAATGCCTAGGGAATTGACATACAAATTAATCATGAATTACAAATAATTAAAACATTTATATTACATACATAGATACAATAGTGCAATAATAAAAATAAACAAAGATTAAGTAATCAGGATAAAAAATAAAAAAAATTGCACTCATTGATACCTAAGATCTAAACTAGAAAACTCATAAAAAAATGCCAAATAAAGTTGAGAAATGGTGGACTCATAAAGATTATGCATTGGATTGAAGGGCATGATGAAATACTAGCTAGGTATTTCATAGCAAGATGGAAACAATGCCATGTTATCTTCAGGGGAGTCAAAGTGGAAGTGATAGAAGAGCTCATTGAGGACATCACTGACATGTCTTGTGAAACTACTAAGGCCTTCAAATATAAGAGGAAAAAATAGCTCATGAAGGCCTACTTCAATATGGATGTCATCTTCCAAATAGACAAGAAGGGATTTCCTAGGCTGATCTTCTGAGGATATGGTTGGATGTCTATTTATAGTCCTATCCTTCCAAGAGAAATCCATTATAGACATAATCCACCAAGGACTAATTCTCATGCTCACTAAAAGAGAAACCCCCATGAGGAGCTAATAAATCCATACTATGGAAATCAATAAAGAGAAGAACTTAAATAAGGACAACTTAGCTAAGGGTATAAAGGATGAGGCTTTTCCTTCCCCATGCCTTGTTCACCCACAAGAGGTCAAGAAGAAGTACAAAATTAAATCTTAGGATTCTTCTCCCCTAGAGAAGATCTTGGGGAAGAAGTGTAATATTAGTCTCCAATTCTCCTAGGGCATAAAAAACCTAAATTTGAAATCTATGAATAAAAATTGATAAAATTTTGAAAGAGGGATGATGATTCATCTCAACATTTGGATAGATACAAGCAAAATTTGGTAGAGTTCTATGACAATCTTTAGAAAATGGGTAGGCAACGAGTGTCACTAATGGAAAATTGAAAAATTTCAAGTAAGAAGTGTACAGGATAAGGGAAGTGATGAGTAACATAAAAATGGTAGAAAGAAGCAACAGAAAGTCAGAAGGAACCCCAAATAAAAAAGAAAAAAATTCTCACCATGACCCCGAGAAGCTATAGGACCAAAAAAGCAAAAGCGATAATAGAGAAGGATAAAGGCTTGACTGAACATATAACAAACATGGTAGAAGGCCATGGAACTTAAATGAGAGGAATGATATGCATCAATATAAAGAAGAAGCTAAGTGGTAGTATGAAAGAGAGCCACTTTGAAGAAATATGATAGGGGGATTTTCATTTCTATCTAGTTTTTTGGTTCTTATTTTGATGAAACTTTGCTAAATTTTTGCATCCGATAGGCTGGTTTGGAATTATTTATTCTTATTTTATCTTTACTTATTTTATGTTGAACTATGGTTTTTAGGTCCCTATAAAACTAATTTTAACCTATCAAATAAAAAAAAATTTGTGTATAATTTTCCACAAATTAAATACTCTCCATGAATTGAATTACAATAAGTTTTACAAATACATATTAAAATCATATAATAGTGTATGAGTAATTAAATACACTAACATCCACATTTAATATGTAATCCAATGAAGGGAAGGATAAAGGAATCATTAAAATATCCCCCTTGATGACACCTTACTTCACTCCCAAAAGTTTCCTGAACTAAACAAATTAATTTTCAAGTTAATGATTTATGAATACGTCTACAACCTAATCATCTATTAAAAAAAACCTTAATATTAATAACCTTATCTTGTAAAAATTTAAAAATATAATGTATGTTAATCTCAACATGGTTTATATATTGGGGTTCTAATGGGTTATAATAAATGTGAATAGTATAATTATTATCTCATTAAAATGTTTTAGGTTGGTATGTGGAAATCTAAACCTAGACATCATGTGAAAAATCCACATTGACTCATGGTTGGAAACAATAAATCTACTATACTTACCTTTAATATATGAAAAATAAATAGTAGTTTATTTATTAAAATAAAAAGTCACAAGACTTACACTAAGATGATATATGTATCATGTTGTTGACTTGAAATCAACATGACCTCTAACTCAATCACTCTTTTATTGTTTGGTGTTTTGACACATCCAACACAACACATGTAGAGGGAACTTTGAGGGACCTCTGCCTATCTTAAAATAAGATTTAAAAGACTTATTCAAGGTTTATTATACCTAGTCTAAGCATATTGAACTTCACTCAGTGGATCATTATAACCATTCCAATTCAAGGGGTCTATGCTAAAATATTTCAGACTAATCATATGCATTAAAATGAGAACTAATGCCTAGGGAACCAACATACAAACTAAGCATGAATTATAATGGATTCAAACATTTTTACTACACACATAGATAAAATAGTGAAATAATAAAAATAAATAGAGATTAATTAATCATGATAAATAATAATAAAATATTGCATTTATTGACACCCAAGATATAAACTAGAAAACTCATAAAAAATGCAAAATAAAGTTGAGAAAGGGTGGACTCATGGAGTTTATGCTTTAGATTTAAGGGCATGATGAAATAATAACTAAGGATTTTATAGTGGTTTGGAAATAATTCCATGTTATATTCAAGGGATTTAATGTGGAAGTCATAAAAGAGATCATGGGGGACATCACTAGCATGTATTGTGAAGGCACTAAGGCTTTCGAATATAAGAGGTAGAAACATGAGCTCATACAGGCCTTCTTTGAGATAGATTCCATCTTAAAAAAATATAACAAGGGATTTCCTAGGGTTGTTATTCCAAAGAGATGGCCAAATGTCTATTTACAGTCCTATCCTTCCAATAAAAATCCATTGCAAACATAATCCACCAGGGACTAATTCTCTTATTCACTAAAAGTGTGACCCCCATGAGGAGCCAATAAATATATATTATGGAAAGTATTAAAGAGAATAAATATGACAAGGACAAATTAGTTGAAGGTATAAATTATGAGGATTCTGCTTTCCCTCACCCTATTCACCCATGGGAGGTCAGAAAGAAGGACAAAAGGAAATCCCAAGATTCTTCTCCCTTAGAGAAGAACTGGGCATGAAGTTGAATAAAAATATTTAGCTCCACTAGGGAATCAAAAACCTAACTTTGAAATCCATGAACTAAAATTTATAAAGGTATGGAAGATGGATGATGATTCAACTCAACATTCAGAGGGATGTATGTAGAATTTGGCAGAGTTCCATGATAATCTATAAAAAATGGGTAGAAAATTAGTGTGACTAATGGAACAATTTAAAGTAAAAAGTATATGGGCTAAGGGAAGTGATGGGGGACCCAAAAATGATGTAAGGAAGCAAAGTAATTTTGGAGGGAACCCCAAACAGAAAAGGGAAATAAATTTTGACCATCACCTCAAGGAACTATATGACCAAGAAAGGAAAAGTAATAGTAAAGGACAAAGGCTTGGTTAAACTTGGAAAAAAAATGTCAAAAGGCCATGGAACTCAAACCAGAGGAATTATCAATAGTAGTATGAAGAAGAAGATAGGTGGTAGTAGGAAAGAGACCCACTTTGAGGAAATATAGTAGGTGGCTTTATGTTTTGGTCTAACTTTTTAGTTCTTATTTTGTTGATGTTTTGTGTTTGATAGGACAAGTTGGCCTTATTTATTATTATTTTATATTTACTTATTTTATGTTGAATTATGTTTTTTAGGTCCCTATAAAACTTAGTTTAACCTATCAAATAAAAAATAGTTTGTGTATAATTTTTCACCACTTAATTATTATCCATGAATTAAATTATAATTAAGTTTTACAAATACATCTTAAAATTATACAATAGTGTATGAGTAACTAAATCCATTAACATCCACCTTTAATATGTACTTTAATGGAGGTAAGGATAAAGGAATAATTAAAATATTCCCCTTGATGACACCTTCCTTCACTCCCAAAAGTTTCCCGAACTAAACAAATTAGTTTTCAAGCAAGGGATTTATGAAGACATTTGAAAAGCTAATCATTTATTCAAAAAAAATAAAGATTCATAACCTTGTTCTATATCAATTTAAAAATATAATGCACATGGATATCAACATGGTTTATATATTGGTGTTCTAATGGGTTATGATACATGTGAATGGTACAATTATTATCACACTAGAATGTTGTAGGTTGGATCTATGGAAATCTAAATCTAGACATCATGTGAAAAATCCACATAAACTCATGGTTGGAAGTAACAACTACACTATATGTACCTTACATAGTTTAAAGATCAACAATCATTTATTTATTACAAGGAAAAGTCATGAGACCTACCCAAAGATGATATATGTATCATATGGTTGAATTGAAACATCAGGACCTCCAACTCAATCACCTTTTTTTGGTTTGCTGTTTTGACACATCCAACACAATAATAGCAGAGGGAGCTTTGAGAGACCTTTGACTCTCTTAAAATGAGATTTACAAGACCTCCCCAAAGTTTATTCTACCTAGTCTAGGTGAATTTAACTTCACTCAGTGGCTCGTTATAACCATTCCAATTCAAAAGGCCCATGCTAAAGTATTTTAGACTAACCATATACATAAAAATGAGAACTAATGCCTAGTGAACTAGAATACAAATTAAGAATGAATAATATTGATTTAATCATTTTTATTACACACATAGATATAATAGTGCAGTAATAAAAATAAATAGAGATTGAGTAATCAAGATAAATAATAACAAAATATTACATTCATTGATACCCAAGATATAAACTATAAAACTCATATAAAAGTGTAGAATAAAGTTAAGAAAGGGTGGACTCACATATTTTATGCTACAGATTAAATGGCATGATGAAATACTGGCTAGGGATTTTATGGTAGGCTAGAAACATTGCCATGTTGTCTTTAGGGGAGTCAAAGTGTAAGTCACATAAGAGCTGATCAGGTACATCATTAGCATGTATTGTGAAGGCACTAAGGCCTTCAAAGATAAGAGGAAAATACAAGAGCTCATGAATTACAATAAAAAATAGTTTGTGTATAATTTTCTAAAAATTAATTATTATTCATGAATTAAATTACAATAAGTTTTATAAATACATCTTAAAATTATATAATAGTGTATGAGTAATTAAATACATTAACATCCACCTTTAATATGTACTTTAATCAAGGGAAGGATAAAGGAATCATTAAAATATTCCCCTTGATGACACCTTCCTTCACTCCCAAAAGTTTCTTGAACTAAACAAATTAGTTTTCAAGCAAGGGATTTATGAAGACGTTTACAACCTAATCATCTATTCAAAAAAAATTAAGATTGATAACCTTGTCCTATATCAATTTAAAAATATAATGCATGCAGATCTCAACATGGTTTATATATTGGTGTTCCAATGGGTTATGATAAATGTGAATAGTATAATGATTATCTCACTAAAATGTTGTAGGTTGGGTCTGTTGAAATCTAAACCTAGACATCATGTGAAAAATCCATATTGACTCATGTTTGGCAATGAAAAATCTACTATATTTACTTCCCATATTTGAAAAATAAATAGTAGTTTATTTCTTACAATAAAAATTCATGGGACTTACCCCAAGATCATATATGTATCATGTGGTTGAATTTAAATCATCAAGACCTCCAACTCAATTTTTTTTTGTTGTTTGATGTTTTAACACATCCAACATAACATAGGTAGAGGGAGATTTGAGGGACTTCTATGTGCATTGAAATTCACTTAGTGGATCATTATAACCATTCTAATTAAAGGGGCATATGCTAAAGTATTTCAGACTAACCATATGCATTAAAATGATAACTAATGCATAGGGAACTAGAATACAAATTAAGCATGAATTACAATTGATTCAAACATGTTTATTACACACGTAGAGACACTAGTGAAATAAAAATAATAAACATAAATTGCATAATTAGGATAAACAATTATAAGATATTGCATTCATTGATACCCAATACATAAACTAAAAAACTCATAAAAAATGTAAAATAAAGTTTATAAAGGGTGGACTCATGGAGTTTATGCTATGGATTGAATGACATAATGAAATACATGCTATTGATTTCATGGTGGGTTGAAAACAAAGTATGTTGTCTTTAGGGGAGTCAAAGTGGAAGTCATAAAAGAGCTCATCAGGGACACCATTGGCATGTCTATTGAAGTCACTAAAGCCTTCAAAGATAAGAGCCAGAAATAGGAGCTCATGCAAGCCTTTTTTTAGATGGATGTCATCTTCCAAATGGATAATAAGGGATTCCTTAGGGTTGATCTTCTGAGGAGATGGTTGGATGTCTGTTTTTAGTCCTATCCTTCCAATAAAAACCCACTATAGATATAATCCATCAAGGACTAATTCTCCTTCTCACTAAAAGAGAGACCCCCATGTGGAGCCAATAAATCCATATTGTGTAAATTAGTAAAGATAAGAAATATGACAAGGACAACTTAGTTGAGGGAAGAAAAGGTGAAGATTTTCCTTCCCCTCATCCTATTCACCCATGGGAGGATAGGAAGAAGGAAAAAAAAATTCTAGGATTCTTCTCCCCTAGAGGAGAGCTTGGGCAAAAAGGTCAGTAGAAGTCTCCAGTTCCCCCAGGGCATTGAAAAACCTAACTTTGAAATCCAAAAATTAAAATTGATAAAAGTATGGAAGAAGAATTATGTTTTGACTTAGATTTTAGAGGGATACATGTAAAATTTGGCAGAGTTTAATGAAAATCTATAAAAAATGGAAAGGAAACTGGTGTCACTAATGGAATAAAGGAACAATTTCAAGCAGGAAGTGAAGGGAGACCCTAAAATAGTGGAAGGAAGCAAAATAAAGCCATATGGAACCCCAAATAGAAAAGGGAAAGGAAATATCACCATCACCCTGAGGAGATACAACACCAAGAAAGGAAAAGTGATGAAAGAGAAGGATAAAGGCTCAGTTGAACACATGACAAACATGGTAAAATGCCATAGAACTCAAACTAGAGGAATGATAAGTAGTAGTGCAAAGAAGAATATAGGTGGAAGTAGGAAAGAGACCCACTCTGAAGAAATTTAATAGGTGTATTTGTGTTTTGATCTAGTTTTTTGGTTTTTGTTTTGATGAAACTTTGCTAACTTTTTGCATCTGATAAGCCAAGTTGGCATTGTTTCTTATTATTTTATCTTTACTTATTTTATGTTGAAATTATTAGTGTAGGTTTTTATTTTTCCCTATTATTTAATTAGGGAAATTATATATTTGTGCATACATGGAGTTTTCCTACATTCGTGGGATAGGCTAGCTTATGTGAAGATGTGTGTCATAGATGTGTCATAGGTGTCATAAGTAACTCCCTTGATCGACTATTCTGGGTATGGGAGTTACTTCTCTATTCTTAGCACCTTGTCACAACCTTTCATGGAGGAGTTACAGTCTATTCTTGAGGTGCCTTGACCACCTTTTTTGGAAGAGTTACGTGCTCTCCTATATGTATTCTTCACTTTGGCCATCTCATGTTAATCAACTATTGGGTTTTCTCCTATTTGTCTTGTGCAATTTATCTCCTTGTATAATTTCAAATTGATTTAGCATCTATGTGATGTGCACTAGCTTCATCTCGTGTGATCACGTCTCCATTGCATTCACATTATCTGGATTCTAGAAACAACTCTGATATGGTATCAAAGCCACCTCGGTAATTGTGTGTTTGGGTATGCTATTAGTTTATTCTGAAATTCTTACTTTGCTTTATTAGTAGTTTTTTTTGTTTAACTCCATTGCATTTGAGAGTTTTGGTAGAGTTTCTTGAAAACTCATGCAAATCTATACGGAAACCTGTTAAAAAAAATTATTTTTGTTGAGTTTCATTCAGATCTACCCTTTAGATATCCGAGTTAAAATTTGTCAAGACATCTTGTATAGATCTGTTGTGGCTTCAGCAAAGGCAGTGGAATTCCTTTTTTTGGTCATTTTGTAGGAAAAGAGAGATCTTTGCACATCTGGTTTCTGTTCTTGGATGCCACTTTCAGCTTGGGGCAGCTCTCTAGGAAGCACATCTACATGTGGAGGTCCATGTGGGGTATCTAGTAGGGTGAGATATGCGTGGAGTAGGACTCTAGCAGGGCAAAATGGTGTTGTATGGCATCAAGTGCGCATGTGCGTAGTGAGGTAGTGATTAACACTCCCTGCTGTGCGTTGAAATTGAAACTTTGTCTCTTCCCTACTGTGCGTTGAAATAGAAACTTGTCTCTTCTCTTCTGTGATTGCCACTTGCTGCTGTGCGTTGAGATCTGTGAGGTCTGCAAATTCAATATTTTTTTTGCCCAGCAAAATCAGAACTATTTTTTTTGAAAATGGCACCCCTTCCTTGTTTGGCGTCCCATGTGGGCCATTAAATACTTGGTCTTCCATTTCATTCTGTCTTTTACTCTATTATTTTCAGTTAAAATTGACTTGTCAAAAAAAATCAGTCAATTTGACTGAATATTAAGTATTTTAGAAAATTTGATAATTTGGGAGTTTAAATTTAAACTTGTATCTTCGCCTGTCGAAGACGAAGGGTGAGGCCCGAGTTGGTAGGAGGCCAATTACCCCTCACAAAGACCTCCTTTGGATTCCTCGCTCCATTCCAAGTCCAACGAGTGGTTGGAAGGCTACTTTCTCTCTCAAAATAGATATTTTTTTAATGTTTTAGTGCTATTTTTTGTAAAAACACTAGTTTACGGGAAATTGAACCTTTAATATCTTGCAAATAGTAGCTTGGATTTGGGTGCCATTTTTTGTAAAAGTGTTTGTATTTCAATTTTACATAGTGTATGCTTGTTATTTGTTAAAAATTCACTATTTAATAAAGTGCCTAAAATTTGGGTCTCTTGGGATGCATTTTCAGCTGAGTCCAACGTCCTGTTTGCTTAAAGTCTTGCACTGATTGATCTAAGACACATTTTCAGCTGAGCCCGACGTATTTTGAGTGTGCAATTAAATATTTTGGGGGGGCTCAACATTTTATGGGGGTGTGATTGCTTTTCAGAACTTGCAGTTTTTGCTTTCATTTTCATTTCTGCATAATTTCACAACTTACAATCAACACAACTTCACCTAAATTCAGCTTAAAATGGATTATTTTCAACTTAAATCATTAACACCCTTCAACTATCATGAATGGAAGGTTAAAATGTCAATCATTCTTAAAAGCAAAGGGTTGTATAGGATCACCATGGGTACTAAAGTAGAACCTAACACTGATGCTGAAAAGGTCAAGTGGTACAACCGTAGTGATGAAGCCTATGGATTACTGAGCTTTTCCATGTTTCCTAAACTTCTCTTCTATTTATAAACCTCCAAGACTCCCAAAGACATATGGGACACCCTAAAAACCTTATTTGGAAAGCTTGATGAGATGAGAGGTCATGAGCTTGAAAATGAACTCATAAGTCTAAGTCCTAGCAACTTTGACACCCTACAGGACTTCTTCAGTAAGTTTAAGGTGCTTAGATTGTAACTAAAAGAATACGAGATAGAGAAGAAAGATTACTAACTCATCCTTTCTATTCTCAAAAAGTTAGGTCCAAGCTATTTAGTCTTTGTCTCCACTTTCCATGCCACAAAAAGTGCCCTTGGCACTACATGGAAAATGCCTTCTTTGGATTCATTCATTACCAACTTGACTAGAGAGCAAGATAAGATAATTCAAATGGGCACAATGAAGTCTACTCAACCCCAAGCTTTGATCGCTAGAAATGGTAAAGATAAAACTTCAACAAAGGAAAAGAAGAAAAAGAACAAGGACTGTGATAAGAAGAAAGAAAACAACAATCCTAACAAAAACAACACTAAGTCTTCCTCTTCTAATGCCAAACCTAAGAAGGAGAAGGTTAAGTGTGCCTATTGTAAAAAAATAGGGCATGATGAACACAAATGCATGAAGAAATAAATAGATCACCTAACTCATCTTCTAGAGAAGCACAACATAGGTGTTCCTGAGTTCATCAAGCAAAATTCATCTACCCAAGATTCTACCAAGGAAAAAGGCAAGGGTAAGGAGAAAAAAAAGGGCAAGGCCCTTGTATCAACTACAGCTTCTACAACATCATGGGTCATTGATTCAAGTGCTTCTCACCACATGGGCTCTTCACTAGTTGAATTTTCATCTTTAGAGCCTTGTAGCATGACTTCAATTAATTTGGGTGATGACACATCAATTTTTGTTGCAAGGAGAGGGTCAGTTAAAATAGAAGGAGGAACATTCAATAATGTTCTAAGTGTTCCCTCTCTTTCAACCAATCTCCTATCAATGTACCAAATCACTCACATTGGTCAGGGCATGAGAGTTGAGTTTTCACCAGATTCAGTGGCTATCAAGGAGTTGCATAATGATACTATAGTGGCAGTGGGTAGGGCAGATCACTAAGCAAGGTTATACACCTTCTCACATTTTTCACTTGATTCTTCTCTAATAGCATTATTGACTCATTCAAATGGAGTTAGCAAACTTCTTATAGTAGGATGTTTTGCTCTTGATTTTGGTTCTATATGTTGATGACCTTTTGATCATCGGGAGTTCTTCATCAACTATTACAGTGGTGAAGGCATCTCTCTAGGATATATTTGACATGACAAACTTGGGTTTGTTGCACTACTTCCTTGGCATCAAGATCTCATAATCAGATTTAGGGATTTCTCTTGGACAGCCTATGTATGCTCTTGACTTATTGGCTCAATTTCACATGGCTAATTGCAAGCCATCTCTAATTCCCTTTCTCTCAAGAGTCAAGCTTGAGGCTGACTGTTCTTCACCATTGGTTGATGCCACTCGGTATCGACAACTTGTTGGTAGTCTCATCTACTTGACTCACACCAGGCCTGACATATCATATATAGTGGGACTTGTCTCCAAATTTATGTAGGAACCTCATGAGCTGCATTGGAAAGCAACTAAGAGGATCTTTCATTGTATATAGGGTTCTCATAGATACAAGATTCATTATAGATTTTCCATAGAGGTTGACTTGGTTGGATATATAGATTTAGACTAGGTTGGTGATTCATAGACTCGCAAGTCCACTTCTGGTTACAATTTCTCTCTAAGTTCTGGTCCTATCAGTTGGTCTAGCAAGAAGCAGAATGCTATTGCTATATCATCCACAGAGGCAGAGTACATGGTAGATGTTAATGTAGCTACTGAGGCTATTTGGCTTCAAGGGATACTTTTTGAGTTTAGTATTCCTATCAGGCAGCCCACCATCATTTATTGTGACAACCAGAGTACCATTCAAATTTGCAAGAATCTAGTTCAGCACCAACAGACCAAGCACATAGAGATTCACATGCATTTCATTTAGGAGCTTATTCATAGTCAGGTCATTGACTTGATATTTTGCCAGTCTTCAGAGCAGGTTGCAGACATCTTCACCAAACCTTTCACTAAGAGCAAGTTCATTCATCTATAAGTTCTTTTTGGGGTGTGGTCCACATCTACAGTAGCATCATCTTTAGGGGGCCCACTAGCCTCTTCATTTCTTTTATGTCTCTCTTTTGGGGGGGGGGGTTTCCTACGGATTTTTTCCTTTTCTTTATCTTATGGGATATTACATTTGTACATGGGTACCGCATCAGGCCTAGTTTTTGGGACCCATTTTATATTTCCACACTGCCCACCTAAGCTGCGCTTATGGGGGGGGGTATTAGTGTAGGTTTTTATTTTTCCCTATTATTTAATTAGGGAAATTATATATTTGTGCATACATGGGGTTTTCCTACATTTGTGGGATATGCTAGCTTATGTGGAGATGTGTGTCATAGATGTATCATAGGTGTCATAAGTAACTCCCTTGACCAACTATTCTGGGTATGGGAGTTACTTCTCTATTCTTAGCACCTTGTCACCACCTTTCATGGAGGAGTTACAGTCTATTCTTGGGGTGCCTTGACCACCTTTTGTGGAGGAGTTACTTACGTGCTCTCCTATATGTATTCTTCACTTTGGCCATCTCATGTTAATCAAATATTGAGTTTTCTCCTATTTTTCTTGTGTAATTTATCTCCTTGTATAATTTCAAATTGCTTTAACATCTATGTGATGTGCACTAGCTTCATCTCGTGTGATCATGTCTCCATTGCATTCACATTATTCGGATTTTGGCAATAACTCTGATAGAAATATGGTTTTTAAGTCCATGTAAAACCTAATTTTAACCCATCAAATGAAAATTAGTTTGTTTTTAATTTTCCAAAAAATAATTATTTTCCTTGAATTAAATTACAATATGATTTACAAATACATCTTAAAATTATATAATAGTGTATGAGTAATTAAATACACTAATATCCACCTTTAATATGTACTCTAATGATGGGAAGGATAAAGGAATAATTAAAATATTCACCTTGATGACACATTCCTTCACTCCAAAATTTTTCTTGAACTAAAATCAATTTTCAATTAAGGGGTTTATGAAGACATCTACAACCTAATCATCTATTAAAAAAAACTTAAGATTGATAACCTTGTCCTATATCAATTTATAAATATAATACATGTGGATATCAACATGGTTTATATATTGGCATTCTAATGGGTTATGATAAATGTGAATAGTATAATGATTATCTCACTAAAATGTTGTAGGTTGGGTCTATGGAAATCTAAACCTAGACATCATGTGAAAATCCACACTGACTCACAGTTGGCATAAAAAACTCTACTATATTTACCTTCCATAGTTGAAAAATCAATATTAATTTATTTATTACAAATAAAATTAATGATACATACCCCAAGATGATATATATATATATATATATATATATATATATATATATATATATATATATATATATATATATATATATCATGTGGTTAACTTGAAATCATTAGGACCTCTAACTCAATCACTTTTTTTTGTTTGGTGTTTTGATACATCCAACACAACACATGTGGAGGGCGATTTGAAGGACCTCTGCTTCTCTTAAAATGATATTTACAAGAACTCCCCAAGGTTTATTTTACCTATTTTAGGTACATTGACCTTCACTTAATGGCTCATTATAACCATTCCAATTCAAGGGGCCTATGCTAAAGTATTTTCAATTAACCATATGCATTATAATGAGAACTAATGCTTAGGGAACTATCATACAAATTAAGCATGAATTAAAATTGATTCAAAAAAAAATATTACACACATAGATATAATAGTACAATAACAAAAATAAACAAATATTGAGTAATAAAGATAAACAATAAAAAAAAAATCATTCATTGATACCCAAAATCTAAACTAGAAAACTCATAAAATATGAAAAAGAAAGGAGAGAAAAGGGTCTTGATGCAATGAATATGAAGTTGAAGTGTCCAAATGAGAAAATCCCATGAAACCAATCCTTACCTGAGATAGACATAACACAACTAGAAGGATAGTACAGAAGCCTGAGGGGAGGTTGAATTAGAGAAGGAATGAGCATAACTACCATAATACATGCAAGAAATGACCACCAAAATCCACAATACTCAAAATATCAAAATATGCTAGTTGATTAATAATGGTTCTAATTTATAACAGTCATTTACTTACAAAATTCACTATCATAACTAGTAGAATTATAGTAGAAGGAGAGATTAATTTAGGAAAGTAAAAGTGTATGGGATCAATATGTGTGTTTAAAATTCATAATGAGCCAACCCTAATTACCTCAATTATATTATCCTTTATAGACCATCCTAGTCCAAGATTCAAATTCATCCCACTATTGGGGAAATTAAAATATTCAATGGTGACTAGGAAATGCAGTTGGGATCTCCTCAAGATTTCCTATCAACCACGTTTTGCATAATTAGATGCCACACCTTATAAAGATAAATATTTGTCTTATTATCCCTCCATGTGTTGATCAATTATTTTAGCTGAATCCACATTCAATCCTATCATTTTATGATCTTTTTTCCACTTGTTCAACATTAAATTCTTGAAGTATGCAAGACTTTGCATCTAATTTTTACCATGTATTGATGTCATAGATCAACTCTATAATAATACCATAATTATAGTTAATTTTTTTAGGTATGATAGTCAATTAGGTGGGTAGTCAAGCATCAATTTACCATCTCACCATCATTTTGTTGATTCAGCATGATGGCTAGGTTTATTAGGCTCCACTTTTCTCTTTTGTGTTTGTTATCACCTTGATTTAATTAGGCTTATCTATGTTTCTATAGATTCATATGGAGGTGCCACTTATCACTCCCTCAAATATTCTTTATGATATCCATGAATTATCTTAATTTTGGCTATCAGTGAGCTTAGATTTAACATAATCATGCCACATGGCATGACCACAAAGTTCTTACTATAATAAATCTCTTCATAGTGATATCTCTTTACATGATTGGACCTTCTGTAAGCCATCAATATAAGAGATTAGATGGTTTGTAGTGTTCCATGTGCTACTAGTTCCTTTCTATGTTTTCTAAGTCTCAAGCTATCATGATTATTCTATGTGGATCCTCAACATTAAATCTTCATCTTAAGGGTCTCATTAGTGATTAGATCCTACAAGCCATCGATATGGTAGATTGAATTTTATTGGCATTCAAGCATTGTTTATGTTCCATCAGTTATCAACCCCTGAGATGTTTCCATGTGACATCATCTCGAGTCTTTGGGCCTGGGATGTTGCCTTTGTTCTTCCTTAACTACAAGCTTTCATGAACCCTCAATATAAGATATTGAATGGTCAATTGGTCTTTTGGGATTGATATTGAATTATACTTCTTGAGTTCAAAGTTCCCATAATCATGCCATATGGCACAATATTAAAGACTCGAGGTCTTTGAGACTTAAACTATATTTGAGTTTGATAGTGTCACTTTGACCTCTATGATTATGACATGTGACACCATTATGGATCCTAAGGCATCCATTAAAATTGTCAATTTTTAAAGGTCTTTACTTTGGTATCATCCCCTAATGGTTAACATGTGGTGGCTCTACATTGAATCAATCAAACTTGGATATTGGAAATAAAAATGCCAAGTCAAAAACTCTCATGAAAAAGTAAAGGAATGGAAAGATCAAAAATAAATTCATGAATTAAATAAATAATTTTTCATTAAAAAATGAAACATCCATATAAATAGAGACTTTAAATTTAGATAAGATACCCTACATCCAAACATTCAACAAATTAAGATAAATATCATGAATTAGAAACCAAAGTCAAAATACCCATTATTTAGACTTCCTTTTATAAAATAACCCTTTTTTAATTTTGACTATCTTGACTTTCGATGCAACCATCAAATTTAAGATAATGAAAACTACCATGTGGCAAGCCCTCATTGGTTCAGAGACCTAGGTGTTGATGGTCTATTGATAATCAAACATCCACAAAATATTATGTTAAGGGGTATGATGATGTCATCGAGTGCATATGGATGACCCTCATTCATCGATCTATAACTTATAGTTCATGTGATGGTACCACATGTCATCATCCCAAATTCTCAAGTTTAATGGGATGAAACATGATCATGCCACATGGAAACATCATGGGGACTCTTGTTTATCACTATGGGAAGGCTCCCAAGATCATGCCACATGGTAAGATCTCAAGGCTTCAAGCCTCAAATAGGATTTATTCTTTAGTATTAATTTGATAAGGATCAATCTAAGCTGTCAATTTGAAGACCAAATGATGGGCAAGTAATCAGGGAGTCTCATGGGCCTAGATGCTTTAGATGGATCAGTCCTTTATTGAATGTGATATGTTGATCTAAATTTGAATGTTGATAATGAGTCAATAGGTTTTAAAATTTGGATTGTCATAGATCAATCTTGGGATTCCATAAAGGTTACACCCTTTAAAATATCAAGGGGTGTAATATTCTTAAGCCCGCATGATCCCACAAAATTGACTAATTCAAAAGGCCCAAAATGAATATTTTTCCATAAGGGAAACATGCATATTTTAAACTCGATTAAATTGAACAAAATACCTAGACCTCTAAATTTGAAAAGACTCAAGTACATCGATATAAAGGTTCTAGTTCCATAAATTAAGGAATTTTTAATGGGATGAGAGAAGTAAAAAATTATATTTCAACTAAGGTTTAAAGAATTAATGACCTTTTAAAACACCTAGAAAATTGAAAGAGCTTAGCTTCCACATACTTATTTGAACTACCATGGATATTCAAATAATTAAACATAACACCCACTTAGAGGGAAATAACATGAATGTTTTCAATTAAATAATATAATTTACATTACAAGGTTATAGAAACCTAAGGTTGATCCAAGAACTCTTACATGGGAAAAAGGATATAATTATTAAAATTTAACTCAAAGCTTTCATATTTTAGAGACAACTTAAATCAAAGATTTTTTCAAAGGAAGAGTAACTTAGACCTTTACCAAGCCAATTGTAAACCAAAAATGGGGGTCCAAAATGATAAACCATTAACACTCCCCATAGGAAAGAGATCATACTCTACAATAAAAAGAGGTTTCATGATTTCAATGATGAAATTAGGGCATGCTTTGTAAGTAAAAACAAATGGTAGCTCTATTGGAAAATACTCTCGTTTATTCTAAGAATCTAGAATCTTAGTTCTTTAATCACAAATAATAAGCATTAGCTGAAAATAATTTCCCAATACAAAATCAAAACATGAAGGCACAAAATTTTGATTCAATGTGTGACATACTAAGTTCCATTACTACTCAAATACTATCATTTTGTGTTAAGGCGATCAAGTTATTTACAATTCTGAATTTACACATGACCATTCAAACTTATTTAAATAATCAAAATTTATGTGGGAGAAAGGTATTGAAATTTGGCTTAAGGGAATGGCATAGGAATTACTCTACTACCATACATGTGTCTATATCCCAAATATATATAACTCTAGTTCCATTTAAGGCCTTGGTCCACTACTAGCTAGCCTAGAAAGCTTGTGATGGAGTTTATCAAATCATGCTTTCAAGTAAAACTCAAAATTTTCCATTTAGATTTAACTTCCTTTTAAAAAAAAATTACTTTATTTTCAATTTTTATTTTAGTTTCATTCCTTTGAGGGTTTGGAACTAATCCATGGGTAAAAGGAAATCAACAAGTTCATGAAAAATTAAGACTAATCTAAAATGAATCAGTGTTTCACCAGCTTGAAATATTCTATTAAGTGCATTTGATGGCTTTCAAATGAGAAAGGGAACATTTATAAATCCATAGGTTTAGTTTGGAATCATAGGCCTCCATAGTTATGAAAATGTACATGAATTATAGTAGTTTATGCAGACATTTAGGAAATATAATTTGATCATTTACACTCTAGAATACCATTGATGTTACTCACATTGCAAGCCTTCATTTAATAGTCATTGATTAGGCATGGGAACCGTAGGACAAAATAGGTATACTCCAACCAAAAAGGGGAAACAAAAAGGTCAAACTTAACACAAAAGATAAGGATAAAATAAATAGAAAGTAAACCCAGAAAACCTAAACTAACATCAAGGGAAAGGAACAAAAAAGATAAAATAGAGAAATAAAGGGGGAATTTTTTTATAAGGGCAACCAAGCTAATTCAAGCCTAGAAATAGTGCTTTAGGAATTATCCATTGATAAGAAATGGAACATCCTCACCATTTATACACCTTAGGTGGAAGTCATTCTCACCCATGATTTTAGAGATTTGATAGGGACCTAACCATAAGGCATACATTTTTTCACATTGTTCCTTATTTTTGTGAGCCTTATTCCAAAGGAGGACTAGATTAGAGATATAGAATGATTTATTTTTAATTTTATTGTCAAACCAGTGATTGATGACCTCTTAATGCTTCCTAAAGTGCAAAAAAGTAACATTACATTTTTATTTAAGTTCCATAAGATTCAATAGGTGAACTTATACTTTATCATTAGTTTATAGGTAGTCATTCATAAACTGTAAGGTGGGGATTTTCAATTGCATAGGGAAGATAGGATCTTGGCCATATGCTAGATGGTACATTAAAGTACCTAAAGTATATTATATCCTAGTCCTATCAGACCATAATGTAAATTTTAACATGTGCCAATCCTTGGGTTTTTTAAAAAAAAATTATTAATTACATCAAGTATATTCTTATTTGTGGATTCAAAAACCTCACTACCTTATGGATAAAAAATGGAATAGTATTTAAGGATTACATGGTTGTTATAGGCCCATTAAATGAATTGAAATGAAGAGAAAGTAAAGCCATTATCACATATCAGTACAAATGGCATGCCAAATTTGGTGATAATGTACTCTTTGTGTAGACACTAGAATTATGCACCATAAGTATTTTATGACATGTGAATTATGGTTGAGTCTAATATCTTGAAACCCTAAAATAGGTTAAGTCTAAAATATGGTAGAATCCTCCAAAACCTATAATTTACATTATAACTCCTAAAAGTTTAAAACCCCTCTCAAAAATTCTAAAACTATATACATAAAATATAACTTAAAGTAAAAGGAAGTAAATGTCTATATGTAAATGTCAACTTATACTTGAATGTTTATTTTATGTATATACTACCTAATTCACCCATGGTAATTAATTTTACTAATTACCATCGTAATTCTCTTAACCACACATAATCCTAAAATATCTAAACAAAATCTATCATAAATAAGTAAATAAATATCCTTAACAACTTACTTGTAAGTAAAACCTGTGTAAATAACTTAGCTTTATATTTAGATAGTTTATTTCATAGTTAAAACCAAATTAGAGTATACTTTGGTAAAAATTAGCAGAATCAATAATGATTCCCAAAATCAACATCGATCTGGTACGATTGACACTGATTACATATACCTATGTTTTGATTATTGTGAGGGATGGTGAATTTATTCCCAAACACTCTAAGAATTCTCTTAGATAATTATAAGATGTTATCTACTTCTCTATTAGTAGGTTATCTTGTAGTAATTATCTTTCAAAATCCCTCACCAAGCCCAAAATTCAAGTCAAATATTCATAGAATTGAAAGCGTGTTTAAGGTAAGCTTTTTTTGTTATTTAATCATAATTTATAGTTTTTGTTTTATTTTTTATCCATGTTAAGCATAATTTAATCCTTAGAATCTCTTAAACCATCTTTAAACCACCTTTTTATCCCTATTTATTAAGTAATGCTTATTTTGCTAGAATCAATGTCGATTCATATCATCAACATTGATCCTAAATGAATCGACCATGATCCCTGTCATAAACCTATCTCTCAAAATTTGAATCAATTCTAGTAGCATATTAGATAGGCAAATCAAATATCTGATCTAGTCTGATTGTTTGCTTTTGAAGCCATATCTATCTATCTGAACTAATTTGTATTCATTTATCTTATCAAGTTATATTTTGCATGATCTATATCTTTTAAATCACATTTGATAAATTTGTATCTGTTTATCTCGTTGATCCATATTTATATGTCTTAATTTTTTTTTATTTAGTTATCTTATCAATTTATATTTTGTATGATCTATATCTTTTAAATCACATTTGATAAATTTATATTTTCTTCTCTCATTGATCCATATTGATTTGTCTTAAATAATTTATATTCATTTATCTTATCAAGTTATCTTTTAAATCCATATCTTTTAAACAACATTTTATTAATCTCTTTTATCATTACTATCTTTATCTGCTTAATTGCTAAGATAGTGGGCTGACATCCTTGCAAGGAAGTATACTACTTCTTGGGACTAGTCTCATACTAGACAACCCACTTGTTTATCCTATTAATCTTTTATTTGAGTTTTTTCTTATACAGATAATCCTTTCAAGATAAAAATGAGTTCCTACATCATCAGATATAGTGTGCATTCCATTTCTATCACATGTATCCTATAAAACCCTGTATCTCATTTCAAGTTTTTTGAGTAGTTCTATTTTTATATAAAATGAACAAAAATCCCTTAAATACTTTAAGGAAGATGATCAATAGGTTGGTTGTGAAATTTTTGAAAGCTTAAGCATTGGCCCAAAACATAAAATAATCAATCAGTATGAGGATGAACTTGTGTCTAATGGAATATTTTGAATTAATGGCTCCCATAGAGTCTAATCCCCATTTGGTAAATAATCTGACCTTGATAATGGGTTGTAAGTCATGTCAAGAGTGTATTCTCTATGTGTTACAACTTACAAGTGTGATGATTCCTACCATGGACATGATAACCTTTGGAGACATGAGGATAATAATAACCTATCCTTAGTATTTGGTGGGCTAAAGTACTTCCTAAATTGTGTCTCATTCCATACTTCCCATAGAAATTTACAAGTACTTTAGTTGATTCCTCTTTATTAAGGTATCTTAGATATATGCCTTTGTGGTTTTTTATGTATAACATTCTTGATTTAATCATGAACTTATTTATTTTCATGCATATTTCTCTCCTTTGGGTAGAACTTAGGTGGCATGGACACTCATAATTCATCAAGTAAAAGATAATATCTTGGTACCAATCATCTATTGAAATATTTTACACTAAGTACTAATAACAAATAATCCTAACCTCTATTGATTTTCATAGGTTGAAGTTCTAGGTCTAATTCCTATATAATGGTCATCCATTTTTTTCATCTTTCACCTAATTCATTCTGTATTAGCATAACCTTCATGGATGGATTAGGCACTGCATAAAACACTTTGTTGTGTAGAATGTCATATCTAAACTTTCTAACTATCTTGGTCAAAGAAAGGGATTATTTATCAATCATTGAATACTCGAGTTTAGAATTTATTAGAGGGAAATCTTAAAATACACATGCCTCTTGTCTCTCTCTTCTTTCTTCTATGTTAAAACAACTACAATTGAATTCTCTAAAGTAAAGAAGTAGATATAGAATGGTTGTGTGTAATATGGACTGGTGAGTACTGACATGCTTACAATTGTAACCTTGATTTGATCAAAATATATTTATATTTCAGATGTCCAATTGATCTATTCATCCTTCTTTAACATGTTATTGAGTGGCATAATTATCTCTACAAAGCCTAAAATAAATTTCCTCATGAAGTTAATTTTATTTAAAAAAATATTTCAACTCTTTCCTATTAGTATTAAATGGGATATTAAGAATCGTATTTACTCTATTTGGATTAATGGATATGCCTTTTTCATAAATAATATGGCCCAACAACTTTCCTTCAGCCACCCTAAAGATACATTTCTTAGGATTTAAGGAAATCCCATGGTTTATACACGTCTGCAATACCATCCTTAAATCTCTAATGTGGTCTTATTTATTCTTTAAAAATATAGTTAGATATTCCATGTATATGAATATGCATTTTATGATTAGATATTTGAATGCATTATCCATGGCTATTTATAAGGTGACACTCGCATTGATTTAATCCGAATGACATCCCTTTATATGAAAATATTCCCCACTTTGTTGTGAAATCTATCTTGATTTGATCCTCATAGTTGACCACTACCTATTTTTAACCTGAATACCCATCAAAGAATGACATATTTTGCAAACCATTTGCTCTATGCAGGTATTTATCTAGTGAAGGCAGTGGGTAATTATAATTTTTTGAGGCTTATTTAGGTTAAAAAAGTTAAAAAAAAGGTGTATCTCTCCATTTTTATTTATAAATAGTACCAAATTATCCACCCATGTAGAGTGTCTTATAGGAAAGATAATCCTTGCTAAGAGCAACTTTTGCACTTATTTATCTATAATTTGGTTTGCAAACACCTCACTATTGGTGATGAATTCAATAATGTGTTGATCATAATTAAACACCTATAAATTCCTAATGTTATTAGGTACTGATGGGTTGTATACCACCTCCATTGTGAATCTCATCAATTTAGATTCAGCAATAGGTTCCAAGGTACTTGCAATTATTTCTAATGCATCTATAGTTTAGTTTCTCTATGAGGTAATATATGTATATTAAATGCATCTAAGTCCTCTCAAGTTCCATATTCAGTTGTGTTATATTAATAAATGTTTATCACTACAATAATATTTTCTTCTCACTTTATTGACAACCAGTTCTTGAATCACTAATCACTTTGAGATTATTCACTTTCTTTCTCAGAGCAAATTGGAGGTTGTGAACTAGTGCCTTATATTCGGCCACATTGTTCATGTAGGCAAATTATAGGTGAAAGATTACCAAGTATGATTTCCCTCATGAGCTAATGAGATATACACCAACATCACATCCATTATTATACTTATAACCATTTAATTTTAGGATCCACAAGTGATTTTTAGCTGTGTGTATTGGATTCTAGTAAGTAGGTATTATTGTAACATTGACTTCCTCATTAGTTTTTTTAATGCCTAGTAGGCATCCACTTTATTTATCATTTGATAAGGACCTAATGGTTAGGTATTCGATATCAAAATTAAGAATTAGGCTACTTGGAATGGTGACTTTCTCACCATATGAGCTTACAAACTCCTTGTTTTCTTATGGATTGGCATATTTTATCTTGTTGATTCCTAATTAGTCATACACATTGTTAACAATAGTTATTGACAAATTTTTCCTACACTTGGATCTACATGTTAGACACTCTCATATGATAGAAAAGCACTATGAAATAAAGTTATCTTAGGGGCACAGAGGAAATCCTCCTAATTTAATTGATCTATCTCATCACATTCTAATTTTTCTTACATAAACAACATGTTAATGGATAATTTATTATCAAGCTCTGCCTCTTTCTTAAGTGTGTACACCCCTATTTATAATTCCATATATAATATTTCATTCATTTTTTTATACTCTATAATCATGTTACTATGCCACACCATGGAAGACACATGTGAGAGAAATCAATTTCCATATAACCATTAAGCATCCTAGACTAATCTCTAATCAAGATCATGTCATATGTGTCTGGTATGTCCACCACTTAGATGTTAATAAACTATTGAATTCTTGGATATAAAACTGGTTGTATATGTATGTGGTTTAACTTGACCACCACTTTCACCTCTATCTTATCTAGTTGGACAACTTTTCTATTTGATTTCACTGGAGTGAGGCATATTGTTGACAAATTGTATATGGCATAACATTACCTCAATCACATGAATCCACAAAACAATTATGTAAGTTATTTTACCAAAAATATGAGTTGTAAGAAAAAAAGGTGGGGTTTTGTTTTTATTATTTTTTATAAAAACATGTGCATCAAAATTTTTAGCCTATTATTTCCCTCTAAGAGGGGATATTATTTTAATAACACTTCTTTTTGATTAGAAATCTGAAGTCACTCATGCATAGTTATATTTACTTTTATTCTCTTCAGATCCTCTACAATGTTATATGTATGTCTATTTTAATCTATTAGTTTAACAACCTATGGAGGGGTTATGTTGTTCCTAGATTGATAATATGTTAGAGGTTGATTAGGTAGAGGGGGATTATTTATTAAATCTAGATCAGGTATAACTTGAGTATTATTCAAAGGAGTAGAGGTGGTCAAAGGGTTCTAAAATTTTCTCCTCAATTGATAGTTATTTCCCCTTTGAAAATAATTAATGGCATGGACCTCATATAAGTTTTTTTTTGGCTCATTATCCTCCTCAAAATGGAATTCATATATATCTAAGACTAGGGTTATATTAGTGTTTACTCCATCCTAGTTTGAATTGTCATCAAGTGTGGGAACTATTTCAAGATTATCCATATCTTTTTGGAAGATGTTAAAGGTGGTTATGAATTTTTCATACTCTATTTTGGCATGATCAATTGTGTTGTGCACTCAACATCATGTTGACAAAGCTAAGTCCAACATGTTCACTGAGTCTAAAGTGTTATTATTGGTATTCTAATTGGCATTGTCTAGGGGACTACAAATATTTCCATTATTAGGCCTGGTATTCCACTACCTATTGGTCATTTGAAAGTTAAAATTATTACTTTGATGTTATATTTTTACAATTTGGTTTGTGTTGTTAGGCACTTTCCTCTACAAGTTAACCATATTGTTTGAAAATATTTGGACCATTTTCTACAAATTATCCACTTGAGGGTCTACACTAGTATTATATTAGTTTCCCATTTATGGCTATGGGTTGACCACAGGTCAAAAAATGTTTAGAAACATTGGGGGTAGTCATGTGGACTTGGTTATGAATTTTATTTATAGGCATTTTATTATGTATAAATAAAGGTATATCTTATTGACTACCACTCAAAGCAACATAAACATTAGTGCTTGGAATAGTTAAAACATTTCTATATGCCATGGGACCTAATTGTTGATTAATATCTTGTGGAATTATGTTATTTGGAGGAATATATGGATAACCACTAGGCATAATGTTTAAGGGGAGAATATTATATAATGGATTTGAACTTGAATACATATCTATTAGGATTAGATTCATCAGTGGTGTGTTATGTATGAGATCTTGATTGAGTATGGTTATTTGATTGTAGGCACTTTGTTGCCCCAATGATGGTAGTGGTCCTACACCATACCCTTGCAAGCCCATTTAATGTTCAATATTAATTTCTTTATTATAATAAAAGGACAAAGATATGAGTGTAGAAAGAGTTTTCCTAATGAACATGGATGTCATTGGTTAAGGGCTCTTAAGTAGGTATGAATAGTTGGACCCTACACTAAGATGTATGGATCTTTTAGCCTTTGGTATAAATTGTGAAATTGAGCATTAAACATACTCATGGGATCATTTGGTTCTCCCCTAGTAATAACAAAGTGGTGATATATAACAACTAGATTGATCAAGATCCTGAAGTGATACATAAACATTATCTCAAGGTCACTCTAAGAGATGATAGATCCAACTCATAATCTTAGATACTAGGCATATGTAATTTTCCTCAAATAATAAGGAAATAAATGGCATGATATATATTTGTGTTGAATATAGGTTCAAATAAGGAAGATTTAAATGATTGGATGTGTTATTCAATAGTTTGAATTCCATCAGTTGCATACTTTAGATAAAACTTGTCCAAGTTATTGGGAAGGTCATGAGGAATCCTTGGAATATTATTAGAGTAATAACCTTGACTAAGTTAGGCCATAATATTGGCCATTTATTAACTCTAAGGGAAAATAAATGGATTAACAAAGGGAGTGACTACTTTTTTAGGTGAGCTACTAATTGATTGGATACATTTATTTTTTACTTTCCCTTTGTTGGTCCTCAATTTTTTATGTTCACTAAGTTTCAAGAGCTCAAATTTGTCTCCAATAAAATTGGATCTAGTGTTTATCCTATTGATTTATAGATTTAATTTTGTTATAACTTAGTGTTATATAAAATTTCTAAAGTGTTTTAGTCTAGGCTTTGGCTATAAATCTTAGCTTGTGTTGGCCCTCCTTCTAGTGCCACTTTTGTTGTTTGATGTTTTAACACAACCAACACAAGACAGATTGAGGGAGATTTGAGGGACCTCTTCCTCTCTTTAAAGTATATTTATATGACTTCCTCAAGGTTTATTCTACCTTTTCTAGGTGCATTTATCTTCACTCTATGGCTTGTTATGACCATTCCAATTCAAGGGGCTTGTGCTAAAGTATTTTAGACTAAGCTTATGTATTAAAATAAGAACTAATTCTTAGGGAACCAACATAAAAATTAAACATGAACTAAAAATGATTCAAACATGTTTACTATACACATATATAATAGTTTAATAGTAATAATAAAAATATTGCATAATCAAGATAAGCATCAACAAAAGATTACATTCATTAATAACCAAGATATAAACTAGTAAACTCATAAAAAATATAAAATAAAATAGGGAAAATGAGACAAAAGGATCATTCCAAATGAAGATGAAGCTAAAGTGTATGAATGAGCAAATCCTAGGAAACCAATAAGTAGCTGAGGTAGAACTAACACAACCACAAATATAAGGATGATGCAAAATTTTGAGTGTAGGCTGACTAGGAAAATGAGTGAGCATGACCACCATTAGACATGTAATAAATGAACATCAAGCTCCATATTACTCAAAATATTAGGATATGCTAGTCAATTAATAATGGTTTAGATTTACAATAGTCATTGAATTACAAGTTTCACTATCACAACTATAGTAAAAAGGAGAGATCAATATAGGAAAGAATACATGTCTAGGATTAGTGTGTTTTATTATAATTCACAATGATCCAATCTTGATTACCTATATTATCTGATCCTTTATAGACCATCCTAGTCAAAGTTTCAAATTTATGGGCAATTTCAATATTCAATGATGACTAGGAAATGTAGTTGGGATCTTTTTTGGATTTACTATCAACCACATTTTGTGCAGTTAGATGCCACACCTCATAAATACATATATCTATCTTAGTATCCCTCCATACTTTAATCAATGATTATATTTTAATCCACATTTAATCCTATCATTTTATGATCTTTTTGAAACTTTCTAAGAATTAAATTTCATCATTTTTATATTGAGTTCAATAGGTCTTTGCATCCAATTTATCCCATGCATTCATGTCATAAATCAAATTTATAATAAGACCATATTATAGTCAAATTTTATTAGATATGACATCAACTTAGAGGGTAGATGAGTTCCAATTTATTAGATAAATATCTCTTTGATAACTTGACATATTGACTAGGTTTATTAGGATCCACTTTTCTCTTATGTGTTTACTATCTCCTTACGTGAATCAGGCTTCTCTATGTTTATGTAGTTTCATAGGGAGGCGCCACTTGGCACCCCCTCAAATATTTTTTATGAATTCCACAACTTTACTTAATTTTAGATATCAACAAACTCAAAAATAATGCAATCATGCCACAATAATGATCATGGAGATCTTGCTAAATTTGGGCTCTTTCCAATGATCTCAATCTCTACATGATCAAGCCCTCTACGAGCTATCAATATAAGAGATTAGATGGTCTATGGTGATTTGGGTCCTACTAGTTCTTTGATATATTATCTAAGTCTCAAGTTTCCCATTTATTTCATGTGGCTCCTTAACAGTGAATCTTTCCCTACAAGGTCTCATCATTGATCAAATTTTATGAGTTATCAATCTAGGAGATTGACGATTGGTGGTATTCATGCATCGTTTATGTTTTACAAGTCATCAACCCCCAATATGTCACCATTGGCATCACCTCAAGTCTTTGGGATAGGATTTCACCTTTGTTATTTATGAGCTATTGGCTTCCACTAACTATCAATTAAAGAGATCAAATAGTTAATTTGGCCTTGTTACTACTTTTGACTTCTTGGGGTCAGATTTCCCATGTTCATACCACATGGCATGATCTTGGGGACTTAGGGTATTTGAGACTTATAATATATTCAGTTTTTCCCCCATCACTCCTATGTCGATATATTGCATATCTTCAATATTTTCAAAAAGTTGTTAAATGAGCAAAGTGATGGAAAATATAAAAAGCACACACCTAGGACCTCATGAGCTCAACAAATACAAAAGACTATAATTCTTAAAGATTGAAATAAAAATGATGTAAACCTAACTATAACTTATCTTTGTTGGGATACAACTTAGTTGTAGCTTTTATATTGTTTGTATCAATGCCAATTTGTATTTAATCACTTTCGTAAAAGATATGGACCATGGAAACTTTGATCAAAGAGCGTAGAAGAGTTGATGCACAAGGTGATTTGAGAAATGGTCAACACTTCATTATAGATATTGAACATTTTGAATTTCATTATAAAGAGGTGTATTTATACAAAATCTAGATCAAAGAGGACCCTTCATATTGAAATCAATATGAATAGTTACCAAAGAGTCTTTAAGGATGCACATGGATCAATGATGTAATCCTTTACACTCAATCAAGATGAAGGGTGGAGGATGAACTTTGAAAATATCAATAATGGATGAATATAATCCTTTCATATTGTTTCTAAGATGAAGGGTGAATAATAATCCTACTTTATTACAAATTCTTTGCAATAATTGGTGTGCTCTCAATGGTCTATTCTTAGGATCTCAAGATTCTTTCTATGCATGAAGATGCCCACTTGGAGAGCAAAGAAGATTTAATTAATTGAAAGGAAACTATAATTCTATTTGTAATAGAAATATAATTAGAATAATTCTTAATTAAATTAATCAAAGATTAATTTAATTTATACAATGTGTAGATATTAATTAGAAGAATTCTTGATTAAATTAATCAAAGAGCAATTTAATTAATACAATGTAGATAATTTAATTAGAATAATGTTTATTAAATTATCAATTTGATTAATTTTTTGTAGAGAATTTAATTAGAAGAATTATTTAGAGAAGGAATTAATATCATTAATTGATTAGAGCAGGGTAATTTAGCAAACTAACTAGAATAAATTAATTAAATAGATAAATTAACAAGATGGATAATTGAATAGAGAAATTGATCAAAGAAAGATAATTAAATAGATAACTTGACCAAATAATGATGATTGAATAGATAAGTTGACCAGAGAATGATGATTGAACATATCTAATACATAAAATTAGCTCACCTAGAGATTCCCCAAGGTGAATTCAAACACGTATATTAGATGAAAATATGATTTCAAATAATATTATGTGAAATTATGAGAAGTCACTCTATTTTATAACTTGACACGAAAGTGATAAAAATGGAGTGTCTATATTTTACCCTATTTGAGAAGGTGTTGTGAGATGTAGATGAAGTAAAATCTTCTTAAATAATGAGAATCCAAAAGGGTGGATTAAAATTAGACAAAGAAATAATGGATGTTTTAATTTCATCATTTCCAAATGACAGGGGTAGGAGGTTGAATGGAAAGATAAGATGTGATTTGGATGAAATTAGTTAAGGATGATTCCCACTTGAGAGGGAATGAAATTATGAAGTACATAGATGGGCTCTCAAAAAAAAAAGAAGAAGTTAGAATGAAATAAAATATTAACCCATGGATAATATTACTCCATTTGAGCTAACACTTTCACACTTTGATTTTTGATGATGACGAAATGATTTTCCCCAAATAGGGTAGAATTGATTTGATATAAATGGAATAATGATCATGATGTTTTTTAGCTTTGGTGATTAGATCAGATAGATAGAGATTTATATGATTGATGGCATTGCCATGGTAAACATTTTGAAACTTGATTTTATATTACACGTGATAGTATGCAACATAGTCTAGGAAGGATTATGATAACATTTGTTTGTCAAAATATGTAAAAATTTGAATTAAAAATGCAAATAAATGAAACTTAAAATAAGATATTAAAAATACAAATTTAAATTATAGCATAATGCAATTAAATTAATTATAATTTAGATAGAATTATTCACAACTCAAAATCATGATATGAATAATCAAGACTTAAGTGGAAAACATAATATACTAAATTAAATCACATGAGTAACAAATAACAATATTAATAAGAAAACAAACAATTATTTAAATTGAAATTGAATACATTTAATCACATTTGAACATATTTATTAATAAACCAAGAGTCATACGAGAAGCAAAATGTAACAAGTTAAGGCACCTAAGAAATTAGTAAACATTCCATTCATAAAAGTTAGTGTGTCACAATAAGGAATTACTATTTGAGATTGAGGGTATGATAAAGTGATCATGACCAAAGGAGGAAATATAAGAATAGGAAAGAAGTGGTCGAGCTGACTCCAAATGCCCTAAGCAAGTGGACATTGCTTATATAGTTCCATGGACATTAGATCCAAAATGAAATTTAAGCCAACTTTAGTTCTCCCAAGGATTTTAGGATTGAATAAAATTCATGATAAGTAAGGATAAATTATTATATAAAATAAATAGGAATAAGGACTCAAAAAATGGTGAGAATGTACAAGAAATAGGCTTTCCAAAATAGAAATAAATATGCTCACAAAACATTGAGAACATGGGACAAGGGATGGTCAAGTTGACCTCACAAAACTGGGTGCTACCTACATAGTCCAATTGGAACCTTAAGCCATTATAGTTTGATTAAAAATTGAACATAGAAATAGATAAGTGTGATCAGGGACAATAACATGAATAAATTTGAGATAGAATGGTAAAGCTCAAAAAGTGGAGTGTGAAATACGAAATTACAAAATGGAAAGAGCATGAAATTAAATTATAAAATGACAAGATAATGGAATTAAATTAAAAAATATCAAGAGCATGAAATATGATCATTTAAGAGTTTTTATATCACTATACCCACAAGGGATCACTAGTTAAAGGGAAAACCTATTATAACACTAGGATGGGATGTAATAACAAATGGTAGGATTGGAATGATTAGATTGGATAATAAGGGATAATAAGTGAATGAGTATATCCAAATACCATGTCACATGAGAACTAAAATGTCTAGTCATCAAAGTGTCACTAAGAAGATACACCAAGAGATTTTCCAAAACAAGGCTCAAAATAATTTCCACTTTCTTATTAAGACCAATACATGAAGGAAAAATAGGACTAGGGCAGGATGAATAGATATATGACTTAAGACAAGGTAAAATGATGGGAATAAAATAGATTTTAATATAAACAAGGATTCCCCCAAGTGTTAATATACTTGTAAATAACAAATTATTTACATATGATGCCATAAAACTTGTTTTTTATCATGGTGCTTGCCTAAGGTGCCACAAGCATGGTTTTCACCATTGGACAAATTATTTATCTTTATCTTTTGATTTGATTTTGATATATTTTATATTTTTAATTTTATTTTTGGTACCTTAACCCAATAGAAGATGATAATATGCCTAATGTTAAGTGTTTAAACTCTAACCCATATTGATTCTAAATAGCTTCTCTATTTGAATTTTGTTGTTGATTCTACTTCCTCAAAACTTCTAAACAAGGTGTATTCATAGTCTCTTTGAAAATGAGTGCTAAAAGGGAGTGTATAGATGGATAAGTATTGATAAATGATCTAATTAAATAATGGATTATATGTCTTGAATTAATAATAGGATCATAATAGAATGTATAATGGATGGAGGATGAATGAAAATTGGGAATTTCAGTCACACACAATGATTTTATTTTCATATTCAACTTGATTTTGGTTATGGCAGGCTGAAATTGACCTCAATGATATTTTCATCAAGTAATGAGGAACTAATTGGCTCAAATATTAACACATTAAAGAGTTTTTTACCAATAAAATCTTTATATATATATATATATATATATATATATATATATATATATATATATATATATATATATATATATATATATATATATATATGTAGATGATCTAATAGTGCCTTGAATAAGATTTCACGAAGGGACATTGATAAATCATTTTGATTATCCCTTAACACCTTAAATAAGGTTTCACTAAAGGATTATGATTCTTTATCCTTCTTATCATCTAGTGCCTCAAACAAGGTTTCACTAGAAGATGTTGAGTTTAAAATTTGATTGTCCCATAACACCTTAAAGAAGGTTTCACTAGGAGAATATTCTTCTACCTGAATGTTGTCTTGGACATCTAGATATTATGCCACTGAAATGTCTCCATGAAAAAAATTCAGTAATTTGTTATCATGTTGGTCCCAATCAATGTTTGTGGGAGGTGAAATGTCAATATAATGGCTAGGATGGTTAATGGTAAAGGCATGATAATGTCAATGAAAGGTGAAAAGACAACACAATCCTCATAAAGGATACTATGATAACTTGAATCAATTTCTAAGAAAATGTCCTCGACAACCATAGAAGGATCACAAATATGTTTTCAAGCTAATTTTTAAGAAGTGTGTAGCTTATGTCTTAACATATACTAAGGTGTGTTGATTCTAAAGTTGATTCTGACTCAAGTGGATCTGATAAAAGTGTATAACAAATGTTATAATATACACTAATATATTCTAATTTTGACACTAATTTTGACTCAATAGAATATGACCCATAATTTGAGACTAATGTTGATTCTAACTTCTGATGTTAAATCTGATAATGGTTCTAGAACATAACATAATTATGATATTACATCTAAAATGGAACTTTATTATGATGTATATGTCAATCTTGATTTTGAGTGGAAATTTGATTGTAATTCTAACTCTAAATATGGTTTTGAAAATAAAGGTGATATTTTTTTGGGTTTAGCCACAAAGAGGGCTTGTTGAATTGCATTATCCATAGGTATCTTTTATACTATGTGCTTGGAAATTAATTATTTGGGATGAATTTATTTTTGAAAATGAGGGACTTTATGTGATGGGATAAAATAGATGATGGATTAGTAATGGGTACTTCAAATATGGGATCATCAAATAATGGTTTGTCAAAAATAGGTGAATGGTCATAAATAGACTCTTCAAGGCAAGACCCATTAAATATAGGAGGATGGTCAAAGGGTGACTCATCAAATATGGGTGAATCAATGAAAACATTAAAAATGGGTGATTTGTCTTGATCCTGACTTGAAAGTGAATGATTATGATTGTGAATAAAAAAATGATCTTGGCCTATCCCTAGCAAGTGATTCTTAGAATTGGGTGTACTTAAATTCTTAATGGAAAGGGGATATAAATCTAGATTAAGAACAATTACAAGTTGAGATAATCTTTATCTAATCTAAAATGATTAGTCTATTTCATCTTGAAATAAAACCAATTTGTTTTTAGGAATTGTTAGTTTTAGAGTAAAAAGTGGTACTACGTGCCAAGCCTAAACATAATTAGATGAGATGAAACAACATCAAAGGGGATTTGCAAACAAGGGTGATCTCAATTGGCACACTATCAATTAGTAGAGACATGTAACTAGTATTAAATCACCAATAAAGAGTTATATATGGGAGTGCATCCTCACCAAGGAGTATATAGTTTGGGGTATATCGATGTGCATGCACACACTGATAAACTCTGAACTCTATATAATACTGGTTACTCCCATCAATAAGACTATTTAGTGGCCATTTAAACCTACTTAATATCTTAGGCATCTTATAAAGTCCCATTTGAGATCCAAATATACAACTATTCCTTGGTATCTAATTCAATGCTAGATCTAAGAAGGCAACAATAAAATCTATTTGAGATACTATATATCAGCCTTTGAGTCATTTAAATCATTTGATAATCTAGAAGTCCTAATGTGGACTACATTTTTAGCCACTCATATTTTTACATAAGGAAATCCAATCAACTAGCATGATATACCCAATTGATTACCAATATAGTCCATATTAGATCAATGAATCCATAGAGATATTCATCAAGATTCCATAAATCAAATCTTAGATTTAGTAGCCATAACAACATACACTTATCTGATGGATCCTATGTTAGATTAAAATCAATAATCTTACAAGGGAGGGAATTCCCATAACATGGTTTTACCATTATCAAGGAGTATAACAATTTTTTTAGTCTCATAAGTCCTTAGGTCTAGACACACACACACACACACACACACACACACATAGAGAGAGAGAGAGAGAGAGAGAGAGAGAGAGAGAGAGAGAGAGAGAGAGAGAGAGAGAGAGAGAGAGAGAGAGAGAGAGAGAGAGAGAGAGAGAGAGAGAGAGAGAGAGAGAGAGAGAGAGAGAGAGAGAGAGAGAGAGAGAGAGAGAGAGAGAGAGAGAGAGAGAGAGAGAGAGGAGAGAGAGGAGAGACATGTATATTACAATATTTTAAGCATTAATGGTTCCTTATGGTGTAAAATCCTTATACACATTTCACTTATAAGATTAAATGAATGTCTCAATGATAAATTTAGGTTTAATAAAAATGCATTCAATTGTATACAATTATAAGTCCATCATTTGAGATATCATATTAGCATAGTAAATTCTAAATGGGATCATCTTCCCATAATCATTTTTGGAAACAAAAGTGCATAAAATGGTTATGATTAGCTAACTCCAAGTTCCTCCAGAACATAGTCATCAATGCCCAAACTAACTAATACATCCATGGCTCAATAAGGAAGGGTAACATAACCATATATATGTTTTTAATAAATCTAAAATACATAATAATAAGATAGAATTTATTCAAAAATAATCAACTTTCACACATATTTTATTTATAAATAAGTGGTTATGAAAATGAGATTATCAGATTTAAGTGATTAACACCAGGTTCTAAAAAATAGACACCATATGCCACGCTTGCCCATATATAGGTAGGTGTAGTAAAAGAAGATAAACAACGTATTCCAACTTATTTTATACTATTTAAATGTATACATATACCATGCACATTCATATTAAATTGAACCGAAATCATTAGAAGAGTTCGACCTCTAGTAAATATATATAATCAATGCAAGGAAGGTAGTTTAAATAGATAACTATTATCCTCAACAAATTAATACGACTGTAGAAAACTTTTCCAACTCTAGTAGAGTATAACAAGCACCATGATTTCATGGATGTATCTTAAGTAATTATACTAAGTAAAGTAGGTTAATAAGTGATTATAACCATACCAAAGACAAATCAAGTAATCAAAGATCAAGAAAAGGAATAATCATACACATAAAGTTTAAATAAATAAAATTTTGAAAAGGAAATATTATAAAATGATTTAAAAAAAAAAATTAACTAAGGATAAACAACAAAGTGTACTTATTAAAGTGCAAACTAAGAAATTAGATTTGACTAAGAGATATGTTTATAAGAAAGAAGTTCAAAATCAAGAAAAGATAGTGCAAATAATTCTTTATACTAAGAGGCATGAGATGTCAAATTATTATACAACCATAGCTAAGGTAAATGATGTTAAGGACAAGGAAAATATTGAAGAGAAAAATATATTCACTAAATCAATTTCACAATATGGTGTAGTTGGTTATGCATATCCTACTACATATATAGAATATGATTGTAATCATGCATCTAAAATATAGGATTAATATGGAAATATAATTTATGACTGTGACATGTATGATAAGTACCTACATATGATCCTCCCCTTAATGGGATATTTAATTGGTATGAATATAATATAATATGCATAGCTTATTGACGTCTACTTGATTATTTATTTCATCTATTCTTATATCTTCACATACATATGTACATATGGTTTTGCACTAGTCATTCTTGTATCCCTTGTTCTATTATGAATTGGACCCTGCATTTTTATTGTTTATCGCAATTTAGACATCCATGTCATCTATATTAAAATAATTCATCCTTCATTTTAGTATCATTCTGGTGCACATCCTTTGTGGCATTTTAATATCTCACTCTTACATATTTACTACTTATAAATATTATGGATTCCATTGCACTTACATGATCACATAAATTTATGATAATATACATTAATTCCTCATAATCTCCCTCCACTTACTATAAAATTTGGGGAGATGAGATGTTTCAATTTATATATACATTGGGTGCATATTTATTTCCTACACTTCCCACATATTTCCATGATATTACATTTTTGTGTATATTATGCCTTAACATGTTGTGGATTTTTTGGATTCCTCCCATTATTATATTTTTTAAGAGTTTATTTTTTTTATTTCTTAATTATATAATTTTATGTCTAATTTTATAATATTCAAAATATACCAAAAAAAACAAAAAAATACAAATATTTTGAAAAATAAAAAATGAGGACCTTAACAGGACATGGTTTCTAGTTTACATCAATTATATATGTTATTTATCACACTTTGGTGTATTAATTATCTTTTTATATATACATGTGCATTTTATGGGGTATATAAGTGATATGTAAGGCATAAAGATACATATGATACATGATTGCATAAATGATAAACCATTCCTATACCTGAGGGATATGCTAATTTTGGAGGAATTTTACTCTATAGGTTATAATATTACAATTTTATTTTTCTGAGTTCTCAATTTCTAATTTTGATATACTTTTTTTTTTAATTTTATTAGGTAAAATACCAGGTTTTATAAGGAATTCAAACCTAAGTATAAGTAAAAGTGTGATAAAATATAACAGGCCCCATAGGTTGAGAAACCAAAAATAAAAATATCAAAATAGTAAGCTAACAAACATAGCAAAAGATAAAACACAAATTAACATGAAATTAATTAGAGAGGGAGGATCCCTCCAAGAATTCCTTAACTACCTTAGTGTCCTTCATCTACTCTATCGGTCATTTCTTTGTGATTTTGGCTTGGGTTCTATTACTCAGACGTTCAACATCCTCCTTTGGAATTATCATCCTTGATTTCTTTTGTAGAAGTTCCTTCTTTGATGTATTCTTGAAGGTAATTTGAAGGAGGTTTTTATGGAATGAATCTCCACCACCTTGGTGACCTATTTTTGGGGAGTTCCCCTAGCCTCAACAAAGTGTGAAAAGGGTTGAATCATTTTGGAAGCTTCCTTATTAATGGAGTTTCACTCTTGAATATATCTCGCCAAGCCAATTCCCACCTCATTTAATTTATTATTGAACCCTTATAGCTATTTCTTGTTCATTATAATCACCTACAAAAGTGGGGCCTTATCTTTACTTGATACCTCTATAAAGTTCCCTTCCTCTAGCACTAGGGGTTTTGGTTTGGTTAGATTGAGTTTTAGGGGAGATCCCTTGTGGAGTTCTTGGAGAGGGGGATTATATGGGAGGGGCTAGGAAATGAGAAATGGGAATTTGAGGTGGGCTCTTCCTCAAGGGAGTCCTCCTCCATATAAGACCCTCCTAGTGTAAATTCCTTACCATGAAGGGTCTCAACTTGTTTTACTAGCAAGAGAATGAGACTTTAGTGAATGACAGTGTTGGATTCATTTATATAGAAGGAAAGTGCCGTGCACTCTAAGGATTTAAGAAGGAACTAGGGAAAGATAATTTTGAAGCCTTGGAAGTGATTCAATAGAATAAAATGATGTGAAAATATAAGTGTGAACTTACCTTCTAGGTAATATATTTCATAATTTACAAACACACCTCCATCCAATACCTCAGCATGTCCGTGCATGGGAAAATATTTTTATCAATTTTAATGGTCTCATTGGTTCTGAAGAAACTTTGTATCAATTCTAAATTATTCTACTAGTCTTTAAAAGCTTTTTCCCCTTCACAAGACATACCAATGACTTTGCCAATCAATTATTCAGTAATAGATTATTTTATCCCTCTTATTTCCTCTATTCTCTTGTTCTAGGTAGCCAAAAAATCCTTAGTAATGGCTACATCATGACCTATAACCCTATGAATGAGTTCAATAAGACCCCCTTTACATAAGTTTTATCATAATTTTTAAATTCTCTAGAACTCTGAATAAGAGGTCAGCTCTAGTCTATCCATATCACCCCCTATATTGTTATTGACTATGAATTGGAAGTTTGAGAGGAGTTTGGATTTTGTCATGCCTTGGTATTACTTAGAACCAATGGATTCAAAATATTTTTAAGTATGAGATTCCTCCACCTCAATTTATTAAATCCCCATGCATTAATATGATGAAAAAACATAAATTTTAAATCCCATTGCATTGGATGTAAATTTTGTGCATGTGGATGCCACTTCAACACCCTATGAAATAATGGCTTCATTTTAAATTATTATTATGACATGTTTGGGGATATGGATACCAATGTGCCAGGTAGATAAAAGGGGGATGTTGACTTCAATGTTATCAAGTAAGTTTGCCACCCCATTTAATTTGTGGTAATTATGAACTATGAATGAATTCACCATCTCCTTCACAATTTTATTGGTATCATTGATGAAATGTTTAATTATGTGAGAAGGGGTGGTTTCACCATCTAAGGAATTGATGATGTTAAACAAGTCACCTTAGATGATTATTCTACCCAACTTGACATTGGTAGGAAATTGAATGCCCTAGAGTGTTGCCTTGGCTTCGACCACATGGTTGGTCCAAATTCTTAAAGGACCAACATATGAAATAATCAACATCCAAAATGAGTTTTTGATGACTCCTGCTCTCCCTAAAATATTGGGATTTCCTTTTGAATCCCCATCAAAATGAATCTTAACCTAGTCCTTAGGTGGTGGATTCTACTTGACATATTTTTGTAACAACTCTTTGGAGGGAGACTTGGTTTTCTATTCCACATCCCATTCTCTAATGATTAACTATTCAGAGGTAGATCCTAGGTATTTATTTGTGTGGGGAAATTCCCTCTAGTTTTCAATTATGGATTCATAAAGATGGAGAAATACCACTTTGGGCTAGTGCCTTTTGTTGGAAAATAAACCATCATTTTGGGATTTCTAGATAGCCCAAAACTAATGTGGGAGGTCTAAGGACCAAAGGAATGATAAGGATAAAAGGATCTAAGGTGGCTTCCATTGCCTAATGAGATCAAATATGTTGTTTGGTTTGACCCAAGACAAGTTGAATTTTTCTAGCATCCAACCAATAATACATGAACTAAAAGGGAAAGAAAAGAATAGATGGTGGACCAACTATTACACTTCCCTACATAGGGGGAATCTATAAGGTAGAATGAGTCCTCTTTTTTCTAGATTATCCACTATTAGAATCTTATCTTGAACAACTATCCAAAATATAAAAAATACCTTAAGAGTTAGGTGTTTAATCCATATATCTTTCTATTAATTCTACTCATCTACCAATTCAAGGTTAATAGTATGTCCAAATGAGACCAAGTACTACACATTGTCTTCAACCACCTATAAGAGGTGATCCTCCTTAGGAAAAATGGGGATGTATATTTGACTAAGGGAGAAATTAAGATCCTAGATTGCCTAGGCATCTTAGACATTGTTTCCATCTATGAAGAGTACCTTCTATGTTTTTGAGCCATCAATCTCATCCCGACAGTCTTTAACCTTAGTGCCCCATCTCTCCTTGAAACTTGAATAAATATTGACCCAATTACCTTGTGATGAGAGGGGAGAGTGGATATCCAGGCATCATCCCATAAATTAATTTTCTCCCCATTATTTATTTTCCATTTAATTCCTTTTTTTAGTAGGTCCTTGCTATTACAAATGGCTGTCCAGAAGGTGGACCCATTGATGGGTCATTCTTCCCAGAGTAGGTAGTCTCCCTTAGTCCCATCTAAATATTTGGCCTTGATAATTCTAGACCATTCTCTATCTTCTTTCAAAAAATTTCAACCCATTTTAGCCAGGAGGGCCTGATTCATAGTTTTAATTCTTCCACTTTGATTACTTATACATGACTTGATATTTCTCATTATTTATATAGTTTTACATGGATATGTTATTTTAATTTGCTACAAAATTTACATAGTTGGATGGTGTTGACTACTTTAAATGTCTTATGATTATTCAATGTTTTTAACTTTTATAAGAGGATATTCATGTGTGTGTATTATATGTTAACACTTGGACATGTTTTCAACTCTTTAACTTTATATGTGTCAAATTTAATTCCCATTGATTGTGGCTCCTCGTCTTTGTGTGTGTGAAATATATTTTCCCTTTTTTATAGTTCCTTATTATTATGTATGCGACATTTATTTCCCAT
Source organism: Torreya grandis (assembly GCA_037957365.1). Classification (NCBI taxonomy): domain Eukaryota; kingdom Viridiplantae; phylum Streptophyta; class Pinopsida; order Cupressales; family Taxaceae; genus Torreya; species Torreya grandis. Next base: position 380,737 of record JARHVA010001695.1, on the reverse strand, counting down.
TGTTTTTAGCCCCTTGTATTTTTTGAAATTTATTATCCCTTGTATATGGTCCCTTGGAATTAGGTGTGATTTTTTGTTCTATTATGTGTACTTATTTTTGTATAGCATTACTCATTGAGTTTTTTGATCTTGTTGAGATTATCACAATTGGTGAGTTTTTAGGTGGCATGATCCATATCATATATCTCCACCTTGTGTGAACTTCCATGATTCATATCATACACCTTTCCCATGTAATATTTTTGAGTACATTCATTAGTGATAATTCTTACTTAATGCCTAATTTCGATATACATATTAACATGACACTTATATGCCCTTGCATTACATATATTTCATACATGATTTAATGATATATTATATATGACGATGACATACTCTCCACATGTTGACATAATTATACGTGATTGCATATTTATACATAACATGGTATATTTAACTCATTGTTTTGAGATGAGTGACTTGTAGGATATGGAACTCAACTCAAAAGGGGGGCATATTAGTGGGATTGTAATAGATACTTAATCCTTCATGAGCACAAAATGTAGATTTTGGAACAAATTATACATATTAACAAGATTTTAGAGTGGTTTATATATCATATTTAGACATCTATATACATATCTCAAATACAATTAGGGGCATAAGCAAGGTATATATTCTCATTTCATAGGGTATGAGTTATATTTTTCATATATGAGACACACATAAAATATAGATGCATAACATTATATGTCATCTTAGTGCCAATAATTGTTTCATGCATACACATATTTATATTTTAATAATTTTAGCACCAAGTAGTTCAGATTAGAGGGAATGAAATTTTTTCATGCATAGTTACGTTATGTAAATTTTATTTTTTCAATAACATTTCATGGTACTAAGTAGTGAGCAACCTTTAATTTATAAGTCCATCTACAATTGTTGATTTTTGTTTAAATGAGTAGTGTGGTTAAGGTTATTCATTTCTCAATAACCTAATAGTACTCTATAAGCATAATATATAGCTCTTACCTTTCATCTTGGGGTTATAAGATCATTCAAACTTATTTATGTGGATTAGTTTGGTTTATGTTCTACATCATTGTATGGTTAGGCACTAATAAATTTGTTATTTTTAAAATAGGATTGGGGGAATTTACATTCTCAATCCATGACACTCACCTTAGTTATGTAAATTGGGGATTGATCACCCCAAATTATTCAAAAGGGTTGAATAAGAATAATATTTCTCCAATAATTAAATAAATAAGTATCATCTTCAAGAAGTTATAGTGAAACATCTTTCACACACACAAGGTTTCTCTTTTCTTGCTCTTCGATTCAAAATTTCAATTTATGCACTTTTAGATTTATTTTTGTGGACATTGACCACCACATTTTAATTTCAAGTTTGGATTCAAGAATATTTCACATATTTATCCATATACTCTATTATTTGTATTGCATTTCAATATTATAATCAAATTGGGGAATTTTTAATTCAAAAAATATAGTAAATGATACTTGAAAATGCTAGTTTTAACTTACATTCACCTTACATGACTTGTGCATACATATATGATTCTAATTCACCATAATATCACATACACATGTTATATTACAAATAATTAAACTATCATATTTATATATCTATAAATAATTAAATCAATATTCATGTCTCCTCGATAATAATATGCAACTCAAAACATACCATCAGGTGATATAACCTAGGTTCTAAATTTACATCCTTCACCAAAAAATGATCATATTTGAAAATCAAATAATTTATATGTGTTGGTGCATCCACATAGCATGTTAGTTGCATGATAAAATACTCAAAGAATATCCTATAAATATAGAATAGGCATATGCCTTTTACCAATCTAACATCTATCTAACAATCACTTATAAAACATACTCAAACACTCGCACATAAATTATTATTAGTCTCTAAAATTAGGTCCTTACCAAGTCTATATAACTCAAGATACAATTCAAAGTTTTTAGTTTTGAAGTATCAAGAGTTAGAAAACAAGTTGCATATATTGAACAAGTATGATTACACACATCAACCTAACATGGAGAACTACATGTGGTTCGAATTCCATCTTATAAGTATTGTATTTGTAGGTAGTGATCAAACATTCAAAAATAAATGGTTTGGGTCATATCTACCCACCTTTAATCCCCTTTTATAGGCCTAATTATATCATTACAAGTGAAACAAGTGTTTCAAGTGGAAACATTTTTATGAGTCATGCACATAATCAGATCTGGGGATCACACAAAGGTGAAGGAAAAATAATAATACATGCATATATCATATTAAAAAATAAAAATATATACATACATAAACTTTAGGCTCGGAAAATATTGTTTTACAATACTAACTAGAAGCTAATGATATTGTCCAAGTGTGCACAAAGGTATAAACCCTGATTTGAGTGACCTGGAGTCCAATCTTTCATCTTTCTTACCACCAACCAATAATATTAGTCTTACATATAGTATTTAACAACTAATTATCTCATATCTTTGTTGTATTTTATATTTTTAATAAGCTAGAGTGTCAAATCAATTCTAAACATTTACATTCAAATTTGTATATCTTGTAATTTGAATTCATTTACAAAAGTTATATCTAATAAGGTTAATTAACTAAATTAATCCTAATATAGTTAAACCACAATATTTTCATACAATATTTTTTGAGGTTCTTTCTTTTACATATGAATCTATTTTGGGGTTCAACCTGTACATACAAACCTAGTTTAGGGTTCAAAATTATAGGTAGTGTTGGACACCTTGTTCAATTCTCTAGTCAAGAAGAGAGAGACTAATAAAAACTTTTCCATATAGTTTGGGTTATTTTGGACCCATGGAATCTCCAATATAAATAACATGAGCACAATCAGGGAGTAATAAAATATCACATAACAATATGTGTAGTCATTCTTTTGATTATAGTCATAATTTCATTTCAACTTAATTTTAGTTAGAACATTAATATTTTTAATTATGTACATCATTGCTTTTAGGAATAAATTAGACATTATGGAACCTTGTCGAAATGAAAAGTCAAAATTTAAAACTGCCAACATAGGTTTGTATTCTCTTTTATCCCTTTAAACCAATACTTAGCATTGCATTTAAATACTAGATTAAAGGAGGGAGTTTTTAGACACCCTAATTTGTTGTATAATTTGTTATACATGTGATTTACATTTATGAAATCTCATTGTGAATGGGGTAATTGTTGGTATGTTTGGTCTTACACCCTCTTGTTTAATTTTTTTATTGTGCATCCTTGTATCTATGGTTTCTTGATGATTCTCTAGTCTATCATGGGGATCCCTAGGTATGTTTCTTCTATCCTTGATTTTTTTACATTTTTAAGATAGTATTTATAATATATAAACTATGTTAGCTACTATTAGGGTCTCATATCACTGATAGTATCCTAGCATGAATATCAGGCATATTTCTAGTATGATGCCCTTTGGGTCATTTTATTTTATCCTTTTGGGTCATCTTGTGTGCATCAATAGTCCCATAATTCAAATTTGATAATAATATATATACAAATACCTCAAGAGAATTTATAATTCATTGTAAGACAAAGTTATAAAAAGATAAAATAAACATGTAGATAAATTATTATACTTTAGAATAGATTGGAAGTTTTCTAAAGGAATAAATCTAATTACACACATTAATTACATAATTGTACCAAAGGATGATATAGGAAAAACTAAATTTAGACTTGCATTCACATGATTCGAAACACAAACACATTATTTGGATAAATTCATGTGGTTTGAGCCCTCTTTGAAGCATGGTAACATGTGAAATTCTTAGGTATTCATTTGGGAGTGGATGAGGTTAGTATATCTTAACTTTATAACCCATTTTTTAGTTCATCTTGGTGTCAAAAGTGTAATTAAGGTTTTGAATAAAAGAGAATGAAAAAAATATTCATGTGTAGCGTCTATTGATGCCTCTAAGTGTATCACATGTGTGCTTAGTGTTTAAAAAACACTTATCATTTTAGAACTCAAAGAATTTAGAGCATGAGTAGTAGGTTATGGTAATCTAGTTACTTGTGATGAAATAGAAACAAAGCAAACAAACTGTTCCATAATATTTATAAAACTTGGTGGTTGGGAGCCACCTTTGTCCTCTCAACAATATTTGTAAAAGATGTAGTAATCTATACTAATAGCAGTAAATTGTGACCAAATTCTAAGTCTAAGATTATTCTAAAATGAATATTTACAATGATGCTTAAACTCCAGTAGTCTGGTTAAAATAGGATAAAAAGGGAAGGGTAGGGTAGAAAGAAAGTATGATTATGATCTCTACCTCAAACATCATGACAAGGTTTAAATTCCAACTAAACATAAATTTAACCAATGTATAACATGAAATAGCATATGCCCAATTCATTACCACATACCAAGACAAGTATCTAAAAAAAGTATGAAGAAATACAAGTAAGAACTAGATTTACTTCAAAGATTTATTATTGCAATCAAACAGTAACATACGCACATCCTTATGCAGAGAAAATAAAATGAAGTAAACCCAAGAACATTCAACTAATCTAGCATTTGAACAAATTAGCAACCATTGTATTAAATATGCACATCCATGAATTCTTAAAAACCATTCAAATTTGAGATATAGAATAGATAATTAAGAGATAAGCTAAATAATAATTCATACAAACAAGATGAGACAATCTTCTTATAATTATCTACTTGTATTAATTGCTTCAAAATTTGCACTAGTTTTTGTAGCTCAAAAAATTCCTCCTCTTTACAAATGGCAATGCTCCTTTTATAGATTCCAAGGAAGCATGTTAGTCAATTGTATTAACTAAAAAGTATACAAAATGTAAAGGACAAATTTCCTTTATACAAATTTTCTAAAATAGACTCACCTTAAGGCAATGTCAATACAAATAACACATGCCTTTATAAAAGAATATTTCATTTTCAAAATTTACAATGTTCCCACAAAAGAGAATATTCTTAAATACCTTGTGTAACCTATGTTGATGAAGTTTCTTGACCATGTTGAAGTAACATTATTAACTTTTAATGTTGTTCATTAACTAACTTTAAATTAATAGATGGCTCAAGGAGGAACTCATCCTCTTACTCAACTAGGTTATCAAGAACTCTATCATTTCTATCTAAAGCCTCCTTGATGCTCCTCACCTCAAATATATTCTCTTCTAGTAGTTAGGATCATATCCATGATCCTACTATTTTCACCTCTAGAACTTCCTTGGCTCTTGATTCTCACCCCTTGCATGACCAAAAAATGGTCCTATGTTTGAACTCAACATCTGTAATGATACCTATGGATTTGAGCTTTGTAGGTTTAGAAATCATGGTCCCTCAAGAGTCATTCTGATTCTATCCATTAGCTCTTTATCATCCTTGATGATTCTCTCTAAGAATTTGGACCATGCCCTCAAACCATTGATTTTATCCATAATAAACACCAAGGATGGTGTTAAGATGAGTAATGTTGATGGTCTTGAAACTAGTGATTTTGTCCCCTATACAAGATGTTAATTAAATCCTTCATCTTGTCCTTAGAACTCTACCATTGGGTGATTAATCCCTTGGATAATGCATCCTATTAGTTTAGTGTACTCTATTTTAGACTTCTTGACTTCATAGAGTCAAACATGTCATGAAATGATTCTCTCAAACATTTCAATAATTACATTAGGGATAGATAAAACAATTTGTTTATCTAGATTTTCCTTTTACCTTTGTAGGTTTTCTATTTGTTGTTTTATGCCCTTGATGCTGGTTTATAGTTGGACACATTGAACCTAGGTAACCTCAAGTATATCTTCTTCAAAAATAAGGTGTACTCACCTAGTCTTTAGCCTCCAACTAGATTCAATCCACCAAATTGGATCCACCTTTTGAAAAGTGAATTCATCTCCACCCACCATAGCTTTCTTTGTTGTAACTCTTTCCAATCTAATAGTGGTTGGGTCAAATTAGACACTTACTAAAGAGTGTGTTATTTTTTGAGGTTATAGGGATTCTATTTGGGTGCTACTTGAAGATCCATGGGTAGCCACTTGTCTTTCCTTCTTTTAATTTTTAGATCCACTATCTAGGCCTTAAGCTTCTCATGAACTATGATGTTGATATATTTTGTGATGGCCCATTGATGGTGTAGAATTGGGATATTTTACTGCTTTCCATATATGAACCACTCTAGAATGGTTGGTTCATGAATGGGGTTCTCATCACTAAATAGATTTAACCTCACTCAAAGGGTGAATGAGGGTTAATTTGGGCCTCTTAGTTTTTATAGGAACCAAGGCTAGCTCAACCTTTCTTTTTTGAGAGGGAATAACTAAAACTAAGTCCAAAGATATCTCTTTCCCAACTTGGGGTTGAGGTTATTATTCATATGTTTCCTCTTCATCTGACCCATAAGTACTTTCTAGTTCCTTCAAGGTGTCCTCTAATTTTTCCTCATGATACAATGTAATCATGTCAATGTATTCAATTTGAGAATTTATCTTTTTTAGGTTAGGCAGAAGATGATGCCCCTTCACTAGGTCTTTCTTCAAGTCTCTCTTTTCCTTATCCTTGTGTAAATTTTTCCTCTATATATTCTAAAGGAGGCCTAAAATATATTCTAAGTATAAAATGTTACTACAAAGGATTCATCTTCCATATTTCACTAGTTGACTTGTCATCTCTCTTCAATCTAGCCTCGAGCTTGATATTATGCTTCTTCATTCTTGTTAAGACCTATTTGAATGAAGATTTTTAGATATGCATTATGTCATGGACACTAATTTTATGTTTATATTTCATGTTAATATGTTTGGATGTCAAATGTTTTACAACATTATCCCAGGGGTCCTAATATATTAAATCATCAATATGTAAATTGAATGAGTCTCTATGTCTGGATATGGTGCCTACATTGTCCTAATTTTACAACATAGTTTTACTAATAGTCAAAGGGAAAGGATTGAATAGACCTTTAATTTTTCCTTTTTCATACACCATCAATACCATAGAATAATTATTATGATATGTCTTATTCATCTATCTTGGTGGAGACATAGACTGATAATCTAAGAGGCTGAATCAGAGTCCCTTCTATCCTGATTATAGTGCAGTCAGGATATAACTAACTGTATCCAATAAGTTCCACATACTTATTGATAAAATGAATTACCCTCATTAAATAAATCTATATAATAGACTTAGATAATGATAGATATATGCAATCACAATTGAATTGTATATGGTCCTTATACTTGAATATATGTAGTTTGGAATAGTAATGGGAGACTATTTGCCTTCCATTAGGTGACCAATTTTTGATGTTAGGGATTTGTGTAGTGACCAATAGGGAATCCAAGAGATAATACATCATAAATAAATGATTTTTAATCCTCTTTTTTATGATATATAATTGTTGCTTTAAGAAAATACTGATCATTTATCCTGTAGGATGAGTAAGTCCCTTTTTAATTATGAAATATATAAGGGATCTAGAGTGTGTTGACATAAGTGGTGTAAGGGGCCCTAGATAATCTATTGATAAAATTCATAGTCATTCTAATTCCTACCCTAAATTGGTTGATTTGGATCCTTCTAGTGGGGTTAGAAACTACATGGGTTCTTGAATATAGCCATGGGGCAAGGGTAATTTCTAGGTCATTTTGGTTGAACCATTGCTTAATTATGGGAAAATCTACTTGAGTTATGAGAATTTTGTAGTAAATTTCAAATGAAAAGGGGGAAATGTAAGAAACTTTCTTAAAACTATGTTTATGGACTATCATATCCTAATCAATTCTACAATCCTTAAAGATAGGAGCAATAACATCGATACAATGAAGTACCTCTAGCTTTACAACTGCATGGTGAAGACCTACCATCTGGATGGTGACCGTGTCATAGTACCTCTAGCAAACTATGGAATTTTTTTCATCCTCCTTGGTGATTTATTGTAGCCCTTTAATGGCCTAAAAAATCTTGGACCAATTATTATCCCTAGTGTTCAATGTTATAGCATCAAATTCAATGTCTTTGAAGACCCTTTCATCTATGTCAAAAGTAAAATACAATTATGTCCTACCTGTTTTATTTTTTTAAAGCTAATATGATTTTTAGATTTAGAATTTACTCACTAGTGGTATACAAATTGATTTTGGATCAATTTTTACTTGTTTAGCTGATAAATGTTCTCTCTCTAGTTTGATTGTGATCAAATTGGGATCAAACTAGGGCTTATGTAGATGCAAGGGCTTTTTTAGGTCTTTTAAAACTTTAATGGAGATGGTTATTTTCACTCAAGTGCATTCATGCCTTAGAATTGATTATGACTTTTGTATTTATACCTTTGTTTTTTTCCAAGCCCAAAAAATCTTTGATTTTGTCCCTTGCTACTTAGGTGGCATCTATGTGGTAGCTATATGGCATCTAATTGGGTTTCATGTCACTTTGTTCATAAATGATTTAAAACCTAACCATTACCTTTTAAAATTTGCCTTTTATTTTATGTTGCTAGATTGATCCATATTTTTTAATTTAGATCATTGATCTTGATCTAAAAATTTACATGTCATTGGCTATCTTTTGTAATGGGTCTCATGGTTATACTACTTGGCAATCCCACAGGCCTTCTGGGCTCTACATATTTGATAGTCTCATGGTGAATGTGCTTGTTACACATGGTAGATCTATGGTTACTTAGAGGCTCCATTAAATATTCCACCATGATCTCTCTTTGTTTGATCATGTTGGGCTGATTAGACATGAGCCATCAATCTTGAAAAGGTGCATGAACTTTAACTTAGCACAAGACCATGTAAAGAGATTAGGTTAAATATTTTAGTCTAAGGTTTTATTTAATATTAATAAAAATGAAATAATCCTGAGGCTAAAGTATTTAGGCTAAGTTTAGATCAAAATTAAAGGGACCCCATCAAATGATGGAAGATATAACCATAAGTATTTAGCCTAAAGCTCCATTCTATTAATGAATAAAATCAAAACCTTAAGATGGATACTTAGGTTAAGTCTATATATATAAACATTTAAACTATGATAAATGAAATGAGTCTAAAGGGGAATCTTAAAACATAAAAGGACCAAGCCTAGGGTTATTATGCTAAGGTTTGGTCATGTTGAAAAACATGACTGAACCTTAGCATAAGAATTTAAGATAAGTCCATGGTGTTCATAATTGATCTTATGCAAATCTAAACCTGGTTAGAAAGGTCCTTAAGTCAAAGCATGGTATTTAATAAATATAAGGTGAGAGATTGATTTTAACATTGAAGTGCATAATTATTTTCCAAACGAGACCCCATTATTCCTGTAAAGGAAAACAACATGTTCATTTATCTAAGTGGGATTGATTGATACACTTTAGTTTTGATGGTCTTGTAGATGTCAATGATGGCCTCATGGATGTCAATGATGATCATGTGAACTTTAAAATTTAGTTCTAACATTATATCACCAAGGCTTAAATTTAATGTCCTTTTGGATGTCAATGATGACCTTGTGGATGTCATATGATGGGTGTGAGAACATAAAATTTGAGCTCTTTTAATGTATCACTGGGGCTTAAATTTGATGATCTTGTGAATGTCAATGAAGACCTCACAAATGTCAAATGATGGGCATGAGAAAATCAAATTTGAGTCCCATAGAAAATAATAGGCCCTGTCAAAATTTTGACCCATTATGCATCATTTAATTAACCTATTTGAATGAGCATGAACCATTGATCATGATATGAGTAGTCAGCTGTGATTAGTTCCTATAGTCACAAATAGATTAAGTAAGCTCAAGACCACATAAAATTTAGACCAAGATTATAGACTAATGTTTTTTTGCATTAACAAATACAAATAGGGCTTAATATTAAAGTCTATAAGCTAAGTTGTAATATAATAAAGAATGGATCATTTGAATAACTAAAAGGACTTTACATGATTTTTATCCTAAGGTTTCATTATATTAATAAATAACAATTGAAACCTTAAGGTAAAACTTAGGCTAAGATATCATTAAAATAAAAAGGAATCCCCTTTAGTCTTTGATCTTGGTCTTGTGCCATCTAATATTTGACCTTTGCTCAAATGCAGGCCATTGATCATGATTTGAGTGATTGAGTGGGATTGGTTTGTGGGGCAAATCTTTGGACTCATCATATCTATCTCGCATCATCTGATCATTTTTGCTCGAATGCACATGGGTCATAGATCCTACGGATAAGTACACAACTTAAGTTATGGCTTTGGGAAAATACTTAAGATAAAGTCTTAGGACTAAGGTCTTGCTCATGTTATTAAATGAAAATGGGGCCTTAGGAATAAGACATTAGTCTAAGCTTGTGCAAATAAAGTCAAACTAAGCCAAGAACTTAATAAAAAAGGCCCTACAGTGTTAAGGTTAGACCACATTAAAATAAAATGGGACAAAGGATCTTGGGACATAAAAGAGACCAAGCTTATAATTTTTAGGCTAAGGTTTGGTTGTGTTTGAAAACATGACCAAGCCTTAGGATAAAAATTAGGCTTAAGTCTATAACATATTTAAAATGTTCCCATGTAAATTATTCCCACCAATTTTTGAATTTGGTCTAAAAGGATCTTGTGCTAGGACTTCTAAATAAGGTTTTTAGGAATCTTGAACATGGATTCAACTTGAATTTTAATAGACCAAAGGTTAGTAAAAGGTCACATTGAGATAAAATTACTAAAATTATGAAACCCAAGTATGATCCCATCAAAGAGACATTCATTAAACCTATAAATTGAGACATAGATATCCACTATTGCAACGTTAAACAAAGATAAAGTAGAAACTTGAACAAATAATACTAACCAAACCAAGGGATATATTATCTTCAAATGCAAATAATGTGCAAAAAACATTAATGATGATTTGATCAAGTGAATTTTTAGTTTCAAGGTATAGATTACACAATTTAACACATGGGTCCCCAATTTTTAGAAATAGGGGGTATGTTGCCCTCAAAAAATAGATACTTCTAGGGGAAATATAGAAATATGTTCGAATTCAAAGACTCTAGTTTAGACAAACAATTAGGTTACCTATTCCACTTGATCAATGTCATCATAAAAATCAGTTTATGGTTAAAACAAACCTTGCTATAAGATTAGGATCAAACATCAACAATAAGCCATGCTATGTGTGTTCTTTGATTCCACTTACTATTTTACATGGGGTTTATGGGATAAATTCTAGGTTTTGTGCCTTTAATTATTAACACTGACTTACAACATGTTTGGCTATTCATTAAGAACCATGCTTTAGCTTAGGGAAGGCTTAAGCATTGCTATACAACCAATTGGGCATCCATAGCCCCAATAGAGATGTTTTTTGATCCACTTATGGCCTTTCTCCACTACCATCTAGGCATACATATCCCTAATGGAGGTTACTAGAATCATCTTTGCTTGAAAAGCTTTTGATTTTGTAATAATCTCATATTTTGTAATTTTTTGACCATTTAGTTTTTTCTAACAAAGGTTGGGAACCATGTTAGCTAGGTTTAGGGATTTGGTCAAGTGTTTTCTCCTCAGATGATCACCTATAGTTTCAACCTTTGTCCCAAGCAAGGATGTTTTTAAAGTGCAAGCATGACTATGTTTTGATAGTTTAATCTTTCATTCCATATGTGCAATTCTTCTTAAAACTAAGTTTAGATCAAAACAATGTTTGAGTTCTTATGAAATAATTAACCCATCCACTTAATATTTACTAGTTTTTCTAAATCATAACATTAATCTCATATTTTAGATCTAGGGTCAACATTTGCTTAGGATATATACCTGCATTTTTGAACTTGTGAAGTTTTTGAGATTTTTGAATAAAATCTAAGTTGAGGGCTGCCTAGAAGGACTTATTAGAAGTAAGGAACTAAGAAAATAAAGCAACCACACACCCAAAAAGAGAGAGTAGGAAACAAAGAAAAAAACAAGTATATATAAATGTATTTACAAATAAGGGATAGGAAGGAAAGAGTAGAAAGGAACTAAACTAGCCTACCTATACTAACTCTAACTAGTCTTACAAATTTACTCCATGAAAACCCCAGGAAGAGTAACATAAAATTAATGCTTGAGGTACTACCCATTTGTGGGAAATGTGAATTTTTCTCCTTGTATGTCTTTCAACTTAAAGGTATTGTTCCCAAGTGTCTCAATAATCTGGTAGGGGCCTATCTAGAGAGGTGTGCACTTTCCATGTTTTCCCTTAGGTTTAGATGCCTTGTCCCAAAGAAGAACTAAGTCTCCTTGTCTAAACACATGTATATTTTATTTATTATCAAAAAACCTCTTCACCTTGGTCTAGTGTATGCTAAAATTAGAAAAAGCTTCTTCTCATGCATCTTTCATTTGAACAATGTCCAGTAGTCTTGAATTTGTAAGCTCCTATTCTTCTTCCATATATTCTTGCATGAAAGTGTATGTAGGTAAACTGAGTGTGATAGGGAAGATGGGATCTTGGCCATACACCAACAATAATGGTTATACCTTTAGGACCTACTTGATTCTTATTATGTCTGCCCAAAGGACATATTTGAGAAGCTTATGCCAAGTTTTGGGTTTATCTATTACAAACATCTTTATTACTTTTATCAAGTTCTTATTGGTAGATTCAGACACTCCATTACCTTAAGGGTAATGGTTGGATGAGAACCTAAGAAGGATACTATTATCATATGCCCATTTTATCATTTCAATAGATGTGAAGGTGGCTCCATTATCACATACTAGAGATATTGGAGTCTCAAACCTGGTGCATATGTTTTCCTCTAAAAAACTGATCACTTAATCAATTCTATAGTTATTAGTGGATACTTATTTAGTACACCTCATGTAATAGTTAGTGACAATTATATTTTACTTGTGACCTTATAATGAGTTAGGGTTTATCACCCCTATAAAGTCCAACCCTTACTATGCAAATGGTTTATCAACCATTACTAGTTATAATGACATTACTGCTTTTGGCTCCTTTATGCTAAATATTTGGCATGAGTGACATTACCTCACATGTGTGTGATAATATTTGAAGATGGTGGAACAATGGTAGTTGGATCTCAAAATTATGTGGGCTGTGGTTTTTTTATATGGATGCCCACTTCCCAATTTCTCATGAAAAGTGCTCATTATCTCGGTAGCTTCTTCTTTTGAAATGCATCTTAGGTAGACACCTTCAAAGTTATTTCAATATATTAATCCATTATTGATCATGTAATGGGATACTTTGAGTCTTAGAACTCTCTTCTGATCCTTGGTTAGTCATGTAGGACAAGTACCATTAATCAACAAGTGAATGATAGGATCATACTAGTCATTGGACTAAAAACTTTCTTGTTCAAATGACATGACATTAAGCTTAGGGTTAACATTGGAAATCATTTGAATTATACCTTGACACCTTATCAATTTTATAGTCTTCATATCAATGTCATATTCCTGTAGGATAAACATCTACTTACATCTCCTTTCTCCTAGCTCATTTTGACTTAGCATGAACTTTGTAGTAGGGTCAAGTAGGATGGCATGCACTTTATTCCTAAGAATGTAGTGCTTGGATTTTTTCACTACCTTTTCTAATGCACATGATTATTTATCAATCTAGGAATAATTTAACTTATCATTCTTAAAATTGGTGCTCATGAAAGCAATTGGATGATCACATCCATCAATTTTATGAGTCAAAACTACAATACTATTATGGTTAAAAGCAAAGGAGTAGAATTAGAAATCCTTGGAGAAGTCTAGGCTCATCAGGGCTAGAGCTTGAACAATTGCCTCCTTGATGTCCTTAAAGGCTTTCTTAGTTTCCTCAATCTAAGATATTTTGGTATCCTTTTTTAGCATGTCATTTAGTGGCTTGATGAATTTTACAAAACCAAAAATAAACTTCCTTATAAAGTTAATTTTGTTCCTACTATTAGGAGGCTCTATCTTTGATATAACTTGTACTCTATCTAGGTCTAAAGAGATTCCTTCCTTTGTGATAACATGGCCTAGCAAATTTCTCTCAGTAACACCAAAAAAAACTCTTCATTGGGTTAAGGGAAATCTAATACCTTTTGCACCTTTAAAATACCTATTGTAAATGCATAATGTGGTCCTTCCTATTCTTAGAAAAAATAGTTAGATCATACATGTATATAATGATGCATTTACCTACTAAACCTTGGAAATCATGATTTATGTCCCTTTGGAACATTTTTCCTACATTGATTAGTCCAAATGGCATTCTCTTGTATGCAAATGTGCCCCATTTGGTAGTGAAAATAGTCTTCATCCTATCTTCTTGGTTAACTAATACCTAGTTATACCCTAAAATTACATCAAGAAAGGACATCATAGCAAAATTGAAAATACTTTGTATAACTTGGTCCAAAGAAGGCAAATGATAGTTGTGATTTTTAGATGACTTATTAAGGTTTCTAAAATCAGTACACAGTCTTATTTCACCATTCTTTTTTTGATCAGGACCAAATTTGTAACCTAGGTAGAATGCTTAATGGGAAATATAATCTTTGCATCTAAAAACTTTTTAGCCTCTTTGAAAATCATCAGTTCTAAAATAGGGTTGACATGCCTCTACTTTTGTCTAAAAGGTTTGCAATCTTTCTTCAAGGGTATGTTATGTGTGATGAATATGGGATAAAAAATATTCAAGTCATCATAGGACCATGGAATTATGTCCTTATAACTTGTCAGTAGGTCTTCAGATTTCTTATCTTCAATGCTTGTACATGTTGTTCCAATGTTAACTAGTTGAGGTTGATCTTGAGGTCTAAGATCATCTACCTTGTAATCTTTCCCACTTGATTTGGGAATCTTAGTTTTCTTAGCTAGCTTATCTTGGTCAAATAATCTCTCCAAGGTAATCATGCCCTTTGGAATTTTATTGTCATTCAACTAAATGAATTTACCATTAAATCTACCATATTCTTCAAGAGTATTCTCATTGGCCTCATATATGAAATGTGCCTCAAATACTCTTGAATTGGTCATAAAATCTAGGATTTGTTGGTTATCACTAAAAAATTGTAAATGGTTCACATTATCTGGGACTGAGGGACAAGGAACTAACTCAATGCTAAAGTTCTAAGAGTCATGGTTTGGAATAAGGTTGGTTGCAGCTGAGGCAAGCTCATTAGTAGATTTTTTATCCTCCCTAGGGATAGAAACAATGTTAAATGCATCAAAATACTCTAATAAATCCTAAACTCTAAACTTTTATCTCTTGAGGTATGATAATTTGCATTGGTATCTCCTCCTTACCTAATTGAATAATAGTTTTGAATCACTGTGAACCAACAATTCTTTGACTTTGTATTTGATGGAAAATTTCAAACCTAAGATCAGTGTTTCATACTCTACAAGGTTATTGGTGCATATAAATTGGATTTGATAAGAGGCATGATACTTCTTACCAATAGGGTTGGTCAAAAAAACTCCTACTCCAAACCTAGACTTACATCTAGCCCCATCATAATGTAGTTTCCATAATTTAGGGATAATATGAGAAGGTTTATAATTACTTACCTTAGTAGTTTCAAGAGTGAATACTCCAAATTAGAGTCAACTATGTTCACCTTTTCATTCATAACATTGTATTCTATGATCATATGTTTCATCCTTGGTTTTATTTCTACTTTGATTTGATTTGGTACCCCTTTCCATGATAGCAAAAAATATGAGAAGTCAGTGGACATGTATCCACTTAGGGACTTTGTCCATTCCCTACTTAACAATAGACCATATGCATTAGGAATGTCCACCACCTAGATGTCAAAAAATTATTGGACTCTAAGATTAGAGGCAATATGCATATGCACATTTAATAAATCCCTAACTACCTTGACTCTAGACTTATCTAATTGAGTGACAACTCTGTCAAATTTGATAGGAGTCAAGCCAAGATGTTTACAAATACCTATTGGCATAATGTTGGTGGATGCACTCTAATCCAACAAATAGTTATGTAAATTCTTACCAAACATTTTGACAGTAAGAAAAAAAGGTGGGGACTCTGTCTTAACCTTGTACATAACAACATTGGCACTATTAGTTTTAGATGGCTTGCTAGGTTTCTTGGATAAGGAATCCAACAATAGATCTTTTTGCTCAGTGATCTACATCAATTTATGCAACGTGATATTAGAATTTATTTTCTTCATGTCCTCCATAATATTATACCCAATTTATTTGAAGAAATAAATGCATCAGTACTTTATTTATAAGTACTTCCATTTAGAGGCTCTAAGTTAATGTTTGATGTAGTGTCTAGAGAAGTGCCAAAGTTATTTGGAGGTGTTGAAGTAGTCAAAGGTTACCTTTGGTCTCTATTCCTTAAAGGATAAGTATTCTTCAATAACTACTGGAAATCATGAACTTCTCCAGGAGCATCATCAAATTCATTATCTTCTTGGAAAGGGAAGTCAAACATCTCCACCATGAAGGCTTGATCAATATATTTAGATCTTGATGTACTTGCACCATTATCTTTGTTAATAAATACTTCAAACGTGTCCAATTATTCCTAAAAGGCTTCAAAAGATTTACATAATTTGATGCAATCCATTTCACCATGCTAAGCAGTACAATGAACTCTATAGTAATTAGTTAATGCAACATCAATAAGATTAATGTCCACATTCTTCTTATCAGTAGATGATTCATTGTTCTTATTATAATGGAAACTATCATTCTAGAATCTATTCTTGGGTTTATTGAATCTTTGGAAGGAAAAGTTCTTGCCTGAGATTTCACTGGTATGACTAACCTACTTTTTCAACTAAAGAAAATTAGTGCTTAGCTTTTGTACCATCTTTAATATAGAGTCATTTTCACTCTCGGGAGTCTCTAGATTATGAACCTAATTACTATTAGTACCATTGGTTAGTACCAAAGCATTTTGATCATTTGAATTAAATCTAGTTGTAAGATGGTTCAAGAATCCTAAGTTTTGGTCAGGAAAAAGATGGCTCAAGGGTAATTGGTTCAAAGATGGGATTTGATTCGATGTAGGTACATTCTAATTATTGTTAGGAAAGATATTCAAGGTACAGATATATGGATTGATGTTTGGGATAGATTAAGCCATTTTACCCTGAGGTTGCATTTGATCATTAATGATCATTACTTTAGAAGAAGCTTGGGCTAAGGTGGTTATGATTGGAAGATATATCTTTAGGAATACAAAAGTTATGGGATCTATTACATCCTTAAATATTTCTAAAGCCAAAACATCATTAGGTTTGTAGGGATATATGGTATGACTATGCATCTTTTGAAACTTATCATTAAATGCTCTTATTGACCCATAATCATCTCTTCTAATGGTGGTGAATTGTTGGTACAAGACACAAGGACTAATGACCTTACCAAATTGGTCAATGAAAACATTGTTAAAATGATCCTAGTTGTTAATTTTATTGTCAGGAAAATTAAGAAACCATTCATAAGTAACATCCCTAAATGTAAAAGGAAATAACCTACACAATACATCTTCATGAGTAAAATTTAACAATATTAATGCAACTTTGAATGATTTAATGTGTTCCTCTATAGGTATAACACCATTTGGAATAAACATTAGCAAATATTTCTTAATATTGTAGGACAAATCATTTACTACACTTGGTATGTTGATGGAAGAATCCCCAGCTAGGCCATACCTTGATGAAGGTTGAATGAATAAGTACCTTAGAGTGGTGAATTTGGAAAAGGCTTTGACTATATATACCTACCTTTGTCTCACTTAGCTCTCCTTTGAATTTTTAGTTCAAGTAGAGGTTACCTTATTTTTTAATGTGACCTTATTCTAATTCTAAGTAATTCCAGCTTGATAAATTTGAATTATATTTAAAATATGATGTGTAAAATTAGTATTTACAAGGAAAAAATATTAAAATTGTACATTAAGCAAATTTTTCAAAGATTCATGTGAATAACAAAAGACCAAGATCTTCAACTAAACTAGCTCAAAGATATGTCCAAATACGTAAATGTAAATGATATTTACAACTCTACGCTCAAATGAGATCAAATTTTCAAAGGATCTATGAGTCTTTAACCAAAATATCTATTACTAATCTCAAACCTATTGAATTAACAAAGTTAAAGTTATCTTTACCATAATCAAGTTTATACTTTCAAATAACATTGATCTTTATATAAAAGAAGCACAAAGATGGGTCTAAAATTGTGAAGATCACCAACCTTTACACAATTGTGCTAAAAGAAGTACAATTATGCAAAGAATATAATGATATTTGATCAAAATATACCAAAACCAATAAAGATCCTACAAATTCACAAAGATTTGTTGTGGCCCTCCTTCTAGCGCCAATGGATCTCCACCTGTTGATGCCTCTAAGTGTATCATAGGTGCTCTTAGTGTTTAAAGAACACTTCTCATTTTAGAACTCAAAGAATTTAGAGCATGAGTAACAAGTTGTGGTAATTTAGTTACATGTGATGAAATAATAAAAAAGCAAATAAATTATTCCACAATATTTATAAAACTCAATGGTTGGGACCACCTTGGTCCTCTCAATAATATTTGTAAAAGATGTAGTAATCTATACTAATATTATTTCATTGTGATCAAATTATAATATAAAAATATTCTAAAATGAATATTTACAATGATATTAAGCTACAATGATCTGGTTAAAAAAGGAGAAAAGGGGAAGGGTAAGGCACAAATAAAATATGCTACTGATCTTTGCCTCAAACATCATGACAAGGTTTAAATTCTAATTGAACATACATTTAACCAGTGCATAGCATGAAATACCATATGCCCAAATATTACCACACACTAAGAAAGTATTTAAGGATAGTATGAATAAAAACAAGTAAGAACTAACTTTACTTTAAATATTTACTACTATAGTCAAATATCATATGCACATCCTTATGCAGAGCAAATAAAATGATGTAAACCCAATAACATTCAAATAATATAGAGTTTTCACAAATTAGAAACCCTTTATTAAATATTTATGCCGAAAATTATTAAAAACCATCAAAATTTGAGATTTAGAACAGATAATTGAGAGAGAAGCTAAATAATAATTCACACAAACAAGATGAGACAATCTTCCCAGAATTATCTATTTGTATTAATTGGTTCAAATTTTACACTAGTTTTTGTAGATTAAAAACTCCCTCCCTCTTTACAAATGATAATGCTCCTTTTATAGACTTCAAGGAAGCATGTTGGTTAGTTGCATCAACTTACAAGTGAACAGAATGTAAAGAACAACTATCCTTTCTATAAGGTTTCTAAAATACACTAGACTTTTTAAAATAGACTAACCTTTAGGTAATGTGCATACAAATAACACATGCCTTTACAAAAGAATATTTCATTTTCAAAATTTACAATGTTCCCACAAAAGAGAATATTCTCAACTACTTGGTGGACCCTATGCTGATAAGGACCCTTGGTTTTGTTGAAGTATAATCCTTATTACCTTTTGATGGTGTTCATCAACTAAATTCAAATTGATAACTGGCTGAAGGAGGAGCTCATCCTTTTGATCCACCATATCTCCCAGGTCTCTATCATTTATCTCTAAAGCCTCCTTGATTCTTCTTGCCTCAACTATTTTTTATTCTATAGTTAGGATCATATCCATGATCTTGATATTGTCACCTCTATACCTACCTTAGCTCTTGCTTCTCACCTCATGCATGACCAAAGTGGTTTTGTGTTTAAACTCATCATCTGCAATGATGCCTATGGAGCTAAGATTTGTAGGCTTGGCAAGCATGGTCCCTAAGAGTCATTCAATTCTATCCAACATCTTTTTATCATCCTTGATGAGTCTCTCTAAGAACTTGGACCATGCATTCAAACTGTTGGATTTATCCATAATCAAACCCATGATGGTGTTGAGATGAGCAATGTTGATGGTCTTAAAACCAAGGATTTATCCCCCATCAAGATTCTAATTAAATCCTTTATCTTATCTTTAGAACTTTGCCAATGGGTGATTAAGCCCTTAGCTACTATATCCTATTGGTTCAGTGCACTCTGCCTTGTCCTTATTGACTATAGAGAGTTAAACATATCATGAAATGATTCCTAACATTTTAATTATTACATGAGGAACAAACAAAATAGTTTGTTTGTCCAACTTCTCCTTCTACCTCTACAGGTTCTCTATTTGTTGCTTCATGCCCTTGATGCCAGTTTATTGCTAGGCACTTTGAACCTGGGCAACCTCAAGTATATCCTCTTAAAAAATAGGGTGCTAACTTGGTATTTGGCCTCCAACTGGAGTCAATTCAAAAAATGGCTCCACCTTTTGAAAATTTAATTCTTCTCCACCCACCATAGCTTTATTTGTTGCAACTCTTTCTAATCCAATAGTGTTTGGGTCAAATTGGACACTTAATGAAGAGCATGTTATTTTTGGAGGCTCTTGGGCTTCCATTTGGGTAATACCTAAATATCCAAGCTTAGCCACATGTCTTTCCCTCTCTTCCTTTTATATCTCCACAATCCATGGTTTGAGCTCTTTATGAGCATGAATGTTTACAGACTTTGTGATTGCCCATTGATGGTGCATAGTTGGGATATTTTTTAGATTTTCATATATGAACCACTTTGGAATGGTTGGTCCATGAATGGGGTTCTCATAACTAAAAAAATTAAACTCACTCAAAGGGTGAGTGAGGCTTAATTTGGGCCTCTTGGTTCCCATAGAAACTAAGGCTAGCTTAGCCTTTATTTTTTGAGGGGGAACAACTGGAACTATGTCTAAAGCTATCTCTTTCTCCTTTTCCTTTCCTACTTCCTCAACTTGGTGTTGAGGTTATTATTCCTATGTTTCCTCTTCATCTAACCCATAATCACTTGCTAGTGTCTTCAAGGCATCCTCTAATGTTTCTTTAGGATCCAATGCAATCATATCAATGTATTCAATTGGAGACTCTAGCTTTTCATGTTGGGTAACATATGATGCTCCTTTACCAGGTCTTTCTTCAAGTCTCTCTTTTCTTGATCCTTATGAAACTTGTGCCTCTAGCTATTTTAGAGGAGGCCTAGAAGATGGTCTAGGTATAAAATGTTACTATAAAGGATTCAACTTCCATATTTCACTAGCTGGTTTCTTATCTCTCTTTAATCTAGCCTCAAACTTGATATTGTGCTTCTTTAATCTTGCTAGGACCTCTATGAATGAAAATTCTTAGATGTACATTATGTCATGGAAACCAAGTTGATGTTCATATTTCATGTTAATCTATTTGGCTTTCGAATGTTTCACAACATTATCATAAGGTTCCTAATGTCTTAAATCATCAAGTTGTAAATTGAATGAGTCTTTGTGTTTGGAGATGGTGTCTACATTGTCCCAATTATGCAACATATTTATACTAATAGTCAAAGGGAAAGGATGGATTATCACCTTAATTTTGCCTTTGCATATAACATAAATACCATAGAATAATTGGTATGCTATCTCTTATTCAACCAGCTTGGTGGGGACATAAAATGGCAATCTAAGAGGCTGAATCAGAGTCCCTTCTATCCTGATTACAATGTAGTCAGGATATAACCAAATGTCTCCAATAAGTTCCATATACTTCTTGATCAAGGGACTTACCTCATTATAGAGATCCTTATAATAGCCTTAAACAAGGCTAAATATACACCATCACAAATGAATTGTATGTGGTCCCTATACTTGAATATATGCAGTTTAGAATACTAATGAGAGACTATTTTCCTTCCATTAGGTGACTAATTTTTGATGTTAGGGATTTGAGAAGTGGCTAATAGGGCATCCAATAGATGAGACATCATAAATAAGTGCTTATTAATCCTCTTCTTTATGACAGAGAATTATTTCTTTAAGCAAATACTGATCATTTATCCTATAGGAGTAGTAAGTCCCTTTTAAAACATCAAATATATAAGGGACCCAAAGTTTAGTAACATAAGTGGTAGAACGGGCCTTAAATAATATATTGAGAAAATTCATAATCATTCTAATTCCTACCTTGGATTGGGTGATTAGGATCCTTCTAATGGGGTTAGAAACTACTTGGGTTCTTAAATACAACCATGGGGCAAGGGTAGTTTTTAGATCATTTTGGCTAGACCATTGCTTAATTATGGGAAAATCTACCTAAAGTATGGGAAGTTTGTATTAAATTTCAAATGTAATGGGGGAAATTTAAGCAACTTTATTAAAACTATGTTCGTGGACTATCATATCCTAATCAATTCTATAATCCTTAAAGATAGGAGCAATAACATAGATATAATGAAGTACCTTTAGATTCATAGTTGCATGGTGAAGACCTACCATTTAGATGGTAATCATGTCATAGTACCTTTGGTATAATATTCCATTCTTTTCATCCTCTTTGGTGATTTATTTTATCTCTTCAATGGCCCAAAAAATCTTGGACTAGTTATTATCCCTGGTGTTCAATGCTACAACATAAAAGTCAATGTCTTTGAAGACCCTTCCATCTATGTCAAAAGTCAAATACAACTTTGTGTCCTC
Source organism: Torreya grandis (assembly GCA_037957365.1). Taxonomy (NCBI): domain Eukaryota; kingdom Viridiplantae; phylum Streptophyta; class Pinopsida; order Cupressales; family Taxaceae; genus Torreya; species Torreya grandis. Next base: position 358,144 of record JARHVA010001695.1, on the reverse strand, counting down.
CTTATTTTATTGTTTTCATGATTGTGAGATTTAAATTTTTTTCACTAGTGGTCTAAAAATTGCTTTTAGATCAATTTGTGCTTGTTTAAGTGACAGTTGAGCTCTCTCTAGTTTGACTGTGATCAAATTAGGATCAAACTAGGGATTTTGTAGATGTTAGGGCTTTTTACAAGTCTTTTTGAGCTTAATGGTGATGGTTGTTCGCACTCAATCTATTTCATACCATAGAATTGATTAGGATTTTTGTAATTATACCTCTTTTTTTTTTGAGCCCATAAAATCTTTGGTTTTGTCCTTTTTTGCTTAGGTGGTATCTATGTGGTAGCTCTATTGTATCTAGTTGGATTTCAAAACATTTTGTTCATAAATGCTTTAAAAATTGACCGTTGCCTTTTAAAACTTGCATTTTATTTTGCATCATTAGATCGATCCATCTAAATCAACATGGATTATGATCTCGATCCATTGAGTTACATGTCATTGGCTATCCTTTGTACCAAGCCCTATAGTTGTGCCACTTGGTAATCCCACGGGCCTTCTAAGTCTATATCTTTTTTAGTCTTGTAGTGAATGTGCTTGTGCCACATGGTGGATTTATGATTTCTTGAAGGCTCCATTGAATAGTCCACCATGATCTCTCTCTATTTGATCATTTTGCCTTGATTAGATGTGAGCTTTAGATCTAAAAAAGGTGAATGAACTTTAAGTTAGCATGGGACAATGTAAAGAACTTTAGTTAAATATTTTAGTCTAAAGTTTTATTTCATGTTAATAAACACAAAATAATCCTGAGGCTAAAGTATTTAGGCTAAGTTTAGATCAAAATATAAGGGACCCCATCAAATGATGGAAGATATAACCATAATTATTTAGCCTAAAGTTCCATTGTATTAATGAATACAATTAGAACCTTAGGATAGAGACTTAGGTTAAGTCTATATCTGCAAACATTTATACCATGATAAATGAAATGGGTCTAAAAAATGGGGGGGATATTATGACATAAAGGGACCAAACCTAGGGTTATTATGTTAAGGTTTGGTCATGTTAAAAAACAAGAGTGAACCTTAGGATAAGAATTTAGGCTAAGTCTATGGCATACATAATTGACCTTATGTAAATCTAACCTGGTTATAAAGGTCTTTAATTCAAAGCATGGTCCTTAATTAATCTAAGGTGAGAGACTAATTTTATCATTGAAGTGTATAATTATTTTCCAAATGAGACCCCATTGACCTTGTAAAGGCAAATAACATGTTTATTTATCTAAGTGGGATTGATTCATTAGTTTGAGTTTTGATAGTCTTGTGGATGTTAATGACAACCTCATAGACATCAATGACATTCGTATGAACGTCAAAATTTTGATCTAACATTATATCATTGAGGCTTAAATTTTATGTCTTTATGAAAGTCAATAATGGCCTCACAAACATCTTATGATAGGCATGAGAATGTCAAATTTGAGCTCTAGCAATGTATCATTGGGGCTGAAATTTGATGACCTTATGGATGTCAATGATGGCCCCATGAACATCAAATGACAGGGGTGAGAACATCAAATTTAAGTCCCATAGAACAAAGTAGGCCCTGTGGAAATTTTGACCCATTATGCATCATTTGATTAACCCATCTCAATAAGCACAAACTATTGATCATGATTTGAGTAGTTGGATGTGATTGGTTCCTACAATCACAAATGGATAAGTAAGCTCAAGACTACATAAAATTTAGACCAAGATTATAGACTAATGTTTTGTTTGCATTAATAAATACAAATAGGGACTAGGATTAAAGTCTAGAAGCTATGTTTTAATATAATAAAGCATGGATCCTTTGAATAGTTAAAAGGAATTAACATAAGTTTTATCTTAAGGTTTTATTGTATAAATAAATACAACTAAAACCTTAAGGTAAAACTTAGGCTAAGATATCATTAAAATAACAAAGAATCCCTTTTATTCTTTGATCTTGGTCTCGTGCCATTTGAACTTTGAAATTTTCTCAAATGCAAGCCATTGATCATGATCTGAGTGATTAAATAGGATTGGTTTGTGGGGAAAATCTTTAGACTCATTGGATCCATCTCGTACTGTCCAATCATTTTTGCCTAAATGCACACGGGTCATAGATCCTATAGAGAAGGATGTGGCTTAAGTTAGGGCTCAAGGCAAATAATACTTAGAATAAATTCTTAAAACTAAGGTCTCATTCATGTTATTAAATTCTAATGGGGCCTTAGGACAAATACATTAGTCTAAGCTTGTGCAAATAAAATTAGACTAAGCTAGGTACTTAATAAAAAGGGCCCTATAGTATTAAGGTTGGACCACATTAAAATTAAAGGGGATAAAAGAGCTTGGGACATAAAGGGGACCAAGATTATAATTTTTAGGCTAAGGTTTGGTCATGTTGAAAAACATGACCAAGCCTTAGGATAAAAATTAGGCTTAAGTCTATAGCATATTTAAAATGTTCCCACATAAATTGTTCTTGCCAATTTTTGAATTTGGTCTAAAAGGATCTTGTGTTAGGATGTTTGAATGAGGGTTTTAGGAAGATTGAAAATGGATTAAACTTGAATTTTAATATACCAAAGGCTAGGAAAAAGTCACATTGAGATAAAATTACTAAAATTATGAAACCTAGGTATGATCCCACCAAAGAGAGCTCCATTAAACCTATGATATGAGACATAGAGATCCATTGTTAGTAACATTAGGCAAAGATAAAGTAGAACCTTTAAAAAATAATACCAACCAGACCAAGGGGTGGATGATATTAAAATGTAAATAATGTGTAAAACATGTTAATGATGCTTTGGTCAAGTGAATTTTAGTTTTAAGGTATAGTTTGCAGAATTTAACACATGGGTCCCCAATTTTCATAAATAAGGGGTATGTTTCTCTCAACAAGATTTAAAGTGAATATATTCACAAGATAAATATGCAAACATGGGCATAGTGATCTAACCTAGAACAAACCAAAATAGTCAACCTAGAAAATACAAATAGATCCTAAACATGACCATTTGTCATAGGGATGTGATCTTTTCCAACAGTGTGTGCCCAAGTTTTTTGGTCCTATTTTATAATTTGAGTAGTCAAAAATAATATATATCATTTTAAAATACTTTGATGCATACAATGAGAAAAAAAATATCTACATAAAATCTCCTTCCTTTTGTCTTGTCAATTATAAAAATAGTATGTGCAATATCATTCTACCATTTACATTCATATTTGTGTTATAAATGCCAATTTTTACATAATATAAATTTCAATAGTTTATTCTTATTTATATTACATTAATATCAAATTATATAATATAAATGGATAAATTAAGTGAGACCTTGAGTCTTATCTACCTAAGTGGAGATGAAACCACATGTAAAATTTGCATATCCTTTTTTTTGGGTACAATATGCATTCCTTATGAGTAGAAATAAATCCTTAGAGTATTCCTAGATTGATATTCCATTTATAAATAATAAAAATGGAATTGGAAATATTTGTGAACTTGGGAACATCTTGATGATTGAATATTTAGGACACACACACACACACACACACACACACACACACACACACACACACACACACACACACACACACACACACACACACACATATCAATTTTTAATTAGGGCCTATTGGTTTAAAAGTTGACAAAATGAGAAAAAATAAACTTACAACATAAGCCCATATAATAAAGAGAATATAGAAGAAGATAAAATGGATTAAAAAAACATAAAATATAAGATTAATGGTTATATGATTATATTTAAGGTAGGATCAATGGGACCACTGATTTTGTCATAGGGATAAAAATAACAACAAATGAGTAGAGTAAGAATAAATAAGAGAAATAAATATGATGGATGGGATCATCGTATCTAAAAATCATAGAGGGATTTTTTAAAAAATAACAAGGAAGATACATGGTTGTATTGAAAATAAAGAGAGAGTAAATAGAAAACATCCCAATAAGACACTAACTTAAGTTGATGGATCATATGCACAAGACAAAACTAAAATTATTACAATACTAACCCTTGCACCATAAATTAGGTGTCTACATAATTCAAATACTTTGATGTATGTATGTGTGCATTAAAATAAATACATAATATAAAACATGTACCTCCACCTACCTAGGAAAAAAGAATCTCTTTTGTATGCCCATTTACACCTTTTTCCACTTCATAAGCACTAATATATCTATGAATGATGACTATATACACCTAATTAATCAATTCAATATGCACTCAATGATATAATTTTTAATTTTGTATGTTTTAAAAATGATAAATCTATATGAACTTCATAAATAATTAAAAAATAAAAACTTATCTCAAAAGGAGGAGGGCCAGGTTGGGAAAAGGTGGAACAATCTACTTAAGAGAATGTGGAATAGTCAAGCCATAACAAGTAGGAGGAAGAAGTGATGAATAGATTATGGGATCCTGCATTCACATCATATTGTGCATGTTATTTTATTGGTACTTAATAAACCATGTGTTGTCAATAAAAATGTAATTCAAAAGTTATATTATTTCATAGTTATATGTATGTGTTTCATAATCTAGTTTTCACCATCAATGCTAGGATGCCATGGATTATTTGGTATCTTGATAAAATGGGATGTGGATTATTACATGATAAAAATCTCAAGGACACTCTAAAAAATTCAAATTAAAAACAAGTTGTTAACAAATCATTTATTTAAAAAAATCCTAAATGTACAACAAAGTAAATTGAAAATTGAAATTAAAATACACATCAAAAAATTATTTCTAATTTCAATGGCCATCAATGTGTCTTACTCAATCATTCTTTTATCATGCTACACTATCAACTTGACCGTCCTCTATTTTTAAACAAATATAAAAAATATAAACTTTCCAAACTAAAATTTCTCATTATCTCATATATATATATATATATATATATATATATATATATATATATATATATATATATATGTATATGTATATGTATATGTATATGTATATAACTAATTTAAGTTTACATGAATGTAATAACTATGTTGCCTTTATTTTTGGTGCTAATTTACATGTGGCTATATAAATGCAAGCAAGTCATATAAATTGATGTAATCTCTAAGATCTTTTGACAAAGAACCAAGGCCAAGGTAGGTATTTGGCATATGTTACACTGGTGAGGACTACAAACATGATGTTTTAAGAATCTAAAAGAGTTGGCACTATGAGTAGAATAGGAAGTGCTCAAACCAACTCAACCTCCTAACAAAGATGCTAGTTGTGAGCCCTACTCTATCATACCTTACATAAGATATTTGATGTCTATTAAAAAATTATCTACATCCCCATATGTCATTATAGGGTTAGGGAGGGGAGGAAGAGGATCAACATTAGGTGAAGTAAAAATGCCCCCTTTACTAATCTCATCACCTTGCCTATGTGTTGTGGCATTTCATACCCAATCCCTTGGAAATACCATATAATTAATTTAATTCCCTAAAATAAACTCCAAATTTAGTTTATATAAGAAGTATAATGGCATCTCACTATTTATTTTGGGTGGCTTATAAAAAATCATCCATCAATGATCCAAAAAATTATCATAAATTTATTTATATGTATACCATTTCATTTTTTAAAAAATATCATAGGGATTATAGGTTTTTGTGTCACATGATGACCATATAATTAAACTAACATATTATTAATAATATTTAATTACTTCATGCCAATGAGATGTATAAGGGTTGATTAAGTGGGTTAGTTGTGTATAATTCCACCTAGATTTCAAATCTCACTATGCATTTTAGGCTTGTAACTATTTGTGTTGGTTTTATGGTTTTTTGTGGTTATTTATTCAATAATTCTTAGGGATTGGGCCCCCTTATATACCCAAACTATAGTTTTTATCTTCAATAAAAAACAATTATAAATTTTAAAATATATATTTCACTTGATCATATGACCCAAACAAAATGGTACTTTATCTATTTTTTTCATCTCTCCTTCTCTCGTGGCCATATATTTGGTTTCTTAAGGTACCAATGTTTTTTTAAAAATCATATGATGTTTTCATGAGGCTAAGGAATTTTAATGATGTGTATCCTCATGCCATAAATCTTATAATAAATTTATCTAATATTTTACCATTTTTTTGAAAAACTTATGTGAATTGAGGGAGGGATTGATTTATGAGTGTTTTGTAAAGGAAGGTTTGCTTGAAGTTTTTATTACATATTTTCTTAAGTATCTAGATAGATTATTTCCATTTTTCCATGTTTTTAATGATAATTACATTTTTTTTCAAAATTGCAATCAAATTTTAATAAAACAAATTGAAATGAGAAAATAAATGTTGAAAATGATGTAATTATTTACTTAGACAGGTCTTACAATAAAGAAATTAATAGGTAATTAAAAACAAAATGAATATCAATACTAGTATTATTTTGGAAAGAATATGGAGAGTTTTTTGCATTGGGAGGGTGAATAAAAAACTCTCAAAAGTGTTATTTTTTATTTTCATAGTAACTAATAAATATATGTTATAAACCTATATCTTTTCTAAATGGATATTTAGTTAGGATGGATATATTTTTATGTTTAAATCCAAACTTAATTTAAAGTAACTAATGTGTGTTATTTTTCTAAATAATTATTTATTTTAATTGTTATGCATATAATTCAAAAAATGTTTTGATGTTGCCATTTTATGGCCCCTCAATTTCTTGCATTCATCTAGATCAAATATTAAATAAATATTTTATCATTATGAAGCTCATATTTCTTGTAAAACACTTTTGATGCATGATCTAAGTTTGTTGTAATAATGAAATCATTTTATTTATTTATTTTACCACTTTTAACATATTTTTCATATAGATGTTTCCACTACTTTGGGGCATTAAAAATACCAAGATGGCTTTACTATTCACCATGTTTATTGCAATTCCCCAAAGCTCATTTTATTTTCCTTAAGCTTAAGATATTAAAAATATTTTAAAGAAAAAAAGGAGAAAACTTATTTTGTAGGTACACACATGTTATAGAATTGGGATAAGAATGTTGAGTCAAATAAAACCTAAGATAACATAAGAAAAATATAAATATTGAAATCATATGTAAATGCCCTATTTTTAGATTTAGAATAATTAATTATTCATTATTAGATCTTATAATTCTTAATAGTAGGTATTACATTTTTTATTACTACACAAAGAAAGGTTGAGGCCATTTACATATTAGATGGTAAAAAATGATCATGTAAAAAAAAAGAAATTAAGGTAGTTCATAAATAAATCATCATAACTATTATACATAGGTAATCATTTTATGGTACTTAGAATTTATTTCCCCCTCCCTTAACTCTTTAAATGATTGATATGTTTTAAAAGTTCTACCCATCCTTCCAAAACTCTAATGTGAGAAAGTTATGTTATGCAATCAACCTTTTCAAGTTCCTTGATTTTATAATTGAACTCCTTCGTAAATAATTAATTTATTTTAAAATTTAATTTTTATATAAAAAACTAATTATAAAATAAATAAATATTTTTAGAATATTTTTTTAAGTTACCATCATTTAAATAATTTTATATCAAAAAATTATCATAATAATTATATAAAAAATATATATTTAAGTATAAAAATATCTTATAATATATGAACATAAAATTAATTATTGTAATAAAATTTTAAATTATCAATAATTTCATATAATACACACAAACAATGACAATAACAACAACAAAAACTTTCTTATATAAATATTTCCTATAGAAACTTATTTTTTTAGATGTGAAAACATGGATCATTTTTGTAGAGAACTTAACAATATGGGTAAAAATCATGAAATAAACAAACAAAGGCTTTCATTTAACCTATAACTACTAAAATTAGTTGATGGAGTGGATCTTTGTAGGCTATAGATAAGAGATTGGCTGAAAACATGGTTAAGAAGATATATCTATGCTTTGAAAGAGTGTATGTCCCATCAATAACACAATATCCACTATTTTATACAATGTTAATGTAATAGTAATTCAGAGTAAATCATGTACATAATAGGATAGTAATAACTTAAATTCAACCACAAAATATAGATAATATTTTTGATATAAAAAGAGAAAGGTTGGAGAGTGAAATATTTATAACTTCCTGATTCTTATATAATTAATATGAAATGCACAACACATAAATATAAGATTTAATGCAAATAAAAAATTCCAAGGATAATATAGAAACCCAAACCCTAAATATTCAAACATATTAATAATATAGAAAATTTTCACCTTGTGTAGCAAGGTTTCCGCCTAACTGTAAGCATCTAAATATATTACTAACCTATTTTTGTGAATTCTTGGTTGTGTGGTAACAATATGAAAGGAAGGATTGTATTGGCAATAATGACTTTGCATGTTCCCTATTAATGAGTATAACATAATTTACATGGAAATATGAGGTAGGGTGATTGAAGTAGATTTCAAAGCTCTAAAGTATATAAATTTAGGAAATAATGAGAGAAAGTAAACTAAGTGATAGTAAAAGTAAGAATGTAAAATTATAATATCTTGGAGATTTATCAAGAGGTATAAGATTTTAATATTATAATATATTTTATACTTAAAATAAACTGAGTGATGCATCGTCACACCAATGACATAAAAATATGGATCTAAAAATAAAAAAATATAACTAATCGTTAAGCATTTATGGGACCTAAATAATAATAAAAAATAGTTTGAATATTTTTAAAATGTAGTATATCCAAAGGGTATGCTATTTATTTATCTAAAATTGGTATTAAAACTATATGTGCCCCCTTTTGGGGCAAATTCAATGGCCAAGAATAGGAATAACCTGAAGGAAGGTACTATATTTTTATAATGTAAACCACTATCATAAGGGGATAGTCTAAAAATAAAATATGGATTGAATTCCTCCTAAAGTATGAAAAATATAATTTTGAGGATTGAGGTTTTAAAGTATATAGAAGATGTAAAAAGATCAAGGTGGATAAACATATTATAATTACCTATAGAAACTGATAGCTAGGTGTGATGGATGTTAAGGTGGTTGCATGTGCATGCTCTAAATCTACTCGAGACCAAGGTGGTCAAGAATATCATTGACCAATATTTTCTCCTTAGTATTCTAAGAATAGAGGATATGGTAAAATTGAAAATAGGAAAATTAGAGTGTATTAAAAAATACATCAAAAATAGTGTATGTACTCTACTTAGTTTTTTTCTTATTTAAAAATTAATAACCATCTACTATGATTTATTTCCTTGAGAGTCATAAAAATTCTAGGTCATTGTCATTGATCCTAGATGGTCCTAAATCCTACCATTTATGTGAATCACCATAGATTGTAAAGATATGAAGGTCAAATAAATAATCCAAATAGGTATGGATGGTGTATTTTAGTAATAACTGAAATTGATATCAATGTTGACAAGATGCACAACCAAGAAGAACACTAAAATAAGTAATATTAGACAAAAAATGATTAAAAGAGGCCAAGGCTCAAGCATAAGATGGAAGGATCATTAAAAAATATTTCAAATAATAACTATCAAAGGCGAACATAGATTATATAAAGAACTAATAACCGGTATATAGAATGTTGCATGAGAATTGAAGGTCCAAATTTGATGATAAATTAAATAGAGATAACATGAAGCTACATAAAATCATAAGATTTATTAGGACCCACACCCAACTTGGTGAGGATAATTAATGAATAAAATTATCCTAGATATGTGAATCTAAGTGGTCATGACACAAGTGATTTCCACCATGTAGGCAAGGTGAACATTCTATGGGAAACGAGTCTTATAAATATGGGTGTTTAAAAGCATGAGATAATGATAAGCTATGGAAATAAAAATGGAACCCACAATTAGTATTCAAGAGACATCATCCATGTTAAACAAGGTGAGATGAGGGCAAAGGGAAGCTTGTTCACCCTATAAAGTTTATATATAAATTCATTTAACATAAAAATATGGTTTGTGGGGTTAAATTGAAAATTGGTATGTAAAAATTGTAAAATAGGTCCTACACTTCCATTTTATACATTGTAAAACCTCCAAGTTGAATGTTTCAAATATTAGAGAAATAAAAGGTAGAAAAAGATCAATAATTACCAAAAAGGATGATAAATATAATGTAGAATTATAATCTAAATTAACCTTTTTTTTTCCTTGTATGAATTTTCAAATATTTTTAGAGAGATAACTAGAGAAACGTAGTGCACAAACATTGCTTATAAAGGACTATATTACATGTGATGACTGATGATAGAAATGTAGGTAACAACATTTATTTTTAAAATATTATTTTTTAAAAAAAATGGTAGGATTTCCATAATATTTTTGGTCAATTTTTGCAAATTCTAAGGTTGAATTCATTAAAATGGATTCAAAATGATCATTTTGAGCATCTAGTCATTTAAGTTGATAAATACTAACCACATTGATAGGGATTCCCTGTGCAATTGATGGAAATGATAAATGATGTCATACATTATTATTTTATATCTATATCATCTCTAATATTATATTTTTCATGGATGAAAATCATAGAACAATCAATTTAGGACAATTAAAAAAATTACTCTTGGTTAGTGATACCAAATTGTATTTTACTTGTCACATATAATTTATTGAATGACATTGTTGTATATGATAAAATTTCTTGTTATAAGTTTAAATAAAATTATAATAATTATAAAAAACACCTAAAGGTGCATGTGAATGATTTATAGTCCTATTCACATGGCCTTGCATATTCATTTGTTATAAGGCATTCTTTGTAGGGCCATGCTAATAATATTATAAATATTAATGCCTATGAGCTATTCACATGAAAATTTAGGTATTTATTATAGTAGTAGGTAGATATGAGTATAAAATAAAGTTATAGGTTATGATGATCTAATATTGTAGATTATTTCTGTGATATGATGTTCAATAATATTTCATTTTTTACATGCATTAAATTTTCAATGATCTACCAACTATAATTATTTATAATTTTTCACATAAACTTTAAACTAAGGTTTTTTTTAAAATACATAAAATATTAAGATCTATATTGGTATTTTCTTAAGGAATATAATCTTGGAAAATCTCTCTCAAAAAATTTACCCTCATTAGCACATCCTATGAGAGAACCACTTTAAAGGTATAACTAGATTGTTAAGGACATATATTAATTTGTGATACAAGATTTACATCAATGTTTTCATAGACATTTTACCATTTAAAAACATTTGTCTATGTATAATAAGTTGAATAATGGAATATCAAAATATGAAAATTTGGATTTCATGCATATACTTATATAAAATTTATACATCTATTATAATCAATACAAGGTACAATAACTTTAAAATAAATTAAATTATCAACATAAACCTACATGTTCATTATTATGAGTTCATAAATATTATATGAAAGTGTACTAATGTATATACATTCTCTTTAAATCCTTTTACATGTAATTTTTTCCATTGATTGTCTTTATGTTTTATTGATTTTCTACACAAATAATCTTAAAAAAAAACAAAGCTAGACCAAACCCCCAAATCAAGTTAAAAACATGTATTAATGAACTATTTAAATATAATAATTTTTTGAATGACTTTTCTATCAAACACACCAAAAACTATAAGAGAAAGAAAATTGTAACCTTAACTATAACATAACCATTAAAGTTACCACTCTAGTATACTAATTATAGTTTGATGGTTGTGATAAGTCAACCCTATATTAAAATAACTCAATCAACTAAGTTTATAATACTTAATTTCTAACTAAAAAGTATAAGTGTAACTGTCAAGATTATAAAAAATGAACAACACTGCATTTTTAAAAAACTTTAGCTAACCTTTCAAATTGGTTTAAAATTTAAGATTTTTTATATACATTAAATATTAAATTATAAGGATAATATCATATTTTCATTAAAATATAAATTGAATATAATAAAACATTAGAATCACCTTGAAATGAAACCTCTTATTGTAATTATGTTTGACATTTACTACATAATCTGCATAAATTTTAATACTTATTAAATTTTACAAAAAATAAAAAACTAAATAATTATACAACAATTAATTTTAAAAATAATGATGAAATTGATAGATGCCACTATGCAATGATAAAATAATGTGAAAAATATAGATCTAAGATAATACAGAAAATGATAGTAATAAAAAAACCTAATGTGTTTACAATAGAGAATGAAAATATTGTGTAGTTGTAAAATGATAAAAAAGGAAATGGAAATAGAGAGACACGTGATTGGAACTGACACATTTGGGCACTGCAACTAGATTCTAAAATTGACTAGATTAAAAACCCTAGAATTTGATATTAATATTAAAAGAGAATAAAATCGATTGACTATTAATTGTGAACTACTATTATGATTATTACCTATTCTATTTTTAGGATTTAGAACTTTTGTGGATGCTTCATAAAATGCACATGAATATAACCATGGCTTCAATAAATTTGGTTTATGTATATAATTTTATTAAACATATATTATATGTTGTAAGCTTAATTTTCCTAATTTTCACAAGAATATAGAAATGTGTATGGGTTATTGGCCTAGGCATCCTCTTGAGGTGTTTATGTTACATATTACATATGTTCATAATTAGGGCTCAGTGTAGTTAGTGCTTGTGAGTTTTCCAAACCTAAATGAAATAAAAGACTTTGAATTATCTCCATATATAATCAAATGAAACTATATTTTTCTTTAAAACATTATTTTGATATAAGTATGATGACATAAGAACTAAAATGATAGTAACGAAATGTATAGGCTCCTTGAAAAAATGTGTAGAATTATTTGATAAGATTTTATAGATGTATGTGAGAGACTTTGCTTCTAATAGATAAATTTAATGAACACTTGATAGGAGATGACCAAGGGAATACACACATGCATGCACACACAAAACTCTCTAGGGCACATATGTGTAAATGATGACTATAAAATATAATTTGATAAGTAATAATAAAGGTAAGGGTAATCAAACTAAGGCATAAAGGATACACAAAATAAATAGGATTATAATTAAAAACAAAATTGACCTGTTAGACTCAATGAAGTGTTGATTATGATTTAATTGGTAAAAAGGCTCAAAATAAAAATCAATCTGAATAGACTATGAGTGATTGGGATCTTAATGCTAACTTATAATAGATCCAAGGCATTTTTGAGGAAATATAGATGATATGAATCCTTAGAGGGTTTAATGTGGGTGGATAGTGTCTGAAAAGAGTCAACTATACATAAATAGGATAAGTGGGGTAAAACATGATAAATACATAATGGAAAATAGTCTTGTACTAGAATTAGGTGTCTAAGTAATGCCACAATTTGATGTATATATGTGAATACATGCATGTATATCAAGATGAAATATAAATTAAGTGCATAACTGACATTAATTGATAGGGTTGGAAGGATGAATTGTTTTTGGGGGATATGTTGACTCATGCTATGGTGTCAATAAATATAATATACCTACAAATAATCATTAATGCATGCAAGTAGTCAATGTATCAATAAATAGGTGAAAAAATATCAAAATGAAATAACATATGAAAATAAGCATAGAAACAAATAAACTTGGAGGTATTCAAACCATGCTATCATTCTTGGGAAATCTAATGCTAAAATTAAAAAAATTAATTTAAATATTAGAATCAATGACACAAGAGATACAAATTCACTTCTTGATTAAATAAGTATACATCTAGAGACTCTTGGTCTCTCTTGGTAATTCATAATCCTAACATATACATTTTTAATTAATGATAGAATAGATGGTGATAGAATGCCTAATGATAGAATATCTAAATATATGACCTAAATTTTAGGTGAGGGATGTACTTGCTCTAACAAATCACCAATCTAAAAATTAAGAGATTAAAATTACCATGTGTAACATAGGAAATTAAGATTATATATTTTTATCATTGAAAATATATATGTAACACATGTACATAAATATATAAATATATTGAATTGTGTAAATATTGATAGGAATATGTGATCCATATGAGGTTGAGATAATAATGTGTGGTCCACATGAGGGTGACAATAGTAAGAAGGAGGGGAAATTGACATATCCTGATGTAATCTATTGAAGAGAGATAATGGGTATGCCCTAATATGGAAATAACATTACCCAATATCTATGCATAATGCCCCAAAGTGATTATCTCCCAAGGTGGATCTTGACTAGTCAAGACTTAAAAATGGTGTCCTTTTATGCCAAGTTTGAATCCCACTGATTTAAATGCAATGTCATATTTGGGATTCTCAATAATTATGAGGTTATATTGGTATGTGAATTCTAAATAATGACCTTAAATAAAGAGTTTCACATGCATACTTGCCAAACAATTTCCCTCACACTTAAAAAATACCCCTAAGTGACTAGGTATATGAAAGATAATGTGATTTCCTAATATAAGTAATGAAAAAAAAATAGACATGTGGGTGCATCATTCCCTCTTGGAAATTATATGTGTTTAAAGTCTAGGTACATGGGGTTATGGTACTCCCAATGATAATATATTGATAGTATTAATGAATATCATGAGATAGGTATGGGTAATATTTCTTATATTTCAAAAATTGGTCTAAAAAAAACTCAAAAATTCACCCATAATGAATGCATACATGTATGATATTAGTGTCATATATATATGACAAGGTATAATGACTACCAATATATTAATGAATCTTTCATAAGATGATGTAGGAGCATTAGGAAAGTCTCAATGTAAACATGTAAATAGGATGAAAGAGTGATGTATAAGGTCTTAAAGAGTTACATGGAGGTCAATAAGAAGATCTAAATGCTTACATTCTACTAGCATAGGACTATTTAAAAATAACTTGAGTTCCCTCCAAATGTATATGTAAACTTGTTTGTAAGGTTTTAGAAAGTCATGAAAGTGTGGTACAGTTTTGATCAACAGATAAGGGGTCTTAAGAGTTAAATATATGAATTAGGGAGTCTTTATAATCTTATATCAAGTTTAAATTACTAGAAATCAATATCAACTCATATTCAATGGAGAATGAAGTCTAGAAGTATGAGAGAATATTGGAAGGCTAAATAAAGCCTATTGACAAGTCAACAAGTTATTATAGGGATTTGGTCTATTTCAAGATCAAAATATATTTAAATTTGAAGATAGGGTTCAAAAATAAAGTGAGGGTGTAAATAAAGAAAAAAAACAAATATAAGATAATATGTAGACAAGAGGAGAGTAAGTGTCAAAGAGTAGAAGAGAGAGTCATGGGGGAAGCCTTAGGCCTTTAGGCCTATATTATAAATAAAATACTATGTATGATGATCAATAAAAATAAAGTTTGGACCTATATATTTTATTTATATGATTGAAATCTACGTAAAATAAATGTATAAGGGCACAATCTATGAAGTTTTGAGTTATTTAAATATAGTTTCTATATGTAAAAGAGTAAATATGAAGGCTTTCCTAGATCATAATAATCAATATTAAGTCTTAGAATGACTGAATATATGTTCTAAAACATTTCTTAAACTTTATATATGTTTTTATGATGATATTGAAGTATACAAAAGTTTGTATACAATCTAATACCCTTAAAATTTTTATTCGGTGATATTTGCAAATTGCCATTGATTATTATACAGTTATATAATCCTAAAGGGGTATAGTATTTATTTTCAAAGTTAAGATCAATTTGTAATGCAAATTCAATTGGGTCTTACCTAGCATAACTTCAATCTTCTTGGCTTTTCAATTTTTGCCTACGATTTACAAAAGTATGACCAAATATTCTTCACAGCATCAGTAGTTCATAGTATTTTGGTTAGAATGGAAAAATCACCTAAGTGAAGCTCTAAAAATTTATTAAAATTCAAATCAAAAATATTCTTGGACCTCTCCATTGTTAAAATATTATTTTTTTATTCCTACCTAACCCAACCAGCTCTAAAACACAAAATATGTAGACCACCAACAACATTTAATGCAGTTATTTCAAATTTTAAATTTGGAGTGCATTTTGTTTTTTTTTGGGGGGAAAGTAGGTAAGTGGAAAATGAATGCAGTAGAAGGGGAAGAGGAGAATGTGTAGCAAAAAACAAAAAAATAGAGAGAGAATAAACAAATGATATATTCAACATAGTAATAACTTGTAGTCTAAAAAAAAAAAAGTAAAAAGAGATTGTGTAGGAGAGAGGAGACAAAGCAATAGGGGAGAATCCAATGTAGTAATAACATGTAGAAGAATAATAGTCTATAACAAGGGAAGAGTGAGATAGTAGTAGCCTATAAGAGGAATAAGGAAAGTCAACTATAGAAGTAGTCTGTAGCTTGGGACGATATTTCCAGCACTTAAGAAAAGTTTTTGATTCTTTTTAGTATATTATTTTATAACAACAGTAGCTATGTTTAAGAAGAATTTTTTAAGAATTTAATAAATGCATGATTTAGTGTTTATTTATCCATTTTATCCCCTATTCTATTTCATCTTATATTGTCTATTTGCTATCCAACTGAGTCTACAGATTTTGGTTATTCTCTCACTCTTATACAACCAATAGTGTTGTAGGTTTTTCCAACAATTGGTATTAAATCCATTTGTGAAGGGTAGCCAAGTTTTGAGTGTATTTAGACATGGTAGTATGAAGTTTAGGGTCTTGATAACAACCCCCCATGTTTGATGGGAAAAACTATGATGTGTGGAGAATCAAAATGAAGACAATATTCAACTCTCAAGAGCTATGGGAGGTGGTTGAAGGTGGGTACAATGAGGTTACAAACATGGTTGCATTCAATGCTTTGACCCAAGCACGAAAGAATGTGATAAAGGAGAATAGGATGAAAGATTCCAAAACACTCAACTACATACAAATGGATTTAGTTAACTCAAATTTTCCTAGGATATCAGCAGCTATCTATTCTAAGCAAGTATTAGATATCTTGAAAAATGCATATCAAGGGAGTGACAAGGTGAAACTTATCAAGTTGAAACTCTTAAGAAGAGACTTTGAGACCCTAAAAATGAAGGAGAATGACTCAATAAATGACTTCTTCACAAGAACTATGAACATAGTAAATCAAATGAAGACATGTGGTGATACCCTTGAAGACCATATGATCATTGAGAAGGTGTTGAGGAGCCTTCCAATTAGATTTGGCCCTATAGTGGTTGTTATAGAAGATTTAAAGGATTTAAATCAAATGATAGTTGATGAGCTAATGGGTTCTTTGCAAACCCATGAACAAACGCTGAATAGGTCAACCACCTCCTTCCATGAGCAATCATTCAAGACCAATGCTAATGTGAAAGGAAGGGGAGAGGATCAAATAATATAGGAAGAGGAAGAACTTGCAGTAGTCAAGAAGGTGGAAGGTATATCTATCAAGAGTCACATGGAAGAGGAAGAGGAAGGAGCAACAACACTTCTAGAGGTAGA
Source organism: Torreya grandis (assembly GCA_037957365.1). Lineage (NCBI taxonomy): Eukaryota > Viridiplantae > Streptophyta > Pinopsida > Cupressales > Taxaceae > Torreya > Torreya grandis. Next base: position 340,628 of record JARHVA010001695.1, on the reverse strand, counting down.
TCTACACAAAGGTATGATAAGTCTATCATCCAATGTTATTATTTCAAGAGGTATGGATATTATGCTAGTGAGTGTAGAAAGGAGTATGGCATGAATAGGCAGAATTCTAATTTCACTCATACACAAGAGGTTGAACCAAATATGAATGAGAAAGGAGGAAGTGTGTTTATAAGATGCAATATTGCTGAACAAAGTGGCAAAGAGACATGGTATTTGGATAGTGGTTGCAACAACCAAATGAGTGGGAACAAAGAGATGTTTAGCCACATAGATGAAAAAATAAAATTAGAGGTGAAGATGGGAAAAAATTGATAAGGTTCTCATCATAGGTAAGGGAAACATTTCAATATACACCAAGAAAGGTGACAAAAGGCAAATTCATGATGTTTACTATGTACTCAGGTTGAAACACAACCTTATCATCATAGCAAAGCTTGTGAAAAAGGGGTGCAAGGTCAGATTTGAGAATGGTAAGTGCATCATATTTGATAGGAGTGACTACAATAGGAAGATAGCAATAGTTAAGATGACAAGAAATCTGATGTTTTCATTGAGAATGCAAACTGAGCTCGTAGTACCATTAAAAATAATGATAGTAGATGAACCTACTCTTTGGCATACTAGGTATGGGAATTTGATATTTGGAGGGTTGAACCTTCTTCACAAGAAGAACATGGTGAAGGGGATACCCCTTATAGAACAACCAAACAAGGTGTGTGAAGGATACATATTGGGAAGCAACATAGGAGTGCATTTCCCATGGGTAAGGCATGGAGAGGTAGAGCTCCATTATAGCTAATCCATTTAGATTTGTGTGGTCCAATGAAGACCCCCTCCATATAAAATAATGTCTATTTCATGACATTCATAGATGATTACAATTGGAAGATATGGGTGTATTTCTTGAAGAACAAATCAGAAGCATTTGAGACCTTCAAACATTTCAAGGCCATGGTGGAGAAGTGGCCACTACATCAAGATTTTGAGGATGGATATAGGGGGAGAGTATATCTCCAATGAGTTCATGAATTTTTTCAAGGATCATATCATAAATAAATAATTTATATCTAGGTATACACCATAGAAAAATGGTGTGGCTGAGAGGAAGAATAGGACCATCTAAGAGATGGCAAGGAGCATGCTAAAGGCAAAAGGTTTGCCTAATAATATTAGGGTTGAGGCTATAGAAATAGTCATTTACTTTTTGAACATTTGTCTAATGAGAGTGTAAGGGATGTAATCCCTCAAGAATTATGGAACAATCAAAAGCCATGTGTTGAACACCTTAGAGTGTTTGGTTGTGTAGCATATGCACATGTGCCTAAGAAAATAAGAATGAAGTGGGATGACAAAGGTGAGAAGTGTATTTTCATAGGGTATAATGACGAATCAAAGGCATCCTAGATATATAATCCCATCACCAAAGATCTCATAATTAGTTAGGATGTTCAATTAATTGAGCATGAAGCTTGGGAAGAGAGATAAGGAAAAGAGCATGTTGAAATAAGGACTGGTGGACCCTTTATTGAATATGAAATAACAGGTGGTATAACCACCAATGTACAAACATGGACCCCTATTTCACATAGGGTTGATTTATCTATTGGCAGAAACCATCATGGAGGTCAAGGAGCTATTCAAGAGTTTACATCCTCTTCCTCCAACTCAAGTCAACATCAAGTAAGGACAAGAAGCTTGCAAGAAGTTTATGAGTAATCAAGGTATGAGAAAAATGATAATGAAACCATGAATTATGAACTTTTTCTATCAGTTGATCCCATCTAATTTGAATAAGTAGTTAAGGACAAAAAGTGGTGTGAGGATATGGATGAAGAAATGCATGCCATCGAGAGAAATGATACATGGGAGTTAGTTGACCTACCAAAAGGAAAAGAGGTCATAGGAGTTAAATGGGTATATAAGATTAAAAATACTCTCAAAGGCAAGATAAAGAGACATAAGGCAAGGATAGTGGTGAAGGGCTACAATCAAAAACCTGGATGTGATTACAATGAAACATTTACACTCATGGCAAGGCTAGAAACTATAAGGATAATCATAGCCATTACTGCCCAACACAAGTGGAAGGTGCATCAAATGGATGTGAAGTCAGAATTATTGAATGAAGTGATTGAAGAAGAGGTCTACGTGGGATAACCACTTGCATATGAGATTCTCAAGCATGAGAACAAAGTATATAGGCTAAAAAAGGCATTGTATGGGTTCAAGCAAGCCCCTAAGAGCATGGTACAACCGTATAAACTCATATTTGTTGAGCAATAATTTTAGCAAGAGTACAAGTGAGCACACATTATACATAAAATCATGTAATAAAGGTATGCTTATTTTTGTATTGTATGTGGATGATCTAATATTCACTGATAATGCAAATCAGTCCATTGAAGATTTTAAAACAACCATGAAAATTGAGTTTAAAATGACTGATTTGGGCTTCTTGAAGTACTTTCTTAGGATAAAAGTCAAGAAAATAGATGAAGGCATATACATATTCCAATATAAGTATGCAAAAGAGGTTTTGGAAAGGTTCAATATGCTAGATAGAAAGCCTATATTCACTCTAGCTGAGATAAGCCTTAAGTTATGCAAAGATGATTGCAGCAATAATGTAGACCCCACACACTATAAGAGACTAGTGGGAAGCTTAATGTACTTGAATAAAACAAGGATAGATATCATTTATGTAGTCAACCTTATATTAAGATTCATGGAGATGTCAAAGGAGAGACATTGGCAAGTAATCAAGAGGATATTGAGGTATATGAATAGAATAAGGGATTATGGTGTTTTGTATGTAGCAACATATGAGTTTTAACTTGTTGGTTACATGGACAGTGATTAGGTAGGAAACCTTGATGATCAAAAGAGAACTTTAGGGTATGTATTTCATCTTTATTTAGGAGCCATATCTTGGGCTTCAAATAAATAACTGATATTGTCACTTTCTACAACTGAAGTAGAGTATATAATAGCCAATGTAGTAGCATGTCAAGTTATATGGTTGAGAAGGATACTTTTTGATTTACATAAGGAGAAAAAATGAGATTCTATGGTCTATTTTTATAATTTATCATCCATATCATTGTCAAAGAACTCCATATTTCATGGTAGGAGCAAACACATTACAATCAGGTATCACTTTATTCATTAGTTAGTTTAAAATCATGTCATAGAGCTTAGTTTTTGCAAGTATAATCAACAAATAGCTAATATTTTTACTAATATATTTCCTAAGGACACTTTCATGCACCTAAGAGGAAGGTTAGGGGTCATAAATGTAGTAACATTAAGCCTACATAGTGTTATGATAACTCTAAAGTCTTACAACAAATATACGGACTCAAATAGTCCATCTATGAACTCCATCAGTCTAGCTATAGACTGTTACAAAAAATAAATGGAATTCATCAATATAACTATGGACTCCTACAACAAATCTATAAACTATATCAACATAACTATGGACTCCTATAGAAAATCTATAGACTCAAACAATCCATCTACGGATTGCTACATAAAATCTATGGACTCAAATAGCCCATCTATGGACTGCTATAGAAAATATATAGACTCAAATAGTCTAGCTATAGACTCTGATAAAAAAACCTATGAACTCTATCAAAAAAATCTATGGATTCCATCAGTACAGCTATGGACTTCAGTAACGAACCTTCAGACATGCATAAAAGGATGCAGAAGCATTTGGTAAGTTAAAAAGAAGTTATAAGGAGGTTTTGGGGAATAAGAAGAGTCTAATTGACCATGGTAAGAAGGTCAAAAATAAGGGGGAGTGTTAAAATATTATTATTTTATTCCTACTTAACCTAGCCAGCTCTGAAACATGAAATATGTAGACCACTAACAACATTTAATGCAGTTATTTCAAATTTCAAATTTGGAGCACATTTTATTTTTGGGGGGAAAAAGTAGGTAGGTGGAAAATGAATGTTGCAAAAGGGGAAAAGGAGAATGTGCATTAGAAAACAAAAAAAATAGAGTGAGAATAAATAGAGGATATATTCAATATAACATCAACCTGCAGTCTGAAAAAAATAAAAAGTAAAAAGAAATGTCTAGGAGAGAAGAGATAGAGTAGCAAGGGAGAATCCAATGCAACAAAAACTTATAGAATAATAAAATTCCATAGTAATGGAAGAGTGAGAGAGCAATAGCTTGTAAGAGGAACAAGCAAAGTCAATTGCAAAAGTAGTCAATAGCTTGGGAATATATTTCCAACACTTAAGGAAAGATTTTGATTCCTTTTAGTATGTTATTGTATAAAAATAATAGTTGTGTTAGTAGAAGATTTTTTTTATAATTTAATATATATATATATAGGATTTAGTGTTTATTTCTCCATTTTCTCCCCTATTCTATTTCATCTTGTATTGTTTATTTGTTGCCCAACTGGGTCTGTAGATTTTGGTCATTCTCTCTCTCCTATACAAGTAATAATGGTATAGGTTTTTATAACATCCATTACTTATTTATTAGTATAATTCTAGGTATCAATTCTAAAATGATAATTACATGATGTGAATGTGTATTTATGAATAAATCATAGTACAAAATATTGTTATATGAATTTTGAGTAGATTATCACACATTTTTATTACATGGAAAAGTTAAAAGACTGAGTAAAGACCATGCATATAATTATACATAGTTGAATTCAAGTTTGTTGTTGGCTATAGTTGGTTTGGTGAATATCAGGTAATGAAGGCCAAATAATAATGTAAACCCTAAAAAAATATGAACCGTATGACGATGTATCTTCCTTCATCTCATACTTCAGCACTGGTAAATAATGGTGAGAAGTAGGCAATTTATAGATAGCTAAAGTCTACACAAATTTAATTAGTGCAATAGTTTATTCAATATTTCATGGAGTGGATGGTCATAAATTCCCTTGTATACAACCCACAAAGATATAATATAAGTTATAGGAATGTTTGGGGGACATTTGGTTAGAATTTTGGTCAGAATTTTATATAAAATGACTAAGAGAATGTTTAGAGTAAATGGAAAATGGTTTTTAATTTTAATAAGCCTAATTAAAAGATAAAAATAATTGTAAATGCATGGTTCATACATGTTAATTCTAAAACTTAAGTAAATATCTACCGGGAACACATAAATAATAATAAGACTTGTTAAGGATATTTGGGTGTTTGAAAATTTAATGCATATTCTTAATAGGAGACAAAAGGGAATTCTATTTTGCTTTGAATAATAAATTAGACACCATTAAGAATGAGAGATATAAATTAATCCATTGGTATTTCAATACCAATATGATCTGATGTTATTTTGTAAAATTTGCATATGAATGGACTATGTATAGACAAGAAGGGTTTAAAAGGATTCACAAGTGAAAACTAGACAAGTCAAATATTGAGAAATTTGAAAAGAATGCTATCATAAGAGGAGAGGAAATGACCATCCCCATATTAAGAATATATTACAATGGAATACTATGGATTCTATAATAGATTAAAAAATATTAGTCTTCATCCACTCCCTCCATATTTTAATATATATAAATAAGGAGGTTTATTATAGGAAAGAATATCTATCTTTTAAGGATATTAATTCAAAATAAGATTTGATTATTGTGAGGATAACTACTAAAGATATATATATATATATATATATATATATATATATATATTATAAATAAACTATAAATAAGACGTTGAAAATAATTTTTACATATCTATAAAAAATGCATCTTATAAAATAAAAAAAGTGTGTCATAATGTACATTATCATCCCCCATTAAGATGTACTACATAAAATGAGAGGATGAAATAAGTTGCACTAACCTAATTAAGCTTTGAGATGATGTTGAAAATTTTTCATGAAGCAAAATGGAGTGTTCAAGTACAATATTGACCCCCATTAAGGGAAACTTAGGGAAAGTGAGAAAGTGAGACAAAATCTCAAATATGGGTCTCAACAAATAGGCCATGTTAAGTGCCCATGTATATGTAATTACAAATAATGTAATGTTCATGAGAATGTATAAAATGAATATGATGTGTAAGAATGTATATATGTCAATTAATAGCAAATATTTCTAAGGTGATTATGGACACCATTTCATCCTATTGGAAGGCACGTGTCTCAAACCACTATAGTTTCAAATTAAAAAATAAGATGGTGATGAATATGATGATCTCTCTAAAATTGTAGGATGTCAAACATATAAATTGTGTACACTTAAGTATTGAAAAAATTATCTCGGATGATATTTGTGATTTAACTGAATCCATAATGTTCCTATCAATGCTTACCAAATTATCAAGAAAAATTGACATACTCGAGTACAACCATCCTCAACAAGTGTCCCAAAAATTGATGTACTATGTGTACACATATGTGAGGTATCAAATAAATTATTGGATGGAAAAATAAAGCATAAATGAACTAACAACAATTTAAAGTTATTTAAATGAATAAAACCAAGAAGCTAACTACACCATTATATTCTTCCCTAAAAAAACTAAAGATTTCTTTTATGATATTTTTTCTTGGCTTGTTTCCTAGGAAAATAATTGCTTGGTATTTTTTAAAACCCATAACGAGAATAGAAACATAAAAAAATATATTTTTAAAATCACTATATTTTTTCCATAAAAAATCACACCAATGTGAAGAACATGAAAAAAAAATGTAAAAAAAAATTCCTAATGTAAAAGTTATGGCATATAGAATAATGAAAAACATGTTGAAAAAATACCTAAGAACTATTAGGTTAAATATAGGGCCACTTTGAATATAAACTTAGTTATCCAAAAAAAAATTAGTCTCTAGGTTCAAATAGGAATTTGGGTTGGCTAAAAAATCATTAGTTGTTGTTAACTTGTAGACAACTCTAAAAAATAAAAATTTTGTATTCCTTTTTTTTAATAAATGTCCAAGTGGCATTTAAAATTTTTGATGGAATTTTTGGAACTATCCTAATAAAGGCTATAATAAATGATCATTAAGTTTAGAGAGCCAATGTATTCACAAGAAGAAAATATCACTAAAATCAAATTTTTTTGGCCTAATAATCTTATGTAGTAGGTTTCTCAAATGAAAAACTTATATTAACTCACAAGTAACATTGACTTAGAAAGAGAAAAAAATTGTCATTTAGGAAGTGGACTTAAGAAACTAAAGGATTTGATCATAAATATGCAAGTTCCAAAAAAAATCATGTCTATTCCTATATAATAGGTGACTCAAAAGATGCAAGATCTATGAAAACCATGTTTTTTCCTACAACTTTTATTACAAATTAAATAAAAAAATGTAATTTTTTTTAAAGTGGAAAATTTGACCTTATTTTGTATTTTTTACATGTTTTTTTTGCTTAAATAAAGTAAAATTTAAGAAAATAAATTATAGAGTGTGGTAATGCTTGTAAAATATTTTATATGTAAAAAGGAAAATTCCAACTTCCATTAATAAATCCCTATAACTTTAATTATAATGAAAAAAAGTAAAAAATGAATTTATTAGACATTCTAAATGCAATGGAATGGTTAAAAATTCCATAGATAACTCCAAAATTACTAAACATAGTAAGGTCCCCTTAATGCTACTCTGACAAAAAACAATGAAACTAAAGAGGATATTATTTTTAAAGATGAAAATCATCAATGCAATGAGGTAAAGCTTAGGATAAGTTATAATACCATGTTATATGTTTAAAATCAGTCCAAGATCACTAAAAAATCATTAAGACTTTACCCACAGTGCATGTATATTTGTATAACATTGATGCAAATTAAACACGCATATGTAAAGGTATACTCACTACCAATATATTAATGAAAATTTCATGTTAGGAGAAGTAATGATCCTCCTCACATGAATAATATATTACAATGGAATACTGTGGATTCAAAAATATATTACAAAATATTAGTCTTTATCCATGCCCTCATATTATTGTATAGATAAGTAAGAAGGTTTAGGATAGGAAAGAATATATATTATTAGGGATATTAGTTGAAAATAGGTTTTGGATATTATGAGGATAGCCATTAATAATATATTATTATTTATAAATAAGTTATAATTAAGTTATTATATAAATAAGATATGGATAATGATTTTTACATATAAATAAAGAGTTAATCTTAGACAATACAAGAGTGTATATCATAATATACACAAACCCAATGCCCCTAATGGTAGTGTATATGTTTCAGGGTTGATGATGATAGGGATAAATAACATTCCCTAATGTATCAATGTAACCTTATGAGGGATAGATATATCAACAAATCACACACACAATAATATCAGTATACCCCTATAAATGCATGGTAGAGACCATAGAAAAATATACAATAATAATAGTATGCCATAGGTATTATCATGTATGATATGGATCATGACACTAATCATAGGACATCAGATACTATACAAAATGCAATTATACATAGTCAAGTAATCATGAATAAAATATATATAACCCCCAAGTAATAAATATAACTCCCAAAAAATTAATGGCATGATATGATGACTAGAGGATCCTATAAAGTCAATATTGAAAAAAAATGGACATGAAACACACCTAATCATATATAAATACAAACACACACATGTAAGAAATATTTAAATCATAAGCCATGTAAGAGAACACACAATGCATAAAATTAGCATCTCACATTGATTCTAATATGGGAAATATAACTCATAATGTGTGTTTAAAATAACATACGATTTGAACATATCATGTAAAAAATTGAGACATCATTGTAATGTGAATGGTATTGCTCACATTTGGTTTAGCCATTGACTTTCAAGTAATAGATGATAAGTCCCACTATCTACAAAATATGTTAAACCACTAATAGTCTCTTATGACATAAAATTATTGGTAATGTAATATCATAAATGAGTATATGTGTAAGACCATCATAACTCTTAAGTGTCATAGTTGTGCTAATTAAGTCTTGTTGAGTATACACTATACTAGTATTACATGACATCATAATCACATTTTAACTTGAAACATTGTATTTCATGATTCCGTATGTGATTGTATAATTTAATCTATAACATCAAAAATATAAAGTGAACCATTATTAGTATCATATTTGGAATATTATGATCATAAAACATGATATATAAGCTTGCTTTCATAAATCAATAACCATTGAAATAATACTATTTAAGACATTCTCATTAGAAATCGATGGTTGATTGTATGTAATACCATGTGAAAATTATCTTGATTCTTATTTTCATGATTTAGAATTAGATTGTTTAATATTTTTAAATGTGAATTAGGCATACTGATAGATTCATTCAATGTGTATTATGGCTTTCACATTTTATAACATTACTATTGATTATATCTTGTATATTATGTTTTAATGAATAAAATCAATTGGTAAAATGTATTAAAGCTTGATGGTATTCATAATATTTATTATGTCATATTCTATAGAAAAGGTCTAGATGTATCTCACTTACACTTTGAAGGTAAAGATATCATGTTACATTCAAGCAACCTTTCAAGCACTTGGTGAGGAGTCTCAAGTAACCTTTCAAATGGCCTATGCTCTCTTGTTGGAAGAAATATCTTATTAGGTGGCTATGAAACCACATTTACATGTTTAGACTCATTATTATCTTGAAATATTAGAACATCATTAGCCTTAGATTTGAATTTTGGCTTATTTTGATATTTGGAGTTGTGAGTAAATAATTGGAATTAGACCATGAAATCTTAATCTTAAAGTTATGAAATATGTGGAAAAACTCATCGAGATATTGGTAAATGTTGAACATGACTTTATATTTGAGTGGTTGAAGCAAACTTTTGGATAAAATTATTTTTAACTCACTATCAAATATTTAGTGAGATATTTTTTAATGCTATTTTTGAATCAAAATATGTACTAACATTCTCATTACATCCTTATTTAATTTTAACAAGTTGAGAAAATGTGACTTTTTCGTTAATGTTTAAATGAAATTAAGCTAAAAAATGTACTGATGAAATCATTGAATTAATACACCGAGCTTACTAGTAAGGCATAGAACCAATCTAAGGCATAGTCCTTTATAATTCTGGGTAATATCTTAGTCATTAATAGATAATCACAAGAAAGCCCAAAGCATGAGGAAAATAAAGATAGAATGTTATGTGAAGGATCACCCTTACCAATATATAAATAAATTTTAAGCACTATAAAACTAATATAAAAATGATGAGTGAGGACTTCATGACCCAATTATTTTTGTAATATATCTTTAGAAGTGACCACATGGGTAATTTTTTAATATCCTTGGGAAAATTTCATAATTTTATCTTGCATATATTGAGTAAATTGTTGAATTCACATGCATAAGGTAATGTGATGCAAGAGCATATGGTTATTGAGGAAATATTGCATCATCTAAAAAATATATTTTATATTATGGGCTTATAATAATCATTTACATACACCTTGGAATAATTATTAATTTAGTAGAATTTAAAAATAAGAGTGGTTTTTGGTAATGAGATAAATTATTATTTATCTCATGATGAAACCACCAATTAACACTAGAATATGTTAATTGATGGTTTTGAAACTACCATGACAGTTATGTAACCACCAATTTATGATTACATTAACTAGTCGTTATGAAACCATCATGTTGGTTATGTGACCACCACTTTTTAGGAAGTGGTGGCTTCATTTATGGTGGCTAACCATACCCAATAATGACACAAATTCATTCAAGTGATCATAAAGAAAATTTTAAAAGGGAATGTGAATTCCAATAGGAGTATAGGGTTGTGTACAGTCTGAACAAGGACTATGTGATCCTTATTCTATTATATTAGTCTTAAGAGAGAGTGATTATTATGTGTGTAATCTCAATAATACTTAAATAAATATCAATAAAGTTTAAATTTTGGTTTCAATTTTATGTCTATGTTATACTTGAGAAGTAGGTTACATGGTACATGTTCTCCTTCATTTAGGCTCCTATCCTTGACTTCATCACAACATATGAATAATATTGATAGGAATAGAGGCTTTACTATTTTTAATAATATCAAGACCAAAATATAAAGCATTAGGAGTAGACCAATATAGTACATTAGCCATAGGAATACAAACAAATGTAGTAAGATGTGTATAAATAGTCAAATTAACATGAGGAATAACACCAAATGAAGGTGTATGAGCATGACTAGGAGCACCATGAACACTAATATTAACACCTGATGTGGAAGTATCAAAGTTAATTTTAGTGTTTAATATTTTCCATTTGGATAAAAATAGCATGTTATATTTTAAAAAATGGTTAATTGGGTCAATGTATGCATTAACCCATTAGCCCAAATTTTATTCCATTTCCTTGATTCCCACATCTAATTTATGTAAAGTTTATGTTCATACCTACTTTCATACATAGTTTAGCCATAATTGATACATGTTTATGGGTCCTCATTACCCCAAACTTATATGGAAAGTTATCGGTTATTTTACACACACACACACACACACACACACACACACACACACACACACACACACACACACACACACACACACACACACACACACACACACACACACGTGTGTGTGTGTGTGTGTGTGTGTGTGTACATACATACGTACATATATAAATAATACATATCCAAAAAAGAAGAAAAACTTCTATATGATGGTCCAATAGGTGTCAACATTAAGGTTGAAATTTCTATTGTTTATTTTTTTGTATTTTTACTTGTGTGAATTTAAGTCAAATAAAGATGACTTTGATGGTTAGTCATTAAAATAATGACATTTCTTTCCTCATGTATTTTTATTAGTAATCACAAGGCAAGGGGAAAATACTTAACACACAAGCACCACAAGAATTTTTTGGTAGGGGGAAGAACAGTGAATTTAATTAACTACTTTGGGCCTCTCATCCTTAATCCTCTTTCTCAATTAGATTTTTTTTAGTGTAATACCTTTTAAGTCACCCTTTTCTCATAATTCTTACTAATGTGGGATTAACCCAACCATATATTTATATCAAGTAATTGAAGAATTTCACAAATAATTTTAATTGTATTTTTTATTTAAAATATATACCAAATTTAAGGTTGAAACTTCCTTATAATAAAGAAAGAAAAATCAAATTTCAAATTGATCATTAATTTTTAAATCTCATAATAGTCTAGATAAGATATGAAAAAACCTTGTTCAACCATGATAAGATAGTAAGAAAACTATTAAAATATTATAAGATAGTAAGAAACCTATTAATCCATGATGATGGGGGTTTAATTATCATGAACATGGGTTCTAAATCTTTTATAATTAAGCTTTTGATCATACACAATAATCTTAAAAAAATCTTGAAATAGAGAGGGGGTTAAAACTAATCCTCTAGAAGCCATGATTGTAATTTTTTATACATTATTATTATTTCTTCACACGTCCTTCATAGTTAAATGGAATATATGATCCTCCATCTTTGTTTCTTGAAAAATAAGGATCTATGATTGTTTCTCACTAATACATTGTTTCAACAACTTATGCTTGTGTAGGGCATTAAGCCCAAAAAAACTCCAAGAGGTAATTAGTATGAAATCTCACTATTGTTGTGTGTGTTAGGATTATTCCCCACCCCAAATTTGTGAGTTAGTTCCTACTTAATTTTGAAAAAGTTTTTTAAATAATTTTTTTTTTGGGTTCCTTTATTGTCATCCTCACCTTGTTTTTTTTTGGGATAATTTATCATGAGATATTGCTAGGATGTCCAAAATATGATTTTTATTACATTTTACCATATTTATATGGGATTTTAAGATCTTTGAATTTGATAAGGGAGGACTACCATGCTTTTTAGATAAATTTTAGAGCTAGATTTGGTATCTCTAACTTGTTTAACTTGAATTGACTTAGAATTTTATTTAGTTTAGAGTGATAAATTACTTTCAATCATAAATATTATTCTAGTAGAACTTCCTCCTTAAAATCATCATCTATAGGCCTAAATGTGGATATGGCAAAGTATTTTGGCTTTGCTTATCATTTGAATTTCACTTTAGGTCTTAAATGTTAAGGATATCCGTAATTTTTTCCTTAATCAATAAGACATTATCTTCCTTGAAGGGCTATTCAACATCTAAATATAATTATATGGAACTAAATTTATTTAATATGGTGGTTTCAATTTTATATTTATTTAATATACCTTTACAATTTAATTTATTTTACATATAAATTATAATAAGTTTTATAGAAATTTTCCACTTCATTTCACTTATTATGTTGATAGGCATTGTAAAATGGAGCAAGGTATGGGATATAATGAGTTGAGCATGTTCAAAAATATATTTGACCTTATATTGATGTTTATTTGACAAATCAAAATAGTGTCATTTCAAGCTTAAATTTGACATCTATTTTATTGTCACTTAAAATTTTTCTTTTTTGTTTGGAGAAATCAATTTAAAATTTGTAATATCATCATATAATGGAGTTTGAATTCTTTTTATTTATTTTTTTCAAACTCGATATAGTAATATAGTTAAATTGATGTCATTTATCCCTAATCAATGAGAAATTGATGGAGAAAATAATAAAATTATTAATCAATATGATATATGTAAAATTTAAAATAAAAAATTTGAGATTGATATCTCTCAACATATTATTTATATATATATATATATATATATATATATATATATATATATATATTATATTTTTACTATTTTATAAAAAATCTTAATTCATTAAAATGTGTGCCATGACATTTTCTTTCATAACAACATTACATAAACATAAACATTATTTTTTTAAAGAAGGCTTAAATAGCTAGGAATTTTAGTTTTTTCCATAGTAAGATCTTTGATCCTAGGTTACATGGTATGGATTGAGTTACATTAGAATGCATGACTTGGCTAACCAAAATGGATTTAGTTTTTTAAAATTTAAATGTATAATGGATGACTGGTTATAGGTATGTCCATTTTTTATTATACATTCAATTCATATTCACTATCACCATGTATTTTTAGAATTACATTTTTTCAAGCTAAATGTGTAAACCAATTAATCCCTCAATCCAAATTCCAACAAAACAAAAACAATGTTTTTCATTTATTACATAGGCTTATTATTTGTTCATTTTAGAGGTTATGTTAATCAGAAAATGGTGGCTAATGACATATTTTAGCTATCAAAAATCCTATAAGGCATATGTGTAATGACATGGATCTCTAAGGTAATTTTGAATTTCCATTATTTTAGTGGGTTTATTTAATCTCTTCTTGTACATTCCTAGAGAAGTGTGGTTTAGGGTTGTATTTCAAGGATTTAACAGGGTTTAAGAATTTTATTTATTTGTTTATATAGGATATCTTGTAATATTCTATTTGAAGATAAATAAATTATGGTTTTTTTTTAATTGGCTTGATAGGTTAGAAAATATTCTAGTTCATAATTATTATCATTGATAAGTTTGCATCTTTACATGTAAATTCAAGATAAATTATGTAAGGTATCTAGCCAATAAAGGGATTCTTATACCAATAGTCATTTTGATGATGATCTTGTGCATAATAAAAAAAATTAATGCATTGAAACTTAGTTTTTTTTAATTGAATATAGGCTGTGCCAAATTAAATATCTCAACAAAATGCATTTTTTTAAATAACATTTATAACAAGTTTTGAATATATAATAATTTATTTTAAGAGGTTTTGAAGCTATTTTAGAAATTTTAATAGGACATAACAATAAAAAAAACATGTAATGATTTATAATAACTCAATCTATGTGTTGACATGGAAACTCTAAAATGAGGTATTATAAACTATTACTTAGTCTAATTTAGAAGAATTAGTTTTCACTATAAAGAGTTTATTATAGGTATATTATTTTTGTTTCATTTTTACAATGGAACAAATTTTAGTTTAATTTAAGGAATTTTATTTTTGAAAAATTATTTGAACAACAATTTATTGATTTTGACATACAATTTATTTAAAATCTTTGACTATGTAGTGTCTTAGTCTTGCTTCTTGAAATATTTTCATGAATTATTAAAATAATATTTGTGGTCAAATGTTAATGATATGATCATAAATTTGTTACACAAATCATAAATTTGCCTACATGATATTGGACTCATGAGTAAGAGTCTTTATTCTTTTGTTAACAAGTTTAATTTTTAGAGGTGGAAGAGTAGGTATATTAATGGTGGATTGTCCATGGACTACAATCATTATTGGATTTGGAAAAAAAAAAAGATCGTTGATTAAACCTTGTATTAGGATTATATATTTTAAAAATTTGAAATTAAAAATTCATATATTATATTCTAAGTTAATGTGGAATCTCTTGAACACAAATATTATATATATATATATATATATATATATATATATATATATATATATATATATATATATATATATATATATATATATATATATATATATATAATTGTCATCTTATATGGTTTTAAATCAAATGTTTTACTAAAATTTCTCATCTTGTAGTGTAGGTTTTTTTTAAACATAAAATAGAAAATAATATATCAAACATAAAATAAAAAAATACTACATCAAAGGATATAATGGGTGAGGTTGAAAACACTCAACATTTGTGATCCTATCCACTAGGTAGCATATATTGATATTTGTCTTTTCATCTTTTTGGTAGAAATAATTAGATTTTTCAAATTAAAATTTATTTTATTTGGATTAAATAAAGAACATATCAAATATATTTTTATAATTTTAGGACACTTAATACCTTTCTTTCAATGTATTTATACTATATTAGATATTATAAGGGCATGCACCTATATTAATGTGTTATCTTAGTATTTGATTAAATAAAAAAAGATAGATTTATTATTATTTTTTGATAGATATTGAGGGAAGGGACCTCACACATACATAGAAGGAAGTAAAAATCCACAAAGTAGGTGTTGTTCTGGTTGAAGTGGAAATAACCAACTATGAGCATGTCCCAAAGGTAGTGATACCAGAACATCAAGGGACAAACTTTAAGAACATGGAGATATAAAAAATTCAAAACGTAGTTAAAAAGGAAAGAGGTAAACCACCTATTGGTGTGGGAGAGATTTTAGGCAAGTGAGTTTACATGCTAGACCTAGATAACCTTCATCCTCCTTGCTATACTTGACAGGTGCAAAAACACCACCTTATCTAACTACATCCACCATTACTACAAATGTCCTTACATGAGTCAAGTAACCATAACCCTATAGTCCTTATAACTACCACCATTGGAAAACCTTGTTGTCTCCTCCTCCATAACAACCATGACACCTCTATTGGAGTAGAATTCTACCAAGAGTTATGCTACTAAGGCCAAGGAATATGAGTTGATTCTTCAAATTAATGGATCTAGATAGGGTAGAGGTTTGATCCATACATTCAAGGAAAAAACAATGGGGTGACATTCAAAGGACCCTCCATTAGTTTCTTCAAAGTCTCATGTAAATTCACATAACGAGATTCCAATTCATGATATAAAGTTATGGGAACTAAACCTAACCATTAGAAGCTAAAAAGGGTTATATTAGACCATTTACCTCTAGGAATTGATTTAGCCACCTGAACAAACCACCCTTATCTCCTTCCAAACTAGAGTCTCCACCATATATTTAACCACCTCAATATTTTTGATCATGTAAAGTGGATTGTTGGAAAAAATGGATACCACATTTACATTTGTCTTACTCCTCCATACCACATGCATATATTATTCACCAATCATGGCCTTGATGGACTCCATAAACTCCACTTTGTATCTATAAAATCAACCTTAGATGCTGAATAAAAAACTATCATGAAAATCCATCTCACTTCTCTTCACAAATAGAAAGGATATGTTTTATAAGAGAAATGTTATCAGCTACAAAATTAATTGTCAAGTCTATAGTGCATACAAAAGGTAGCCATGAGAGAATGATATGATGCCACATTCTATCTTGGGTATAAATCCTAGAGTAAATGTGTCAACCTTTAAGTTAGGTTACCCATCACCTAAGATAATAAAATCCCATTAATACAAAAGGATCCAAATAGTCCTCACAAAATCATCAAAGTACATTGTAATGATTGACTAATGATGTAAAAATTATTTATTTTGTATTAAAAAAATTATTAACAAAAAATATAATAGGTATAATCCTAGCCACCTTACATATACATTATTTTCCACTACTTATTCCAATTGGTCTACTCCCTAGTTGACCAAGAAAAATTCTTGATTTTTAGCTTCCCTAAAATAATGAGAAATGGACCATGATACCATTTCATCTAAGAGGGGAAAAGCCATGTTGAGGCTATTAATTAGTCACCATGCCTTGGCTTGGTAGTTATAGATAGCATCCATAATGATTTTGGATTCACTAGATGCTCAATACCACATTGTCAAGCTAATTAAATAATTGAGATAATTATTTGGGATTCAACCTCATTATTTTTTCCATCTTAAAGACTAGTAGATGAGGCATGGATGAGAGATCTAATGCAGTCCTGTATACTAAAACTAGTAGTTGAAGTTCTTATATTCCTATGTGCTACACCATTAAATTTTAATTTGAATAACCTTACAATATGGGTGTCAAAGAATCTCTAAGATGAGGCTGAGGTTTTGTTCTAAATAATATTAGCACATTAATGGGGGGAAGTTTGATTTGTATCCAATTATGTATCAAGAGGAGAGATTGGCATGATTCCTAACAAAATGTGAATAAACAACCTCAAAGATAATAATTTCCAATTTTATTAGAAAGGTTAGTAGTTTAATTACCTTGTCACTAAATATACATAAATTCTGTCCCTTTTATATATGCCAAATGACGATGGCTTGGTTGGAAAACCATAATGCCTTCAAAAATCTCCCTCTCATCCAATATTCTAAGAAGAGAAAGCATGGAATAATGATAGGGGATGAGCCCACTACCATCTTATTTTATTTCATAACCAATCCTAACACATAGAGGTAAAGGGATGGAATAAAAAAAGGTGGTCAATGGATTATTCATATTTAAAACACATACTACATCTAGAGGGTCCACACCATGCCATTTTACTAAGAGCAGCTTGTGTTAGAATATTTTATTGGGTTGAAATCTAAGTAAAAACTCTATATTTTTGGAGTCCCTTGATATTCCAACATAAAATATTAACCTAGGGACAATGATGTTCCTTGACCACTGTAAGATGATACCCTAAATTAGCTTTTTAGTCTTCAAAGCCCAAGCATGTCTAGCATAAAGAGTCCTTATCTATCAAAAACACTTTACACTTTCCCAAAATGGATTCCAACAAGGTATTTTGATTGACTAAGATGAGAGCATTTTCAAGGTTCTTCCATTTTCTAGCAACACCAAATTTAGGCCTTTCATTCTCTAAGTAATCTCTAAGTTTTTCCCCTAGGCAATAAACATATAATATTTGGCTTTATACAGCTCCCATAAATCACACAACAGTTTGGATCCATTCCACAACTCATCCCATAAACTAACCTTCCTATCATTATTAATTACCCAAGATATGTGATTGGTAATGATGGGATGATAGTGGAGAAGGAAGTTCCAAATATGAGATCCAGTAGGCCAAGAAGCTATGGAAAGGATAGCCATTAGATTTGCATCTCCCAAGTATTTGTGGTAGATTATTTTACTACAAAGAGCATGTGGATTAAAAAACACTTCATACCAAATTTACACTCAAATATATATTTTAAAGATCCATGATTATAATGCCAATTCCACCCACTCTTTTGGAGTGACTAACTTTTTCCCACCTGATAAGATGCACTTTTATAGTGGCCTTGTTGCCCTACCAAAGAAAAGATCTACATAATTTATTGATATGATTAACATTTTCTATCAATGGCCTCAAAATCAATAAGAGGTAGATAAATATGGCACTAAGAATAGATTTAATTAGTGTAATCCTACTAGCAAAGGATAGCAAATTCCTTACATATATCTAGTTTGTCCCTAAAAGAAGTCATTAGATTCTCCTAGAGGATGGACTTACCTTTACCAGTGAAGAGGTGAAGACCCAAATATCTGCCAAGAATGTGGCCAATTTTGAATCTTAAACATTTTTTTAATCTAAGATATTATTGTTTTTCAACATTTATGAAGTAGATTTCAGATTTAAGATCATTGACCTATTGACCTGAGGCCAATGCATAATTATCAAGTATTGATTTAGAAGAGGATGCTTCCCTGATTGAATCCTTGTTGAATAGAAAAGTTTCATACACAAACTATTGATGGGAGAAATTATCAACACCTTCCATTATGGGTAATCCATTTATCAAATTTGTATCTTTAGCTACCTAAATAGGCCTACTCAAGACCTTAGCCATCAAAATGAATAGAAAGGGAGAAATGGGGTCCCCTTGTCTAATACCCCTTGTAGCATCAAAGAATCCAACCAAAATTTCATTGAAAATAATAAATAACTTGGTGGTGGATAGACAACTAAATATCCATTCACACCATTCTTTATCAAAACTAAACCTTCATCAAGAATCTCTAATTGACCTTGTCATATGTTTTATTGATGTCTAGTTTAATGAGCATGTTTTTTTACTTATTTTAGTTCAAATAATATAGGATCTCATGTAAAATAATTATTCCATAATGAATATTATGGCATGGGCAAAAACCACCTTACTTTGGGGAAATAAGGATTAGAATAAAGGATTTCAATCTTAAATAGTTTACTTTAGATATGATCTGGTAAATAGTGTTGCACAATGCAATATGCATAAAATCACTATTAAATGTTTGGGAAACCCATTTTGGAATTAACTACATAAAGGTATAGTTTATATATGTACTTACCTTTTTCATTTTCCTAGAGTACTCTACTATAACCATTACTTCTTCCCCAATAATGGTCCAAAAGGTTTAGAAGAGGGTCGTAAGAAATCCATTATGACCTAGAGATTTGTATTTATTCATAAAAAACACCACCTTATAAACTTATTCATGGGTGAAAGGGTCCAATATAAGGTCTTTTTTTAATCTTGTAACCAGCTAGAGGATGTCAGAAAGAATCTTATCCTGAGATCTCCAATCAATTACATTAGGATAGGTTAAAAGGGCCAAAAATAACCTAACCACTTAATTTTTAAATATTAGAATTGAGCTCTAGTGGGTGCCATTTCCATCCAATATTTATAATATTATAATATTACATCTTCTGGCCTTCCTTAAATTATGTAAAAACTTGGTGTTATGATCACCTTATTTTAGCCAAGTTTCTCTCAGTTTTTGTTTCCAGTATATTTCTTATCTAATATGAAATTTTTAAAGCTCCATTATAAGATAGCACTCTTTCACATATATCTTTTCATTCATATTAAATATCATTATATTTTCATTCAAACAATGTAGATCTACTTCCAGTCTTTTAGTTTCCTGAAAAATATTTTTGAGTTGGGTCTTATTCCAATGTTTGAAATAGTTTTTGATAAAATGAGATTTTTAACAAAGGCATACATACAATTAACTTTTATTGTTGTAAAATATCAACACCATAAATTTAATATTTAAAATATGGCTGGATCACTTAACCACATTAATTCAAATTTGAAATTACACAAGGTAGTTGCCTGATCTTCTAAAATTTCAAAGTCCACAGGGGCATGGTCAGAAACTGACATAGGGAAGACGTGGATCTAAAAAATATAATAATAATTTAGGCATAAAGATTTAATCATGAAATTATCCAATATTTCTTCAATGTGAATAAAAATTTACTTTTGTTGGTCTAGTTGTAGATTCCATTCTTAGTAATTACATCTATGACCCCTAAAGAATCAACAAAGGATGAAAAATCTTTCTAGGATGACAATGGCCTACTTAAGCCTCCTCATTTATATTATAGGGTGAGAATAACATTGAATTCCCCCCCATAATGAAATTATTATTTGTATGTGTGGTGATTATTTTCAATTTTTTTGGCCAACATCGACACTTAAGCTCTAGGTTTTTCATTCCATAGACATTGATAAATAAAAACAAAATGTCCAAGGATATGTCCTTGAAATTAATCCACTACCAGTTACCATTATTACCTAACAGAATTATTTCCACTTTTAAGGTGTTCCATAGGGTGGTAAATCACCTTGATGCACCAACTGAATCAAAAAACTATCCCTTCCAATTTATCCAATTTAGTAGGATATTTTTCTCCACCCCCTTTACCAGTTTAGTTTATTGAATGATAATATTTGGGTGAAGTCATACCATATTAATTATATCTTGTTAGGAGAATTTATGTCCCTAACATTATGAGTAATGAGTTTCATGGTGTGAGAGAGGGACTTTCCACCCCTCAAACTCTAGTATAAAATTTGGTGATGGGTTTTTGATTCACTAATAGCCCATGCTCTGCTAATCATTATGAAGTTAGTTTTTTACCTCTTTTATTTTTCTTTCCATAATTTGGATAATCTAATAGACATTCCCAATATGAGATGGTTAGAACTTCCTTTGACCCCAAGTCATTTTCTAAGTCACTACCCTTAGTGAAGATGATCTCAACATCATTTTTTTATAACACTCCATCCTCAAAATTGGATATGTCAATCCCTTCAAGGTTGAGAGATTCACCAGTAAGGACCACCTCCCTATATTGAAACACAACCCCATTATTTTCCAAGGAGGAATTCATAATACCTTCCATACCTTTAATATGATTTTAAATATCCTAATAAAAGATAGGTTGGTAAAAGGAAATATTATAAGATTGAGTTACTAGTTTTTTTTAGCATTCACCATTATTTGAATTGAAGATGGTTCCACTAGTGCATTAGATGGTTGATCAATGGGGTTAAAGTTAGGAACAAAGGTTGAAATATTTTGAAACTAATCTCCCTTATTTTGTTTCAAAAAATTATTTGAGGCTGTGACATCTTTGACCTTCCAAATTTCTTGATCTTCAAGGCCTCATTTTTTTGGAAGAGGGGTGAGAACTCATAGGGCATTCTTTGAATATATGACTGATTTTGTGACATTCATAAAAATGAAAGTGGAGCTTTTATACATCAATTTTTTTAACCCATTACCTTCCAAAAGACTTGAGGACAATGGCTATGGAATTTCCTCATCTAAATCCATAGTTATATAAATTTTGGCATATGCCTCAAGATATTCATCCATGGTGATAGGATCGATAGAGATGAAATTTCCAATTAAGTTCCCAATCACTTTGAGACTAACCTCCCCCTAATATTTGATTTTCATAACATAGAGATGAATCCACACTAACACTTTGGAAGGGATATTCTTCTATGAATCAAAGTTAGGGCACCAAGCTTGTACAATAACCCTAACCCATTCATAATCCATGGGGCAGAGGAGAGAATATTATCCTTGTTCCCACCTTTTTAACAAGAGACCAAGAAAAACCCATTAGGTTAAATTTTGACAAGAAGATAAACTCTTAAGTTTTTCAAAACCCAGGCCTCCACTTCCCCAATTATAGGACATATACCCACTACTTTGTATATGAGGCCACATTGTTCCAAAAATTAAATATTATTTTTCAAATAACCATCCTCCAAAAATAATTTGTGGATAGGACCAATGATTGGAGCATACCTACCTGAAGAGGCCACCAAGGGACTACTAGATTCTCCCACTATATTTATTTATTTATTTATTTGATTTAGTCAATGTTCACCATTAAATTTAGGTCCCTTAGAGTAATAAGGTGAGATCCTTGTAGGGTTTTTATCTATATCTCTGAAACCTAGGGGCTCCTCCACTACATGATCCCTATCAACACCTTCATTCCTTTCCTACATCCATGCTACCTTTGATATCAAATAATTCTTCATGTTTCTTCTTGCAACATTTATTGGTTGTTTTTGCTTGTTCACCCTATTGTCTTGTGGCATTCACCTTCTTTTGAGCCATCTTCATAGGTGTTTGATGATAGATTTATTATTTTTAAGATACTTAACAATAATAGTTCATTTTCATTTTTATATAATTTTGATGGACACGTAATTTTTAAAATTATTATTGTCATAGTAATGTGAATGGGAAAATTTATGTATAATCATAGTGAAAGAAAATTGAGATGGAAGAAATGAGAAGAAATAAAAAAACAAACTAGAGTTAGGATTTTTTAGTTGCAAAGCAAGGTATTGGGATATTTTTGTCTTCTAAGTATTTTCGTGATTCAAAGAATCATGAACTTGTAATGTAAATATAAGAGGATAAGAGGGTTTTAATTTAATCTCTCACCTATGTTTATAAAGGACACCCCCTTGAATAAATCTCTACATGTTTGTGTCAATAAACTCAATAAAAAAATATATTTGATCGACTGGCTATCAACAAATTATTTCTTGATTTGAATATTACATTCAATTCATTAGAGAATTATAAGTTTTTTTTAAAGATCCAATGAAATATCCACTTAATTTACATTTGCATGGAGATTTTTCCAAAGATTAATCGATGGAATTATGAATGTCATTTAGGATTCACCAAGATATTATAAAAATAAATAGGGGTCCATTCTTAAAATTATCCATATAAGTATACCTCCAATAGGTGGATTAGGAGCATTAAAATAATCTATGGTAACATTAACAAGTTTAGATTCCTTATCCAAAGCTTTATTTTACATTTTTTTGAACTTAAAAAACATAGCTTTTAAATAACTGGGATTTTTATAAATTAAACCTATAAATTAATAAAATCTATGAAATAATTTTATATCATAAATATAAAAATTATTTAGATCATCAAAAGTATTAACCTCAAAATCACATTTATCATCTTTTTTATAATGAACATTTATATTATCATTCATATTTGATCATTTTAATTATCAATAACATAATAAGGAGGAGGAACTAATTAATTTTTTGTTTTTTAAATTTCAAAGAAGCATGGGTACCATGCAAAGTTAGTTGATTAAAATTACATTAACACCACTCAATATACTACTTTACCTAGTAGGGTTTATAGATTTAACATTCTTAATAGGTGGAAGATGTAGACATGAAAAATGTTAATTTATGGATAAAAGTAACAAGTAAAACACCTAAATATAAAAAAATAGATTTGATAAGTGGAAATTTTGAAAATAGACCCTATAGGGATGAATAACTTTGAGAGCCTAAGGTTGACTATGTTTTAAGAGAAAAGGGGTTTACCAAATTTTTACCAAATAATGACACTAGTGGAAATACTAATGTGGAATGGGTAAAATGGGGTGCATAAGGGATAATTATAGATATAAAATAAATTGTAGGTCTGAAAGATGTCATGGTGCTAATTATAGTTTAATAATCATATAATGAAATGACTAAATAATGGGAGAATATACTGAAATGAACACTCTTAGGTGTAGAGATGATTAAAAAGCAAGTTATTCAAGCATTAGTCCATAAATAATGAAACATGCATAAATAAATAAATAACCAAGCCTATCTATTCCTATGGGAATTACAAAAGATAACAAGAAATAAATGAAAGAAAGAAATCACCATATTACCTTTCCAAATGGATTCACCATACCTATGTGGCTCAAAAACATGTTCTCCCTTGATCAAGCATCCTTGTCTTTGTAAACTATGGTGGTAAGATCCTCCAATGCCTCAAGAACACTCCATAAAACCTAGGTTCTTGATGTGGAATCACTAAACTAGCTTATCAATGAAGCTTTGTGGAAATAATTTAGCAATATAACTTTGTAATGTTTAAGTTTTGGAGATATTTGAGCATAATAACCTTGCACGAAAATAGCTTAGAAATGATGCTCATGGCCTCTCTATTTATATATTTTTGAGATTGGTTAGGATCAACCATGATCATCCATCTTTAGATGAAGATGTGTGGTTGAGGATAATCCTAATATTTGGAACTAAACCTATAAATATCCTCAAGATAAATAAACATTAAAGAGGCATGGGAGGCACTAACTAGGCATGGGTGACCCATAATCCTAATATTTTATGTACTTATGGCTTGATGGATGCCACCCCATAGATGATGTCACTAGGTGATGCAGATAATAAGAATCCATTTTCAAAAAGAAATATTTAACAACTCTAATGGAAAATCCACTTAAGCTCTTGATTTAGAATAATTAGCCTTAAACAAGGTTAATCAACATTTATGTAATTATTTGAAAATTGGCCCTCAATTAATCAAAATGGTCAAAAAGTCATATTACTGGGTCATAATTGACTGGAGAGGAATTAGAAGGTGATATTAAATGCATTGGAACCATATTACAATTTAGGATGTTTCCAATATAAAATAACAAAGGTACATGATGTGTACCAATGAATTAGAAGAAAAGAGTGATCCAGAACACTAAATTGCAAAATGGTCATTTTGACTCGAAATGATCTGATCAAAGTTAGCTGGCCCATAAAATACATTGCCCTATTTAGGGATACTTTGACCTAAACTAGCACTTGTAAGTGAAAAGTTCAAACCATTTAGGACTTTTTATAGATTTTGACCTAAAATGTGCATTTGAGTGCAATTCGAGTAAGATTGACAATTTCAACACAAATGGTGTTAGGAATTGGATGCCTACATTTTACCCCTATTTGAGAAGGTGTAGTGAGACATTAAAGTGAAGAAACATATTTTCAAAGAAAATATTTGTCAAGAAGAAATTAGAATAGACCCATGATGCCTCCTTGAGAGGGCATACTAGGATGAAAGAGAAGGATGAACTCTCAAAAAGAGAGAGAAAGTGAGAGATTAACCCAGGGAATAGATCACATCCAAATGATATAATGATTACACACATGATTACCATCAATGATAAAAATATAATTAGAGTTATAATAGGCCCCAAATATGGGGGGAATGGGAAAGATACAATCCATAAACGTAAGGGACACACTATAAATGTACCCAATTTGAGAGTACAAGTTGCATGCTTATGACATTGATTAATCTTGAGACAAGTTGTACACTAAATTATTGCCATCATGGGATTTAATGTGGAGATCTTGGAATTAGAGTAAAAGAGAGAACATTTTACTTCAAGAAGGGAAGCACCACTAGAATGGGGTCTCTAAAGAGAATATAATAAGTACTCCAATAGAGTAGATTTGATCATGATAATATAGTTTTGCCCCAGTAGGGAAAATTTTGATCATTGCTAAATAATAAATAATGATTTTACCTTATAGAGCTAATTTTATTTTAATGTTGTTCAGATGGTGGGCCCCAACATGGGTAATTGGCAAGTAAAATAGCTCAAGGATATAACCCAAAATATAGGTTAAAGTGAGCAGGCACAAACATACATGTGATGGTGTAATGGATTAGAAAGCCATATAAAACCAAGCATATAAGAAT
Source organism: Torreya grandis (assembly GCA_037957365.1). Taxonomy (NCBI): domain Eukaryota; kingdom Viridiplantae; phylum Streptophyta; class Pinopsida; order Cupressales; family Taxaceae; genus Torreya; species Torreya grandis. The sequence continues at coordinate 314,249 of JARHVA010001695.1, read as the reverse complement.
GCACAAAGTGATGAGAGAGATGAAAATAAGAATGGAGATAGATAAGCTGACCTCAATAGAAATTTAATGTTGCCTACATAGTTCCATAGACTCATGTTTTGACATGAACTTCAAGCCAATGTAGTTCACCCAAGTTTGGGAGAGAATAGAGTGAGGAATGATGAAAAATGACCAAGAATTGATTAGACTTACAATGTATGAAAAGAGATACACATCTAATCATAGACCATTCCACATCATGAGCCTAGGTTTTATAGAGTGTCTTTGAGAATCATTCATCGGAGTTGATGTTGACGTTAAGAACTTGAGACCTGAGCACAAAGTGTTTGATATAACAAAATAAATTAGGCATCATAAGTATGAATAACTTAGAATGACATAAGATTATAATTGCACTAAGCTAGTTCAAATGTGAATATCTATAACTAAGGGTAATGGTGAAATAATGACCAAAACTAGATTTATAGTGATTTACATTTAAACAAAAAAGAAAAAACAAAGAAAAAGATAAACATAAATGAACCTAACTTAAAATCAAGATATGATCTATCAAGACTTAAGTAGGAACAAAAATGTTTAAAAACAAAAGGCAAGAACATCTTAATGACATGAGACCAAGATATAAATAATCATGATCCATGTGGACCATCAAGGCATTCTTGAACAAAAAAGAGAAAAGCAAAATCAAACAGAAAAACAAGATAAAGAAACATAAGACAAAGAATAAGAAAAAAAGGAATAAAACTAAAAAATGAGAAGAAAATAAAAGGAGAGGTGTGAAAGTATAACAAAACACCAAGAAAACACAATAAAACACCAAAAAACCCAAATAAAGACACACAAACAAAAAATCAAGTTAGTATGGTTTAAAGTCAAATGTTCATGTATGTGCAATAGAGGCATTACTTTCCACCACATCATTACAAAGAACAATGACAAAAGAAATGGGGGAAGAGAAGAAAAGGAAGGGGTTGGCTGAGCTAACTCCAGATGTATAAGACAAGTGGACATTACCTACATAGTTCCATGGATGCATATTCTAACAAGAACTTTAGGTCAAATGTAATTCTCCCAGGGAATGGGATAGAAAAAATGATGATCAAACTAGCATGATTAATGTTATATAAGAAATGAAACATATGACAAACAAATAAGAATGGCCTAGTAAATAAGAAGTTGATGAGATGAAAAAGACTGATCTTGTAAAATGGCAAGTGCATGACATAAGATGAAATGAACTAGTGTTTCTATGCTCATAAAATGGTGAGAGCATTCTTTATTAATAATTGCTCACAAAATGCTGAGAGCATTTAAACTTAATAGTTGCTCATAAAATGAAGATAGCATTCAAACTTAACAGTTGCTCATAAAATGGTGAGATCATTCAAACTTAACAATTGCTCACAAAATGGTGAGAGCATTCAAACTTAACAGTTGCTCACAAAATGGTGAGAGTGAGGGATGGTGGAATGGGAATGTATAAATGTACATAAGCATGAGACAATGTTTTTATTCTTTTTTGGATCATGTTTTGATGTTTTTGGTATTTTCTGGGATAAAATATACACAAGGTGGGACCATCTAGTTGAGGAGATGCACATCCTGAGAGTAGAGGTTCTAATAAAATAGCTAAGTTGGTTGCAATGGCCCATGTTCCCAAATTGATGAGAGCAAGGTTCTTGATTTAAAAAAAAAGTAGTAAAATACTTGTACTAAAAAAATGCAGTTGTTCACCTATCAAAAGTTGCACAAGATTGTCCTGGCTGAACTGTTTTATAAAACCACTACTGAAGATGTTCATAATGCTTATGAGACATAATAAAGATTATAATTGGTCAAGGGATAAAAAGTGTTCAAGCTTATAATATGTCCTAAACAAAATAAAGAATATCCCTCTCAAAGAGTACAATCTAAAATGGGATGAAGAATGTGTTTAGAGTGTTAAGAGTTCAAAAGCCTTTACCATTGGGATTCACAAAAAGTGGACTAGGGTAGTATAAAATATGCTCAATGTAAGATAAAAGGGTGGGATAAAATTATGATAGCATAAGTTTCCCCCAAGTCAGGGGTCTTATAGATAATGGTTTAAAGCCATTCATGCATAGAATCTCTTAAGGTGTATGATGTTCATGGGATCTGAAAGTTCTTCACCATTAGGTTTAGCCAATAGATATTCTCCTAATCCATAGTTTGCCATGACAATGTATGGTCCTAACCAATTAGGCTGAAACTTGCCTTTCTTTTTGGGTTTAGCATTCATGTTATTTTGGTTCTCTTTTAAAACTAAGTCACTAATCTTAAATTATTGAGGGAGAATGCATTTTTTTTATCTCCTCTACAATATATTATGATAGGCTTACAAGTTTCCTAAGGCAACCAAATGCTTACCATCAAGAAGTTCTAATTCTTTCAGCCATGAAGCTCTAGAGTCTTCATCTCTTCAATGTGCTTTAGTGATATTCTTAATGACAAGATCTCAATCTCGACTGAGATGATATATTCAGTGCCAAAAACAAGGGAGTATGGAGTAACTCCAATTGGGGTGTGATGATTGGTTCTATAAGCCCAAAGGGTATGAAAGAGTTACAAGTGCCAATTATGGCCAACATCATTGATAATCTTATTTAAGATGGCTAGAATGGTTTTATTTGATGCCTCAACTTGTTTGTTGCCTTATAGGTCATAGGGAGTGGATTTCTTGTTCTTGATCTTGAATTTTTCACAAATATCTCTCACATCTTGGTTTACAAAAGATCCACCATTATCAGATATAATATAGGCTAGGATACTATATCAACAAATGATATGGTAATGAATAAATTTGGATATTTATTTCCCAGTAACATAAGTGAGAGGAATGGCCTCGATCCATTTGGTAAAGTACTTAGTTGCAGTCAAAATGTGCTTATGGCCATCTAAAGATGTTGGGTTAATTTTTCTAATGAGATCAAGACCCCATGTTGAGAATGGCTATGGTATTGTAATTGGCTGCAATGGTAAGGAAGGTGCATGTATCAAGTTGCCATGATACTAACAAGGAACACACTTCTTTACATAATTACAAGCATATGTCTCCATTTTGGGCCAATAATAGCCTATTTTGAGAAGTTTCTTTGTTAGGACTACACCATCGGTATAGGCCCCACACATTCCTTCATGAACCTCCTTAAGTGCCAGCTTGGATTCTCCCAAAGATAAATAATGAAGAAGAATTCCATCATATAATTTTTGATAAAGTGTGTTTCTAAGGAGGATATAACATGTTTAGTGATGAAGGAAAAGTTTTTTTTGGTTATTGGAAAGGTTGGCAAGAAAGACATGGCTATGGAAATAGTTATAAAAATCTTGGTACCATGGTAGCTCAGGTGAGAGATTAGGATCAACAATGGTGCATATCCTCTCTAAATCTAATAAAATATGTGCTAGTTGAAGAAGATTTTCAATCAGGAACTGATACTCTTTAGCACTATCATTCATTTGAATCATGGAACCAATTTTTTCCATGACATCGATAGACCTATTGTTGACTCATGGAACTTAAATTGTAGAGATTTAAAATGTCTTTTAAGTTTATCAATAATTTGCTTGTAAGGGACAAGCTTATCATCTCTTGTTTGATAATGATCAGTTGTCTAATTTATGATTAAATATGAATCTCTATAGGCCATTAAGCTTTGAATATCCCATTGTATGGCAAGATGGATCCCTACAACCAATGCCTCATATTCAACCATATTATTTATACACTAAAATTATATATGGAAGGCTTTTGGGATCAAATCCCCTTATTGTGTTATTAACAATATGCCAACTCTAGATCCTCAGGATGTGAAGGATCCATCAAAATAGAGTGTTAATTACTTAGGATCTTGTGATGTTTGTTCTATCATCATGATAAAATCATCTAGAAGGTCAAAGTTGAGAGGTTGAGTGGTTGTGATAGGAGCTTCTACAAGTTGGTATGCAATAATCTACCTTTTGATTTCCTTTTGATTTTGGTATTCAATATCAAACTGGCTAAGGATCATAATGCATTTAGCCATGCATCCTTGGAGAGATACTTTAGATAAGAGGAACTTGAGAGGATCTACCTTAGTGATAACAAATTTTTTTTATTTAGCATATAATGTCACAATTTTTGAGTGGCAAACACCATAGCTAAACATGCCTTCTCAATAGGCATATAATTATGTTCATAGGCTACCAATGTGTATCTTAAATAATAAACTACATGTTCCTTACCATGATCATCATGCTAACCAAAAGTGCCCCTAGTGCATAATATGTGGCTGATATATAAAGAAGCATTAGCTTTCCTTGTGTTGAAGGTTATAAAACTAGTGGATTGGCCAAGTATGCTTTAAGATTTACAAATGTTATCTGGAAATCTTCATCCCAATGAAATTTCACCCCTTTCTTTAAGAGATGGGTAAATGGGTGGCACTTATTTTCTAGTTGATAAATGAACTTACATATAGATTGGATCTTGCCTTGTAGACCTTGTAACTATTTAAAATTGTTGGGTGGAGGCATTTCCATAATAGCAGTGACCTTCACAGGGTCAACTTTAATCCCTCATTGTGATATAATGAACCCTAGCAATTTTATTGATGTGACTCCAAAGACACATTTCTTTAGATTCAAGCAGACTTTATATGTATAAAGCCTCTCAAATATTCTTCATAGAATGTCAGGGTGTCTAGCTCTTGTTCTTGATTTTGCTAATATATCATCAACATAGTCCTTGATAATGTCATACATCATGTCATGGAAGATGATAGTCATTGCATGTTGATATGTGGCTCCAACATTCTTCAAACCAAATGGCATGACTTGGTAATAGAATGTGCCCCATAGAGTGGTGAATGTGGTCTTATGCTAATCTTTAGGGGCTATCTTGATCTGATTGTAATAAAAAAATCCATCTATTAAGGATAGCATCTCATACCTAGCAGTTGAGTCGATAATCATGTCAATATTAGGCAAAGGAAAATCATCTTTGGGACATGCCTTGTTGATATCACCAAAATTAGTATAAACACATATGCCTGGGGTCTTTTTACTTACTGGTATTATGTTAGAAATCTATTTAGAGTAGTCCAGTGGTCTAATAAAATTGGCTCCTAATAACTTCTCCAACTCAGCCTTAACCAAAAGGGCAATGTGGGGATGCATCTTTCTTAACTTTGCTTGACTAGTTTAACATCAAGGTGAACAACTAGATGATGCACAACTAAATCTAGATCTAAGCCTGGCATGCCAAAATATGCCCTTATAAAGGTGTCTATATAATCCTTAAGAATGGATATAATATGTTCCCATTCTGCTTCAATAAGGGAAGCTCCAAGATAAACATTTTTGGGATCCTCATGGGTTCCTGAATTCACTTCTATTGTGCTCTCCATAAGGAGTGTGGATCCATCTTCTAGATTATAGGCAATGTATGGTCATGATCATAATCTTTTTCTATATCTTCTTTTTATTCCTCCCAAAGATCTGGATAATATGAAGAATCAAAATTTGCCTTCTTAGGTAAAGGCCAATTGGCAAAGACCTCTAGAAACTCAAGAGTAAGATGCTCAAATATTTGATGTTGTTTTGAATAGATGCTTGTACTAGTTATGGAACTTGGGATAGATGGACTTTCTATGTCCTGAGGTGATGAGCAAACTTTCCCACCTAGGAGCACTTGAAATAGGTTTTCACTCAAAGGCTTGTCTTTTTTTTTACTTTTTCCCTGATCAACAAGTGACTCAAAGAGGTTTTCACCTAAAGAAATTGATGTTTGTTCTTTATTATGACCAAAAAAGTTTGCCTAATCTCCAAAGTAGGTAGAAGAATTCAATGAAAAATCAAAACCCTATTTATGATCACCAATGGGGAATGCATTTCATATGCCCATGTATTATGTAATTGATTCTTCATTTTGAAACTCATCAAGGCATATGACCAAATTCTATTGATCTTAATCTATGAGTTCAGGATGACAAAGGCATAGGTTATAATGAGGGTTTACTTTAGGATAGGAAGCACCAATGGTAAAGATATAATATCCTACTTTAGGAAGGGAAGCACCACTAGGATGGGTTTTTAATTTAGGATGGGAAGCTCTAATAGGTTTATGGTCAATATAGAATTTGAATCAAACAAATCTAAATCAGCAAGCTCATCAAAAAGGCTATAATGGGATGTTGCATCACTACTAGGAGTCTCATTACCAATAAATTCAAAAGAATCACTACTAAATGTTATGAGTTCATCCTTTGGTGGTTTAAATCTAAGACCATAATTCTTATTGACAACTCCAGCTGATAAGGGCTCTAAAATTCCTTGTGCTCAGGAGCCAAGGCCTTTCCCTATATAGTCAAGATGATCTATTATCCTATTAGGGATAGGATACTCTGGATTCTAAAAATAATCCACAAGGCCCTTAGAATATAACCAATCTCCCTTGGTAAAATCCTCTTGATCTTTCTTTGGTGCAATTACAGGCACAAAAACCACATGAGGTTTTGGTTGCTTCTTCTTTGGTTGCCAAATTTGATCAGGTCTATTAGGAGTCTGGGAAGTTTAAGGCTCACCAAATGTTTTAGGAGATTTTGGTAAGTTTGTAATATGGAGGACATCCTTTAAATGATATATAGAAATACCTTTGTCTTTAATAATTACCTGCTTGGCTAGCATTGTAGGAAATGGATTAGTTGAGGTGGAGGCTAGATCACTAGGGTCTATATAATTAGATGGAGATGGATGAGAAATGATGGCTTTGTTCTTCTTTGTAATGAATTTAGAACTTGGGCAATAGTTATAATTTTGAAACTCTGATTTGAGATGTTTACAATATTGGTATGGCTATTGATCCATGGGAATAGTAACCTCGATCCTATCATGGGGAAACTTAAGGCATTGGCGAAGAGTAGATGGAACTGCCTACACTTCATGGATCTAAGGATGACCAAGAAGTATGTTATAAGGAAGCTCAATATCCAAAATATGGAATAAAGTGTGATGAGAAATAGCCCCAACCATGACTGACAACCAAATTATACCAGATGACTCCCTCTCGACATTATCGTAAGCCTTGATTATAATAGTCTTTAGATGAATATCTTTGTCCATGTAACCCAATTGTTGAACTAATTTAAGAGATATGTAGTTCATCCCTGAACCATTATCTATTAGAACTCACTTGATCTTGTGATCCATAATGATTATCTCAATGTATAGTGGGTTATTGTGATTTGTGCCAAGGGTGGACATGTCCTTTTGATCAAACATGATTTGTCAAAATGAAGACAAATGTCCAAGTAAGTTCTAGAACTAATCAAGGTTTATATTATTAGGCATAATATACTCTTGTAAAAGGTTGTTGAGGATGGTTCTATGGACATCAGATGTCTACAAGAGTTCTAATATGGAAATTTGCACAAGGGTTTTGTCTAATTGGTCTATTAGACTATAAGGCCTTTGAATTGTGGATTGAACTAGTTTGGTCTTTATTAGGATAGTATTCGAGTTTGGAACCATTGGCATAATGTTTTCATTGGGTCTATGGAAAGAAGTGGGTGAAGAACCTTGGATGGTAATTCATGGGTATCTAGTTGTAACTACACAACCTAGAGGTGGAAAGGAGTCATTATAATTAGAAGAGTGAGGTAAAGGGCCATGAATGGTGATTCATGGGTGATTAATGATGCTATAATTTTGGGTCAGTGAGGAGCCTCTAGAAGAATGGTATTGTTGTTCAAGATTAGTAACCCATGCAAATGAAGTAGCAACATGATGATACAAACTTGATATGGTATTACTAGGGGGAGAGTGTGCTGACCCTATAATGATGGGTCTCATGTTGTGAGGAACATGTGATTGACCATGTGGCATCACAGTAATAGTGACAACATGGGTTTTAGAAACACATCCCATAATGTTATTATAGTTGTAAGGCACATTGTTATAAGCCACATTATTAGTGTGGGGATTATGATATCGATTATGCCCATAATGATTCTAACCCTATTATTGGTTTTGATTCTACCTCTGTCCTTGATTATGATCATTTTGATTGTTTCTTGGTGGTGGTGGATCATGTCAAGGAAAGGGGTCTTTATAGATGCCCATATCTTTATTTCTATCTTGATTAGGGGCCAACTTAATTTCTAGCCCACCATTTTCAATAAAGTCCTTAATAATATGTCATAATTAAATACAATGATATGCATCATGACCAACAACATGATGAAATTTACACCATTCATTCTCTTTTTACTAGTCTAGTTTTGGCTAATCTTGAGGAAATGGCCTTGATACTGGCCATATAATTAAGTTAGCTATAATGATCTTTTGTAATACTACTTCAACCAATTCTCCTAATTTTCTAAAGACTCTACAATTGTTATGAAATGTCCTTTGTGGAGGTTGTCTTTACAAAGTAGGTAGTATATTTGAGGGAGTCAATTATACATTTGGAGGAGGCATAGTTTGTACCATTTGTACATGTCTTGTTTCTATTACTCCATTTCCAATCATGTTCTTATTTTTTTGAAAGCCCTTAGACTTATCCTATGTAACTATTTGAGGATCTAGTGATTTAGTCTAATTAGATGCTTGTCCTTGTGCAAAGATCTTAATAAGGCCCCTAACAATAAGAGCCTTCTCAATATAGACTCCTTTGTCAATGATTTATTCAAATGAGTTAGCATAAGCTAACTATAGATTATGCATAACTTTGAGATACAAATTCTATGCAAAGATATCAACCAACTATTTGTCTGGTAAATTGTGTTGAAAGCAGCTTGCTAATGCTCTCCACCTTTGTAGATATGTAGCAAAACTTTCACCATCACACTATTTAGATTTGTATAAGTCAAAAATGATCAATTCATATTCTATGTTGTATGAGAAATGGTTAAAAAACATTTTTGATAAGTCATTCTAATCCACAATTGATCCCTTGGGTAGTTTAAGTAGACAATCAAGAGTTTGTCCTGCTAAACTTTGTGGAAATAGTTGTAGTAAGTACTTGCTACTATAAGCAACCTCTTGACACAAGACAAATAATGCTTGTATGTGTTTGTGTGGATCTCCTTTCCATTTGTATTTTTCAAATATGGGTGCCTCAAAGTGAGGTAGAAAGGGATTTTGGAGAATAGATAAGTCAAATGGATATGGGCATATCTCATCAATTTTTGACTCTATTGTTTGTCTCCAATATTTTGAAATTTTCCTTCATAGAATTCCATTCTTACATGTTTAGTGAATTTGTGGATTAGATAATATGTTATTGGGGTGGAATGTGCCCCTAGTTCTATTGTTGTTGGGGTGGAATGTGTCCCTAGTTTTGTTGCTATTGAGGTGGAATGTGCCTTTGGTTTTGTAGCTATTATGGTGAAATGTGCCCCTAATTTTATTTCTATTGGGGTGGAATGTGCCCCTAATTTTGTATGGATCTATAGGGAGCATATACCTTTTGATCCATGATTTGGTTCTGATTTGTTGCTTGAGTTGAGAACATAGGTCGTTGATTCTTGGATTGTAAAACATTCCCTAAATTTGGTTGTTTCACATTTTGTTGATTTTGGAAATGTCTATGTTTATTTACCAATATTTGGTTTGTTTAAGGGATTTACTCAATTTGAACTGAATGTTTGGGTTTTTTAGTTTGTAAAGTAACAAGAATTTCTTGATGATTTAAGAATGTATGTTTCATGTCAAATGGAACATCTTGTAAGGTCTCTTATGACTCTAATTGTTCATTTAGATTACCTTAGTCCACTATGGTAATGTTCTCATCCAATATTTGTTATGTAATATCCACCATATCTTCATGTTCTTTGGAAGCATTATTGTGAGTTGAAGTGGCAACGAGGGAGTTAGTTAAGTATATGATAAGTTAATCTGCATATCATTGACGTATTATCTTGATCTTCATGATAAGACCCAAATTTGTGGGGTTTGAATTTGTTTGTATTTCTTTTCCTTTGTTAGAAGAAGGTATGTCTATTTATGTAAAATCCTGATCTTGCCATCATTGTTCTCCTTCTCTAACCAAGGTATGTAATTATTTTATAGGAAAGTCAGAAGGTAGTCTAGCACCTAATTCTATCAATCTAAGAAAGGGTTCATCTTGATTTTCTTGGATTGATATTCATTGTAATCATCTTCAAATCCTATTGTTGTAGGGATATCATCAAAAACAATGGGGTTATCTTGACCATCATAAAATTACTCCTCCTCATAACTAAGGCCATAAGAGGCCCCACTACGAGTGATCCTTTGAGTCATGTCTAAAAAGAGTTGTTTTGCATGTTTGACTAACTTTGGACCAATGCTCAATAACCAATTGAAGTATGCTTTGGCTCTCTTTTTAAACAAATAACCAAGGTACTAATGAGACTATAAGGGAGGATGGTTTGAAACCATGCATAATTTAGAAGATTTAGTTCATGAAATTACTCAACCTTTGGTAAAGTTGAAATCATATAAATTAGAAGAGAGTAAGGTAACTTAAAGACCCAAGGTGAAAACTAGTACACTAAAGCCTAGATCTTTGTGATACACCCACACTACAAAAGATAGTTTCAACTTTGACAAGTTGACCCTAGAAGTTTAGAGGAAAGCTCTATAGATTAAGAAGAAGACAAAATGAACTAAGAAACTCAAGATGTGTAGACATACGTGAATCACTGAGTATAAAGCTAGGACCAAATGAGTAGCACAACATCACCACATGATTTTAGTAGGATAAAATATGTTCTAGGACCCAAAACATGAATGATATGTAAGATGACTTGAGTCCACCAAGATGATAATATGATTTTGAGTCTTAATAAATGACCTTCAATCCAAATAGAAAATTTATCCCAAGTTAAAACAAGCTTAGTGCATAAATGGTGAACCCACTTGGATGCACCAACCCTTAAAACTCAGAAAGGTTCAATTTTGAATGTGGTTTATAAATGAAGGATTTAAATAAGTTGGGTAAAAGTTCTAGACTCAATTGGGTGGCATGACTGTGCCAAAGTGGATGTCATGACACAAAGCTTTTGATAACAAATTGAATAAGGAAAAGATGAATTTTCCATTCAGATAGAGTAATGCCTCCCTTGCTCAAAAAATTGAGGACAATGTGTTTTGGTTAAGTTCATTGAGTTAACAATTAGTTTAGACACAAATCAAGACTAAGTAAGCTAATGACAAAAAAACAAACTTTTTAAGTCTAAACTGATAAGGTATAGCAAAGTGGGGTCTACTAAACTATCAAGTTTTGAATGTTCTAGGGGAACCAATTGCACAATGGCTTTCATGCCAAATAATGCAAAATAAAAGCATAGATTTTGGGTCCATATTACTTGACTTATTGCAAAAAGGTCTAGTCTTTTATGTAACCACTACATCTTGCTATTCACTTAGTGTAGTGCGATGTCCAAAGTACCACTATGTCCCATGTGCAAATCTATAAGAGTCAAATGAAGTCAATTTTAGGAGGTGAAACCCTGGGTCAAAGCTTCCCTAAAGAACTTGTGGGAGGTGAAGAAGACCCTCTTGCAAGCCAATATGCATAAAAATAAAGAAAGCATTAAAATAGAAAGACTTTAGGGTCATTTTCAAGATCACCTAAAATTTAGTGAGTTTTTAGGGAGTGCTTTAGGTGACATTCTTTCTAAGCCTTAGACTAGGTTATTTGTAATAGGAATGGTGCTTTTGATTCCAAGGGTTCCCTATCAGGGACAAACAGAAGATCATACATGTAACATTCCTTTTTTTTCCAAATAAGATCAATCTAATAAACTATTGAAAATAATAATTAATAAGTGTGTTTAATTTTAAACCCAAATGAAATGTTTGGTGGTGTTCATTTGACCCCTTGGTCTTAGTTGTAAACTTTGAAAACATTTACCAAAAATATCTAAAACTTGTTTGTTAAGCACCAAAATAAGGTTCCTAATCAATTTTTAAGCATGCAAAAGTGATTTAAACATGTTTTGAGAAAATTTTAAACTTGATCCTATAGAAAAATTATTAGCATGTTCTTTATCTTTGAAGCTCTTTTGAATTTGAAATAAGAAACTTTAGAAAAGTAGGTCTCAAGTTTGTGTTTTTGGAAAAACACAGCGATCGACATCGGTCAATACCACTGATGTTGGTTATGCCTAACCAAAATCTGATCAATGTCAGTTCTACTGACCGACATCAATTAAGCCAAGTAACTGATGTGGGTATTTTTACTTACATTAGTTACTATGTAAAAACCATGGCAACCAAAAATGATAAAATAAAGTTAGAAAATTAATTTTTAAGAGTTTGAAAAGCTCAAATAAGTTTTTTAAGGTTGTAAAAGGATCTCCTTCATGTGTAGGATGCATCTAGTCCCACCATGCATGCCAAGATGTAGGGATGATTACAAAGCAATTTAGTCAAGCATTAGTCTATAAATAATGAAACATGCATAAAGAACTAACTAACTAAGCCTATCTATTCCTATGGGAATTACAAAGGATAAAAAGAACCAAATGAAAGAAAGCAATCACCATATTACCTTCTTAAATGGATTCACCATACCTATGTGGATCAAAAACATGTTCTCCCTTGATCAATCATCCTTGTCTTTGTCAACAATGGTGGTAAGCTCCTCCAATGCCTCAAGAACACTCCATAAAACCTAGGCTCTTGATGTGGAATCACTAAACTAGCCTATCAATGAAGCTTTGTGGAAATAATTTAGTATTATAACTTTTCAATGTTTAAGTTTTGGTGATATTTTATCATAATAACCTTCCAAAAAAATAGCTTAGAAATGATGTTCATGTCCTCTCTATTTATATATTTTTAAGATTGGTCAGGATCAACCTAAAGCATCCATCTTGAGATGAAGATGTGTGGTTGAGGATAATCCTAATATTTGGAATTAAATCCATAATTATCTTCATCATGACCTTGGAAGAAGTGGCATTGAAGGGGCATGGGAGGCATTAACTAGGCATGGGTGACCTATAATCTTGATATTTTATGCACTTATGGCTTCATGGATGCCACCCCATAGATGATGTCACTAGGTGATGCAGATAATAGGAATCTATTTTCAAAAATAAATATTCAAAAAATATCATGGAAAATCCACTTAAGCTCTTCATTTAAATTAATTATCCTTAAGCAAGGTTAATCAACATTTATGTAATTATTTTAAAATTGGTCCTCACTTAATCAAAATGGTCAAAAAGTCATATTACTAGATCATAATTTGAATCAAGAAGAATTAGAAGGTGATGCTAGATGCATTGGAACCATATTCCAATTTAGGATGTTTCCAATAGAAAATAACAAAATTACATGATTTGTACCAATGATTATAATAAAAGAGTGATCCAGGGAACTAAATGATGAATTGGTCATTTTGACTTGAAATGATCTAATCAAAGTTGGCTAGCCCATAAAATGCATTGACCCATTTAGGGATACTTTGACCTAAACTGGCACTTGTAAATAAAAAGTTAGAACCATTTAGGTCATTTTATGGATTTTGACCTAAAATGTGCATTTGAGTGCAATTCAAGTAAGATTGACAATTTCAACATACATGGTGTTAGGAATTGGATGTCTACATTGGGCACTATAGATAAATTCTATAATTAGGAGTAGAGTCTATAAATAACATAGAATATGTTTATGAAATCTAATTGTGATCTAAAATTGGGTTAGAATTAGTAGAGGGTTGATTATGTCCAAGTTAGAATTGATAGAGGGTCGATTATGACAAAATTAGAATTGGTAGAGGGTCAAAAAATTTCCATTGATTATGTTCTTTATGGATAATTATATCCTTTTTTTAATTTATTCACTCTAATTTTTTTGGGATCTTTTTAGAGACTACTAAAAATATGAATTATGGATTCAATTTGTTGATACAATAGGTAAAACTATCTAATTTACTTATCCTTTGATATCGACCTAGTCATCGAAAAAAGTATGCATAAAAGAGTGTGTGAAAGTTATCTAACATGGGAAACCTATAAATATTTTTCAAAAACATATTTTTAATACTTGTAATTAGGGTTATATGTAATTTTAGTTTTTTTGAGTGAATCCAAACCTAACGAGAGATAAAACTGCACCTCCTCTTCTTAGATAATAAAATGTAACTATATACTTCACTATTAAAATTATCTTGGTAAAAATGTGATGGCACATGAATTGGATTGATTTTGATGCAATTCAGGATCAATGTGCATAATCCTTAGAAAATGTATAAAAATATTGATAATGTTTGATGATTATTCATTAGACAAATGGCTTGTAAAATATCTATATTTATTTTCGAATTCACTTGATGAAATGACTGAGGATAGATTTATATATATGACTCCCTATGATAATTTAAACATAAGTTAGCCTTAGTTAATATTTATAAGTGAAAATCATAATATGAGGAATTAGGGAAATGAAAAAAAGATCCTTAAAACTACATGGTTTAGAATGAATGAACCAATAATTATTATACAAAGGGCATGAATGATCAAAATAAGGATGAGGCTAAATAGGGGATCAATAACTGGGGTTCTTGTGTTAGTAATAAATATATCTGATGTATTAATGAGTAAATATATATTAATCAAGGCCAAAGGGAATCTAATGTGGGATTAATGATATGTGCACATACTTTCAAAATATCTAACAATATATCATAGTCATGTATGCCTCCACACTACTCTTACTAAACTTAGGTTCCTCACCTTTACAAAATTTCACATTACGTACACTACCTTATAGTAATGTGTAATGATGTTCCAGATCCTCACAAAATTCTACACATCTAATTTTTTTTCATCTTTCCTGATACTTAGTAATCTCTGTAAAACATTTTAGTAGTTTTTTTCATTACTATACATAGTCCCATTCTTAATACACACATGATTCACAATCCTCAAAAAAATTTTAGACCCACCCAAGAATTTAGAAACACTAATAGCTTCTATAGTATTATGCACTTCATACTATAATGTTCATAGTTTTTATATCATTCCATATCATAGTGTTTCATATGAAGCTTCTATGATGCCACACAACACTCTACAATGCCTAAAAATTACCTTGGCATTGCACAACACTTAAAAATATTCTGACACACTAGTTATTTTTCACACTATTTCTTTGCATGATAGACATCATCGTAGATGTGCATAGATACATTACACACTGATGTTCACTTGTCAACATATACTAGCACATGAAATGATAAATAAAATACTCAACCTTTACACCATGTTATAGCATCTCTATATCATACCATGTTTTGGATCGTAACTCCGACTTAGTTAGAGAAGGTGGAAAAACTCATAACCAGCTCTATAAGAATTGTTTCTAGTTGTATTTATAATCTTCCATTGTATGTATGTATTATAACCATTACAATGGATATGAGACACATACTTTAACTCGATTAATTTGACACCATCTAGTTAATTTGGTTTAAAATTATGCATTTATCCATCATAGAGTCAAGAGATAGCCCCATACCAAAATAGGAGTTTTCTTAGGTCTAATCTAACAATCAAACACATATGTTATGTATTTTTTCATAATATTCTAGGCAATTAACAAGGATTTTTTCCCATTCTAATTCATTAACCTACTCTCTTAATTTTTAAATCTTATTGTACACATTTTTCCTTCCATATTATGTATTATAAATAGGAATTACATTTTTTCATGTCAAAATTATACTTACCTCAATTTTTTAACATACTTGTAGGATAATTTATACTTTCATAGTCTACCATCCATTACTTATTTTCAATTCTAACTTAGTTCACCACACAATTGGTCATGAGAACCACCATGCAGATCATTAGTATCAAAGTATAAATCTTTATTATGATTATAAACACATAATTTAAGTGGGAGAAGGAGGATTTCTAGTTGTTTTTGTTTCATCATATCTATAAGAATGTCATAGTAAAAGTAAGATGGATGACACCAAGAAACAACTTAAAGCAATCCTAAATGTTCAAAATCTCATTGTGGATGCATGGAAAAGTATATAATGTTAATTGATGGTGTATATCAACTCAAGATCCATGCTTTCCTTCTCATATCTATCTTATCATTATCTTGAGCAATATAACCCATTCGAATTGCAAGTCAATATTTGTATCCCCGTGTTTGATGGAGAAATCAATGTCAAAACATTGGATGCTTGGATTTGAAAAATATAGGAATACATGTTAGTAAATCAAATCACTAATGATGATAATATCACCTTCACATTTCCAATTAAATCCATTCCAATAGTTCACTAATACAAAACTTTCAATGCACATAGTGAAAAATATTGTGTTTCATTTGAATATCAGAAGAACTTTTTCAATGCAATGAAGGAGGAGTGTTATCCTTTACATCTATTTGAGGATGAATAAACCAAGTTTAAAAAATGGTGACACTGAAAATATAATTCAATGGAGGAATACACCAATGAGTTCCATGACTACATCACATGCCAACTTAAGAATGTGATTAAACAACATAAGGTGTTGAAGTACATCAATAGACTCCCACCTTATCTTTATGAGAATATGAAGTTTTTGAATTTTGATTATGTAGGGAAATATTATTTCAACATTGTCAAGATTAAATCTAAGGCCAATATGAACCAACATCTCACCTCTTCATCTAATGGTTTGCACAAGATCCAACCCATACACAACTCCCCATCTTAGCCTCTTGTATAGAATGAGAATGATCCTCACAAAAAGGAACAACCTAATAAGGCCACACAAAACTTAAAGGCTCCTATGCCTTTTAATTTATAAAAATAAAATAATAAGCTAGGTGACAAATATGTCACAAACATTTCTCATGTACCCAATATGAATCACAATGTTACACATAAAAATCACTACTTGTGCAATCTACGCTAGGTCTTACCATAGCCATAGATGACATTGATTTAGATAGTTCTTGTCTAAACACTAGTGTCATGACACTATACACTTTGGATAAATGTAAGTATATCTTAAAAATGAAGTTTCAGTTTTTAGACACCTAAATTCTACCACATTAGTGTCATAAGTAACTTCTCTAAATATAGACACAATTGTAATTATTATTTACCAACTTAACCATCATCGACAATCCATATTTTATCCTAGTACACAAATACCATTACCCATACTATCCAAATATTTAATTAATAAATGTTAATTAACTTATCCATTTTCAATTAAATCATGCATAGATAATTTAAAATATATATATATATATATATATATATATAACTAATTAAAATTTCCAAATTATAAATCACAAACCATGTCCTTAATTCTCTCAACCAAATTATTGAATCATTAAACTAACTTGGTGAGTAATCCAACTATTTTGACTCATTCATGGAATCTTTAAAATATCCTACAAACATGCAACCAACTCCATTAATTCATTTGACTAACTTATCCAACTACCTAATTAACTTCCCCACATTTATCAACCACTTAATAAATCAACATTCCTCATTTGAATGAAGACTCAAATCTAACCATACAAAATAAAAATATTAAATAATATTGGATTTATCATATTTGTCTATTCCCCATCCTTGGAATCTATAAATTAATACCCTATCCTCTATTATGAGGATCATTAAAATTATCAACCAAAATTTCTATCGAATTAATCATCCTTAGTTGAGCTATCTAATTATTGAATTTATCATTCACTTGAGATCAAAAATAATCTACTCTTATGTTGATCAATTTCCATTGCATTGGATTTTACATTGAGCAAACACATACCAAATTTGTAGGAGTGCATCCAAGTTGGTAAATAATATATTTTCATTTAGTTGGTAAGGTGAAGGTATATTGTATTTTATATTTTAAATATATATCTAAGGTTCTATGTCAAGTTTAGAATAGGGATTCAATTATCGTTATTTTTTTTGTAGTTTAAAGTTCTAAATTTGTGTATTACATTATGACATGCCCAATGGGAACCATTCCCAAAATTATTTTAATTCTTTCTCATTGGATTTTTGAGTTGGTTTCAATTTATTTTGATTTCCATACTACTATAACATTACTCTGGTATAAATTTCTTGATGTTATAGGTAAAATTTTATAAGTTTTTGCTAATGCTTAATTGTAGTTGTCATCTGATCTTCAATGGAATCATCATTGAAAGTATCAAAATAATTAACATATTGGTGAAATAAATATATACTTCAAAAAAATTATCAAACATATAATTGAATTCACTCTACTTGACATTCTATTTTATAGGTTTTATTTTAAGCAATGAAATTTGTTACAACCATTAGTGAAATTATCATTAACTTCAGTGAAATCATTCTATAGATTAGGATAAACCATTCTAAATATTGGTGAAATCATTATTTAAAATGGTATAATTATTCTACATAATGGTAGAATTATTATTTAGAGTGGCACAATCATTATATACAGTGTAAAATTTGTTCTATATAGTGGTGAAATGGTTCTTTAGAGTGGCAAAATCATATTGAGGAATGGTGTTTTTTTACCTATAGAGTCTATCTTTTGTAGGCAATAACTTTTGACTCAGGGCTCTATTTGAGCTCTCAACCAAAACAAATATAAGAAAGGAACATGAATCCATGAACAAATATTTTAGTTTAGCCTTTTTGTTTTGCTTGAAATCACACACACACACACACACACACACACACACACACACACACACACACACACACACACACACACACACACACACACACACACACACACACACACACACACACACACACACACACACATTATTTTTTCATTTTCAATCCTTGATTTCTCACATGTAGGTTGGATATTTGTTGTTTTACATGTTAATCTTCCCAAATATTTAATTTTTTACTTTAAGGGTTCATATTTGATGTTTTTGAAGTCCCTAACCCTATTTTTTGGTTGATTATGCTTTTAAAAGGCCTCCAATAGATCAAAACTACTAACCATTTTCTACAACACCATAGGCCAAAGACACAAAAAAAAATTTATTTATTTTGTTACTAACACTTTAGTTTTTTAAGTTAGAAGTTTACTTGTTTTCATTTTCTTTCATTTATATAATATAATTTATGTTACTATTAGCTTATGTATGATTTCACTCAAACTATAAAAAGTGATCTTATAAATCAAAAACATCCCTAGCAATAATTTGTATATTTTGAGCTATCTTGTTTATGTTCTTTCCTTGCACTACAAAGTAACCTTGGAAATAAAAAATGATTATTATTTTTTTCTTTATATGGGCTCTATCGACCTTAAATTTAATAACTACATGATAGGCCAAACCACATGTTTTATTTGGGTATATAAATTGAGGGATAATTGTTTAAATTTACTAAGCTCAGTTAATGCCCAGGTGACATGAGGTGGACTTGACCACCAATACCTAGGGTTTCAATAACTCCTTCAAGGCTTTATTTTTCAATAACACTCCAGTGATGGAAACACATGGTGTGTAGCAATATTAGAACTCAACCCCTTTGAGTGTGCATATTGATCTTCCTCTTTTATGGAATTGGACTTCACCCTACCAAAAGGTATATAGATGGCCGCCCTTAGTTTAGATTATTTATCTTAGCATTAAGACCTCTTAGTCATCCATCAAGTAATACTATAAGGAAACACAATTTTCCCTAAGATCATTCACCATGTGCCAAATAAATCATTGAGGCGGGATATTATTTAGATTACAAAACCACTTGAATAATTTAGGTTTATATTGTTTATCTTATTTACTCTTTTTGTTCTAAACCAGTAATTGAGTTAGTTATTTCAGATCCAAAACTTATTTTTCAAACCTAATCTAATGGAATTTCAAATGAATAATGATTACCCTTTTAATATAAATCCACTCCATGGACCCTTTAATCCATATCATGATAATATCCCATTTACTAGCTATAATTACCATCATAACAAGCTCTTATATTCTAGTAATAGTCATAGTCATGGTATCAACCCATTCTAATGCACAGACCTTACCAATTTAAAAATCATGCCATAATCAACCCTATTTATAAACTTAACCAATATTTAGCCAATATAGACTCTATTATCAATTATTCAACACCTGAACCTACATCTACATCCACACATAGCTTCAAATAAATATAATATACTCCTCTCAAGGAACCTTTAGATGTGATATTTCATCAACTAGTCATTGCTAACATGATCATGTATCTACACACCAAACCCTTTGGTAAGATCCAACCAAAGCCTACTTGGTATAAAAAGGGTGAATACTATGAGTTTCATAGGATTTAGGGTCACTATTTAATAAATGATTGAAATTTAAGAATTATATCTCATAATTTATTAATTGAGGGGATATCAAAGTGTATCCAAGTGTATCCACATCTGAGAAACATTCTACAAATCCAACCCCTGAGCCACAAAAATGCAATCATGTCCTACCATCACCACTCAATGATCCTCATCTATCCAAGAATCAAGGTCATCCAAATATAATAATCATCAATAAGGGATATGTGAAGAACCCTTTCTAGAGCATGATAAAATTATTTGACTTTAAAATTAAGGTCATGACATACCACCAATATTTTACAAGACTCTCTTTGATACACCCATTTTTTACCAATCCCTTGTTAAATTACTAATATCTGAGCATCATGGCCTACCTCTAATCTTTGATGAACCTACCTTTGACCATCCGCCCATCTGTGATGAGCCCATATTTGACCCATCACATAATCTCCCATCACATATTAAAGCCACCAACACTATACCTCAAGTAAATAATGTATTTGTAGACAAGAACATATAAAATTCCCTCCATGAAGTACAAAATACCATCTCTCCTACCAATAATGACAATCATAACCTGAATAAAAAATAAACAAATTGTTTATCATTTTGTTACCACATCATTTATTAATTTTGACCTTCTCACGGCCAAGAACATATATAACTCCAATAACCCCTACTTATACACTGACAACTTAGAATCATGATTCTACAGTAAAAAATATCGTATAATAAGTGTAATCCTCAAAATAATGAACTACCAAGATAGAGAACTTGGCCTAAATGAGCAATAAATCCTATAACTGATCCATTTTAGCATAAATAAAGGATCCCATGACATGGCTAGAAAACATATAAAGTAAATGTAAAGATGCTAACAAAACTTTCATATTTTTTGAGAGAGCCTCATCCATAATCAAAATAGGCTCTATTCATAGTCTCTATGAAGACTATGCTACCACCAATCCTTTCATCAACACTACCAATCCTTCCTGACATTTAATCTCCCAAACCCATTGATTGGGACTAATAAAATCACAATATCCATATTTTATCTCATCTTGATTATCAATATCCCTCACTCATTGATTGGGGCCTTCAAAATCACCTACCATTATGTTTATTCCATGACAATCAAACAATTTTAAAATTCATAATGACCATCTAGCCAGAAGAGTATAAAGCTACATCATAATATTTCAAGAAACAATAAATATTGCTAATAAAAAATGAAGCCTAAAATATATAAAATCATAATCCAAAATCACCATCCCACATTAAAAACATCTTTGAGGCATTATCAAATAATCAAAATAAAAATCATAGTCCAAGGAATCACAAAAATAAAAAAAATTAGTGTCCCCTAGTGAAAACCTATTTAAGGCACTATCAGACAATCTAAATACAAATCACAATCAAAATAATAAAGAATATTTTATTATTGAAAACCTTTTTTAAGTCATTAGTGAATAAATAACTTAATATCCCTCCTGCATCAACATAATCTCATGATGAATCTACATCATTTGTCACAGACACCATCAATAGAATATAAAATTTCCCAATCATCCACCTTGAAGCTACTCTTAGTATTGGAAAATGTGATATTTTTTATCCCAATCACCCTTCAAATTATAATATTACTATCCCTCAAAACTTCCATGCACTCAAAACACATCCTTCATTCAACACACATTCCACTTCACCTTCCTTAGTAACACCCTCTATTATTGGGGCTATGATGGTATCCTGGTAAATTTAGAAGAAATAAACCTAGAAATCAATAAAGTTATTGAAGACATCTCAAGATCACATATCTAAATGATCCAATATTTTTATTACTAAAAAATAAAAATTAAATTTGTCCATAGGTGAAAACCATTTTTATGGTGCCTTAGACAAGTCCCATGATGAAAACTAGTTTCTAGCATCATGTGTAAAATTAGTTGTTTACAATTACATTACACTTGGGTTCAAGCCTATTCCATATCAACCCTTTCATCTTAATGAATCCCTTCATCCTTACCTAAATCTATCATAAACCATCCTTACCATCCTTATCCATCCAAATATCTACCATCCTTACCTATCTAAACCCATCTATACCTACCCTTATCCATCCAAATATATGCCATTCTTACCCATTAAAACCCATTATTATCCATCCAATACTTGACATAATACCATTATCCATATTCCCAATTTTTACCTTGATAAGGAAGTAGAAACATCTTGAGACATATTCTTAGAAATATCTTGTTATATCCTTACTATGGTACTTTGATAAGTAGACACTTGGTTCTTAGGCAACATGTTCCTTGAATTTATCATATTAAATCCTTCCACTCTTCCAATCCACTATCACTCCCATCCTTAGTGCTCTAATTACTTTTCCCTTTAGATATATATTAGGAGTAAGTTCAAATATCCATATATATATATATATATATATATATATCCAAAAAATCCAAAAACATAATTATAGAATAGCCACATAATCTAGAATTCATTTGTCTTATCCAAAATCCTATTAAAGTTCTTAATTAATCAATTAAATCATTTTCCCAATCTAAGCTCATAGTTTTTCAATATTATTCCCACATCCACCCTCTTGCATATATCATTGCCTAGGGGCACATCAAAGTGTGCATATTTTTTAGGATATATCTTTCCCAATCAAACACTTGCATATATTATTGCATGGGAGAAAATCAACCTATCAACATGAACCACTAAACAACAAGGTTTTTAACTTGATTTAGGACATGCATTCTCTTTAATATTTTTGTGTGTGATTGCTTATTTGTTTACTTTTATTTTTTATTATTGAGTTAGTCCTTATGCATATTACAATAGTTTCATCATGTTTTTCCATATCATGATGCATCTTGTCATGTGCTTGTGTTTGTATCAGTCCTATGGTATATGTAAATAATGACATCATGGTTTTTCATATCATGGTGCATCTTGTAATATGCTATAGTAGAAATAAGGTTGCTCAACCCATTTTAGAGCTCCATGAAAGGATAAGCATCTATTCATCACATCTACATCATTACCTCATCTAAAAAAATACATCATCCTTAACACAAGTCAAAACATTCAATACTAACCATATACTTTAACATTTATTTCAAGAATACATGACTAAAACATCCATCATAAAATCAATAAGTGTGCTTCATCAATAATCTAGCAAAAATTTTATGCCATACATCACATAATCACATATATATCACAATAACCTATCAAATCTAGACTATCCAATCTATGATCAATCATAATTAAACTTCATAGTCAGTTAACATCTTGAGTTCTCCTTTTGCATCAATCAATTAAATCAAACAATCCATCCAATTTGAACTCATAACTTTTTAATGGGATATATCATTCCTAAATCCACATCCTTGTATATATCATTTCTTGGAGAAGTCAAAGCATGCATCTTATCTCAGGATATATCATTCTTAATATAATCCCTTGCATATATCATTTCTTTGATAGAATAAATCCATCATGAAATCTAATCAAATTCATCATGAAATCTAATCAAAGCACATAATAATTAGCTCAAGTTGGTTAATTACATCCATGGATTAATCTCATTTGTCCATAGCATCCATACCCTCACATATATCCATACCATCATCATGATGTATCCAAATCCCTCTTCATTTATCACCCTCCTCTTGATTTTTCTATCTTGTTTCCTTCCTCTAATTTTTGAGACCCCATTTGTGTCCTTCATTGTTTCATGCCCTATTAAGGGGGAATCATCCCTAACTAACTTATTACATCATAATTTAACCAATCAAACCACTTGGGGCATCTTTTTTCATCCATATATATTTGAATTTTCTTTATTATTTGAAAAATCATTGCTTCTTCTAGTTGCAATGGCCTTTCAAAGAGGGGAAAATGTAGACACCTAATTTCTACCACATTAGTGTTGTACTTAACTTCAATAAATATCAACATAATCTCCATTATTTTTTATTAACATGACCATCATCCACAATCCAATTTTTTTCCTAGTACACTAATACCATCCCCCCCAAATCCAAATAGGTACTTAATCAATGTTAATTAACTTATTCATTTCCAATTAAATCATTCACATATAATTCCACAAATAAATAAAAATAATTAAAATTTTCAAATTCCAAGTCAAAAACCACATCCTTAATTCTCTAAACCAATTGTTGAGTCATCAATTAACTCCTTAAATCATTCAACTAACTTGGTGAGTCATCTAACTACCTTGAATCATTCATGGAATATTTAAACTATCCTAAAAACATGAAATAAACTCCATTACTTAATTTTACTAGCTCGTCAAACTACCCAACTAACTTCCCCACATTTCTCAATAACTTGAGGAATTGGTCTTATTAATTTGAATAAGGACTCAAATATAACCATCGAAAATCAAAATAATAAATTATCCTAGATTTATCTTATTTGTCCATTCCCCATACTTATAATCTATAAATTAATGTCATCTCTTCCATTGTGAGGATCATCCAAATTATCATATGCAGTTACTATCTAATTAATCATCCATCATTGAGTTTTTGAATTACTATCAAATTATTAAATTTATCATCCACTTGAGATTAAAAATTATCTACTCTTACATTGTTAAATTTCCCTTACATTGGAGATTATATTGAGAAACCATATACCAAATTTACAAGACTACATTCAATTTATCAGAGAAGATATTTTTCATTTGGTTGGTAAGGTGAAGGTATATTTTATTTTGTTTTTTAAAGATCTATCTAAGGTTCTATGTCAAGTTTAGAATAGGCATTTAATTTTCCTTTTTTGATCCTAGTTTAAAGTTATGAATTTTTTCATATTACATGGTAAAATGAAAACCTCTCCATGTCATCATGAACCAAAGGATTAAAAATATCATCATTTTAAAATATGTGTTTCAATTCCTCACACTTCATACTATTGTACATCCTCACCCTTACTTTCTTGGATGGATTCAAACTAGAAAATATATATAAGTCCAATGAAAATGTATAACTCAATATGAATTCAAGCCTATGGGGGATGATGTCACTTGTGACATTACAACTCTAAATTTTTAAAACATACTATTGGAAATACATTTATTT
Organism: Torreya grandis; assembly: GCA_037957365.1. Lineage (NCBI taxonomy): Eukaryota > Viridiplantae > Streptophyta > Pinopsida > Cupressales > Taxaceae > Torreya > Torreya grandis. The sequence continues at coordinate 288,832 of JARHVA010001695.1, read as the reverse complement.
TTTGACTATGAATCTACATAAAAAGTGAAGTTTAGTCATCCTTTTCAACCAATATTACACTAGTCTCTAACAAACAACACCACAAACACATTTTTCACATGTAAAAGTTCATGTTACTCATGATCCATTCTAAGGTACCTATATTTGAAAGAAGTAAAGCAACAGAAAATTTCACCACACAAACATCTTCATAGTAGTAGTAGCTTGAAAATGATTTGAAGTAGTATGGTGAAGTCTTTTCAGAACTTGAAGGTCTCTCAATATGCTACATACTAAAACACTGCATCAAATTGGTTCCTATATCATTTCTTATGAATATACCTATATGATATATATCACTTTGGAATAATGATGAATTATAACACCAAATACAAAACCTCCTTGATCAAGGAAATATAAGGCCTATCTCTTCTCCTTATATAAGTTTGATAGTCCTTCAAAGAGAAATAACACTTAGCATCTCTACATAAACTATCACACATTCAATAAATTGATGGTGAAGAATTGATATCATATTCCAAGAATTAATGAGCTTATGGAATATATACAAGGTGTTAAATATTTCAACAAGATAAACCCTAAGTTAGGTTATCATTAGATTTTAGTTCATCTTGAATACGTCTAGAAGACATCCTTTAAGACACAAAACAAATTATATGATTAGATGTTCATTGCATTTGGTTTGAATAGTGCCCCAACCACATTCATGTTTTTGATGGATGATATACTTAGAATTTTTCTCAATTCATTCACCATTTTCCACTTATAAAAAATCCTTATCTTTGACAAGACTTGAAAGTATCACCTGAAACATTCACTTGCATCCTCAACACTCTGAACAAACAAAAGTGACAAGCTAACTTAGCCAAGGGTTATTTTTGTGTTTCAATCACCCATCCAGTACCTAGGCTACATAATCAATAGCGGTGATATGCATGTAGACCTAGATAAGGTCAAGAAGATACATAATTGGCTTACTTCACATAATCATAAAGAATTGAAGAGTTTAATTTGAATTTCCAACTTCTACCATATGATTTTTATAATGTTCTCTAACATCACAATGCCTCTTAGTCAGATCATGCACAAAAAATTTACCTTCAAATATAAACCTACATAATAATGTGAAATGAGACTCTCATGTAATCCCTCAACACAACACATGGTCTTGAAATGCCTAGCACTACACATTCCTTTGAACTTAATGTAAATGCATATGCAAATTATCTTGGTGTAGTACTCATGTGTCATGGACATTTTGTCACATAACACTCTAAAAAAATTAATGACATCATTAAATGATACTCCCAATATGATTAATAATTATATGTTATAATGTAATCAATAAATAAATGGAGGCACTACATTGTGGGTAAGGAGATAGTCATTCATTCTAATGATAATCCACTTTAGTTCTTGTAGACACAAAGAAAGCTAGAGAATTCATTCCACATGAAGTGGGTGAATTATCTATAGTAATTCCATATCATGATCATGTTGTGTCTAATATTGTTAATGCCAATTTTAGATGTTATTAGGATAACATATTGATCTTTGTGTTGAAGATCGAGTAAGAAGATAATTTATGAGAAAGCTACAATAAAGAAAAAAAAAGTTTTATTTTAACCTCTCATGCTTATAATTGAGGTATATATGTAGTTGAATAAATGCACCTATAGATGTGTAGATGTGAAATCATGATCCTTTCATGACCATGTGCTAGATGTCATTGATGAATGACCCCATGGATGTATAAATGCTAAGGTACAATACTTTCATGCCTGTACCTACACACTAGGCATGACTAGCTAAAAGTCCCCCATAAATACATGCATGTGTAGACATAGGTCCCATCTGCATTCACATGAGTGTGCTAATGGAGGCACTAAGGATGGTTTGATGGCCCTCATGTGCAAGGTCCTTAGTGGTCAGTCATTATGTGTCAAGTCATTTGAGGGCCCTTATATAGAAATCAAGCCTCATTTTTTCATTCACTTCTCACCATGATATTTATTTAAGAGTGATAATCCTAACCCCTTGATGAGGTCACCAATTTCTCTATTTTATAGCCTCATCCATATCTAGTATATATATTTTTATATGTAAATCCCCATAACCATCCATGACTCGTACAAATGAATGAATGAATTTATAATTTTATGTGTGCATTAATATATATATATATATATATATATATATATATATATATATGTTATGAATTAATGATTCTTTTTCTTTAATTATATTATAATTGTGTAACTTTATTTAATAGACATTTGAAGGGTAATATAAGGCTACATAAATATTGTTTGGGAATAACACTTACAAGCTGCCTATAGAAACTGTAGGCTTACACCTACAAGTTCTCTAAAGCCACTATAGGGTGCCCATAGCAATTATAGGCTTCCACCTATAGGTTTCCCATAGCCACTGTAGATTAATCACAATAACTATAGGCTTCCACCTACAGGTTTCTCGTAGCCACTATAGATTACCCATAAAAACTATAGGCTTCCACCTATAGGTTGTCTGTAGCCACTACACAAAATAAAACTATTATTGTGACCAAATCTTAAGGACACATCTGCCTATCTTGGGAATCAAATGAATGATTGAAAAGGACCATAGCTATTGTATGGACTTCCCAAATTCAAGGAAACTTGGATGTGCTACCAAATATGTGAAAGATAAGGATAATGGGAAGGAGACAAAAAGAAGTAAAACAACAAAACAATATACATTGTCCTTAACCTAGTTAGGCCTAAAATAAGTAACTTTAGTTACTAACCACCTAAAGGTTGACTGGGGTAGTTCCTAAGTATTTTTATTTTTCTCTAGTTTAGTGTTTTTGGTTAAAAACTAATAAATTACCTTCTATATTTAATGGTAGAACCTAGATTAGATTAGGAGTTGGATAGATGATAAAAAAATAGTAGAATTATAGAAGTCATTACATTATGAATATTATAATATTTTGTAGCAATCTTTAATTGCTACATATATGAGTAATGAGAAGGTTAATTCTATAAGAAGCTTTTGCAAGTCTCTTAAAGAAGGATTGGAACTTAGTTCTAAATGAGGAAGGGCCCTCTTAGGAGTTGTAGTGAAGATCCTGACCCTCCTTAGTTAAGTGTGTTATGTAAGTTTATTTCATTATTAGTTTGATTATATAAAATGTGATGCATTTGTGATTCATAAGTGTGAAGTAATTTTATATTTCTATTATAATAGTTTCATAGTATAACTATCTGGTGAATATAGTAAAAGTTCATTATAATACAACTAGTAAGCAAGATAATCTATGGATCAATAATGTATATATAGTGCTGACATCCTTGAAAAGCATAAGTACCCTAGGTTGATAATTAATGTTAATTATACTTAAGAATCTGGTATTAATTTGGTAATAAGTTTGCACAACATTTTGGCATCATTGCTAGGGAGGGTGTGAATTATTGTTTTCTAGAATCAATTATTACTTTTCAAGATTGATTAATTCAATATCTTACCTAGCCAGACAAATCAAGTGAGGACACTATGATGTCTTATGATAGATTTTTAAGTTCCTAGATGTTGATGGTGCATAACATTTTTGATGCACTATCCTACCTAGTCGGGCAAGTTGAGTGAAGACACTTTGGTGTCTTATGCCAAATGTCTAAGTTTATGGATGTTGATGGTGCATAACCTTGAATCCCTCTTTGTAATCTTATAATTTACTTAGTTCATGTTTTTTTAAAATTTACTTTCCTATAAGAGTGATTTAATTTCCATAAAGTGTGCCTTTTCATTTTTCTACTTTCATTTCCTATTTTCTAGAATAATTTTCCTACTTTCATTTTATGATTTATAGAATAACTTTCTTGCTTTCAGTAGATAATTTTACTACTTTATAGAAGTTAAATTTCAATTCTAGTTCATTTGATTTCTGTTGTTCCTAAAATCTATCACTTTTTTTGGGGACAACATATTAACTATTTTGGTCCTGCAGGACCAAAATGATCTCTTCCTTTTTCAAAAAAAAATGTTCTGAGTGCTCAAGTTATTCAATTATTCAAACATTTCCAGCTAAGGGACTTGTAGGTTCAATAGGTTTTACATGTTTAATCAACGGGCTTTCACAAAGGAACAAGTTTCCAACACTTAGGCAATTTCAAGGCTAGTTCAACGCCGAGTTTCAATCAAAGACTTATCGGTGGGCTTCAAACAAATGGAATGAACCATTAAACCATTGAACCCCGAGTCTCAAAGGTTCATCAGTTCAAAATTTAAATGACTTCGGTAGACTTAAAGAGTTAAGTGCTTTGGCAAGTTCAAAGTTCAACCGCTGTAAAGAGTTCAATAAGCTCGAAGACTTTGGTAAGTTCAAAGTTTGAAGATTTCAGTGGACTTAAAGAAAAGAAGACTTTGAAGAGTGAAAGATTAAACTCTTTAACCATTGAACCTTAAACCAAAAGAGTTCAAAGTTTAAAGTTCAAAGTTCAAAGGTTCAATGAGTTCAATAAAGTTTGAGAGACTTAAAAAATCAAAGGATTCATAGAGTTAAGATTGAACAAATGAACCAATGAACTTTGAACTTCCAAAAGTTTAAAGTTTAGGTTCAATGAGTTTGACAAAAAAGTAAAGGGTCTAGAAAGTTTGAAGCTTCAAAAGGATTCAAAGAAAGAGAATGAACCATTGAAATTTGAACCAAGATGGTTCAAAGGTTCAAGGAATTTCAAAGTTTGAAAGGAAGCTTCAAGCAAAGGAATGAAGCGAAAGATTTCAGAGACAAGTTAGAAGAGATGGTTCAATCAAAGAGGAAAAGAAAGCAAACATGACCCTTCATAAAGAGCCAATTTAAATAAAGAGCCAATTAAACCAAAGAGCCAATTAAATTGACAAGCTAATTAAACTGCCTAAACTATTGAACCATTAAATTGATGCACTCTGATTGGTTCAAAGGTTCAAAGTTCAAAGTGGTTCAAGTGACCAAGTGACCAATGACATCCACGTGGATGTCAATTTTAGAGTAATAAAATATTTGTTTATTTTCAAATATGGCACAGAACCTGAAGACAAACTTAGTGAACAACTGAAGAAGAAGTTGAAAGAGCCTACTGAAGGCGAGAAGATAGCCCAAGAGCTTAGATTGCAAGGAAAAGGCAAGATGCAATAGGAAAGAGGGAAAGCTATAGGAAATAATAAAATATTTGTAGGGGAGTTATTTTAGTAGGTGGAACAGTCCACCAAGTAGACATCAAAGTGTGCAAACATTCAAAGGTGCGGCCTATTTTTCTCCCTTTGAATAAAAGCAAGTGGACAGCCACGTAAATATCTAAAAATTGGCCAAATGACCCATGCTTAGGAGAAGACATTAGATATGATTCTATACACCAAAATTCAAGGCCAATAACCTGTTCTATCATGGTTCTCCCATAGATATTGAAGGCATTCAATTTAGCATGGGTTGTTTTCATCAAATCAAGTGTCAAAGTCTTTATTTTTGGCTGCTATATATTATAATATCTCATTTTTATGTAAGAGGGATCTTTTTGTTATCAGAAGCAAGACTCTACCCAAATTGAAAGACATTACTGAGACTTTGAGCTCAAATTGTTAATAAAATTTCATTATTTGAATGAAAAATCAAGTAACCTTTCAGACTTTGTGTTGTAATAGCTTGTGTTGTTGAGGAAATTGTTATTATGTCTATTTTCTGAATGCATTCTTGTTCATTTAATTAAATAAGTAGAACTAGTGGAAGTAACCTGGAAGGTGGCCTAAATCCAACTGTGGGAAGACTTTGAGCTTCCACAATTGTCTTTAGTGCGTGTTTTTTCTATTTATATGTAAAGAATCTTGGGAAGACTTTGTGCCCCCATTATCCTTTGTATATTTCACTCCTTGGTAGTTGAGGTAGAGACTTTGTGTTACACTTCATTCTACTGTGTTATTATTTTGTGTTTCTTGTGGTTACCAGTTACAAACTAGGAAGGAATCTAGATATTAATTGAATATTACTTCTAAAAGAAGAGAAGTATCCTCAATAATCACCTCAGATTTCTCTTTTGTTTTGTAGACATCATCTCTGAAAAAAGAGAGATGGATGGTGTTATCCTACCCCTGTGTGTATTTTTTGCATATATATATATATGTGTTATAGTTAGCAGGGAATCTCCCCTGCCGTATAGGGAACCTCCCCTTGATGAGAGGAGAGATTTATCCCATTTTGATGTGGTAGACCTGTATATTTTTTTGATCAATCTCCTTATGTTGTGGTTGAAACACCTATTTTACCATTAGTTAGCTAGTGATAAAATATTCACCCAATAATTTTTGGTGACTCCACTAGGGAAAAAACAAGCAGTTTGAAGCTTTAAGCTTCAAATTGAAGCAGTTCCAATTCTTACCTTTTTCATTTTTTACTCTGGAAGATCCATCATATACACAAAGCCAGAGAGCTAAAGGTATTATCGACCCTATATTTTAGTTGATACAACAAAGTAATTTTGATCTATTTTTTTCACCATCTCACCTTAAATGAACTAGGAGTCTTTCTCCTATAAACACTAGGTCTCCAATACAAGGCAAAGCTTCTTTTCCCTCTGTTAGTAGAGCTTTGCCTACACATACTCCACCCAAATTTATTATTCCTCCTTTCCATAGTCATATAATGGTAGTTGAAGGCCCTTGGGGTAACTCTTTTTGTCTACTCAATCTAACTCCACCTCTACATGAACTGCCTCGCAGTTCAAGGAAGAATTTCTCCAAATTCTTTGGTGATGAGAGAGTCTATCTTGATGAAGATATTGTAACCTTCAACATAGCATGTGGCATGATAGGTGTGGATTATGAGGATGTAACAGTCATGTTGTTTATGGAAACATTGTAAGGTGCTGCTACATACTAGTTTTATCATCTACAAGCACAAATAGTGACTGACTAGAACACCCTCAAAGCTAAGTTTGAAGCAAGGTTCAAGCCTGTAGAAGATGTGAATGCCCTACTAGCCCAGCTCACATAAATGAAGAAGGAGCCTCATGAACCTATGAGGGACTTCATAGCCAAATTTGACAAGTTGAGGAATAAGATTCCTACTATTGCTTAGCCAATAGCTAAGAATCTCAAATATTTTTTCATCAATTCTCAGCTTCCAAAAGTGATTTTCTTATTGAGATGGGCTAGCCACATAGACCTTATTGTAGCTTAGGATTTGGCCACTGAGGAGGAAGATGATCTTATCTTGGTAGGAAAAATAAGAAGAGATCCTAATAGAGGTAAATCTTCTTCATCTTCTAAATTTTCTTCTACAAACATCACTGATCCTATGGTGCAGAAGCTAGAAAATGAGTTACTAGCTCTCAAAAAGCAAATGGTGCAAGGGATGTCTACTCCTCCTTCATATTGAGATATACCAAAGAGGACATTCCCCAATTAGTCATATCAAGGTAATGCTATCAGAAATCAAGGGCATCTAAATCATCTTCCTCCCTCATAAGGGAAGCTCACCATTGAAGCAGTACCAACCAACTCAACAGTTGGATATCTCAAAAAATAGAATCTAATTTCTATTTCTAGCCTGATTTGAACCCACAAGATGACACTGATCTCTTTGTATAAAACCAAGAAGAATCAGCTGGCAACTCTAACATTGGTTTTCTAAATTACCAGGATGAACCCAAAAGCAAAGGTGAAGCATTTGATAGATCATATGCAATGTTTACTAGGTCATAGAACCAGTCAGCTCAAAAAGTTGATAAAGAATAAATAGAAGGATCTCAACCAGTAATTTCAATTGCTAGATGAGGAACTTCTCTATCTTTCCAGTCAAAAGACCTGATGAGCAATAAAAAAGTAAGTACTTCAAATGTTCCTACACCTTTTGCTTCAAATTCATAGACCAATACCCCCCCTAAAAACCAAAATGATGAACTACCTTCCCTTGTTCCTAATTCATTTCAGACATTTGATATAATTAACCATGTTAAGAAGGCCAAAATTCAAATGTCTGAATTTGAATTCCTACAATCTAACCTTGAGTAATTAGATAGGTTAGTTCAATGTGTGAAGGATAAGATAGTCCCTGAAGGAGAAGAAATTCCAAAATCAACTCTTGTTCCCCCTAAGAGTACACCCTCCTAAAATAACCTTGTGATTACTCCTCCAGCTACCCCTGGGAAAATAGAACCATTTTATGTTTGCCTATTGATAAATGGACACCAGCTGAATAATTGCATCATAGACTCAAGTGCATCTAACAATGTCATGCCCACCAAAGTGGCAAAATCTCTTAGACTAATGCTAACCAAGAACTTTAGGAGATGTTTCTCCATGGAAAACAAATAAGTGCCATTGCTGGGATAAATCAAGGATGCCCAATTTGCATTTGCAACATTCCTGGATAAAAGGATCAAAATGACAGTCCTCGTGGCCAATGTCCCAGCCTCATACGACATCCTTCTTGGGTGAAATTTATATAAAGATGTTGGTGGTGAGTTAAGCATGGATCTATTTGAGGTGAGGACCCTTGTCAAAGGCATCATGAAGAGGTTGCTCCCTGAGAAGGAGTCAAAGTATATTGTCACCCAAACATTAACCCCTAAAGCTCAAATTCTATTTGAGTCTTCAAGAGTGGGTAATTACTTTCTAACCACAGAGGATGTTCCTATCTTAGCTGATGAAATTTTTGAAGGTAACAATCTAAAAATTGATTCAAATGGGATAGCAAAAGAATTGGTAAAATGTAGTGCAGTTGCAAAAGAATCTCCCTTCCCAAATGAAGTAAAATCTGAAAGAAGGTTAGTTTTTGATAATGTGTGGATTCTTGAATTTGATGGAAGCTATTCTTCTACCAGTTCTAGAGCTAGGATTGTGTTGATATCTCTTTAAGGAAATATTTTACCCTATTCTTATAAATTATAGTTTAGAAACACCAACAATACTATTGAATATGAATCATTTCTGCTCAGATTAAAGACCGCTCAAGATAGGGGCATCAAACTCCTTCACGCCAAAGGAGATGTGAGCTAGTGGTTTTTTAGGTGAGGAACTTGTATCAAACCAAGAATGAGATATTACACCATTATCATAATTTGGTGTGGGATTGCATTGAAAGCTTTGATACTTTTGGTATCTCTGCAGTGCCCAGAGAGTTTAATGATCGAGCTGATTCATTAGCTATTTTAGTGACTCTCTTGGTTCCTCACCAAGATTTCAAAGGAGACAAGTACACCATCAAATTGGTTTTTTACCATGTGTGCCTAACAATGCCAATCATTTTCAGATATTCAATGGTGACATTCAAATCATTGCCTTTTTGGAACAAAAGGATAGCTTTGAAAAGCTCCAATTTGAAGGTAGTAAGCCTCACAAACTTGAATTAGCCCCTGGAACAATTTTAGATGTAGGTGAAGAATTCCTATAGGTAAAAGGGAATAAAATTCCCAAAGGATTGGTTTCCCTTGAGAAACTATTTGATAAACACTACAGGTTTATCAAGTAGCAACAAAAAGATTCAAGCTCCTCCCAAGAGTTTTATCAAATAAATTTGAGTACTGAGGAAAATCCCAAGATGGTGAACATTGGGAAATGTTGCACTCCTAAGGAGAAGCTCAAATTTACTATCCTACTTTGCCATTACATAGATGTTTTGGCATACTCCTATGATGATCTAAAGTCACAAAGGCCTAAAGAAATTTGCTATGAAATTCCTCTCAAGATTGATTCAGTGCCTCACAAGTAGAAATCTAGGTAGTATAACCTAAAGATATTAGGTACTATTCTATCTAAAATACAAAAAATGCTGAGCGCAAGAATAATCTTTCCAATCCATCATTCTACACTGATTGCGAACATAGTCCCTATGAGAAAAAAGAATGGTGAAATTTGCCTCTGCATGGATTTCAAAAATTTGAATCAATCCTCCTTAAATGATAACTACCCTCTACCCATCATGGATCAAGTCATTCAGACCGTGACTAGTTTAGAGATGTTATCAATATTGAATGGTTTCTTATAGTACAATCAAGTGGAAGTTGGTGAAGCATACCAACATAAGACTGCCTTCACCACACCTTGGGGTACCTTTGAATATCAAATAATGCCTTTTGGCTTGATGAATGTTAGTGCCACCTTTCAAAAAGAATGGACCTTTATTTTAAAGATAAAATGGGTAAGTTCATTATGGTATACCTAGATGAATTGAATGTCTTTTCTAAGCATCATCTTGATCATGTGCATCATTTACAACTAGTGCTAGAATGACGTCAACAGAATGGCATTTCTCTAAATCCTAAGAAGTCTATTTTTGGAGTTATAAAAGGGAAAATTTTTAGACACACTGTATCCAAGGAAGGCATAAAGATTGACTCAAAAAGAGTTAAAGTTAAATCCATCTAAGAGCTTACTCTACCTACAAGTAAGATTGTAGTTCACTCTTTCTTTAGAAAGGTGAAATTTTTATGAAGGTTAATTCCTGAGTTTGCAGAGAAGACTCACCATATTGTGGACATTTTGAAAGGAAAGGTCACTTTCAGTTAGACTACAAAAGGCAAATCAACATTTTGAGACATTAAGACAACTATCTCTCATGCTCCAATTTTGGTTTGTCTAGATTACACCAAAGGCTTCATAATGTACAGTTATGCTTCTGAACACACACTTTTAGCAATTCTAGTTCATCTTAACAAAGAAGGTGTGGAATCTCCCATATCCTTCATGATCTATCCTCTCAAAGATCATGAGATAAAGTATTCAAACATGGAGAAGCATGTTTATGTAGTGGTAAAGGTAGTAAAGCACTTCCATTTTACATTCTGAATTCACACACTGTTTCTATGGTTCCTGATAGAACAATCAAGTCTATACTAACTCAATAAGAGTTCAAAACCAAAAGGGGTAATTAGATTGCTAAAATATATGAGTTTGATCTAGTTATCAAACCAACAAATCTTATGTAGGGAAGGGGCCTCTACCAATTAATTACTGATAACATACTGGAAGAAATAGGGCATGAAGGAATAGAAGTTGAAGACATACCAACAATTCTCTTTATCACCACTACGAATGAGTGGTATTCAAATATTGCTCATTTCCTTACCTATGGTGAGTATCCTACTCACCTATCTTGTAAAGAAAAGATGACTATTAAATTTAAAGTTGCTAATTTTGTCTTGTGGGACAATGGTCTATATAAGAGGAACCTTGATGGAGTATACCTTCGCTGTGTGGATAAAGAGCATCAGGACAAACTTCTAGAATCCTTCCATAATCTAGCTTGTGGAGGACATTTTTCTATGCCTGTGACTTCCCATAAGATTCTATGAGCCATGTATTATTGGCCTACTCTATTTCAAGATGCATATAAATAGGTGTGTAGATGTGAAGTGTGTCAACAATTCATTGGAAAACCCAAATTAGCTATGTTACCTCTCAAACCATTAGTAATTGAATAGCCATTTCAGTAATGGGAAATTGATTTAATTGGTGTTGTAAGCATGTCTTCAAGCATTGGACATGATTATGTCTTCATAGCCACATATTACTTCACCAAATGGGTGGAAGCTATTCCAGTCAAGCATGCTACTTCGAAAGTAGTATGTAATTTTCTCAAGAAAAACATCATTTCCAGGTTTGGGGTCCCAACCAAGATTATAATAGATAATGCATCATGTTTCTCTTATCATGAGATCACCCAATTCTATTTTTATTATTGGATTACCCTCTCCCACTCTTCTATTTATTTTCCACAAGGAAATGGTCAAGTAGAATCAAGCAACAAGAACCTGGTGACCATTATCAAGAAGATGGTAGATGACAATCAAAGAACCTAGCACAAAGCATTGTCTGATGCTTTATGGGTAGATAGAATTATGCCCAAGAGGGTGATAGGTATGTCACCTTTCCAACTTTTGTATGGTCTCAATGCAGAGATACCAATCACCTTGGAATTGCCAGCACTAAAATTGGCAAAGGCAGTCGAAGATCAAACATATGAAAGCTCCATCGACAAGAGGATCATGTGCTTGACTCAACTTGATGAGCAATGAAATGTGGTGGTGGATAGAATTGATACACATCAAAATTTGGTGAAGAATCTCTTCAACTAGAAATAAAAAACTCATGATTTTTAGATTGGAGATCAAGTCCTGTTATGGGACAAGAGAAGAGAACCAAAGGGAATGCATGGGAAATTTGATTCCTTATGGAGAGGCCCATTTAATATTCATCAGCTCAATGGTGAAAATAGTTTCCTATTGAAGTATCAAGATGGCATGCCCTTTTCTCTACCTCATAATGGGTAGAATTTAAAGCACTTCAATTCTTGAAGTATCAAATAAGGCAACTTGTACACATGTATAATTTTTATATAGTTTTGTCATTTTGCCTTGTTCATTTTTATTTTTGGTGACTTTCTTTTTGGGTAGCATGACTCTGTAGCCCAATGGCATACATGAAGGCACTAAGATTTTGGTTTCTACTCCACTTGACTATTTCAAAATTTCAACTGAATGAAGTTCCCCAACTGGAGCCAGCTATTGTTCCTAAAATCTCACTTGTTTTTGGGGACAACATATTAACTATTTTGGTCTTGTAGGACCAAAATAATCTCTTCCTTTTTCAAAAAAAAATGTTTTGAGCACTCAAGTTCTTCAATTATTCAAACATTTTCAGCTAAAGGACTCACAGGTTCAATTAGTTCCATAGGTTCAACCAGTGGGCTTTCACAAAGAAGCAAGTTTCCAACACTTAATCAATTTCAAGGCTGGTTCAATGCCAAGTTTCAATCAAAAGACTTATTGGTGGGCTTCAAAAAAATATAATGAGCCATTGAACCATTGAACCCTAACTCTTAAAGGTTCAAAGGTTCATCGATTCAAAGGTTCAATGACTTTAGTAGACTTAAAGAGTTAAGCGCTTTGACAAGTTCAAATTTCAACTGCTTCGAAGAGTTTAACGAGTTCAAAGACTTTGGCAAGTTCAAATTTCAAAGACTTCAGTGGACTTAAAGAAAATAAGACTTTGAAGAGTGAAATATTGAACTATTGAACCTTGAACCAAAATATTTCAAAGCTCAAAGGTTCAATGAGTTCAATAAAGTTTGAGAGACTTAGAAAATCAAAGGATTCATAGAGTTAAGATTGAACCAATGAACTAATGAACTTTGAACTTTCAAAGGTTCAAAGTTCAAGGTTCAATGAGTTTGACAGAAAAGGAAAGGGTCCAAAAAGTTTGAAGCTTCAAAAAGATTTAAAGAAAGAGAATGAACCATTGAAATTTGAACTAAAATGGTTCAAAGTTCAAAGGTTCAAGGAATTTGAAAGTTTGAAAGGAAGCTTCAAGCAAAGAAAGGAAGCAAAATATTTTAGAGACAAGTTCAAAGAGATGGTTCAACCAAAGAAGAAAATAAAGTGAATGCGACCCTTCACAAAGAGCCAATTGAAATAAAGAGTTGATTAAACTAAAGCGCTGATTGAACCAAAGAGCCGATTGAACTGACAAGCTGATTGAACTAACTGAACTATTAAACCATTAAACTGATGCACTCTGATTGGTTCAAAGGTTCAAAGTGGTTCAAGCAACCAAGTGACCAATGATGTCCCCATGGATGTTAATTTTAGGGTAATGAAATATCCATTTATTTTCAAATATGGCATGGAACTTGAAGACAAACTCAATGAACAACTAAAGAAGAAGCCAAAAGAGCCTACTAAAGGTGAGAAGATAAATTGAGAGCTCAGATGGCAAGGAAAAGGCAAGATGCAATAGGAAAGAGGGAAAGCTATATGAAATACTAAAATATCTATAGGGGAGTTATTATAGTAGGTAGAATAGTCCACCAAGTAGATATTAGAGTATAAAAAAATTTAAAGGCATGGCCTACTTTTCTCCCTTTGAATAAAAGTGAGTGGACAACATCGAAAATATCTAAAAACTAACCAGATGACCCATGCTTAGGAGAAGACATTTGAGATGACTCTATATACCAAAATTCAAGGCTGATGACATGTTATAGCATGGCTCTCCCATAGATATTGAATGCATTCAATTCAACATGGGCCATTTTTATTAAATCAAGTGCCAAAGTCTTTATTTTTGGTTGCTATATATTTTAATCTCTCATTTTTATGCAAGAGGGATCTTTTTTTATCATAAGCAAAACTCTACCCAAATTGAAAGGCATTACTGAGACTTTGAGCTCAGATTGTTAATCATATTTCATTATTTGAATGAGAAAGCAAGTAACCTTTCAGACTTTACACTGGAATAGCTTGTGTTGTTGAGGAAATTATTCTTATGTCTATTTATTAAATTCATTCTTGTCCATTTAATTAAATAACCAGAACTAGTGGAAGTAACCTAGAAGGTGTCCTGAAGCCAACTGTGGGAAGACTTTGAGCTGCCACAATTGTCTTTAGTGTGTGTTTTCTATTTTTGTGTAAAAGATCTTGGGAAGACTTTGTGCCCCCATTATGCTTCGTATATTTCACTCATTGGTAGTTGAAGTGGATATTTTGTGCTACACTTCATTCTACTATGTTATTATTTTGTGTTTCTTGTGGTTACCATTTATAAACTAGAAAGGAATTTGGCTGTTGACTGAATATTACTTCTGAAAGAAGAGAAGTATCCTCAACAATCACCCTAAATTTCTCCTTTGTTGTATGGACATCATCTCTAAAAAAAGAGAGATGGATGGTGTTATCCTACCCCTATGTATTTTTTGCATATATATATATATATATATATATATATATATATATATTATTGTTAGCAAGGAATCTCCCCTATCGTATAAGGAACCTCCCCTTGATGAGAGGAGAGATTTATCCCATTTTGATGTGGTAGACCTGCACATTTTGCCAATCAATATCTTTATGTTGTGGTTGAAACACTTATTTTGCCATCAGTTGGTGAAAAAATATTCACCCAATAATTTCCATACTCCTTTATTGTATAGGATAGCTGAAAGGTGTGGCACAATGTTTATGTAGAGAGAAAGGGATTTTTGAGGGAGATTCCTACCAAACAAGCCACAAGTTACTATTGAGAAAGAACCACAAATATCTACAAAAACTAAGATTATTATTGAAAAATATACCATAATTTGGAGGGCTCTTAAAGAAGGAAACACTATAAACTGATGGAAGTAGCTTGTAAGAGAAGTATTATTGGCTTTGAAAAAGGAAATAGAAGTGGAGGAAGCATTAGCTAAGTTAGTAAAGAGAAATGAAGGAGAAAAACTTCATGAACTAAACACTCCATAAAGTAACATCAAAGAAACATTCCAACAAGGATTTATTGAACAAATCAAAGAAAGCTTAGGAGAATCTTTAGATTTCTCATCTGGTAGAAAGACTATAGATCAATAGATAAATGTTTACTATCATGCTGGCAAAGGGACTGATACAAAATTTAAATATTTGATATTGAGTACCTTTGATATCCATATCAAAATAAAATCCATCATGAATGGAGAAGGAGAGTTCATAGATGACAATAAGACTCCAGACACAATTACTTTTGAATTTACTATTCCAAATGAAACAAGCGTAAAATAAATGAAAAATATCCTACCCTCAGCCTTACCTAATCTCAAAGGTACATTATCAGAAGACCCAAACACCTTTTTGTTTGAATTTGATATCCTCTTTAGAAGCTATGACTATAGGCAAGATGCACAAAAATTGAAACTTTTTTCCAGCCACCCTTAAAGACTCAACACTTCATTAGTTCATGGGATTGGGTAGTAATTCAGTCCACACTTGGGAGGACATGCAAAAGAAATTTCTGGCCAAGTATCAGGAATATGGATGAAGAAGAAATTATAGAAGAAATGGCATCTTAGGATGACTCAAGAAGGGGACAAATATTTGGAATACTATGTTGAATGGTTCATGTTTAGTGTATAAAAATTCAAGCAAAGTGCATTAGGAGAAGAACCTCTAAAACTCATCTTCTTGAAAGGAGTCCAAAAAGATTGTCTAGAAGCCTTAGACCTAATGAGTGGGGGAGATATCTCCCATCTACCATTTGTAAACATTAAGGAGTTGAACAAGAATTATTCTAGGTCCACCATAAATAAAATTAGGGGCAAAAAGCTCCCATTGGAAGTTACAAGTGGCTTATCAAAATCTAAAGTTAGTAACATGTTACAAGACATTAAATAAAATATCACTAGTCACTTGTCTACCCAACTAGATAGCCTACACTCAAGGTAAAATTAAGCAACCTTAGATCAATCCTTGACCATCTATTATTTAGATTGTAATAAGAAGAAAATAGATTGTAGGTGACATGAAGTTAGGGCTAAAGTAGATAACATCACAACTGAAGAATCAGAAATAGTAGAGCTACATATTGTGGGAGGAGATGTGGACTAGGTTTTATATGTTTCACAAAGAAATCCATGGGTTCAATGACCATCTTATCTAGGTATGAGAAAAAATCCACTTTTTACAAATTCTACCTCCTTTAATTCACAATTTTTAAATACTACTCCCAATTGGAATAGTCCATGGATGAATGTTCCACCTCCTAATTCTAGCTAGTAACACCCTATACAAGCTACTCCACCCCTTCCTAGTAGCCTCCATAAAATATATCCCCACCTTGGATATAAGCCTAGTAACCACCCTAAGGCCCACCCTTCACAAACCAATGGCAATAGCCCTAGATACCCAATCAACCTTGGGAAAACCATTAGGGAGGATTCCCTCAACAACAACAACAACAACAACCTCCTGCTCTTATGCCCAATACACAATTTTCAATCAAGCCTAAGTAGCTCCTAACCCAATCCATATAAAATCATATAAATAAGTTGGTACAATCAACATTCAGTACTGAACATGTCTAGTACCCAACATATATGCTAAACATTAGTGAGGTTCAACTACATTTATGGAAAGTTCTACCACCCCTAGCCCCACCCATAATAATGGAGCCATATCAAAAAAATCTAGAAGATCATGCTAACCCACCTTCATCATTGTAAGAACTCTCTAAACTAGAAAATAAAGCTGTTGATGAAACAATCTCACTATTTCCAAAATGTCTTAGCCTTTAGTGCCATGCAATTGAGCCTAAATTTAATTTCATAAGACAATTCAAGAATCTCTATGTTAAAATTCCTCTCTTCTAGGCCATCAAGGATGTACCCATATATTCCAAAGCTATTAAAGATTTATGTCTATGTAAACTTGGAAGGAAGAAGAAGGATCCCAATATAGTGCATGTGATTGGCTAGCTTGTAGACATTATGCTGGGAAACACCCTACCAAAGAAATATTTAGATCTAAGATGCCCAATAGTAATAGTCCAAATCCATGACCAATAGTTATGTAATACATTGATAGACCTAGAGGCTATAATAAATGTAATGACAACTAAAACCATGAACAAACTATAATTGAATAATATTCATCCTACATCTACAATGCTACAAATGATTGATAAGTCTATAGTCAAACCAAAAAGAATCATTGAATATCTTATCATTATTATAGATTCTTGGGACTATCCTACAAATTTCATTATGATGTAGCCAAAGTCTAATTTAGGAGGATATCCTATTATCTTAGGACAACCTTGGCTTTCCACAACTAATGCCTTCATTAGATATAGATTAGGTGACATGTTGATCTTTAATGGCAACCACACTAAGAAAGTGGTCCTCTATCCCCCAGCACAACCAGCCTTGGCACTAGAGCATACATTATGGGCTGAAAAAGATGAGACAAACCAACCTCCCTGGATTCTTGTATTTACCATAAACCATGTATGCACCTTCGCTGGTCAGGAAGAAGATACAATTATCTCCAATGTTCTCTAAAATAATTACCAAACTCATTTTTTAGATTTCAACCACCTATAATGTGTTGTGTGCTCATTTTCTAGCCTCTAAGAAGAAAATAATTATGATGAATCTATACAAGATATATTCCACCAATTTATACCTCATAGCTACAGTCAAACTAGATCTATTAGTAATATATAAATGATAAAATCACTCTCACAAAAAAATGAAATCTCTTTAGGAAAAACATTCTTTATTAATAACAAGTTGGAGTCAAATAAGGAAAAGTAACTAGTCAGCATGTTACATGCAAACCAATGTATGTTTGAATGGGATTATGAGTATATGCAAGGAATCGACCTAAAAATATGCACACATCATATCTATATCAAATAAAAGTGCCAACCAATAAGAAAACCACAAAATAGGATGAATCCAACTCTTAGAAAAATAGTCAAAGTGGAATTGTAAAAACTCCTGACTGATAGATTTATATATCCCATCTTAGACAGTTAATGGGTTTCACCATTGGTAATTATACCCAAGAAAAATGGAGAATGGCATGTATGCATATATTACAGAGAACTTAATACAACTAGAAAGGAACACTTTCCTCTACCCTTCATTGATCAGGTGTTGGATACACTAGCAAGGAAGAAATATTTTACCTTTTTGGATGGCTTTAATGATTACAACTAGATTAGGATTGATTTGAGGGCTAGGAGAAGACCACCTTCACTTGTCTCTGGGGTACTTATGCTTATGTTATATTACC
Source organism: Torreya grandis (assembly GCA_037957365.1). Classification (NCBI taxonomy): domain Eukaryota; kingdom Viridiplantae; phylum Streptophyta; class Pinopsida; order Cupressales; family Taxaceae; genus Torreya; species Torreya grandis. The sequence goes on along the minus strand of JARHVA010001695.1, from coordinate 270,278 downwards.
TTTTAGGCTTACTAATGTTCCTATAACATTTTAGAGGGTTGTCTTGAGTATCTTTGTAGATATGGCCAATGAATGTATAAAAATCTATATGGATAATCTCATTATTTATGGAGAAACATTTGATGAGTCCTTAAAGAACCTGGAGAAAGTGATACAAAACTATTAGGAGCACCATTTATCTTTAAGTCACAAGAAATGATACATGCTTATGATAGAAGGCATTATCTTAGGCCACCATATATCTGTTGAAGGAATTAATGTTGATCCTACAAAAATCAGCATCATAAAAAACTTGCCTATTCCTCAGAAACATAAATTGTTAGGAGTTTTTTAGGACTTGATGGTTACTACAAGAGATTCATCAACAATTTCAAAAAAGTAGCAACACCATTATTCACTCTCCTGACTATAAATGTTGAATTCATCTGGACTCCTGCCTATAATACAACCTTCAAAAAATTGAAGGAATTATTGACCACCAGCCCTATTCTATGTGGTACTGATTGGATGATTCCCTTCCATATTCACATAGATGCTTCAGATATTACCCTAGGAGTTGTTCTAGGATAAAAATAGGAAACACTCAATTATTTTCTATATTTTTTAAGCTATAATTTATTAGCAGCAAAATTAAATTTCATAGTTACTGAAAAAGAGTTCTTGCCAGTAGTTTATGCTATCAACAAATTCCATCATTACATCATACGTTATTAAGTATTTTTTCATATAGATCATGCAGCCATTTAGTACCTTATAAACAAACCAACTATTCTAGGTAAAGTGATAAGATGGTTGCTCTTATTACAAGAATTTGATTTAACTATTATAGATAAGCTTGGTAAGGATAATGTCATGGTTAACTTCTTATCACACCTATAATCCCCTCAAGAAGATACCATAGTGGATGACTCATTTATAGATGAACACTTGTTCTCCCTCACTCTTACCACACCTTGGTATGCTAATATTGCTAACTACCTTGCCATAAGGTTACTTCCACATCACTTTCTCCCTAAATTAAAAAGAGATTTGATTCAAAAAAGTGGTAGGTATTTATGGCTGTCTGAATTCCTTTTCTATACTGGGCCTGAATTCATCATTAGAAGATGTCTTAGAGAAGATGAAGTTCTAGATATCTTCAAATCCTACCATGGTGAACCCTATGGAGGGCACTTTGCAACTAAATGTATATCAATAAAAATATTAAATATAGGATATTATTGGCCCTCACTCCATAAAGATGCAATAAGGTATAATGTTCATTGTGATAGATTTTAGCATATGGGGAGACCCACATGTCTAGATGAGATGTCTTTACAACCTCAAATGGTGTTTGAACCATTTGAAAAATGGGGCCTAAATTGTTTAGGACCTTTTGATCCAAAATCTAAAAATAAAGAGTACATCCTTATCTGTACTGACTATGTCACTAAATGTGTGGAAGTAAAGGATCTTATACATGTCAGGGATGAGAAGCCGGTAGCTTTCCTCTATGAAGAAATATTCACAAGATATGTTGTGCCATGATAAATAGTCACTAATCAAAGACCCCATTTCATTATTAGTTTAATTACTGCTTTGGTCTAACAATACGAGATTAGGCATAAAAAATGAACTCCATATCATCCATAGTCTAATGGAAGTTGATAGTTACCAATAGGGAGTTAGAAAATATTTTGACCAAGACTGTTAGTATGTCCCATAAGGATTAGGAGGATAGACTTCCTGGAGCTATTTGGGATTATAGAATCACATGGAAGACTACTATATGATTCACCCGATATGATTTGGTCTATGGGAAGAAACCTATCTTGCTGATTGAATTTGAACATAAGACCTTATGGACAACACTAGCACTTAGGATGGATATATCTGAAGCACAAAAAGAAAGGCTTATGTAATTGAATGCCTTAGATTAATACATATAACAAGAATTATAAAGCATATAAATTGTATATCACCTATGGATTGGATGGAATGATAGGCACATTAAGACCAGATAATTCAGTGCAAGAGATTGGGCCCTTCTTTTTGATTCAAAATACAAGGATCATAAATTAAAACTCTAGACCAGATGGCTTGGTACATTAGAGATTGAGCATGTTTATGATAGTAGAGTAGTGAAACTCCAAACTATTGATCTGGTAAGATTCTATCTATTGGTCAATAGCCATAGACAAAAGTTGTACAAAAAGCCACTCACTCAAAAGGAGTTTACCAAGCACATACACACACAATTATAAAATGGATACAATGATATGTTGGATCAATATGATGTCTCACTAGATAAAGGGAGAACCAGCCAACACATAGATGAAGAAGGAGATGAGGGCATTCTATCCCTCCTCTGGCATGAGGATTGATACCTTCACTTGGTCTTTGACTAGTCACCCTCATTGTTGACTTGGCAAGGACCCAGAATAAACATTCTACTACAAGCAATAGTTAGAGTAAAAAAAAGGAAAACAAAACCAATAATGAAAACCCTTTTTCGGTGTTGTTGGTAGTTTATAGGTAGAAAACTAGTCTGTTGGCTGCCCAAAACTATAAAATGGGCCAAATTAGAAAACCAACTTGCTATTTATTTAGGGGTAAAATAAAAATAAAAATAAATAATCATTCTGAGCAAAATTATTCATCTTCTTCCATTCACCATGGGCTATTCTATGGCTACTGCAGGCACCTCCTCACCATTTTTATAGGCACTTTTGTCAATAAAGGTATTCCTTTAATTGTTATGGGATCTTCTATAGATATTGTGGTCACCTTCCCTATAGCTAGGCACAACTATGTACTTGCTATGGATACCACCTTTGGTTTCTATAGGTACACCATAACACCTCTCTAAGCACATGCAAGATAGTTCTTCACAAACTCTAAGTTATGGCCTTGAATATGAGATTTTGAGTAATATATGGAAGACACTAGATAAGCTAGAGGAGGAGTGAAGGAGGATTATAGAAGAAAAGTCAAAGCTTTACTCTAACCTACCCCTGAATAACAAGGTAAGAGCCATAACAACAACACACACTTCCAATTTCCATTTAAAATGTTGTAGACAAGAATTTATCATTGTAGGGACACACATGAAATACTTTCAGCTTTTGGTCATTTCATGAAGTTGATTTCACTCTATCACACAGTGAGATCTAATATTTTTGGAGCACAGGTCTAAAGTTTGAACACCCTACTGGTTATGAAAGGAAAAATTCATTAGGCACAAAATCTATAAGGAGTAAGATACCACATAGACAAATCATTAGCAAGCTCCTGTAGAGGAAGATCATAAAGTAATAATACCCTTAGGTACCCTCTTCCATGTTCATACAATACCTGACTTGGATAACATAGATCTATAGTAACCACCTTGTGGTAAGAGGGCAATAATCTCTCATCCAACTCCAAGACCCCTATTTTAGTTCCATGTAGGTTGTCATGATTACATGTAGGTGGGTTGAGGGCACCATGGAAGGCTAGCATCATATGATATAATTGATCAAAGGGTCCCACTTTAGTCTAGTTATAACTACCAACAAAATCATTACATTCCATCAACCACTTTCATGTAAACCTTTCACATGTAAATCCTTGGCATAACCCTAGGTAAACCATTAAAAAGCTACACCATATATTTTGATCATAGAAAAGTATTTATTATTTTAATATATCATGTATTATATTGAAAAGCATATTAAGTCATTAACACATCATTCATTAATGCCTCTCAACTCACACTTAAACCCTCACGATGACGTCTCAACCCACACTTATATCCCTAATCATGACCCCATTCTATCTCTTTCATCCTACTCATTCCACATCACTTGGGGACACATGACAACTCATGTGGGAGGGGGAGAATGTTATGGGTGATAATATCATGCACTATGGGATCCATACATGTAGGATTAGATGCCATGATGATGTCATAATAACCTATAAAGAAAAAAATCACTTTCATGTTTTTCCTATGCAAGTACAATCATTCACACAAAGGTGAAGCATGCCATAACCTATAACTTGTAACCATAAACTACTATTATTGAACAAAATATACTTTACTACAGGAAAAACTTTATAATCTAAATAGAGTGTGTTATGAATTACCAATTGAAAGGATTGACAAAAAATTAAACTTAGCAGAATGGGAGGGTCAGTTGTGAGAAGGGAACCCATAGATCATAGGCAACTTCAAAGAGACCCAACCAGCTAGGCTATCTTTAATAGAGTTAGATGGACCATTTATTTTAATAATTGGTATCATTTCTCATAACCCCTTGCTAGGGAATTTGTAGGATCCTTAATAGGAAAGTAAGCTACTGTACATGACATTTCATTTCTAGTCACTAAAGAACTGGTAAGCCAAGCAACTAGGCTACCAAGTATAGGAGAGAAATGGAAATACAAACCTAATGGTTAAGAAGCTAGATAGTAGTTTTATTAGGGAGATAAAAGACTAGTACTGAAGAAATGTGGTGTGGAGAGACTCAACCTACCTATAACTGGAGGGAAATAGCCTCATACATCATCAGATATATGACCTATGAAGGAAGATACTCTTTAATTTATACTCTCCAATTTAAATTTTTGATTCACTTAAGGCATGATAGGACCATTAATGTTACAAATCACCTATGTAACATTCTAAAAATATATCTAAAGAGTACCAGAAGGGGATCAAGAAAGCCCTACCTCATTATTGCCTAATATGGTTAATAACCAAACATAGAATAAACACTATTAGACCTGACCTCAGTTGGGAATAATTCTTAACCTTATGGAATGGTGAACCTCAACAAGAAGAGGAAAATAATGAGGAATATCTAAGGAGTAGGCCCAATAGATTGCATAATAAGATACTACAGGCACTAGTCTTACTAGATAACTCATAGCTATTGAGGGTCTATTTGAAATTGCTACAAACAAAAGAAGGAGAAGGAAACTAGTCCTACCTCCTGATGACATAGAGGAGGAAAGTCCACCCACACAAATTGAGAAAAATATTCCTTATCCCACTATATAACTATCTCCTCACTAAAGATTGATTCTTCCACTATGGCTCCTTTAGGGAAGAGGAAGTTCTTCCATCAACTATTGCACAGGAAAAACAAGTTCCAAAAGCCACCCCTTCTAAAAAGAAGAAGAAAATTGAAGAAAAGGAACCCTCAATATCAAGAAAAATGAGACCTCATCCTAGGATATCTTAGATAATTAATAAATAAAAGATAAGTATAACCTCCTCACCCATAGACATCAGTGAGGATGAAAAGGAAAAGAAAGAGCCCAAGATTTAAAAGACCCCTGATGGGTTTGAAATTGTAGAATGGTCTACTGAAGAGGAATCTACCAAGGAAGAAGAAGTAAAATCACCCAAGCCATCTAGATTCATTAAGGAAGACATGGATCTTCTTAGACACATTAGGTTCACAAAAGAAGAGTTAAGAATGACAGATCAGCCTACAGAAGAAGAGGAATTGATTGAAGAAAATACAATGGAAGAAGAAGCATAATAAGAGATAGTTCCTCATGACAAGGAGCTCCAAACCTTGGAATAATCTATGAAAGAAATATATATGATGAGAAATGAGATAATAGAGTTGAAAGGTAATAGAGGCCTATAAATACTTCTAGGGGAAACATAATTTGTATAACCATCTATAGAAAGAGAAATGTTATTGGATGAACCTACAACAACTTTCCTAGAGGAACCTACAATGACTTCATCTACCTTGCCCATAGATAGCATTAATGTACCCTTAGAAAGATCTATAAAAGGCTATTATTTGGCTTTGGTACCTTTATATAATAGATTTCCTCCTCCATTACCCACTGCAAAAATACCTACAATAAAAAAAGTTATTGATGTGGATCTTTTAGCTGCCATGCCTGTAGAAACTGATGACCTTCTAAATTTTCTTAAGGAAAAAATTGGTGATGATGAAACTTACTATAAGGATTTGGTACAAACATTTTAAGGTATATGTTCAAATAAGAGAATAATAAGATAACTTAAAAGAAAGACTAGAAATGGTTGAAACTAGGATCAAGTATCTGAAAGAAAAGATTAATAAAATGCATGAAACCACTAAAATTTTAATGGAGTGCAGATCACCTTCTAGGGTGTATGTTGTCTACTTAGAAGAGAGATGGCTTAAATTTAGATATGATAGTGATCAGTCCTGCATGGTTTGTGACCCTAATTTTTGAAGTTTATAGACATGCTAACCTTGATCTTCGAGCAGAGTTAAGTGAGTTTTACATACACCAATATGTTATACCTAGTGATGTAAATTAAAATCCAAACATATACTTGGGGATGTCCAATTGAATGCATTTTATTCATATGTCCTTAATGAAAAAAGAAGAAGGAAATAGGTAGAGGAGTATCAAGAAAAAGAAAAATAAGTTACCCTAATGATTAGGGGTGAATTAGGTAATTTAGATGATGTAATAGAAGAATGTATCTCCTTCATGAACTCATGTACTCTACAAACATGGGTCATAAGGAAACAAGTAGAAATATTTAAAATAATTATTTGAGTCTTATGGAAGCAGATGGAAAATAAATTTTTGTTTCTTGTTCTCATAGATGGGCATAAATATTTGATGCTTTAAAAATAAAGGAACCTTATTCCCCCCAAAACCATAGGGAAGCCATACATAGAGTATACATGTATATTGAGCTTGTCAGGAGGAGAAGAGTAAAATGGTTGGGATTGATGTTTCAACCTCCTATGTTTTGGTTCCCAATTCCTGATTGGGAGGGAAAGTTCCCAGATAATAAAGAGGTAGATAATAAAATATGGAAGAAAATTGATGATGGTAAAGGCTTATATATCCTTGAAGGGTTAGGATACATTGAGCCCCTAGATTTCAAAAAATTATGTGGTTTTAAAATACAGCTAAAAATTGCTTGAGGTTAAGCAAGAGTTTAAGTAGGAGGTGTGATAAGGCCACCAATTTCTCTATTTTATAGCCTCATCCATACCTACTATATATCTTTTTCTATGTAAATTTACATAACCATACATGACTCATATAAATGAATGAATGAATTTATGATTTTATGTGTGCATTGATGTGTGTGTGTGTGTGTGTGTGTGTGTGTGTGTGTGTGTGTGTGTGTGTGTGTGTGTGTGTGTGTGTGTGTGTGTGTGTGTGTGTGTGTGTGTGTGTGTGTGTGTGTGTGTGTGTATGTTATGAATTAATGATGCTTTTTATTTGATTAGATTATACTTAAGTAATTTTATTTAACACATATTTGAAGGGTAATGTAAGGATACAAGATTATTTTTTGGGCACAACACTTACAGGATGCATGCAATACCTATAGGCTTCTACCTACAGGTTTCCATAGCCACTGTAGGGTACCCATAACAACTATAGGCTTCCACCTACATGCTGCTCATAGCCACTATATATTTCTCATAATAACTATAAGCTTCCACCTATAGGTTTCCCATAATAACCATAGGCTTCCACCTACAAGTTTATCATAGCCACTGTAGATTGCTCATAGAAATTGTAGGATTCCACCTATAGGTTATCCATATCCACTACACATAATAGAACTATTGTTGTGACCAAATCTTAAGGACATATCTAGCTATATTGAGAAGCAAATAAATGATTGAAAATGACCATAACTATTGTATGGACTTACCACATGTAAGGAAACTTGGATGTGCTACCAAATATGAGAAGGACAAGGACAATGGGAAGGAGACAAAAAGAAGTAAAACAATAAAAAAATAGACATTGTCCTTAACCTAGTTAGACCTAAAATAAGTAACTTCAATTACTAACCACCTGAAGGTTGACTGGGGTAGTTCTTAAGTATTTTTATTTTTCCCTAGTTTAGTGTTTTTGGTTAAAAGCTAATAAACTACCTTTTATATTTAATGGCAAAACCTACATCAGATTAGGAGTTGGATAGATGATAAAAGATAGTATAATTATAGAAGTCATTACATTATAAATATTATAAAATTTTATAACAATATTTAATTGCTACATATTTGAGTAATGAGAAGGTTAATTCTGTACTAAGCTTTTGTAAGTCTCTTGGAGAAGGATGGGTACTTAGTTTTGAATGAGGAAGGACCCCCTTGGAAGGAGTTATAGTGAAGATCTTGACCCTCCTTAGTTAACTATGTTGTGTAAGTTGATTTCATTATTATTTTTATTATATAAAGTGTGATGCATGTGTGATTCATAAGTGTGAACTATTTCAATATTTATGTTATAATAGTTTCATAGTATAACTATCTGGTGAATTCAATAAAATTTCATTGTACTATAATTAGTAAGCAAGATAATCTATGGATCAATAATGCATATATAGTAATGACATTCTTTAAAAACATATGTACCCTAGGTTGATAATTAATGTCAATCAGACTGAAGAATTTGGTATTAACTAGGTAATAAGTCTGCACAACACCCCTATTATCTCCCTACTAGTGAATCCCTACGAAAAAAATTAGCATTCCCTGAGAAAATTAATAGCATTTTTCCACTAATTTACCCTTAGTTTCTCCTCTAACTAGAATCTCACTTGGATATTATTTCACCTATATCAAGATATTTCCATATGATCATTGTTTCTCCATTCATTCTAACCAATCTAGCATTTCCTACCCCTAGATCAAATTAGACTCCTTGATCTTGATTTTAAACCACCTTCACATACTTGGGACCAATTAAGATGAAGTATAAATATATGGGGTATGAACCATTACTAGTGTTGGACAATGGTATCCCCAAGATCATTGAGTCACAAATTAGACATGTGGACTTAAAAGAATTTTACCATAGTCTAAACTAAAAAAAAATGAGTACCTTGGTTACTCAGTTTGCATAAAGTTGCATCCCTTCAGCAATAAGTTTAAAAACTTTTGTTAAATGTTTTGACTTAGTTTTCACCTATGTGAGACACTATAATCCAACAACTCATGAAATCAAATCCAATAGTGGAGAACTCATGGATAAATTATATAGTATAGAAGTGGAGACCATAATGAGAATCCTAGTTCATAAATACATCATCAACATGAGTATTGATAAATGGAAAAAATACTAGGATAAGGATACCAATAAGTCTTTGACTTTAATGAATAATTCATGGCTAAATAATAAGAGTGAAAAACTCTCAAAGTTGCCAAATAATTTATATAGAATATATTTTCATGAAGATATTTTAGACATGATTGCTCTCCTTAATTATGTGGTTGTCAATGAAGACATTGAGAGTTTCCACCCCTAGATGTTCATGCCAATGAATATCATCTATTATGGCAAGTAATTTATCAATTGAGGGGAAATGATGAAACACTCTCTAAACCCCTAGATTCTAAATGTATATTCAACTAAAGAAATCTTTATAACTTCTTACCTAATGTACTCTTTGGCTTCTCAGATGGTTTACCCAAAACTTTTATAGAGTGGGAGTACTACCCATATCACCCAAGTCTATGAATGTTTCCCCTAGATGACATTTGAATAAAGTAATAAACATTTCACAATGGTGAATGATGCATTCACCATGCTAGCAGTGTAGATTTTGGATGGATATTGGGGCAAAAGGATTTATATTGAAGCAACCACCTTGATCAACCAATATGGTATCTTCTATATTCAATATCAAAAATTCACCTACATCAGGGTTGGTGGTTTCCAAGGTTTCCCATTAAGACCCCCTAGACTAGCCAATGACAAGATAATATTGATATAACTCTATAAATAATTGGGTGTGTTACACAAATGTTTTAGGGATGAAAATATCTTGGGTGTCTCTTTCCATATTTCTCTCGTAAACTTCACTTACAAGAAAATAGTCAACACTCAAGACATTGAATCAGCCATCTCTTAATTCACTCTCTAGTCATATTCTAGTTGAGCTATGGTGGTCATGAATAAATATGTAAAATGATGCCTTGGTAATGGTGTAACCTATGAACATGTGACTCATTAGAAATACTACTAGGTAGACTATTTAGATGAATATGAGGTAGTCATGAGATAATGAATCCAAATGGCCATAGATCAGATAAAGGCATTCACTAAAGAATGGGTTTATGATGGCATGGTTGATGACATGACCAAACTCATCCATCCTAAACATATAGATAGAGTTGTTGTTGCTATATTGCATATAATAAATTTGTCAGTAAGGGAAATAGAAGATGTTCATGGATGAACTCAGAGAGTATGGGCCAAAACGAAGAAATGGTTCCATTAGAAATTGGCCAAAATAATTAAAGTCAATGGTTTAAGAAGAGGAAAGGCTTAAACTCCTCACAAACAAGCTCCTACACTAACTCTAAAAAATAACAATGCTACCATGATAATTAAAATAATAGGTTCTTGAAATTATGATGATGTTGATGATTATGATATTGAGTAAGGTTTATGACTAGGTAAAACCTACGAGGAAAGTCATACAATTGGAAAGAATAAGATAACAAAGAAAATTATAATGATGTAATCTTCTTCTACTCCCCTCGATGGCCCTTCTCTTCTTATCACCAATACAACACAATAGGGACCTTCAAAATAATTTGAGGTGGTACTTTCCTCATCCCCTTCAATCTCCCCAAGTGATCCTCCTCCTCTCCCAAGTGTTACCCCTCCAAAATAGTTTATGCCTCCTCTAACTAGAACTTAAATGACCCCTTTTAGTGTTATGCCCTTCCAATGGATGCAACCTATGCTCAATAAGAAAAGGAGGGTGGTGGAACCAAATATCCCTAATTTTGATGTAGTAGTTCATTTCCTTAATAATCCTCCTCCCCAGAAGGCTTGTATAACCCAAAATGGATAAGGATGTCTCAAAGATGTATGTGAGTGACTATAATCTCAAGAAAATATCACTCAAAGAGGAAACTATGGAAAGTGGCATCCATAACGTGAGGGTGAAGGCTGAAAGAATCATAAAAAAGTCGAAATAAGATGAGCTCACTCAAGAAAAACTCTAAGATCAAATCAAACAATTGGTAGGATACATCAACTACCTCCTTAATCTAGTTGACACACCCATAACACCTTAGATTTATGCTCATTTTCAAGTACCAGGAATAATCAATGAAACCATTGCTACAATTAGCAAATATAATTCTTATGGTAAGACTTTGGAGGTTGGGTGAATGCAACATTGATAAGTGGAATGAAATTTATTGAGGAGGTGATGAATTGAAATAATTTATAAATAGGTCATTAATATAAAACAACAAATCAAAGCTCACACATGTGAGTTAAACATATGGGAGAATGTGAAAGAAGACATTAAAGAGATGATCGATATCGATACATATGTGATGGTTAAAGCTAGAATCTTCAAGAAACTAGAGGATGAGAATTTTTTTAAGTGGTATGAATGTATTCTCATGAAGATTGAGGTACTAAATTGATCAATAATAAATTTGAATGATCAAGTTAGTACCATGAAGGATAAATACAATTTGATCTCTTCTAAATTAGATGAGATTCATTACGACTTTCTCTTAAAGGATACAATCATCTTGCATACCATGGATGAAGTTAAAGAGCAACTCAAGAAAGTTATACAGTGAAAATTATTCAAAAAATATCTTTTAGTAAATCTTCCATATCTATAATCAGTGAGATTCATATCTTAATCAAGGAAATTAATAACCAATTGGCTGATCTTGGATAAATTTTGAATACAATGTTGCTAGTTTCTAAGAGATAGATTACATGATGTAAGCATGTGGTAATCCCAAAAGGTTATGATGTTATATAAGTAATAAATAATTTTAATAAATTAAAGTCCATTTGAGACAAAGGATAAGCTAGAGGTACTTCAACTATGCTATAATATTTAACACCAGCCACAACATCAACAAAGGCTCCTTAGTGGAGTTTTAAGTTTTTCCTTTCTATATATTTCTAACCTCTATTTTAACAAATTCAATTTTTTCTTTTTGTAAAATTGAAAATTGTAAAGGATAGAGTAGAACAAAAAATAAAATATGTATATTCTTTTGGAATGTGAAGGTTCATCCCATTCCTTTTGTTATAAATACAAGAAATGGTAATTGAAAAAGGGATTTTTGTTGTCTATAATTTGGAAACTTGAAGAGGAAGAAGGAAACTTTGTGTTTAGTCTTTGTCCAATAATGAGGAATTAATTGACTTTGTGTTTGGTTATTTCCTTAATGGGTATGTGATTCTATTCTGCTGATTCATTTCTCATTATTCCAAGCATGAATTGTTTCTGATCTCCTAAATTAAACTATGTTTTTTGTTCATTTCATCATGCAAGCAAATGAAATTTGTGTTTTCTCATTCACTTATGAATCTTCATATTCCTTCTTGCTATTTTTATTTTATTTTAATTTTATTATTGCAATGCCCCCATTTAAATTGTAAATATTATATATAACTAGATTATTTTTTGTTTCTTATAGTAAAGGGGACCTCCCATCATAATAGAGGATAGAATTATCATCTCCTATATTGTTTTGAAACTCATATTTGATATGAAGTACCAAATATTTGACCATTTTTTCTAGCACCCATCATGGATCATGTTATTTACTTTCCATGCAACCCATAATATTTCATTTATAGTCATTTGCATGACTATCCTTATAAATCAAAACCCATCCATCCAACCAAACCTTGATTAGACACAATTTGAATAAGCAAATATTTATTCTGATTGATGAAAGTTTGCTTGGGATCATAGGGTGAATAATTCTCAATTTCAAAGAGTTTCAACCATGCTAGATGAAGAAGAACAAAGTGTTGATTTTGATCAGATAATCATTGTGCTTGTTTCCATAAGAATAGTGATTAGAGCTCTTTGATACTTTATAATATCCTAGCTAGTAGAAGGTACACAAGGTACATAAATAAAAATTGAATCTCTATTTTTTTTTTAAAGAATAATTTAGTTTCAAAATTTCACCAAAATGAATAAAGTAAGTACAATGTTTGAGTAGAAATTTATATTGTCAAATATATTTATCCCTAGAGTAATATACCTTCATAACATAGTTGTTGTTATACCTTGGTGTGATTTTATGGGTCCATTGGCTATAGGTTCTTAAATTCATGAGTTGTCAAAAGGTTTAATAAATAATTTCCTTAAGTTCACTGGTGATGGAAGATAACACCTCAATGAACACATAAAGGCTTTCTTCTATGCATGTGGCATCCTTGGTGTCTAACATGAAGATGCATTAGTTAGATTATTCATGGGAACATTTTATAAAGGAGATAAAGAGTGGTTCCACCACCTACCTCTTGCTTCCATTTTAGATTAGCAAACAATGAGAGAAAATTTTGAAAAATTGTTTAATCCTATTGAAGATAAACACTCTCTTTTGGCATAATTATCTCAAATAAATAAGGACTTCCATGAACCTATGAGATATTTTATATCTCATTTAAAAAATATAGTGCATTAAATCCCTATTTCTACAATACCCATGGTGTAAAATTAAAAATGTTTCTTTCTAAATGCACAAGTACCGTAGGTAAGCTTCTTCTTATAAAATAATAAACTTGCAACATTGGAATCTGCACAAACCCAAGCCATCAAAATTGAAGATGACATGATCATGTATGGAGAAATGAAGAATGATGTCTTCAAAATCAAGGAATATAATTTAACATACCCTTATATTTATAAATTAGTAAATGATATGTTAGCTTTGAAGAAACAAATCCCTCAATCAAAGAATACTCCATACAAGGATATACCTAGGAGGGCTTTTGTTCCATATCATGGCAACATTCATCCTATATTTCCTCCTTAAAATCCTATGCTTACTATTGAAACATCAATCATTTCCATTCACTACATGTGCATTTTTCACACCATTAATGATCGTGACGGTTTAAACTATCCTGAAATGTCCAAAAATTACAACTTTGCACTATTGAAGAAACACCTAAAGAAGGTGTTTTGGGCACTTCTAATCCTAAAATCTATGAACCTGATGGTGATTCCATAGGGATTATTTTTAATATGAACCAAAAGGTGATGATTATGAGTAAAGTGTTTAGGATATAAATAGCCATTCATATGTAGTATTCACTTGAGCTCAGCATGAGAAAATATGAGAAGAATAAAGAACATGATAATAAAAAGGCAAAAGAGGCTCATAAGGTTGTATTTTTTTCCCAAATTTGTCCTCAAAATATGCACCTCTTTCTAAATTTATCAAAGGATAAACAACTAAAAAGGTGTGGTATTTCAAACTCCCCTCATGTGATTATCAATGAAGAACCTGTTAATTCTTCCTTTGACATAATCGATCACATGAACAAGACTAAGTTTTAGATTTATCAAACTAAATACTCTCGAAACAATCATGAATAATTGGATTGCCTGATCAAGTTTATTAAAGGAATAAATTCTAACACACCTCTTCAAGGAATGCATATCGGGATGGTAGATTCTGATTTATAAAAAAATGTAGTTTTTACTACTCTAAGAAATGAAAGACTCGAGACTTTATATGTATCTCTTTTTTTAAGTGGATATACTTTGAAAAATTATATAATTGATTCAGGAACCTTAGATAATGTCATGTTAGCTAAATTTGAACATGACCTAATATTGAATTGCACTTAAACATTTGGGCACTACTTCAACATGGAGGAAAAATAAGTTCATTAGTTAGAGAGATAAAATATGCACAAGTTGATCTATCAAATTTCCCCCAAAATATAATGAATATGACCATACTAGTGGTAGACATACCTCACAACTATGGGTTTCTTTTGAATAGGTATTTATATTGATATCTTGGAAGATAAATCAAATTAAACTAGATGAAGCAGGTGATTCCCATGAAATGATTTAATGAGAGATTACTCCTTGAACCAAAGGCAAAAATCTTGGTGAAAAAGTCAAATGATCCCTGAGTAGACATCTTATATGAAGAAACATTACCTGGTATTTACATGATGATGGTTGAAAAAGATCTAGAACTTCTTGAGTTGGTGGAAGGTAAATCCAATGATATATGGACTCTAGAGTTTGATAAAAGTTGCTCAAAAACTAGTTCAAACACTAATGTGTTATTTATTTATCCTCAAAATTAATTTTTCACTTTATTTTATACACGTTAGTTTGAATACACAAATAATACTATCGAGTATGAAGCATTATTAATAGGGTTACAAGTAAAACATCAAATCATAAGGTGATGAGTAATTGATCATAAAATAGGTACAAGGTTAATATAAATTTAAAAATGATATACTCAAACATTATATAAATAGGATTTGGGATTATATCAAAGCCTTTCTAGTTTTCTCTATAAATGTAGTCTCGAGGGTAAAAAATTCCAAAGTTAACGCCCTAGCCATATCCACTTCTTTGATGATTCATCCTCTAGAATTTGATAATGATTGGTATGTTATTGAAATGGTATATTACCCCACTATGCCAAATAAATCTTAACATTGGAAAGTGTTTAATAATGATGAATAAATCATCACTTTCTTGGAACAAAAAGATAATTTTAGAAATCTATTTTTTTACAAGAGCTATGATGCATTTAGAGAAACTTTTGTAGTAGAAAAATAAAGAGGAACATACTTCACAAATGATTCACATAAAGGATAATAAAATAAAAGACAATTTCATACATTTGAAATGAAAAAAGATCCCAAAAGGCCTAATTTATTTGGAAGAAATGTTTGACAAGTATGACAGGTACATCAAACAAAAGATTCAGAGAAATTCTAGAGGATCCCCCAAATATTAGAACATAAATATTAGCACAGAAGAAGATCCGAGGTATGTCAACATTGGTAAGTTTTGTTTTAAATAAGAGTAGAGAAATTCCATTTCTCTTTTTAAACTCTATATAGATGTATTAATTTGGTGCTATATGGATCTAAAGTTTTTTAGATCAAAAAGCATGCAACAAAACATTCCATTAATACCTATGTCAATCCATTCAGGCATAAGTTGAGGCATTATAATCCAAAAAGTGTTGGCACTATATATGAGGAGATCAAAAATATGTTATATGCTAGGATTATCTTCCCTATGTAGCACTCAACTTGGGTGGCTGACATAGTGCCCATATGAAATAAGAATGGGGAAGTCATGATCTATGTGGATATTTATAATCTTAATCAAGCTTCATTCAATGATAAGTACCCCCTTCTAGTCAAGGATCAAATTCTATAAGACGTCATGGGATCTATAATTATGTCTATGTTAGATGGATTCTCAAGATATAATCAAGTAAAAGTAGCTATACAAGATTAATTTAAAACAAATTTCACTATCCCATGAGGAAATTTTGCCTACAAAAATATTTCTTTTAGCCTCATCAATGTAGGGGAAACATTTCAAATGGTGATGGACTTAAAATTCAGTAACATGAATAATAAAATAATTATGATTTATCTAGATGATCTGACAATATTCTCAAAGAAAAGATAAGGCCATTTTGAGCACTTGAGAAAGGTTTTTGAAAGGTGTCACTCTAATGCTATTTATTTGAATCCCAAAAATTATATATTTATAGTAACATAAGGTAAGCCCTTATGTCATGTGATCTCTAAATAAGGTATCAAGATATATATATATATATATATATATATATATATATATATATATATATATATAGAAAGATTAAAATCCATCTAACAATTATCCCTTCCAACTAATAGACTTGGCATTCAGTCATTCTTTAGTAAGGACAATTTTCTCAGAATATTTATTCTAGACTTTGTTGCGCTCACTAGGTACATTGTCTAAATGATGAATGGGAATGACTCCTTCAAATGGAGTGACGATGGGATTAACTTTTTGAATGAGATCAGGGAATAAATTTCCAAGGCACTGATTTTACCCTATCAAAATTTTAACAAGGACTTCATTACTTATTGCTACTCCTTTGATTATACTCTGTCTAATATTTTGGTATAGAAAAATAAGAGGAAATTGAATACTTTATTTCCTTCATGATTTTTGGATTGAAAGACCATGAAATAAAATATTCAATGGTAGATAAACATGCATACATTATGGTAAACGGTGTAAAGCATTTCAGATTTCATATTTTAAGTTCTCATATAGTTATCATGGTCTCAGATTCAATAATGAAATCAATCCTCACTCAAAAAGAGATAAAATGAAAAAGAGGTGGATAGATCAATAAATTGAAGGAGTATGATTTATAAATTAAACCTACAAAGTTGATAAATGGACAAGTACTTTGTTAATTGATTACTGAAGGTGTTAACTCTCATAGGGAATAAAAATAAGAGTTATCATTAGTAGTCTTCATGGATTCCCTTGAAGAATGGTTTTAAGATATAGCATTATTTATCTCATATGGAGAATGTTTATATCATTTTATAACCAAGAAAAAATGAAACCTTAAGTTGAAGGAAAACAAGTACATAATTTGGGACAATACCTTGTTTAATAAGTCTTTAGATGACACCTTCCTATGACACATGAATATAGAACAAAAAAAGAAAATCTTAAATACATTTCATGATAAATATTATAGTGAATATTTCATTTTTTTAGTCACAACACTCAAAATATTTCAAGATCACTCTTGTTGACCCACATTATTCAAGGATGCACAAGAATGGGTCTTCAAATGTGAATAATGTCAATACTTTATCTGTAGGTCTGAGCTCATAACATTGTCTCTCAAACCTATAATCATTGAATAACCATTAAAAAAATGGGGATTAGAATTCATAAAGACTCTAAATGCTCATTCCAGTGATGGACACACCCATGTCTTGACAATAATTGATTACCTCATGAAATGGGTAAAAGCCTTTTTAGTGAGATCTACCACCTATGAAGTTGTATGTAACTTCATAAAGGAGAACATCTTAGCCAAATTTGGTGTTCCTAAAAATATAATGATGTATAATGCTTCTATATTCTCCTTTTCTAAGTTAATTATTTTTTTTGTTATGGATATGGCATCTTTATTTTGCATTATTTAGATTACTACCCTTAAGGTAATAGATAGGTGGAATCTAGTAATAAAAATATAACTAAAATCATACATAAGTTGGTAGAAGAAAATTAGAGGCATTGGAAAAATAATCTATATGACACATTATGGGTCGATTGAATCACACTTAAGATAACAATCAAAATGCCTTCATTTCATCTGTTATATGTGAGAGATGCTACAATTCCTATTTCTTTAGAATTCCAAATTTGAAACTAGCCCAAGTTATTGAATATGAACATTTCAAAGACACTCTAGAGCAGAGATTCATGTACCTAGCAAAGATAAAAGTGCGAATCATAGGAGTTGATAAAAAATTAGCTCATCAAGAAAAAGTCAAATAATTATTTGATCAGAAGACCATACAATGTGATTTATAAATTGGTGATTTGGTCTTTCACTTGGACAAAAGGAGATAAACAAGATGAATTCATGGTAAATTTGATCCATATGGATGGGACCATACAAAATTTGACATTTTTTTAGTGAAAAAATGTACTAAAAAAATTTCACCATAAAAAGATGGCACTCACCTCCCATTTCTATATAATAGGTAGTATTTGAAGTTGTAAAAAAAATAATGGTAGGCTATCACCTACCATTTCCCTTTAGTTATGTATATCCCTTTAGTTGTGTGTTTATTTTTTTGTTGTTTATTTTTATTTTCTATTTTGTGTTTCTATTTTTTCCATTTCTTCGTGTTTCATCTTGACTCCATTTCCCAATGGATAATGCATTGGCCTATGAAGCCCTAAGATCCTAGAAGTTTAGTTTATGCCTCTTCATAAATTCATGTCCCCACCTTAAGCCAACTATTATCCCAAAAAATTTCAATGCAAATTTTATATGTGAGCTAGGATAACATCTCTATCTTCATTTTGAAGACCGAGTGAGAAGATAATTTATGAGAAGGTTGTAGCAAAGGAAAAAATATAAGTTTTTTATCCTCTCATGCCTGCACCTACACACTAGACATAAACAAATGGATAGACCCCATGGATGCATAAATTTTAAATCAATACCCTTTCATACCCATAGATGTGTAGATGTGAAATCATGATCCTTTCACTCCCATGCACTGAACATGGCTGAATAGACATCCCCCACAAACATACACACATGAAGGCACAAGACTTTCACACCCACACCTTCATGCCAAAAATGGATATTTAGATGATCCACATGTATTTTTGGATGTAAATATGTGGTTCCCATATACATTTTCATGAGTGAACTAGTGGAGGTTCCAAGGATGGCCATATAACCCTCATGAGCACACATGTATGATTCCTGACGATTGATCATTATACATCGAGCCATCTAGGGGGCCTTATTTATAAATCAAGCCTAATTTTTAAATTAAATTATTTACATGATATTGGTATAAGAGTGATAATAATTCCCACTATTCTCTCCTTACTAGTGAAACCATTCCAAAAAATATGGCATTCCCTAAGAAAATTTACAATATTTTGCTAATAGTTTACCTTGAGTTTCTCCTCTAACCCAAAAATCATTTAGATACTAATTACCTACATAAATATATTTCCATATAACAAGTATTTCCCATTAATTAAAACCAATCAAGGATATTTTAACCCCATATCTATTCAAACTCCTTTCTCTTGCTTTTGAAACCCTATTTGTGTACTTGGAATTAGTCATGATGAAGTATGCATACACGGGGTGCAAGCCATTACTGGTGTTAGAAAATGATATCCCCAAGATCATTGAGTCAAAAATTGGAATGTGGACTTGGAATAATTACACGATAGGCTAAACTCAAAAACATTGAGTACCTTGGTTACTTAGCTTGTGGAAAGTGGTCTCCTTCAAGCAGTGAGTTTCCTAACTTTTGTTCAATGTTCTAACTTGGTATTCACTTATGTAATACACTATGATCTATAAACTCATGAAATCAAATAAATTATTAGGACACTCATGGATAAAGTATATAGTATAGTAGTGGGGATGATAATGAGAATCCCAATCCCTAAAAACATCATTGACATGAGTATAAATAAAGGGAAAACTATTGGGATAAGGATACCACTAAGTGTTTGACTGCAATGAATAATTTATATAGAGTATATTTACATGAAGATATTTCATGCATGATTAATCTCCTTAATTAAGTGGTGGGAAATGGACACACAAAGATTTTTCACCCCTAAATATTCATGCCAATAAATATCATCTATCATGATAAGTAATTTATCGATTGGGGGGAATGATCAGTGACTACCTACACTCAAAACTTCTAAACGTGCACTCAACTACAAAATTCTTTATGAATTATTAACTTATGTACTATTTGGCTTCTTAGATGGTTTACCCAGGGCTTTCATAGTTTGGTAGTATCACCCTTCTCACTTAATTTTATGAATGTTTCCCATAACTAATGTTATAAGAAAGCAATAAACATTTCACAAGGGTGAGACAACGCATTCACCATGAGAGTAGTGAAAATTTTAGATGAAGATTGGGGTATAAGGATTTTTAATGAAGCAATCACCCTAATCAACTAATATGGTAACTTATATCTTCAATATCATAAATTCACCTACATCAAGGTTTATGGTTTGGAGGGTTACCCATTGAGACTCCCCATACTAGCCAATGACAAGATAATATTGATAGATTTCTAAATAAAATTGGGTGTAGTACACATATGATATAGGGATAGACACATCTTGGGTGTCTCTTTCCCTATTTCTTTAGGACACTTCACTTAAAATATATTAGTCAATACTCAATCCATTGAATCATCAATCTCCCAATTCACTCTTTGATTGTATTCCAAATTAATCATGGTGGACATGAAGAAATGTGTAAAAAGATGTCTTGGTATAGGTGCAATCTATCAAAATGTACCTCACTTGGAAGACTAATGGGTAGATTATTCAAATGAATATGAGGTAGTTAAGAGAGATTGGAGTTGAATGATCATAAATCAGATAAAGGCATTCATTGAAGATTGGGTTCCTAATGACATGGTTAATGACATTACCAAACTCATCGATCCTAAATACACAGAGTTTCTATTTATCCCTTTCCTAAAATAAATTGGTCAGTAATGTAACTATTACCTGTTCATGGATGAACTCAGATAGTATGTCCAAAAGCAAGAAATAGTTTGATTAATTTTTTTTCAAAGTAACTAGATCCAGTGGTTCAAGAAGAGGAAAGGATTCAACTCCTCCCAAATAGGCTGCAAAAAAGAGTAGATCTACCATGATAACTAAAATACTAATTTGTTTAAGTTCTGGTAATGGTGATGATGATTATTTTGAGCAAGTTATATAGTTAGGTAAAACCTAAGAGGAAAGTCATACAATTATCATGAATAATATAACAAATAAAACTATAATGATACAATCTTATTCTGCTCCCCTTGGTGACCCTTCTCTTATTTTCACCAGTACAACATAGTAGACACATTCAAAATAAGTCGAGGTGGTACTTCCCTCATCCCCTTTAGTTTCCCCAAGTGCTCCCCCTCCTCTCCCAAGTGATACCCCTCCAAAATGGCTTACACCTCCTCCAACAAGTATTTAAATGACCCATTTTAGTAATAAGTCCTTCCAATGGATGCAACCTATGCTCAATAAGAAAAGGAGGGTGGTGGAAGTATATCTCCCTAAATTTGACATAATATTTGATCTCCTTAAGACTCCTCCTCCCAAGAAGGATAAAACTACCTTTATATTAGTGTTAGATCCTTCTAATACTCAATTTATTGATATTATATAATCCAACATGGACAAGGATGTCTCAAATATGAACGTGAATGACTATAGTCTCAAGAGAATATCACTCAGAGAGGCAACTAGGGAAAGTGACATCCCTAACTTGAGTGATATAATTGAAAGAATATTCAAAAGGTTAAAATAATATGAGCTCACTTAGGAACAATTGCAAGATCAAATCAAATATTTGGTAGGTTATATCAAGTACCCCCTCAATCTAGTTTACATACTAGTGGCACCTCATATTGATTCTCTTTCTCAAGTACTAAGAGTAAACAAGGAATCCTTTTTTACAATAAATAAATATAATTTTTATGGCAAGAATTTGGATGATTGGGTGGATGAAGTGTTTATAATTAGAAAGAAATATATCAAGGAGGTGATGAAATTATTTGAAACAATTGATAAATAGGTCATTAATATTAAAAAATAGATCAAATCTCACACATATGAGTTAAACATATGGGATAATGTGAAATAATACATTCATGAGATTATCGAGATAAAAAAATGTGATGGTTAAAGATGGAATATTTGAGAAACCAGAGGATGCAACATCTTTTAAGTGGTATGAATGTATTCTCATGAAGATTGAGGTGTTAAATCGATATATAATAGATTTGAACTATCAGGTTAGTACTATGAAGGAGAAATATAATTTGATCTCTTCTAAGTTAGATGATATTTATTAAAACTTGTTGCATGAAGATGAAATCACCTTACATACCATTGACGAAGATAAAGAGAAATTTAAGAAAGTTATAAAGGAAAATTTCTTCAACTGAAGTCTCTTTTAGTACATATTCCATGTTTGTAATCAAGGAGATTCATGTCTCAATCAAGGAAATGAATAACCAATTGACTAAGATTGGAGAAAATAATAATACAAAGTTGTTACTTTTTGAGAGATGGATTACATGGTGTAAACATGTGGTAATCTTGAAAGGTTATGATGCTACATAAGTAGTAAATAAGTTTAATAAATTTAAGGCCATTCAATATGAAATATAAGCTAGAGGTGCTTTAACTATTCCATAATCTTTAGCACCAACCATAACATCAACAAAGGCTCCTTAGTGGAGTCTATAGTTTCTCTTTTTTATTTTTGTCTAACCTCTATTTTAGGAAATTCACATTTTCCTTTTTGTAAAAGTGACAATTATAAAGGATAGAATATAATGAAAAATAGAATATGAAGAGTATTTTGGAATGTGAAGGGTTAGCATATTTAATTTATTATAAATAGAACAAATGGAAATTTAAAATGAGTTTTTTGATGTCCATAATTTGGAGACTTGAAGAGGAGGAAGAAGGAAACTTTGTATTCAGTCTTTGTCTAAGAACGAGGAAGTACTTAAACTTTATGTCTAGTTATTTCCTTAATTGGTATGTGTTTCTCTTATTTTGATACATTTATTATTGTTCCAAGCATGAATTACATCTGATATCCCAAAGTAAACTACTCTTTTTGTTTATTTCATCATGTAAATGAATGAAATATATGTTTGCTCATTCACCCATGACTCTTCACCTTCCTTCTTGATATTTTTGTTTTATTTAAATGCTATTATTATAACCCCCCATTCCACATATAAATATTGTCTATAACTAGATTAATATTTGTTGCTTTCAATGACTAGAAACTCCCCTCATAATAGAGGAGAGAATTTTAGTCTCCTATCTTGTTGTGAATCTTATATTTGATATGAAGTACTAAATATTTCACTAATAGATCATGTAATAAGAAAAAAAATAACAAGGAATTATATTACTTTATCTAACCACTGATCCACACACTAATCACAATATTGAATACATGTAACCAAAAATTTGAATATTGGGCATCACTCTACTCATCTAACAAAGACTTCATACGCACTTACCCTATACTAATTATTTATAAAGAAGTTATATATTTCTACATACATGACAAGATTCTCTACAACCTTGGTCATATTTATGTACTTGATGGTGTACCTCACTATAAACTCATTTGGGAGGTGCACGATGTAAAAAATCATGGAATTTTGGTGTTACAAAAATTATAGTCATACTTTAGTCACTTTTTTTAACCACACATGCATATAAATGTGGAGTGACACATTAAGTATTTCATCGATAATTGTATCACAAGTCCTAAAAACAAGAATCTAGGACTCCACACACCTCTATCAATCCCATCTAAACCATATGAATTCATTTTTAGTTAATAAAATTTTGTCAAGAATACTTGATAATGTTACTTTTGGCCCACTTTCACTTTAATTGACTTGAGCACTTAATTTGGACAAATTTCACCACATCAATCTATCCTAAGTACCTATAGTGACCTATCACTTTAAAATATCTATCTTACACCTATATAAATGTTATTAATCACTAAAAACCTCTCTAAGCATCTATATAGACATCACAAATCCTAATTTTCAAACATTAACCTTCAATACAGGATCAACCATTATCTTATTAGATTTAATACACCAATTAATTCCAACTTTCAATCAAATATATTAGTGAACCCAATTTTATTTGAGCATTGATTTAAAAAAATTGAATTAGGATTTTGATAAATTTGTAAGCATTTGACACTAAAATAGTTTTATTTCAACTTTAGATATAATATTTGAGACTAAAATAACTTTCTTTCAACCTCATATTTAAAAAGTTGACATTGAAAGCACTTTATTTTGATTTTAGATATGATATTTGACACTGAAAGCACTTTATTTTAACTTTAGATTTTAGGGAGATTTACTAATATCGATACACAAAAAAAAACTTCTATTTTATAGAATATCATTTTATGTTACTCTTTACAACATCTTTTCCATGTTATTTTCTCTTCCATCCAAAAAACTTACCTCCCTTATTTTTCTAAGGTGTGGTGCTAGGTTAAATGGGGCCCATATTGAACACATTCAAATCCCTTTGACCACTATAAAAATGGAGTCTTCTAATGCAAAAAATGATTCTTATTATTTTGATGAAGAATTTATCATGAATATATTAAAGGAGATAATCATAATGAACAAGTTAATCAATATGAACATAATGCACAAGATAGTCATGAAGGCCTAGATAGAATTCATCTTGATGAGCTCAATGGGGTAGATCATGAAAAAGTATAATATTTATTTGCATTATGATAATGAATCCATCAAATTACACAAGATATATCTTAAATAAATTAATTTCTTGTTATCAAATAAGTCTTACATTGGTTTTGATGTGGAATATCTCATTGTTCAACACCTAATGATATAATGATAAAACCTCTAAGTCATGGGACTTTGGAAAATTAAGGTTAACCTCGAGAGAAGGTCATCTTCCTTTAACTATATCTAATGCAACTAGTAGAATACCAATTCTATGGAATTAGTGTCTTTTTCTCCTAAACTAAGAATTTTGATGGGGAAAAGGGAAAGAATAAAACTTTATAAAACTTAAAATGGTGATTGCACCAGATATATTAGTGGGTCTTAATTCTTGCTTGATGAACATAATGGAATAGAGAATTATATTGAAATAGGTTCAACACAAACTCATACAAATGAGAAACTAGAGGCAATATTTAGTTATTATCACAAAAGGGAAAAGAGTTCTTTATTTTAATCAAACAATATTTTCAAAAGGGAAAAAATACCACAAATGAATCTTTTATGACTGAAATAAGAAACATAAATTCCATAAATACTCAATAACTAGCATACATAGAGATTTATCATACAATAAAGATAAATCTTTAATTTATTTCATTTTAAAAGTTACAGCTTGTAGAAAATACATCCAAAAATGCAAAAATTGTATCCTCTAACAACAAAATGATGGATTGGGCCATGGGGTCTACCCATTTTTATACAAAATATCTCATAGATGAGATGTAGTTGTTAAACATGAATGCCTAGTAAGAGAAACCATGTAGATATGGAATCTTCATGCAAAAAGGGAGAGTTGCTATATTTTTGGCATCTTGGACTTGTATAATGGTTGGAAAATGGCATGCAAGAGCTGGGCATGATCCTTGGTATAAAATGGCATGGTATGGCATGGTTGGAACTAGAAGATCTCCATGCAATGCTTATTCATATTTAGTAACTGAGAACAACTCTTCATGCCAAATGGGTGGTACCCAAATAGAACTTTACTTTTCAAAATAAAATATAACTCTGAATAAATCCAAGTTACTTTTTATACAAAACACTAACATGTAAAACATAAGTGAGACTTTTAAAACTTTAAGTCATATCAATTTGTCGAAATAAACTTTGCAATTTGTAATTCATGATGTTACACTTTTAGAAATTTATACTTGTCAAAATATAAAGTGTAATTTTTAACCCTTTTTTCTTACAACTTTCACATTATAAAAAAATATAAAGTGTAAAATATGTTTTCTCTTTCTGAAAAAAGTTATAAAAAATAGATGCACCTTAATAATTACAACTTTTAATTTTTTTTTTCAAATGAAAGTACAAATAACACTACAACATTTGAAAATATTCAACAGAGAGAAATTAATCAATATCTAGAATCTCTTTAGCCTTCTTATCATTCTTGGCCTACAATTTTTCAGCATATGCATCAAAGACCTTGAAAACTTCTTGTATTCATTATAGATCTAGCCCACAAGAGTATATATCAAAGGCTACATAATCTGCTTGAATGTTGAATAATTATTTTCTGAAAGTCCTTATTTCTTGCATTTCCATCCTCATCTTATCAATTACTCTTTCATACTTGAAAAAGTGGTGGATGGAACTTAGGGTGAAGACTGTGTCCTTTATATATTCTTTCTCAAATATTTCCTTGAATTTAATTTGGACATATTCCACCTAAAGGATATTATTTGCACTATCTATTGTTTGGCATGACATTATGTTCATCATCCCATCAATGTTGTAAAATACATTAATTGCCTTGTCATGTGCCATCTTGGCTTGGTGAGTAGATTATGTTAGTACCCTTGTCTAAAATTGAGCAGCCTTGTGTAGTTCCTCATGCTCAACATCATTCTATAGTATCTTCTTGACAATGATGGTATCCATATTAATTGATTTTACAGTTATTATTTTGGGATAAAATCAAGTTTAAGGTCTAAATCTCTCCTTCATATTTATTGACCTGATATTTCAAGGTATTATTTATTTCTCTAATTATTTCATAGCGGTCCATCATCACTACAATGACCTTATTGAACTTAGTGATTAGTTCCTCTAACCATTATTTTTTAGCCCTTCCCATATGAGCCATCTCTCAGATCGAATCAATGAAATCTTGATCCAAAAACTAACTGATTAGCTATATTGCTTATGGTTATTATGATGATTCACTAAGTTGTGTAAATTATTTTAATGCATCTATAAGTTTATCCACCTTTCTCTTCATTTGATCCTTGGTGGCCTTGTCATGATCAATCCTTTTTAAGAGAGAGTTGATGTCGAATTACGCATCATGTTTTAGCACCTCTCTTGTCGACTGTCCAAGGTGAATTTTATAAATATGGTAATCCCCCACCTTAATATTTTCTTTTGATTTATCATGTGAGGGACTATAATTTCAACATACCTTTCTCCCTTGTCATCATTGAATATCCTAGAGAGTGTCCTAGGATTTGGTTTCAACTTTTTCTTGACCTCTGAGAGACCAAAGTCCAAAGTGCTGGGATCAATCATTTATTTCCTCTTCTTTCCTACTAAATGGACTATCCCATTAGGAGTATCCTCTTGATATTTTGATACTGTGACCAAAGAATCAACAACTGATGTAGTTTCAGTAATAGATATTATGACCATTGTATACTTTTGGGTAGATTTTTCCATTCATTGCTTAGAAGGGCCTATGAAATTTTACTCCCATCAGTTGACTGAAAATATACATTTGCATCATGCACTTGTGTTATTTCAATCTCTATTAAAGCTGTTGTGGAAATAGTAGAAGTGGAAGAGGTAGAGGTAATAGAAACAACTATGTCTATTAGAGTTATGGATGATGGGATATACATAGGGAATGTGAATTTGGGGATAAGTAGAAGGTTGGAAGCTAAAGCACTGAATGTATCAATCAAATACATGGGACCTCTCAGGGTTGATAATGTAAGGAAGTGAGTGGAGATGAAAGTGAAATAATACTTACGTAAGGAGTTGGGATAGCCTAGGATATTGAAGTCAGGATGACTAAGTCCATAGATTTATACTATTAAGTGGTGTTAGAAATTAATGGGGATGAAATGGAAATAATTATGAATGGAATGGAAAGAGGGAATGGAATAAAAGGGGAAGGTGAAATTGGAAGAAGGGAAAGTGGAGTGAAAACTTGATATTCCACTAATGGGAGACCCTGAATGTCCACTTGACTCAATTGTGTTGGTTGTACTTGGCTTATTATGGTCAGAATGGAAGGTAAAGTGTAAACTCTAAATGTAGGGGGAGTGGAGGAATGAGGTGGAGTAAAAACTAGAGTTGTTAAAACCTAAGATATTGGAGGAGTAGAAATAAGAGGCAGAGGTGTTCAAACCTCTAGAACAATGTAGGTAGGAGAGGGAAAACAAAAAATATGGGGGTTATCACAATGATACTCATATGAATTGAATCTATGAAAGCTTGTACTATTGTTGTGTCTTCAGGTGAAATATCTATAGGTTTCTCCATAGCTTCTCCCTCTCTACTAGATTCCCCTTTCTTTGCCTTAGTCTATTTATTCTTCTTTTTCTTCTTTTGAGGCTCCTCTAATGATTCTCTTAGACCCTCTTCGAATGGAGTGATCCCATTATCCTTAAGATTTAAAATCTTTTATTTGACCCTAATTGCTTCCCTGGTGACATGTACTCCCTTACTACTCAACCAATTGATAGTTTTATTAATTACATGGGCCATTCTATCGAATAGAGATAAATAATCTGGTGTTGACCACCTCATTGATATAAGGGGTTGTGTGATGACTTATGTGTAATATATTAGGTCCACTCTAGCATCATTATCTACCAGGTTATTTGGAACTTGTGCCAAATCATAATCTTTTATTCGTTGAAGGGACATCCTAGAATAATCCCTCATTCTAATTATCACCATCACAATCTTCCCAATAATCCTCATAATATGGCACATGAGCATATGTAACAAATGTCAATATGTTAATGATATTGACATATAAATCAAAGAATGGATTGGACTCTAAAGTTTTTAGTGTCATCTAGCACATTTCAACCTCAACACACTTGGCCTTAAGGAGGGATTGGTATGTGTATCAACCAATGGAAATTGGGAAATGTATCCTTGCCTTGCACTTGTTGGAGAGGAGCTTATGAGCCTCTATGAGTTACTTCACTAACTCTAATAATACCCATTTATCACTAACATATTGGGGAAGGGTGTAGGGATAACCATTGAACCTAGTTGACCTAATGTAAGAAATTGTTGGGAGTTGTATAAAATAAGAACCCCATTTGCTGATTTCATTCATTATTGCTTTTGAGAACCTTGTTCTCCCAGGTTCCTTATCAAACATGATAATGATGTAATAGATGAAAGTATCATTTAATCATCTAAAATTATACATACTAGCCTCCAATGTGAGGTCAGAATAGTAATTATATACTCTATTTATCTCCTTAGGAACCAAGTTAAGGCCTAGGAATAGTCTTCCTTTGGCCAAAATGTATACAATGTAGGAGATCATATATAATTTTACCATTGTTTGTACCTCCATCAATTACTTTTGGAGGGAATCACCTATTAAATGGGCCCAATGAAAGTATTGATTATTCTATCATATGAACTAGATGTATTGGTACATCCATTCTTGAAAACACTTAGTATCAGGATTGTCAGTGACATAGTGCAATAGTATGACAATGTCCCCTACATCATCAATGAAATCAATCCTATACATTATCTTTATTACCCTGGTAGAGGAATGCTTGGGGTACTTGAGCCACTATTTTTTGATTATTTTATAGCACACATCTCATTTATCCTCATAGAATTATGTGAATTTTTTTAGAGTTATATCTAGGTAACTCTCAAATTCTAGGATTGCAAATACTGAGTTGATAGAATTAGGGTCTAGATTCATAATACTTTCCCCTTTCTCATTATATACCTCTCTTCTATTGGGATCATAGTGTTGGGCCATTGTAAGCACCAACTTGAGGCTCTGAATTGATAGTAGGAAGGCTAAAAATTATAGAAGGCCAAAATCATAAATACTCTAGACCCAATAATTCTTAAAATCTGCACCTATTCGAGCCCAAAAATCTCCTTGGTCAATGTGACCTAAATATGTATATGTTATTTCTATAACATTATACTCTAAATTAGAAGTCACTCCAAGGCCTTTGTATTTGAAATTCATTTTCTTAGGAGATATAACTAAGTTTATTTCTTATGAGAAACCAATTATGAAAGTTAGTAGGATTTACACATGTTTAAAGTAGTTATATCCTCCAATAAAGATGAGATGTGCTCTAAACAGGTTAAAGTTCCATGGAACTAGGAGGTGCTTGAAGTAGGTGGAATTTACATGGAGATGGAAGGTGTTTTGATCAATGTAAACTTTTGTGGGGATGAGAGGTATCTGGGGTAGGTCCACTTTTTGTAAAGACGTAGAAGCTCATGGAGCTAAAGGTATTTGGAGTAATGCTAAAACCCATGGGAGTCTAGGGTGATTGAGGAAATTCCAATGTCCATAGGGACCTTAGAGGTATATGTAGGGAATATTCTCTAGTTTTTAAAAGTGGTATATGTTGGGGAATATTTTGCTTAGCTTGTTGAAAACCTAAATTTTGAGACTGCAAAATATTGAAGGGAAAACTAAGATCTTTTTGGTAATTTGAATTTTTTTGGAAATAAAACCTTAAAAAACCCTAGAAGACTCTAAAATATTTGACTAAAACCTAAATACTTGAAATAACAACCAAAATTGATCCTCCAACTATTATAATGGCAACCTAAAAGAACCCCCAAACCAAATAATCTTAATGAAACCCTAAAACTGGAAAAATAACTTTGTGAGAAAATGTAAATAACTCAAAAGCTTCAAGTGTAAGAAAAATGGCAAAAAATCACAAGGAAATTACCATGTAAAAGAAAGAAGATGATGTGGAAGGCATTTTCCAGTCATAGCTCAAACTATTAGGTACTTTGTTGACATTTGGTTCAAGGTTTGAAAGGCAAAAAAATCATTATCAGAGCTTTAGTAATTAAACATGATAAAAAATCCCCAAATGACTTAGTTTATATAGAAAATCCCATAATTAATGTGCTTTAATGGTGGTTGGTGGAAAAACTTTGGGGTGAAAAATGTAGGTCCAATGTTTGCCATGGTTAATGGTTTGGTTTGGTAGAAGGAAGAACTCAATGATAAATTTGCATGTTTGTAAGTGTGCATAGTGCACTTTGGCTTCTGGATTTTGTGGGGGGGAGTATTTATATTTTGTGGCATCCAAATCCTACCATGAATTTTTAATGTTTTAAAATGTGCAAAGTTCTTTTTGAGTTCCAAATTCCATCAATTTGGATGCTTGGTTGGGTGCAGAGTCCATCATGCATTTTGCACATTTGTAAACATGCAAAGTACATGTCAAGTTCTAGATTTTATCATGTTATAATGTGGTTGTTTTTTAGGATCTAGAGCCCAAAAATCACTTTGCATATTTACAAACATGCAAAATGCATCTTGAGCTCTAGATTTTGTAGTGTAAAAGGGAAAGATGGGTTTTTGGTGGTTCTAGGGGATTTTCTAAAAAATAAATGGGGTCTCCCTTAGGGTATCAAATGTAATGATATTTTTAAGACAAAAATATCAAAACTTTTGGCAACCTCTATGGGGTGATTTCCTTCTAATCAATTTCAATCTAGTAGCCTTCTAGATTTTGGGCATGGAGTCAATTATGGATTTTACAAACTTTAACCTGGGGATAAATAGACTAGAATTTGCCTAGACATGAAAAAATAGGAAAAACATAGATTAAAAAAATGAGGAAAAAACACCACCTAAGGAAATAAAAACTCCTAATGAGTTGACCTGTGTAGAACCACTTATTTAGAAGACACAACTAGCCCTACTATATATAAAATCTAATTTTTTTAGATCGAGTTCCTACCTCAAAGTAATCTTTGAGGTCTATCCCATTGACTGGGATATGTAGTTGATCTCCATCAAGTTTATAAAGCTAGAATGTGTTGGCTCCTTTGCACTGAGTAATAATGTATGGACCTCTCCATATTACATCAAATTTAGTATGATTTCCTGGTTTATCCCTATCTACATCCCATTTGAGGACCATATCTCATGCATTAAAGTTCCTTTCAGATGCCTTTTTATTAAAATTCTTCTTGGTTTAGGCCTAATTAGATTCCAAAACCTTCATTACTTGGTTCTTGATTTCTTTGAGTTTCATGAGCTCATCTAATCTTATCACCATTACATCATTATCAATCAAGTCTAATTGGTGATTAATCTCTAAAGATAGTAGCTCAATTGATAGTGGGACTTGAGCCTCTCTTCCATATACCAGCATAAAAGGTGAATTACCTATGGATCTCTTAGGGGTAATCCTATCATCCCAAAGTATTTATTTCAACTTTGTATACCAAGATCTTTGGTTGTCTTCTATTATTCTCTTGATAATCCTAATAAGGTTCTTATTGGTTGACTCAGGCAAGCCATTACCCTAAGGATAATAATTAGAAGTGCTCAAATATAAATTATGATTGATGTCCCATTCACTAAATTTTATACCCATGAAATCTTTAATGCTATGATAGATAATGGTATGGGGTACACTAAATCTTGACACTATGTTGTTTATAAAATCTTGAATTGACACTTTCACAGCATCTTTTAGTACAATTGATTTGATCCATCTCATGAAGTAATCTATTATTATGAGGACCCACTTATTCCTTGCACTTGATGGTGGATTGATTATGCCTATAAATTCTAATCCCCATTGGGAAAATGGTTGATCTACCTGAATGGGCCTAAGAGGAAAGGCTGATAGGTTTTGCTTGTCGATGAAATAAATGCACTTTTCATAGTTCTTTACCCATTGGTGGGCATATTTGAATAATTCAATCCAAAAATAGCCTCCTCACATTATCTTGATGGCCATGGTCCTTGAAGAGAAATGTCCTCCTGATGGGCCATCATGAAATTCTTGGAGTACCTTAGGAACTTAACCATCCTTAATACATCTTAACATGACTCCATTCATATCCTTTCTAAATAGTAATTCATTTATAAGGACATAAGGAATAGACTATAGTCTATAATACATTTTCTTATACTAATTAAGATCATATAGATACTCATCAATCTATAGGAAGTTGGTCATGTCTTGGATCCAGCTGTTGAAAATAGGTAGGTTAGCTAGCCGAGATGCATTTTGGGCATATACTACTTCAAGTTTTATCTCAATGGTTCTAATATTAGAAGATAACTACTCACACAAACATTTTCCTCTTAATAACTTGGTAACTATTACATCTCAAATTTTCACCCTTTAGAAGAGGGTTCTTCAATCCCTTTCCAATTTGAGTAGAATTATGGGAACAATCCTAGGCTATGGGTCACCTATGGTGGGGTTGAACCTCTAGAGAATGTTTCCTTCCTCTTGATGCTAATATAAACTAGTGTTAGCTAATGCTTTGTATGGAAAAGGGTTAAAAATAGAATCAAGGATCCTAAGAAGGTTAAAAGGGTGATGCACCAAAGTTAAATGGACACTCATATGAGTTTGAATACACACTGGCTTAGAAAAGACAAATATGGATTACTCAATCTCACAATCTCACTAATTGCATAAATATTTCATGGAAGAGGTTCCAAATAGAACACTAATCTAGACCTGCAAGCTAGCTTGAAAACACCTTCAAAGAGGCAAATAGAAGGACAACAAACTAGGAAGAATCTCCTTCACAAATTTACCATACACAAACATGTTAAACACTAATTAAAGGTAAGAGATAGGCAAAGAGTTGATCCTATTACTTTAAAGGTAGTTATTATAAGATTTTTACAAGGTTTAACCTTATCAAATGACCACACTTTTACAAGAGAAATAATGGGTATCCTTGCCTCTAAAAAGAAAATTTTAAATTCTAAAATTTAAGAAACCCCTCAATGGGAATGAGACTAGGATATATAGGAGAAGATAAATTGAAAGAAAGGATATGAGAGCATGATATTAAAAAAAACACTTATCCTAGGTCATTAATTGAACTTGAGCTGCCACCTTTACATTTTATCCAATGAAAACCTTGTCACTTCTTTGATCAATCAAGACACTATTCATGGCTTATTGAGTGATAAAGTTCCCAAAGGTTTTGACAATGCATTAAATGTTCCTAGTTACAGTTCCCATCACTGGACCTTTTATTTGATCCTTCACACCATCTCTCACTTGAGTTCAAAACCACATGATCATGGATTTGATAGAATCATGGATTTATTCTTTTTAAGTGAATGCTTGTCAACACTATGGCCATGTTGAAGGATGAAAACCCTTTGCATTAATCACCTGTCTACTCTACTTTCATTTATAGATCATAGGTCCCACTTATAGATGGAAAAATAATCTAAGGAAATTAGTTTTCCTATATTTTTATATATTAAAATAGACCTATAGACAATATAACACCTTTTGGACCCTACTTTATTTCTTTAGGATCCAAGAATTCATTATACACATATCCTTCTTTAACTTGGTAAACTAGTCTCAAGAATGAACCCTATAAGCTCTAATTTAATGAACCAAAGATCAATCTTAGATCCAATGATAGTCCCTTTATATTCTTTATATCCTAATTCATTTGTTAGAATAATCCATGGCATTTGAAATATCTCTAATAGCATTGGGAAGACCCTGCAAAACCCTATGTTCATGGTTGAAAATAGCTTCTCAACTTCCAATGAGAATCTTAGGATCATCTTTAATCTAATTGGTTTCAAAATACAACTCAACTCATTGAAATGTTGACTCAACTCACTCCATCAATTTTAATCTATATGAAGGTCCATATATCATTTATGTTCTACCCATTGAATGTGTCCTTGACACTTTTTATGCACACATTCAACTTTGAGATTTATTGACCCTTTGACCTTCACTCACTATTAGATCTAGATGCTCAATCAAATACCAACCATTGATCTACTGGGACCCACCATTTGAAATCCAATGGCTAGTTCATGACCCTAAAATTGACTTTCTCACTCTCATCAAATGATGTTTGCATGATCGTTATTGACGATCACATGATCATCAGATTTAATTTTGATAGGATTTGTCTTGCTCTATCTTTAAATTTAACATTCTATCGACCATTATTTGACATCCCATAGAGCATGATTAAAATCCTATAAACCATCAAATTTAAGTATAGATATATTTTTTCCCAATATTCAGTATGACATTATAGTGAATGTCTTAAGTTTTAGGTCCATTTTCATAAACTTTAAAGGCTTATATCTTGAAGCACGAGAATCATGGAGGCACCTAACTTTTAAGAGATGTTCTTCTAGTTAAAAGGAATAAACCCATCTAGTCTACTAGTCCTAGGAGCTTTTTAGGTGAAGATATTAAATTCTCAAATTGGTTGGTCTACTTGGTCTAGCATGACATCATAGCTCAAAAATAACTATGAAAACTTGGTGAATTCTATTCAATGAGCCAACTTTGCACATACATAAATTCATTTGTAATTTAGTGAAGGACCTGGAACTTGGTGTGTAGTAACTAGGGACCAAGATGAACAAACCCATATGACCATTTTCCCCTATAACTATGGCATGTATGAGATATGGCCTTGTCAAGATGCTCACTTCGTTTTGTTTGAACTTCTTTGAAAATGGCTTAGTATGGAAAAATAGCAAAATTTGGATGAGAGGCCAACTTTAGATCTATATAAATTTTGATGTACTTTGGTAAAGTACATAAAACTTAGTGCATATAAACTTGGCATAAAATTGAATAAACCCATATGACCAATTTTCCTTGACTCATCCACACATGTGAGATATAGCATTAACAAACTACCCACTTGACATTTTTGCCACTAGACCCAAGGTGCCTAGATGAACATAATGAAGAACCAAATGGATTCCTTACATTTCCATACTTAACCCAATCACTTTTAACATCCCATAGGTTATCTTTACAATTATAGACCTGATTCTTATAAATTGGAAAGATACACTTTTAAGTAAGCTTAAAGTGTTTCAAAAGCTCTAAACTCTGTAAGATGTTGGAAATATTGTCATTGATGTCAAAGGTTTAGCATTATTGGTGATAAAGGCCCCATTGCATTTAATGTTGTTTATAATAAATATATCTTGGCTAATATGAGTTAATATTTATTTAATATTAATGAATATATTTTTGGTTGCATATGAGATAAAAGAAGGGCCCATGGAGAAGTCGAAGAGCCACAGGATAAAGACAAAAGAAGGATGGCATGCATTTTACCATGAAGAGTCATCTTGGGGAATACCAAGAGTTTCCAACTGAAGACAAAAGAGTAAAGGTGCAATTTCTCATGAAGTGACACTTTGAAGAATACGAAGAGTCACCAAAGATAAGGACAAAAGTGGGAAGGACGTTTTTGGTCATGAAGGGTCACCACATGAATTTTCAAATGCTTGGATATGAAGGGTAATCCAAGATTGGTGCCATTTTCCATGAGGATTGAAGGGTCATAAAGGGGGAAGGCCAAAGGTCATTTGGAAAGCTATAAATAAAGGATTGAGTAGCCATTTGTAATACGGTAGTGAGAGGTTGATTTGATATTGTAATATCTAGCTTAGAAGAGCAATTGTGAGAGATGAATATGATTTGTATTTTTTATATCTAGCTTATAAGAGCAAAGGTGAGAGAGAGGAAGGAGATGTTTTATTGATCTATCATTTGTTGAGATAGCAACATTGAGAGATAGGTGTGTGGTATACACAAAGGGGTTGGTGCTCCTGTGGGTTGGTGTTCACAAATTGTTGTTAGGTTGGTGCTCGGCAAAGGGGTTGGTGCTCCTGTGGGTTGGTGCTCGGCAAAGGGGTTTGAAGCTCCTGAGGGTTGGTGCTCATGAATTGTAGCTGAGGTTTGTACTTGGTAAAGGGGTATGGTGCTCTTGTGGGTTTGTTCTCATGAATATATTTGAGATTCATTCTCTATGGTTTTTCCCACATTAGGTTTATATGTTATATCTGGTGTCTCTCTCTATATTGTGTGATGTTTATTGTTTGAGTTTTATTGCATATCTTGAATGTTTGATTAAGTGGGATTTGATAAAGGGAAAGTTTTATAAGATATATAATATACTGATTCACCCCCCCCTCTCAATATATTACATGCTTAACATAAGATCCCTTTGGTCCATTATTTCATCCAAAAATATTGTCTAACCCTTGCTCCATACTTGATCCTCAAAAAAATATATTGCATTCAAGCATGTTTGGTATGTGGGCCAAAAATGACCAATAATAACTTTGATGTCAACATCATACTCCATGACCTTGGTAATCCATCCTACTCACTTTTCATTTATCTCCCATCTTATTAGGAACTCTTTCACAGTTGGATGTATTACCATCAGATGAATCTTTTTTTTTTCTATAGATCATATGCCTAAATTTTTTTAGATCCTTAATCATGACATATACTTGTTTCTCCACAAAACTATGATTCTCCTCATATCCTTTCAAGGATTGGATAAAGAAATATATTAGCTACTCCAATTTCTCCTATTTGTGATGATTAGAATGGTTGAGATGATTTCTTCCCCTCTAAATGAATAAATAATGAAGTATTTCTCATAATTTGGGTTGACTAGGTTAGGATCTTGAGAGATAGTTTATTTGATGGCTTGAAAACTGTATCTTCCATCTTGTGTCTAGTTGAAGATGGTACCCTTATTAAGCATTGTAGTGAGGGTTTTAATATGGAGGAAAAAATTAGTAAAAATATTCTCACAAAATTAATATTCCAAAGGAAACTTTGTATTCCTTTCTTATGGCTAGGCAATTCCAATGCAGATATAACACTAACTCTTTTTGGGTCTATCACAAGACCTTGTTTTTACACTATGTGCCCCACAATATTTTCCCTTTATGGAACATATAAATTCATTTATTTGGGTTTATGAAAACCCCATATTCTCTATAACTTTTATAAAATTTCCTAAGGTGGTACAAATGTGTTTCAACATGCTTTAAGTAGATGGTTATATCATCCAAATATACTAGGATCATTTTGTTTATCAACCCTCTGAATGCCATATCCATGGCTCTTTGAAATGGTTCTCCAATATTGGTCAAACCAAATGGAATATTTTTGTATGCATACATGCCCCACTTTGTGGTGAAGGTAGTTTTATACTGGTCTAAATATTAACCAGGATTTGGTTATAGCCAAAATAGCCATCTAGGAGGGAAAACCTTTCATCTCCTACTACAGTTTGTAAAATTTGATTCATAGGTAGGAGAGGATATTGATCCTTTATTTAGGTCTCTAAAATCCATGCATAACTTAATTTCACCATTTTTATTTTTAACAGGGATGAGATTCGAAACCCAAGATGACTACTTGATTGGAAAAAATATATTCACTTCTATCAATTTAGAAATCTCAATTTTCATCAAGGGTTCTATCTTTAGATTAATGGGCCTCTAATTCTATCTAATAGGCTTAGTGTTTGGATCCAACACTATTATATGTTGCTTAGACTAGGATCAAATCCTCTTAGATAATGATAGATCTAAGCAAAGTTATCATCAAATTCTTGGTAGAATTCAATAATTTTTTTTTCTCATTATCATTATATACCTTTCATAACTTCAAGGTTTTGCCTTCTAAGATGACCATTGGCTCGTAGTCCTCTTTATTGACTAAAATATTCTTTTTCTCACCTTTCAATTGGTCATCCATGTTTAAGATGTTCTCCAATGTAACAAGACCCATAGGTAGCTATTCATATTTAGCTAGATGATTTGATCCTCATATTGATTATGGAGCTTAGGCTAGTTCCAATCTAAAAATTCAACTTTTTCTCTCAAGAAGTTCATAATTTTTTGGTCATTATCAAAGACTTGCCAATTAGTGACATTATCAGGAACAAAGGATCTTACCACCAATTTTACATGCTAACTACTTTCTTTACTTATCTCCTAGGGTAAGTTATATTGGGAGCCCACTAAGGCCATATGATCAACATCTTTATTTCATGACCTTGGTATTGCCTAAATATTTAGAGTGGTAAAATATTCAAACAGGTCCCATATCCTATGTTTATAAGATCTCAATAAGTTATTCTTAGTCACACTTTTAAATCTTACTTGGTTAACAATTAGTTCACTATCACCAAATATCTATAGAGATTCTATCCCTCTTTCTTTGGCCAGCTGTAATCCTCAAATTAGGGATTTATATTTAGCTACATTGTTAGTGCAACTAGAATAAATTCTGAAAGAATAAAAATAACTCTCCTTTTGGGGAGAGACCAAAAAAACACCTACACCTACTCCATTTATACTTATCAAACCATCAAAACATAATTTCCATATACCCTGGAGATCTTTAGCTGGTTTTAAGATATTGGGAATGATTACATCATTCTCATGTATGCAATATTTATCCAACCTAGTTTATCTTAATTTTCATAAGGATCAAACAAGAAGGTTGATCCCCATTGATCCAAAAAAATATCTGGGATAACTTCTATGGTGGTTTTATCCTCATGATTAGTTTCTTCTTCTTGATCTTGTAATATGTAGTTCATGTTCATAGGAGGAGGGGTATATGGTTAAATATGATCCTTATCTATTGGCTCAACTCTTATTGTTACTCTTGTCCCATACCTCATTCTAAGAAACATGTGGGACTAATCTATAGAAAAATATCCTCCCATTTTCACAATAAAATCTTGTGAAAGGCAAATGATGAAATAAGGAGGAAGGTCAATAAATGATATATCTTAGGAAATTGATAAACTAGGATAAGCATGGATAGTGAGATTTAAGTCCTTTATTAATCCTACTATTTGAATAATAGTCCCATCCAACTGAACCACTCCTTTAGTCACATGTGTATATTTTATGCCAAAAGCATCAACTATCTTTTTGGGGATAATGAAACTGTTAGCCCTTGAATCTACTATGCAATTATGGACTAGATGCTTTCCAACTATTAATAAAAGATAGAAAGGTGGAGGCTTACCACTTTTTTCTATATTAGCTTCATCTTGTGGCTAACATAAATTAATTTCAATATTAGGCCCCTTAGCTGAAGTCTTATCTATTATTTGAAAATTCTTCAAGGCCTCTTATAATAGATTTCTTTATGCTAGTATAGATAGCACATCCCACATAGTGACATTCATATTAGTCCTTTTCATTTGCTCAAAAATGTTGAAATGGATACTACCAACCTTTGGCTAAGTCTTTTCTAGAGCCATGTCCTCTTTCATAAGATGTGGAGTAGGTATTTTTGCTTTAGGTTGGCTAGTAGGTATAAAGGGTGGCCTTTTCACTGTGTTGTTCTTTGTAGGTTATGGTACTACCTTGAAAGTTGTAGATTGTTCAATCTTGGGGGGCTGATCACCCTTGATTACTCTTTTATTTGATTATGTATTTACTACCACTGGACCTCCACCATTAAATAATGCCTCCTCTTGATGTACTCCACAAAACTCTTCTTGCTAATTTAGAAGAGTAGATTATCCTTGAGCAGGTTCTAATGTGTCTACTTATTGGGAAGTGGAATCTTCCTGTAATTCCTATGTACTTATCATGCCTTTCACCATCAAAACTTAATTAATGATGACATTGGGGCAAGTATTCTGATTGTGTGGCTGTGAATAGGGATAACACCACTCATAGTCTTGAACCAAGTTATTTTTAATAGGTATAATGGCTTTGGAAGTACTTAGTGCAGGTAAGGCATGGACATTTTGTGGCTTTGGTTGGGTTTTTTAACATTGTAGTTGCATATTACCTTGGTATTATTATCTATCTCCCTGATATGGTTGTTTATTGGGCTGATATGTTGGGTTAGCCTACTGATAAGGTTTATAATTATGAGATTGTTGCCTCTTCATGGATACTAACTCATTACTAAAACTCTTGAGTATGGATTTGACTACATGTAATTCATCTATGTGAGTGGGGGTTAAATCTAGTACCTTGCTTGTAGTGGGAATTAGAAAAATTATAAATGATATAGAAGCTATCTCTAGAAATAGAGGCATTGGTGGTCTTGGGGAAATTTTACCAGCTTGAATGAAATAGTTCTTTTCCCTTATCAAAATTTCATAAGCAATGGGAAGTGTGGTGCCATCAATAAACTAAATCATAACAACTATATCACTATTTAGGGATCTCAAGTAATATAGGAAAGCATTATCTATAGTTCACTTGATGAGTGTTGGAATTCTATTCCATGTCTTTTAGAAATAAAGATTGAAGTTAGTCATGAGCTCATGAGGATCCCATTGAATGGTGGTCAATTATTCAACCAAGGAAAGGTGGTCATTCTTATCCTCAAATTGAGCACATAATATAGAACCTAAATCTTCCCAAACCCAAATAGAGTTAGGGGCAAGACTTCTATGCCACTGTAAGGGTTTGCCCTTGAAAGGAGACCAAGAGTCTAATTGAACATTCTCTTATGCTACATTGTAGAAAGTGCATATATTAGAAATATCTTGTATGTGTTCCATAGGAGTATTGGAAGTTTTTCCATTGAAATATTAAAGGCTTTTTAAGGCTGAGGTTGGTATATCCTCATATTGGGCTAACTAGAGAGGGATGGCCCCATCAAAGGCTATACTTTTTTTTAGCAATTATAGAAGGAATAAAACTGATATGAGTAGGATTACTTGGAGGAGATGCAAAAAAAATTCTATATATACTTTATAATAAGGTACAATTGAATTTTTTCTTTTTTTAAGTGGAAATGATAATTCTAAAAAATTAGCTTTCTTACCTTTCATAGTTGATCTCATTTGTCGACTTGACATATGTAACCCTTTAAATATTGAGATTATAAATCAATGGAGTCACTAGGTGATTTTGAAATGCATCTAAATTTCATGAAAAAAAACACTAATTTCTTATCTTTTTTTGTGTCCCATCGAGCATGCCAAAAACTATTATCACATAAATCTTGCACTGGTTTTGATGTTGAATAGCTCACCATACAACACCTAATGATACAATGGGAAAAACTCTAATCCATGGGAATTTGGAAAATTGAGGTTAACCTCTGAAGAAAGCCAACTTCTTTTCACTATATCTGATGCAACTGGTAGAATACTAGTTCTATGAAAATTATGCTCTTTTAGTGTCTTTTTCTCCTAAAATAAAATTTTTATGGGGAAAAGGGAAAGAATAAAACTTTATGAAACTTAAAATGGTGATTGCACTAGATATCTAAGCGGTTCTTAATTATTTCTTGATGAACATAATGGAATAGATAATTATATTGAAATAGGTTCAACACAAACTCATACAAATGAGAAACCAGAGGCAATATTTATTTATTGTCACAAAAGGGAAAATAGCTCTTTATTTTAATCAAATAATATTTTTAAAAGGGTAAAAATACCAAAAATAAATCTCTTGTGACTAAAATAAGAGATGGAACTTCCAAAAATACTCAAATAACTAGCATACATAGAGATTTATCAGATAAGAAAGGCAAATCTTTAATTTATTTTCATTCTAAAGGTTACAACTTGTAGAAAATAGATCCAAAAATATAGAAATTATATCCTCTAACAACAAAAAGATGGATTTGGCCATGGATTCTACCCGTTTTATACAAAATATCTCATATATGAGATGTAGTTGTCAAACTTGAATGGCCAGTAAGAAAAACCATGCAAATATAGAATATTCATGAAAAAAGGGGTAAATTTCTCTATTCTTGGCATCTTGGACTTGTAGAATAGTTGTAAAATGGCATGCAAGAGTTGGGCATGATCCTTGGC
The DNA here is from genome assembly GCA_037957365.1 of Torreya grandis. Classification (NCBI taxonomy): domain Eukaryota; kingdom Viridiplantae; phylum Streptophyta; class Pinopsida; order Cupressales; family Taxaceae; genus Torreya; species Torreya grandis. The sequence goes on along the minus strand of JARHVA010001695.1, from coordinate 227,573 downwards.
ATAGAATGACATGACTATCATGGATGAAACTAAAAGATATCCATGCAACACTTCTTCATCTTCAATAACTGAGAACATCTCTTCATGCCAAATGGGTGATGCCCAAATAGAACTTGACTTTTCAAAACAAAAGATAACTTTGAATAAATAAAAGTTACTTTTTATGCAAAACCCTAACTTGTAAAATACAAATGAGACTTTTAAAACTTTAAGTCATATCACTTTGTCAAAATGAACTTTGCAATTTGCAATTCATGATTTTACACTTTGAGTAATTTATACTTGTTAAAATGGAAAGTGTAATTTATAACCCCACTCTTTACAACTTTCACATTATCAAAAAATATAAAGTGTAAAATATGTTTTCTCTTTCTCAAAAAGAGTTATAAAAAATAGTTACACCCTCACAATTACAAATTTTAATGTTTTTTTCAAATGACATTACAAATAACACTACAACATTTGAAAATATTCAATAGAGAGAAATTAATCAATATCTAGAATCTCTTTAGCCTTGTTATCATTCTTGGCCTGTAGTTTTTTAACATATGAATCAAATGCATTAAAAACATCTTGTATTCATTCTAGATCTGATCCATAAGAGTAGATATTAAAGGCTACACAATCTTCTTGAACATCAGATAATTCTTTCCTAGAATTCCTTATTCCCTACATTTCTATCCTCATCTTATCAATTGTTCTTTCACACCTGAGAAATTGGTGGATGAAACTCAGGGTAAAGACTATGTCCTTTGCAGATTATTTCTCAACTATTTTTTAAAACTTATTTTGGACCTCTTCCACTGGAAGGAGATTATTTGCATTATCTACTATTTGGCATGACATTGTTTTCATCATCCCATTGATGTCATATAATACATCAATCACCTTGTCATGTGCCATCTTGGCTTGGTGAGCAAATTTTGTTAGTACCCTCATATGAAATTGAGTAGGTCTATGTAGTTCATCATGATTAGAATCATTCTATAGCATCTTCTCAGCAATGCGGGTATCCATATCAATTGATTTTACAACTATTAATTTGGGATAATATAAGTTCAAGGTTTGAATCTCTCCTTCATATTTATTGACCTGATCTTTCAAGGTATTCTTTATCTCTTTGATTATTTCATAGTGGTCCATCATTTCTGAAATGACCTTATTTCCCTTAATTATTAGTTCCTCTGACTATTATTTTATACACCTTCCCATATGAGCCATCTCTCAAACTAAATTAATGAAATCTTGATCTAAAATTTGATAGATTATCTGCACTACTTGTGGTTGTTGTGATGATTCACTAAGCTATGTACATTATTTCAATGCATTTATAAGTTGATCCAAATTTCTCTTCAGTTCATCCTTGGTGGCCTTGTCATGATCAATCCTTTTGAAGAGAGAGTTGATGTTAGATTGCACATCATGTTTCAACCCCTCTCTTATTGGTCATCCAAAGTGAATTTTATAAATATTGTAATCCCCCACCATAAGATTTTCTTTTGATTTATTCAGTGGGGGATTATAATTTCAACATACCTTTCTCCTTTGTTGTAATTGAATATCCTAAAGAGAGTCTTAAGAGTTGGTTTGGACTTATTCTTGACCTCTAAGAGACCAAAGTTCAAATTTCTAAGATCAACCATTTATTTCCTCTTCTTCCCTACTAACTGGGTTAGCTAATTAGGAGTAGCCTCTAGTTATTTTGATACTATCCCCAATGAATCAATAGTTGGTATAGTTGCACTAGCAGATACTATGACCATTGTAGACTCCTCAGTAGATGTTTCCATTAGTTTCTCAGAAGGTTATTGTGAAATTTTACTCCCATGATGATTTCAAATCTACATTTGCATCAAGTACCAATGTTGATACACTCTCTACTGAAGGTGTTGTGTAAATAGTGGAAGTGGAAGAGGTGGATGCAATAGAAGCAACTATGTTTATTTGAGGTGTAGATGGGATATACACAAGGATTATGAATCTAAGGATAGGTGGAAGCCAAATCATTGAATGTATCAATTGAATGTGTGGGACCACTTAGATTTGATGATGTAAAGAAAGTGAGTGGAGATGAAAGTGAAATAATACTTACCTTAGGAGTTGGGGTAGCCTATGGGATTGAAGTTAGGATGACTGAGTCCATAGATTTATACTATTAGGTGGTGTTGGAAATTAATAGGGATAAAATGGAAGGAATTATGAATGGAATGGAAAGAGGGAATGGAATGAAAATGGAATGTGAAAGTGGAGGAAGGTAAAGTGGAGTGGAAACTTGAGATTCCACTGATGGGGGACCCTAAGTGTCCACTTGACTCAATTATACTAGTTGTACTTAGATTATTATGGTCATAATGGAAGGTAAAGTAAAAACTATAGATGTAAGGGGAGTGGAGGAAAGACGTGAAGTGAAAATTTGAGTGACTAAAACCTAAGATATTGGAGTAGAAGTAGGAGGTGGAGGTGTTGAAAAATCTAAAGAAATATAGATAGGAGGGGGGTGAATAATATAGATGGGGGTTGTCAAGATGATCGTCATAAGAATTTGAGATGTGGAAGTTTGTGTTGCTAATGTGTCTTCACATTGAAGATCTATTAGTTTCTCTTAAACTTATCCCTTTCTACAAGATTCCCCTTTTTTTGCCTTAGTCTTGTTCTTCTTTTTAGGCTCCTTTGAAGATTCTCCTAGACCCTCTTCAAATGGATTGATCCCCTTAGCCTTAAGCTTTAAAAGCTTTTCTCTGACCCCAATTGTTTCCTTGGTGACCTTTACTCTCTTAATCCTTAACCAATTGATAGTTTCATTAATTACATGGGTCATTCTATCAAATAAATACAAAGACTCTAGATTTGACCACCTCACTGGTGGAAGGGGTTGTGTGATGACTTATGTGTAATATATCAGTTCCACTCTAGCGTCATCATCTACTACGTCATATAGAACTAGTGCCAAATCATAATCTTTGATTTGTTGAAGGGACATCCTATAATAATCCCTCATTCTGACTACTTCCTCATCATCATAATCTTCCCAGTAATCCTCATAATATGGCACGTGAGCATATGTAGCAAGTGCCAATGTGTTGGTGATCTAACCATATACATCAAAGAATGGCTTAGACTCTAAAGTTTATAGTGTCATTTGGCACATTTCAACCTCAGTACACTTGGCCTTTATGAGGGATTAGCATGTGTATCAACTAATGGAAATTAGGAAATGTATCCCTGCCTTGTGCTTATTGGAGAGGAGCTTATGAGTCTCTACGAGTTTCCTGACCAACTCCAACAATGCCTATTTATCACTAACATATTAGGGAATGGTGTAGGGATAACCATTGAACCTAGCTACACTATTGTAAGAAAATTTGGGGAATTATATGAAATAAGAACCCTATTTGTTTATTTCATCCATTACTGCTTTTGAGAACCTTGTTCTCCTAAGTTCCTTATCAAACATGATAATGATGCAATATATGAAAGCATCATTTACTCATCTAAAATGATTCATAATAGCCTCTAATGTGAGGTTGGGTTAGTAATTATATACTCTATTTATCTCTTTAAGGACTATGTTAAGGCCTGAGTATAGTCTTCCTTTGGCCAAAATATATATAATGTAGGAGGTCATATAGAATTTTCCCAATGTTTATATCTCCATAAACTTATTGTGGAGGGAATAAATTATTAAATAGGCCTAATGAATGTATTGATTATTATGTTAGATGGCCCAAATGTATTTCTACATCCATTCTTGAAAACACTTGGTATTAGGACTGCCAGTGACACAGTGCAACACTATGAGAATGTCCCCTACTTCATCAATGAAATCAGGCCTATACATAGTCTTTGGTACCATGGTAGAGGAATGCTTAGGGGACTTTAGGTATTGTTTGTTGATTATTTTTTGACACCCATCTCATTTATCCTCATATAATTATGTATATTTATATAGAGTTATATCCAAGTAGCTCTCAAATTCTAGGATTGCAAATATTGAGTTGATAAATTTAGGGTCTATATTCAAAATCTTTTCCCCATTCTTGTTGTAGACCTCTCTTCTATTGAGATCATAGTTTTGGGCCATTTTAAGCACCAACTCAAGGCTCTAAACTGATAGTGGGAAGGCTATATATTTTAGAAGGCTAGAATCGTAAATACTCTAGACCTAATCATTCTTAAAATTTGCACTTATCCAAGCCCAAAAATTTCCTAGGTTAATGTGACCTAAATCATTATTTGTTATTTATAAAACATTATACTCCAAATAGGGATTCACTTAAAGGCCTTTGTATTTGAAATTCATTTCCTTATGAGACATGAAAACTAAGGTTATTACTTATGATAAACTAACTATGAAAGTTGGTGGGATCTACAGGTGCTTAAAGTAGTTATATCCTCTAATATAGAAGGATGTGCTTTGAGTGGGTTAAATTTATATAGAACTAGGAGGTGCTTGAAGTAGGTAGAAGTTTCAAAAATATGTAAGTTGTTCCAAGAAATGCAAACTTATACAGGGATGAGAGGTGTCCAAGGTAGGTCCACTTTCTATAAAGACGTAGAAACTCATAAGGGTCAAAGGTATTTGACACAATGTTAAAACCCATGGGGGTCTAAGGTGCTTGAGGCAAGTATAATGTGGATGAGGAACTTGGAGGTATATTCAAGTAATATTCTATAATTTTTTTAAGTGGTATATATTGGGAATATTCTACTTGGCTTAGTGAAAACCTAGATTTTGCCTGTGAAATATTGAGGGGAAAACTAAGGGTTTTTTGGTAATTTGAACATTTTTGGAAACAAAACCTTAGAAAACCCTAGAAGACTCTAAAATATTTGACTCCAACCTAAATACTTGAAATAAAAACCAAAATCAATCCTCCAACTATTATAATGATAACCTAAAAGAACCCCCAAACCAGATAATCTCAATAAAACCCTAAAATTAGAAAAATAACTTTGCTATAAATTATAAATAAATTGAAAGCTTCAAGTATAATAACAATGGAAAAAAATCACAAGAAAAGTACCATGAAAAAAAGTGAAGATGATGTGGAAGGCACTTTTTAGTCATGGCTCAAACTTACAGGTAATTTTTTGACATGTGGCTTGAGGTTTAGAAGGCACAAAAATCATTGCCAGAGCTTTAGCAATTAAATAAATGATAGACAATCCCCAAATGACTTAGTTTATATATATAATCCTATAATTAATGTGCTTTAATGGTAGTTGGTGGTGAAACTTTGGGGTGAAAAATAGAGGTCCAATGTTCACCATGATTAATGGTTTGGTTTAGTATAAGGTAAAACTTAATGATCACTTTACATGTTTAAAAGCATGCAAAGTACACTTCGGGTTCTAGATTCTATGGGAGGGGGGTATTTATGTTTTGTGGGATCTAGATCGCACCATGCATTTTTCATGTTTTCAAACATGCAAAGTTCTTTCCAAGTTTTGGATTCTATCATTTTAGATTCTTGGTAGGATGCAGAGTTTGTGGTGCATTTTGCATGTTTAAAAACATGCAAAGTGCATGCCAAGTTCTAGATTATGCTATGTTAGAATGTGTTTACTTTTTAGGATCCAAATCTTGACAAGTACTTTGTATGTTTGCAAATATGTAAAATGCATCTTGAGTTTTGTATTTTGTAGTGTAAAAGGTAAAGATGGGTTTTTAGTGGTTCCAAGGGATTTTTAAAAAAATAAAGGGGGTCTCCCTTAGGGTATCAGATGTCATGATATTTTTGAGACAAAAATATCAATAGTTCTCTTAGCTTATAAAAAATTCACAACAAGTGAAAAGTTATACTTTTATTGCACAACAATAATCACTCTTTTATATTGTAAACCCTACCATAGGTATTTATACTTCTCTCGTTGATATTGTTATTACATTTGAACCTTTAGTTTTGGGGGAAACACAAGGCTTACAATAAATATTCATGTTTTTGCCTAAAATTCTGATCAATACATGATCTTTGATAGCCATGCATACTACATCACCTACCTTACCTAGTACACAATCCCTCATGGAAACTATTTCAATATTATATGGTAAGGTGTTTCAGTTAGGGCAAGGTATACAAAAATCTAGCCAATCAATGGATTATCAAGCCTTACTTCATAAATTATTATCATATATTATTGCATCATATCCTTTACCTATATTAATTTTAGTTCCTAAAAATCCATTACATAAGGGTAAATGAGATCTGAAACAACATCTTCAATCTTTTCATGTTAACTTTATAGATTATTATTTAAATGGAAAGTTGATAACTAAGTTGTTTCCAAGAAGCCTAAAAGATTATGCATTATTTTAGTTTTGTGATCTACCCATTTAATCAGTAAGAGCATTCAACCATTTTTCCAATCAATTTCTCAAGAATTTTTCTATCAACATTGATGACAAGATTTCTTATGCATAAATTTATAAACTCAATCAAGGAACTAATAATCCTATTAATAACTAAATGTATGTAATGAGCTAGGATTGACTTGAAAGTATCCTATCTAAATACCCAAACTCAAATAAAGTAAATCAAAGAGAGCCCATTGATACTTAGTAAATTGGGATATGACTAAATGGATCCACAAAACTAGAAAGAGAAGCACCTACAACACATTGTAAATAGAAAGTGTTACAAACCCTCTATACATTAAACAACATGAAATAGCTATAACTAGGTATCTATTTAATATTACAATCAAGTAATGTCAGTAAGGGGAAGGGTTGAAAATATATCAAACTGGGAAAAGAACCATGGTAAGAAAATGGGGGCCTAGGATACCTAAGGCAGATAAGTGGCAAGTTCAAACAATCCTATAGCCACACTAAGCATACATGTAAAATAAATTTTAAACAAGAAGATATACATTCATTTACCAAGCAATTATTCAACTTTCATCTATCAAATGAAAGAGTTAGGGTTACAATATACTTACCTTGAACAAGTCCTTTCAATCTTTAATCTCCCACTTGAATAATGGTGTTTTTCAAGATATTGTTATGGTTGTAAGCATATCAAAGGTTAAATCAAAGTATAGGCTAAAATTAATCCTCCTATTATAGCTGAGACTCCACAAGACAAGCTTTCCTTCAAGATAAGATCTAAAAAATATGTCCTCCAAATGTATACTTGGGGCAGAAGTGTGAGTAATAATAATGTGAAAATGAATCTTCCTTCCTATTGGAATGAAATGGTAACTTGTATTTATAGTGGTGAATTACCTTAATCCATCCCAAATATTAATATGATTTTATCAACCAACTTGCTTTAGTTATAAATGGGATTACTAACCTTGAACTAAGTCATCCAAGCGTATTTGGTTATGAATAATTCACCATAATGTTTGAAACTACATCGATCTGATTGATGTAGTTGGGAAGGGATGGATGATAGATATTACTACATAAAATGGGTTGATATATTAGGAAATTATGGGTGTTGATATAGCTAGAGGATGTAATATAGGAGATAGCTTAGGGGATCAAATTATGAGGAAGTTAGAATGAATGTAGTACTGATAAATATGTAATAATATATTTTTCAAAGCACCAACAACCTACCCACCCCTTTTATGATGTACCCTTTAAGGCATACACTCTAGGAGATTAAAACTTGACATGTTGCTACAAGAGAGAAACTGTCAATAATTGATAAAATTTAAAAATATTATTTGTTTATATACACTCCACCCAAATCTCATCACATATCAATAGAGTGTAACATGGGATAGTTCTTTAGGAAGGAACACAACAACATAATAACCAAGCTAAATCAAAAATGAAATATTGAAATAAATAATAATAAATAAATAAATTGAAAGTACCATATACATATCTTGACTTACCTTTATCTCTAATTTGTTACATGTTTAATTTTAATATTGATTATGGAGGGCACAATTACTTAATTATACAAATCTTAGGGATACAAGAATAGAAAGAAAAGCAAGTAATCATAGGAAGGCCAAAGTAAATGTAAAACTCACAAAATAAATTTAAAAATTTGGGAAATTAGGAATCCAAGATGAAAAAGTGTAAATTAAGACTAAAATACCAAGAAATGTTAGTAAAAAATGGATGGAAATTGAGTAACTAGAAAACCAAGGATACTAATGACTAGAAGACCCAAAAATATATCCTAAGTAAGAAAATTCACAATCCATATCAAACTTAAGGCTTTATGAAATATAATTATGTAATCAGCATAAAGGGTAGATAAGTAAAAATCCATACTCAATCAAATATGAAAAAACATGATATAATTAGAGAAATGGGACAAGATGTCCCGAAAAAATGTAAAATAGAAAACTCAAGGTCCAAAACATATCTAAAGGAGATCCAGGTAAGATAAGGTAATAACCAAGAGAGCATCTTACAAAAAATCAAAGATAACTTATATTAGAGATAAACTAGAACTTCTATATTCTAGAACATGTCAAAAAGAGATGGAGAATAGGAATAATAAAATATAGGAAAATATTTAGAATCAAACTTGCCTATCAAGGGGGGAAATGAAATGGGTGGTAGGGGAGAAATGGCACTACTAAGGTGAGAACATAATATTTACCAGAAACAAGACACTCTAATCAAGTTGGCAAGACTAAGAGAATTTTGACATCAATGACATCAAAGAGCTGGATTGAACAATACAAGTTTGGGATAAATAGTAAAATATAAGTATCATCCCGTGGAGGTTAGTATGCATGGAAATTAAAATAGACCTACCTTCCCACAATGTGTTACCCATTCCTCATAAACCATTAAAGAGCTATTGGTCTAGTACAAATATTGGGTACTTATGTGAGAAAGTAGGTAGCACTAGATAGTATATGATAATGAGACCTCCTATCCAAGTCTACTAGCTTACCACACCCCAGTGGACCTCTACTCTATCATGAGACAAACTTTGGAGTTTTAGCTTCGACTAAGATAAGATATGTGCCAAATATTGATCACGTCTCTTGGTGTGATTTTATTTTTAATAGTTTTTTTGTTTTTAATCATTTGTTTTTATTTTTTTATGATATGTATTTTTACTCTTTTGTTTTTTCTATTCCTCTTCCATATAGATTCAAAAAACCAAATATGGGTGGTAAAATGACTATCATAAGAGAGCTTACGTGTGGTGTCTAGATAAGATAAAATAAAGACCATAGTATCAAAGATTCATAGACTTGTACTATAAAAAGGAATGTGATCTCAAAATTTACCTTGGTCTTCCCAAAGTTATGTGGAAAAATGGGAATAATGGAAATGAGCATACAATGATTGGGTTGCCCAAAGTCACAAAAAAATGTGCAAATGGGTATGGTATAATGAAAAGTATCCTTGAATCATCATCATGAGAGAGGGTATCCATGAATGAAGACATGAATATATACTATTAAAGTTTTACCATAAAATAATATGAGTGATTATAATTTTAGGAAAACACTACTCTCAACCATAATCTTATCTTTCAAGGAAGAATCCTAGCAAAGTTTAGGATTAAAAGTAATTTGTCATGAGATGAAAATTATGGATGCTTGTGACAAGTGCCTTAACTAAGGTTTTACCATGAAATTCAAAAACTAAAAATCCAATAGGTGTAAGTAAATTAATAAATCAAAGGGTATATAAAATGATAAAAATGAACCAAATAATTGAAAAGATTCTAAGGTTGACTAAATAATAAGATTGGTGTTTTTGAGAAATGGTCAGGTAATATATGTGGTCTTACATGGAAAACACACAAACTAAAAATTAAATGGTGTAAAGATACAAAAATCTAAAAGACAAAAAAAAATTAAGCTTAATGTGTAATAAAACTTGGAGGTGTGAAAATAAGTGAAGCTAAAGCTATGTTGCATTAAATAGAGGTTAAAAAAACTATAAGAAATATTAACTCCACAATATATGTATAAAAATAAAATAAAGAATGCAAGTAAGAGTTTACTTAAAACTAACAAAATGCAAAAGAGGGATAAAAAATTTAAAACTAAGAGATAACATAGGAATAATCAAAGTACTTTAAAAACTGAGAGTTGGTCAGTTCTTTAAAGATATGTCCTTCACTAGTTTGCAATCTATAAGTGTTGGGTATAAGGATGTATTTAAATAGGTAAGGACCCCACCACATTTTGGAATAATTTTATTATTTTTAATTTATGTAATATAACTTGAGTAATAAGTCTCCAACATTGACAGTATAAACTTTATATTTTTTATTATGTTGTTTAGCGATGTGAGCTTTGTATCATTGATTATGTTTTAAATCACCCATATGTCACTCATCAAGAAAATCTAATGCATGAATGTGGGCTTCACAAATATCTTCATCAAGAATAATTCCAAGAATACAAATTTTTAAGGAATGTAACTCAACTTCTAATGTTAATACAACTTTAGATTTGTAAACTAAAGAGAAATGAGTTGCACTAGTGGCAGTATGATTGCTAGTATAATAGGCCCAAAGTGTGAGATAAAGCTTGATATTCCAATCAGGACAAGAATATAAAATAGTATTTTTCATGATATTATTAAGGATTGTTTTAGTGGCTTCATATTTACATTACACTGAGGATGGTAGGGTGTGGAAAATTTATGCGTGATTTTAGAATTTTGCACATAATTGTTTCATATATTTATTTTTTAAGTTCCCACCATTGTCCAAGATGGTGTGAGGAATACCAAAATGACATGATTTTATTAAGAATGAATTCTTAGATACTAATTCCATTAAATTTTACAAGGGGAAAATTTTCAACCCACTTGATAAAATATTTAGTGGCAGTAATGATGAAAACATGGCCATCTTGTGATCTAGGTAATTTATCAATGAGATCTAATCCCCAAATAGAAAATTTCCAAGGAGACTCAAGTTTTGAAGATTAACTAGAGGATAATTAATTATATCATCATTAAGTTAACAAGGATTACACTTTTTAATGAATTTGATAGCATATTTTTCAAGGGTAGGTTGTAAACATCCTATGCATAGGCATTTATAATTTATAGCATGTCTACTACATTGACCACTACAATCTCCCCCATGTGATTTATCAAGGAGGACTTCATCTTGAGTAACACAATAGATAAAGGTACCTTTGGAATTATTATAATAAACTATGTCATATATAAGGATGTATTTTCAAGCTTGCTTGTAAATTTAAATATTTTCACAAGAATCTTCCTCTAGAGGATAAGTATGATGTTCAATAAATTGGATGATGTTTTTATACCATGGGATTTTTCAAGTAGTGACAACCTCAATTTGGAAAGTAAGAGAGCCATTTTTTAATTTTAATATAGAAGGCAAATTTTTCATGTGGATGAGAAATTGTGAATCATGAAGTACTTGATGAGGATGAAAAAGATATTATAAGGAAGCAAGAGAATCAACTATCGCATTTTATTCTCATTAGATTGATTCAATAGTGAAAGATGTGAATTATTTAGAAATAATGGAATAAATTTATCATATGTGATCAGATTTTCACTTTGACATTGATAATCACCACTGACTTGTTGTTATACAAGTTATGAGTCTCCTAAACCATGTAAGCATAGGATGTCTAAGTTGATGGTTGCTTGCATACCTAAGATGAAGGATTCATATTCAGTCATGTTATTAGTTAATTTAAGGGGTATTTTAAAAGAAAGAGGAATACTTTTACCATGAGGTCCAGTTAAGACATAGCTTGATCCAACTCCATGAAAGAACTTGGCTCCATCAAAGTGAATGCTCCAAGTTTAATGCAAGTTGATTGTAACCTCAAATAGTTCTTCTATGATGAATTTAGGTTTTGGTATGGAGGTGTAAATTTTAAGCTATTCATGGGTTTACATCTCAATATCAATAATACAATTTTGAAAATAATATTTAATAGAAATAACTTGATTAATACCTTTGATGTAAATAATTTATTTGTTAGGAAGCATGTCCTAAAGGTGATTATTAGATGGTATAGGTGTGGTAGTAATTTGATAAATGATAACTTGGAATTTGAATAATTTTTTTGTAATGATTATTAAATAAAATTCCATTAAAATTACCATCCATTTTATTATTCTATCTTTAGGCAAGAAAACTTTGGATAAAATTTGATGAATGGGGGTTAGAATGGACAATCACATAGGTTGTCTGATAAATAATATGGTGTCTAATATTTTTGTCTATGAAATAATGGTGAGACAATCGTGTTCTAATTTTGTGTAATAATTAACATAATATATCAAGGCACTATTAGTCTAATATATGCCATATTCTCTACATGTTTCATCTTATTGAGTGAGCATTGCCCCTATTGATATGGGGGTAGATAAAGTATACAATATGAGTAGATGATCATTAGAAGGTGATATAAGATTATGAGGATGAAATAATTTTTCATTCATTTTATCAAATAATTTTTGGCATGCATCAGTCCATTCAAGAGAAATACCCTTCTTAAGGAGTGAATTTATCGAATATATATGAAAATCCATTTTGAACATGAATCAACAGATTTCCCCAAGTTTTCAAGATAGGCACAAATGTATGGAATGGAACAAGGAATAGGCATGTTGAAAATGGATTTAATTTTATCAAGATCAATGCCAATCCCACATAGGGAAATAAGTAATCCTAAGAGTTTAATAGAAGTGACATTGAAAACACATTTTAAAGGATTGAGTCTAAATTTATATTTGATGAATTGATCAAAGATAAATATAAGATCATGAAGATAATTTTCATGATATTTGTATTTATAAATAATATCATCCACATAAGTTTTGACAATTTTATGGATGGGATTATGAAAAACATTGGTCATTACATTTTGGTATGTAGTACTAGTGTTTTAAGACTAAAAGACATTTTAACATATTAATAGGTTCCCCATTTAGTGGTGAAAGTAGTTTTATGTTGACCTTTGGGAGTGATGTGAATATGCTTATATCTCAATAAACCATCCATGATAGATAACATCTCATAGCTAGTTATATAATCAACAATGGTATCAATTAATGGTAAAGGAAAGTTTTCTTTAGGACATACCAAGTTGATATTATAAAATTTGATACAAATTCAAATGACCATGATGACTTTATTTTGAATGTGAATAATGTTGGATACCCATTCCAAGTAATCAACAGGTTTGATGAACTTAGCATCTAGAAGCTTGATTATTTGTTTATGACATAAAGGATAAATCTCAATTGGAAATTTTTGTTTCTTTTGACGCATCAATTTTACATCAGTGTAGTTGATAATATTATGGGCAATAATACTATGGTCAATACTAGGCATGTCCTCATATGACCAAAAAAAGACTTCATGATATTTATCAAATAATAGATTAGTTATCATTCTACACATGATGAAGTTCCTTAGAGATAAGAATGGGTTTAGGAGAGGCAATGGTGTCATAATTTATTATAACAATTTCCTTAATAAGCATAGAATTTCCATTGTGAAAATTATATGGACCTAGAGGAAGATTGGAATCATGATGTGTTTTAGGATAAATACTTATAATGAAATTATTAAAACAAGAAGCCTTTTTCTAAAAATGGCCAAGTTTGTGATGTTGGCAAGGAAGTTGAGGCTCTCTAGCATGGATTAGTTCTAAGATAGCTTAATCATTAAGAAATATGGGTAAACATACATAGTATTTGACATCCATTTCAAGATCAACCATCTGATTACCTTTTCTATCATAATCAAAATGTATTTTTCTTATAGTCATAGCCTTGGCATCTAAGGTAATTTTAGGTGGTTGAGTAGAAGGTATAGAATCAGTCAAGACTATATCATGTCAACTAATACAATCTAATAAAGTGGAGTGAAATTAAACTATATCAAGTTTATATTTAATTTTAGGACTAATGACATGAGGTTGACTAAATTAGGTTAGCTGATGTAGTCAATTTCAAGTGGTAAATCAGAAAGAATTATATCAATTGGGGATGAGCTTTAACTAATGCAATTTAGAATTGAAGAATGAATTATGTCAGGTTGGTTGACATAATCTAAAATATGAGAAATAGGATAAATAGTATCAAACAAATTGATTTCATTATATGTTGGACTATTTTTAATAACTTGGACAACCTATGGTGTGTCTATAGATTATGCATTAATTGAGGAACATAACATTCTAGTTTTGAGTCAGTATCAATATAGTTAGATTATATATGAATGACATGAACATCATGGCTAAAGGCATGCATTTTTTCTAAGGTATTTTGGTAAGGATTTACACTCAAGTATCATTATTGGGATTGTACCATAATGTATTCATCATCATAAGATGGATAAATGTTACATGCATGAGAATCAGGCTAATTAGTGTTAGTAAGGTTGTTGATAATGGAATATCCATGTTACTAAAAGTTACAGGTGATATGGTCAGTGTTTTCAAATTTTTTGGCTAATCCATATTCATTGCAATTGAAATAATCTTCTGTGTAATAGGTTTCATAAGAGTTTTATGGCAGATGACTTTCAATAGTATCATCAATTAGAGTAATGGTCATATCTCATTGAAGAAGAGGAGGGATCCATTCTAATATATAAGGAGTTAATTGAGAGGTATTATAAATGTTTTTTAATTCATTAGATTCATCATCATGATACTATGAAAGAGTGACATGGATATCAAGATGCATGTTAATGAAATTAGTAAGAGGTGGACTCCTAATATGAGTAGCAGTGGGAATGCAATATTGATATTTGTAATTTATATGATCCAAGGGTTGGGATCTACCTCATGCTTATAATGTTTTCCATTATGGATAAAGTTGATGTATTGGATACTAGAATATGTGGTATATCTCATGAGATGAGTCCATGGATTGTCTGAGAGCATGTTGTAAGAGAGTCTATCCATAAGCTTGGTATGTATATTTTTGGTTCTAATAGTTAGAGGGAGCCAAATGTAGCCAAGAGGATTTTGATTAGTTTTATCAAATCCATGACAAGTGAGTTGAGTCTAATTAAGGTTTTATTTTTGAGTCTCTAATTTTTTGGAGTAACTAGAGAGAGGTAACATTAATGTCTAAGCCTTCATCTACTAATAATTTCCTTATTAAATTATTATTGATTCTAATTTTATTGAATAGAGGAGGGTCATCAGTTTGAAAAATGATTTCATCATTAATCGTATATTATTTGAGTAACTCTATGGAGGGTTTCATATAAGAATAAGGTGGAAAAATGGTTTCAATAACATGAAATTCCATAGCTATGGAACATTTAGAGATTAGATTAGGAATATCTATTAGAGTAGGAGTTTTATTTTTTTTCATAATTATTTATTATGATATTTTTCCCTCACTTGGATTTTTCCTACTTTCAAGGAAAAGTTTGATTATGTGTGCATGTTGACTGGGTGAATAGTAATTAACTCCTTTGATTGGCTATTTTGGGTACGGGTGTTGGTCATATATTATTGGCCCTATTAAACACCTTTTATGGAGGAGATGTCTATTTTGGGGGTTTGTTGACCATCTTTTGTGGATGAGTTACTTTCTTACTTTCCTATATATATGTTGAG
Source organism: Torreya grandis (assembly GCA_037957365.1). NCBI lineage: Eukaryota > Viridiplantae > Streptophyta > Pinopsida > Cupressales > Taxaceae > Torreya > Torreya grandis. Next base: position 212,051 of record JARHVA010001695.1, on the reverse strand, counting down.
GTCAACATACCCCTATTTCTAAAACATGGGGACCCTTATGTCAAATTATGCAATTTGTGCCTCGAAATTAAAAATTCACTTGATCAAAGTGTCACTAACATGTTTGCACATTATTTATATTTGAATATCACCCACACCATGTTTTGGATAACTTATTTGTCCAAAATTCTATTTTAATCTTGTTTAAAGTGCTAACATTGAATATATGCATTTCAAGTTACAAGTTTAATGGAGCCCATCTAGGACTGAACATGCTTAGGGTTTTTTATGCTTCAATGTTTAATTGATATTTTTAACTAGATTAGGTGTATAATTGATTAATATTTTGAAACCCTAGCCTGGTGTTTTACCTAGACCTTTTAATTTAAATTTGAATATGATGGGAGCTTTTTATGCGGGAACCTTTTAAACAGTGTTATGGGCTTGGTTTATTTTTATTTATTAAGGTTTAGTCATGTTTTTCAAAATGACCAAACCTTAGTCTAACATCCATCCTTAGTCATTTTTTTGTTTTGAGACCCCTTTTTGGTCTTTTTATTATTATTTTCAAGTTCTTTTTGTTATATGTTTCTACCTTTTAGGTATGCCTTTTTGGGCTTTTCTTTTCAAAATTTATCCCTAAGGAATTACCCTTTGGGGTTTATGTTTTGAATTTTTTGGTCAAGGATTATTTTGGGACTTATGTAATGGGTCTTTTCCTTTGGAATTATCTATGTTGGAACAATTGTTTCAAACATTTTATCCAAAACAATTTCTCCATGGACCTATTCTATCAAATATTTTGCGTGATGAAATTACCCTTCAGCCTGTTTGTACTTACCTTTCAACATATTTTTTTTAGACTTATTATTTTTTGAAAATTCTCTTTGGTGTATTTATTTTGAACTTATTGATTTGAAGTGACCCTTCAAGATTTTTGTTTTTGACATTTTTTTCAATGCAAAAAGCCTAAAATAAATTATTTTTAACTCTTTTGAAAGTGACCTATGCCTTAACTAAATTATCCTTCAAAATTTTTGTTTAGGCCAATTTCCCTTCAAATTCTTTGAAAATTATCCTTTAGGATTTTTGTGAAGGGCACATACCCTTAATTTTTTTTTAAATTATCCTTCGACTTTTTTGAATATGTCCTTTGAGATTTTATAAGGGGCACCTTATCTTCCAACTTGCCCTTTGGGATTTTTGAAATGGTCCTTTACTTTTCTCAATTATCCTTCAGATTCTTGAAAGTGCCCTTTGGGCTTTGTGTAAAGTACCCTTTGGAGGTTTCAAAATGGACATTTTCCCTCTGAGATTACCCTTAAGGATTTTTGAAATGGTCCTTTACCTTATTAAATTTCCTTTTAGTCTTTCAAAAGTGCCCTTTCCCCATGAGAAGCAACCTTAGGGACTTTTGTCCTAGGAAAATTCCCTACCAAGTGTTTATGCCATGGTCATTTTAATGTGTTAGCCTAAGACTTTGGATTGGATCCTTACAAAACAAAATGATAACATTAATCTAAGGCTTTAACTTAAATCCTTATTATTCATGTGCCCTAACTTCAATATTTATTATTATTTATAGGAATTGATCTCACTTGGATTAATAGACATGTTCTTGAGATGATCATGGCTTCCCCCCCTTCCAATGTTGCTAAAGATTGTTTCTTATGGTGCAAGATCAATGGGATATCATTTAGGAATAAGCATATTAAATTTTAAAGTTAATATTTAATTGATGTTGGGTCAAGATTAATTGGATCTATGTTCAAGCCATGTTAAAAGGTTTAACCTAGATCCCTTTTTGAATTTAATTTATATTTAATCAAGAATAATTTCATATCATGGACTTAGTTTAATTTTCATCCTAAAGCTTGGTCATGTTTTTCAACACAACCAAACATTAAGATAAAAATCCTAGCTTTGTCTAAATAATTACATGGTCCCTTTCATTATAAATCTTAGCCTAAAGCCTTATCATAAGGTTTATCATATTTATCAATATGATAAAAATCTTAGGCTATGCCTTTAGGCTATGTCTTTTTATTTTTATCGGGTCCTTTTTATTATGTTCCTAACCCTAGTTCAAAGTCTTTATGATGAGTCCTTTTAAATTCAATGGGTCCCGTATATTATGTTCAAAAATTAGCTTAATTTTTATCCTAAGTTTCAAACTTAACTTTCATTCATCTATGTAGGATCAACAACCCATACTTAATCAGACAAATTTGATCGAGCAAAGTGTATACAATCAAATTTTCTATAAAGCCCCCCAACAAAGCAAGAAGGTGATAAGTGTCATGATTACAACCAAAGAATAATGAAAATATAATGGATATCTATTCCATGGATCATGATAAAATGACTCACATGCACTTGAATGGAATAGATCCGATGGAACAAGTTCAATATTGAGAATTCAAGCAGTGGTTCCCAGCTTAAAGTTTGAGCAATTTTAGACAATCAATGATCTATGTTACAATGTACACATCCAATGGAATGGAGTGATATTAATGAAGACTTTTAAAATGAATATCTAAGTTAATGTAAGACTACCATGTGGTAGAAGTACTTGAGCTGACAGAACTGATAGATATAGAGCTCAAAAGGCATGTGGGATTGCCAAGTGGCACAACCTTGGGGCTTAGTACAAATTAAAGTTCAAGCACCTTTTAGAGATTAACAACCCATATTTATCTATGTAAAATTATCTAACAGTGTGAGGTAAAGCTGACTTTGTAGAGGATATAGAGCTCATTAGTGATGCAAAGATATAAATAAACATGTTTGAATGCAGTTTAAGCTTGCAGGTTGAACACAAGGACACCATTAAATCTACCTACAAACCTAATTGAACATCAGGACCCTAAAAAGCATATGAAAGTCTTAATTTGATAGAAAGCAATTTAATCAAATTTTTAGCAATGGCAGCCAAAAGGACATTTCCAATGACAAGATTCATGAAGTCTATCCAGAATGGAAAAAATCTAACCTTTATGATTTGAATCTTTACTTTGAATAATCCTTGGGATTTGATTTATTAATTGAATCCATATCTAAAACATGAAAAACCTTAGTATTAGAATGTTTAGCCTAGGTTTTCATAAAAGGGGATTCAAATTTATGAAGGAAGCATTTTATTATAGACTTAATTTAAAAATTTAACTTAGGTCCTAGTTGTATTTATTAATACTACTAAGGCCTTAATCAAAAGTCTTTTTCTAGGTCCTTTATGTTTTGAATGATCATGGTTTTACTTATCCAAGGTTGCTAAAGATTATTTCTTGTGTTTTGTAAGTTCAATGGAATTTAACTTAGAGGATGATCATGTTTAGGGATTTATACTTCAACATTAAATTGATCTTTTATTATCCTTTGACCTATCAAAGATTAATTAGATCTATTTGAATCCATGTTTAAAGATCTAGTCTAATGTTTTAGCCTAGGTCTCTTTTATATCCCATGATCCCTTGGGCCATTTTAATATTGGCTTGATCTAAATAATACAATGTCCCTTTGTTATCCTAGACTTAGCCTAAGGTTTTAATTGCATTTATATAATGAAAACCTTAGGTAGAAACTTTAGGCCATTGTCTTTTTTATTTCATAGGGTCCTTTTATTATACTCAAGACTTAGCTTGAATGTTCTTAGCCTAAGGTCTTAAATCATGTTTATTAAACACAAAATAATACCATAGTATAAAATTTTTATGATGAGTTCTTTATGTCCCTCAAACCTTGTTTAAATATTATGCATCTCTATAGGATCAATGATCCATTTTTGCTTGCATGAAAATGATTTGATGGTGCATGTCAAGTTAACCTTTCAATGAGGCTCCAAGATGAATGCAGTGGTGATGGGTGTCACCATTTCATTAAAAGGATATTGATAATCCAATGGTATTCCACCTCCCAGATCGAGATCTAAGGGCACGTGGTAGCTTGGATGAAGATGATATAATGGATCAAGAATGATGACTTTTTCAACATAATAAGGATGAATGTGGTGCTGACACATGTCATAATTGTAGGAAACATAGCAAAGGCATCCAATGGAAATTAACTCTTTATATTGAGATCAATATCTTATGTTGATCCATGAGAATAGATCCAATGATGCAAATCAAAGCTAACTTTTTAAAGATCTTGGAACCAATAAAATACTGAGTAGGATGACAAAATGAAGCCACATGGGCATAAAATGATGGAGTTAAAGAATTTTTAGACTCATTAACGTAAAGAGATGAACTAGAAAATAGTCCAAGGCACAAAACTTGTGATTTCATGCTCACAGACACCATTAAAGCACTAAATGGAATTGTATTCCACTGGTGAGCAAATTTATAAACTCATAGCCATGGTAGCCTGAGAAGATATTTCAAGGGAAAATATAGAGCTCAATGTGATTTTAGGAGCATGAATTCAGGAATAAGAAGTGACAAAGACCTCATAGGCTAGACATACAAAGAAGATGAAAGTCTTAAGGAACTTATGTCTAATTTGAAACTAATAGATGAGTAGTATTAAAGGGCAAAAGAGCCAAGTACAAATGATAGCTACACACTTTAGCAACAAAATATACCTCAAGGTCAAGTTAATTAAATTAAGAATATTCTTTTGTAACCAAAATTGTATAACATTTTGAAGTGGGATATTTTATTTGTGAAGGCATGTGCTATTTTTAAAACACATTACCTATGGATTAGCCCATTGTGAAATTCTATTATATTTCTAAAACATTTGTACCATTTTGATTGGGTATGATTAACCGACATGTTTCCTTACACCTTATAAAAGGAGCATTGTCAATTATAAAAATAAGGGAGTTTTGAGCTAAAACTAGTGTAAAATTCAAGCAACTATTGCAAGCAGAGAATTATGAAAATATTGTCTCATCTTGTTTATGTGAATTATTATATGGATTCTCTCTCACTTGTCTATTATAAATTATAGATTTGAATAGTTCTTGTAGACTCTTGGTGTGTACTTTTAAATTTTGAATTGTTAACTTATGATTATGCTAAGATAACCAAATGTTCTCTAGTTTACTTCATTTTATTTTCTCTACAATTATAGATGTGCATCAACTATTTGCTTATAGGGGTAAATCTTTAAAGTAATCTTGGTCCTTATTTGCATTAATTTTCACATTCCTTAAAAGTTTGTCTGATGTGTGGTGAGATTCAAGCTTAATATATTTCATATCATACATTGGTTTTAAGTACATACCTGGAGGATATTTTAAACTCTGTCATAATGTCTAGAATGAATATCAGTAGCAACATATTTTCTCTTTACCGTACCCTTCCTTTTGCTTCTTTTTTAGCCAATTCATTTTAGATTAAAGCTTCATTGTATATGTCTATATTAGTTTAGTTTTATACTTAGAATTGAGCATAATTCACCTTAATTAGCATAGATCATCTTCTTATTTGAAAATATTTGTAGGCCATAGTGGCTCCTAACCACCAAATATTATACACATTATGTAATAGTCATTTGTTCTACCTCTATTCCATCATAGATAATGAGATTATCACAAATTGTAACTCATGCTATGAATTATTTTAATATTAAAATGAGAATTATTTCTTAAACACTTTGCTAACCTTGTGATACAAATTTAGGCATCAACATATAGGCTTCACTGATGCTAGAAAGAGGGTAAATTCTCTGTAGATTTGTAGTATCTTTGTTAGTTTTTGTGAATTCTATTCAAATATCACTTTACTCTTTGCATATTTGTGTTTCTTTTAGTATAATCATACAAAGGTCAGTGATATTCATAGTTTCAAACTAGTCTTTGCACTCATTTAGACAAAGATTGACATTCTTTGAAGACATATATTGAATTATGGTAACGATAGCTTTAGGATTATGAACCCAATATTTTTGAGGTTAGTAGTAGTTGTTTTGATCAAAGATTCTTTGATATTTTTCTGAATTAAGCTCATATGAGATTAAAATGTGTAAATGTCAATCTTAATTACATATTTGGGTACATCTTTGAGCCGACTTGATCAAATATTGCCATCCTTTGTCATCCTTTATATGAATCTTTGAAAAAATTTATTAATGTGAATTTCTAATCATTTTTATCTAAAAAGATAGGATCGACTCATCATATTTCAAATAGGATTAAAAATTCTCAAGATGGAATTACTAAGAATCAGAACAAGGTCACATTCAGAAAATAGGGAACCTCTACTTGAATTAGAAGTCCATAGAAGAGCTAGGTGGGACAAAGGTAAGCACATGATTTCAAAGTCTTTTCCAACTTCACTAATTTAGGGAGCTCATGTATTCAACCCCAATCAAGGTAGGACTTGGATGGGTGGTTCTTATATCAATATGTTAGGTGTGGTACATGACCTTTCCTATAACCCTGAGAAATATTTTCCAACATTTAGTACTAATAGTATTGTCACTATCAAAGAACATATTAAATCATTAAAAGTTGCTTTGAGATTTTTAAATATCACTTATGAAGATGTAACATGTAGACTATTTCCTTTCACTTTTAAAGATGTTGCATATGAATGGTTTTTAAATTTACCTAAGAATTACATTACAAGTTGGGTCAATTGTATTAATGTCTTCATTGACCAATTTGGAAAAATTATTAGTCCTTGTGTCTTATACCAATAATTCACCATGATCAAGAGGGATGCAAATGAACCTATAAGAGCATTTAATTCTAGGTTCCAAAAGATTTATAGTCAAAACATAGATCCTTATAATCCTAATGATGAATTTGGCCTTATAAATGTATAAGGATGCCTTAGATCCCATGACTTATGTATTCATAAAGAGAGTTTTTGGGCCAATGAATACCTTTGCCTTATCCTATTTTGAAGTAGTGATCATCAATGATCAAATGCAACCCCAAGGTTAGATGGCTTACTCTATTCCCAACATCAACCCATATTTGCCTACCCTAAATGGCTTTCCATATAACAATTAAAATATACCTACCTTGAATCAAATCTCAATGTCGAACCAATTACCTTTAATTCATGCCCATCTTACTCAAGATTTAGGATTCTTGAACACTACTATAAATGGATTTAATCCAAGTGATCAAAAGGCTTTAGTACCAACCACCGGTACTAATAACAATTAGGTTCATAACTTTGAGACTTCCAAAAATGAAAATGACTCTATTTTAAAGATGGTCCAAACGTTAAGCACTAATTTTTTTAGCTACAGAAGCAAGTTGGTAATACTGGAGAGAGCTCAGGTAGGAACTTTGCTTTTGAAAGGTTTAATAGGCCCATTAACATGTTCCATAATGAAAGTTACAAAAATAATGAGTTGTTTGATGACAAGAAAATAATGGATATAAATATTATTGATATTACTTTACTTGATTATTGTAGAGTACATTGCACTTTTAGGCATGATGAGATAGATTGCATTGAATTCTATAAAGCTTTTGAGTCCTTTCAAGAAGAGTTGGATACATTTGAAGTGGTTTCTAACAAATATAGTGATACAAGTACATCAAGATCTAAATCAACTAACCAAGCCTTCATGGTAGAGATGTTTGACTTTCCTTTCCAAGAAGACAATGAAATTAATGATATTCCTAAATAATTCCATGATTTTTAAAAATTCTTAAATAAGAACTACCCTCTAAGGAACAAGGAGTAGAATCAGCCCCTGACTACTTCAACACCTCCAAACAACTTTGGTACTCTGGATACTACCTCAGATAATAACCTAGAGCCTCCAAAGGGGAGTATGTCTAAGCATAGTATTGATGCATCTAATTCTTCCAATAGGACTAGGTATAATATTGTGGAAGATATGAATAAAATTAAGGCTAACATTACATTACATGATTTGATGTAGATCATTGAATAAAGAGACCTGTTGTTGGAGTCCTTGTCTAAAAAACTTGGTAGGCCACCCAAAAATAATAATGCTAATGTTGATATGTATAAAGCTAAGACATAATCCCCATGTTTCCTACTTACTATCAAAATGTTCAGTAATAATTTACATAATTGTTTATTATATTCTAGTGCATCTACAAACATCATGGTAGTAGGTATTTATAAACAACTTGGCTTGACTCCTATTAAATATGATAGATTTTTTATTCAATTAGATAAATCTAGAGTCAAGGTAATTGGGGAATTATTAAATATTCATATGCAACTTACCTCTTAGCCAAGGGTTCAACAATTTATGATAGCCAAGTGGTGGATATTCTTGATGCTTATGGGATACTATTAAGCAGAGAGTGGATAAATGCCTTGAATGGATATCCATTGACTATTTATATTTATGGCTGCCATGAAAGGAGTCCCAAATCATATTAGAGTGGAAAGAGAACCTCAGATGAAGCACATTATCACAAAGTATAATGTTATGAATGAAAGGATTAACATGTTGGACTCTGATGAGATCAACATGATGGATTATGAATTAGGAGTGTATACTCTCAAGACTTTTAAGGTACATAGTTATAAGACTTCCCATGCCTTTCCTAGAATTTGGAAATTAAATTTTGATGGTGCTAGGTGTAAGTCTAGGTCTGGAGTAGGAATTATTCTTACCAATCCTGTTGGGAAGGAACTAAAGGATACTTATAGACTTCAATTTACTTGTACTAATAATATTTTAGAGTATGGATATTTGATTATAGGATTATAATTTTATATTAGGCATAAGGTTAAAGATATCTTGGTTCATGGTGACTCAGAACTTGTAGTTAATCAGGTGAGGAGTAAATATCAATGCAAATTATTATATCTTAAGAGATATAAGTTTAGAGTATGGGATTTACTAGAATATTTTGATGTATTTAGCATTGTTTCCATCCCTAGGGAAGATAATAAGGATAGTGATGAGCTTGCCTCAACTGTAGCCAATCATATGCTAAACCATGACTCTCAAAAATTTAGCATTGAGTTGGTTCTATGCCCTTTGATCTTGGATAACATAAACCATCTTTAAGTTTTTAATAATGACCAACAAATCCTAGATTTCATGAACAACTCAGGAGTATTTGAGGCCCATGTCATATATGAGGCCAATGAGAATACTCTTAAAGAAGGTGGAAGATTTGATAACAAAGTCATTTAACTAAATAACAATAAAATCCCAAAAGGCATGATTACCTTGGAAAGGTTATTCGACCATGACAGAGTAGCTAAAAACACTAGAGTACCCAAGGTGAGTGGGATGGATTACAAGACAATTGATATTGGACCACAAGATCAATCTCAACTAGTTAATATTGGTACAACATGTATGAGCATGGAAAATGAAAAGGCCAAAGACTTGATGACAAACTATAAAGAAATAATAGCATGGGCCTATGATGAATTGAAGATTTTTGATCCAAAAGTCATCATTCATACAATACCCTTAAAGAAAGATTACAAACCTTTTAGATAAAAGCATAGGCCCATCAACCATATCTTAGAACCTATGTCTTTTAAAGAAGTCAAAATGTTGTTATATGCCAAGATTGTATTTTCCATTAGACACTCTATCAGGGTCACCAATTTGGTCCTAGTCAAGAAAACTAATGGTGAAATAAGATTGTGTATTGATTTTAGGAATCTAAATAAATCATCTAAAAAAGACAACTATCCTTTGCCTTCTCTTGACCAAGTTATACAAAGAATTTTTAGTTTTGATATGATGTCCTTTCTTGATGGATTTTTAGGGTATAACCAAGTACTGGTAAATGAGGAAGATAGGATGAAGATTGATTTTACTAACAAGTGGGAACAATTTTCATATAAGAGGATGCCATTCAGACTGGTCAATACATGGGAAACATTCTAAAGGGACATAGATCATGCTTTCCAAGGTTTGGTAGGTAAATGTTTTATTATATACATATATGTTTTGACTATTTTTTATAAAAATAGGGAGGAACACATTATGCATTTACAAAAAGTATTTGAAAGATACAAAAGGTATGGGATTTCCCTCAACCCAGAGAAAAATATTTTTTATGTTACTGAGGGAAAGCTGTTAGGACATGTTATCACTAAAGAGGGAATCCTTATATATCCAGATAGAGTAAATGCCATTTCAAAAATAGAGCCTCCTAATAGTAGAAAAAGAGATGAAATCATTCTTTTGCAAAATTAATTTTGTAAGAAAGTTTATTTATGGATTTATAGAAATTATCAAGCCATTGAGTGATATGATAAAGAAAGATGCCAAAATCACTTGGAATGAGGAAACCAAGAAGGCTTTTAAGGACAACAAGGAGGTAATTCGACAAGCTCCAATACTAATAAGTCTAACTTTATCCAAGGATTTTTACCTTTATTCCTTTGCTTTTGATCACACTATTGTTATATTTTTAACTCAAAAAATTGACATATGTGACCATATAATTGCTTTCATGATCACAAACTTTAAAATTTTTGAGTTAAATTATTCTTTAATTGACAAGCAAGCATGTGCATAAGTTAAGACAATGAAGAAATTTAGGCACTATATTCTAAGGAATAAGGTGCATGTTATCTTACCAAACCTTACCACCAAGCTCATGTTGAGCCAAAACAAGCTAGGAAAAAAGAGAGGTAAGTGGATGTTTGTTCTATAGGAATATGACATAGAAATGAAGACTACAAAATTAGTAAGGTGCTAAGGTATAATTCACTTGATTACTAATGCTAACACCAAGCTAAGTATCATGCAGGTTGAACAACAAAGTTTTTAGTCCAATGATTGATATGATCCTATTATCCATCTACTAATCAATGACACTTATCATATAGGGTTGACCAAGGAGCAAAGAAGATCCCTAAGACTCAAGGCATCCCACTACCTGATCAAAGATGGAGTTCTATACCAAAAAAACTTTGAAGGCATTTACTTGAGGTCTGTATCTAAACAAGAAGTAACTGAGATCATGAGCACTTTTCATGAGAAACTAGGAAGTGGACATCCATCTAGAAGGACAATAACTCAAAAAATCCTTAGAGCTATTTATTATTATCCTATAATCTTCAAGGATGCCCAAAATCATGTAAGGTAGTGCCATTCATTCAAGTCTTCAACACAAAAGAGCCTAAAACAACCATGCCACTATAGCCAATTATGATAGATAAACCTTATGCTCAATGGGGACTAGATTTCATGGGGATAATCAACCTAAATTCATCATAAGTTCATAAATGTCTTTTAACTACTACCGACTACTGCACCATATAGATTGAGGCAGTGGCCACTAAGTAGTGTAGGACTAAAGAAATGATCATCTTTATAGAAAAGAACATATGTACCAAGTTTAGAACACTGGTCTCTCTAGTATATGATAATGAATCAAATTTTATATCTATTGAGATGAAAAAATGGGCATATGATAATAGTATCACTCTCAAGTTCTCATCCAACCATTATCCTCAAGGTACTAGTGTATCTGAATCAACCAATAAGAACTTGATGAAAGTAATAAAGAAGTATACAATAGACAAGCCTAGAACATGGTATAAGAGACTAAAATATGCCCTATAGATATATATAACAAGGGTAAAGTAGGCTCTCAAAGCATCACCCTACCTACTATTATATGGCAAAGAACTAATATTCCCCATTACACTCAAGATGCCAACATACCAATTCATGTAAGAGTATATGAAAGATGATAAAAAAATTGGTAAACTCAAAGATTCTAGACATTATTTATATGGAAGATGCATGAGAAGAGGCTTTTTATAATTTTAGTAGGCACCAAACCATGGTGAAAAGGTGGTTTGATAAGTAATCAAAGATATAGGTGTTTAGGCAAATATATTTGGTTCTTCTTTAGGACAAGGCATCTGAGCCTAAGGGTAAACATGGGAAGTTCGCTCTTTTATGGATAGGTCCCTATCAGATTAATGAGGCACTTGGAAATAATAAATTCAAGTTAAAATACATACAAGGAGATGAATTCACATTACCCACTAATGGGCAATACCTTAAGCATTATTTTTCTATTGTGCCCCCTGGGGTCTTCATGAAGTAAATTGTAAGAATAGTTAGAGATAGAGTAGGTAGGCTAGATTAGTTTCTCTCTATTCCTTCATTCATATCCCTTATATATATATATATATATATGTTTGTATATATTTGTTTGATTTTCCTTTTCTTTATATTATGTGTATTTTCTTTTCCTATGTTTTTTCTTGCTTCTAATAAGTCCTTTTAGACATTTTTCATCTCAAAGTTTAAAAACTCAAGAACTCCACAGTTCAGGAATGAAGTATGAACCTTCAACTATGTTGATCATGGGTTTGAAATATAGCTTAATGTTACAGTTAGAGAAACTTGTAAGGACTAATGGATATATTGAATGTTACATAAGGTCTAAACATTATGTTGATCTAAGATGGGTTTTAAGAAGATATGCACATATGGGATGAAATCTTGAATTATTGAGAAACAATCATGCTTGCACTTAACAAACATCCTTGCCTGGGACAAAGGTTACAACCATAGTTGATTGTCTGAGGATCAAACATTTGGCCAAATCCCTAAACCTTGCTAACCTAGTTCCTAACCTTTGCTAGAAAGCCAAAATGATCTTAAAAAACAAAAATAAAATATTTTCATAAAATCAAAAGTTTTCCAAACAAAGATGATTTTGGTAATATCCACTGAGGATATGGATGCATATCTAACAATGGAGAAATACCTTGAGTGGAACCAAATGTATCTCTATTGGGGCTATGGACACTTGGTTGGTAGCAGAACAATGCCCAAGCCTTCCCTAAGATAAATCATGGTTCTTAATGAATATACAAACATGTTGTAAGTCAATGTTAATGATTAAAGGCATGAAATTTGATATTTATTCCCTAAATCCCATGAAAAATAGTAAATGGAATCAAATCACACACATAATTTGATTAGGTTTTGATGTTTGATCATAATTATATAGGTGTAAGACTTGGTTTTAACCATGAACTAATCTTGATAATGGTACTAATCAAGTGAAATAGGTAATCTATCTATTTATTTTAGCCAGAGTCTCTAAATTCTAACATATTACTATGTTTCTCCTAAGAGTCACCATTTGTTGAGGTCAACATACCCCCATTTTTGGAAATTAAGGACCTTTGTGTCAAATTATGCAATTTGTGCCTTGAAATTGAAAACTTGCTTGATAGAGTGTCACTAACATGTTTACACATTATTTGTATTTGAAGAACACCCACACCATGTTCTGTCTAACTTATTTGTTCATGATTCTAATTTAATCTTGTCTAAAGTGCTAACATTGAATATATGTGTTTCATATTACAGGTTTAATGGAGCCCATCTGGGAATGAACATACTTAGGGGTTTTTTTGTGCTTCAATGTTTAATTGATCTTTTTAACTAGCCTAGGTCTATAATTGATTAATATTTTAAAACCCTAGCTTGATGTTTTACCTAGAAATTTTAATTCAAATTTTAATTTGGTGGGAGCTTTTTACGTGGGAACCTTTTAAATACTACTATGGGCTTAGTTTATTTTTATTTCTTAAGGTTTAGTCATGTTTTTCAACATGACCAAACCTTAGTCTAACATCCATCCTTAGTCCCTTTTTATTTTGAGCCCCATTTTTGGTCTTTTTATTATTCACAAGGTCTTTTTTTTAATATTTTTCTACCTTTTGAGTATGTTTTTTTGAGTTTTTCCTTTAGAACTTTATCCCTAAGGAATTACCCTTTAGGGTTTATGTTTCAGATCTTTTGGTCAAGGATTATTTTGGTACTTATGCAATTGGTCTATTCCTTTGAACTTATCTATGTCAAAACAATTATTTCAAACATTTTATCTGAAATAATTTCCCCATAGACCTATTCTATCAAGTATTTTGTCTAATGAAATTTCCCTTTGATCTCTTTTCACTTACCCTTCAACATATTTGTTTTAAACTTATTATTTTTTGAAATTTACCTTCAGTATATTTATTTTGGACTTATTATTTTGAAGTGAACCTTTGAGATTTTTGTTTTAGACATTTTGAATGATGCAAAAAGCCCAAAATAAATTGTTCACAACTCTTTTGAAAGTGACCTTTACCTTAACCAAATTATCCTTTGGAATTTTTGTTTAGGCCAATTTCCCTTTGGCTTCTTTGAAAATTATCCTTTAGGATTTTTGTGAAGGGTACATACCCTTAGAGTTCTTTAAAACGATCTTTCATATTTTTTGAATATGTCCTTTAATATTTTTGTAATGGGCACCTTTTCTTTTGACTTACCCTTTGAGCTTTTTAAAATGATCCTTTTCCTTCCTCAATTATCCTTCAGTTTCTTGAAAGTGCCCTTTAGGCTTTGTGTAAATTACCCTTCAAAAGTTTTAAAATGGACATGTGTCCTCCAAGATTACCCTTTGAGATTTTTGAAATGGTCCTTTGCCCTACCAAATTTCCTTTCAATATTTCAAAAGTTCCCTTCCCCTCATGAGAAGTGTTCTTCAAGACTTTTATCTTAATAAAATTTTCCTACCAAGTGTTTATGTCATGGTCATTTTAATGTGTTAGCCCAAGACTTTGGATTGGGGCTTTTTTCAAAGAGAAATGAAAACATTAGTATGAGGCTTTAACTTAAATCATTATTATTCCTATGCCCTAACTTCAATATTTCCTATTGTCTATAGGAACTGATCTCACTTGGATTAATGGACATGTTCTTGAGGTGATCATGGCTTCCCCCTTCTAATGTTGCTAAATATTATTTCTTGTGGTGCAAGATCAATGGGATATCATTTGGGAATAATCATATTCAATGTTTAAGCTCTTTTATAATTGTTGTTGGGTCAAAATAAATTGTATCCATGTTCAATCCATGCCTAATGTTTTAACCTAGGTCCCCTTTTGAATTGAATTTAGATTTAAGTGGGAATAATTTCATACCATGGACTTAGTTTGATTTCTATCCTAAGGCTTGGTCATTTTTTTCAACACAACCAAACCTTAAGCTAAAATTCATAGCTTGGTCTAAATAATTGCATGGTCCCTTGTTATAAATCTTATCCTAAAGCCTTATCCTAAGGTTTATCGTATTTATCAATATGATGAAAATCTTAGGCTATATCCTTTTATTTTTGTGAGGTCCTTTTTATTACATTACTAACCCTAGTCCAAAGTATTTATGTTGAGTCTTTTTAAATTCATGGGGTTGTAATACTATATTCTAAACTTAGCTTAATCTTTATCCCAATTTTTGAGCTTAACTTTCATTCATATATGCAATATCGATGACACATGGTTAATCAAATATATTTGATTGAGTGAAGCATATATAACTAAATTTTCAATAAAGCCCCTTGACATAGTGAGAAGGTGATAAGTGTCATAGTTGAAAATAAAGAATAATGAATAACTAATGGTGGTCTATTCCATGGATCATGATCAAATGACTTACATGCGCTCAAATGGAATAGATTTGATGTAACAAGTTTAATGTTGAAAAGTCAAGTAGTGGTCCCCAACTTAAAGCTTGAGTAAGTTCAGATGATTGATGGTATATGTTACAATGTACACATCCAATCAAATAAAGTGAGATCAATGAAGAATTTTCAAATGAATCTCGAAGTTAATGTGAGACTGCTACATGGTGGAAGCATGTGATATGATAAAATTGATAGATACAAAGATCAAAGGGACTGCAAGACTAAAAAGTGGGAAAAACTTAGGGCTTAGTACAGATTAAAGCTTAAGCACCTTTTAGATATCAATGACCCATGTAGATTTATGTAAAATGATCTAACAGTGTAAGGTAAAGTTGACTTTATAGAGGATATAGAGCTTGTCGGTGAGGCAAAGACATAAATAAACATGTTAAAATGTAGTCTAAGCTTTTAGGTTAAACACAATGATGCTATTAAAGCTTCTTGTGAACCTGCTTGAACATTGAAAGGACCCTAAAAATCATATGAAAGTCTTAATTTGATAGAAAGCAATTTAATCAGATTTGTAGCAATGGCAGCCAAAAAGGATGTTTCCAATGATAGGATTCATGGAATCCATCCAAAATGGACAAAATATGACCTTCATGATTTTATTCTTTAATTTTAATAATCCTTTGGCTTTGATTGATTAATTGAATCCATATCTAAAACATGAAAACCTTTGTCTTAGAATGTTTAGCCTAAGTTTTCGTAAAAGGGGATTCAAATCTATGAAGGAAGCATTTTATTACAAACTTAGTTTAAAAATTTAACTTAGGTCCTAGTTGTATTTATTAATATTGCTAAGGCCTTAATCAAAAGTCTTTTGTTAGGTCCTTTATGTTTTGAATGATCATGGTTTTACCCGTCCAAGGTTGCTAAAGATTGTTTCTTGTGTTTTGCGAGTTTAATAAAATTTCACTTGGAGGATGATCATGCTTAGGGATTTATACTTCAATGTTAAATTGATCTTTTATTATCCTATGACCTATCAAATATTGATCAGATCTATCCACGTTTAAATCTCTAGTCTAATGTTTCAACCTAGGTCCCTTTTATTCTCATGATCCTTTGGGCCATTTTATTATTGGCTTGATCTAAATAATACAGTGTCCCTTTGCTATCCTAGACTTAGCCTAAGGTTTTAATCAAATTTATACAATGAAAACCTTAGGCTAAAACATTAGGCCATTGTCTCTTTTATTTTATGGGGTCCCTTTTATTATACTTGAGACTTAGCTTAAATGTTCTTAGCCTAAGGTCATAAATCATGTTTATTAAACACAAATAATACCATAGTATAAAAAATTTATGCTAAGTTATTTATGTCCCTCAAACCTTTCTTAAACATTTTGCATCTCTGCAGGATCAACTATCTATGTTTGATTAAACAAAAATCATCTGATGGTGCGTGTCATGTCAACCTTTCAACAAGGCTCTACAATGAACATGATGGTGATGGGTGTCACCATTTCATTAAAAGGATATTGAGTAGCTAATTATGGTCCACCTCTTAGATTGAGATCTAATGGCATGTGGTAGCTTAGACAAAGATGATCTAATGGAGTGAGATCAATGAAAAAAATTCAACATAGCCAAGATGAACACAATAATGACACATGTCATAACTATGAGAAACATAGTAGAGGAAACCAATGGAGGTTAACTCCTAAGACCAATATCAATGATACACATTGATCCATGAGAAAAGATCAAATGACATAAATTAAATCTAACTTTTCAAAGAGCTTGGAGCCAATAAAATATTGAGGATTAGGTTGCCATGGTGAGGCCATGTGGGCATAAAATGATGGAGTTAAAGATTTTTTAGATTGATTAATGCAAAGATATGAACAAAAAAATAGTCTAAGGTAGAGAACTTGTGATTTCATGTTCACAGACGCCATTAAATCACTAAATGGAATTGTAGTCCACTAGTGAGAAATTAATAAACTCATATCCCTGGCAACTTGAAAATATATTTCAAGGGAAAATATAAAGCTCGATGCAATTTCAAGAGTAAGAATTCAAGAAAAAGAAGTGGCAAAGATCTCAGAGGCTAGACATATTGAGGGAATGAAATTTTTAAGGAACTTATGTCTAATTAGAAACTAATAGATGAGTAGTATCAAAGGGGAAAAGAGCCAAGTACAGATGACAACTAGACACTTCAACAACAAAAGAGACCTCAAGGTCAAGTTAATTGAATTAAGGATATTATATTATAACCAACATTGTATAACATTTTGAAGTGGAATATTCTATTTGTGAAGGCATGTGTTGTTTATAAAACATAATGCCTATGGATCAACCCATTAGGAAATTTTAGTGTATTTATAGAATATTTTTAGTGAGGATAGCTATCACTACACTTGTACCTTTTTGATTGGGTATGACTAACTGACATATTTCCTTGCACCTTATAAAAGGAGCATTGTCAATTGTAAAAAGAAGGGAGTTTTTGAGCTAAAACTAGTGTAAAATTTGAGCAAATAATGTAAATAGATAATTTTGAAGAGATTATCTCATCTTATTTATGTGAATTTTATATGGCTTCTCTCTCACTTATCCATTTTAAATTCTAGATTTGAATATTTCTTGTAGACTCTTGGTGTGTACCTTTGAATGCATAATTGTTAACTTGTGCTTATGCTAAGATAACTGAAGTTTCTCTAGTTTACTTCATTTTATTTGCTCTACATTTCTAGATATACATCAACTATCTGATTATAGGGGTAAATATATAAAGTAATCTTGGTTATTATTTGCATTAATTTTCACATTTCTTAGAGTTTTTCCTGATGTGTGATGAGATTCGAGCTTAAGTTGTTTTGTATCATACATTGCTTTTAAGTACATACCTAAAAGATATTTTGAACTCTATCATAATGTCTAGAATGAAGATCAATAACAACATATTTTCTCTCAACCCTTCCCTTCCTTTTGCTTCTTTTTTAATCAATTCAATTTAGATTAAAGATTCATTATATATGTCCATCTTAGTTTAGTTTTAGACTTATAATTGAGCATAATTCACCTTAATTAACATAGATCATCTTCTTATTTTCAAAGATTTATAGGCCACGATGGCTCCCAATTATAAACATTATGAAATAATCATTTGTTGTACCTCTATTCCATCATAGATAATGAGATTATCACAAACTACAACTCAAGCTATGAATTCTTAGAATTCTAAAATGAAAAGTGTTTCTTAAACACTTTGATCACCTTGTGATACATATTTAGGCATCAACAATGTAGTCATCTCATTTGAGATATTTTTAACTTAATGAAATTTTGGGTTTTGCTCCATTTGATTTTTATCTCTTACAATATTATTTTTTATTGATTTCATTTTGATTCAACAACATTGTGGTGTGAAAAATCTTCCCCTTGTGTGATATCAACCTGTACATTCATGTTATCTAGATCTAGAAACATCTCTAATATGGTATCAAAGCCACCCATGGTAATCATATGTCTAGTTTTTTATTATTGTTATGTTTTGAAATCATGAGATTTTTCTTTACAAAAGAAGCTTGGTATACAATCCATTTGTGGGAGTCTTCATCTTTGGTGGAGTCACATTTTTATGGATTTGGTTCATTGGTAGTGATTACCACAATTTTTGTGGTTTTTTTATGACTATGTGTTTCATGTGCCTTGGTGCATTTTCCTATAAAAGACATGTGTGCCTCCATATAGCATTAGGTTTTATCTCTTGTGTTCAGTATTGGCTTGTGCATTTGGCCTTAGGTTAACCTCAACTAGTTTTGTGTGTTTGGAAGACTATTTGATCCTAATTCTATGTTTCTTCTAGGTAGCCCTCATCTATAGAATTTTCACCTACTGAGTCTACTCTCATTTTTGCCTAGTTATAACCATCATTCCATGAAACCTCTACACCAAAATTGGAACCATTTCTTGCACGTGAGTTATTCAAATAAAAACACAAAAGACTCCTATAGTTTCAGAAGGGTTTTGAGTTTATTCCAAAACAAGATAAGTCTATTAAAAGTTTTCCCTAATTTTTAAAAAATAATCTAACATATAAAATCACTTTTTTATAATAGTTTGATTTAAAACAAGGTCAAATAGGCTAATCTTCTTTGAATGCACAAGTTATGCATGAAAGGTTGGTCAAGTTTAGCATTGTTAGTGGATATTTTTTAATTTTATTTTTATAAAAATAATATATTATAGGTAATATTTAAAAAATAATTATTATTCATAGTTTTACTTGCTCACATTGTGTACTCATCTTAGATAAATTTTTAATTGAGCATGACATCTTCACCTAGTCTTATAAATCATGTATTTTTGACATTTGCACTAGTTTCTCTAGATGCATTCTCAATTGTACCCAACCTATTTTGATCATGCATTCTTTGCAACATTCATAGGGGGGTTCACCATTTCATAGCTCAAGTGGTGTACTTTATTTTGAGTTACTCTTTATTTTTGCTTGCACTTTTATTTCTACAACAATAACAACTTGCACTAATAATGTAACTCAACTCAAAAATAAAATGGATTCATGTTTAATCAACCCACTAACTTCTTTTAACTATCATGAATGAAAAATAAATATGGTAATCATTCTAAGGAGTAATCTTTTGTAGAGGATAACCATGGATGATGAAACTAAACCTAGCACAAATGTAGAGAAAGTTAAGTGGTATAACCATAGTGATGAATCTTATAGGCTATTTTATTTCTTATAGAACATGATCTCATATTTTACTTAGAGCCTTCCAAATCACCTCGTGATGTATGGACCATTATGGGTAAACTATTTAGGGAGTAATATGTGATGAGAGGTCACAAGATTGAGAATGAACTTATTAGCCTAAGTCCTTGCAATTTGGACACCCTTCAGGATTTATTTACTAAATTTAATTCCTTGAGATTAAAATTGAAATAATTTGGGATAAATAAAGAAGATGATCAACTTATTCTTTCTAAGATCTCTAAACTATGTCTTGACTATTTAGTCTTTGTCTTTACTTTCCATGCCACTAAAAGTGTTTTGGGTGTTACATGGAAAATTCCATTTTTAAATGATTTCATTATCAACTTAACAAGAGAGAAAGACAAATTGATACATATGGGCACATTGAATTCCATAAAAACTCAATACCTAATTTCTGGGAATGGGAAAGTAAATACTTCAAATAAAGAGAAGAAGCAAAACAAGGATCAAGAGAAGAATAAAAAATCAACCTAAAAAAAACTAACACTAAATCCTCCTCTTTCAATGAAAAACCTAAGAAATATAAGGTTAATTTTCCCTACTATAATAAAAATGGGCATGATGAAAACAAAATAATGAAGAAGAAAATAGATCACCTAACTCATCTCCTAGAGAAGAACAACATAGGTGTTCATGAATCCATCAAGTAGAATTCATCTACCCAAGATTATATTAAGGAAAAGGGAAAGGGGAAAGAGAAAGAAAAGGGTAAGGCTCTTGTAGAAATTTTAGCTTCAACATCTTCATGGGTTATTTTAGGTGCTTCTCACCATATGGGTTCTTCACTAGTTGAGTTTTCTTTCTTAGAGCCTTATAACATGTCTTATATCAGTTTGGGTGATGACACTTATATACTAATTTCAGTGAGAGGGTCTATTGAAATGGAAAAAAGAACATTAAATAATGTTATAAGTGTCCCTTATTTTTCAACCAATCTCTTATTAGGGTATCAAATCACTTATATCATCAAAGGCATGAGGGTTGAGTTTTTACTAGATTTAGTTATCATCAGGAAGTTTCATAGTGATTTTGTAGTGGTAATGGGTAGGGTAGATCACCAAGCCAAGTTATACACCTTCTCACATTTTACACCTAATTATTCTTTGAATGCATTGCTAACTCATTTAGATAGAGTTATCAAACTATGACATGAGTGGTTTGGTAACCTTAACTACCACTATCTTGAATAACTTATCAAAAATGATGTGGTCATAAGCTTGCCTCAATTCTAATTATCTAAGGGAATTTATTAGGGTTTATCCCTTAGAAAACATATTGAAGAAAAATTTGACAAATGCAAATCTTGGAGGGATTCATAAACATTAGAGTTAGTACATAGTGATGTATCTAAGCCTTTTTCCCAGTCTATCTTTTACAAGGGATAATTACATACTCAATTTCATTGATGACTTCTTGAGATATAAATGGGTCTACTTCCTTAAGCAAAAGTTTTAAGTGTTTAAATATTTTAAAGACTTCAAGGTACTTGATGATAAACAATTTGAGAAATCCATCAAAGTTATTTAAGCTGACAATGGAGATGAATATGTTAGCAAAAGCTTTGAGTAATTTTGTACCACATAGGGGATTGATTTGCAATAGATAGTTACTTACAATCTTTCACAGAATGGAGTTACAAAATGCAATATTATATCCTTGAAAGAGATGTCTAGCTATATGATTCACTCTAAGTCCTTGGTACCTTAGTATTAGACCAAAGATATTAATTATGCTTATATTTAGAATAGGGTTCCTCACAAAGCTTTGAAAGGTATTACCTTCTACATTAATTATGCTTGTTATATTTAGAATAAGGTTCCTCACAAAGCTTTGAAAATTATTGCCTTCTACTTCAGTCCAAGCCTTGCATCTTTGTAGGTTATCCATATGGTGTCAAAGGGTATTGCCTTCTACATCTAACTACACATGAGTTTTTCATAGAGATAAGTGTTCACTTTTAAGAGAGTCCCAAAGACTCAACACCTAACACTCCTCTTTCATTAGATTCACTTAGACTTGATGATTCTTATTCCAACTCAAATCATCCAAAGTAGGTTTCTAAGATAGGATCTTCTTTTTATTCTATTTGTGACATCAAGGAAAGTGATGGGGAGTCTTATACATCCACCTCTAGTCATGTTTTAGAGGGTGAAGAGTTATCACCTTACTCACAAAATTTTGAGCCCCTTTGATCTAGACAGACACATCAAAGTGTAGACACTTGGGTAGGGGATCTAGTAGATGATAGACATCTTTAGATAGATTATCAAAGTGGTTTACATGCCTTCTTAGCTTTAGTTTTGAATCTACAAACATTTCAAGAGGTTTTAGGCATACCTGAGTGGGATAGTGCTATGCAAGAAGAATATTCTTCCTTAATAAAAAATCACACTTGAAATTTGAATTCACTTCTTAATAAAAGTTAAATGGTTCGATGTAGATGGATATATCAAATTAAATTGTAGCATATGGTGCAATTGAAAAGTATAAGTAAATATTGGTCATCAAGGGTTTTTCACAGGTAGTCAGCATGACTACTTAGAGACCTTTGCACCTATTGTAATGATGACTTCAATCTGACTCACACTAGTTATATCTGTAACACATGGTTGGGATGTGCACCATATGTATGTGAAGAGTGTCTTCTTCATGGAGACCTTGAGGAGATCTACATAGAGCAGCCACTTGGGTTTTATGGATGATGAAAATTATACCATAAATGAATCAACCCTTTTGCCTATTATGAAGGTTAACTTATAATCATACTAGTCTAATCATGGGGTTCTAAAGGCTTAACTATAATCCTAAAGATGTGAAGGGTTTTTAAATATTCTAAAAAATAATAAATAAATTATCAAATGTAACATATTCCATTATAACACCATAAATCCACTTTATCAAATCATGAATCAATTTAGATATGAATCTATAATCTATCCTATCTAATAGAGAAAACCTATGAATTAAATAATGACTTGAAGGAAAGAAATCTGATTCAATAAAATAATATATTTCAAGTAATATCTTACTTTTAATGTAATATTTTCAAGTAACTTCAAAAGATAAACCAATAAATAGATTTGAGATAAGATAAAGGTAAATAGATATTCAATCGAGTAAAGCAAACACACAAGAGATACAAAAAACAACAACTAACGAACTAATTAAAACAAATTAAATAGAAAATAACTAAACTAAACTAAAATATAAAAAATAAATTAATCTAACTATCTAAGAAATAACAAGTTGATGAATTAAAGAAAAGGGTAAAAGAGTCTAATCAATAATCTAAATTAAAACAAAACTAAAACTATTATCTAAAATCTAAACTAACCTATGACTAACCTACAAAACAACTAACAACAAATTTAATAAAGAATTTTAAAATTAAACCTAAACTATATGAAAGGAACTAATCAAAGAACAAACTATATTAAAACATGTAAAGAAAAATCTATATAAGGAATAACTTAAAGAAAATAGAAATAAAATAATAAACTAAATAGATAGAAAGATAAAGATATAAACTAAGAAACAAAAATCAAGACAAAATTAATATAAGATAAACAAAAACTATATTTAAAATCTGAGTAAATAAATTAATACAATAAAGTCTTCAAGTCTCAGAGGAGTGTCATCTTAGCAAAATAAGATAGATTTAATTGAGAGAACCAACATCTTTCTTTACAAATATCTTGAGAGATAACTTTTACAATCAAAATAGATCAATGAGATGTCATAAAACAATAAAATGTTCATCATTATTTAGGTTGAATACTTGGATTCTATGCATATGACTACAAATAATAATCATCTAAAGATGTTAAACTTGACAATATTCAAATAATATGTTATAAATAATTTTTAAAAAATGGGATAAACCTATGTTGCTTAAGCAATTACTCAATTTTCAGGTAAAGTGCCATTGGGTCTATCTACAAAAGTGTGTTATCTTAGAGAAGTTTCATAGAAAAGAGAAAGATGAAAGATTGACTTCACAAAATGTATAAGTCTTCAATACCTGTGTTGTCATTTACCTTTCAAATGAATACTTGATCTCTTTTTATGCTCCAAACTTAGTTGAAAAATAAGCTATAACTAACCTTCGTTATTAGTTTATGTTAACTAATTGACTTTAAAAATCAATTAATTATAGATAGTTATTGGTTAAGGATATGTTTAATTAAGACTTAAAAGTCTTAATATATCAAGTTTTTGATTAGGGTGTGGTTCAAAAATAGGCTCAATTATTTCAAGAATGAGTTACTGGACTAAAAAATGATGTGGATTTATATGTAGATGATGCAAGGAACTATTGTTTGAAGGGGTCCTAACACCAAACCTACACCCATAAAATCTTTTGTTTCCCTTATTGCCCCTATTTTTGACTAGATTGAAAGGTAATTTATCTAAGATATTCTAAAATTTAGGGTTTGCTACATAAAAATGAATGGACATCCTAGCACATCTATGAAACCTAGGGCCAAATCTCCTAGCCCTAAAACCACCTCTCTGAACATTTATATTAAGATTTTCTTAGTTAATTTTGCTACAAGAATTTTGCCTCCAACCTCTATCATCATTACTTTTATTTGACCTAGGGTGATCCCATCTAGACATTTTTTAATCAGAAATATTGATTATGAAGGCTGAAATTCAACATATATTCATTTAAAATGAAACAAAACTATATTATAAATGTTTAGTCATATTTCAACAAAAATTCTGAACTAAACTATGCCAAGTGTATCCAATATCACTTAATCTTAATAATCTTATCAATTGAAACTTTAGAAATAAAATTATAATATCATAATTTTATTTCACAAATATTATGATTTATTTTAATGAATTTTCTATCTTCAAAGTATCAACTTATTTGAAATCTAAAATGAATCAACCAAATTTGAAATGAAACCTTGGTGAAATTTCATAACAAACTCTGCTCAATTTTTTTGTCAAACTAAAAAATAATCTTGTCATCTAATTCCAACCACATACTTCTCAAAATGTAAGATCAAATAATATTTTAGAGCAAAAACCACTTGTTTAAAATATAACCTTCATCAAAATTTCAACTGAGAAATAATTGACTTTTTCAAGATATTATTACTTCAACATCCAAATTTAAAATAAAACCCAAAATTTCGATACTGAGATGTAAATTCAATAAAAGTCTCATATTTTATCTAACTCTTTTTATAACCAATATTTGTAAATAAAACTCACAAATGAAACTTATGGCTTACAGACCTTCTATTCATATGTTTGATAATTTCCTGATATATCTTTCTACATTATGCCTGACCATATTTGTTCAAAACTTTTCTATATATAACCATCTTATGAACTTTATAAAACAAAAAAAAACCAAATTTATTTCTATAAAAAATTGAGGTTTATGAATTTTAACAATAATAATTTTTTTATAAAAATAAAAGACTTTTGAAACCCTTCCAAAGCAAGTACAATAGACATAATTAATGACTTGAACATCAATATCTTAGGCATATACATATTTATCTTACATCAAAACCCTATATGCATAAAAATATGGCTTCAAAAAACTAAAATATCATATACTAAAATAATAATGAACCTACTAAATCCTAAAATTTAAGCACAAGTTGGAAAAAACTTTTCATATTTCAAAACTCGATAGTCTCATTTTATAACATGCATACAAATTTCCTTTCAAAATTGAAACTGATATGTATGCATTAAAATCATTTTTATTTAAAACCTTTAAATAAACCTCAAAAACTGAACAAACTCTTAGAATTTCAAACTAAAATGAATCTGACACACTTCCATTCTTTCTCAAGTTTTAACATATTAAAAATTATGAAAGATTTTGCTTCAAAAGCCAAGAAAATATGAAACTATGAATGCATCCTCACAAAATGTACTTGCATGTTTTTGAAACTCATAAAACCATCTTATATCATATCAAGCACACATAATATCCTTTCAATATTTCATTGAGCTTGGTTCTATACATCTAAAAATTCTAACAAAAATATCTTAGTCTTGAAACAATAAATTTCTAAGTCCAAACCATTTTTAAACTATTATTGAAAGCCCACAGATTTCCACAAACTTTTATATTTTCAAACACCCAATTTCAAACCCAAATGACTCTATATTTCATTGAAGACCAATAATATAGAAAATTAGAACCGGTCTTAGCCAATAGTAATGCATGAGAAGGATATTCAAGACTATAAAATCATTCATTTTTCAAACTATTTATGCACAAATTCCAAATCACTAACCTCTTCAAAACTTATTAACATGTAAAATATCTTAACTATCCAAATAACTCATAAAATCATTTAAAGAGTCATTAAATTCATTCATGGCATACCTAGTTATGATTCCTTATTATCTTTTCTCTCAAAATCCTTCTTTGCAACTTGAAGATTCAAATTACCAAAACTCCACTTCTATGAGAAGCTTTCAAAAATGACTAACAACACAAAAAAAACACCTTATTTATATTCACCAGCCTCCACCATAACAACCTGATGATGTGCTCAATTCCCATTGGCTCATCAAAACTGAGATTTTACATAGCATTTCCTTTATCTAGGTTAGCCAAAAAACCAAATTTAGTGATTACCAAAACATCCACTAAATATTTACTAACGTCCACCTTTCAAGGCATGGACCTATTGCATTAAATTTTAGATCGCTAAAATCTCATAACATATCTCAAAACATCATCAAATATGGCCTCGCATTAACTCTTATATTAAATTGGTGTTAAGACATCTATCAATTACATAACATCTACTAACTCAGCATCCTACATCATGTGGGGTTCAAACTTGAAACAAGTCATTTACACCATTCATATGCCTTTGAATTTATTTCAACACCCTCAAAATAAATAACCTAGGCCCTTTAAAACTATATATCTTGATGAAGGTTTAGATTTAAATATCTTCACTTCAAAAAAAATCTTTATACCATTAAAACCCATTCCATGAAATAAGTCCTAATTCAACAATATTAATCCTTTCAAACAAGCCTTTTTTTATATATAAACCTTCTAAATCATTTCCATGCCATCAAAATCACTAGGATTTAATGATTATAACAAAATACTTAGGATAAAAGACTTTAGGTTAGGACCTTGAAATAATAAATCTTAAGCACATTTTGAAATTTTAAAATGAACCACTTATACCACTTCAAAAAGAAATATTCATAAACTAATTCAAAAAAAATGAATAAGTTCTCCCTTTGATAATTACGTTCAAAGCTCATGGTGAGAATTCAAACCAACATAAATCTTACCATTGTCTTTCAAGTTGAATTCTACATGAATGTAATCCATGAAATAATAGATTCTTAACAATGACCATGTTCAATCTTTCAAAATGAATTCATATTAAAACAAACAATAAAGTGCATTATTTCTTATTGTTGTGATGATTATATCCAATCCATATGAATACTCATATTTTTTTTTAAAAAGGATGAGAGGGAAAATCATTATAACTGATTCAAAAATTATTTTGATTTGTATTAAACCCAACTTCACATTACCAATAAAAACTATGCCAATAATCACTAAAAATTATTCAAGTTGTCAATACTAAAAATCCATTCCTGAATTTGTCATGACAATCTATACTCACTGAAATCAATAAAGATATCTTAAAATGTCATAGCAATATATATGCTTCCATATTTTAAATTACACCAAGTGGAACCATGTCAAATTGAAAATGCTAAGTTGTAATCTGAATAATTAATTTGAGAAGCAAAATGACTGATCACATACATACACAGTGATATATAGATTCACATTTATTCATTAATCCACTATGCTTTTTAAAACTACTCAATATGTAAACATCAATTCATCAACCAATCATCATCAATTCATAATAAAAAAATATGCATTCAAATATACTATTAATTGATTAGGTCCCCGACATAGTTTTAAATTTCAATATAGAGTCGTCTCTATGGTAAAAAGTATTACTTTAGAAAAATTGAGGGGGTATGAAATATAAGCATAATACTAGTGATCTTGCTAGTTTGATTTATGTAATAAAATTGAGTAGTAAATGATTTTCTATTAATAAAAACATATTCTTGAGAGTATGATCTAGGAAAATCATTTTTCAAGTAGCTATACACAAACCTTTTTAATAGTGAATTTCAATAAGGGATGAATTGTTTGTCTAGTATGGCATGAAGAAAGAGAATGATATAGCAAGGAAGTTGAGGCTAGATGTACAGACTAATATAAATGCCTTAGTGTCCATTCTTTCAATAGTAATACTTTTATCCATATATAAAGAAAAATAAATTTATGAAGCATAATATCAAAAAATAATCAATACTTATAGCAAATTTGTAGAATTCTTGCACTCTTCTTTTGTAATGTGAAACTTATCCATTTGTAAATTTTATTGATCTTTTCAAAAATAAAATTAAAGAAGGCTAAATAGCAAACTAAAATAGCAAAGAAAGAAATAACAAACCAAAAAAAAAGCAAAACATAAAGAAATAAACAAAACTAAAAGTAGCTAATCATGAAATAATTTCAAATGATGGCCATTAATTGAGTAACGCAGCCAAATTTCTTAAATATATTTTAAATGAAAAACATTATTTCCAAGTATAGTAGTAATTCTATAAGGTGGAAGCCATAATGAATCAAACTTATGATGTTTTCCAAGATCTTCATGAGCTTTGTCCCAATATAAAACTAAATATTCAACATTAAAATTCTTGTTAGAAACCTTTTTATTGAAAATTTTGTTTAATTTTTTCTTAGCTCTCTCTAATTTCTACAATGTTGTTGCTTTGGAATTGTCAAGAGCTATTAAATCATGTAATCTTTGTTCAATTATATTTGTATCTTCAGCAACATATTGTAAAGTAGTTATAGCTGAATAAATCTGAAGTTCTATTGGTAAAGTAGCCTCAAAAATATAAACTAACATAAAAGACAAATAACCAGTTGCCTTAACAATAGTCCTATCAGTTCATAAAGCTTCAAAAAAATTGAGATGCCAATTTCTTTTATTATCACAAACTAATTTTTTCATAATTAAAATTAAATTTTTCTTTGTTGACTCAGCTTGACCATTACCTTGAGGGTAATATTTAGATGAATGACTAGATATAATAGAATATTTTCTTTAAAAATTTAGAAATTCATTTAAAATAAACTGAGGTCCATTATTAGAAATGATTTCATAAGAGACTCCAAATCTAGAGAATATTTGATTTCTAAAAAAAGGATCACTTCACCTGTTATCAAAATCTTAAGTGCTTTGGCCTTAGGCCACTTAATAAAATAATCTATGGTTATTAAATTATACCTATGGCCTATAGATGAAGGTAGATGAATATCTAAAATAAATTCAAAGCCCTATTTTATAAAAAAAAATTCAAGAATAATAAGGTTTAAAGGTAACAGTCAACTTATCTCTTCCAATAAATAATTGACATAGCATGCAATAATGAACTAGCTTATAAGCATCCTAAAATAGAGTAGGCCAATAATAACCTTCTCTTAAAGTCTTATAATCAGTTGTTCTCATAGTATAATATCCATCATAGTTTCCTTCATGACAGTCTCTAAGAACTTTTTACGTTTGATTATGTGTAAGACATCTCAACAAAAGTCTAACTCTATTTCAATAAAACAAAAAATATATAATGATTAAAAATTTAAAGCTTTTAGTCTTAGGAAATATCTTTGATTTTTATCTAAATTATTAAGACAAGCTTGATTTTAAAAATAATATACTAATTCATGGTACCAATCATCTTTAGACAACAAACAATCCCATTCATTCATTGCAAGACCAAACTTAATTTTTTGGGAAAAATCAAAAATCTTCATGGTCTTTAAATGTGGCTTTGCATTTAACTTATCATCAACTAACAAAACTAAAATATTAATATCTGAAGAAGCATTATCAACTAAGTTTTTTGTCAATTCATGACCTTTAATTATTTTGAAAGTTTTGAATTCAAGATCAAACTCTTGAATGTGTAAAATCCACTTAGAAAGCCTTCTTTGAATGGTTGGTTGTTTTAAAATATAGGACAAAGCATGTACATTAAATCACATAAAATTTTTGTTTCCCATCAAAAAATAATGAAACTTAATCAAGAAGGAAACTAATAAGAAAACAAATTTCTCAATAAAGGGGTACCTAGTTTTTATATCTTTTAAAATTTGGCTCATGTATTCAAATGGTTTTTCATCATTATTTTTAATTTTTTGAGTTATTACAAGTCCAATAGATTTTTCGGTAATATTAACATAAAGTATGAATGTCTTATTTAAATCAAGTTTAGTAAGAACTAGAGCACTTATAATAGAATCTTTAATACAATTAAAATTTTAATCAGCACCTTCATCTCAATTATATATTTTATCTTTCTTAATCAGTAATTGTAAAAGATTAGATTTATTAGAAAAATTTGATATAAATTTCTTAATAAATTTTATCTTATTAAAAAAAGACCTCAAGCTAGATTGATCTTTGGGAGGAGGTAGTTATTTAATAGTTTTAACAAATTGGGGTCGATATAAATGTCATATTGAAAAATAATATGTCCTAATAACTTACCCTTGGTAACACCAAAAACTTATTTCTTTGGATTCAAAGAAATGTCATATTTTTTGCATCTTGTGAAAACTTCATGAAGATGGTCTAATTATTTATTTCTTTTCAAATGCATAGTGAGATCATCTAAATAAACTTGAATAATAATGATAATCAAATCATCAAAAACAACATGTATATCTCTTTGAAAAGTAGCTCCCACATTCATCAATCTAAAAGACATTATGTTATAAGTGAAATTACCTTTATGAGTAGTAAAAATAGTTTTATGTCTATTTTTAAGATTTACAAAAATCTGATTATAACCAGAAAATCCATCCAATAAAGACATCATTTTTGATCTTGTAACTTATTGCAAAATCTGATCTATTGGAAAATTATCTTTAACACTAGCTTTATTTAGATCTCTAAAATTATCTTTAAGTCTCATCTTTTATCTAACTCTCTTTAAAACCAATATTTGTAACTAAAATTTGTAGATGAAACTTATGGCTTATAGACCTTATATTCATATGTTTGACAATTTC
Organism: Torreya grandis; assembly: GCA_037957365.1. Classification (NCBI taxonomy): domain Eukaryota; kingdom Viridiplantae; phylum Streptophyta; class Pinopsida; order Cupressales; family Taxaceae; genus Torreya; species Torreya grandis. The sequence goes on along the minus strand of JARHVA010001695.1, from coordinate 180,779 downwards.
TTGATATATCTTTCTAAATTATGGCCAACCATATGTATTCAAAAAATTTATGTATATAATAAACTTTTATGTATTGAAATTTATAAAAGAAACAAACCAAATTTGTTTCTACAGAAAGCCAAGATTCATGAATTTCAATAGTAACAAATTTTTTAGAATTTTTCTTTTGAAACCCTTGCAAGGTAAGTATGGCAAACATAATTAATGACTTAAGCATCAATATTTTAAGAATATACATATTCATATTACATCAAAACCCTATATGCAAAAAAATATGGCTTTGAAAATTTGAAAGATCATATACTTCAAAAATAATGGACATGTTAAATCTTAGAATTTAAGCACAGGTTGAAAAAACATCCCATATTTCAAAACTCAATAGTCTCATTTCATAACGTGCATGCAAATTTCTTTTTGAAACTAAAATTTATATGTATGCCCCAAAATCCTTTTTATTTAAAACCTTTAAATAAACCTTAGAAATTGAACAAACTCCTGGAAGTTTAAACTAAAATGTGAATCTAACACACTTCCATTCTTTCTCAAGTTTTAACATATTAAAAACTATGAAGGATTTTACTTCAAAAGCCAAGAAAATATGACACTTTGAATGATTCACCACAAAATGTACTTGCATTTTTTTGAACCTCATAAAACCATCTTATATCATATCAGACACACATAATATCCTTTCAATATTTCACTGAGTTTGGCTCCATACATCTAAAAATTACAAAAAAAATCTCTGAGTCTTGAAACAACAAATTTTTAAGTGTCCAAACCATTTTTAAACTATTAATGAAATCCCACATATTTCCACAAACTTTTATATTTTTAAACACCTAGTTTTAAACCCAAATGAATCTATATTTCATTGAAGACCAAGAATATAAAAAACTAGAATCAGTCTTAGCCAATATTAATGCATGAGAAGAATATTCAAGACTGTAAAATCTTTTATTTTTTAAAATATTCATGCATAGATTTCAAATCAATAACCTTTTAAAAAATTATTAACATGCATACTATCATAACTATCTAAATTACTCATAAAATCCTTCAAAGATTCATTAAATTCATTCATGGCATACCTAGTTATGCTTCCCTATTATCTTTTCTCTCAAAATCCTTCTCTACAACTTGAAATCCCAAACTGTCAAAGCTCCACTTTTGTGAGAAGCTTTCTAAAATGACTAAAAACATGAAAAACCACTTTATTTGTATTTTCCAACCTCTTTGATAAATAACTTGATGATGTGCTCAATTCCCATTAGCTCACTGAAACCAAGATTATACTTAGCATTTCATCTATCTAGGTTAACTAAAAAACCAAATTTAGTGATTACTAAAACATCCATTAAATCTTTACCAAAACATACCTTTCAAGGCATGTACCTATTGCATTGAATTTTAGATCAATAAAATCTCTTGGCATATCTTGAAACATCATCAAATATGCCCTTGCATTAACTCTTCTGCCAACTTGTTGCTAAGACATCTATCAATTACATAACATCTTCCAACTCAACAACCTGCATCATGTGGGGTTCAAACTTGAAACAAGTCATTCATACCATTCACAGGCCTTTGAATTTATTTCAACACCCTTAAAACAAATAATCTAGGCCCTTTGAAACTATATGTCTTGATGAAGGTTTAGATTTAAATATTTTAATTTTGAAATAAATCCTTATGCCATCAAAACACATTCCATGAAACAAGTCCTAAGTTAACAATATTAATCCTTTCAAACAAGACTTTTTTATATATAAAAACATTTTAAATCATTTCCATGCCATTAGCATCGCTAGGATTCAATGATTATAACAAAAGACTCAGGATAAAATACATTAGGTTAGGACCTTGAAATAATAACTCTCAAGCACATTTTAAACTTTCAAAATGAACCACTTATACCACTTCAAAAAGACATATTCATAAACTAATTAAAAAAATGAATAAGTTATCCCTTTGATAATTATGTTCAAAGCTCATGGTGATAATTTAAGCCAACATAAATCATACCATTACCTTTTAAATTGAATTTTGTATGAATGTAATCCATGAAACAATGGATTTTTAACAATGACCATGTTCAATCTTTCAAAATGAATTCATATTAAAACAAATGATAAATTTCATTATTTCCTCTTATTGTGATGATTATATCCAATCCATCTAAATACTCATAATTTTTTAAAAATAAAATGAGAGAGAAAATCATTACAATTAATTAAAAAATTATTTTGATCTATTCAAAACTCAACTTCACATTGCCAATAACAACTATGCCAATAAACACTATAAACTGTTCAAGTTGTTAAAACTAAAAATTCATTCCTGAATTTATCATGATAATCCATACTCAATGAAATCAATAAAGATATTTGAAAATGTCATAGCAATATATATGCTTCCATATTTGAAAACACACCAAGTGGAACCATGTCAAACTAAAAATACAAAGTTGTAATATGAATAATTAATCTAAGAAGAAAAATGAATAATCACATAGATACACAATGATATATAGATGAAAATTTTATTCATTAATCCACTATGATTTTTGAAACCACTCAAAATATAAACATGAATTCATCAATTGATTTAACTTTTTTAGAAATAATGGAGTTTTATTCCTATTTTAGTGAAGGGTCTGGATTAAAAAACTAGTATAGAATATATCAATAAATACAATCCTAATTTATGTAATTTGTTTATCTTTTTCACCTTTATAAAAATAGAAAAAGATAGTAAGAAATATAAATTAGCTGAAAATAGATTTAAAGGGCTAATACAAAGGCTAAAAATGGTTGTGCAAGACTAGGAAGGTGTTGTAAACCTGAATCTGGATTTCATTCAGTGAAAGGATAATAGTGTCAAAAAGTAGATGCTTTGGTGTCTTACACTATTATTCATTCTTGTTGTTATTATCTAAACTAATCACAAAGACTTTAAAAAATTTGGGTAGTTGTGTTGTGCCTATGTGAGCTTGCTTGTGAAAAATTGAGCACTGGTTGTTGATAGAACTTGCTCTAGAGCTGATTTTTTTTCAAACCCTAATCCTCCATCATGCTTGATAAAATGATATTTAAATCACTTGAGAAAGAGGGGGAAGGTTAGTGTGTAAGATCTAATAAATGTGTAATCCACACCGCTTATGTGGGCACACTATCTACATACTAATACTCTAAAGAAGGATCAATCCATATGTAGTTCTTCCACCTAGTGTGCTTTGTGCAATAGTATGATACAGATGTAAAATGCTAATTTGATAGTGTTTGAGGTGGCTAAGGACTAGTATGAGGGTTTGAGTATGTTTTTAGTTGTGTTAGGTGACTGCATGTAGAGAATAGAGAAGTTTGCCTTAGTGATTTATTTATATTTTTGATTACTTTGTAAGTTTTGTCACCTCTCTTTGTAAATAAGCTTTGAGTGGACTTTTATAGGGAACAATTGGTCATGGGTCAGATGTATTTGTGATAAGCTAATCTAATTAAAGATAAGAACTAGATGGAAATGGATATTGGGGTTCAATGTATAAATGGATAAGAGCACCAAAAATAGGACACTTTGGGGTCTGGTACTGTATTCCAAATTTGGTACTCATATCCTACAAGTTTAAGTCTTGGGGGAATAGGATTGGTATAGGGAATATTGTCTGGATAAAGTGGAATTAGGGTTCAAAAGGTTCTAGATGATTGGTAATGATAAAAAATGTATCTATAAGGGTCATAAGAGGATGTAAAAAATACTTATGGATGGGGTCATGCAAGCCACACTCAAACTACCAATTTGGACATTTTATATGACTACATTTATCCCCCTTTTATTCTAGTGATGCAATAAAGCAAAATACTAAGATAAAGGAAAAATAGAAAGTGTACTTGAACTTACCTACAAGGGTGAAGTGCAAGAAGATGTGTGGTGTTGAGTGTGCATAGAGAGCACAACATCAAGCATAAATTGGATACATGAACCAATACAAAACATTTTGTGATGTTGAGTGATGCTTGGTATGTGCTATACCAAGAGTAATATCGTGAACAAAGCTGAGTGATTAATTTCTTAAGGTTAGCTCAAGAATACAAAGGTTATCCCTTTGGCTCCATCATCACCCACTAAGTGAATTTATGTGATCATGCGTGTGTTAATCTATGTTTAGACTATGTGTCCAATCCCTCTGAGTAGGTGGCTCAAGAATACAAAGGTTAGCTAGTCCTTTAGCTCCATCATTACCCACTAAGTGTGAACTATAAATTGATATTGAAATGAATGTGTGTCATATGAGATGCCTCATGAATCCCATAAATGCTCTATAATTTGACAATGTGGCATGGATAGTTGAATGTGTATTGAGAACTAGGCTAATCTTGGCCACTCTTAAAGGTGGAGATTAGGCTTATATAAAAACCACTCCAAAACTAAGAACTAAGCTTATATGAAATCCACTCTAAAATGATACCAACCACCTAAAGATAAAATAAGGCACACAATTTCTAAGAATACCTAGGTAATATAATGAACTAGAAATAAAAGAAGGCAAATGTGTTACACACATTTCCCCCAATCACTGGTGTTTGAAACATGGATTTTGATCTAGAAGTTGTACCATTTGCCCAATTTAAAAATAGAAGAGAGAGCCATCATGCCATATATAATGCCCCTATATTTGGATAATTTGAGTAAAAATATACTAAAATTTCCCAATCTGAATTGAACTATATCTAACAAAATTGTAATTGACCTTACCTTTCTATTTGTTTTTGAAGATTCTAGGTTCTTGGCTATTTGGATAGGAGCACCAAAAAGTGGACACTTTGGTGTCTAGTGATATTATCCAATTTTATCACTCTTTTCCTTTACTATTTTTTATGACTATTATGTATTCGTCACTATTTTTTTGGTCTATTTTGCATGTTTTTAACTTCGATTATTGTTCTCAATGTTCAAAAAATTGATTTTTGATCAATAGAAGGCTCTAATCTTTGTGACAAAACCCTTGTTTATTGCCCCCTCTTCTAAGGGTAGGAATGAATACTCTATAATGACTTTCGTTAGAAGAAAGAAAGAGCCCTACAAGTGTGTTATGTTATGAAATACATGATATATCAATGATAATCCAAAAGATGTCTCAAGATATAGCATAGTTTGTATTGGATATTGTTAGATCAATAGAGGTATGCCCAGATAGATGTAACAATGAAATAACATATGTAGTATACTAACCTAAAACTAGAAATCTCATTAGTTTTCAAGGAGGAATGGAGCATGATGTCCATCATGGCATCCAAGAAGGTAAGATAATTCATGATGTGGATCATGGTATTGCAAACAATTGAGAAGCAAACAAGCACACAAGGTAAGAAGCATACAAAAGAGGCCAAGGGGCCAAGCAAACAAATGACATGGGCACATGTCACTCAAACTAGGAAAGCAAGCATACACAACATGATCAAATTCGCACATACACATATAATTGCATACAAGGAAGATTAACATGAAGTCCATAAGTGCATACAAGAGTACAAGTAAAATACATTGGCAAATGTCCTAAGGTACACATAAGTAATAAAAATAGGAACTGATAAATACAATCACATCTAGCTACTCAAAGTAAGAATGGAAGGCATGTAAATGTTGTAAATATTATTGCATCTAACTAATCAAGGCAAGAAGTGAAAGTATGAAAAACATGTAGTACAAGACTAGGTAGATGCTAAGAAATACATAAATGTTATATACTAGTGAGTATCAATATAATAATTTATGTAAGCTAGTAATTAATGTACATCAACATGGTAACTAGAGTGTGTGGTTTAGGAATGACATAACCTGGATGGTGCAGTCATGTAGAATATTCCTCTGATGGGTAGATATGTCGATGTATATATTGAATGTAAAAGTAGGATGCCCCCTCAATGGGTAGAGTGAAGCAATCAAGGATCTGGGTGGCATTGCACACACTCAAATAAGATCAAGTGAAGCATGGTAATGTAGATAAATTGATAAACAATATCATAGAATAGAAACATGTAAGTCTAGCATGTTAGTAGAAATGTAAAGCATGTAAAATGCATACATTTGAATTTTTTATGTGTTTTGAGTTGTTTGAATGTTTTTGTATTTTGACATCTTATATTGTTTTTGGTATTTTTAAATATTGTATTGTTTTTAGTATTTTTAAATAATCGATATACAAGTAAGCTAAGAAATTATGTACAAGTAAGTTGAGAAATTATTTACAAGACTAAGAAGAAAAGATACTAACCAATGAGTATTATAAGAGACTTCTTATCATGATGTTCTATATCAAGGAGAGGGATCATGTGTGATCATGAAGCATTATAGAAGGGCTGAGACTATGAATTTGAAATCTATGTATGATATAAGTACTTTGAAATCTCTATAGTGGAACCAACTGTGGGGTCCCCCTATAACTCTAAGAAGTGAATGCAACTGTGGGGATCTTAAGGACCCATCTAGTATTAAAAGAAGCTCTCTAAAAATGTGCTCTATGTGTAGAGGCATGAGACCTTAATGATACTACCTTGATTTTGAATACTATAGCTAAAAACTATCTAGAGTATTGAAACTATCATTGATGTAGTGGTCACTCTAAGAGAAGCCTATATGGAAGTTTATGAACTCTCTATGTTGGTGAGGGAGGCCTCAATTGTGTCTAAATTTTAACTAGAAGAACTATAATTGGTGGAGAAGTTAAAACTAGTGACTACAGAGTAGGAGATGGCTCTAAAGTGGGGAATGGTAAATCATATAAAACTCCATTAACTATAACACCCTGATTAGCATGAATGTATTTCATGCATCTATGAACTATAGATGGTACTATATGAAGCTTATGGATACATGGTTAACCAATAAATATGTCAAAGACATTTACACTCATAATAATAGTAAATGGTGTGGCCACATGTATTGGACCAACCTGTAGAGGAAGTACAATCTCACCTAATAAACTCTATATGTGCCCATTGAATTAACTGATAATTGTGTCTGTCAGGGTGATGTCATACTCTAAATATCCTAAATGCTAAATTAATGTCATAATACACATGTTCACACTATATCCATTATCTATGAGAACACTATGAATGGGATAGTGATCAATGTAGGCTTTGATAAAGAGTGCATAGTAATCTAAATCATCCTCAACTATCTCTTACTTTGAAAAGGATATCAAAGGTTTAGTTGGAACTCTAGAATGATACATGCCAATCATGTTGATCAAAGGATGTGTCTCAGCTAAAGGTGTCAGGTATGTAGCTGGTAGAGGGTGTGCATGATATGCATGGTGAACACCTAATGTGTCCCCTATCACCTATTTAGAATGATATGGGAAAATATTTGAGAAAACTTCTAGATCCTTATCCTATGTTTGCTTTGCCTAAAGAGGCTCAATTAGAGTGCCAAGATCAATAAGGTTTCCATCTATTAAGTCTTGTATCTTGTGTCTCAAACTGATGCATCTATTAATTATGTGGCTTGGTTCCCTATAAAAATCTCAAAATGCATTTTGATCATATCCACATGAAAGAGGCTTTGTTGTATCAACTTCTTGAATAGGAGGGAGAGATATGGTATTGCATTTTAATAGCTATTATAAGACTCTAGTTGGAAATATTGGTAGATTGGTAAAGGCTCACTAAGGAGGTGATGATAAAACCACTCATTGAGGGGGATATGAAGCTACATTAACTATAGGTTTATTTTAAATTTTATTATCATTAACCTTTACTTTGTATGTGACTTTATTGTTACTCTTGTTTGTTGTTTTTGATATGCTTGTATACTTGAGTTTTCCCATTGAAAGTAAGTTGACTTCCCTTTCCTTTAGTGTATGACATAACTTAGTGAATGAATAAAACTTTTTGAACATTATTAACTCATGCAAACCTAGTAGAAAACTCTATTTGAAGAGATATTATAATTCTTGATCGATCATGGGGCTAGTCATTTTAGCTAGGATAGTCTTATATCTAATAACATAATCTATGAGATGTTCATTTGACCTTTGTTTCTATTATGCAATTTGGGCATAAGAAACCTTGTCACATATGTTAATGCTAAAATTATCTAGGAACATGTTGGCTAAAGGATTAAATGCATTGATCGATTGATTTGTTAGACTATAGAACCATTGTAGAGCATAATCCTTTAAACTTCATGGAAATAGTTTGGTTAGTAACTAGTTATTTGACACATAGTCCAAGCATGTTGCATGAAAATATCTCATATCTATCTCTAGATCACCCTTTCCATCACATAAAGTGAGCTTGGGTTGAACAAAACCTGGTGGTAAAGGTGTAGAAGTAATATGGCATGCCAATGGTGTATTAAGTAAAGCAAAAGAGTCCAAAACTTGTGTTGGTCTAGAGGCACCTTGCTCAAGATGTAGCACCTTCGATTACAGAGATTTGATATATTACATAAGGGTAGCCAAATCATGAGTCAAAGATGTACTAGCCATAATTAGTGGTGCCACATAGGAAGGTTGGGATGTTATAGGGAGTTGTTGAGACATAGTTGGCCTCATAGTGTCATTAGAAATTGGTTGTTATATGGTTTGAGATGATTGACCATTGTTTGATTTTTGTTGTTCTTCTTGTAGTATTTTAAGCATATCATCTTACATGTCAATATTTTTAGTTAAAAGGTCTTGAAGTTCTCTTTTATCAGTTTAATCAAAGCCAATATATTGTGCTATTATTAAAGTAGGAAAACAAAGTGAAAGTGGATTGAATTTTTTGTAATAAGTTGTAATAAGAAAAATTCAATAGAAGGAAAGTACTAAATAAAATAAATGTAAAGTCCTAAAAATAAAAAACTAAAATATTCATAAAAAGGATATGAATCATACTAACATGTGAGGTAATACGTCAAAAGCATAGGGACCTAGTATATTCAACTAGGGTTTGAAATAAATGATTTTAAAAATTACTATGGTGAATTTTAAAAATTAAATGTGAAATTCTGATTTATAAATGCAAGAAAAATATTAGAAAAATATTTCTAAAACAAATAATAAATTTCCCTAGGGTTTTTTTGTGCAAATGAAGTAAGTCAAGTTCACCAAATGATTTTAAATTTTTGGGGAATAATGGAGTTTTATTCCTATTTTAGTTAAGGGTCTAGATTAATAAATCAATATAGAATATAGTAATAATTACAATCTTGATTTGTGTTTTTTGTTTATCTTTTTCACATTTATAAAAATAGTAATAAATAAGAATAAATATAACTTAGCTAGAAATAGACTGAGACGACTGATACATACACTAAAAATGGATTTGCAGGATTAGGAAGGTGTTATAAACCTAAATCTATATTTTGTTTAGTGAAAGGGTAGAGGCATTGAAAAGTAGGTGATTTTGTGTCTGGTACTTTTGTCCATTCCTTTCACTATTATCTAAACTAATCATAGAGACTTGAAACTTTTTAGGTAGTTGCACTGTGATTGTGTGAGCTTGCCTATGAAAAATTGAGCTATGGTTATCGATGAAACTCACTATAGAGCTAATTTTATTTTCAAACCCCAATCCTCCATCATGCTTGATAAAATGATAGTTGAGTCACTTGAAAAAGATGGGGGGTTAGTGTGTAATATACACTGAATGTGTAATCCACACCCCTTGTATGGTCATGTTGCCTACATACCAATACTACAAAGAGGGATCAAGCCATATGTAATTCTCTCACCTAGTGTGCTATGTTCAATAGTGTGATGTGGATGATAAATTCCAATTTGATAGTGTTTGAGGTGTCTAAAGACTGGTATGAGGGTTTGAGTATGTTTTTAGCTATGTTGGGTGATTGTATATAGAGAATAAAGAAGTTTGCCTAAGTGTTTTGTTTATATTCTTGCTTGTTTTATAATTTTATCACCCCCTTTGTAAATGAGATTTGAGTGGACTTTTATAGGGAATAATTTGTTATGGGTCAGATATATTCATAATAATTTGACCTAATTAAGGATAAGGACTAGATGGAAATGACCTTGGGGATCAAAGTGCAAATGGATAAGAGCATTGAAAATGTGACATTTTGGGGTCTGGTATTGTAGTCCAAATTTAGTGCTCCTATCTTATAGGTTCAAGACCTAGGAGAATAGTATTGACATAAGGAATACTATCTAGTTGAAGTGGAATCAAGGTTCATAAGGTTTTGGATGACTGGTAATGAGCAAAAAGGTGTCTAGAAGTGTCATAAGAGCCTGAAAAAAGGACCTATAGATGGGGTCTCACAAGCCACACTCAAACTACTAATTTGGATATTTTATATGGCTACATCAACCATTCATCATCAATTTATAATTGAAAATATGCATTCAAATATACTACTAATTGATCAGGTCCTTGACATAGTTTTAAATTTCATGATAGAGTCATCTTTATGGCAGAAAGTATTAGTTTAAAAAAATTTAGGAGGTATGAAAAATAGGCATAACAAGTTTCTTTAGGATTCATCCTTAGTTTTTAGGATTAGGAAATCTATCTATGGCCTCAAACAATCCCCTCGGACTTGCTATGCCAAGATGGATTTATTTCTCCTTACTTCAAGTTTCATTAAGTGTCATTCAGACCCCAATGTATACTTCTTATGATAGGATGATTATTTACTTATATTGATTTTTTTTTAATTATATGTTAATCACCAAGAGTTCTTCACCATCTATTGCAGTAGTGAATATAGTTCTAAAGGATAGATTTAACATGATAGACTTGGGTTTTCTACATTACTTCCTAGCATCAAGATTTCACAATTTTATTCAGGGATTTTACTTACACATTCCAAGCATTCTCTTAATATTTTGGCTCAGTTTCACATGGTTTATTATAATCCATCTCCAACTCCCTTTCTATTAGGATTCAATCTTGAGGTTGACTATTCTAGACCTTTGGTTGATGCCACTCGATATTGACATCTTATTGTTGACTCATATCAGGTGTAATATTTCATATGTAGCGGGAATTATCTTCAAATTCATGAAGGAACCACATAAGTTGCATTAGAAATTAACTAAGAGGATCTTACACTACATTTAGCGCTCGTACATATTTGGGATTCATTATAGATTTGGCATAGAGGTTAACTTGGTTGGTTTTACATATTTAGATTGGGTAGCCAATACTCAGAATTACAAGTCCACTTTATGTTATAGTTTTTCTTTTGGTTATTGTCTTATCAATTGGTCTAGGAAAAATCAAAATGATATTGCTATATCATCCATAGAGGTAGAGTACAGGGGAGTTATTAATGCAACTACTAAGGCTATATGGATTTAGGCGATTCTAACTGAGTTTGGCATTCCATTCAAGCATCCCACCATCATCTATTATGATAACCATAGTACTATATAGATATTTAGGAATTTTGTTGAGCACTAATGGCCCAAACACATTGAGATTCACATACATTTTATTTGGGAGCTTATTCGTGAGTAGGTCATCGCTTTGAGATTTTATCAAGTTGTAGATATCTTTACCAAACCCTTCACCAAGAGCAAGTTCATTCATATATGAAATTTTTTTGGGGTGTGATCTACATTATTAATAGTAACATCTTTAGGGGGTCTCCTTTCCTCTTCTCTTCTTCTTTGTCTCTTTTTGGGAGAGATTTTTTTCCTATAGGTTTTCTCCTTTTCTATGCTTTATAATACATTGCTTTGTATATGGGAACCTCATCAGGCCTAGTTGTTAGGATCCATTTTTTTTACACTACCCATCTAAGTTGTGCTTATGGGGGTATTAGAATCATTATATGGGTGTTATTCAATGTCTTTCAATTATTGCATACGAAACTTGCGATGATAAGGAGAAGTTCTTACTAATTCGATGAGTGAAATTTTCTAAGGAATAGAGTTAATTTCATCTATAAAATTCCAATGTGGTTTGGAAAAATAACTATCACATGACTTAGGTTGATCAGAGATGATGCATTTATAATTGATGGAATAACTAGCATGAGGATCCTATTGTGGAGTTGTCTCATCACTAACATATTATTCTGAAGAGGAAGTAGGATTATCTATAGTATATTAAAGAATTTATTCCTTAGTAGAGGGATTATTAGGTTTAGTAACAAGGTCTTTATGAGGGGGATTATGGTGGAAATTAACCTCTATCATGTTTACATATTTAGATTTAGTGTAATATAGGTCATAGTTGCCATCAATAACACAATCATTTTCATTGGAATGTTGTGTATTTAGATCCATATAATATTTTTGATATTTATGATTTGTAGATTTGGAAAAGGTATGATTTTGATAATATTTAAGGTTTTTTTTATGGCTAACCTTTATCAAAGCATCACAATCAAAACCTTATCCTAATATGAGGGAAACCACAAATTTTGGAAGGGCCTGACATGTCTCATGAGAGTGACCAATGTCAACATGAAACCAACAAAAAAAATTAGGATCATACCATGACGGAGGAGCATTATTAATATGGATGAAAAGGTTTAGATGGAGATAAAAACTTCCTCCTTTTTGAAACACTAAAGGGTGGGTGGGAGAAAGTTTGAGTATCTGAGTTGGTGGCTCTTATTTTGGTTTAAAAGGCTTGAGTTGGGAATTGGTAATGGTTATTGCATTAGTTAATTTTTTAAAATATTCTTTTATGATATTATGAGAAGGTTAAAATTGAACCATAATGAAATATTGTCTTTTTTATTGATCAAAGTCCTCTTCTAAGGTTTGGGGAGAAAATATCCTAACCTTGTATTGAAGAAAGACTTTAAGATTAATAGTGAACAATTTGAAGAGATAATCATTACTTATGTCATGATGTAATTCATGAGCTAAATACTTCCATTATTTGATAAAATTGAGAGAGTATTCGTTTGGAAGTTTCTTGGAATTGATGAAATAGATAAGGCTATTTTTAGGAAGATAACTATTTTGAAATTTCCTAATTATAGCATTGACTAAATCCTCTAGTTATGTAATGGAATGTCTAGGGAGTTGGTTATACCATTCTAACACATCTCCCATGAAGGTTTTGAAAATTAATTAAATGGCATCAAAGGTATTAGTTTTGACCCATTCCTTATAGATATTACCAAAATATTTAATAAAAATAACAAGATATTTAGTCCCATCATATGTGATAGTTTGAAAAAACTTTATAATTTATATGGACACAATTAAGGGTGATAAAGGTTCAAATTGAAGATGTTTTAACACTTTATTATGCATGGGAGGTTGAGGGATGATATTCCCATTGGAATATATAATAAGAGGGGGGAATTATAATTTTTTTAAGACATAATGATTGGAGTTTGGCTAGCCATTTGAAAGATGGATTTTAAATTTGAAATATTTAGGAATTATTAGTTGTTTGCATGATGTTAATTTGTTGAACCATTTGTGCAAGGAGTTGAGTTGTATCAATAGGTGAATTTTGATTATAAATGTTAGGAGGGGGATTACTAGTATTAATATTGTGAGTATGAATCCAAGATTTGTATGAATTATTCCAAATATGAAATAATGAATTTTAGATAAATTTACATTATTGTTATAAATTGTGTTATCATCAAGGTTTCTAAATATCTTGGAATTATCTAGATCATCATTTTGAGTGATTTTAATCATGTTAAATATGATATATCTAGATTGATTTTTGAAATACTTGCACCATGAATGTTGTCTTCAGTGGTGGATAAGTTAGGTATAAAATATAAATCCATGTAAAATTTGAATGGATTAAGGTTATTGATCAAAATCATAATAGGTGACCTCATGATGTTGACTAGATAGAGAGAGTGATAAGAAAATGTGACTAGTACTAAAAACATGCACTATCATCTAGATGAATTTAGTTGGTTTAAACTCAATTAAAATAAAGATATATTAGTCAGATCGATATAGTATAATAAGAAAGGTGGAATAATTGATGGTTGTGTCAAACTAACTATATTATCCTATTCGATATAGTCTATTAGAAAATCTAGAAAATAGACTGGAAGTGAACTATATCTATATGTTCAATATAGTTACATAAAGATGTGATGAGATATAAAATGTATCATTATGGTCAATGAAGTATGATCTAAGAGAACTAATGGTATCAATAAATAGACTAATTTGATCTATTCAATACAATCAAATAGGTAAAGAGATGGCTTCAAGTTGTTCAATGTAATCAAGTATGTAAACACATAAGAATTGATCGAGCTATTTGATGTATTCTTCACACACAAGTAACTATATTTATGTTAGTCTATACATGCTATAATAAAAAATGAAATAGTAAGAAGAAAATTGAAATATAATTTTTTTGATACTTATTTTTATGAAAATATGATCAAGTAGATGTACTAAATAATTTGACTGATTTGTAGGCTCTCATAGATACTAATTCATCTATTAGATAGTTTCATCCCAATGTTTTAGAGTATTGAATATGGAGGAATTAACATTCCCATATCCCACTCAAATCTATTTTGAGGCTAAGTTGAGAGAAACTTCTTAGTGATAATCACTAATTGGTACACTACAAAATTAGACAGATGGATGGCTTCTTAGAGTTTAGTAAAAGGGAGTCCTAGGTGTTTCCAATATACCATGAAGCACTTAGAAATTAAAGTTTGTGTTTAGATATATTTTATGGATATGAGTATTGGGTAAATCCCCTCCCATAACAACGTTTGTAAACAATATACTAGGATTATAAATAGAACATTATCTAGCCCTTTACGAAAGTAGCTAAGTAGTTTAAAAATTGTTAGAACATAGTTTTTAGGGAAATCCAAACAAATAAAAAATAAAGTTCAAAAATGAATATCGAAAACTAATATTCAGCATTTAGTGAATTGGAATAAATAGGAAGTCAAATTGAAATGAAAAGTATGATTAAATTATGAAATGAAAAATTAATTTTCCTTGATTTTGCTTGAAAAGTAAAACAAATAGAAATGAAACGATGATGGCCAATGTAGTTGTACACACAATACATAACTATATCTAATATATCTATACATTTTGTTTAAACATATTTTTATCTATAAAAATTACTAAATCAAACTAATTGATGTAGTTTATTGAAAATAATTACAATATAGAATTATGTTAAATATATCGATGCAACTGACTAGAAAGAAGCTAAAAAAGAAATAAAAATATAAAATATAAAATTATATTGAGTATATCAATAGAGTTAACTAGAAATAAGGTTTGAATATAAATATATCATCATAGTTGATATAGTTAACTAGAATAAAAATGAGATATAGGATTAAAATTTATTTCACTTGTTGAAACAATTATTTAAAAATATTCTTGAATAGAACTATATAGACCTATTCAATATAGTTCATTAGAGATAAATTTTATAAAAAAAGTTGAGACAAAATTGTATAAATATATTAGATATATTTGTCTAAAAATAGATCTAAAGACTAAAATCTACCTTGATCACCAATACAATTTGCTAAAAATGTAGAAATAGAACTATAATGATCTATTTGATATATTCAGATATAGAAGTGAAGGAAGTCGTCAGTTTCAGATTGGGTTCATTAGAATTTATGCAATGAGCTAGGATTGACATGTAACTAGGATTGACATGTAACTATCCCATCTAAATATATAGAATCATAAAATCTAAATTAAAGAGAGCCCATTAATTATTAATTAATTGGGATATGACCAAATGAATCTTCAAATCTAGTAGGACGAACACCGATAACACAATGTCAAGAGAAAGGGTTCCAAATCCCCTAGTAAATGAACACCATGAAATATTTGTAACTAGGTCTCTATTTTTTAAGTAATATAATATGAAATTCAATCAATGTAAGGGGAAGGGTTAGAAACATATGAAAATGGGAAAGGAACCATGGTATGAAAATGGGGGCCTAGGCTACCTAAGGTGGATAAGTAGAAATTTAAAACAATCTTATAGCCACACTATGTATAAGTGTATAAAAAGTTTAAACAGAGAGATTTACATTCATTAACCAAGTAATAAGACAAATTCTATGTATCAAATGATATATCTAGGGTTAGAATATACTTACATTGAATAAAACTTATAAAGCCTCAATCTCCCCCTTGGCCAATGGTGATTTTTAAGATATTGTTATGGTTGTAAGGGTATAAAAGGTGGAATCAAGTTATAGGCTAAAATGAATCCTCATTTTGCATCTAAGACTAAATAATACAAGCTTTCTTTCAAGACAATATCTAAGCAATACTCCTCAAAATGTAGACTCAAGGTAGAAGTGCGAGCAATAACAATGTGAAAATTAATCTTTCTCATATTGGAACAAAATTATATCTTGTAGTTATAATGGTGAATGATGTTAATCCATCTTGAATATTAAGCTAACACTATCAACCAACTTGATTTATTTATAAATAGGTTGACTAACCTCAAACTAAGTTGTTTAGGCCAATTTAGTTTTAAAGACTGCACTCTACTTTTTGAAACTACATCAATCTAATTGATGTAGTTGGGAAGGTAAGGATGATGGATTAACCAAAATCAAATGGGGTTATATTATATGAAATTATAGATCCTGATATAGCTATAGTATGTAATATAGAAGGAGATAGCTTAGGGGATCAAATTTAAAGGAAGATATAATGGATGTAGTACTGATGAATATGCAACAATCTCTCATAAATCACTAATGGCCTACCCACCCCTTTCCCAGTGAACCCTTTAATGCATACACTCAAAGAGATTGAAACTCAATAGGTTGTTGTAAGAGATAAAGCATTATTAAATGATAAAGTTTAAAATATTATGTGTATACACTATGTAATTCATTACAAGACCATGCTTGCCTAAATGACTAACATCTTAGCAAATAATTAATTACAATATATCTTCAAAAAAAAAAATTCACCTTTACATGAATCAATTATTTTCAATAAATT
Organism: Torreya grandis; assembly: GCA_037957365.1. Classification (NCBI taxonomy): domain Eukaryota; kingdom Viridiplantae; phylum Streptophyta; class Pinopsida; order Cupressales; family Taxaceae; genus Torreya; species Torreya grandis. The sequence continues at coordinate 163,867 of JARHVA010001695.1, read as the reverse complement.
TAGATCATTTGAGGAAATTTTTCATACAATAATAGAAAGAAAAATCAAACTTCTTACTTTAAACAAGCTCAAATATGCACATGTATCTACTTCAACTTCCACAATGAAGTTTCAAATTAAACCATATTACAAATCTAAGCCAATGGATACTAAAGTTTATACAAAGATAATAGTTAATTTTATTTATCAAACTTCCGAAAATCTTGTTTTATCATATGAACCAATGATGAAATTCTATATATTATCACAACCACTTCATAAATTGCTACAAAAGTTACTTGAGTGCAATCTCATTACTCTACCTCCACCACTAGAGGTTAATAAGAGTAGATCTCAAAATAAAGCATTTGATAATAATGTATATTTTTATTACCATAGATTCAATGGTCATTATACTAATAGATTTTAAAGCTCAATCATGGTATTCAAGAACTTATTGATAACAATGTCATTGAGCTAGGCACTCCTACAGAGGAAACTAAGCTCAAAAAAATGAAATGCTAAATTAAATATTTTCATCTAACCATTTCTAAATCATGAAACAAATAAGAAAAATTTAGTATTGAATAATAATTATAATTCATATACACCTCCTAATTCATATGATCATATATTATATGTAATTACTAGAACAATTGTCCAAACTTCCCAACCACATCCTATGATCACATTTGGTGATAGTGAGATAGTGGATTATGATTCTGATTTTTAAGACTTATTTATATGAGCATACATTGATCATCAACCCATTAAAATTTTATTATTTTGGATCAAGTGAGAATGCATGTACAATTATATCACTCCATTTAATGGGCTACACACAACATGACATACAATGACATCTACAAGTTTTAAAACATTCAATGGAAAATAAAAAATAATACTTTGGGATACATTGCATTTCTTATTTATGTGGATCTTGATCTATTATCTACTCATTTTCTAATTAGATCATAGAATGGGTTCTTTGACAAGATATTAGGATGCCTTTAGTTATAGAAGCTTCATGCATTACCTTATACAATCTAGTGCACCTCCTCTTCCCCATCCACCACCACAATTCATTGATACACTTATTCAATAAAAAACTAAATTTATAATTATTTCACCTATGAAAAATCTTTCTATTCAACAAATTTATAAAAAGGTGAAAAAGTCTCAAAAACAACCAATGTGAAAGTAGACATATTATAAAAAGGTGTCAAGTTCACAAAAATAAACATCACATGCAACATCTTATAAAATAGTGATACATAAAAATCAACATGTTTCATAAAGAGAAAAACATTTGGCACAATCTTCTATTATACCTTATTAAATTTTTAAACCATTATACATCTCCTAGAGCCACTTCTCCCACATGGGATTACATGAGTAGTGATATAGATAGTTTCATTAATACACCTAATAAATTTGTTGATTATGATTCATGCACATCTAGTAATTTTTATCCATGAAAGGTGATCCTTCCACAACTTTATACAGATTATTATTATGACTATCATCTTTATGGGATCGTTGTTTAGCATTTTAAAAATTTAAATACTCTACAAAATTCAAAAAAACATTCAAATAAGAAAAAAAACATAAAATTGATTATACGTAGATTCTTAATATATTCCATCATATTATTCTTTTACCTCTTACACACATGACTAATTTGATCGATATTCTAATCCCTTGGATCTTAGTATCTTTTTGGCCTCTTGGATTTTGTTTTTCACTTTTATAGATTTGAATAGTCTAAGATAATGATACACACTACCACCATTTGATATTTACCGTATTATTTTCACAATCTGAATAGAGTAAATTACATTTTTCCATTAAAGATAGTATTAACCAACAATAGTAAAAAGTGAATGCCATTAATGTATTATTATAGTATATTATGTCTTATAATATTTTTCACATCCAAATTAGAAACTCAATAAATAGAGATTTAAAAAATCTAATTTTTGTATATTACACTTAGTTTTAGTTTACAAAATATCCATGCAAAATATTTATTTTGTATGTTATTTTTATCATATGAAAATCATCTAAAATATCACTTGAGTGAAAGAGTGTTACTTAAGACCATCCATCCCTAGCTTAGCCCTAGACCTATCTTAGGGCCTATTTAAACACTTGTCTAACTTTTGTGTAGGCCTTACCCATGCCTAGACATTTCAAAATCAGTTTTAGATCCTCCCTTAGGAATCTAGGTCCATAATGCCTCAAGTTTCATCACCTAGACATTAGTACCATAGTTTGGACAATAGTGCCCCATGCTAGTGTCCAAGTTCAGTGATATTGTCCTTTATCTCTTTTTATCCCCAATGAATATCTTTTCAATCCCATAGACACCTAGGGTTGACCTAGACCTATTTCAAACCTTGCACAAGTACCATATCAGTAAAAATATATGACATTTAGCTTTTTATTCATTAGATGGAAATAAAATGAAAATACATACAAATAAAATCATAACAAGTCATGCACAATCAAGGTTATTGATCCTTATTCTACCCTACTTCTACATACAGTCATCTATAATCATCCTAAGCTCTGAACACAAAGATTTCCAGTCTCAAGCCTCACTCAAATCACTCAAATCGACATTCATACTAGATTCACTTTTACTTGAACCAACACTTAGGTGGGGAGAACTACATTAGGATTGATCCCTCCTCAGAGTATTGATATGTAGAAAACTCTCATCATAGCAGGGTGTTAAGGATATCCACCCTACCCAAATAACATCACACTTTTACTACATGTGTCAATTGTATACCCTAACCACATGGAGGTCTAGGGTTTACATACATAATCAGTCAAAAAATTTAAAAAAAATGAAGAAGGATTTATCTTCATATGAATAAGCTTAGTAAACTTAGACATAGTTGTTATTAGAAGTACAAATTAGTTCTTGCATAGAGGACATTAGTGATAAAAATGGACACTAGCACCACAATACTATTGAGTTGTGGAGCTAAAAGCTTCACTATTGAGCTAGCACAATAACCATCATTGATCATGAAACTGACATCGATCATCTTCAGACACAGAACTGACTGACATTGGTCAGGGGTCAGTCGACGTCAGTCATTTGTAGACTGACACCGATGTCTATGTGTTTGCATGCATTTTTAGAATTAGATTTATTCTAATTTTAAGAGAATAGTTGGTTTGCATGTAAAGACTAATTTTAGTCTTGAGTTTTTTTTTCTAATTATTGTTTGCCTTGGATCCTATTTAAGAGACCCATGGGGTAGTATTGTAATTAAGAGAAGAGGGAATAACTTAGTAATTGAGTTAGTTGTAATTGTGAGAGAGAGAGAGAGAGAACTCTTGAGGCAAAATTATTGTACACCCAAGAGGTGTGAAGAAGAAAAGAGATTTCTTCAATGTATTTCCTTCTGAAAGAGTTTAATACAAGATTGGTTGTTTCTCATATCTCTTATTCTTTGTTGTTTCTGATTTCTAGTTACTTATTACTTCTAGTTTAATTCTGTGTTTAGTTGCTTATACAAAAGTAATCAATTGTACTATAAGGTCCTAACAAGCGGTATCAGAGTAGGTTAGTGTTTGTTGATTATAGAATTCACTCACAGGGGTTTCTGATTGAGTAGGAGCAAAGCAATGGCAGAAGAAAGTAAACTAAGAATAGAGAAATTCAATGGCAAGAATTATCAATTATGGAAGATACAGATTGAAGATTATATGTATCAAAAACATCTGTACTTACCGTTGGGTGGAGTTTCAGCAAGCCCACAGATATAGAAGATGAAGAATGGAATGTTCTTGATAGAAAGGCTCTTGGAGCTATAAGGCTGAGCCTGGCAGCTTCTGTGTTTTCCAACTTATCACAGGAAAAGACAATGGTAGAGCTAATGGATACTTTGGAAAATTTATATGAAAAACCCTCAGCTTCAAATAAGGTATATCTTATGAATCAATTATTTAATTTGTAAATGTAGGAAGGTGGATCTGTATCTAGTCATCTTAATGATTTCCATGGAATTATAAATCAGTCAAATTCAGTCAAAATAGTCTTTGATGATGAAATTAAGGCTCTCTTATTCTTATGCTCTTTACTTGAAAGCTGGGATAGCTTGGTAATGGTAGTTAGTAATACTGCATCTGCTTCAAATATCTTGAAAGTTGATGATATTGTTAGTGTAATCTTAAATGAAGAAATTTGTAGGAAAAACATAGGGGAAACATCAGGTAATGCTTTAAGTATTGAAAGTAGGGGAAGGCAAAGAGAGAAGGGCAAGCAAGGGAAATCAAGGTCAAAGATGGGAAGTAGATCCAAATCCAAAAATGGAATAATAACCTACTGGAATTGTGGATAGAAAGGGCATGCAAAGAAAGATTATTGGTTGAAGGATAACAAATAAAATCAGCATGAAGGTAATAAAGAGGCAAAAGTTGCAGGTATTGTTGCACAGGATGCTCTTATATTTTCTTTGGATAAAAAAGTAGAATCTTGGGTTTTAGATTCTGGTGCCTCTTTCCATGCAACCCCAAATAGAGAATATTTCAATGATTATGTCCATGGAGACTTTGGAAAAGTTTATTTAGGGGATGATGAGCCTTGTCAAATTGTTGACAAAGAAAAAGTGTAGCTGAAATTGCAGAATGGCAACACATGGGTGTTGAAAGATGTCATGCATGTACCCATCTTAAAGAGGAATATGATTTATGTAGGAAAGTTGGGTGATGAGGGTTGCACAGTAACTCTCACAGCTGAATCTTGGAAAGTTTCCAAGGGTGCACTTGTATTAGCCAGAGGTAAGAGAGTAGGTACACTTTATCTATCTACTTGTATTACTAATGATTCTCCTTCTATTTTATCTACTTCAGATGTAGATGTAAAGTTGTGGCACTGTAGGCTTGGTCACAGGAGTGAGAAGGGAATGAATGTTCTTAAGTCAAAAGGTAAGCTTTTAGATTTGAAAAGCATAGATCTAGATTTCTGTGAGCATTGTATTTTTGGGAAATAGAAGAAAGTGAGGTTTCTCAAAACTAGGTCAATAAATAAGTACAAGTTGGAGCTTGTTCACACAGACGTGTGGGGACCAGCTCAGGTAGCTTCTATTAGAGGATCACAGTATTATGTTTCCTTCATTGATGATGCTACAAGAAAGTTATGTGTTTATTGCATAAAGAGAAAATCTAATGTTTTTGACACATTTAAGAAATGGAAAGCTTTGGTTGAGAATGAACTAGGTTTGAGATTGAAGTGCCTTAGATCTAACAATGGTGGTGAGTACTGCAGTAATAAATTCAATAGTTACTATTCTATGAGTGGAATACACAGGGAAAGGATGGTTCCAAGGACACCTCAACAAAATGGAGTTGCTAAAAGGATGAATAGAATAATAATGGAGCATGCACAGAGTATGAGATTGCATGCTAGTTTTCCCTTACAGTTTTGGGCAGAAGCTATAGATATTGAAGTTTACCTAATTAACAGAGGACCTTCTACTACACTAGATGGTGAAATTATAGAAGAGGCATGGATAGGTAAAAAGGTAGATCTTTCATTTCTCAGAGATTTTGGTTTTGAAGCTTTTGTGCACATTGATAAAAAAAATAAAAAGAAGTTGGATGCTAAATCTATGCGGTGCACTTTCATTGGTTATGGTTTTGGATATTTTGGATTTTGGTTGTGGAATTTAGAAACTAACAAAATTATTAGAAGCCATGATGTATTTTTCAATGAGAAGGTGATGTACAGTGATCAGCTCAAGAGGCTAAATAATTCTAAGCAAGGTAATCTTGATTTGGAAAAGGTTATGATCCAAAATGAGCTCGTAGGTAAAAATCATCACTCACAGAAAAACACAAAAACTGACGTCAGTTAGGTAGGAACCAACGTCGGTCAAGTAGAGACCAATGTCGGTCAGGAAAATGATGTCAGTGGTCAGGAGGAGTCGACATCGATCGGGTGTAGACCAACATCGGCCAGAGATGACTAGGATCGGTCACTGACAAGAAATTTGGGTGGACAGCAAGTTGTCAATGAGTCTCAAACACCCATAAAGAGGTTTGAAAGGTTAAGTAAACCTCTAATTCATTATTCCCCTTCTTTACACTACTTGTTACTCACTGATGGTGGATAACTATAAAGTTTTGATGAGACAATGCAGGTAGAATCTAGGAAATAGTGGGAGCATGGCATGAATGAGAAAATTGATTCCTTGGAAAAGAACCATACGTGGGATTTGGTTGAGTTGCTAGCCAGAAAGAAAGCACTAAAAAATTGATGGGTTTACAGGTTAAAGAAAGGAGAGAATGGACAAATGATACATAAGGCCAGGTTGGTAGTAAAGGGATTTACACAAAAACCAGGTATTGACTTTGGTGAAATCTTTTCTCCTGTAATAAAGATGACTTCTATTCAGACTGTATTGTCTTTAATTGTTATTGAGGATTTTCACCTTGAGTAGCTTAATGTTAAGACAACATTTCATCATGGAGATTTGGATGAAGAGATATATATGGATCAGCCGGAAGGTTTTGAGGTCAAAGGTAAGGAGAAACTTGTGTGCAGGTTGAAGAAAAGCTTATATGGTCTTAAGCAATCTCCAAGACAATGGTATTTGAGGTTTGACAAGTTTATGACAGAGCATGGCTTTAGTAAATGTCAATCTGACCATTGTGTTTATTTTAATAGATTGGATAATGGTAGTTATATTATCATGTTACTGTATGTAGATGATATGCTTGTTACAGGTTCATACATACAAGATATTACTGAGCTTAAGGTAAAATTAGCTCACACATTTGCCATGAAGGATTTAGGAGCAGCAAAGAAAATCCTTGGCATGAGTATTAAGAGAGACAAGAAAAATCATAGTTTGATTTTGTCTCAAGAGGATTATGTGAATAAGTTGTTGGAGAGGTTCAGTTTGTAGGATGCAAAACTGGTAAGCACACCTATGGCTGGACACTTCAAGTTGAGAAAAGAACAGTGTTCTAAATCACATGATGAGGTTGAGTACATGAGTAGAGTTCCATATGCTTCAATAGTTGGGAGCTTGATGTATGCAATGGTATGTACTAGACTTGATATTATCCAAGCAGTGGGAGTTGTCAACAAGTTTATGGCCAATCTAGGAAAGAAACACTGGAAAGCAGTTCAGTGGATTCTCAGATATCTGAGAGGGACCAGTAGTAGGCATTTATGCTATGGAGGGTCAAACACTTCTCTACATGGGTATGTAGATTCGGATATGGTAGGTGACTTGGATGGTAGGAGAAGCACCATAGGATATGTGTTCACTATTGGTGGAATGGTGGTTAGCTGGATTTCAAAGTTGCAAAAGGTTGTTGCCCTATCTACTACAGAGGTAGAATACATTGTAGTCACAGAGGCTAGCAAGGAAATGATTTGGATGACTCAGTCATGGAAGAGTTGGGAAAGGAGCAAGAGAGTTATAGATTGTACAGTGATAGTCAAAGTGCAATTCATTTGGCAAAGAATTCAGCCTTTCATTCAAGAACCAAACATATACAGCTTAGGTATCACTTCATTAGATAGGTATTAGAGGATGGTCAGTTAAAGCTAGAAAAGATCCATATGGATAAGAACCCTACTGATATGTTAACAAAGCTGATAACAAAGGAGAATTTAAATCTTCATTCAACTTTTGTTGGCCTTCAAGATTAAACTTGAAGAGGGAGAAACCAGCTAGAGATGTTTAGAGGATGTTGTTGTACAGATACAGGTGCAGCTATTTATCTCCAAGTGGGAGATTGTTGAGTTGTGGAGCTAAAAGATTCACTATTGAGCTAGCATAGTAACCATCATTAGTCATGAAACTGACATCGGTCATCTTCAGACACAGAATTGACCAATATCGGTTAGGGGTCGAACAATGTCAGTCATCTGTAGACCGACACTGATGTCTATGCATTTGCATGCGTTTCCAAAATTAGATTTGTTCTAATTTTAGGAGAATAGTTGGTTTGCATGTAAAGACTAATTTTAGTCTTGAGTCTATTTTTCTAATTATTGTTTGCCTTGGATCCTCTTTAAGAGACCCATGGGGCAATATTGTAATTAAGAGAAGAGGGAATAACTCAGTAATTGAGTTAGTTGTAATTGTGTGAGAGAGAGAGAGAGAAATCTTGAGGGAGAATTATTGTACACCCAAGAGGTGTGAGGAAGAAAAGAGATTTCTTCATTGTATTTCCTTTTAGAAGAGTTTAATACAAGATTGTTTGTTTCTCGTATCTCCTATTCTTTGTTGTTTTTGATTTCTAGTTACTTATTACTTCTGGTTTAATTCCATGTTTAGTTGCTTATACAAAAGTAATCAATTGTATTGTAAGGTCCTAAAAAATACTAATATCTAAGGTATGGTGCTATTGTCTAAGAGATTTTTTGATAACTGGATCCTATTTGTAACACTCAAACTAGCTCATGTACTAGTTTTTAGCTTTCATATCCTTCATTTTAGTCAATTTCTAGCTACTTATTTGTGTCATTCATTATTATTTTTAGAAATATTAGATCAGGTGAATTCTTGCATAAATTAGTGGCTATATTTATTGTATATTTTATACCCTAATTTATTGCACTCATATCCTTTAACGATCCAGGACTTAGACTCCATAACCCCTTAGAAGTTAAATCATTTGGTGAACCTGACTTACTTAGAATAGTTTAAAAACCCTAAACCTAGACTACCTTCAGGGATTATGTTTCCATCCTTCTAGAACTTAGACTTAAATTTTAGATCCTTATATTTTTTTATTTTTATTTAATCATGATAATAATGACAAAGTATCTTTATCATTTTCTAATTTAAGGTTTTCTAGTTTCATTTGCATGATTGTTTCGGAATCAATTCAAAGAAGATATGCACATATATGTACATGATGTCCTATATCAATGACAATATAATTAGTGTACTTATTTCAATATAGTTTATTAGACTTATTCCAATATATTTTATTATACTTATTCCAATATAGTTTATTATACTTATTCCATAATTTATTTATTTCATATAGTTTATTAGATTTATGCATACGACAAAATCTATTCCAATATAGTTTATACTACTTATTCCATAATTTATTTATTCCATATAGTTTATTAGATTTATGCACAGGACAAAATCTCCTTCTCCTCCTCATCTCCATGAAGATGATATATAATTTACCTCTAAGTAGGTCCATGATATCAATCCTCCAAAAGATAAATTAGCTTATACTATTATTACTAATTCCCATACGTAGCCTATCCATGCCTCTACCTCTTCCTTATAGGGTGTATGCCTATATGTTCAATTAAAAGCAACTAGGGCTTGCACTTGTGAGACTTTAAGGGATAAAATTATTATTATGAGTAGGTTAATTTTAGAACTAAAAAATCAAATTCAACTATTACATTAAAATATTACAACATTGGAAAATCAAATTACAAGATAAAAGCATCCAGGGCACACTAGTGTCAATCATATATATGCATCTTCACCTAGTCACTTTATGGAAAGTAATGTTATATATCAAAATAGTAAATCACAACAAAATTGAATATACAACTAGTGATTCTAAAATTAATCAAAGATCAAATAGAATTTCAAGTGAGATTATGAGGTAAATGATTAAAGCTAAGTTTATCAGCCTACCACATCTACATCTAGTGAGGAGATAAAAATATTATTGTGCATATCATAGAATGCATGGGTACCACACTAATTCATGTTTAGCATTGAAAATAAAAATACAATAGGTACTTGGAATAGGTGACTCAAATAGTGACACCTCATCCAAATAACATGCAATGGCACATGTACAAATTCAAAAAGGGTCAAATTTAGAAATAGTACAAAGTGGTTACCAAAGCATAAGTCATAACAATAAAAGGTTCACAAAGCACAATCAGATTAATAAATAGTACAAAAAACACATGTAAATAAAGTAAAAGCTACAAATATACCTCTCCATAATGAGGTCACATTTTCAAAGTAGTATGGGTTTGGTCAAAAATATTTACAATAGTTTGATTATCATGGTCAAGATTTGGGTAAGCATGCTTAAGGTATCATTACTCCTATTCTAGTAATTGATCATGTTGGTCAACAAGGTTTGGGATTTATGGAACATACTAAGGTAAATCATTCATAGATATAGTTTATCAAGGCAAAAGATCAAGATACAAATTTCATATCATAAAATCAACAACCACACCAGTTGCAAAGTTAAAATCATACTAAGTCAACAAGAATTCTCAAAAGTGGCTTTCTAATAAAAGATCCTCCAAAACACCATATGTATATAATAATAAAAATTTTAAAGGGTACATTCATATAAAACTTTATAAATCATAATTTAAAAAGGTCAATTTCATAGTATGAGGAAATTCCCTATGCTCGTCCATATACAATAAACATCAACACTAGCATTCTATTGGTTAAAAATCAAGATAATAATGATGAGTGGAACAATCATGGTTATTATTATTTTAAAGATAATAATAATGAAAAATTCCCAAATTTTTATTACATCTCAATTTAATCACAACATATCCATCAAAATTCATGAAGGGTCACCATTCCTCTTCTTGACATAGGATCCATTGAGGGTGGGTCTCTCATGAGAATAATTGGTTAGTAGTATCTCTTATCTAGTATATAAATTAATTTGCATGATTACTTGTACATATATTATATTTATAAAATACAAAAATAATATAATATGTCAAAAACACAAAAACATTCAAATATTTACTCAAAAAATATAAATTATAGATTATATGCATTTCCATGTTTACATTTATTATACTTGCCAGGTAATACATATGTTATCTATATTAGTGTGATAGATTTTATCATACATACACACTTCACTTGTTATTTTCAAGTGTTCATAAATGCTTATAGGACCCAATTCCACCACAAAAATCTAGATTTTTAACTACCTACCCCTATGGGCACATACATAGGTTCCTCATTTGACACATTCACCCATTTGGGGGCATCCTATACGCAGTTTTGATTTCCATGTTACATCTTTCTATACTCTATATTATATATTTAACATTATTTATATCTTTATATTGATCATCCTACATTACATAAATTTTTTGCCAACTATTAATAATCTAGACTCATTTTATGTACATCTTTGCTCTTATATAGATTTATAACACAAGTTCATGCATAATTTCATTTATAATTTTACTATTATATACTTAATTGTGTCTCTATTCTTATACATCTACTTGAGGGCATTTGCATATGCCATTGTTCTATGACTTTATGCCACTTCCTTTCATTGTATGTATACTTTGGCCATGTGCTCATGTCCTTGTGTATGACTTCTTGATTATGTATGAAAACATTTGAACATGTCATTCCATGTGGCTCTATACCAACTTGCTTGTTTTTTGTGTTTCTAGACATTTTAACATGTCCTTGTATGTATTGATTTCTCAAATTTAGTGACATGTGCCCATGTCCCTTATATTGTGGCCCCTTATCCTACTTTACATGCCTCATGTGTCTTGTATGTATGTTTTTATGTATGAATAATGGCCATGACACTTGTATCTTGTTTTTTACACACTCTAGTTTTAGATGGCATGAGGGACCTCATGCATTTCCCTTCCTCCCTAGGTGCCTTGATGGACATCATGCCCCATGCCCTAGGTAGTTAGTTTATTACTCATATTTGTTATCCATACACATGCTTCCACTTTTATATCTATCTTGACATCCTTTTGAATGCTAGATATAACATACATCATACATTACCAACTTATGCTTGGATTATCTTATATTTTGATGTAATGTATACACATTATATTGGTTTATTATGTATATATCATATATGCTCAAACTAACACATATCATGTATATATTTTTATTTTGAGGATATTTATTTCATAGGTTAAACAACTCCCCTAAAAAGAGGTGGAATTAACATAGGTTTTTCAAAGATATCAGGCCATTTGAATGCACTTAGAGTATGATTTTTAGCATGTAGACATAGAATATAGATTTCAGAGTTAGTTTGGTAGAAAAACAAAAAGGTTGGACACTAGCACTAAAATTGGACATTGGCATTATAGATATACTATCCAAGGTATGGTGTTACTATATAATATCCCCAAAAATATAAAAATACAAATTTGATATAAAAATAAAATAAGTACAATATAGGTTTGCATAGATTCATCTATAGATTGTCAATTTTTGCTTAGTTTTGCACAAAATCATACTAGTTTTCATAGATTTGGGGCATCTTGCATGTCATGATCATTACCATTTTAGTTTTATATATTTATATATATATTAATATAACTCATTCCAAAATCCATATACTCAGAAAAAAGATTCAGGGGCATGTGCATGGTATATTATTTTTGTATGTTCACTTTTACACTAGTTGATCAAATAGAATGAAAAAATACATGTCATTCTCTATGTTATTAACCCAAACACCATTTTCACTAATTTATACTATATTTTATGTCTTAATCTATCTAAAATGGTTGGCATTAGCGAGCAGTCCCTAAGCTACATACCCAAGTGCCCAAGAGGCCCCTAATATATTTTTCATTCTAGACTTTCTGAGTGGATGTCGAGTCATCATATATAGTTTTGGTAAAATAACACAACTTTATTTACATTATTAAATTTATTTATAGATGCATCTACTACATATATGTAGTCAATGATGGAAACATATTGTACTTGAGTTCTTGAGCCACCCTTATAAGAGGGTTAAATAAGCCATCAATCCAATCCAAGCTATTCACAGGTCATGATCTACCAAATAGGGGTGGGCAATGATTGATTCAAGGCCATATTGAGTTCTTGAGCTACCCACACATGAGGATTAAGTAATAAATTCATATCAATCCAAGTTATTCATCGATTGATCACTAGCTACACACACATAGGATGCCACCAAGTTTATGTATTGATTCACCTACCCAGTGAGGTGTATTCATTCCTTTCCTCTCTTTTATCTCTTTACTTAGTTTTTTATTTGATTTTGATATCTCTTAAGTAAGTATTTATTCTATGCACTTTTCATTGTAGGACATGGAATGGATCATGCTTCACATACTCAGATCTAGATTAATAGGTTTTGCCTCTTAGGTAAGTTCAGGTATGTTTTTTTTCCTTTATCCTATTCATTTCACTCTATTCATTTCTAGAATAAAATGGGGGTGGAATGTAGTTATATAAAATTTCACTTGAATGTAAGAGTGTTACTTAAGACCACCCATCCCTTACTTATCCCTAGACCTATCTTAGGGCCTATTTAGACACGTATTCAAATTTTGTGTGGGCCTTATACATCCCTAGGTATCTTAAATCAATCTCAGACCCTCCCTTAGGAATTCAAGCCCCTAGTGCCTTGGGTTTTTCCACCTGGACATTAATGCCATATTTTGGACTCTATTACCCCACACTAGTGTCTTAGTTCAGCGCTATTATCCTTTTTCCCTCTTTTTATCCCCAAAAAATATTTTTTCAATTCTAAAGACACTTAGGGTTAATTAGACCTATTTTAAACATAACACAAGCACCAGATCTATATATACATGAATTTTATCCATTTATTCATTATATTTAAATTAGATGTAAATACATACAAAGAAGTTCAAAATAAGTTGTGCACAATCAAGATTATTGATCCCTATTCTAACCCACTTTTGCATACAATAATCTACATCCATCTTAAGCTCATAATACATAGATTTTAAATCTCAATCCTCACTCAAATAACTCAAACCAATATTAATATTATCTTCACTTACACTTGTACCAGCATTTAGGTGGGGATAACTACATCGGGCTTGATCCCTCCTTAGAGTATTGGTATGTAGGCAATTTTCAACATAGTGTGGTGCTGAGGATGTCCGGCCTTCCCAACTAACATCACACTTTTAATAATTGTCCTAATAAAATACCTTAACCACATGGATCTCTGAGTTTTTCATACATAATCAATCAAAATAAGTCACAAATAATGAAATAGGGTTTGTCTACTTAGGAACAAGCTTAGCAGACTAAGACACAACTACTCCTAGAAGTATATATAAGTTATTATACAAAAGAAATTAGTGCCAAAAATGGACACTATCACCATAGTGATATTATCCAAGGTATGGATCTATTGTCTATGAGAATTTATAACACCTACATCCTATTTTCAACACTTAGACCAACACTTGTACCAGTTTTAAGCTTCCAAATCCTTTATCTCAGTCAATTTTCAACTAAGTACTTATTTGTGTCATTCATTTTCACATTATAAATATTAGATCAAGTTAATTATTACATAAATTAGTGGATATATTTATTACATATTTTACACCTTGATTTACTATACTCATACCCTTTAACAACCTAGGGTTTAAACTCCATAACCCATTAAAGGTTAAATCACATACATGCACATTACATACTTTGATTATGTACATTCAATGAAATAGTGATGTACAATAATTCCTCTACATATCTATTATATCCCCCACATGGTTTCAAATTACATTCACACATTAATTGGTGGTATCTTGCTCATACATGGTCATGCCATCATACTCAATAAATACTTTATCACTGATACATATTGCAGATTATTCATATACTTTTTCTTATAATTTTGAACACATGGTTTAATTACTAGTCTCTTTTTTTATTTTTCCAAAGTTTCAAAATGTAATCTAAACAATAAATATTTAAAAGATATGAAAAACATTCTAAATATTTTAAAAATCCAAAATCAAGACCTCGACATGATTATAAATCTATTTTACATCATTAGAATAGATTATCTATCTCATGATTGGTAGATAACATATTATTTTTCTATCATTTATGCATTTAATTAGTATTTAAGAGTGTTATGTTGGACATAACATTTCACATCGAATAATATGTTTGACTTGCCTCTACTTAGTGATCATGCTAAATTAGGGGCATCTTATCGAAATGTTACAATATTTATAGGTGTTACCATTTTATAAATTATACACTTTTGAGAAATATAATTTTTAAAATGTCTTACTAACATCTTTATCTTACATTATGTACATAGATATGTTATTTTTAAGGATATGACCACATTACATATACATGGTGTTGACTATATTTTTAGTTCTATGTTAAATTAATGATATTATTTGTACATAATAGATTATAATTTGATTATCTATTGTGAATGTCCCTTAGCCTTTACATACAAATTGTTTGACCATCTTTATGACATCATTTTTTATTTGACATTTGAACATGTCTACTACTTGTGGTCCTTGGCCATTGTCCCTTTATTTTGTGTGACATTTGAACATATCCATTTCTCGTGGCCCTTGGCCCTTTTTTTTAAACATTTAAACATGTCCCTTGTTTATGATAACATTGGTTTCTTTCTCATTTGGTCCTTATCCTTGCATGTGAAAATTTTATGTATTCTACATTTGAACATGTCCCTTGTAAATGAAATGGGGCCTTATTATATGACATTATGTTTGTTGTGTTTGTGTGAATTTTAAGCTAGTTAAGTTTGATGAGTGCCATGGTCCATATCATTCACTAGCTACTGCGTACACTTCTATTTTAATTTACTACTATGAGCTTCATTGATACATTTCTATAGGATTTATCTCATATGTTACATACATTATTTCAATGATACATATCTTTTTATGATGAATTAATTTTCACATATGCTATAATATTCAATGCCTATATCTTGATATATATGATATAGTTAATTTTTATTTGGAGATTAGGGACTTTTAAGATACATATTTTACCTCAAAATGGAGGTAATTCAATGGGATTTTGATACAATAATAAGTATCAATAAGTAAAAATTAGTTTTGGTTATAGAATACATTTGTAAATAATGCAAAAAGGTTCAAAATTTTAATTATTGGTACAAATTATGAAGGCATATTCACTAACATTATAGGAATAGGTTAAAAATTCATAAAATTTTAGGCACATTATGCAAACTCATGAACAAGATTTAAATATAATTTCAAATTTTTCATATGCATTTAGTTATATATTTTACATTTATCAATGGGGGCATGATATTGATTCATGTCATGTTTTTAATATTATTTATTATTTTTGGTCATAGTAGGAGTATAGATGCATTCCATTCTCTTTTGATCATGCATATAGGAACTAAGGAGAAAAGTGAAAATTAAAATTTTAAGCCATCTATAGTGGTTAATTCAATTGGCACAACTTAGAGGTTTAGTTCCCTCTAGTAGTATTTCATGTGAATCCATTCTAGATTCCAACTCATTTCCATCTTGGGGTTATAAAGACAAATATTTAAAATTGAGGTTTTTACATCCCTCAGTGGGTTATATATTTTTATAAATGTTTAATTAAAATTGGGGCTTGATCACCCTCAATTTTTCCCTATTTTAACTAATGAATCAAATATCCTTAAGTGTTTCATGGGAAACACCAATTCTCAAATGTTTTAAGGAAGCATTTGTATGTAACAAATTAAAATAGATCTACAACTAATCATACTTAGTAAATCCAAGATCACAGAAGTTAATCGATTAACATCTATTTCTTTCCTTTTTATATTGGGGGCATGACCAACTTGGATACATTAATCCTAACCAAGGGATATCTTATCACACAACACTAAAAGAGAGGTTTTCAAAGCATACAGTCAAATAACACTATGTAATGACCCTATATAGGCCCTCTAATACATAAAATGAAACTAATCTAGTGCTCACAAAATCTTATGGCACAAAGGGGGTGGTTTAACACAAAAGGAAAATCAAAGGATCGTGGTAGGCAAATGGGGGCCTAGATCACCTAAGGTGGAAGATGGTAAGCAAATAATACATTGTATCTATATTAAGTTTAATTATAGAGGTAATCTAAGCAAGTAGTTATACATTTAAAAACTATTACTTTGTACAATATCTATCTATCATGAAATATAAAAAGTTGGAGATACTTACCTTTAGGTGAAATGTATTGAGTCTCAATCTTTCCCTTGGTCAATGGTGATTTACAAGAGTTTGTTGTGGATTTATAAGGATCACACTATAGAAATTATCTCTAGGCTAAAATACTCCTAATTTACATCCAAGACTTCCCACAAGATGAGTTATCTTCCCTCTAAGGAAAACCCTAAGTAATGGCATCTTCAAATGTAGATGTAGCAAAATTATGAGCTATAATAATGAGAAAATGAGTGTTCCTATCTATTGGATTGAAATGAGCCTTGTATTTATAGAAATGGATAAGTCTTAACCCTTATATATTTTCATTTGATAAGGTTATCCATCATGACCCAGTTTTAAGACAAATCTATTGTTAGGCCTTAAACTAGGTCAACCTGACCAACTTAGTTCCATAGTGTGTGCTTTAAATTTTATAATAGGGTCAACCTAGCTAAATTAATAGGAAAAGAGGGTGTTTACTTAGTTAGGGTCTATTTGAAAAGATAATTTCGTAGATAAATACATGAATGGGGTTTGTTTACTTGGGGAGATAGATAAGTAAGATTTATAATGGGTTTAGGTAATGGTAGAGTTGACTAACAATATTATAAATACCCCTTTACTAGTTCACCCTTTAAGTCACACACTCAAATCGATTAAAACTCTATAGGTTCCTGTAAGAGATAATGTGTTAGTAAATGATAAAGTTTAAAAATATTTTGTGTATACATATGCCCCATTTGAATCTCATCACATGTTTTGTAGGTGTAACATGGGATGGTGCTTTAATAAATAGTATATAATGCACAAAACTAAGTTAAAATTTGTAGTAAAAAGTAGAAAATAATTGAAAGTAAATCATTTATAAATATGTACCTTCACTTACCTTATTACTATTGAATAGGAGTTGCACATATGGAAGGGGCATTCAGTGTGCAAAATTAATAAATAGACCTAAAAAATAAAATAAAATTAGAAACATTTTCAAAAATATGTGGTAAGCACTAAAAAATTATCTACTTTCTCAAGATTCCATAACTTTTTTTGGTTTATAAAAATGTTTTACATAAGTAAAGATATGAGCAAAATATGAAATTTTTCAATAAATAACTACAAGGTTTAAAATTTTCAAAATCTTACTATAAAATGGTAATTAATTATTAATTTATACATTTAATAATTTTAGAAACCAAAGCTTCGTGTGACCAAAATTACCAACAATAATGATGATGGATCTGATGTGAGGAAGAAGACAAAATTGAATATGTATGGTAGCTACTACTAGGATAGTCTAGATATGGGGTGAATTTAATATGAATTTTTATCATTTTAGTATTAAAATGAACTAGGCTAGGAAAATTAGGTGCTAGGGTAAATCCATGGAATATAATTTGTCCAAAAAAAATAGTAATAAAGTAAAAAAAAATGAGGGATAGTGGGTAGGAATCAAGGGATGAAAAAATTGGTCTAGGGCATTATTGATTAGCTAGGTAAAAACCTCCATACAAATTATATGAGTTAGCTTGGATGAATTAATTGATTTGGAAAGGGTTGGGTAGGTGGCCAATTGTGTATCCATTGGTTGACCTAGTTATAGATTATAGTGGTCAACTACATTTAAGGTGCCCAATTTAGTTAAAAGAGCAAGGGTGGTTGATGATGTATGTCATCATTGACTTGTTAGAAAAAGAGGGTGGAAAAATTAGTATTGAAGGTGACTAACCTATAAGGAAATGAGGAAGAGTGCCTGAAGGCATATGCGATGGCTGACTTAGTAGAAAAATATTATGGCTGACCTAGTAAGAAATGTGGAAGGGTGGATGAAAACATATGCCATGGTTAACTTAGTAGAAACATAGGGCAGTTGACTTAGTATATAAGGGGGTGACCTAGATATATTGAGGAATAGTGGCTAATGGTGTGTGACATAGCTAACTTAGTACAAAGATAGGGTGGTTAACTTAGTATATAAGGTGGCCAACTTGATAGGTTTTAGGAAGGGTGGTTGATGATGTATGCCATGGTTGACTTAGTATAAAGATAGGGTGGTCAACTTAGTATACAATGAGGATGACCTAGTAGTTTTGAGGAAGGGTGCTTGATGACATATGCCATGATTGACTTATTATAAAGACAAGGTGGCCAACTTAGTATAGAAGGTAGCCAACCTAGTATGGTAAGTAGGAGTGGTTGATATGGTAGAGTACATGGATGATGTAGTAAATTAGGTTGGTGAGGTAGTTAGGTATAGTAATTTCTTATATTTATGAGTTTTTAAAGTATGTTGAATTATTATTTAGGATAGAAATCTGATACATGATTTTTCGTTTGATATTTTATAGAGGAGATAGAGACTCTAGATTAGTAGATGTAGTTTGGTTACTTTATCTAATTGAGAGATTGACTACAACAGATCAAGTAAAGTTAAATACATTGGATTTTTATGGTATTATGGAGATGTGGAAGATTCTATTTAGTGTGAATTTATTTTCCATGTTCTTAGGAACATGGGAGTGACTAACTAACACTTTTAGGTGGGTGGTGGATGTGGATACCATTGAGGTAGGATGTCCATGTATTATTGGGACTTCTAATTGTAGGCATGTTTATGGTGTGTGATACACTAGAGATAGATGTAAAGATATGAGCCTTAACCTTATGGCTGACTAGATCTAAAAGATATACTTAGGTGGGCTTGGGAGTGTGGTTATTTGATGTATATGTTTTATCCAATCTAGATATTTAGAAGGCCATTATTAGACTTATGATAGCTCATGTGATCTATCACAAGTCATATGGGAAGGTCCCACTATATATTATTACATTGTGTCAATTTATGTTGGAGCAGGGCACAATGTATGACTTGAGATCTATGATTTGGGTGCATTTAGTGCACAATTTTTATGGTATTCTATTGTGAGGGTAGATGATGATGGTCCCCATTATTTTATTGAGTATCTATATTTATGAGATATTTCTAATGTATTGACCTATGGGATTATCACATTTAGTAGATGTTACCATATCATGTGTGTGAAAATGGGCACATGATCATATGTTACATGTTATACCACATGCCCTAGCATTATATCTTTTCACACATGGAGAGATTATTTGGTGGTCATATAAGGGCATATTAGATACTTGGCCTAATGGCCAAGTACATTTTAGGCACATGTTTATGTAAGGATTATAGGGCATTATCCTTGGTGAGTTGAGCCACATCTAGTGTCTCACTTACCAAGATAGTTTGGGTTGCCACACCTAATAGCTCATATAATAGTTTCAACATTATAGGCATGGCATGCAAGGAGAGTCATGGCATGAGGGTACATGAGTACCAATATATGTTCCTTTCATATGTTCACATCACTTGATATGGTTCTAGTGACAATGAGGGGATCCAAAAGAAGAGAGAGGAGGAAGAGATGCAAATTTTGTTTCATAAAAGCATATAATATAGTGACCACCATGGTGACATATATAGAGGCAACTTTTAATGAGTGCAACCATAACCATCACCACAAGCACCACCATAGGGAGATCTAGTAAGATATCTTATGTTGAGTTGGTATATTGGAAGGAGATTCATAATAGACTAGATCATGCTTATACTATTTATCCTAGCCTTTATAAAGGGTTTTACACCACTAAATGACATGCGTCAAAAGAGGTGCTTGGTGATCAATAAGATGGGGCTACTATTAATAAGTATGTTATGTTTTTTAAAATTGTGAAAATATATAGATTGATATACATGTTATCTATGTGTATTATTTTGGATATATACATGTGATATCTAATGTGCATTTGGTTTGAGTTTCATATATGTTGTAGTAGAGGAGGATAGATGGTAGACCATGGTTTGAGAGAGTGCATCATGATATATTGGATGACATTCTACCTTAGATTACTATGACATAGATGGTTGATATTGTGGTACCTTAAGTACCTATTTATGATAGTCGGTTTTGATTAGTAGATGAGGAAACTCAAGAGTTAAAAAGACTATCTGATGTAGCATATGAGCATGATAATCACTAACTCAAAAACAAGCCATACATTTTGAGATATCTAGGCAGTTAGTGCAAATGCAAGGATAGGTGGCCCATTTATAGGGATATATGAATGGATTAATATAGAGTCACTTAAGTATATTGTTCTTAGAGGGTAGTCATAGGATTCTATGGCTAGTGTAGCACATCCATTATTAGATAGGTGGGGCATACAACATCTATAGAGTTTTTTGGTAGTATGATTATATCATGTGATATTGTACCAAACATTTTTTTATCCATTTGTGTGTGTGTGTGTGTTGTTTTTATGACTCATGGGTATTATGGATGTATTTATTTTCTTCTTAGCACACATGTTGATTTTAATATGCTATGGGAAAATATATGATGTATGTGTTTATTCTTTTCGATCAAATGTAAAAAAATTCATGGTCAAAAATAATGATAAAGAACTAAATTAAAAGGAAAATTTGGAGAAAATTAAAATGTGAAACCAATGTTATAAAATCTAACATATGTGAGAGATGTCAAAAGTGAATAAAATGTAATGAAAAATAAATAATAATATAGGATAAGAGGAATGTAAGAACATAAATTAAAAAATTCAATGTAATATAAAAAGATATGTAAACTAATATCGACGTAAACAAAGAAAGAAATTTCAATGTAAACAAGGATATGCAAACCAAAGTTTTTAAATAAGAAAAATCAATTTAAACAAAGACATGTAAACAAATATATGTGAATAATAAATATCATTGTAAACAAAGATAGGTAAACAAAGATATGGGAATAATAAATATCAATTTAAACAAAGACATGTAAATAATTGAGAAATTAAATACGTGAAAAAAATAGTGGAAATAAGAGTGATAAACTAAACTTAGTGTTTTTGTTAGTTAATGATGTGAAAAAAAAAGTTATTATGTGAAAAAACATGGCACATAGTTTATATAAGATAAAAAGATATTTTGTGAGGAAGATCTGGTCCTATCCAAGGTCATACACTATAAATCAAAAAAGTATAAGCAAAGGAATGTAAATTTCATAAGATAAAAGAAATTTTTGTGAGGAAGGCATGGTCCTATCCAAGCTCTTACACTACAACTCATAAAAATGATAACCAATGAGGTATGATCAAATATGAATTGATATTCATCAAGGGGAATATTAGAAATTATATGATCAAAAAAAGTAATTAAAAATCATTACATAGGTGTTGTATCAATCCTTAGTACACATGAGACATACTAATCAAATGTGCAAGCACTAAAATTTTGTTGGACAACAAAGATGTAAGATACTCTCACTAGTGGACACAAAGTGTTCGGCTAATGAGTGAAGTGCCTAGATCATCTCATGAACTTTATTTATAGTTACATTAAAATGGGCTTACCTTCCCACGACATGTTCCCCATTCCTCAAGAGCCCTTATAGAGTCATTAGTATATTATGAATATTGGGTACTTTCATGAGAAAGTAGGTAGCACTAGATGTAATAGTGAGACCTCTTATCCTAATCTAGTAGCCTAGCACACCCCAATGGACATTGGATCTATAATGAGGCCAACTGTGGAGTTTGAACTTCAAGTAGAATAGGAGATGTCCCAAAAAAAGAATCACATCTTTTGGTGTGATTTTGATTTTAAATAGTTTTTGCCTTTTGATCATTGCCTATTATTTTAATGATTTGAATGTCAAATTTTATGTATTTTTATATTCCTTCTCCATATGGTCTCAAAAAAACCAAACATGAGTGTTATAAGTGACAAACACAAAAAATATTATACTTTGGTTATAAGAGAGAAGTATTTAAAGACTATGTCAACTTGAAAAATGCATAGACTTGCCCACAGTTAAGTACATAATCATAAGAATAATTATATGTGTGCTTAAGATGAGGAAGATATATAGGAGAAATGGGGATTTTTGGTGTTCTAGATTTTCACCCTAGCTAAGAAGGGGATTGTTCAATTCCTCTTACTCAAATTTAGTACAACATGGGATTGATCCTAGGTTATGGGTATCCTAATAATGGGTCAAACCTCTAGAGAAGATCAGATTCCTTTAGGATAAATTACCTATACTAAACTTAAATTATCACTTTCTTGGAAAAGGGAGAGAGAATTTAACAATAACTTATGAAATCATGTAAAAAGAGATGATGTACCAATGATTCAATCACTCAAACTCACACAAGATACACTATAGGATGCATTCAAGACTATAAAAAATCACTCACATCAGTATTTCATAAAAAGGCATGAACCAAATATTAATATACTAGGGGAGGGTAGTTATCCACTTCCAAAACTGACCAACAGACCATATATTACACTTAGAATGGCCTGTGAAGTTGCCAAAATAGGTCATGAAGGTGATAAAATTCAGATAGAGGAAAGAAAAGCATATATTCACTTAACCAATCAATAAACTCATAAGACACTTCAATTCAGCTACAAAAGGAGGAATTTAATCTCTATTATATCAATTAGGTGTTACAGTACAAATCTTGGTAGAGTTTAGTCATACCAAAGAGAGGGATCCATTTTAAGGCTTAGAAGCTGGTATTTATAGAAAAGGTAGAGAGAGAGAGAGAGAGAGAGAGAGAGAGAGAGAGAGAGAGAGAGAGAGAGAGAGAGAGAGAGAGAGAGAGAGAGAGAGAGAGAGAGAGAGAGAGAGAGAGAGAGAGAGCTATGCATTGAAAGAGGCCCAACCACTTTTGATGGATTATCACTAATTTGAGGACATTGATTCATGATATTATCAAGGAAAAAGGTCTTTGTAAAATAATTGAATGCTCCATTGATCTTTATCTAATCACTAGGTCACCTTATCAGGACTCTATGCCATCTTTTAATTGATATGCTTATGAGGACAAAAACTTTATACCTTTGAACTAATAGAGCTATACTTATTCTACTTTAGATAGTTTAAATATCTATTTTATCTTAGAGATGACCATGTCAAAGGATGAGAAGCTTCCACATAATAACACATCTACCCATGATAAATAAATGAGTATAGGTCTTTGCAACCAATCATATTTATTAGTTTTCATGTAGCTTTAATGTTGGTGAAATGAAAGTCTCCATGTGTTTGATATCGCTTTGATAATAGTTACCAACCCTTTTGTTTGTAATAGGTCTAAAAAGACCTATTTTACCTCAACAAAGATTTTAATGGTGATGTTGATCCTAAAATATATGCTTTGGTTCAATCTTGGACCATCTTTGAACTTATATCCTTCATTCCTTCATATTTTCTTTGCCAAGTTGAAAAATTGCTTCTTCAACCTCAGTTGAAAGCTTCTTGGCTCACCTTAATTCATTGGTTATCAATTACCAACTCATGCTTACCAAATTAAGACACTTGGCAGCCTCATGCTTAGTTTGAGCCTCATTGGCTTCTTAACCTTTCTGACCCCCATTCACCATTGATTTGAATACATGATAAATGTGTGTCATTAGATCTTCTACCTATTTGAACATGCTTATGACACTGTCAATCATACCTTTAATTTTTATATCTACTGACTTCCTTAACCTCCACCTACCATTGATTTCAATACATGATTAAACATGTGTCATTAATTTGCCTAGACCCATTAACTCTATATTTGCCCACTCTATTATATTTAACTCTCAATATCTCACCATTTGTCACCTTCATGTTTGTTTGAAGGGCCTACTAACTTGTTGACCCCATCTTGCCTACATGTCATTAGATCTTATATCTATTGAACATTGACAATTGATCTACAATGTTTGAAATCAAATAAATATTTTTTATGGCTTTAATTTAATAGCCATGTAAATGTCTTATTGACTTCTTAACCTTATGCATGACATTATATCTTTATTTAGATTGAATACATTTGACCCATTTGAATATAAATTACTATTTACCATGGCTTGAAATTTGATGTGTGTATGCTCATTAATGATGTATGTACACCCATTACTACATATTAAAAAACCAACAATCATTTTCTATTCTTGAATTTGACACTCACACAAATGTCCTAGGCTTTTGAATTCAAATAGATATTCACCATGGATTTAACTTTGATGTCTTTCACACCCATCATTACCCTACTAGATCAATTTCCCTCAAACAAACAATTCTATTAGAGCTTTTGCATCAGACATTTTCCTCAAAACTATTTCCTTGAGATTTTTGTTTAAACCACTTTCTTTGAAAGAAAATAGGTCTTCAAAACTTTTGCATTTGGGACATTTTTTATGAATAAAATGTTAAAAGAACTTGGTCCTCAGGAAAATTGTCCCAAACAATTTTCTTGACATAATTAAACTTGGCCTTTTGTTGCACACAAAATATCTGAAAGAATTTGCACTTTAGGATTATTTTCAAATAAAATATTTGAAACAATTCCCAACACTTAGCCAAAAAACCCAAAACAATTTTCCCAAAATAAATATGAGCACTTAGTTTTAATATAAGGTCTGAAAGAATTTAAATTAGAAAAAAGAAAGCCCAAAATATTTCCTAAGTAAGGACTTAGCCAAAAAAGGGTTTTTAACTTAGCCTTTTTAAAGCCTGTAGGCTCTTCTAAACTTGTGCTTAAACTTTGAATGCTCAAATGACTTTCCAATACTTATGTAACTTGTCCCTGACCTTTGATCTACTTGGTTTCACCATGAAACCCACTCAATAACCTTCTCTTTGCTCTACAAACTTGTCCCTCAAATTGACAAAATACACTTTAAGTTAACTTAAAGTGTTTTAAAATATTTACAATCTACATGTGATCCTTGGACCATTCATTCCATCTAGAAATCTATTCAATCCTTGTCCCATATTTGATCTTTAGGACATTGCACTACATTTAGGCAAGTTTTTTATGTAAGCCAAAAATGGCTAACATCTTTGGTGACTTAGCTAGGCAGCATGCCTGCTATACTTAAGAACTCAAACCATTTGCATGACTCTTGACTTATAATAGATATTACATTTTTTCCATGACTAAAAGAGACCTTTTGACTTAAAATATAAATGAATTCCACCAAAATAAGGAAGGAAACAAAATAAAATAGGGAAAATAACCTAGCAAAACAAATGTGCAAATAAAGCACTTATTTGGGATAAAATAGAAGCAAACTAATGTGTTAGAAAAACACTTGGAGGAAAAAAAACTATGTACAGGGAACTCAGCTTCCTTAATATCAATGTTTTAGATATATATCATTGACTAGGCTAGGAATCTCCTCGCCATCCATCTGTGCAAGCTAGAAAGCATTATGGGATTTGTAGCAGGAAATTGTATATGGACCACTCCAAAGAGAGTCAAACTTTGTGTTCCTTCCTATTTTAGCTTTTTCTTCATCCCATTTGAGGACCACATCTCCTTCTTTGAAGCTATGTGAAGAAGCTCCTTTGTCAAAGGTTCTCTTTACCTTTGCTTGATGATTTTCCATGGCTAGCATGGACTGATGTCTTATCTTTTTTGGCTCCATAAGGTCAACATATCTAATATCCATTGATTCATCCTCTAAAATATCAAGTTGGTACATCAATTCTAGGGTAGAAAATTCAAGAGAAATAGGCATTCTTTCTTCCTTGCCAATACCATATTGTAGGGAGAGTTGGCTATTGATTTCTTATAAGTGATCCTATAAGCCTACAAAAATGACTTCAGCTTGAGGTTCTGTGACCTTTGATTATCTTCAATAGTCCTTCTTATGATCTTTAGTAAGTTGTTTTTTATAGACTCAGCAAGAACATTGCTTTGTGGATAGTATTTTGATAAAGTGCTAAGAAAGACACTATGTTGAACCACCCATTAGCTGATTCTAAACCCCACAAAGGCCAAAACATTTTTAGAAATAATAGTTGAAGGGACTCCAAACCTAGTAAGTAGACCTTCATAAAAATTTAGAACATTGGACTCGTTTGCTTCCTTCAATGCTACTGCCTCTATCCATCTAGTAAAATAGTCTATAAAAGTCAGTATCCATCTATATCTTGAGCTTGAAGGGGGTTTAATGAGACCAATAAAGTCTAATCCCCATTGGATAAAGGTTTGATTTACTATAATTGGTTGGATATATAAGGCTACAAGTTTCACCTTTACAATAAACATAACACACTGTCTACATTTCCTAACCCATACATGATATTCTCAAAAAAAGCTTGGCCAAGAATACCCACTTCTCATGATCTTGTGGGATATAGTTCTCACTGAATAATGTCCTCCACTATGTCCATCATGGAATTTCTCAAGCAATATCTATGTTTGATGTGGCTCTATAAATCTTAGCAGCATACCATTGATATATTTCTTGAACAAAACATCATCAATAAGGAGAAAAGGAATTGACTGTAATCTAAAATATCATCTTCTTGAAGGGCTTAGAAGAGAAGGATAAATACCATCCTAAATAAATCTTATCATGTCTTAGAACCAGATGGAAGGTGAGGTGTGATTAGTTACAATTTATTCATTAGTTGACACCATAACCACCTCATTAGACTCTTGTAAATTTTTAGGCTAGATGTTCACAAATTGCCTTGCCTCTTACCAATTTTGTTAATTTGATCTCTACATCATACACCATTACTCTAGTTATCCAACCATCTCTTTTCTCATTTATATATTTGTTCAAGAGGAATTATTTAACACTTGGATGGGGAACCATCAGATGTATCTTATTATTAGACAACAAGTATCTAAATTTCTTGAGAGACCTTATAATTGAAAGTACATGTTTTTCAACAAAATAATACCTTGTTTCATATTCTTCTAAGCCTTGACTAAATAAGGCTATTGGTTGATATAAAGCCTCATGATTCTACTACATAAGAATACCTAAAAATATGCCAATGTTAGAATAGGTATATAGGATAAAATCCTTTGTGAAATTAGGGTTTAGGAGTGTAGGAGCACTAGATATGGCTTTCTTGATCTCTTCAAAGCTTCTTACTCCTTGGACCAGCTAAAAATCTAATTTTTCTTTAGCATAATTGTAAGTGGCCTAGATAAAGTGGCAAAATCTAAAATGTACCTTCTTATAAAATTTATCTTGCCTAAAAAGCTTTGCATAGCTTTTTTGTGCTTAGACAAGGAAAATGTAAGAATTACATCTATTTTATCAAGATCTATATTCATACCATGATTGAAATACACATGTCCAAGAAGCTTACATTCATGAACTAAAAATACACACTTTTTGAGATTTAGAGATATCCCAAACTATCTAAATTTTTTAAATACTTGCTCGAGGTGAATCATGTGCTCAGTTGCACTATCAGAGAATATTATTATGTCATTCAAATAAATAATTATAAACTTATTAAGTAGACCCTAAAATTCCATGTCCATGGCTTTCTAAAAAGTGGCTCTAACATTGAATAAACCAAATGGAATCTTTATATATGCAAATGTCTCCCACTTTGTGGTGAAGGATATTTTAAACTGGTCTTCTTCCTTGACCAAAATCTAATTTTATCCACTGTATCCATCCAATAAGGAAAACCTTTCTGAACCTGCAACTAGTTATAGAATTTATTCCATAGATGGTGGTATTTATGGTAGGTATACAACTGATGTTAGTTTCACTAGCTGATGTCAATTAAGATATGAAATTGATGTCAGTCTTACTTGCCAATGTTGGTTACTTTATAAAACCATGGTGAACAAAAAAGACAAAATAAAATTAGAAAATCAATTTACAAGAGTTTTAAGGGTCCCAATAAATATTTTAAAGTTGCAAAATGATCTTCTTCAGGTGTGAGATGCATCTTGTCCCACTAAACATGCCATTAAGCGATCTAGGATTTTGATTCAAGAGAGTATGGTTAGTATGGTGTTAGTCCAAAATGAAAACAAAATGAAAGAAACATACTAATGGCATAACATCTCTAGGCCTAGACACTAGGGAGAGCTTAGTTAATAAAAACAAATGACAAACACAATTAAAAAGTAAGAAATAAAAACACAATAATTCCTTCACCTTCCTTAGATTCTCCAAATGCCTTTTTAGTAGTGGCTTGCTCAATTTTATGCTCATGAAGGCCTTGGCAATGGAATTTTGGCTACCTCCATCTCTCCTTGGCACCTTTAGCTTGTGGCTTGGCTTAGCTTGGAATCAATTTGACATGGTAACACTAGTTTCATGAAGCTTTTAGAACTAATCTTACATTCTAACTTTGAATTCTCAAGTATTTTTGAATATATTTGAGAATAATAACTTTTCACCAAAATAAATTATAAATGATGTGGTAAGGCCTCATATTTATAAATTTTTACAAATGTCTAGAATCAACCTAAACCATCCATCTTGAGATTGAGATGTGGGGTTGAAGATTAATTCTATTTTTAGAATTAAGTTTTTAATTATCCTCATCATGAAATTAGAAGAAGGGGAAATTAAGAGGCATGGAAGACATCATGGAAGGCATCGATGAGGCATGGAGGGCATTAATCTTGATATTTATGGCATTTATGGCCTAGGGATGTCTTCCCAAGAAATGAAGTCACCTGATGATGTAGATATTCAATATTCATTTCCAAAAATAAGTATTCAAAAAGTTTCCATAGAATTATTGATTAGGCCTTGATTTTGATTAATTAGCTCTTAAGTATGATTAAGCATTTTGTGCACAAATTACTCAAATTGATCAGAATGCCTTATTATTGGTCTAAAATTTGACTAGATTGGAATTGGAAGGTAATGTCAAATGCATTGGATTTGTATTCCCATTTATGATGTTACCAACAAAAAATAACAAAGGCACGTGTCTTGTGTAGAAGATTTGATAGGAAAGAGCAATCTAGAGCACCCAATTATAAAATTAACATTTTGACTTAGAATGATCTGATCAAATTTAGTTGGTTCATAAATTGCATTGCCCCATTTAGGGATACCCTTTCCAAAATCAGCACTTGAATTTGTTAGTTTCAACTCATTTAGCATGTGTTAGTTTTTTCAGGCCAAATTGTGCATTTTGAGTAGAAATTGGCCAAAAGCCTAATTGGAGTTTATTGGTGGCCAATTTTAAGTGTCTATAAATATCACCAATTTAGACACTGATAGATAATAGGGCATCATCCACATAGAGTAATAGTTCATTAAGAATCATTTAAGTGATATAAAATTTGAGTGTGAGAGAAGTGTTTATAGTTTCATCGACATGTATATATATTTCTTCAGAATATTAAATAATACTAGCTTTATACCCAGATAAAGTGGCTTTGTTCCCCATGGTGGAGGTCAAAGGATGTTCATTTCAAATAATAATTGCATTAAATTATTACGATCATGAGGAGAAGTCCTCATGAGTTATATAAAATTAATTTGAGATGGGAGATGAGAAATTTTTGCTATGGGATCCCATTTATCATATCTAGTTAGAACTATATCAGATAGATATGGATAATGTTGAAGCAAATCCATTGAAGAAAGGGTAGGAGTATAGTTAAATTGATGTTGATAATGGGTAGTTGATTGGGACTTAGCCATTGTGGTTTGGCCAAGTGTATCTGATTATGTTTAATTAAGTAATGTGTTTAGTGTCATGGTTAGGTTAATGCTTGGTTTGTTTAAAGATTTTTTATATGGTCAACAATTCCAAGAAGTAGGTTGATATGGAGTTTTAATAAATTTAGATTGAGGAGAATTTGATGATAAGTGAGGATTAGAAGTGGTTTCAATTGGAATTGAATGAGTATCTAAATGTGTCTTTTGATTATAAACATGTGGGATAGTGGATGAAAGACTAGGTCATGTTGTTATATTTGTTAGAATCATTGTCATATGCCCAAGTTCTACAAAATGATATGGGTAAGAATCTTGGATATTACATAAAGTTAGGAAATTGGTATAGTTAGAATCTAGATAGGTATCAATAAAAGAAACTACTCTCCTCATATTGTTCATGTTGACAACATTCTCAACATTAGTGAGAGAATTAGGAATGATATAAGTTTTTATTGTGTTGGTAGTGGGAGGTTGAGTTTTATTGATGATTAGGAGGAGGATACTTGTAAATAATGAGATAAGTATTAGCTTGATTAAAGGCATAGTGTTTATTTTTGGTTTTGTTAACCTTGATTATCACTTCATGATCTTGTTGATACTCACAATTTAGAATTTTGTGATCAAAATTAGGACCAAGAAGATATTCAAAATAAAATTTTCTTAATTGACAACATGTCTCATGAGAATGACCCCAACTTGTACGATACAAACAAAATTTGTGTGGATCATACCAATGTTTGGTAGGGCAAGTAGGGTCAAGATATCATAGTGAAGGCCTAGTAATATGTTTTTAAATTTCTACCATAGAAATTAGTTTGTGAGAATATACATTATTCACTTTGGAAAATGTAGAACTAGGTTGTGGTAAAGTATTTTTTGAAGTGGTTGTTATCTAGTAGCATCATTGGAACCACTTGGAATAATAATGTGGATAATGTGTATAGAATCATAGTTATTCATAACAACATAAT
Source organism: Torreya grandis (assembly GCA_037957365.1). Taxonomy (NCBI): domain Eukaryota; kingdom Viridiplantae; phylum Streptophyta; class Pinopsida; order Cupressales; family Taxaceae; genus Torreya; species Torreya grandis. Next base: position 132,429 of record JARHVA010001695.1, on the reverse strand, counting down.
TGGTAGCATGTCAAATTTTAGATTTCATAAGCATTCTAGTTCCAGCAAGAAAATAGGGAGGCTCAAATTATCTTATGAGAAAATATTGATGTTTGTCTTGGTCAGGGTCTTCTTTCAAATATTTTGGAGAGAGAGTCATAACATTATATTACAATTTAAGATGGAAATCATTAGCGAATAAGTGGAATATATTTAATTTTGGCATGTTATGTTTAGCTTTATTGGATAAGGCTTTCCATCATTTAATGAAAACTTGGGCAACTTCAGATTTTTATTATTTACAGTTGATGAAGTGAACTAGACTATTTTTAGGAAGATCATTAGTTTGTAATTCCTATACCAATGTATTAACTAAATATTCTAAACTAATTATAATATGACATGTGATTTGATTATACCAATCCATAACATCACCTATGAAGGTTTTAGTTTTGGTGGTGGAAAAGGTATTGAGCTTAATGCAATATTTATACAAGTTTCTAAAAGCTTTTAATTTAAATAAGGATTAATGGATTCATTATAAGTGATAATAAGAATGACACCACCTATGTCAATGTTTACAATTTGAGGGACTAAGTGTTCATTTTTTAAGTGTTTGATAGCCTTGTTAAGAAGTGGGGGTTGAGTTATAGGGTTACCTTGTGCATTTATTGGGGGGCATTAGGATTTTTCACTCCCCATTGAGTGGGTTGAGGATGATTTTGTAATTATAAAATTTGTTTTTTATTTATATCATTTGATTTTTACTATTATTTTGAAAATTAGCCATTTGATTCATGGCATGGCTTGTAATAGAATTTGATTAATATTAATAGTGGTTTGACTAGTAGAAGCAACTTTAGATGCACTAGAGGTAGTATTGACTTGATTATGAATATGGTCACTTTGATTGGCCCATTAGAGGGAAGACCTAACATAGTATTTGAGATACTAATCAAGGTAAAATAAGAAGTAGTATATAAATTTGAAGGCATGGAAGAAGTGGGTATGGAAGAATGAAAAGTCATGGAAGAAGTCATAGATTGACTTACCCCAAGACTTTGGAAAATTTATGTGTGGGTAAAGGTGGACAATCAAGGTAAGCCCCCATCATGAGATTGTAAATGATTTTGGGATCCTTTCTTTGATTTTGAGGGTTTTTATTGATGAAAAGTATAATTTTAGTGATATATTTGAGATCACTCACATCTTTGACAATAGTCATTTTTGGAGGATAGCTAAGTGGATCTAGAGTTTTGGAAGGAGGTGGCCCATAATTTTTGGTTTTAGTGGCCACATGAACATTGCTTATAACTTTATTTTATACTAAATTATAAGGAAGGTGAGAAGGAGGAGGTTTAGGGGGGTTAATTGAACTCATCATATCATTTTGATTTTGGAGTTTAGTTTTATCAAAAATTTATTACATGGTGAAAGGTAAAGATAAAATTAGTAAGTTAGAAATATATTGGGTTAATTTGGTCAACCTAATTAGGTAGGGAAGAAAAATTAATAGTTTTTAAACCTACTAGGTCAAGTGAGTCAACCTATTTAGGTAGACATGGAAAAATATGTGTCTGGAAACCTATTGGGTCGAGTTGATATACCTAGTTGGGAAGATAGGGAAAATTAATAGTTTTAAAACCTATTGGGTTGAGCTAGTTGACCTATATGGGCATACAAGGAAAATTAATAGTTTACAAACCTACTCATTCAATTTGGTTGACCTAGTTGGGTAGATAGGGAAAACTAACAATATGGAAACCTATTGGTTCAAGCTAGTTAACCTAGTTGGGTGGATAAGGAAAGATAAATATTTTGACAACCTAATAGGTCTAATTGCTCAATTTAGTTGTATAATAAATAAAAAAACATAGAGTTTGATAGCCTACTAGACTAAGTTGGTCAACTTAGTTGTATAGGAAAGAAAAGATAGAGATTTTGGAAGCCTACTAAGTCAAGTTAACCAAGTTAGTTGTATAGTTAAGAAGAGACAAGAATTTTGAAAACCTACTAAGCTGAGATGGTCAACTTAGATATATAGGTAGAATATAATACAAGGTTTTGAAGGCCTACAAAGTTGATCTAATCGACCCAGTTGTATAGGTGGGAAGAAGACAAGGTTTTGAAGGCCTACTAAGTCAAGTTGGTTTATTTAGTTGTATAGGTAGGTAAATATAGAGTTAAAACTAAGTCAATATGGTTAACTTAGTTGAATCTAAAAAAAACTAATAGAATTTTATATAGAATACATAATATTGGGTCGAGCTTGGTTGACTTAGTCTATTCACACAGTCAACTAGGTTGGTATTGGTTGATTTAGTTAAAACACACAGCATAGAACCATATCAATGCTAGTAAATATAGTCTATAATACAATAGATAATATCAATAAATAAGCATAAAATGTAATCTTATAACTACTAATTCTAACTAATTATCTAAAAATAAGATTAGAAAGCTATACTAAAAGGTTTGGATTGATTTTTAGGCTTTCAAAGATACTTGCTTGTCCATTGGATAGTGACAGATCAATGCTTCATAACACTAAATATGGGGGAATTATCATTCCCATAGCCCACTAAACCTAATTTCAAGGGTAAACTAGAAGTAACTTATTCATGATAATTGCTAACTAATGTAGCATAAAATCAAATAGATGGTTTGACTCCTAAGTTTAATATAAAGGGAAATCCTATAAATTTTCAAAATACCATGAGGTATGTGGAAACTAAAGATTGTGTTTATCTCTATATTATGGCTATGAGTATTGGGACAAGCCCCTCATGCCATGATATCTATAAATATATACAAGAATCATAAATAAAGTATCATGTAGCCTTCAAATAGTAGCTAAGTAGTTTTACAATTTTTGGTACACAATTTTTATATAAATCAAGACAAAGTGAAAATAAAGGCAAAAATCAAGTGTCAAAAACTAATTTACAGTTTTAGAAAGTAAATAAATATGCAGCCAACTTTTTTCAAATTAAAAGTGGGATTAATTACCATGAAAATAAATTGAATTACCTTGATTATGCTAAAAAATAAACACAATGAACAAGGTTGACCATGCCAATCTAGTTGTAAAATAAAACAAAACAAAGTCAAGCAATCTGATCTAGTCTATGGTTAACTTAGTTTGTTTGATAGAATAGATAGATACATAAGTAATTCAACCAAGTCAACTTAGTTAACTATGTGATACAGTTTTATAAAATTGAAAAAATGGTTAAAATAGAGTATAAATTTTAAATATTGAGTAGTTTTGATGAAAAATACAAATGACAAAATGAGATAATTGACAAAAATTGAAGTATATTGTTTAGAATGAACCTAAGAAACATAATTAGGTTAACTAAGTTAACTTAGTTGGTCAATTGAGAGTGTTTAAGATTTGACTATTGATTGGGTCATCTTGACCTAATTGAGTCCTATAGAGGCAAAAAAATATGAAAAACATAGAGGTTAAATAGGGTCGACTAGGTCAACTTAGTATGTAGAAAGCTAAAAATTTAAAGTTGGTAAAATAAGAATAGGTCTACCAGTGTGACCTAGTTGCGTAAAAAATGAAAAATAAAAACTATAGAAATAAACTAGATCAACTTGTCTAACTTAGTAGACTATACGTGAAAATTTAGAAAATAGGAAAAATAACTAGGTCTACCAACATGACATAGTTTACTGAATATGAAACCTTGCAAACAAATGATAAAACTAGGTTAACCAACGTGACCTAGTTGACTATAGATCTTGGATTTATAAATAAATAAAATGATTGGGTCAATTAGCACTACTTAATTAACTATGAAAGGAAAATTATAAGTAGAGGACAAGACAAGGTCAATCAAAGTGACCTAGTTGACTTTAAATCTTAGATCTATAAACAAAGGTTAAAACTACATCGACTAGCATGACCTAGTTGATTATAAATAAAAAATTGAAAATGCAAGGGTTAGATTCACGTTAGGTTCATTAAAATGTATATAATAGATTAAGCTAGATCTACAACTTATCCTACTTAGTAAATCTAAGCTTAGATAAAGTAATCAACTAAAATCTATTATGATACTTTTTATAATGGGGGCATGACCAAATTGGATCTGCTAAGCCCAACTAAGGGATCTCTTATCACATAACACTAAAGGAGAGGTTTCCAAATCCTCTATTGAAATAACACTAACTAAGACTTTTAATATATAAATTGAAACTAATCTAGTGCTCGCCAAAGCTTTTGGCACAAATGGGTATGGTTTGACGCAAATAAATGATCAAGGAATCATGGTAGGAAAATGGGGGCCTAGATCACCTAAGGTGGAATATGGAAAGCAAATAAGACCCTATAGTTATATTAAGTTTAAGTATAGAGTTAATCCAAGGATATATATGTTCAAAACCTATTATTTTGTGTAGTATCTATTTATCAAATGAAATAGTAAAATTTAGAGATACTTACCTTTGGGTGAACTTATCGAGTCTCATCCCTTGGCCAATGGTGCTTTTTAAGAGTTTTTTATGGATTTATAAGGATCACACTATAAAAATTGTCTTTAGGCTAAAATACTTGTACTCTACATCCAAGTTTTCCCACAAGACAAGCTATCTTCCTTCTAAGGCAAATCCTAAGCAATAGCTACTTCAAATGTAGATGTAGAAAAGTTATGAGCTGTAATAATGCAAAAAAATAATTTTTCTCTATTGGATTGAAATAATCCTTGTATTTATATCAATGGATAAATCTTAACCTTTATAAAATTTTAGCTGACAAGGTTGACCAACACAACCCAATTTTAAAAAAAGGTTATCATTAGGCCTCAAATTAGGTCAACTTAACTAAATTAATCCCATCACATGCACTTTAAATTTTATAACAGAGTTGAACTGGATGAATTAGTAGTAAAAAAGGGTGTTTACTTAGTTAGGGGCTATTTTAAAGTATAATTGCTTATTGAAATGGATAAATAGTATTTGTTTACTTATAGAGTTAGATAAACAAGATTTATAATGGGTTTAGGTAAATATTTTTCCAACCCTTTCCCAATGGACCCTTTAAGGTTTGCACTTAGAGAGATTGAAACTCGATAGGTTCCTAAAAGAGATAAAGTATTAGTAAATGATAAAGTTTAAAAATATTGTTTATATACAACATCATCTTCAATAAAACTTACAAAATCAACATTAATTTCAAAATATAGGTGTATTCCTACCTTGCTCTCTTTAAATTTTTCAATTTTTCAATTTAATTCTTTTTCAAATTCAAAATGAACAAAATGACTACTTCATGAGTTATTACAAGGATAGATAAGTTAAAGTTCCCTACACAAGTGAAGTATTTTCTCAAAGACAAAGTGTGTTGTACAAACTTAGGTATATTTCCTTTGAATCTAGTAATTTCATTTCTATACTAAGGGGGGGATGTAGTCACTCAAATTTGGTCAAATTTAGTTCCTCTAATTTGGTCTAGAATACTTGATAATTTCATTTTTAGCCCACCTTCAATTTAATTGACTTGAGTATTTAATTTGGGCCTATTTATCGACCTCAATCTTTCATAAGTACCTATATAGACTTATCTATTTTAATTTACTATATTTCACATATTTAAATGTTATTAATCACTAAAAACCTCTCTAAGTATATGTATATACATCCCAAATCTTAATTTTCAAATGTTACCTCTATAGGTTGATCATGCCCTTCACACTAGAAACAACTAATTTTAAAATTTAAAACCTTGATTACATGTTGGTTCATATTTTAGGATATTTATCATTATTTTTTCCCATTTTGGATTGCTATAAAGTCACATATAAATCACCTATTCTACTACTTGGTAAATTCGATAATGAGGCACACTTACACTATTACACACTCAACAAAACTTCTCTATTCTTTCCAAATATTATTCTAATAATTTGAATTCATCCTTAACTAAGTCAATATATTATTAAATCAAAGTCAAATTAAATAATTATCAAGTATTAAACCCATATCTAGATGCATATATGTATCAAAAGGAGCACAATCGTATAAAACACTATAAGTGGGAGAACTATGTGGGCTTGAGTTTCCTCTTTGGATTATTAGATATGTAGGAAATGATCAATCATCACAAGGTTTATTAGATCCTATTATACTTCAATTATTCTTTTTATATGTTCTCATCTATTTCAATCCCTATTATGTTCTCTTTGCAGGTCATCTGGATGCATTCAAAGGCCAAATGTTTGCACATAGGCATGTTTCGAGAAGATACAAGTGATTGTGCCTTCATTTTTCCCAATTTTTAATAGAGGTAAATATTTAACCATAAGGATAGTACCAAATTATTTATTTTCCCACCTTCCAAATGATCCTAACCTGATCAGCTACAGTCATGGTTCCATTTTCACAAGTAAAGTTAGTTTGAGTTGACTATTTCTAGCCATTTATCTATAATGCAAAGTTATATTATAGGAAAAATTCAAATAATATTCTTGATGTTATTCATATCAACCTTATTTCATTCATTTTTTATTCATATATTTTATTACTTTACATTCATTCTTATGGTTTCAAGTGATTTACAACATTTGTTATCTTTATATTCAATTTATCTTAATTATATTTAATACATCAATTAATTCCAAATTTTGATAAAATACCATCAACATGGATTTCATGACCGGACTACCTATGAAAAATCATTAACATGATGTGGTATTTGTTTTAGTGGTAAAATTTTTAATATGTTTATCATGGTTGTTTTCAATAAGGATATTGACACATCCAACACTATGTAAGCTTTATTTAGCCATGTATGGGTTCAATTTGTACTATAAACATCCTTAATATCTAAATAAAATATTCAATTTTCATTGCATTTCTATAAATAATTATGGGATTTGAAGGGTAAAAATTTGGACCATTCAACAACTTTTCATCCATAGACAAATGGACAAATAGAAGTTTTCAACTGTAAAATTATTTATCATCTCTACATGTATAGTTATGTGATCATGCTTTCACTTGGGTTTAAAATATATTTTGCATCTAACATGCCTACAATAAATATATTCACAATTATATAAGGCATACTACATTCTATAATTTCTAGGGTTTCAACCTATGGAAAATCTTGACATCGTCTATCATGCACCAACCAATATTGAGTCGTACACATAGGAAAGGGAAACAAACAAAGAAGAGAATTTTTCATTTCCATATACAATTTATTCATTATTATGTCTAATATATTATCTCTTTCTCATATAAAATTAAAATGAGCTTCATGATGCACATCACACACCTTAAGAATTCTGAGTTAGAAATAAATTTTAGTTACACCTTCATAAGGAGAACTTCAAATGTCCACACTGGAAGATCAAGCCTCTGTGGTATGGTCTTTACCCTATTTTTTCATGTTTTTTGTGAGAAAACCTTTGTTCTTGATTTTCCCTCATACTTGTGCATGCTCACAATATTCAATGTGGAGCTTCTCAATCCTTATCTTCATCCATTCCTTGGGGAAAAAGTGGCACAACATCTTTTTGTTTGGATATTGTGCACTTGTGCCCTATAGATAAATAATAGATCATTGAAATGATATAAACATGCATTCACCATAGAACTCATAATTTATTTTGAGTGGTAAAGGTTGGGAACTATGCTACTAGATAAAATTAGCCCAATTTTTAACTGCTTAAGTTTTAATTTTTCCAGCTAACCTCTAATGTAATGTAGACAATTTCTTATAAATAAAGGGTAAGAAATTTATGTATAGACATGAAAACTATCTCACCATAACTCAAATATGCACCAGCCTAATAATTCCTCTTGATAAATATGGGATCCTTGACTTTAAAACATCTAACATTAAATACATATATTTCCAATAATATTCAACAATGGCCCAACTCCTTAAAATATTATACAATACTCTTCCTTTCTATTTAACTTTTTAGATGCTTATCATTATTTGTAAAGCATTGTTGTACCTTGGTGCATTACTACACATATTCCAATGATTACCACACATATTATTTTAATTCATCATATATTTTTTATACCTACGTAAGCATTCTAAAACACTATTAGCTTCTTCAGTCTTGTACACTTCATACCACAATGTTCATAACTTTTGTATCACTACATTTCATTCATAGCTTCTATGATATCACATGACACCCTTTAGCCCCTAAAACTTACCTTAGTGTCTCATAATACTTCATAATCTTCTCACATGTTATCCATCTTTCAAATTACTTATTTTATTTTTATATGTCATCGTAGATATGTACAAATCCATTCCACATCAGCATTTTCTCATCAACACTTCACTACCATGTAACATGTTAGATGGAATACTCCACATTTTCACCATGTCATAATATCATAACCATCACTCAATTACAGAATATGGAACAAATTGTAACCATAGATTCAATATCCATTCTTAATTGTAAATGTTATCTTATATTGTATTTATGTATTATAACTACAAGGGACAAAGGACACATACTTGGATTTATTTGATTTCATATAGTTAGTTATTTTATAATATATTCATCCATATATCATATAATTGAGAGATCAACCCATATCATATAATATTTTACTTGGATCTACTTCAAAAATCAAACTCATGTATTCTATATTATTTAATAGTAGTTTAGATAACCTACAATGATGCATTCCCCTTATGATATAGGAGATTATTCTCTTAGCCTTATTATCTTATTGTACACATATGTACTTACCTATTCTTCCTTTTGAATAAAATTTGATTAGAATTTGCATTTATGTATATCATTATTCTACTTACCTCTAATGTGTTCAGATAGATTATTAGAATAATTTGTCCTTATAAATTCTACCATACATTACTTGTCTCCAAGTGTGGCTTAGTCCACCACATAACCAGTCCTAAGCACCACCATGCAAATCGCTAAAAGTGTTTGAGTATAGCCAAATGTACACAAGTGAACCAAGTGTAATAAATCATGAAAAAGATGCTATGGAAAAAGGTATTGTGTAAAAAAGAGGTGTCTACACTGGGTCATAATCAATAGTTCATTGAATGTGATGCTTTCATTGTTTTGGGCCCTTTCCCACTTTTTTAGTTTTTCTTCTTTATATGGGCCTATTTTTTTTATCTTTCCTTTCTATTTTTATGTCATATTATGTGAAAATAAAAAATTTATATAATTATTTATATACAAAGCCTCCTAGATGTATTTAAATAACAAGTAAATAAAAAGTATCAATTGAGTATCAAATCATTTCAAGTATTAGGATTTTAAAGGTTTCAATTAGTTGCATTCTTGTAACAAGAGAAGGCTTAAACAAATGTTCATGTTATTTCACTTTATTATCTCTAGAGGGAATTTGAATTCATATATCTCATCTTGGGTTAGGATTTACTCATAAAGTACTAGAACTATATTGAACCCAAATTCCAAGCATGTGGGATATGTAGCTACAACTCCTCAAGTGGTTTCTCAAGCTAACTAAATTACATTATTTATATTCCTCTTAAGACATTATGGATAATTAAATAAAATTAAAAAGAGAAGAAAAATAAATAATTCTTCCCATCAATTCTGAGAATAAAATCCATGATTCTACTCTTCATCTATGTAAAAATCTACTTAGAAAGTTAAAGTACCTAAAAATATGCAGGCATAATCGACAATGGACCATCAATGGTTTACTAATTATGAACAAGACACTATCATCACTTGGTCAATTTTGACCCATTTTTTAGATTACAGTTAGACTTTAAAATAACAATTCTATAATTCCCATAATTTTTTTTCCAATCTCAAACTTTAGTTACAATCATGAGGTGTGTTTATGTTTGTATTCTTCTCTCTCCTTGCTGTTTCCTAGCATTATCATTTCTCAAATCATATTTTTAGTCTATGTATTAACATTGTGTTAGATCATTTTATTTTTAATTATTTTGTGTGTGTGTGTGTATGTGTGTGTGTGTGTGTGTGTGTGTGTGTGTGTGTGTGTGTGTATGTATATATATATATATATATATATATATATATATATATATATATATATATATATGTATATATATATATATGTATATATATATATATATGTATATATATATATATATATGTATATATATATATATGTATATATATATATATGTATATATATATATATATATGTATATATATATATATATATATATATGTATATATATATATGTATGTATGTATATATATATGTATGTATGTATATATATGTATGTATATATATATGTATGTATATATATATATATATATATATATATATATATATATATATATATATATGTATATATATGTGTATGTATATATGTATATATATATGTATGTATATATATATACATATACATACATATATATATACATACATACATACATACATATATATATATATATATATATATCTTTATCTTGTTCCATTATTTTATCTAATTTATAATATCTTAAATTACCCTTAACCAAAAATATTCAATTTAAGATATTATAAATAAGATAAAAATAATGGAACAAGATATATATATATATATATATATATATATATATATATATATATATATATATATATATATATATATATATATATATATATATATATATATATATATGTTCCATTATTTTATCTTATTTATAATATCTTAAATTACCCTTAACCAAAAATATTCAAAACAAAATTGTAACTCTAAAATTGTAATTGTAAGAATTATAACTTTAGGAGTTGTAACTCTAGGGATTGAACTTGTAGATGTAATAAATAAAGGTATCATAATATTAGGAGGCAAAAATGTAGTATTTGTCATATAATTTGGTACAATTTTGTATTTAAAAACCCTTTAGGTAATATCTCATGTTGTTTTTAATGTTGGATGGGTAACTCATAATGTGTGCCATGAATAGTAAAGACTTTGTTATCATGCACAAAATATAGACATTGGTGTAATGCATAAGTGATAAATATAATTTGATTTTTCCAAGGGCATACAAGTAATGTATCATATGTCTAATTAGCTATAAATATGTAAATCCATACTAAAATGTTCTAATGACATGTGGTGACTAGTAATGTGATACCTTTGATAAGTTTTCATGTAAGATCATCATAACTCTTAAGAATCATATTTGTACAAAGTAATACTTTTTTAGTATACCATCTATTAGCTAGATATTAAATTTTACATATTTTTTTACTTGAACCATTGTCTACCATATTTCTATGTGTAATTATATGATGTGAGTCTACAAAAGCTTGTAAAAATAATGGACCATTATTATTATAATCAATTGTAATCTCATGGTTATATTTTATGATTGATTACTCTTGGGAACCTTTAACCATACCTATAATTCCATCTACGATATGTTCATTAGACATTTTTGGTTGATGTGTAGGTATTTCCATGTGAATATTATTGTTTTAATATATCAAAAACCTCATTCAATGTAGCATTATGTTCTTCCACTTGAATAAAATTACTATTGATTAGATCTTGTATCTTGTGTTTGAATGTATAGCATTGATTAGTAATATGTTTGAAATATCTATATTACTCACAATATTCATTCACATCATAGTTTCTAGTAAAAAATCAAAAAAAATTCCAAATCACACAAATGAGGTAAATATTTCATGTTGCATTAAAACATAATTTAAGCACTTGGTGAGGAGGCCTAAGTAACTTGAAGACACCCAAATTTAGTACAATCCCATATTTGATGTCATTTATATAACTTTGTACATTTAGGCTATTAATGACAAATAAAGTATCTATTGGCATATTTTTTGGGTCTTTCATTTATATTTCACACATTTATATGGTCATTTTCCACCTTTCTCTCATCCATTCAATATTTTCAAGGGGTCCCCTTTTCAATCTTTTATCTGTCTATGTTCTTTCTAGACAAGACTACAACTTATAGAGAGGTCAAGGATTGTGGACATGTCCATAATAATTTCACCTATCTACACATGAATTTTGGATTTATTTTGTGTCACATTTCATTTGGGGCATTTTTTTAATCCATTCAATCTTGTTTGGTCTACTTTTATAGGCCAATGGGTATTCTAAATCAAAATAAATAACTCTATACATATGAATCCACTAAAAGGCATTAAGGATGACACTCCACACTCTCAAAAAATATATAAATATTACATGTTTTATCTATAGAATTACTAAATATAGATTTAAAGTTTACGAAGGCTAAATTCACATTTGCATGTTTATACCAAGGGTAAAATAGGAAAAAATGCATCTAGAATTACATTCACATTTTCAGACATACATGTTAATAGGATAACTAAATTAAATTTTGATCCCTCTTAGAAGTATTGGAAATGTAGTGTAGTGCTTGGTCATTCAATGGGAATTAACCAAGTTTAGTCTATTTCAATCATTGTCACCTGACACCCCTATATCATATCAATTCATTTTTTGCATAGGAACTATGGTTTTATATTAAAAGTAACTTTTTTCATGATTTTAGATATGTACTTGCATCAACATTCTATGTCAACACATGTATAGGTGGTGAAATAATCAGATTTTTATCACAGTTAATGTCAATAAGTCTATAGTCAATAAACGTGGTTAGCCTAAATTACTATCCAAAGAGCATGGTATTGTCTAAGAATATTATTATATTATACTTATAATCCTCAATAATCATATCTTTTCCTCATTATAATTTTCACTATCAGACATCAACTACAATCAATGTGGAAAAGTATGTAATCAAAGGACATGGTTAGTTTGTGCTTGTGTCCAAAGAGTGTGTTCTTGTCTAAGAGCATTTTTTTATTTTGACTCTATCCATGCATATTCAAAGTCATGTATTTTTTATATTTCCATTATACAATGTCAAAAACATTCAACCAAGAACTTGAATCTAAACTATGGTAATTTCTTCCTAGTATTTTCCAAAAATAACATACTTCTATATTTAGAAAATTGTATTAAAAATTATTGGTAAATTATACATCTTTAGCACTCTATTTTATTCAATAGTTTTATGCTTATTATATTTTTTAAATAAAAAAAAGTTAAAACATATTGGTGAACATGTTTGTTTCTTAAACATTGAACTTCTTCTATTATCTTTCATTTTCTTTTTCTTGTTTTCTAGAACTATGTTTTGACAATTTTAAAACTCATAGGATTTGTCCTTATGGGAAAATCATTCTTGAGTTTTACCTAAGTCATGGTCTAAGGGGTAATTTACCAATACTCACACAATTATATAGCACTATATTTATATTTTAATTTCCACATACCTAACAATATATTAGAAATGCCAAGGTTTTAATTTTCAAAATTATTCTTGTAGTGCACTAGTAAGTGATTAGCCCTAGGAAGTTACTCTTAACATACATTAGACACATGATAGTGTGGATATTATATGGTTTAATCCACTATAGTTAGTATCCTTTAGCTTTGTTCACTATTTATGCATAGGATTAGTATATGTAATAGCCTATAAAATCAAACACACCTTCCTTAGTCACACATATTAATATCATTTATTTTATGGTATGATTGATTGTTTGTTAGTAGTAGGCTTGTATGTTTATCTATTTAATTTATTTTGGGTCAAAAAATATAAAATGGATTTTGAATATGAAATTCCTAATGTTTTTTATACTTTGGATTTCATCCTCTCTAACAATGCTACACCTTATGCTTATGATAATGAATGGACTAATAATCAACTTTTAAAATTATTGATGTTTATTATATCAATGAAGAAAATAATTTTGATATATATTATTATTACTATGAGTATGGTTACACTAATAAAAAATAGGATGATTGGTACAATAGTGAGATATATAATGAAGAGGAAAGTGATTACACTAATTTAAAAATTGGAAAACTAAATTCCTCTTTTCCTCCTTTGCATTCATCTTTTCATAAATCATAACAACTAAAAAAATATTGATAATGAACATATTATTTATCATAATCTCTTAAAAGGATCCAAATGCTTCACATCAATCATTACCACACCTTTTTTTATCTCATAATTTTGTTATTTCACTACACTACATTAATCAATATATACTAAAAAAACATATCCCTTGCATATAAATTCCAAATGATATGAAAAAGCATGTTATTCCTTGTCTTTATCTAGAAAAGGTCGATGGTGTATATATGTCCCATTATCATTCAAACATGCCTAATGGTATACAAGATTATGATAATCTTTCTCCTCCCTACGAAGTGATAAATAATTTTATAGTATCTGATGATACTTATACCCCCTCTTAAATATTAAAGGATGTAAATGAATATGATATACAAACAAAAGGTGATATTATTGCTTTAGATTTACAAAGTGATGACAATGTAATAATATGCAAAGATTTTCAAGATAGTCATGTTATACTGATAGAATGTGATTTTCATGATAACATCACTTGTGGGGACTCTCAATCCTCTCCTAAGACAAAAAAAATATAATGATAATAAATTTGATATTTTTAATTATATACAAACTCAATGTGATCAAATATACAATGATTCTAAAGTATGCACTAATTTTTTCTTAAAATCCAATTATAATCCATTCAATTATATTTTTCATGACCGTCCAATACCAATGGTTAGAGTATATGATAAATTATAGCACATGAGTGAGCCTTTAAAAAATAATATTATCCATATTATTCATATTGTGTCCATGATGCATTTTATTAGTGACCTCTAAAAACAAGTACTTGATCTCACTTTGCAAACTAGATCATGTTGTGATAATATTAAAGATAATGTTATTTTAGGACAACCCATTACATGAGATATATTTTAAAACCCATATACAAAGTATTGTATTATGCCTATACTACCCTTTTTTAATGGTTATGGAGATCCTTGTATACATTTAACTCAATATACATGCTATTTTTTGAGAATGGGGTAATGATGGATGAATTCTACTAAAAACTTTTCATAGAAGCCTCACAAGAGATGCCTTAAATTGGTTTTATAGTCTACATAGTGGTTCATAACCTAACTTCAAAATATTATAAAATGTGTTTTGATCATATTATCACAAACACATGGCACCTAAATTCACATTGGAACATATACAAGGTTTCAAACAAGACCATGATGAGCTTATCAAATATTAAATTTTATAATCAAAATCTACCCTAAATTATTTAACTTATCAACCCTTATATTTATAAAATAAATTCTTCGTCACTAGGGTCATTTTATCTCCACTCAAGGAAAGAGCCATGCATAACATTTATACTTATTTTGAGAATTTATACATAGACATGTTAAAATATGCATGTGATCTTAATTTAACAACACATAAATCTACTCATACAAATGAATTAGGGTCATATTAACATAAGAAAGAAGTTACTAATAAAAGGATGGAATCAAGTCTAACATCTAAAATAAAGATTATAATTATAGTCTCTCATACGATGGATGAATCAATGGAAATAATTAAAAGTAAGGAAGATAAATTTAAGGTACTCAATAAATGGAAAGAATTAGTTTAAAAATAACCACCCAATGTGAATACATCTACTTTTAATAAGAGGAAACCACTTTAGTTTGATAGATTCAGAGATCAACCACATGATATTCTATGGACATTATTGGATGGATAAGAAGATAATCACTCTTCTTCCTAATCACTATCCTCATCATCATCATTTAACGTACATCAAAGTAAATTCATTTTTTAATTATCATGGTATTGATGGACATTGAGATCATTATTTCTATGTAGTGTGATATAAAATTATATAACTTGAAAATAAAGGGATTATTATACTAGGGAAAGTGGCTAATAAGACATCAAAATCCACTTCTTCGTATTCTCTTACATCTTCTTCTATAAATACTAAGTTACCCCAAAATATTTTTGAGAAGGAACCAATGGTCATTTGATCTTTTATCAATAGCACATATAAAGAAGATATTAATACATATAATATGCAATAACATAATACATGCACAACAAAAAATTTCAAGATATGGATACAATCAAGACTTGAAATATACACATGGATCTATTATGAGACATGTTTTTTTACCAATAACTTTAAAATTTGAGATAATGAATACATTATTACTTTTACAACATACTAGTCCATAAGGAAATGCAATTTTGGGACAACCATGGTTATAAAAAATGAATTCAATAGTGAATAAGGATAACACAATTCTATCCATTACTTTATTAGGTGGTGTAGTAACATTCCAAAGTAATAGAATGAGCATGAAGGACAATATGGTCCACAATAAATTTGCATATATAATTACATAGACATGGGTACCAAAGCAAAAGCACCAAAATTCATATTAGAGATATGAACATGTCATGCATACTTCAAAGACATCAAAAAATAATCAACAATATCAATTAAAAGTATTATGTGTAACTAATACATGTACGACTATCCATAAGAATACAAAGCCATAGATTTAATATCAAAATGCATTTATAAATAGAAATCAATATGGTGCACAATTTGTATTTCCATTAGGATGGTCAACTCATTATAAGATTCTCATTTAAATTGATTATACATGTATTAAAAATTAAATTACAATATCATTAACACAATGTTTCATATATAAGAGCACAATATTTATGCTATCCCACCACCACCCTACAAAGTCACTGATTTAACATTTTATTTTTTTATCTATGTAAATCCTAAGTTAGATTAAAGTGATGACTTGTCTAAATTAGTGAAATAATATGCAATAAATAACTAATGGTTTGTTATAGAATTTGACTTACTTTGACTTTTTAAAAATAATAATAAATATATGCAGTTAGAGACTTATCTGGAAAACAACCACTACAAAAGATATGGGTGATAAAAATTGGAATATTGATAGGTGTGAGTGTCATCAATAGGGTCCTTAAGTCAAATTATCTCCTGGATAGTAGTGTCCCCTTGGATAGTAGTGCCATGTGGCTCTAGTGTCTTTAAAATAGCATTAGTATCCTTTTTGCAGGACTATTCCTAAATTTTGAGAGCACTTGTGCCTATATTTGTAGGTTATATTCTTGCACACATGAAATATATAACTCCTTATTATGCTTCTAATACCTAATTTAAGTTTCAAACCATAATCCTCCTTGAAATAATGGCATGAGATAAAAATGTGTATTCATTAGTAGGATAGGTTGGACATCCTCAACACCCCATTATGAAGAGAGTTTCCTACAAACAAATACTCTTGAGAGGGATCAAACCTGATGTAGTGTTGACCAATTTTTGAACTTGTAGGTCAAAATTGGGCACCCCTATATGAAAATTTAGAATTTAGATCTTTTAGGGGTAAATATCATGTCATAGACTGATATCAAGTTTATTCAACATAATATGAATGCTATTAGCTTTGATTAGTTTGTCATCTAGGTCCTTTTACTTTCTTTGAGTAATGTTAATAGGTCTAAGCAAAGCTTAAAGAAAATTTCCAAAGTGCCAAATATTGCATGCACAGTGGTTGTAGAGGAAGTTGAGCATGTGGGTTTATTCATCCTAGTTCAAAATTCCTATGTACTAAGTCTGAGGTCCTTCACCAAAGCACAAGCAAAGTTGTTCATGTTCAAAGACTTGCTTCAAAAATGTTTTTGGACTTAGTCATTTGAGCTCGGTCATTCACTTTAGGTTTATCTTAGTCTTTGGACTTTATGTTTTCCTATTATGCATATTTCATTTAGAGGATGTGTTCCACTTAAAACACATGGAAAAAAGTGCAATGTTTCTTTCTTTCAACAAGAATTATTTTGGGTTTTTTTTGTTTGAGTGTCAGGAATTGTTTTAAACATTTTGTCCAAAATAATTTCCCCGAAAGGACCTTTTTAAGCTAAGGGGTCATCTTCAATTTTCTTGAAGGGCACTTCATTTTTCCTAAAGGACATTTAAAACAAATCCAAAAGGACACTTTCAATTTCTCTGAAGGGTACTTTTCTCAAAGAAATGGTCCTTTGTAAAGTTTCTGAAGGGTACCCCTCTATAATGAAGTGAACCAAACACAAATCTAAAAGGACACTTTCAAGATTCTCGAAGGACCAAACAAAAATCCTAAGGGAATTCTTACAAAAACATTATCCATGAAATTTATTTGGGAAAATTGTCTACATTGAAAAATAACTAAGGTGTAATTCTTATGGAATTTTTGTCTAAAGGAGTTACTCAAGTCAAAAAGTCCTTGAAAATTAAGCCTAGGAAAGCCCAAAATATTTCTTTTAGAAATTGTTAAAAGTAGAAAATTTGAATGATTTCTTTAGGAGAAAGTCTGAAGGATAGGTTCGGCAAAAATCCCAAAATATTTTCTTGGGGAAGAAGTTTGAAGGATAGGTTCACCAAAAAGTCTAAATAAAATAGAAAGAGTGCAGAAAAAAAAGGGCCGAAGGATTTCTTTCAAGAAAAGTGATCGAGACAAATATTTCGAAGGATACTTTTGAAGCCAAGTGCCCCAAAAAGTTCCTTGAAAGACATCTTGCAAGTAAAAGTGTCCCACATAGAGGTTCTGAAAGGGTACTTTCCATTTTTGGAGGGTACTTTCCATTTCTAAAGGGTACTTTCCATTTTTAGAGGGTAATTTCCATTTTTAGATGGCACTTTCCATTTTTAGATGGTACCTTCTAGCCCTAAAGAGCATATATTCTTGGTGGATCACCTCTCTAGTATAATTTCCATTTTATGTAAACTCTTGACTCTTTTCATGAATAAGCATTAGATTAGCTGATAGGCCTTAGAGAATAATTTAGGGAGCTATCCCTTTCAATATTAGATATTCATCTCTCTTACAAGTTCCCACAAACTTGAGAGATGATTTAATGTTGCATCAAATTGAGGGATCTTCATAGATTGTGTCTTTGTTTTATGTTTTGATTTTGTCTTGTGTGTGTTGTTCTTTCCTTATGTGTTTTATGTAATGTTAGTTGTTTTGTGGTTAATCCAAGGTCTATTCAAGTCAATCTGAGTGCTCATATGCATGACTCCATGCCTAATGGAAGTATTAGGCAACTGGTCTTAGTCATAGAAGGCATGGCATCCTTAGGAATCACCAAGAATGTTGGTCAAATTTCACTCCCAAGTTTGCATCTTTCAAATTTGGACAAGTACAGTATTCAAAAAATTTCTTTAGAAGGATTATTTCTCATTGAGCCCTAGTAAAAGGATTTGGTGGAGGGCTCTAAGGCATGACTTCATCAAGTGACATGACAACTAAAAGAACAAAAATAAGCAAGAGTCATCTAACACCCCATCTAAGAGGAAGCATGATTGGCATCCTCACTCATCTAGTAAGGAAGGAGACCTAAGATAATTCCCTTTTGATCTAGGAAAGGAGGTATGAGCAAGGTGAAGGTACATAGTTGTTTCCTTTCTACTACATTTTTTTCCCTAAGTGTTGAGTAGCACAAGTGTGTTTACTTTCTTGGTTGTGTGTCTCTCTTTCCTTTATGTGTTTGAGGTAGTCAATGATTGTCTTATTAATCAAGGTTTGAGTCAAGGTTCAAGATCTCTTGTTCATTTCAATCCTTAGATGACTCCATAATCCCAATGGACTAATAAATCTACTAGTTTAGTTAGTATAGCAGGCATACTACCCCTACGAGTCACCATTTTGTTGACCAATTTTTCACCCTATAGGTCAAAATTAGGCACCCCTATATGAAAATTTGGCCTTTAGATATTTTAAGGGTAAATATCATGTCATAGAGTGATGTTAGGTTTATTCAACATAATATGAATGTTATTAGCTTTGATCAATTTGTCATCTAGGTCCCTTCACTTTATTTGATTCATGCTAACAGGTCTGAGCAGAGCTTAAAGAACATTTTCAAAGTTCCAAATATTTCATGCACAATAGTTGTAAATGAAATTGAGTATGTGGGTTTTCTCATCCTAGTTCAAAGTTCTTGTGTACTAAGTTTGAGGTCCTTCATCGAAGCACAAGCAAAGTTGTTCATGTTCAAAGACTTACTTCAAAAACATTTTTGAACTTAGTCATTCGAGCTCAGTCATTCACTTTGATTTTATCTTGGTCTTTAGACTTCAAGTTTTCCTATTATGTAGATTTAATTTAGAGGAAGTGTTCCACTCAAAACCCATGGCAAAAAGTGCAAGGTTTCTTTCTTTTGACAAGAATTATTTTGGGTTTTTTTCTATTTAAGTGTCAGGAATTATTTTGGACATTTTTTCCAAAATAATTTCCTTGAAGGACCTTTTCAGGATAAGGGGTCATTTCCATTTTTCCAAAGGGGTCATATTCAATTTTCTATAAGGGTTCTTCATTTTTCTCTAAGGACATTTTCACCAAAGTTGAAAGGACACTTTCAATTTCTTCAAGGGGTACTTTTCTCAGAGAAATGGTCCTTTGCAAAGTTTCTAAAGGGTACCCCTCTACAACAAATTGAACCAAACATAAAGCTGAAAGGACACTTTCAAGATTTCTAAAGGACCAAATAAAAATCTTGGGGGAATTCTTTCAAAAAAATTGTCCACAGAATTTATTCAGGAAAATTATTCGTATTGAAAAAGAACTAAGGTGTAATTATTTTGAACTTTTTGTCCAAAGTAATTACTCAAGTCAAAAAGTCCATAGAAATTAATCTTGGGAAATCCCAAAATATTTATTTTGGGAATTGTTAAAATAAAAAAATATGAAAAATTTCTTTGAGAGAAAGTTTGAAGGATAGGTTTGGCAAAAAGCCTGAAAGATTTTCTTGGGGAAAAAGTTTGAAGGATAGGTTCACCAAAAAGTCTAAATAAAATATAAAGAGTGCATAAAAAAATCCCAAAGGAATTATTTCAAGAAAAGTGGTTGAGACAAATCTTTTGAAGGATACCTTTGAAGCAAAGTGCCCCAAAAAGTTCAGCGCAAGGCATCTTGCAAGCAAAAGTGTCCCACGTAGAGGTTTTAAAAGGGTACTTTCCATTTTTAGAGGTTACTTTCCATTTTTAGAGGGAACTTTCCATTTTTAGAGGGAAATTTATATCCCTAAAGAGCACATGGTAAAATTCCCAAAGACCTTGTCTGCAAAAAAATTATCCACAGAAGATTGTTTGAGAAAATTGTTCAAGGAAAATATCCTAAAGGAATTCATGACAGCTTTGTAGACATCAACTTCAAGGTCATGGACTAGCCATTATAATTAAAAATATTGGTGAGAACCCAAGGGAAAACATGGAGGTGATAAATGGAAAGATCTTGAGCATCTAGTGTAGAAAAAGAAAGTAAAAAATAGATAGGTCGATGGTTCAAGTCATTATTGGTAGCTGACCAAATCAAAGGGCTTCCACAAAATCATAAACATAGGTGTCTAGAGGATGGCTCGTAGTTAGGGAAAACATTTTATAATTATAAAAATGAATTTCATGTCCATTGAGTAGTGTTATGTGTCAGTTTCCCCATTTTAAGTTTCAAATTCTCCTGGATGGTTTATGATGGAGACAATTACCTATGCAAATTTTGGAGGTTTTGCACCACTTTTTTCCATTCTTATGACTGGTTTAGAACAAGTAGACTCCTGACATGATGTGAATCATCTCACCCCTCTTTCACATAAAATTTTAATTGATCTTCACTTGGTGACACATGTCCTTATGCCTCTTCAACTTCTCCTCTCTCTCTCTCCTTCCAAATTTTATAAATTGGGCCTTCTTAGCCATTGTTTGTATCTCTCTACTGGGTATGGTGAAGCCCTACTAAAATGGCATTATAATTTTCTTTTGAATATTTAATACAAATCCAATTCTAAGTTTGTGAACTTTTTGTCTAAGTATGTGAGTGATGTATAGTGGAGCTAAGTGATAGTATCATCCTTACTCCCTTTATCTTTCATATTTGAACAAGGATTCTATTATTAATAGGTCATGTGAAGGGTGTTTATTGTACCAAACTCTTTTTCAACTATGTAATTGTATCTATAGTGTGCAATCTACCTCTTAGGTCAAGTATCTTATTGATTGTCCCAATCATGTTACCTTCACATTGAAACACTATGTTAAGATCTCTCAATGCATGGAATTGGTCTTGGAAAGCATTATTGCTTAGTAGAATTATGATATTATATGGGATATATTCTTGGTGGATCACCTCTCTAGTATAGTTTCCATTTTATGCAAACTCTTTACTCTTTTCATGAATAAGCAATAGATTAGGTGATAGGCCTTAGAGAATAATTCAGGGAGCTAGCCATTTCAATCCTAGAGATTCATCTCTCTTACAAGTTCCCACAAACTTGAGAGATGATTCAATGTTTCATTAAATTGAGGGATATTCATAGATTATGTCTTGTTTTGTGTTTTACTTTTGTCTTGTGTGTGTTGTTCTTTCCTTGTGTGTTTTTTATAATGTCAATTGTTTTGTGGTCAATCCAAGGTTTGTTCATGTCAATCGGAGTGGTCATATGTGTGACTCCATGCCCAATGGAAGGATTAGGAAACTGGTCTTAGGCATAGCATGCATGCCATCCTAAGAAATCACCAATAATGTTGGTCAAATTTCACTCCCAATTTTGCATCTTTCAAATTTAACCAAATACAATATTCAAAAAAATTATTTGGAAGGAGTATTTCTCATTGAGCAACAGCAAAAATACCAAGTGCTATTTCATTCAAATACTTTGTTTCAGTATTTTGGTTGGTGTTATTTCCTTTGGAGGTTTTGTTTTGGGTATTTTGTTTTTGACTAAGTGATTATTTCTTTCAGACTTTTCATTCGGCCAAGTGCTGAATTCTTTCAAATAATTTGTCTGAGACACTTTTTCGAAGGGGTCTTTTTCAGATTTTCTGAAGGGGTCTTCTTCAAAAAAATTGAAGGGAAATTTTCAACTTTTCAAAGGAATTTTTTTGGACATTTTTTCTAAAACAACTTTTTTGAAATGTACCTTACAATTTTTCTAAAAGGGCACTTGTATTTTCAAAGGATCATCTTCAACTTTTTGAAGGTTACTTTACAACTTTCCCGAAGGGTATTCACAAGTAAGCCAAAAGGTAAGAGATAGAAAATCCAAAGGGTATGTTCCTTTTGGAAAAAAAATTTGTAAAAACTTCAATGAGTCTTTTCCAAAGCCAAAGGGACACTTTCAACTTTTTTGAAGGGGTCTTTCCAAAAGCCAAAGGGACACTTTCAAATTGTTGAAAGGTCATTCCAGAGTTCTGAAGGTCCACTTCAAAAAATTTGAAGGGCCATTTCAAAGCTGAATGGTTCATTTTCACTTTCCAAAAAGGCAAAGGCACTTAACAAATTTTTGAAGGATTTATTTTGAGAAGAAAGGCCGAAGTAAATTGCCTAATAGAAAAGTCTAAAGACAAATGGCCATCATGGGCAAAAAGTTCAAATGAAGTGTCCATGGGAGAAAATGTTGAAATAAAAAGTCTAAAAGAATTTGTTTAGGAAAATTATCTGCAAAAATGGTCAAAAGATAAAAATCTTGAAGGAAAAGACCTGATGCAAAGATCTAAATGAATTCTTTGGAGAAAAGTGATGAGACAAGAAGTCCAAAGGAAATAAAAGTTTGAAGAAAATAATTGAAGCATGATGGCCCATAAAACATCAACTTTAAACTATGGAAAATAGTCATTGGATTCAAAAAATACTTGGTAGGAACCTGAGAGCAAATATAGAGATGAAAAATGGTAGGATCTCGAGCATCTAGTGTAGAAAAAGAAATCAAAAAATAGGCAGGTTGATTGTTTGAGTCATTATTGGCAGTTGACCAAATCAAAGGGCTTCCACAAAATCATAAACACATGTGTCTAGAGGATATCTAGTAATTAGAAGGAGCATTTTCTAACTATCACTATGAGTTTCATTTCCTTTGAATAGTTCTATGTGTCAACTCTCCTATTTTTAGTTTCAAATGTTCATGGATGATATTTGATAGAGGCAGTTTCATATGCCAATTATAAAGGTTTTATGCCCTTTTCACCATTCTAATGACTTGTTTTGGACAAGTAGACCTATATGACATGGCATATCTCACCCCACACCTCTTCCACATGCAATTGAAACTAATTCTCACATGTGGACACATGTCCTTGTGCCTCTTCAACTTCTCTCTCTCTCTTCCTCAAAGTACTATAAATTGAGCAATTTTTGGCTATTGTAAGTGACCACATTTTTGGTATGGTGAAGCCCTACTAAAATTACAATACACTTTGCCTTTGAACATTGAATACAAGTCCAATTCTAAGTTATGAACATTTTATCTAAGTATGTGAGTGATGTATAGTGGGCTAAGTGATAGTATCGTCCTTACTCCCTTTATCCTTCATGTTTAAGAAAAGGTTCTGATGTTAACAGGGCATGTGAAGTGTGTTGAATGTACTAAGCTCTCTTTCAAGTTTTCAATTGTATCTATGGTGTGCAATCTAACCCTTAGGTCAAGTATCTTGTTGATTGTCCCAAGCATGTTAACTTCATATTGAAACACTATGTTAGGATATTTCAATGCATAGAATTGGTCTTGGAAAGCATTATTGCTTAGTAGAATAATGATAGTCTATGGGATATATTCTTGGTGAATCACCTCTCTAGCATAGTTTCCATTTTATGAAAACTCTCGACTCTTTTCATGAACACGCATTAAGATAGGTGATAGATACTTAGAGAAGAATTCAAGGAGCTATCCCTTTCAATTCTAGAGATTCATCTCTACTACAAGTTCCCATAAACTTGAGAGATGATTCAATGTTGCATCAAATTGAAGGAGCTTCATAGAGGGTCTTAGGGTGCATAATTTGATGACATGTAGTTTTCCCACCTAGTGCTTGGTGCAAGTGTAAGTGAATTATAGAATGATAGTTGTCTAAAAGCCTTGAGTGTGCTTTAGATTAGAAATATTTAAAATTTGGGATTATAGTAGCTATAGATGGTAGTATGCATAAGTAAGGCAGAATAGGGATTAATAACCTTGATTTTTCATAAATTTTTTTTTGTTTAAATAAGATTTTTGTATCTATTTTACATCTACTACATATATGTCTAAGAGTATTGTATATATAGTGTTTTGTAGCTTGTGTAGATAATAAAATGTGCTTAGGCCAACCTTAAGAGGGATACACATTTGAAAATATATCCATTCAAGAGAGTTAAGGTAATGGATACTTGAACCATGTTGGGGACACTAGCACCATGTGGCTCTAGTATCCTTAATGTGACTCTAGTTTCCAACTGGTAGGATACTAGGATGAAGGGCTAGGATCTAAGAATGCAGGTCTGAGACTATGTTTTGGATAACTAGAGATGTTTTTAGTCTACACAAAGGATGGAAAAAAGTGATAGATGGCTCTAAGATGGCTCTAAGGCTAAGATAGAAATAAGATGTCTTAATCAACACTCTTAGCATCCAAATACCACTTTTATGTGATTACTTCCCCTCCCCTTTATGCTAGAAATACATCAGATCAAAATAACTAGTATAAAGGGAAAAAAGCATACCTAGACTTACTTAGGAAGTAGAGCTTATGTAGCTAAGTCTGAGTATGTGAATTTGGGTCTGTATATGTGAAGCATGACTTGAAATAAAACATGCATAAATCAGTCCTTAATTAAGAGATATCAAAAGCAAAAGACTATGTTGAATAACGTAACTGAGTAAAGTTGAGCAAAAAGATGGGAAAGAGGAAAGGAATGAATACACATCATTAAGTACATGAACCAATGCATGAACCTAGTGATAAATTATGTGTATATATAGTGATTAAATAATTGAATAACTTGGACTAAGTTGATAGCTTGTTCAATCCTCATATGTGGGTGGCTTAAGAACTCAATCTAGTTTTTACTCCATTATTTCCCACCTCTGCTTGGTGGATTATGACTTATGAATAGTTTGGATAAGACTATAAGTGTGTCTAACCCACTCATGTGGGTGGATCAAGAATTGAATTAGGCTATGACTCCATCATTTTTCACACATGTGTAGTAGAAGCATCTAAAATTGAACCACAAAAAGTGATAAAAATGTCTAATTAGGTATATCTAACTATATCTATCAGCTTTGCAGTAACTCGGGTATATTAGGTAGCTTTGGTCCACTTGAGAATGCGATCCACTATAAATGGAGTAAGGCATGAAACTAGTGACAAATTGTAATATGAAATAAAGTATATGTAGTGTAGATAATGACATGGAGTTATCCATTCCATCTGATCAACCTATGTGTAATTAAGTATATGGAAATTCTATGTCATGCAAATGCACCCAATCTAATATCTGAGTATATTGATTATGTAATGAGTTATAACAATTGTATGTGTATCTGAACTAAATGTGGGGATGATAATGCCATGCATGATAGGCCCAATCTAGGAAACTTGTATGAATCTGAGTTGAAATGAATGTATCTAAGCAAAATATGAATAAATATTATCAAAATTATAGGTGTATCTATGTAAACTTGTGTTGTACTTGGTATACTATTCTAGATAATCTAAACTACCCTAGAACTAGGGCTACTAGATAGTAGTGACATGTATTAGATAGTATATATATGTGGTGCTAGTGTTCCAATCTAGGCACTAATGTCTATCTGGTCTAAAATCTAAGTCTCTAAATTGCTTTTTGATTCCCTATTTTTGGTGTCTTACATGTGTCTGATTTATTAAAATTGAGCATGTTTGCTAAAAATGTTCAGTGAATGCAATGTAGGAGCTTTATCTCTATGAAAAACCCCTATGAATTCCCCCTCTTTTGAGGGTAGTTTTTTACCTATGCAAGAATTGTCCTCAAAAGAAAATAGATCTAAAAAATGTGTTATCTAGAGCATATATGATAATTATGTGATAATACAATACAATGTACAAATGCAACATCAAAATGTAAAATAATTTGATCATAAGTATGTAGTGTAATATGTATGTTGTATCTATCATTGAAAAAGGGTGTCAAGATAGACGTAACAATGTGTATAATATAAAATATGAATATCTACCTAGGGGGATGGGGCTTGATGTCCATCATGGCACCCAAGTAGGAAGGGTAGATGTATGAGGTCCCTCATGGCATCAAGAATTGGTGTGTGTAAAAAACAAATACAAATGTCATGGTGATGAAACATACAAGAAAGCATACATACAAAACACATGAGACACACAAAATAGGCTAAGGGGCCACAATATAAAGGACATGGGCACATGTCACTAAATATGAGAATAGAAGACATGCAAGGACATGTTCAAATGTCCACATATACAAGCAACAAGAAATTTGTATTAGAGCCACATATAAAGACATGCTCAAATTTTTGCATACATAATCAAAAAATTACACACAAGGGACATGGGCACATATCTAAGGCATACATGAATAGAAGTGGCATAGATCTAAAGAATAATGGCATATTCAAATGCCCTCAAATAAAAGAAACAAATGAAACACAATCAAGTCTCAACTAGGAAATATAGAAATGAAAGTATGTGTGAATGTAGTAAAAATCCGTGTAAATGCTAGGATGCACATATGCTAAGTCTAACTAGTGATAGTTAGCAGAAAATCTAAGTATGAGTTATAATGATCAATATCAAGATATATCAATGTGTAAACTAGAATGTAACAAATTTAAGGATTGAACCTACTATTAAAAACTATGTATGAGATTCCCCTGAGTGAGTGGATGTATTAAATGAATAAACTTGGATCGGTGTATATACCCCTAGTGGGTAGATGATAGCAATTTTAGATCAATGTGCTGGACCTGAGTCATGTATGTAATCTATAATCACTTGACAAGAATAAGTGAAGCATGTATATATGATGAAACTAACTATAATAATATAGCTAACATATGTGATGTCTATAAATTATAAGAAATTTAAACATAACAATGCATACAATCTATAGAATTTATGTTTTTTGAGTAATATTTAAATGTTTTTTTGTGTTTTGAAATTTCATATTGTTTTTATATTTTTTGGATATAAGTTATGTATAAGGATCAAGGGAGAATAAAGTATGTATAAGTAAATATTGGAAATGTAAATGAAATAGTATCCAATTAAAATGTAATGTTGTTATAGACCCAAGAGCACATCCATGGGATGTGGATAATCAAATAGTGGA
The DNA here is from genome assembly GCA_037957365.1 of Torreya grandis. Taxonomy (NCBI): domain Eukaryota; kingdom Viridiplantae; phylum Streptophyta; class Pinopsida; order Cupressales; family Taxaceae; genus Torreya; species Torreya grandis. The sequence continues at coordinate 104,372 of JARHVA010001695.1, read as the reverse complement.
TCTGGTGGAAGATCATCTAGTGTGAATATTGAATCTATCCAAACTCAAATAAATCTTCATCATTATAGTTATCATACCAATCTTTATGTATAAGTGGATCCTTATCCTTTGCATGAGTCTAGAGTCTGTGCATCCAAATGGTATATTTCTCAACTATGTAATATGCCTCTCACATGATCCCAAGGTTACCCACATTAGACCACAAAGTATCTATGTGAAATATATGGTTCTCATCTATGTCATTATGTAAGATTTTAATCACGTGTACATCATGAGTGAATGTCAAGCATCTATCTGATCGATTAACTATATCATCCATCACCTGTAACCATGTATTATCAAGTGTAACCTATAAATGAGTGTCCCTACTCAAAATGAAAAATAATGTATTGGCCACCTCAGGGCCACATATAATTGGTAGTGTAATGTGTCCAATGGAATTTTGATAGTGTATAGCATGTTTTAGCTCACTCTCCTGATAACCAATCTAATGTAAAAATTCTAAAGTTTGAGTGTTAGGATTGGAATCCTCATCTATAACCATGTGGGAAATATATTTATTTGCTATAAAAAAATTATAGTCAATGGATCATGTCATAAATATCTATTTTAGAGATGACTCTGTCATGGTTCACATATCTATGAAGGAGCTTGTATTATTCATAGTGGTTGTGCTAGTGGAAGTGGAGCTTGTATGATCTAGATAGTGCCCTTATCCTTAAATTTATTTAGTTTATGGTGTAATGTTAAGCATGTGTCCATGTCATGTCATATGAGTCTATGAAAGTTTCAAAGGGGTTACCCTTCTTGTGGTGACAATTTACTAACTGGTATGTGCTAGACTTTGGGTAATATCATCAATCCTATATCAAGTAGTATCTATAATATCAAGTGTCATCTATCCTATGAACTCCCTACCTAAATTTGTATGACTAAATTGACATCCATGGATGTAACCATATGTACTAAATATATCAAGGGATTTGTTATTGACTATAATTGAGTATGGGAACCTATAGTTATATGATCCTGAACAAGTGAATCAACTAGTATAGGATGAGGTATAAGTGCCTTTGAATTATCTCTATATTATCTTGGGCCCACTAGTGTAAAACTCAATCCACATAAATAATCATCAATATCTATATGTGGTTGATCATCCTTTGTAGTGCACTATGAATCTATGTCAAAATTATGAATGTAAGCCTCTTCTAAATTAATAAGGGTAACTAGGCTATAATAATCTTGTCAACTATCTTAAATGAGGATGTTTATAATGTGAGAGGTTGTTCTTATATCATCAGTGAGGCTAAATATGTTGTATAAATCTCTAGAGATGATATATGAATAGTCTTTCTATATTCCCCCACCATATATGTATGCATATGCTCAATGGTAATCTTATGAGGTGGGGATTTGATGAGAACATGAGGTGTCCCATATGATGATGTGCTCAGTGTAGGAGGCTTGATGAGTCTACAATATATAAATGGTTGATTATCCACCAAAAATGTATGAAAACATTTGATACATCTATGAAGAGTGGAAGGTATAGCCTCCATAGCATGTATCCAAGGTCTCTTCAGTAGCAAGTTATCATGTAAATTATTTAGCATAACCTTAAAGTGTGTAGATAATGTATTTGGTCCCACTATAATATCCAATGTGATTGAACCCAATGTCTATCTAGGATTGTCATCAAATCCTTAGATATTCTTATATGCATTTTGAATAGATGTTATATCAACCCCCATGATTTGTATAAATGTGCGGTTACATATATTGAGTCATGAGCCACTATCAATGAAAAATCATTTAATAGATGTGTTGTTGATTTGAGCTTGAATGAAAAGTGGCAAATTTTGATCACTTGTTGACTGTGAAGGCAAGTCCTCATTAGAAAAAGATATCACATCCTCCACATCCTTTATGGTATTCATGATAGATGAAAAATAATACGGCTTGATATCACAAGGCATAAATGTGTGATTAAGTGTTTGAAAAAGAATATCCTTGAAAATTTTTACTTTTTGAAGTAATTCCAATATACATATTTTGGCTAATGTATTTCTCAATTGATCCACTATATCAAATTATCTTTATTTATTTGTGGGTCTCATTGTAGTGTGTTGGGGATGAGGAGGGATGGTATGGTTACGTTGATCCTATATAGGCTAAAGAGGTACCATGTTCTGCCTAGTAATAGTTCAGACTATATAATCTACTATTTTTCATGAGTGAGTGGTGGAGGTGGGTTGGGAGCATAAATAATCAATTAATCCAGGTGGAGGTGGAATAAAAGGGGTATTTTTATCCTTTTGTATTCTAGTAGTAACTAGAGGTGACTCAAATTTAGCCATATAGTAATGATCCAATTAAAAAATGGGACTCACATGATGGAGGACCAATATGTAAAACAATCTTAGCTTGAGCTGAATCTATGATAGGAGTAACATGTGTACTTTTCTACAAATAGTTGGTAATAAACATGCTAATCAAAGTTTAAGGCTTTGTACCATGAAGTAAAAAATTGATTTTTTCATGATAATCATGGTAATAAGTTATAAATTAAGACTAAATAAATTTTGTAAATGTGGACCCTAAGGTAATTTAGGGTTGGGGTTTTGTGTGAAATAGTGTTGCTTTCTAAATATTTAAATTATATTTAAATAAATGAAACCCTAATGTGAGATTGGATTTAATGAGCTAGGTTATTCCTAAAAATAAAAAAATTAGAAGTTTAGAACCCTAATTTAGTGCACAAAAATTTGGAAAAAGGCTAAGGTTTTAGGCAATATTCCAAGTAATTCGAGTTTACCAAATGATTTAGCCTTTTAGGGTTTTAGCTACGTAAATCCCAAGTTATATTTAAGGGATGATTTTTATAAATTAGTGAAATAATATGTAATAAATAACCATTGATTGTTACAAAATTTGACATGACTTTTTAAAAATAGTAATAAATATGTGAAAATAGAGATTTATCTAGAAAAAAATTGGTGTGGAAGATATGGGTGCTTAAAACTAGGTTACAGATAGGTCTAAGTGTCATCAACAAGGTTATTGAGTTAGATTCTCTCCTAGATAGTAGTGTCCCCTTAGATATTAGTGCCATGTGGCTCTAGTGTCCTTAAAATGGTGCTAGTGTCCTCTTTGTAGGACTATTACTAAATTCTAAGAACACCTATGCCTATATTTATGGGTTCTACTCCTACACACATGAAATCTAAAACTTTGTATTATGCCTATAATATATTATTTAAGTTTCAAACCCTAATCCTCCTTGAAATCATGGCATGAGCTAAAAATGTGTGTTTATTAGTAGGATAGGTTAGACATCCTAAACACCCCACTGTGAAGAGAGTTACCTACATACCAATACTCTGAGGAGTGATCAAGCCTAATGTAGTTCTCCCACCTAATGTTTGGTGTAATTTCAAGTGAATTATAGAATGATAGTGGTCTTGAATTCCTTGAGTGTGCTTGAGATTAGAAATCTTTGAAATCTGAGCTTAGGGAAGCTATAGATGGTAGTATACAGAATTAGGTTAGAATAAATATTAATAACCTTGATTTTTCTCAACTTATTTCTTGTTTGAATCTGCTTTTTGCATCTATTTTCCATCTAGTGGATATAAGTCTAAGAGTCTTATATTTACAATGTTTTATAGTTTGTGTATTTAATAAAATGTGCTTATGCTAATCTTAAGAGGGGTACACATTTGAAAATATATGCATTCAAGAGATTTAGGTCAAGAGACACTAGCACCATGTGGATCTAGTGTCATTAATGTGGTGCTAGTGTCTAGCCAGTAGACTACTGGGCACAAAGGGCCAAGATCTGGGAATGTAGGCCTAAGACTATGTTTTGGCTAATTAGAGGTGCATGTGGTCTACACAAAGGCTATAAAAGTTTGATATAAGGCTCTAAGATAGGTCTAGGGATAAGATAGGAATAGGTTATCTCAATAAACACTCTTAGCATCCAAATATAACCTTTATGTGATTATAATCACACATGTGCCAATAATAGGAATCTCAAAATCATCTAAACATCTTCAAGTGTCATGGTCATCTCCCCTATGGTGAGCCAAAAAGTGAAAGTATCATAGTCCCATCACTCCACTAACAATGTCATCATGTGCATATCATATAACATCACATCCAACTAGCCAACATGACCAAGCCTTGTGAATCAAGAGTGTTCCTCTTTGCATCACTCAAATTACATGTGTGCATGGTCTTCATCATATGCCCATGTCTAAAATCCCATGCTTACATATCAACCCATGATAACAAAAAAATGTAATAAAATCTAGAAAACTAATGCAAATATGTCAAAAAACAAATAATGAAAATTCTAATGTTAAAATTTAAAAATCATTCAATACAAGTTTGTAGTAAAAGAGACAAATCCATTGATAGGTCTGTGATCAAGGGGATAGGTCCATGATAATTTCAAACAAGTTTTCATAGGGTTTGGACATGAATATTATAGATAATACAAGTCTATAAAACCACAAAATTTATAATAAAATGCATTAAATTCATAGAATTTTTAACATTTACAATGTTAAAAATGGGTTTTTATGGCATACTAGTGTCAGAGTAACCTTAGATTGTAGGGTGGCCTCCACCTATTCGAATCAAGTTCAAGCTATTTATTTTATGGCATTTTTTTCTCAATCATAAATCCAAATCATAACTTATAAATATGAAAATAAAATTCAAAATTCCTTTCAACCAACCTATTTATATTGGTTGAGTTTTCTTTTCAAAACTTTGTAATTAATTCCTCTCAAACTTGTGTACATTATTTCTCAAGAAATATGTATCGAAATGACTCCCTATAATATTCCTTGGAACATGTGAAATGTGAACTTCCACATGGCAATATTTCCATTATGCCTACCAACCATTTTAAAATACCAAGTTTAGAATTTATTTGACCATACAATATTATTTTTTCACATTCCTTGTTATCTCATGATTCTTTCTCTATAACTATTGACTTCAACAATCATTGTACAAATACCCACCAAGAATATTTATCAAATTATAATGAATTGCCTTAAAATTATCAAATACTAATGTGTCAAAATGGTTGAAAGTTAAAAATTTATAGAATAAAACAAATTAAAATTTGCTCAAACTTATTTAAAACATACATTTTTTTTCAATATAATGCATTTGATACTCTCATCCCTTACATAAAAATGGAGGTATACATTAGGTTTTTTACAAAAAATAAACCACATATTTTTTGAACATTATATAGGGTTCATAATGATTCAAAGCATCCACACACTATAAACTTGTGACATAGGTACCAAAGATTTCTAAAAAATTATACATGGGTACAAATACTGGGGACATATGCCATGGAGGTGCACTCAATTAGATCAAAGATAGAATGCAAATTTCAAATAAATTAAGTAATTCAAAAATCATATCAAAGATAAAATATATATTTCAAATATTTAAAGACAATCAAAAATCATATTTCACATACAAGATACATGTTTTCAAAGATTTAAATTAACTCAGAAATTAGACACATGACAAATATCAACACATTAATACAATTTATGGGGAATATGACATGTATTTGCATTCACTTTACACAGATGAGTAAATTTTCATATACACTTTTTTACATGTGCATTTGAATAGGCAAAATAATTTTAAAAAAAAATCATAAATAATAGAATTTAAAAATAATTACAATCAAGCATATATATGCATGGAATTATATATCATTTGGCCCATATTCAAGGTGCATGATATTTGTCCATGCATATTTTCAAAGTTCAAAAGGCATGATATTGTTTCATTCATGTATATACTATAATATAGTTTACAAAATCAAATACACATGGTTGTTATTTTAATTCAAATCTATTGGCATTGAATTGATGATGGGATCATGAATATTCTTCATTCTCTTTTGATCATGTAATTTGGAATCTATATCTGTCTACAATAGTGTGATTTTATCTATTAGGAGTAATGTATGTTTTAGCCCAGTAATACTCAATGGCCTTGGTATTACTTATATAAAACCCATTATTTGGTTCCATATTATTTTATGGGTGATGTAACTTTGAGTCTAGTGGAACTCAACAACCTTGGAATAATTTCTAGCAAACCCATTTTGTGGTTACATCATCTATTATAAGTAATGTATGTTTGAGTCTAGTGACACTTAATGGCCTTGAAATCACTTCTAGGAAAACCATCACAGTTCCACCTTATTAGGTATTATTACATTGGATATCTTTGCCTCATTCATGAGAGTTTGAGCATGTATGTTTTCAACTCATAGGCTTGATTAGTTATGACTTGATCTCTGAATTCTTCAATGATTCAACATAAAGAACTATTATCTCTAAATGCTTCTATAAGGGGGGACATTTTCTCTAAACTATTATTTTGGGACATAATATCAAAGCTATATTAGTTACTCAGGTTAATATGTTCATTATTTTATTGACACCCAATGGCCTATTTCTCCCCCATTACTATTCAAGGTATTTTTCATTTCCTTGGCCATGGAATGAGAAAAATTTAAAGCATCCTTTCTCCACTCTTCACAATACAAATGATATTCATAGGTGACATAGTATTGCATGTTTATAGGTGTAATATTTCCTCATTATTTACCTTTTTAATCTTAGATTCATATATTCATATTTCATATATAGACATTGAATAATACATGAGTTATTACTAGTTTTGTTATTGAGTATCTTGCACAATCAAAAAATTTAAACCAATGACAAAGTGTGACATACACACTCAGGTATATTTCTCTCCTTTACTCTAGTAATTTCATTACTAGAATGGGGGAGGAATGTATACACCTAAATTTGGTATCAAATCATCTTTAATTTCCTTTATTTTAACTTTACACATATAGCCTATTAACAAATAATGAAATATCTATTGGTGCATTTTTTTGGGTCTACCCTTTCTACTTCATACATTTATTTGGTCACTTATCCACCTTTTTGATCATTAATTAAATATTATCTATGGGATCACTAATTTTTTTATTTTATATATCTATGTGATTTTTGGACAAACCTATGGCTTCTAGATAGGTTTTGACCCATAGACATGTTCATAATGAGTAGACGTGTCTAGGCATAACTTTTAGGTTTGTTTTAGGTCATGTTTCATTTGGGGAATTATTTTTAACTATTGGGTCTTTTTTAGTCAAAATTTACATGTCAATGGATCTCTTAATTCAAAATAAAATCTCTATAAATACAAAGCTATTACAAATCATTAAGGATGACACTCTGCACTCTCCAAAGCTATACAAAGATTACATGTTTTATCTATAGAATCATTGAAGCTAGATTCAAAGTTTACAAAGGTTAAATTCACATTTGCATGTTTTTTCTAAGATTTAAATAAGAAAAACATTATCTATACTTTCATTATTGATATCACACATACACATTAGTGGGATGACTACATTTGATATTGAGCCCTCTTTAGAATATTTGCAATTTAGTGTAATGTTTGGTCATATAATGGGAATTAACCAAGGTCAGTCCACATCAATCTCTATCACTTGACACCCCATATTTGATATCAATTTAGTTTTTTTTAGGAACTATGGTTATACATTATAGGTACTTTAGTGTGATATTTTAGATTTGGAAGTGCATCAACATGCATGGGTTATGAAATAGTCAAATTTTCATCATAGTAAACACAAACAAGTTTATAGTCAACAAACATGGATGACCTATGATACTATCTAAAGAGTGTAGTATTATCCAATAATATTCTTAGATTTTGATTTGAATCCTAAATAGTCACAACTTTGCCTCAATCTATTTTTCAATTTCATACATGAGTTACATTCAACACAAACAAGTCTATAGTTAAAGGACATGGATAGCATGTATTGTTGTCTAGAAAAGTAATCTAATCCAAGATAATTTTCAAATTCTACCTCCATTAATTCATAGTCATGATCATTTATTTTGTTGATTTAAATTATTAGATATTAGAAACAATCAACTGGGAACTTGAATCTAAGAAAAGTTAATTTATTCCTAGTGTTTTCCAAAAATAACATATTTATATATTTAACATATTGCAATTAGAATTACTAGTGAATTTTACATATTTATCACCTTGATTTATTCAATTATTTTATGCTTATTAGTTTTTTAAAATAAAATATAGGGTAAGATACAACCTTGTAAATTTCCTACACTCTTGAGAAAGTGGAAGACCAAACTTGTCAGTGATTGTGAAACTGCATTAACTTTCTCACCCTTAAAAGTATGTGTATCATTTACCTTATCTTTGAATGTTTAGTTACCTTTATATTTTGATTTGGTAGAGTTTGGGCCATTATACCCATATTTGAACATATATGCATCTAAAATTTTAATCTCATTTTTGCAAACCATATGACAAAAATCATCAAAATATTGATATGTGTTAAAAATGACTTTGTATTTGAGTGGTTGAAGAAAATTTTCAAAGAAAATAGCTTGTACCCACTACTAAGTATTTGATGATATTTTCTTAAGAGTGGTTTTTAATATAAACACACACTCACTAAAATTATCGTTAGGTCCTTATTTAAGCTGAGCAAGTTGATAAAATGTGACTTTTGGCTAATGTTGATAAAAAAAAAGTGAGATAAGAAGATGTTTAAAAAATCATCGAAAGGATGCACAAAGCTTACTGGTAAGGCATAAAACCAATCCAATGCATAGTTTTTAAGAATTTTAAGAAATATCTTCATCATGAATATGTCATTGTGTGAAAAACCAATGCGTGAAGAAAATAATGATCAATGTGATGTAAAAAATCACCCTTTCCATTGTATACTTCAAATTTAGGTACTATAAAATTGGTATACAAAGGATGAGTGGGGACCTAATAAACCAATGGGTTCTATAATATATTATAAGAAGTGACCACCTAGATAGGTATTTGAGAACTTGGGAAAGTTGGATGATTTGGGCTTACACATCTTGAAGAGCTTGTTAAATAAATGCTTCCTTAGATGTATGAGTCAAATCCTGATTAATATTTATATGAATAGAGGATTTAGTATTATGACTAAGAAAAAGACCAATATATAAAGCACTAAGAGTATGTTGAGATGGTCCTGTAATAGTAGGAGGTACTAAAGAAGCATTAGATTGTGTACGAATAGGTACAATAACCTAAGGAAGAGTAATAAGAGCACTATCTTCACCACCTAATTAAAAAGGAGAGTCTCTATCAAGCATATTAGAAACATTAAATGATGTAGACATACAATTCCTATCACTATTATGCTAAAATTGCAAATCAAAATGATATTATACAACAGTGCACAATCTAGACCAAAATCACTAAAATTCTTAAATTCATCTTCACACATCATGTGTAGGTGTCGATTCTTGTCTACAGATCCCTGATTGGGGTAAGACATTTTATAGAATCACTATATTTTTTCAATTAACTTTGATTTAAATTGTGACCATGTAAAATGACATCCTAGACCACTGACATCTTCTAATTTGGCTGCATACATCATGTGTATGTGTTAATTCACAACTATAATACCCTAACTAGGGTATTACCTCATACACAACTAAAATCTTCTTTTGATTATACTCCATTCAAATTATGACTCGATAAAATTATTAAAATTACATTTTTGACCAGGTTGATTAAACGTGCAAAAAATTTCTAAAGAATTATAGAAAACTAATTAAAGTCGCTTATGCAAATAAAAAACCAAATTAAGAGCATAAGAGGAAATTACATGAAAGTTGTTGAATATCTATTTACTATAAATTCATTATCAAATTCTGCATCATCTCATGATATTATCATAGGGGTGTCATCCATAAGCTAATAATGGGATAAATATTAGGGTTAATCTCTCATATGCTTCATCAATTCCGTATTATTCCAAATATTGATGACATTATTTATTGCTTGTCCCTCTAATATTGAATTAGTCTATGGCCACACATCTTGATGATGGCCATGGTTGATTATGAACATTTCAAAAAAGTAATAAATAAGTGATCCAAGACCATAACTTTTAAGCTATTTTTGTGTAAACTTACTATGCATAAATACCTTCAAACAAGCTTCAATTGAGTAATGTTATTATGCAATAATATGACTAGAGAAACTTCAATCATCCCCCTAATTAACAAATCTAGGAACCAAGAGCCATTGGTGACCTATGAGATGCTAGAGGTGCATGCTACACCATATTGATGAAGACTTAGAAAACCAAATCCAAGAACAAGCATGCTTATTAACCACTTTGGAAGAAGAGTCACTACTTATAAGGTATTGCATTATCTTAATTTCATAATTAGTTCCTTGAGTTCATTGGTATCGCCCCTCAAGGGAGTAAGCTTAACACATTAGTTATGTATGCTTATTTTAAGATTTCTTGACTAATGCATGAGCTAACTTATTTCATAACCCTACTCTACATTTTGGCACACTCAATGGGACTGCACATCTCACACATAATTTTATCCCTTCTAATTTAACACTCAAACCCTCTTTTGAGGCTACTTTACACCTCTTTTACTCTAATTTTCATGTTTTATGAATTTTGGACCAAACAACAAAATCAACCTATAATCAGTGAATTCATTCTGAACATCAATAAAATCACCCTATAAAATGACAAGATCACCCTGAGTAATAGTGAGATGACTCATGTAAATGGTAGGATTTATTGTTCTATTTTTCTACCTCTGTCTATGTGTTTTTATAAAATGATGAAATCAACCTAAATATTGGTGGGTTTGGTAGGGTCATCCAAATATTAGTGAGATCATCAAGGACCAAACCTATAGGTAACTACTATTATTTTTTATTTTTTATCATTTTGGTGAGTCTACCTTGTTTATCGATGAGATCGCCCTACTAATTGGTGATATCATCCTACGGATCGATGGGATCTCCAGATAGTGTATTTTATTTCTTTGTGTAATAGTAGAATCATCCTATTGAATGGTGGTATTGCTCTATAGAATAGTGAGTTTGCTCTACATAATGGCAAGAATACCCTATGTCAAATTCTAGAGAGTTAAAATAGAAAAGTTCAAGTTTATTTTGATATCATACACCCCTTTGCTAGACTTTTAACTCTTTGGTTTTCATAATTAAGACACTTAATTTATATTTTACAATAATCAAAGGCAAATTTCACTTCATATTTCATTTGGTGTTCTAAAACTAATTCAAAAATTAGATAAGTCTCTTAAGAGCTCTTGTTTTTTTATTATTGTTTGTTGTGTGTTTGTTTCACAAACCAAGTGTAATGTGTATGCTCTCCCCCTGTCCCCTATAAGGAACTTGGGTGATCCAAATATACTTCATTTATTGCTTTTGTCACTTAGTCTAGGCATGGAAATAATGTCACAAAGGCACTCCCCAAAATTGGAGTGATTTAAGTGATCCCAAAATGACCCTAAAGTCCTACATTTTTATTTATTATATCTTGGCTTGTGGGCAGGATTTTACCACCGCCCCATAAGTTATATAGGGAAGTGTTGACCCAGGAATTCATCTCCCAACATCATTTTAACCCCACTCCATGGTGGGGTATGAAAATTGAGTTTGGCTTGCTAAGACACTTTTTTGAGTGGTTAAACAAGCTCTATTAGTAAAACCTACCTCAGAATGAATGTTTAACCTATAAATCACACCACACTAAGAAATTGATGAATGTAGTGGTTGTAAAAAAAGCAAGACCTTTTTAAAATAATTTGATTAACTTGGATCAAAATGGTGTGTTGCACCCTAGTCTTAATCACACATATGGGATCATTTAGATCATGTGATACTTATATTTTTTAGATAAACCCCATTTTCCACAAATTACTATTGGTGCAAGGTGAGTAGCCCAAAGTTCCATGTTACTACATAATCTCTTGAGATAAGAGGGGGACTAAAACCCCTAATTTTCATGTGAATCTAAATCTATTATATTTACAACTTATTTCATCTCAAGAAGGAGTATATTGATGAAATCTAAGTGTATAAAGCCACCTTATCATTTTCTATGATAGGACATACAATTAGATGTTTTTCTTGTTCTTGTTTACTTACATTGTCTTTTGAGTCTAAAAACTATGTGAAATAAAACACATTCCAAACCAAACACTTGTTGTACACCATTTAATTTGAACAAAGAGGTGTTATACTGGTTAAAATCAAAACACATTTAGCCTTGTTTAAAATACAATCAAATCATTTATGTTTATGTTTTCAAAATAATGTTGTTACACTGTTCATTTGAGACTAGATTATTTACCACTTATAAAATTTTAAGTCCTTTCAACTCAAATTAGAAATTTCTCCTTCCTAAGTTCTAATCCAAAAATAAAATTGGTCTACGTTGGATCCTTGCCTACAAGTTGGGCTTGGGTGGTTCACTTTTTGCACTTGGTTTGAGTAACTTGGGTGTAATTTTGTGTTTGGTTTGAAGGTTGTTTGTCTAGATACTTGCCTATTCTATTCTTATTTTGAACTTAGGTAATCTTTCATTCACTCATGCTCTAACTTCATGGACTATTCAAATTTATTTTCCATGGTGTGCCATTGTGCTTGCCATTTATTTTGGGTCTTATACTTAGGATTTATTATGTTAATTCACATGCTAAGTTTGTTTGTTTACATCTTAAGCTTCTTGATTTGAAAATTCTTCTTCTAATTTTCTAATCATAACCCACCACAGTTGTGCTTAGATTTTTATGGTATTGACATAATTTGGACTTAGATTTTTGTGTGTTATCTTGTACCATAAGTTCCAAGATTGTTTTACCCTATGCTAAATTGATGATTCCAACCAACCAAGGTTGAGTAATCTCATAAACTCTTTCTTATAATTGTGTGGTGTCATGCCATTTCTTTTATTATTATTATTATAGTCTTATTTTACCTTGTATTTATTTGATTGAAGAGTCCAAAAACATCTTTTAAATGTTTGTAAAACCAAAATACAAACACTTCGTAAATGTAAAAACCCATCTTCAAAGAGGCAAAGGTATACTCATAGTGGCATTTATTATGGCCCTAGTTACGAGAAAGAATATTATTATGGAGAATAAAACCCTATCATGTTTGATGATATCCTAATGATAGTAAAGTCCAAACATTTATTATGAAAAATAACCTATAAAAGACAAAGATGAATCTCTCCTTAGGTTAATTAGATTAGGTGTTATATTGCCATTAGATTTCCCAATAGAATAATTGCACACACTTGTCTGAGTAGAGGAAAAATAACTAGAGCAACCTCTCACTCATGTTACAAAATCCAACATTGCTTCCACTAGTAAGGCAAAATAATAAATTATAGAGTCCTCCCCAACCAATCAGGATCTTGCTACCAAGATCCAAAAAATTAGTCAATGGTACACAGATCAACTTGTTACAAACCTAACAACATCTTTAACTATGACTTAAATCAATCATACCACCTCTAAGGATCAAGAATGAATGATAGACAAAATACAACATTCCTTAGTTGAGCTTATGTCTATGATAGACCCTAGAGTTTGTCCTAAATGGAATAAACCTATAGATGCTTTGTAACACATTTCATTTGATACAAAGCAAACATTTTTCAACCATCAGGAGACTCTTTCCCCTCGTAACAACAAGTAATTAAGGACTCATTACAAATTGGGGTTTTTAAAAAAAACACTTTAGCAAGTTAATCTCAACTATAACTCCCTTTGGTGAATTGACAATAGATACCCCAAAACCAGCAGCATTCTTATAGCTCATAGTGATAGATTTTGGGGACTCTATATCAAGCACCTAAGAATCAACCATAGACCTACTCAAATCAAAGAGTAAACTATAACAAATATTATGGCCAAAGGGTTCATATCCCTAATAGGACCATGTAAAGTGTATATTAATTCCCAAAAAATTGTATTCCACCAATAAATGCACTAAAGGAGTGGAATTTGATGAAATAAATAGTCTCAAATCTTGAGACAGGTAACTGAATTAAGAAATATAAGTTTAATGAGATATGCCCTTATTCATTTGACTTAAGCATTCTTCGAGTCCCATTTCCACCTCATTTTGAGGCATCCAATTTTGATAAGTAAAAATGGAAGGGGAACCCTCGAGAACACATTCAATCTTTTTTTGTATTATGCCAAGAGGTAGCCTACAATAGTGTTTATTTACTCCACTTATTCCAACACAATTTGGCTGGACAAGCTCTAGATTGGATCTTCAAATTACCTAAAGGATCAATGATATATTGGAATGATCTATCAAATAAATTTATCAACCATTTCTCATATAGCATTTAGCATGAGTTAATAGTGGTTGAATTATGAAAGGCAAGATAAAGAGATGGAAAAAGCTTCATAGCATACCTATAATGATGGAGAGCATTAGTTGGTCACTTCTTACATAATTTACCAAATCATTAATTGGCTGATATTTTTGCATAGAATTTGCACCCTAAGGTAGCTCATAATTTAAGACTCACTCGTGAAAACACATTCAAGGAAATTAATGAGAAAGGAGTGCAGATTGTAAAAGGGATTCTAACTAGAGGCCTTGTGAAAATACATTCATAAGGTAAAACATCTACTCAAACACAACCACCTATTTAGGATATTACAATAGAAAAACCTAAGGTTTTTCAAAAAAATAAGAACATGGTGGGAAATGGAGTGATAGAATCCAGACACATGTAAACTGTGCAAGCTCCATTGGCTCCAAATGTACAACCAAATCCACCAACCACTTTGAAAATAGCACCTCCATTCAAAGGGTTCAAAAAATATAGAACATTCAACAAACTGGGAGAACTTGTTGAGGTAGTAATCTAGAAGGTAGTGGCATCCAATTTAGTTATATGGTCTATACCAAAGCCATTTCTAGAAGACCAACCTAAACCTGACTAGTATTGAGAAGATGAGTTTTTTAATTTCCATCATGTTATTGTCCATGCCATCTATCTATGCAACAATTAAGACATCTTATTGAGGACTTGATTAAAAGTGGAAAAGTTGAAGTGAAACAAACAATGCAGAACACTAATTAAGACATGGTCATCTATAAGGACCCATTTCCCAAACATAATCAGTAGTAACAAAATAATGGTCAGAATCAAGGTCAGGCCAACATCAATAGGGACAATATTAGAATCCTAATTAGCATATTCATAATCAGGATCATAATACCCAAGCTAATAACCTAGCTTACAACAACATGTTATATGATTATAATAACATCATGGGATGTGTTTATACAAATCATGTTTCCACCATTACAATTAAAGCCCATGAACCATATAACACTTATTGAAGTGTTGGTCCCTCTATTTTAGGTATAACATCTTCTTCAAGTAATGTTTCACTAGGTTTAATTAATTTCATTGCACCTCATTTTTAGTAGGTTAATATTTATAGACCTCTAGTCCCTTCTTCTAATTATGAATCTTTTTTGAATCAAAATTAGGCAATTGCAACTAGATGCTCATGAGTCACCCTTCAAGGCACATTACCTTCTTCCAATACTAAACCAAATCTAAAAATTATGCCTTCTAACCCAAAGCTGAACACTATATTAGCTAAAGTCAAACCCTCTCATTTTTTTGTTGAGAAGCCATTTAGCATCCAAGACTAACTCAGCAAAACCTTTGCATAAATTTCTATCATCTATCTCTTGCATATGTTAGAATTCCATAGAACTATATAAATTACTTCCTTTAATAGTTCATTATTCCAAAGATATCAACCCTAACCAATTTTAGACACTTGTAAGACATTTATCTCTGAACCAACAACTTATATTTGATCAGATAGATATGCCTTCCCTTGGTTTGAGCCATAATAATCCCATGTACATTAAATGCATTATACAACACCATAAAATCAAGTGGGTTCTTATATACAATAATTTAAGGTTGAATATAGTGTCACTAAAATTGATACAATAGTTGGGATATACCATCAAGGATAAACATCCTGAGATAATCATGATCAAAGAGTATGACAATGCTCAAAGAGAGTCTTCTAGGACTATTTGTCTGCCAATAATTATTGGGTCTATATCACATGATACCCTATGTCATGTCATGGACATTGAATTACCATAGGTTATCCTTGTATCCATGAATATGAGTTGTCTTATCTATCTTACACCAATGCCTCAAGTTCTCCCATGCTAGAATTAAGGTCACCATCTATGTTGATCTTCACCCTTACCAATATTGAAAAAATGTAGAGTCCGAATATCATAATTATAACCATTATCTTGGATCTAAATTTGTAGCCAAAAATAACATAGCAATATTTTATAAACCACCCAAAATCTAATTATATCGACCTTAGTGATCTTTGTTCCACTTTGTCCAATTTGTTTCCTACAACATTTATAAACCAGCTCATTATTGAGAATGCAGGCATTTCCATGTACCACTTAAAATATGTATTTTATGTTATAAAATTACCCAAATATATTAATTATTATGGTAGATCAAAAAAATTTGAAGGCCCTTACAGGCC
This sequence comes from Torreya grandis, assembly GCA_037957365.1. NCBI lineage: Eukaryota > Viridiplantae > Streptophyta > Pinopsida > Cupressales > Taxaceae > Torreya > Torreya grandis. Next base: position 87,828 of record JARHVA010001695.1, on the reverse strand, counting down.
CAACATGATTTGGCAAAAGAATAAAATCACACAAAAACTACTAGTGGTATTTATACCAGCAACTTCACCAAATCAGGATCAAAAATCCTCTACTAAAGGAGATTGGTTATACTCTGATGGCCTTGCTAAATTTTTTTAAAATCCTAAGTACCCTATCCCTAATAAAATTATGGATAGTTTGAATTATGTACGAAAAGGCCTAAGACCACAAAAGCAAGGTATTCTAGAACCATTATCAACTAGTAAACCTACTATGAGTCAAGGTCTCATATTTATACTACCTAGGGGTGACCTCATGTATTTTAATAGTGATTTTTTTTTATCGATTGAGAAAGAAACTCTCAATAATGACATAACATCCCATTATAACACTTATGATGATCTAATCGACACTAATTTATTCAAATCCAATTCTATTATTACTATCATAGCCCATTATTCACTTAACCTTTGGCATCTTGACCTTATAAATTGGGACCAATAAAATTTTATTATACCTCTCATTGAATTTTAGAACAAGGAGTCTATTGTCAAGTACTTGGGTTTTAGATATGGATTTCCAATTGGTGATCATAAGAAAGGATTTGACTTCTCTTTGGACTCTACTACCTACTTTGGAGAGCAGTCAAACTTTTTTATCATAATAAATATAACACATCAAGATATTTAGGTGAAAACCTCTTGGAGGTACTCATTGGTTAAGGAAAAAGTAAATAAAAAGATAAACCCTTGATTGAAAACCTATTTCAAGCACTCTTAGATGGGGAAGTTTTCTTACCTCCACAAGAAGCGTAGTGGCTATCAAGTCCAAGCTCTACAACCAATGCCAGTATCACCTCCGTATAACATAAAGTCTTTGAGCATCTTTATCTTGACTTTCTAGAGATATTTTCTAATTGGACATTACCTAAACTAGAAAACTTAGATTCCTCTCACTATCCTAAGCTTCGAGGATCACAACCAAAGGCTAAAGCATAAGAAGATGATCAAGATCAAACACTACCCACTATTTTATAGGATGGTTCTACACTCCTTATAGAAAAAACTAGTGAAGTGGACCTAGGAACCTATAAAGATCCCAAAATTATTTATCTTAGAGAATCCCTCACTGATGAAGAACGTGATTATATTATCACCATTTTGAGAGATTTTATTGATATCTTTTCATGGGCTTATTTAGACATTCTAGGCCTAGACCCTAACTTGGTCGTGCATCACCTTGTTGTATACCAGAGACCAAGCTAGTCAAGTAAAAATTGTGAAAAATGCACACATGCATTGTTGTTTTAGTAAATAAGGAGATAGAAAAATTATTGGGAGTTGGCTTTATCAAACCACTGGACTATTATGAATCGATATCAAATATAGTCCGAGTGATCAAAAGCCATATGGGATTTTCTTATGTACTAATTTTTGAGATATCAATAAATCATGTCCTAAAGATGATTTCCCTCTACCTAACATCGACATGATTATCGACTCAATTCCTAGGTAAAAGATGTTATCCCTCATGGATGGCTTTTGAGAATATAACCAAATCAAGATATCTCTATAGGACTAACACATGATCATGTTCACCACACCATGGGTAATATTTTGTTACCAAATCATGCATTTTGGCTTGAAAAATGTTGGTGCCACCTATCAATGTACTATGACTATCATCTTCCATGACATGATGCATGATATTGTTAGGAATTATGTTCATGATATTTAATCAAAATTAATAATAGGTATAAGATATCTTGACATTCTATAAATAATCTTTGAGAGAATTCATGAATACAAAGTTCATATAAATCCTAAGAAGTGCACCTTTGGCACAACTTCAAGAAATTTGCTAGGATTCATTGTATCATATATAAAGATTGAAGTGGATCTTGCTAAGGTCAAGGCTATAATGGATATGACTCCACCTTATAATTTTAAATAGCTTCATATCCTATAGGGAAATATTTAATCTATTTGCATATTTATTTCACAACTGGCAGACAAGTATCATCCTTTCACACACCTCTTGAAAAAGGGGTCACTTTTTAATGGGATACTAAATGTCAGTAATAATTTGTGAAAATCAAATCATATTTGGCTAATATTCTATTTTTGATATTGATAACACATGGATAACCATTACTCCTTTATATCTTAGACACAAAACATGCACTGGGGGCAATCTTGGCCCAGCGTGATGAACAAGGAAAGGAAAATGTAGTCTATTATTTGATTTGGACACTTGTAGCATATGAACATAATTATATGCATATTAAGAAGGCTTGTTGGCAATGTTTTTAACCTCCTAAAATTTGTGACATTAAATGCTAAATAATAAAATTATTATTATTACTAAAGTGTACCATCTAAAATATTTATTATCCAAAGTGACTCTTATAGCCCGCATGGTTAAATAGGTCATGCTCTTGAGTGAATTTGATGTTGATTACTAGAACCAAAAATGTATTGAGGGGTAGGTCATTGATGATCATCTTGATGAATCTACTATTATAGATACTCAACCACTCACGTTTGACTTCATAGATGATGATAGACGAAGTGGCTCGTGAACCTAAACAATGGAAATTATACATTGATGGCTCCTTCACTTCACATGGATTTGGGATTGGAATTGTATTGGTTATGCCAAAATGGGAACTCAACCCCAAGGCCTTTCATATTAACTTCAACTACACCAATAATATGGTCGAGTATGATGCTCTTATTATAGGGATTTATCTTGAAATGTAGTGGGATATACAATAGTTAATGGTTTATTGAGATTATCAATTGATCATTAATTACACCACAATTCAATATCAGACTCGAGATGACAAGATTGTACCCTACAACATTGTGGATAATCTCAAGTCTCATTTCAATTTCCTACAATTTAAACAAGTACCACATGCCAATAATAGATTAGTCAATGTAATGGAAATAATTAGGTCCATGGTATAAGTTGCTAATGATGTCAAAGAGTATCAGTTTCTCATTGATAACTTTCTATTGTTGTTTCATAAATTATAGATTCATAGAGGGTGTGTACAATTTCTAGTCCTAATCTCCCTTCTAAAGTACCAGAACATTTATAATTATTTCCATGATTAAGTTTTTCCCCTGACCTTTCACACAATCACCAAAAAATATTCCTTCATCACCTAGCCCGTTATACCATCCTTGGAAATATGCTTTATCATAATGGATATAATGGAATGATTATTCATTTTTTATCTTCAATAGAATCAACATTAGCACTTAAGGAGGTCTATGAAGGAATGTGTGGGGCCCACACTAGTAGTGTAGTCTTAGGAAAGAAACTCCTCAAAATAAGGTACTATTGACCCAAGATGGAAATAGATGCTTGTAATTATGTCAAGAAGTGTGTTACCTACCAACATCATGGTAATTTAATACATGCACCTTCCTTTCCACTACACCATGGTCATTTTCTACATGGGGTCTCAATCTCATTGGGAAAATAAACCCAACCTCTTCTGATGGCCATAAACACACTCTCACTACTAATGAGTATTTTACTAAGTGGATTGGGGACATCCCTTTAACTTACATAATCGAGAATCATATTGCCAAGTTTATCCATTACCATATCATCTACTGACATGGTATCCCAACCCATATTATATCTAATAATGGTGGTTCATTTATGAACAAATATTTAAAAGCCCTTTATACCATGTTCAAAATTAAACACATAAGTCCACACCATATAAACGCAAGGGAATAGTCAAGTTGAGGCATCTAATAAAACCATTGTTATAATCCTAAAGAAGATTATCAATGATGTCGACCATAATTGACACTTGTAAATTTTTCCTTCCCTTTGGACCTACTATACTAGTCATTGAACCCCTACAGTGGCCACTCCATATTCCCTAGTGTTTGGCACAAAATGTATTATCTCAGTTGAGGTTGAGCTACCTTCATTGAGATTATCTTTGGAAAATATTTTTGATGATGAGGACTATCAAGTTTCTAAGTTATAATAACTATAACTCCTTGATGACAAGTTTTTGGCTACCTTGGATAACTTGAGAGCATATCAGAATAGATTGCATCATAGTTGTAATAAATGTATTCTCCCTCAGGAGTTTTAAGTTGGTGACTTGGTCTTGAAGGAGAACCAAAAGAACACTAGTGTTGAACGTAAGAAGAAGGGTAATTTTTAACCTAATTGGTTGGGCCCATATGTGGTTATATAAAATTATGGATTGAGGGCATATAGATTGGCTACTCTAAATGGCAAAGAGCTCCCATAACCCATGAATATTATACACCTCAAGAAGTACTCTTGACATCCTTTTTTGAACCATTATCTATAAGAGCCTTTACTTGGGGCTAACTTTTGCCAAAGTCATTTATTATCCCATTATATTTGTAACCTATACCATTACACTTTGGACCCTTGTAATCCTATACCATTTCATTCTGGACCATTGTAACCCTGGACCATTGTAACTTGGATTGTTTATATTCCATTAAACTAATTTTAATTTCACCTAGATCATTTTAACTTGGATCATTATACCTAATATCAATTATGACACTGGTTATGTTTCACATTCATTATGGACACATTCAATGTTCATTTTATAAGGCAATTTAGTTGGATCAATATTCACCACTTATTTTATAAACAAGTGTACGAGGGTATGTCAGGATATGGTTTTAACTATTTGAATGGTTCCTTAGGATTTATTTGCCACTATGTATTGTTCTATTTTTTCTAATGTTTGGTAGTCATTTTTGCCTTAGCAGGATCACATTGGCCATTGTAGCTGATTTTAGCTATTATTGGAACCCTTATCCATGGAAGTACATCTCTTAAGCTAAGTGGTTCCTCATACCTTTGTTTATATTCACATAGTACCATTGTTTTCAATTTAAATTTTATTTAAATTCTTATCCATGGAATTTCATCTCCTTAGTTAAGTGGTTCCCTGTATCTTTGTCTATATTATATTTTTGTTGTTTATCCTAAAAACACAAAAACATTAGAAATTGATTTGACAAAAGACCAAAAGTATTGCATTGTACCTTTGATTATTCTGATCCCAAGACATGATCTCACCATTTTATGAGTTAGACCATTAGTATCTCATAAGTGTCAATCAATTTGAGACACTTTAAAAAACCCCAAACATTGGTAACAGCTCTAAAAAATCACAAAATTTATGAAAATGGGATTAGAATCTCCTCATGAGATATAAAACCATGAAAATTTTATAGCTAGGTCATCTTGTTTATTCAATTTATTTCTAGACCATCTTGGTATTTTCCTCCCATTTCTAGGAGAACTACATTGGCCTAAGGTCTGCATGGACTATGTAGGCAACACTTGGATACATGGGGTATCTTAGGTTAGCTCAATCACACTTTCCATTCTTTTTCAACCACTTCTTATCCTTAAGGATTATGGGACTCCTAACTATTTCACAAGTGACCATTTTTCCTTTAATTTCCCCATCCTTATTTGTCTCATCATATACTCTCACCATTTTGCAAGACCATTCCAATATTCTTCTACAACAAAATCATGTTCTTCCTCATAATTTCTCTTCTATCCCATATCCTAGGAGAACTACATTTGGCCTAAATTTTATGTTGGATCTTTCATCCATGAAACTTTTTAGGTATCATTCACTTGCCTTGTACATCTGGAGTCAGATCGAATACCCCTTCCTTTTTTCTATTCCCCCCCATTTTTGTTTGTTTTATTGCCTCCTATATCCTAAGGGTAATTGACATTTGTTCTTTGTCATTGTTTCCCTATCACTTGGGGGCAACTTTGTATCCATTGTTCTTATCTCATTATACTAGTGTCATTATCACTTGACTTAGGGGTCACCCTATCATAGAGTATAATGCCTCTATTGCATGTGCATGAATAATTTGTTTTATGTCTGCACTAACATTGTGATTAACCATTATTTATGTTTGTTTGTCTACTTGGAGTAGTTTGTTTACTAAACTTTTCTTTTCTTTAGATTATTTAGTTTTTTTAATTTATTTTGTTCATTGTTTCTTCATTTATTTTTAGTGTTTTTTGGTGCCTTGTTGTCTCTTCATTTATTTTTATTGGTGTTTTGTTGTTCGTTCATTGGTTTATATTCATGTTTTTTTGTGTATTTATTTTGTTTATTGGTTTTTTTGTTGTGTTTTTATTATTGTTTTGTTGTGTTGTTATTTTTTTATTGTTGTTTTGTTGTGCCTTTATTTCCTTTTATTGATGTTTTGTTGTGTGTTTATTTTATTTATCTTGTTCTTTGTTTTTAGTGTTGTGTTTGAATATATTTCATAAACATTTTGAGTCTAGCCTTAACTTAGGCTTGACTCATTTACATTTGTATTTAAATTATTTTGTTACTTGTTTGTTTTTAAGTATACCTTGTTAATACATGGGTCTTGATTATCTATACCGTGAGTCCAGGTTGTTTAACAATTTGTTTTTACTTTGTTTTATCATTTGTTTGTGTTTAATACATTTTTGTTCCCACTTAAATCTTGATCATTCATATCTTGATTCTAAGTTGGGTTAAGTTTTTGTATTTTATCTTTTATTTTTATTCAAACTTCAATAGTTGTAACTTTTTTTTGGTATTTTTTTATCATTATCTTTAGTTATATTTATTCACATTTGAACCGATCAATCACAAATAAAATATAATGTTATTATAAGTTATTTATACTAATGATGAATAATTTAATTTTACTAAATTAAATACTAAGTGCTCCAAATTCTAATAGTTAATCCAGTGCCAAAGAACATCTCTGAACACACTATCCAACAAGATACCCTAGGCCTAATATTATAATTTATAAATAAACATGACTCTCAATGCAGGATGTGCATCTCCTATCATACACATTGGTTAGACTGACTATTTATATTATTAGTTTGGGATGTGCATCTCCTAAATTATCCTCTGGTATATAGTCATACATCAAATAGATAAACAAATATATCAACATTCATATGATAACTAAGGAAGTACATCTCCTAACACTAGCATATATCATCATATCATAACAAGAACAACATAAATGTAAACATCATGTGACACAAAAGAATATTAAGATTCCATGTATAAGTAGCAATGAGCCAAAAAATGAATGTTATATATATGTCTCAAAATAATGTTTTATACATTGTGAGAACATCTATAATCTCATAAAGTATAAAAATAAAGTTGATAAAATTATCTCTAATCATGGTCATCCCTTAGGGGACTCTATTGGAAGCTTTGACCCATCCTTGATGGTGGAAATAGTGATGGGCATGGTGGTGGAGGTCCCATGACTACCCATTGTGATGATGGTTATGCCATTAACTACTCTAACTCAGTAGAATGTCTATATTTGGCCATCTGGATAGTCTATTAAGATTTCATATAGTCTCTATAAGATAACGCTCTCCTCTTTATGAGAAATACCACCTCATATAGCCTATGCCAGTAGGCTATCTCATCCTTAATGTGTAGGACATCATCCTTTTTGAACAAAGCATCATCCTTAGCTATAATCATGTCGATTAAGGCTATAGATGACCCTAAACCACTATTTATGTCAGCTCATTAAACCGCATATCGCTCCTTTGTGAGCCTCTCCACATGTGATACTAGTCTCTCCCTATCCACATAAAATCTATCTCACTCACTAACCACTCTTTGAAGCTCTACATCATGTGCAGATAACTAAGCATGAACCCCTACCAATTGTGCCACCTATCCCTTTAGAGTCATAATCTTTTCATACCTGGCTATAATAAGACCATGTAGCCTAGTGGTCTCTCCCTATGTTATCACCAATTATGCACATAACCTAGTTATGTCACCCTACAAGTCTCCTATCTCTGATAGGTATGCTATAATCTCACTCTCTAACCTATCAATTAGTGTTTGGTCCTCTACATGCCTACCTATATTGGAGGGCCCGACCTCTCTTAAACCTATACTTGCACCATGACCCTCATCACCACCTAAGGCATCCCCCATCTCTATGTCTTATATTTCTAGATCAACCATATAGAGGATATTTCTATCCATGGTCATGAACTACCTATAAAGGGAGGGCATGTGGAATAGCTGGCTACATTAACGCTTGAGCCTGACTCTCTACTGAGACCTACCCCCAATCTCTCCTTAGTTTGATCCATATTTGGCATAAGATTGGCTTTTGTGGTTACAATCTAGTCAATCTAATCAGCTTGGAACTAGCCCACCATGTTGCATAGGTGTCTATAATGCCCACATCTACAACCCCACCTACATAATCTCATAGAACATGCAACACTCTACCATAGTCTAAAATTTCCTAATCTTGGGGCACTGGTGGCCCTCACTCCCTGATCTCCATAATCACATGTGAAAAATAGTGGGGACCCTCTAGGATATCCTATTAGAATCCAAAATATCATTGTACTTGATATCATCTATCTCTCTCTACTAAAAAGTCATGGTGACCTGTAATATAACATGGTGTGGTCATGTAGCCAATCATGAATAAGTCCTCAATCCAAAACCATCGAGTAAATATATATGGAAGCCTGATAAAATCATCATCAATCATCTCATTTATATTGCATTTATAATAAGGCAAGTCACCAAGATGGCCACATAAACCAAGACCTATAAAAGACCACTTGAATACCACTAGATCTCCTGGCCCCCAATGATACCTTGGCCCCACTAGCCATGCTCGATGGCAATGTGTTCCCATGCCCATACTTGTAATAGTGTGTTATTCCCAATTTTTCATCCTCTATGATAGGATATCATGGTTAAATATCTATATAGCTGAGCCAACATAATTATCCCCCATGTAAATCATATTAGATGGTTAAACATCTCCTAGACCACTCCTATCAGACTAAGAATAAATAATCATCCCCTCTTGTCAGGAAACAAAAGGACACTAATAAGATCCATCAATATCACTACCTATGGGGGTATTGTCCCCTCTACTACTCCTATTCCACCACTTGAAGGCCAATCCAACTTCTCTAATGCATCTATGTCAATGCTCCCATCAATAACCTCTAGGTCAACCACTCCAATCAAGTCCTCTAAAACAGCTTGTCAGCTTGTTGACATACAGGTAATATTATGGCATTGCATCAACACCTGTATTAGGTGATGAACATCCTCTAAAGTGACTATTGTCTTCCCAATTGACAAATGGAATGTTGAGGTCTCTGAATGCCACCTCTCTACCAGTGCTAACAAATAGGCCTTATCTATTATTGATAATCATGCTAGGTGATATAGATCCACTACCTCTAGGATATCCATAAGCTCATCCTTCCAAATACCCTATTGATGTAGGACTCAATATTGTCACTCATGAGTGATAATCACCTCGAAACACTCTTGAAATTTAAACATGTAGAATAGGGTTAATTATTTTTACTTATACTGATCCAATTTACCTAAATTTTTCTAATTTTGGAGCCTGGACTAATCATCTATGGGCCCCATTATCCCTTATTATGGTAACCTCACTATTTTATCAGCTATCTCACCATTTCATAGTGTGATTCCATCATTTAGCATGGCATTATCACTGTTTATAGCACTCCCACTAATATGCAAGGCATTCCTAACAATTTGTAGGATGATATTGCTGTTGTCAGTTACATCACCCTTTTGACCTGACAAAACTATCATTTGACCATGATTTCCACTAAAATTATGATCTTGCCAATTACTTGGTGATCTTTCCATTTTACCTCTTGAACCTACCAAAGCATTGGTGATATCACCAATTTTGATGGTGAATTCATTTTTATTGAGGGGGACCTCATTGATTGCAAATTTGGGAAATTGGAGGGATCGATGAACTCCCTACTTCTACCCATAATAAATACCATAAATGCTAAAATTAAATACTAAAAAAGGGGTACTTACCAATGGTCTACTCCTTAGTGGTCTATGGTACTCCCAAATATGCTCACCAAGGTGTCTGTGGTAGGGGATATTAGCCATTTTTTAATCTCTCAAACACAAATCTCAGATCTCTAGATTGTTATAGCTAAAGGTGTAAATGAATGATTTTCACCCCCTAGGGGTCAAATTATAGTATTTTTTTCAAAAATTTCACCTCTCGGGCCTATAGTTACTCCATTTATCTTTCTTGGGCTATCATTTTAGCCCTATTTATCCATTTTCCTCCCATTTTATTCTAATTGCTCCATTTTCCAACCTCTTTTGATGAATTACATGATTATTCTTCTTCTAATTGAGGGATAACCCATCAAAAAAATTTGTCTTCCCCTCGAGGGGGCATCATGGGCCGCCCAAACACTATTTGGGGCATTTTTGTAACCCTGTTTCTCCATGACTCATGCAAAATTTAGTAGAAGGCAAGAACAAATTTATTTCTTCTAATTATAGTTTCCTTTTTATTCTTTGAGAAGATGTTGCTTCGACTGAATGTCTCACCACACCTTCTCAAATTGGGTCAAAATTTAGACATCCAATTCTTATCACTATCATGCTAAAATTACAAATCAAAATGATATTATGTAACAATGCACAATCTGGACCAAAAACACTAAAATTCTTAAATTCATTCTCACACATCATGTGTAGTTGCCAATTCTTATTTCTTGATCCCTGATTATGGTAATACATTTTATAGAATCATTATATTTTCCAAATTCACTTTGATTTAAGTTACGACCATGCATAATGACATCTTAGGCCACTAAAATCTTTTGATTTGGCTACACACATCATGTGCATGTGTCAATTCACATTTATAAGACCCTAACTTGGATATTACCGCATACACAACTGGCATGTTCTTTTGATTATACTCTAGTCAAATTATGACTCAATAAAATGATATTTCTAACCATGTTGATTAAATGTGAAACAAATTTCTAAAGAATTATATAAAATTAATTATAGTCACTTATGCAAATCAAAAACCAAATTAAGAACTTAAGTGGAAATTCTATGAAAGTTGTTGAATATCTATTTATTGAAAATTCATTATTCAATTCGACATCATCATAGGGGTGTCATCTGTAAGCCATTAAGAGATAAATATCAAGATTAAGCTCTCCCATACCTCATCAATGCCCCATTCTTCCAAATAGTGATGACATTATTTATTGCTTGTCCCTCTAAGATTGAATCAATATATTGGCATACATCATGATCTCAAGATGGACAATCATGTTTGATTTTGAACATTTTAGAAAAGCTATAAATAAGTGAGCCAAGACCATAACTTTTAATCTATTTTTGTGTAAACTTACTATGTATAAATACCTTCAAATAAGCTTTAATTGAGTAGTGTTATTATGCAAGAATATTACTAGAGAAGATTCGGTCATCCTCTAATTGACAAATCTAGGAACCAAGAGCCATTGGTGAGCAAAGAGATGACAAAGGTGTATGCTACACCGTATTGACGAAGACTTGGAACACCAAATCTAAGAAAAAACATGCTTATTGACCACTTTTGAAGGAGAGTCATACTTAGAAGGTATTGCATTATCTTACTTTATTAATTAATTCCTTGAGTTCATTAGTACCACCCCTTGTGGGAGTAGGCTTAACACGTTAGTTATTTATGCTTATTTTGATATTTCTTGACAAATGCATGAGCTAACTTGTTTCATAATCCTATTCTACAAAAATATCATTTGAAACATTCTCATGTATAGATTCTTTAGCCATAGTTTTGTTTTTCACATATTCTAATATAAGCAACATGTCATCTAGGCATTCAATATTTGTTTGAATTAGGACTATACAATAATCAAGCATTTCAACTCTTTTTTGATCTATATCATCAAAATTATTCATATCATCATAAGTATTGTCCTTGTATTCATGTTCATCATATGTAGTTTCATCATTTACAATCACATCATTTTTATTTTCAATAATAAAATGAAGAGCAACAATTCTAGTAGCATTTTTTTTGAATTCAAATAAGCAAGAGTACTAAACAAAGGAAGCTTAATCAAATCACTAATAGCACCACTAAATATATCACTTCACCTAATAGAGTTTGTAGATGTATCCCTCTTAATAGGCATAAGATGTAAACATGATAAACATGAAAGAAGCTAGGACTATTGATTAAAAAAATAAGGAACACACCAAAACATGAAATTTAGATTTGAAATGTGTAAAATTAGGTTCTAGAAAGAAATAGAAAGTAACAGGTTAATATTAGGGGGTAGATAAGTTTGAAAGTGGAGAAATTCAAAAGAAGATAAGAATTATATTTGAGAGGTGAATGGACACAATAATATATGACTAGGGTAAAATAAATAAGAACAACTAATATTTAATAAGCTATGACTAATGATAAATAGAATAAAGAACACACCAAAATATGAAATTCAGATTTGAAAGGTGTGAACTTAGGTCCTAGAGGAAATATAATGTAATAGATTAATCTTAGGGGGTTGATAGGTTCAAAATTGGAGAGATTCCCCATAATATAAGAATTATATTTGAGAGGTGAATGGATACAAGAACATACGACTAGGGTGGAATAAATAAAAATGACCAATATTTGAAAAATTAGATTTAAAAGGTGAAATCAGACCCTAAGAGATATAAATCTAACCCTAGAATGGTGATAAGTTCAAAGAATGGAATGAGTTCACCAAAATGTTTTAAAAAATAGTAACACAATGGATAGATGTAACTATGAAATGATAAAACAATACACAATAGATATCTAAGATAATACAACAAATAACATTAATTAGAAACTTTAATGTAATGAAAATAGAGAATGAAAGTATCATGTAACTATAACTGATAGCTATCATATGGAAAGAGATAGACAAATTATTGAAACTGACACATCTGAACACTATAATTAGATTCTACAACTGATTAGATTGAACAACATTAAATTTCCTTGTGATTTAAAAATGGGATGGAATTGGTAGACCATTGATTGTGACTTGAAATAGAATCAACCACCATCATGATTTTATGTTGTCGATTGTGAGCTATTACTATAATTTTGACCTCTAATGATTTTAAAGATTTGAAACTTTTGGGGATGCTTTGTCAAAGGAAGATGAACAGAGCTTTGGTTTTACTCGATTTGATGTTTGTGCATAACTATCTTAAATTGGTCTTCTTTGTTGTAACCCTAATTCACAATAATGTTGAAAGAATATAGAAATCTGCAAGGGTTGGTGGCATGGGCATGCTTTTGAGGGGTTGAAACTATATATCTTACAAACTCAAAGTTGGAGTCAATGTAGTTTTCGTGCTTGCGAGTGTTCCCAATATAAATAAAAGAAATGACTTCACTTCCTCTCTCTAGATAATCAAATACAACTACATATTTTACTATGACATTAATTTAATATTGTGTGATGACATAAAACTTAGAATGAGGGTGATGTAATGTAGGATCAATGTGCAAGCTCCTTAAAAAAATGTGCAGACCTCTTGATAAGACTTGGTAAATATGTGTGGATACTTGGCTTGTAAGAGATTTGGATGATAAATACTTGATAATAGATGACTAAGGGTACATTTTTATATATGTGACTAAGTGTGTGTGTATGTGTGTGTGTGTAGAGAGAGAGAGAGAGAGAGAGAGAGAGAGAGAGAGAGAGAGAGAGAGAGAGAGAGAGAGAGAGAGAGAGAGAGAGAGAGAGAGAGAGAGAGAGAGAGAGAGAGAGAGAGATTTCTAGGACATATATGCATAAACATTAACCATAAAATATAATGATAAGTGTTAGTCAAGGCACAAAAAATTAGTCCAAGGAAAAAAGGACCCACAAAAAGAAGAGGACCAAAATTGATGGACCACCAATTATGACTCGGTCAAAATTGATGAACCATTAATTATGACCTAGTCAAAATTTAAAAAGTGTTGATTATGACTTGGTAAAAAAAGGCTCAAAATAAAGATCAATCTGAAAACATGATGTATGACTAGGATCCTCATGTTAACAACTAATAAATCAGAGGTTTTTATGAGGAAATCTACATGATATGAAGCCATTAAACATCTAATGTGGGTGGATAGTGCTTAAAAAGAGTTAAACATACACAAATAGGCTAAGTGTGGTAAAACATAATAAAGATACAATAGAAAATGGTCTTCTACTAAAAATGATAACTACTCTAAGAGCATGATAAAGTAGATTTATGTCAATTACTTGTGTGAATAAGTTGAATGTTACTTGTGGATGTGTCAATTAAATTTGTACAATATATAACCTCAATATACTTAGAGAATTGTTTTAATGCATTATTGATCTGTAAACTTAAGTAATAATACATTTGTGTATTTTAATTTTGCTTTACAATATCAATTTATAGAATAATTTTAAAAAAATTGACTTACAAATTATCAATTTGAGAAGAATAATTCAAGAAAATCTCAAAACACAGCACACAATTGATAATGGAGTTCGGCATGAAGGCCTACGTCTTCAAGTCCTATATTGGCCGATGTATTACAAAAAATGCTTGAAAAGTACTTACAAACATCTCTAAATTGAAAAATGAACAACTGGAAAATTGTTCCTTGGGAAAAAACCATATAAGTCCCTTTTTGAACTTTTCCACAATTCTGCCTTGAACTCCTTCTGCAAGCCACACAATCTCTTAAGTTATAGTCTTTAGCTATGCTGCTTAGCTTTTCGAATGTATTTAAATACAATGTCTCAATGATTTATATAATGTTGGATCCCATAGACCAAGAGGTTAAGCCTTATCTCTTTTGCACAAACATTCAAGGTTTGAATCCCCATCTTCTACAGTTTCAGTGGCGAGCCATATCATTTAGCCCACATTGGAAAGATGGGGAGGCATTTGGATATAGATATACCACGAGACTCGTGGTATAACATGCCAAGTAATTGGCATTACCATGTATTTAGTGGAGATGTTGGTTGAATATGGGTTTCACATGGAATATTGAGACATGAATGTGGCATGAACGTGGATGTTTGGATATGGAATGTGACATGGAATATAGGGTCACGTGGCAAGTATGTGGTGAGGTGGATATGTCACATGGAAATGGTAAGTTATAAATGGTATGTTTGGAACATTCAAAAAATAATTTAAAATTGGACCATGGTAAATAATTGGTGGCAAGCCACGTGATGGCTTGAGGACCCACCACATGGTCCAATCTCCACATGCCGCTTATCAACCACTCACCAATTGTCAACCGCTCGCCACTTATTGACATCCAACTGGATGTTCCATTCAAACCCTAAATTTTTTTTGCTTTGTTACATTACGCCTGTTGAAGATGAATATTTTCATATGTCAAAGATAAATGATTGAAATCCACTATTTTCTTGAATGAACTGACTGCCACATGTCATGTCCTTACTGGTCCTCATTTTACCACGTCATCACGTTGACCAAGTTTGATCACAACTTTAACCGGCCATATCTTTCACATATGGATTTCATTTCATGAACCATAAATTACGTCAGAAAGCTCTCAAGATGCTCTATGTAGTGGAACTATTATCAAATCATTCTATAATGGTCAATTTCTATAGTTTGACCAACTTTGACTAATTTGATCAATTTTACTAGACCTTTAACCGACTGCACAAGGAGCATATGAGCTCTATTTTTTACATTTTACATATCATTGGAAAGGTCTCAACAAGCCCTATGCAATGGTGAAAGTTTCAATCTACTTTAGGACCTTTTTTGAATTGACCTCTGAATCAATCCTCCTCACTAAGAAAGCTTTTTATCCTCAAAAAGTTGGTACTATACCTGATACTCAATATGAGGGTCTTTTCATTGCTCTAGCTCTTAGCTCTAGCTCAGATGATTGTTGAAGATACTTTGATGGGTCTTTAGATCTAAAAATATTGCCTGTCACCTAGTGTTATAATAATCACCATTTTATAATTGCCCTCTTAGGGTCTTACATAGCAACACAATTTACAAATTTTGCCCTTCTTAGGTCTTACAAACATTATAATGATTACAAACATTGTCCATACTTGGGTCTTATGTATTTTTAAACAATGCCTATATTCAGGTCTTACAAACTTAAGGCAATTTTGTATGCATGTTTGCACCCTCTATGCATATTAAAATATACAACTTGTCTTCTGAGTTATTCTCGATGCTTCTCATGACATCATCTTTCTATTACCCTGCAGTGTTCTTGTTTACAACATTCATGAGTATAAAAACATTGAAGGCACCATTTACCTATAATGGTTATTGTCGATGTGCTCACATGAGATATTCTATCTTGTCTTTTACAATTCTATATTGATTTTCCCTCTTGGAGCAAGTTGCCTTTCTCATAGACAAATATGGTTTACCTAGGATAATGCCACTAAACTTTAGTGGAACTACATCTAATTCAACTTCATCTAAAAATTTGGTGGTAGTTACAAACCCTAGTATACATGTTTTATTTACATGTATATTATTACCATCATCTATCTTATCCAAAGAGTAGGGTTGAAAATGTGGCTTAGTTTCTAAATCTAGGGTTTCTACAACATCTTCTAAGATCATATTCTTTTGATAATTTTTATCAAAGATATCATCTATCTTAGAATGCTTAGCTATTATTCTTTAAATAAATGTTTCTTACCTTTCTAGGGTGACAATTTTTGAACTGTCAGCTTCTCATTGGCTATCATCTCCTTCACTGATGTTATCAAGTTTTGACTAACAAGATTCTATCTTCTGCTTGATTAAAGTTATAGTTACAACCTTTGCCTGAGGTTGTGGATAACTTTGCTTATCTTTTTTCAGCATTTACCCCTTAGCATTGAAGTAAAAACCCAACTTCATGTCTTCTTCAGGTAATTTTATTTTCTCAGTCTTCTTGACATGTCTCTTAAGCATTCTTATAGGTCTTTTTGAGGCATAATTATAAGATACATTTGAGTATTTCTTCTTTGCATACCTTGATGAATCATTTGAAGATTCTTCATCCAATGTAATTGTTGCATCTTTTATGAGTACTTCTTCCAGCTCTTCAGAGTGTTCGAGCTTGTTACTTGAATAACTCTTCAGCTCAACTTCTTGGGAAGATTATCCTTCATCTCCATATCCTAATCCTGCATGAAGTGGTCTCTTTGCCACTTGGATAGGCTAGATAATTCTTTGACCATTAATGCCAAGGCCTTTTCCTTTGAATCCCATTTTAGCCAACAGCTTAGAACCTCTTCCCTTTGTGTGCTTTTCAAATGTATTAGCACAATTACTTGATGAATGTTTAGGGTTAGTACATCTAGTATCCCTAAGATTGTCAATATAACCAAAAGAGTTGATTTCATTATGTTCATCTTCAGAATGTACATCAGAAGATACATTGATAATCAGAGCATTATTTACTTTCAAACTTTCAACATCATTTTTATTAATAGGACTATCAAGAGTATATGAATTAGAAGAATCACTGCTATAACCATAATGTACCTTTGTAGTCTGGCTTGGTAAAATCTCTTGGATGAATCCTTCATCTATTGTTTGATGCTTAGGAAAACTAGGATTTATAGCTTTTCTAACAGGGGCCTTCCCCTTTTCTTTGCATCTCTACTCATTTTGCTTCTTGAACCATAACGGACCCTGATTGGGATATAGGATCCAACATTATTCGGTAATATGACCTTACCGGACACAATGTCCACAAATCTCTGAATCTCCATGCATCCTC
This sequence comes from Torreya grandis, assembly GCA_037957365.1. NCBI lineage: Eukaryota > Viridiplantae > Streptophyta > Pinopsida > Cupressales > Taxaceae > Torreya > Torreya grandis. Next base: position 70,158 of record JARHVA010001695.1, on the reverse strand, counting down.
TTCTTCTATTGACATATTTTCTATAATTTTGCTTGTAGTGCATCAATGCTCTGTTGGAGCCTCTCGATTTGTTGTTCCTACCATTGCTCTACCGCTTGCCAACTTTGTTCTTGAGATTGTAGGAATTGCATTATCGTAGTGGTAATGGAATTCAGTAACAACTAAATTTGAGCTAGCATTGGATCCATTAATCTACAATAACTAATTTTGGTTAAAACAACAAAATCATAAATTCACCCACAAATTTAGTTATGATACTAAACTTGATGTTTCAGAGCAATGTCTACACAGCGTTAGCCCAACACACTAACCATTCTAATACCAACTTGATCCGTAAACTTAAGCAATAATACGCTTGCATATTTTAATTTTTATTTACAATATCAATTTTTAAAAAATAATTTTTAAAAAATGACTTACAAATTATCAATTTGACAAAAATAATTCAAAAAAATCTCAAAACACCACACAATTTGATAACGGAGTTCAACACGAAGGCCTACGTCTCTAGGTCCTATATCAACCGATGTATTAGGAAAAATGCTTGAAAAGTACTTACAAATGTCTCCAAATTGAAAAATAAACAATTGAAAAATTGTTCATTGGAAAAAAAAAATATAAGTCCCTCTTTGGACTTTTCCCCAATTCTGCCTTGAATTCCTTTTGCAAGCCACACAAGCTCTTAAGCTATAGTCTTTAGCTACGTTGTTTAGTTTTTCAAGTGTTTTTAAATACAATGTTTCAAAGTTTTATATAGTGTTGGATCCCGTAGCCCAAGTAGTTATCCCGTAGCCCAAGTAGTTGGGCCTTATCCCTTTTGCACAAACATGCAAGGTTCGAATCCCCATCTTCTACAGTTTCAATGGTGAGCCATATCATTTGTCCCACATTGGAAAGTGGGGAGGCATTTGGATATAGATATCCCACGAGACTCGTGGTATAACATGCCAAGTAATTGGCATTACCATGTATTTAGTGGGGATGTTGGTGGCATATGGGTTTCACGTGGAATATTGAGACATGAATGTGGCATGAATGTGAATGTTTGGATATGATGGTTTCAGTGGCGAGCCATATCATTTGTCCCACATTGGAAAGTGGGGAGGCATTTGGATATAGATATCCCACGAGACTCGTGGTATAACATGCCAAGTAATTGTTATTACCATGTATTTAGTGGGGATGTTGGTGGTATATGGGTTTCACGTGGAATATTGAGACATGAATGTGGCATGAACGTGAATGTTTGGATATGGAACGTGACATGGAATATAGGGTCACGTGGCAGGTATGTGGTGAGGTGGATATGTCACGTGGAAATGGTAAGTTATAAATATGGTTTGTTTGGAACATTTGAGAAATAATATAAAATTGGACTATGGTAAATAAATGGTGGCAAGTCACGTGGTGGCTTAAGGACCCACCACATGGTTTAATCTTCACTCGCCACTTGTCAATTGTCGACGTCCTACTAGATATTCTATTCAAATTCCAAATTTTTTTTGCCCCGTTACTGTTGACCAATTTTGCCCACAGGCAAAATTTCGGTCAACTTCTCACCTGTTGTTTAAGGCCAATTCATTTCGGGTTCAGCAGGTTTAATGAATTCAATTCATAGCCAGGTTCAATTGGTTCAAAGGCTCAGTGCCCTTCCGAAGGGCCGACACTTCAAAGGAGAGGACCCGGGTAATTTCAAAGCACAGGTTCAAAGTTCAATTTGTTCGAAGTCGACTAAGGAATTTGGGCGGCTAACACATTAAGCTTCAAAGCAAAGGCAAAAGCGAACAGAATTTCCACAGACCTTTTGTCCGCGGGAGAATGTCCTCGAATAAAAGTCTGCGGAAATGTTCAATTTCAAAGGGACATCAGATAAAGAGTGCCCGGGAAGGTGCAAAGGGAGAACGCGAACTCGTAGAAGAAGTCATAAGGCCTGAGGATGTCCTAGAGGACGTCAAAATTAATGAAGCAAAGTGGCCGTTTGTCTTCAAAAGCAAAAGAAGCGCAGACCATGGAAAAGAGCTGGAAATGCAGCGACCTGCCAAGATGTTCGCCCCATGGGCCGAATAAGCCAGATAAGACAAATGGAGGAAACCCAAAGCAACAAGCAAAGAATGAGTAAGCAATTAGTCCAAGTGGCTCCAACTTAAGAAGTGACTCTGGCAGGTGAAATAGTTCCTTCGAATTGATCATGAGAAGACGCAATAGCTAAGTAATGTAACCGGTTTCTTCATTTTACATTTAATGGGTGGACAAACCGCGTTTTGACATTAAAAATGTGGATTTCGAGCAGACAAAGGGGACAGCTCATCAATGTTTTGAGCGACTTGTTCTTCCCATGAAGGGACGCATATGCCACTTGTAACAAAAGAGCGCCAAATGAGCCTCTTAGATTTTCCATATATATTGTGAACTTGGTCATTTTGTAATCATCTTCCACATTTGTAAAGAGTGCAGCTCTACAAAATTTCACCTGGATCAATACAAATGCAATTTTTTACCTCCATTTGGATAGACATTTCCGTGTATGCGTTGAATGTTTGCTTGTGTCTAGTCATTGTCTTTTGATGCTCTCACAGGTTCAACACCAGCAGACCTGCTGTCTACAAGGCACCATTGTTGCAGCTGACAGGAGAAGAGCAGTATTTGGGAGTGAAAGAGCAGAAGAAATTACTTCATAAGTGTGTGTTTCACAGCACCTTGGGTGATCTTTGTTATGGAGTTTCCATTGAAGCCTCCCTGCTAGTTTCTTGCAGCCTGGTCCTTCTGCCAAGTGCATAGTGTATGTATGCATTTGTCTGATTCTGAGAGTGGATGTGTGAAGGTCAACCTTTCATTTTGGTGCATCGCCTCTTTTAGAGTAGGCTTGTTGTTTTTTGCATTTCTTCTCCCTTTTCATCCCCCCCCTTTATTATATCTATATATACCTGTATTTTGCACTGCCTGAAACAAACATGATGCATCAAAGGGAGCTAGCCCTTATCTAGAGACTCTCTCCTCCAGCTTCGTCGGTCCCACAAGCGAGAGGAGAGTTTCCATGTTGCGAGGAGAAGGCAGGAACTCGTTTTCCTGCCCCCGGGTGCATTTTCCTGCGTCAACAGTTACATTACCAGAATTGACTGTGACATGTCACGTCCTTATTGTTCCTCGTTTTGCCACATCATCCTATTGACCAAGTTTGACCACAAATTTGACCGGCCATGTCTTTCACATACGACCTTCGTTTCACGAATTGTAAATTACGCTGGAAAGCTCTCAAGATGCTCTATGTAGTGGAACTATTCTTGAATTGTTCCATAATGGTCAATTTGTGCAATTTGACCAACTTTGACCAATTTTATTGGACCTTTGACCGATTGCACAAGGAGTATATGAGCTCAATTTTCTGCATTCTGCATACCGTTAGAAAGGTCTCAATGGGCCCTATGCAATGGTGCAAGTTTCAATCTACTTCAGGGCCTTTTCTGAATTAAACTCCGGATCAATAATATCACTCTCTTGGATAGAAGCACAATGACAAGTTCATACATGATTTGTTTAAGTCCTTGTAGCATAAAAAATAAAATAAATACAATCACATTTTTTCCTCCTTTTATATATTAACATCACCAAAAACTACACAAAATATGTAAAGACGAAAGCAAACAAGAATTATCTCCCCATTTAATTGAGAATATATGATTATAATGATCTAGATGGAAATAGAGATAAAGATGTTGATTAAAAAATATTTAAGATAAAAAATCCACAATCATGTTTATGATATAAAACAATATGTTCACTATTAAAAAATTTGTTCAAATAAATGTCAATATCTTTAAAATTTTCTTTTCACATTCAAAATTATTACATTCATATCTTTCGTAGGACAGGACATCTATAATATCACTAAAATATACTCTAATACCATATAATAATAGCAACAATAGTTCTAATATTATAGATACACATCCTGAATGTCTAATGTAACGTAAATATAATGGAACTATAATAATATACAATGTAAATATAATCGAACTACAGTAATCTGACTTTTGCATAAAAGGAGATAAAAGTATTTGAATGAAAATTTAATTTCTTCTCATTTTTGATAGAAACATCTTTAAAAAAATAGTACACTATTCTTTACATCATATCGATGTAATTTTTAGTTAATATAAATTATTTATAAATATATAATAAAAAAATAAAAAAAATTATTTTTAAATTTTTTATTTAATCTATAATTTATTATAAATTTAAATTTATTTGATAACTAATAATTTAAGAAACAAAAATAAAATATAAAGAAAATTATAAAAATATATATATACATTTTCAAAAAACTAACATTAAATGAAAGTTGAAACGAATAATATTTTAAGCCGAAGATAACTATTACAAATATAAATGATGGAACCTCTCTCATCATTCATATAGATTGTAGAGCTCTATATTTTTAATTCAACATTTATTTAGATGAAGAAGATACATACCTAACTAATATCTTAGGTATGTTGGATCGCAAACAAACTATTGCTAATATAGCCACATTCCAATAATACCTAGCAGGAGAACGCTTCATCAAAACACACGAAACGCAGATAATTGTCTTGACTGAAAATGGGTATCGATTTTAAATCAATCTACTGACGATGTGACAACAAAATGGTGGCCATGGCCGAAGGTTCTCATCAGGCAACGGTCAAGAAGAACAAATCAACTGATACATTGTCACCTCTTCTGTACATTCATCTGAAAACCGGTGTGATGTTGTATAACAGAGCTTTGCTCACTGTATTTCTTCGTCAATATCCACTTCCTTTCTATCTTCGTCATTCACCGAAATAAATAATAAATGGCCATAAAACCACTTTTGAGGACAAAGACGATGACACTGTTTCACTGCCATTGCGGTAGAAGTAGAGTGAATGACAACCCACAATTTCAACGCTTCCATTATAATCATACAATGCCAATGTCATCCACCTCTGATCTCAATCTCAATCTCACAGCATTATGCAGAGAGGGTCGGTTGAAGTAGGCGCTACACATTATGCTTACTACACACAATCCCGTTGTAAACTCTTGTACTTACTTTCAACTATTGCAGACCTGCATTTCCAAGAAAGCCCTTTCAGAGGGTAAGCAAATCCACTCCCACATCAATCAGAGTGAATTTATGTTTAAGATTGCCACCCACAAACTATTACAGAATACCCTTATACGCATGTATGACAAGTGCGGATGTTTAGTAGATGCTCGCCAAGTGTTTGACCAAATGACTCAACGAGACCTCTTCTCATGGAATATCGTAATTGCAGCTTACACAAAACATGGGTTTCCTCGCAAGGCATTGACACTGTTTGACCAAATGCAACGAACGTGTATCCAACCCGACCAGTTCACCTTTGCTAGCATACTCCCAGCCTGTGCCAAAATAGGAGCTTTGGAACAGGGTATGAACATCCACCAAAGCATAATGGAAAAGGGACTTTTGTCGGATGTTGTAGTTGCAAGTGCCCTGGTCGATATGTATGCAAAATCTGGAAGCATGCACAAGGCACATCAACTGTTCAACAAAATGCCTCAAAGAAACGTGGTCTCATGGACTGCAATGATTGCAGGATATGCACAAAATGGTTTTTTCGATGAGGCTTCAAGGCTTTTCGAAGAAATGCCTCAAAGAGATGTGGTATCATGGAATGCAATGATTACAGGATATGCACAAAATGGGTTTGTTGAAAAGGCTGTGGAAGCTTTTAAGCAAATGCAGTTGTCAGGTGTAAAGCCTAACTCCACGACCTTTGCCAGTGTCCTCCCAGCCTGTGCCAAAATGGGGGCTTTAGAAAAAGGTATGGACATCCATCAAAGCATAATGGAAAGGGGTTTTTTGTCAGAAGTTGTAGTTGCAAATGCCCTGGTAGATATGTATGCAAAATGCGGAAGCATGCACAAGGCACGTGAACTGTTTGGCAAAATGCCTGAAAGAAATGTGGTCTCGTGGACTGCAATGATTGACGGATATGCACAAAATGGGTTTCTCGACGAAGCTTTACAGCTTTTCAAAGAAATGCCGGAAAGAGATGTGGTATCATGGAATGCAATGATTGCAGGATATGCACAAAATGGGTTTCTTGAAAAGGCTGTGGAAGCTTTCAAGCAAATGCAATTGTCAGGTGTAAACCCAGACTCCACAACCTTTACCAGCATCCTCTCAGTTTGTGCCAAAATGGGAGCATTAGAACAAGGTATGAACATCCATCAAAGAATTATGGAAAGGGGATTTTTCTCAGATGTTGTAGTTACAAATGCCCTGGTAGATATGTATGCAAAATGTGGAAACATGCACAAGGCACGTGGACTGTTCAACAAAATCCCTGAAAGAAATGTGGTCTCATGGACTTCAATGATTGCAGGATATGCACAAAATGGGTTTGCTGAAAAGGCCTTGGAAACTTTTAAACAAATGCAATTGGCAGGTGTCAAGCCAAATTCTACAACCTTTGCCAGCATCCTCCCAGCCTGTGCTAAAATGGGAGCGGTGGAGCAAGGTATGGACATCCATCAAAGCATAATGGAAAGGGGGATTCTGTCAGATGTTGTAGTTGCAAATGCCCTGATATATATGTATGCAAAATGTGGAAGCATGCACAAGGCACATGAACTCTTCGACAAAATGCCTGAAAGAAGTGGGGTCTCATGGACTGCAATGATTACAGGATATTCACAAAATGGTTTTCTCGATGAGGCTTTAAGGCTTTTCAAAGAAATGCCTGAAAGAGATGTGGTATCATGGAATGCAATGATTGCAGGATATGCACAAAATGGGTTTGTTGAAAAGGCTGTGGAAGCTTTTAAGCAAATGGAATTGTCAGTTGTAAAGCCAGACTCCACAACCTTTGTCAGCATCCTGCCAGCCTGTGCCAAAATGGGAGCTTTAGAACAGGGTATGAACATCCATCAGAGCATAATCGAAAGTGGATTTTTATCAGATGTTGTAGTTGCAAGTGCCCTGGTAGATATGTATGCAAAATGTGGAAGCATACACATGGCACGTGAACTGTTTGATAAAATGCCTCAGAAACATTTGTTTTCATGGACTGCAATGATTGCAGGATATGCACAAAATGGATTTTGCAAGGATGCTCTCAAACTCTTTGAAGTAATGAAACACTCTGAAACATACCCTGACCATGTAAGCTTCACTTGTGTTTTATTGGCATGCAGCCATGCAGGTTTAGTGGATGAGGGCTGTAAATACTTCAATGGTATGAATGGCTCTTATTGCACTACACCTACAATTGATCATTATGTGTGCATGGTTGACCTTCTTGGCCGTGCTGGCTATCTTGAGGAATCTCTAAACTTTATTATTAAAATGCCAATTAAACCTGTGGTGGTTGTGTGGATGTGTTTGCTTGGTGCCTGTAGAGCACATAAGAATATAGAGTTAGGAGCATTTACAGCAACTCTTCTTTTTGAGCTGGATTCTCAAAATGCTGCAACTTATGTTCTTCTGTCAAACATCTATGCAGAAGTGGGCAGGCAGAGTGAGGGACAAATGGTAAGGAGATTGATGAAAGATAGAGGAATTAAAAAGATGCCAGGATGTAGTTGGATTGAAGGCCATAAAATGGTACATGCTTTTTGTGTAGGAGACAGATCGCACCCACAGACACACAAGATCTATGCAAAGTTGGAGAAACTGTCTTGGGAGATGAAGGCAGCAGGGTATTTTCCAGATTCAAAACATGTAGGAAATGATGTGGAGGAGGAGGAAAAAGAATTATTCATCTGCCACCATAGTGAGAAGTTGGCAATTGCTTTTGGATTGTTAAACACGCCCTCTGGGACAACTATTAGAGTTGTCAAGAACCTTCGAGTATGTGTTGACTGCCACACTGCAACCAAGTTTATCTCCAAGATTGTTGCAAGACAAATTGTTGTGAGAGATGCAAACCGGTTCCATCATTTCAAACATGGACAATGTTCTTGCGGAGATTATTGGTAATGCTATATGAAGCAATCTGTAAACATAGGCACCCACTATAACAAGGTGCACTATGTCGGACATGCAGTGATAAAGAAGGGTCCTGGTTTAATTTCCAGTTTCAAAAAAGTGTGTTTTACAGTGTCTGGAGATCTAAACCATGTTGTTGACTTTATATAATCAGATTTATAGTCTGCAATGTGCATTGCAGATTATATATACTGATGGGGCATTTGTTAAAGCCCTTTTTTATGATATCAAGAAGGTGTCATGACATTGAACTGTTTTCAGGAAACTTGCACGTCTGGGATGATAAGCTGGAGGAGGCGGTGGAGAATAGGAAAAAGAAAAAGGAGAGGTATGCTGGAAGGAAATGGAAAGATGCTTGGCCAAAAGGAAATGGGAGAGAAGGGCTTACAATCAATCAAATGCTTGGAGATGATGGGAAGAGCATCTCTTGATAGTTCATTACGATAACTTTTTGTCATTTTGTATGGTCATTTTGTGTGGAGTAATTGTATCATATTGTGCCTATGTCAGGGCTGTCTTTTGGGATTGAATTACATATACCAGATTATGTATGCAAATTTATATATGTTCACGTGGATTTTGTCTCCTTTATGGTTAGAAACTTCTAATGTGCTTCACATCCTTTTCTCATAGAGCTAATATGTTTGTCAACTCGGTATCTTTTTTAATTTTATTTTATTTCAATTTGTATAATTTTTATTTAGAAATAAATAATTAGAATTTGTTTGTGCAGAAGTGAAATTACAATTCTTATTATATTTTAATTGGCATACATGTTTGGTGGTAAAAAAAAACTGCATAAGGAGATTTACAGATTGATATTAGAGAGAAGAGAAGAGAATCTATATACAATGTAAAATCACAATTTATATTACATTGTAATTGTATGTATATGGTATTAAACATTTTGCATAATGAAGTTTATTAATTGATAGTAGTGAGAGGAGTTTTGACAGTGACCCAAAGATAGCTAAATAGGCCATGGCCCTCCCTAATGAGCCTAATAGGCTATAGACAACAAAGCGACACACATGATTTGTAACTAATTGAATCACAAAAAGAAAATATTTTTGGTCACTATAGGTCTGAAACATGAGGAACTTGAGAGGATGAAAACCAAAAGATTTTTTGGAATCATGATGGAAGATGTCCATAGGAGTGAGGAACATTGCAATCATATATCAAAACATGATACAATTGAATACTTTTTTCATGTTTTTCAAACCTAACAAACAATAGCAAATGTTACATTCCATGTGACAAGATATGAATTAGAGATAATTTTATTCAATTTAAATGCTAGTGAAGGTCAAATTCTATGTATGATTGAAGACCAAATTTGACATATATGCAAAGTGTTTCTAAAACATGCAAAAGTCCAACTTATAATTCAAGATGAAAATAGGCCAAAATAAAGAATGTTTAAGCCCCTTTATTGTATTTTATAATAATTTATATTGTGCGAGGCACATTCTCTAATTGGGTGGGTCCCTTGCTTTTATAATTCTAGAAAATTTACTTGTTTCCCTCGTAATTAAGATGCCAATGTGGTTGATTATATCCTTGTTAATAGTAAGATGATTCCTAATATTTAAGATTTTCATCTCTCTTCAATTCCCCTTGTAGATCATGCTTTTTTGGCTTCACTCTTTTTGTATCTTCCTCACCCTCATTACTCCTTCCCTCAAGATTCTCCAACACACATTGCACATTATTCACCTGATTCATAAATTAGGCAATGATTCTGACACAAATAATTACAAGACTAACATGATTATGTAGAATTTGGGAAACTTTTTGTCATAGTTTTAGGCGCACTAATTGTTAAGTGGTTGCAATATTGTAGCTTCAAAAGAAGTGTTAGTTAAACTTCTATGGAGATTTCTAATCTATTAACCACATTTTTACTCTTTGAACTATCATTGAAAAATGTCAATAGTCTTCTAAAGTATTGTGTTACTTCGTGGCCTTTAAAAATACCTTTGAATCGATGCCCAAGAACTTATTTTCTTAGAGGCTACACAATGAGGATATTTCAAATCTCTTTATTAATACCATTGGGAGGTCCTAAAACAACTCATTGACTCTTTGCTTTGTTAAAAGTACAAAATGCGATTGGAGTCAAACTTGAGACCCTCTCTAGCAACTCTACATAGGATCTCCATAGGCGAGCATTAAAACTTCAATCTTTCCTATAGAGTACACATGTTGATGATGTTTGTGCCTTAAATTAGTCTTTCTTTCTTACTATGACTTTGTTTGAAGTACAATTAGAGTCAAACCAGTTCGCCCTCTCTAGTTGAAGCCATTCGGCTCTACATAGACGAGCTCGATGACTTTCTCCACACATGCCAAGGAACCCTATACCTTTCATCATGTCTTAAATTTTTCCATTACTCTCATTAGTGATTTGGTCCTCCTAAATTATTCTCCTTAAAGATTGCGTGCAAAATTAGATTCCCCTAATCCCATTGTTTTATTATTTTTGGAAATCTCGTGTTTAGATCCTAAATAATAAGGGTTTGGAAAAATAGGAAAAATCTAGTTTAATGGGTAAAATATAGATTTTAAACAGGTAATTTTTCAAGAGGAAGAAAAATAAACTTATCTTAAATCAGGCTGAAACGAATGATTCCAGAGCTGGTAATTGAAAAGCAAGACTTAGACACTATCAGGAATATGACCCTGGCTTCTGTTTTCTGATTGGACAAGAGCGTCGAAACATGACACCTCAGTGTCCGACGTTATAGTCCCTCCTCAGCGTTGTTGTCTTAGGATCTAAGCTTTCTGGGTTTTGTTCGCCAAGTCAGTGTGAGCCTGTGTACCAAATTTTAGGGGATGGAAGTTAATAGAGCTTGTTGTAGGTTCATTTTATTCTTCAATACTTGTATCCATGTACACACATGCAAACAACGAATACATCAAAAGCAAAAGGAAAAAAAACTAGTTTAGGGGAAGAATGATCACACGATTTAGAACCCTTGCTATCCTAAACACTGCCTACATTAACCCTCAAGATAGGGTCTCAGATCAATTGTAGTTCTCCCTTAAGGAATGTGCATAATCAACACGCACGATAGATGCAAGAATGACTTTCTCCTAGGCCCTTTCTTGATCAAGCATGCAAGTCTATGTGTGATGCAGAGAAGCTAAGCTATACTATTGTCTGATTTTTATTATGTCTAATGTGCCAAAGTAGTAAGTGCTAGATATAAAATACCTTGTGTAGTCCTTTATATAGGAGACTCATTATTTTGAATTCAGGGGCTTTATTTGCATTTAGACGTCATTGAAAAACTTAAGAATGAAGCAAAGAAAATGGGTAAGACCTATTTAACGAGAGAAACTAACCATTTAGGCTCAAATTGGCTTTGGACAAGAGTACTGGAAACTAGACACCCTTGGTTTCAGTGTTATAGTCCAATCCCAGCGCTCCTGTCCTACAGGCTAGGGACCAAGGGGGATAGAATGAACATGGGAAACTTGACCTGGCTGAGGTGGAATGGTCATTTGAAAGGCTCGAGGTGACTAAGAGTGGGTAAAAAAATGACTCAAGCTTAGAACAAGACCCAAATGGATAAAATGAAAGACATGCCAAAATGTGAACAAAACTCATATTCACCAGTCGGAGTCTCCTGTAAAGGACTGTGAAAAGACATGATATGTGTGGTTGCTTGACCAATTTAGGGTGTATACATTTGCCCCCCTTTTAATATAGTGATGCAATGAAATGAAGTACTAAAATAAAATAAAGAAAAGAAGATGCGTACCTGAACTTACCTGCGTGAAGATAAGTGTGCTGAAAAAGGGTCTAACTTCCTTGTCAAAAAAGTGGATGGAGAAATGAATAGTGCTTGGAGAAATAAGGAATCCCTGAAATGGATGCCCCTTGTATTAAATCTGAATAGTCCCTAAAAAAATAATAAATCCTTAAAATGGATGTCCCCGATATTAAATCTAACTGGAAATGAGAAATGCTTAGAGGCCTAAAACCAATGTCTATCCTCTGTCCCACATAAACTCATGTAATATTAAATGTGTGTATAGAATATGTATGTTGTGAAGAGAAAAATCTGTCATGCCCCCACTCTGAATAATCGAAACTGGCACTGAAAAGTGCTCAGAGGTCCAAAACCAATGTTTGTCCTCTATCCCACACAAACTCTTGGGTCTGGGTAATGTTATGGACCAATCACTACAGTAGATCATACGGTCCAACTTGGGTATGCCTAGGTATAATCTAAAAACTCTAGTAAAGATGTAAGAAGAAAATGACATGTCTTGCCATTCCAATTTGTATAATCTTGGATGATGAAGAACATGAACATTTGTGCCATGCCCCCAAATCTGGTATGTGAGTGATGCATCTATATGGTCTGGTAATCTATATAACCACATGTGGAATGAGCTATCATGTCATGTTCCATGTGCAAAATTGGGGATCAAAACAATGTGCTCTGCACTATGCTTATAATCCACTATCTAGTTGGTACTGTGTCATGTTGTATGAAGCTGTATGTGTGAGACATGTAGTGATGTACATGTCCCCAAATATGATATCTGGTCTGAATCTGTATCGAAGTCACTATGAATCCATATGATCTAAACCACTATATATCTAAGTAATCTGTGTATCTATAAACTATAGGTATGTCCCTCTGAATGTCTTGAATAATTTTGAATGACCCATGTAATCTGAATCACTATATATCGTGACAAATCTGAGCTAAATCTAATAATTCTGATTATTGAAGGTGTAATAACCATGGTGTATCCAACTATGAAAGTGGATAGGCGTAATGGGTAAGTGTAGAAATAAGAATAGTAGGAATGATTCCCCTCTTTTGGGGAGAGGGACATAATTTGTAATAGAGGAGGTTGAGCCAAAAGTGATGACTAGTGGTGTAATGCTAGGAACAAGGTTGGCATAGTTTGGATTGATTTGAGAAGTTGATTGATTGTTTAAACTGAGTTAGTTGAAATTTGAATGAGCTTTGATTGGTGAGGACCAAGTTGTATAAAAGTTGAACAAGTTGTTATTGGTCAGGACCAAGTTGTATGCCTAGGTATGAAATAGGTATAGATAGGTGTGTCATAGTAAGCAAATGATATAATAAGAGATTCGAGGTTTGCTGGATATCAAAGGTATTGTCGTCATAGTTTTGTGGAACAAAACGGTTTGTAAAACGGAGCTATGGGGTTCAAGTTATGGGCAAAATGGTATTTTACTTTGAAAATTTGTTTGAATGTCTTCAGAATAGGGTTACCATGTAGATCATTGGCATCCATCCAAGACTTGTAAGATTTGTTTTCCAAGGTAAGGATATGTACTTGGTGTTGTAATTCACCAACTACATGCATCAAAGAGATGATCTCCTGGGATGGTACATTAGTATCTTGAAGTGGTTCATTTAATCGCTAAATTTGATTATTAATTTTAACCATTGGAATGCTACATTTAGCAATTGGATCATAAAGAGGGGGTGTGTTCACTTGAAACTTGGGAGTAATGGTAACTTGGACCTTACTAGAGGGATATGGGCTACCATTCTCTTTAGGTGAAGAGTGAGAACTGGGTTCTACTATAGTGAGGGGTGGCTTGGAAGATTCATTGGTATCTTTAAATTTTAGTGAATCATATTCTAATTGAGTATAAGATGTGTTATTAGCATTAACATGTGCATTATTTGAAATAGAATCATTCATATAAGTAGATAAAACATTTGGAATTGCATTATGTTTGAGAGGAGGTGTGAGAGAAGAGTTAGAATCATGAGATGCATATTCTTCTTCACTATGTGCATCATCATCATCATCATCATCATCATCATCATCATCATCATCATCATCATCATCATCATCATCATATATGTAATATTGCTCATAATCACTCTCATTTTCATATTCATTGTCATGCTCACTATCATATTCATTATCACTTCCATCATTGCTAGGGAGATGTGTAAGTAAAGAATTTAATTTTTTTCTAATATGCAATAAATTATCATTTGAAATTGGAATATCATGTGCATCTATGTTATCCATGGATGAAAGACATGCATTATTTTCATGTGCAATATGAGAAGTAAGAGAAGGAGATTTTTCATTTGAACATTCTTTTGATAAAGCAGAGTTAAGAACATGAGATGAATCATTTGAACTATGCATTGGTAATTTGATTCTATTGCGTTTATATTGTTGTAATTTGAACATTGAATTAGCAAAAGAGAGAGAGAGAGATTAGGTTCACATGGAAGCAAATTATCACCAATAATAGGTTCACTTGGAAGTGCATGACTAATTTGTTCCTTTAGTGCATTGTGCATAGGAGAATGAGGTGAGAAGTATCTTTCCCATTTATCAAGATTATTTTCTTTGGAAGAAAGAATAAAAAAATGGGCTTTAGACAAAAAGATTAATCTATTTGTGCTTCACCCTCATCATTACGTATATCATCATATCCTTCATTACAATAATATTCATTATCTTCACTGTAAATGAAATCATTTTCTACATTCTTAGCTAATGTGCAATTTTGCAATTTTGTCCAATCATTGTCATAATTATAAGAAAATTTTAGAAATTTATCTATGGGATGAGAAGGGGGAATTGCCTTTGTATCCATTTAATTTCTTTCACCAAAGAGAAAAAAGTACCATGAAGCAAAGACATGCACAAAAAACTACTATCATCAAAATTTTGAAATTACTTTCGATAATCCAAATGATTTACAAAAAAATCAAATTATTTTTCTAAAAATTATAAGGGTGGAAAACTTGAGGATTGGGGATCTAGTTTGAAAATCTAGGGATTTTAGCTAGGGTTTTAGAATTTTGGAAAATTATGTAATAATATTAAATTCTAAAAATAATTTTGAATAGGAATAATGCACAAAAATTTATACAAAAATCAGAATTTGGAAATTAAAATTTTGCATAAGAAAACTACTAATTTTGAAATTATTATTGACAAAGTAATCAATTTGCAAAAATTCTAAAATAGTTTTCTAAAATTTGCAAGGAAGGAGGCTTGAGGTTTAAGGACCTAGTTTTGAAATCTAGGGTTTTTAGCTAGGGTTTTAAATTTTTTAAAAATTATGCAATAATTTTAAATTTTAAAAATAAGTTTTAGATAGGAATAATGCACAAAAATTGATACAAAAATCAGAATTTTGAGATTAAATTTTTGCACAAAATATGAAGGAGAAACCCTAAGTGTAGCTAAGATTTTAGGTTTGTTCAAAGTATGTCAAGTTCACCAAATGTTTTATTATTTTTGAGAATATAGTGTTTAGATCCTAACTAATAAGGGTCTGGAATAATAGGAAAAATCTAGTTTAGTGGAGAAAAATATGGATTTTAAACAGGTAATTTTGTAAGAGGAAGAATAATAAACTTATCTTAATTCAGGCTGAAATGAATGATTCTAGAGTTGGTAATTAAAAAGTAAGACTGAGACACTATCAGTAATCTAACCCTGACTTCTATTTTCTGATTGGACAGGAGTGCTAAAATATGACACCCTAGTGTCTACGTGCTTTAGTCTCTCCCCAACATTGTTGTCCTTAAGATCTCAACTTTCTACGTTTTGTTCGCTAGGTCAGTGTGAGCATGTGTACCAAAATTTAAGGTTTGCAAGTTATTAGAGATCACTTTAGGTTCATTTTAGTCTTCAATACCTGTATCCATCTACACACATGTAAACAATGAATACATCAAAAGCAAAAGGGGGGAAAAATGGGTTAGGAGAAGAATGATCACACGATCTAGAAACCCTACTATCCTGACTACTGCCTACATTAAACCTTAAGCTAGGGTCTCAGATCAAATGTAGTTCTCCCTTAGGGAACTTGCATAATCAATGTGCATGATAGATGTAAGAATGACTTTCACCTAGGTCGTTCCTTGATCAAGCATAAAATTCTATGTGTGATGCAGAGAAGCTGAGCTATACTATTGAATGATTTTTATTATGTATAATGTGCAAAAGTAGTAAGTGCTAGATATAAAATGCCTTGTGTAGTCCTTTATATAGGAAAATCATTATTTAAAATTTGGGAGCTTTATTTGCATTTGGATTACATTGGAAAACTTAGGAATGAATCAAAGAAAAGGGATAAGACCCATATAATGGGATAAACTGAATGTTTAGGCTCAAATTGGATTTGTATAGGAGCACTAGAAATTGGACACCCTAGGTTTCAGTGTTGTAGTCCAATCCCAATGCTCTTGTCCTATAGGCTAGGGACCAGGGGGGATGGAATGAACATGGGAAAGTTGACCTGGCTGACATGGAATGGCTATTTGAAAGGCTTGAGATGATTGAGAAAGGGTGAAAAGATGACTCAATCTTAGAACAAGACCCAAATGGATAAAACAAAAGACATGGCAACATGTGAACAAAACTCATATTCTCCAGTTGAAGTCTCCTATGAAAGGATTGTGAAAAGACATGATATGTGTGGTTGCTTGACTAATTTAGGTATATACCCATCTTGGATGTATGTTAAAGTCATGTTCTCTTTGAATCTCTTTCCTTGATCTGACTTGGAAGGATGCTAGCCTTTTTCTCTGTGACTCTTTTCCTTGGTTTCATCAACACTTATTTCTTATCATGAAATTTTCTTTTCATCAAATTATCTTGTATTATATGATATTGTAAATATTAATTTATCAAGGGTTTACCCATTTGGTTTATCCTTCTCTCCTTACATTATTTTAATTCTTATATCTAATCATAATTTGAATATTAGATTTCCTATTTATTGTTGGAGACATTTTAACACTCTTAATTTATTATTCATTCAATTCATTATGCTTGTATGCCTTGGAAGCTTAAGAAAGTATTTGATGGATAATTTCAATAAAGTTTCTCATAATTGGTGTACAAATGGTGTAGATTAATTCCAAATAACAAATTTAGGGACATGGTAGATTCATTCCAAAAAAATGTAGTGACGGTGTAGGTTCATTCCAAATAATTTGTGTAGGGATAGTGTATGTTCAAACCAAATAGTTGTAGGGACAATATAGATTCATTCTAAATAGTTATAGGGATGGTGTAGATTCATTCTAAATAGTTAGAATGAAACTACACCATACTTACACCATTTTTTTAAGCTAGTTAAGTGAACATAATGGTAGTTAAATTTTGTCCTCTTTCTTGGATGGACTCTTTTTTTTATTGATTGTTGAAGTCTTGTGTTCTTCTTGGAGAGCTTGAGAATATAGAAACCTATAGTATTCTTATAATAATTGCCTCGATCTATCATTACTCATTTCCTATCTTGTTCCATTACTACCTTAGATATATGAGTATACCCTAGATTTCCCATCATAGTCTTTCCAATCCTTAAGAAGCATGTGATCTAGCTCGGGGTTAATTACTTATGGTAGATGAGCCTTGTTCGAAAGGGATCCAACCTTGGATTTTTAATGTTGATGGGATGTCCTAAAACATATTTATTCCATTAATGCCACTACTTAGATTTCCTTGGGATGTGGGAACATTTGAATGGAAAGACTCAACGATTTCTAGTAGTTATTTGATAAGCTTTTCAAAATACCATGCAATATTTTTAGATTTGGGGCTCTTGTTAAGATTTATGATGAATTTTGAGTCTCCTTTAGTGAAGGATCAACTATTTCACAACATTTGAATATTTTGATACTGTAAATCACATGTTAAGATCATTTAATATTATTTGCAACAACTCATTTAATGTACAAAATACTCACCAATAATTAAATATTATATCACCCATCTTGGTTGGACTCAAACCATTTTGTTGGATGAATGTACTAAGGTTTTAACACATTGTATTTATTTTGAATACACTTAGCATATCCCATTTATCCATGCTTTAATTATTAGAGTTCAAGATTTATGTTTCAAAATTTCCATCAATCTTTTGATTTTTAGGCTTGATATTTTGGAATGTAATACTATCTTCCATATGTTGCAACATGGTAGGAAAAAAAAAAAAAAAAAAACTAGGTTGAATATGTCTCCCCCTTAAAAAGGAAGACATCCAAACAATCCCCGAATCAAAATAATAAACAATTTTTTTTTAAAATATCTTTAAAAAAAACGTTTAGGTATTCCAAAAAATTTAAGTTCCTATGTCTTATTTTATATTTTTAGGCAAAGATCCCTATTAGGGAACCCATCATCCCTCAAAACTCCATTATATTTGGCTGGTTGGTGGATATGAGATCAAGCTTAATATTGTTAGGCTTGGAAGCCACATTTGAAGGGTATCTATTCAGTCAAGATTCATTTGGGACTTGCATCTAGTGTAATCCATATTTGGCATGCACAATTATGATTAATTTAACATGGGAAGCATGTCGATGACACTTAACCCAATTCATCATCACAACAATCATCCAATTTACCACTAAATCATAGCCCATATAATGTAAGTTCTTTAAATTTACCTTCAACACATACTTTGCAGTTTTAACAAGTATGCTAAACCTAACTCCTTGGTTCTCAAATTTTGGCTGCAGAGTGAAATTAGACTAAATTCAAATTTTAATAAATTCATTTTTTTCCAAATCTCCCTACAACTATTAAGCAATGTTATTAAAATTAAGGTTACATAACAAATAACATGACTAAGGGGCACATCTTCTAAGAACATTTTTTGAGTGTCCTCAATAGAAACACAAATAATAAAATCCATGATTATGCTCATAGTAAAGAGTGTTCTACTTTGAAATTGGAAAAAAATCATTTTGTCAAATTATTGGTAAAAAGGGGTTTTGAGAGGGACCCAATCTTCATCCAAAGAAAGATAAACATAGATCTAAGAAGCACCATAACAAAATTCAAACCATAAAAAATAAACAAAAAAGATGCCCGAGTATCCTAAAACATCAAAACGATCTACAAACAATCCAATAGCAACAAAACAACAACAAAGTGTCAGCAATGGTAATTAAAGCTTCAACCAACTCAAATTATTCATCCAAAATGTTTATGACATCCTTGGCCTTGTCAAGATCTATATCCTTCTCAGTAGCCTTATTTCCCTTGTCCTACATTTTCAGTCTCTTACTTGCTCTACTACTTATTTGCTTCTCCTCTCCAATGACTTATTTCATCACGTGAATGTTTGTAGCATAATTATTGATAGAGAGATGACTAAATTGGATAAGTTTTTTCATATCTTCCTTTATTTTACCTCTTTCAATGTCCATCTGAGAGATCCTCTCCTCGAGTTGGGTGACATTCTTGTTCATATTTTCCAAGGTATTTTTTGAATTCCCATAATTTTTATGAAGATTACCATCATTGTTTATAGGTCCTTTTGCATCTTCATCATATTATCCCTAAGGGTTTCAATCTCATTCATCAACCATTTAATCAAAATTTTATGCCAATTTGTATCCTTTTATGCCAAAGTAATTCTCTCTTGAACATTGGTTTTTTTTTCCTTTTGATGCTCCAAATTTCAATATCGAGATCCTTACTTTGATTACGAGTAATCCCAAAATTGTCTATAGGATTTCCCACATCATCATCTTCACTCTCATATGTAGAATATCTTTGGGAAGTAGAAGAATGGCCCCTGTCTAGAGACAAGACTTGATAAACTTATGTATTAGTAAAAATAATATGTTTGCCTGGTTCTAAGACTTCCTTAAATGAACCATATTTATCTTTCTCTCTTAGAAGACTAGATTAAATAGGGATTTTAATTTAGATGGATTTTGACCTCCTTTGTTTATAACTACCATCCTCCTTTTCCCCTATGACCATAATAGGGGAAGACATCAGTTTCTTGATTTCAACCACCTTGATATCAATATTTGGCCCATTTTCTTGGTTTCTTGCACAATGATACATCAAATATATCAAAACTTGATGTAAATAAAGTATGGTTTATTTGGCCTAAACATACAAGACAAAATGTTCCAAAGAGAAGCAAATAAAAGGGAAAGTTGATCAATTTTTTTGTGGAAAAAATGGTTAAGAAATGCAAAATGGTAAGAATAATTGTACTTGAATCTTGCTTCCAGAGTTATATATCACATCACTTAGTAGAGGAATTGGTTTCAAGGAACATGGATAGAATCTCTAAAATATCCACGTTGAAAATTGATGAGTTTCTCCTTTCCCCTTAAGAAAAAAACTTCATTTTTGTCTTTTTTTTAATTTTGTTTTTTGATACCATTAAAATTCATACATGTAACCATCACAATGAAGTCTTTAGATATGGTGAAAGAGACTCCCCTAACAATCAAAGCACAAACTAACCAAGAATTAGAAAATTCCATTGATATATGAGGATAAAAACCCTTGATTCTTTTAATAAAAGTTGAAAGTCCTCCCTATTATAAGATCCTCCAAACTATAGCATTATTATTCACCATTTCCAATGTTAAGGGTTCCACCTGACACCTAACTCCACCCTTGGGGTCCTTTAGCTTCAAAACTCTTTTGAAGGCAATGTAAGCTTGGGTAGTTTTAGTAGGAAATCTATAGACCAAACTCACCCCCTCAATATACACATGCCAATTATGGAAATTGTTGATAACATGAGTAATAATGATGTCATAGGTGTAGTCGTGGGTATGATTTAAAAAAACACTTTAATTTGTTAAAATTTACTTCAGATTTAAATAAATAATCATCCCAATGCTAAGACATGAGGTAAATTCCATTTTTTCTCTAATGACCACATTTAAATGAGGAACATTCCCAAGAGAATGGCCTAAGATGAATAGAAGTAAATGTGGTTAATTTAATTTTATACTGACCCTAAATTTAATACAAAAAATATAATAATGTGGGGTGTGATTAATGGTAATAGGTGGAATTTATAAGCATGTGACAATCATTCAAATCCTCCTACTTGTAGATACTAAAATCAGATTTATATAGCATTTCAATCTTATATACTTGACAAATACCTATCAGGGATCTACCCTTAAATTCTATACCTTCTTATTGCCAAAAGGGTCACATTTTCCATCTCAATGTGCCTAATTATTTATCTTATTATTTGACCCTATCATTTTTGATGACCCAGATCTCTTGCACTGCATAGAAATCCTAAAACCTAATATATATCCTTCATTATTAGTTTCAAATCCTTGGTAACTTCCTAGTCTTTCTAACACTTGTGCCCCACATAGGGACACTTATGTTGATGTAAGCATCAGATTCTTATCAAGTGTCCATTCCTCAAAATTAATATAATTTGAAAATATTTTGAATCCTATGAGTCGACCCATTTTTTTAATTTAATCCTTTCATGAGTTATTTTCAAAAACTATGGTATAAATACAAATCAAATCCTCCTCATTATCTATCTAGCAAATTATTGGCCCCTAAATTTTGAATAAGTACTATTCCATTTTTGGTGCGCAACACAAAGGGACCATTATCTATTTTGACATAAGTACCAGAATGACATGGAAGACCATGGTGCATAGCTGATAGGCATGGAAGGTGATGGGTGTGGAAGGATAATGGAACATGAGACCCAGTGTGAGAGGACCCAATCAAGAGAGAATGTGTCATGAGGGACCTGAAGATAGAGGACTCAAAATAAAAACATAAGACTAGGGGAGCACATGGGAAGCAGAGCATGAGGGATGTGGGAGAAACTAGAGAGAACAACTCAAGTGAGACACTTCAACCCGAGTCACTAGAGGTTTTGTACAATCCCATGAGGAATGAAACACTTGGCTATCAGAGTATAGCATAGAGTGAGTATCTAGGGGTGTAGAGACCTGAGTCTATAGTAACAACTAATTGTAAGGGATATAACTCTTAGTTTATTAGGAGTCCCTATGCCATCTATTCATGACAATTAGAATTATGACACTTGGTCTGGGCAAAACAAGTATAAAAAACCTTGTTGTAATCATTTGGATGGATGGTCCTTTGGAGAAAAGATATAGAAACTATATTGTAATTCAGTAAGTTATTAATGAAAGGCCAGTGTTTACCATATCATGTGATAAGTCATGAAACATTCTAAGTGTTGGATGGTGTATATGGTTTATTTCTAAGTCATGGGTATCTTTTTATTTTTTCACTACTATTAAATAGTAATGGTGATCCTAGTTATTGTGGTAATCAAATCTAGAACAATAAGGATAATAACAGTATATTTATGGTGTTGATTAAGCTTTTAAGAATGGTGTTATGAAAGATGAACAAACATCCAAAATTATGTTTCAAAGCCTTCAAGAGCTGATCTTTCACTGTGCACTTTGGGTGAGCATGTGAGACTCATCTCTCATGTGTTAGGACCAGTGTACTATCTTGTTAGGGGAAAGCTTTAGTGTTGAAGTGGAACTACCTAAAAGATCCCAACATTTTGGTTCTGTTAGTAAGACTTGAATCAATTGGAGCACATTCATGGGAAATATTTCAATGCATTACATTAGAGAATATTGAAGAATGGGTTTCCAGTATTGAAGATAATTTTGTGGTTTTGTATCTTGAACTAAGAGTGTCTACACAATAGTGGGTAGAATAAAACCTCTACAGTTCTTTGTATGAAACTTTATTTTCTGAGGTCCCAATTTTATTGAATGCATGGATATTAGCATATTCTCAAGGATGATCCTAAAATATTGGATGAAGGCAACCTTGGATACTTGAACAGTAGAGGAGCTTATCACGACTTGGAGTTCCTTGGATGCGAATAATTAACTTTTAGTGGAGAGGCATTCGATACAACTACATCTTGGAGTAAATTGTGACCACCTATTCATGTCTTTAGGAAGCAAAGTTCTAATTTCTATGAAATCCAAGGTGATGCTATCTCTTATTATTTTATTTTAAAATTAAGAAGCTAATTGTTGACCTTGGATTGGAGACTCTACCCATGGAGGGATAAAATCTCCTGTGCATGAGCCATATATTTGGGAGGGGAGACTCGAGTTTGACTGAAGATTGCGGGTTCAACATGGTAGTAAGCGAAAAATCAATATGAAAATGAAAGTATGATGAATCTTGGAAAAGGATCATGGAAGTTAGTGGCATGGGAAGAGATCAAGAAACCTTGAGAAGTGATGTAAAGAGCCATATGGAGGTGAATACACATGAGGGACCCATCACTTTTGAGCCACATTTTTTACCACTTCTATCCTGTGAATGAGAACTGAGTTGGACTTCAAGAATGGAGGAATCAAGTATGAATCAACCAGGCTCCCCCAACATGGTGCGTGCTCATGCCTTTGAGTCAAATAGAATACATATACAAATTTGGGTTATAGATAGTAAAGAGTCAAAAACTAAACAAGTACGAGAGACTAAAACTAGGCCATTAGGTGATCATTCAAAATATACATTATCTTTCCCTCTTTAAGGGAATTCTATGGCATATCTTGGGATTTATGGTGGATCAAGCCCTTAAGGCCAGAGTATAGGCCCAAACTTGGGTAACCAACCCTCTACCATGCCTCTTTCCATGGGCACTTCTACTAGAGGCACTAGAGGATGATTAGGAGGAGGTACTAGAGGAGGAAAACTCCCTCTTCATGGCATAAGAGCTAGATCTTCCTAGAAACCAACTACTCAACAACCTACTATGGTCTACTATGAGATGACATTGCATTTACCTAAATACTGAGGAATAGAGAATGCAACCGAGCATGTCCACAAGTATGAATTGATTTAGTGAGTGCATGACATCACATCTTCTAAATGAAAGGCTACATAGTTTGCAACCATGATTTTACAGTGAATACACAAATAGTACTACAAGTTTGAACCTCAACAAGTAGTGGTCGACTATGACCAACTCAAAACAACCTTCCTATAGGAATTTGACATTCTTGAGTTTGAGTAACAAAGTATAGCAATGCTAAAGGACATAAAGCAAGGACTTATAGAGAGTGTACGTGAGTATGATGCATGATTTAAAACCTTGATTTCTAAATTATAATTTGAAATAAATCTTGCTTAGCATGCACAATGGTTTGTGGGAGGACTATTACTACCTTTTCGATGAAACCTATCACAAATATCCTTCACTAACGTGCATGAGGATCTGGAAGATACTCTCTACATTGAAGTGGTTAGAAGTATGGATACTAGGATTAGTCCCTTTATGGAGGCATAGATATCCTTCATGGCATCGCAACTTTAAATTTTTATCGTAAACAATGCACATGAGACATGTAGTGGTGTTTGGTGGATTGACTATGAAATTAAAGGACATACAAGGAACAACTTCCCATGTAAGAACATTCACATAATACTAAAACAAAGTTGTGAGATGTATCATGAGAAACATGATGTCTATTCTTGTCCTATTTTGAAATGGGATATGAACACTAAGGTGTCTAAGTATTGTAATATTTATGATGCCTAAACCCATGACACTAATGATTTCCAATTGGTCAGTGATATTCATGAAGCTTGAGTGTATGACAGGCACCAAACATCAATTTCCAATGCCCAAGACAATGGTGGCTACCATGGGAAAGGGAGAGGATGAGGATGCGGTGTTGGTCAATTTCCACCAAGGACTTGATAAAAATGTGGGTCACCAAACCACTATCAAAGGGATTTCCTAAAGTACCCAACCTATGCATTTTACAAAAAGGACCATCGATTGGAAGAGTGTTATAATTTATATGCAACCATCACTAAGGACCAAAATAAAAAGGGTGCTATCATGATTCGAATAGAAAAACCATAATGGCCTGTAGGACCAACCATCCAAATAGTGTAACATGTAAATATTACCACTCATAGTGGTGTACAGGCTCAATCCATAACTAACTTGATTGAGAAGGTACATCAAGAAGAACCATGAGATAGGAAGTACCCTGATTCATAATAGTAAAAGGATGTACTTCAAGATAAAATGACACTTGTGTGAGATCTCTAAGGTGAGATTCAATACTTTAAGGATAAGGACATGACATAGCATTCCATAGTGAAAAGGGAAGCCAAACCTCAACCAGTGGTGTAGGATAATTTTTAGAAACTATGCAAATGTATGTTATATGAGGACATTGTTCCCCAACTCAACACTTAGATTAAAATTCAAGCTCATTTACCAAATTAATTCCACCCTCACCTCAGTCATCAAAGTGAAGATCACTATTTAAATCATGCTCAACATCATGAAACTCTTAGTTCCTCTACTCCCCTGGATGATGGAGAGATATTGGTTAATGCTTCCATCAATAGATGGGTAATCTAGGATATTATAATAGATAATGACATGGAAGTAAATGTTCTCACTAAAGATACTTGATGAAAAATGTCTATTCTATCCCTATTGCCCTATCCTCATGTCTTGTTTATGGTAAATAAGACTCAGGCACATCCTATCAGGTTCCTCAAGAATGCCACCATTAACATATTTGGGGTACCATTCAAAGCAGACTTTGAGGTCTTGGAGTTAGCATAAGTTGATGACTATCTAGCCTTACTGGGAAGGCCTTGGTGATATGAGAATCATGTAGAATTGAGATTTAAAAACCAATACATTAACATTAAGAATATAGATCAGTACATAGTAATACCTTTAGACTAGGCACAAGGACCTCCCTATATCGAGCCTATAAATGATAATGAAGACATTAATCACTTATATAATGTTACTACTCAAAATAATGAACAACATGATCTAACACTAGATGGTATTGTATGATGGATGGACAAATAGTCTATCTTAGATACTACAAGAAATGATTGCAACTGTTGGTATCATAGCGACTATGATCTCACTAGAAGGTTGTATATCACTATAAATAGAGGTGAACGCATCCCACACTAGCTTACTAAACATCACAAGTTTGTGCACCTTATGGGTTTAACAATGAGAGAACCACTAGTGGGATAAACACTAGAAAGACTTGATGAAGATCCATGATTCTAAGGACAAATGGAGGTATGTGACTTTATCCAGTACCTCAAAGAGTTTCATGATATTGAGAATGACCAGATGAGGTTATTAGATCACATTTTTGATTATACCATTACCAAATGGTGACGTACTCATAAAGTGTGCCTTTTATACTAGGATCAAGTATGAGCTACTCTATATCATAAATTTAACCATGATAATAAGATCAGAGGCACACTTAGTTACAGTGGTGTGTAAGCACCCAAACCTCACATTGAGGCTTGTGAGAGAATATGGTGCATTAAGGAAACACATTTACTAGAATACCTCTAGGTGCATGCATTCCTTGGAAATTTGTGCACTTGGGCATGAGCTTGGTACATTCATGAAGAGAGGCACATGAGAACAAGGTTATGAAAATTACTAAAGGAAAACATGAGGTCAACATTATCCTATTCCTCACCAAGTATGGACTTGTGCCTAACTCTTTAGGCCATGTGGGAATCAATTATGGGGGATGCAAATCTTGTCAAAGATTTCCTGAAGCATATTCATCAAGAACCTAAATAATCCTTGCATTTATTAATTGAGTCTCCTACATAATTAGTTCCTACACCATCAATGATTCTTAGTGAAAAAATTCATGAAGAGATCCACCTAGTAAAGCAAAAAATTGTCTTCCAAGTAGACGAAGGTGAAGAATCTAATTTACTCGACACTTTGACTAACCATTTAGATGTACCTACATGCATTATCATTTATCATTGGCCCATTCAAACTATCAAACATAACAATGGCATAGATAAAGAGCCAAAGATGGCTACAATTGGAAATTAATGGACTGAGACATAAATCTCATAAATTTTTGAGTTGTTGAAAGAATATCAAGATGTATTTCTGAGAATTTATAGAAAAATGAAAAGAGTTTATCCTTGTCTAGGGAAGATGCACATAAAGCTAATAGATGTTGCTCACCCCATGAAGAAATGACCATATAGGATGAATCCCAACCTCTAGGTGTGAGTGAAAGAGGAGATCAATAACATGATCCATATTGGAGTAATTACTCCCATTACCAAACCTGAATGGGTCAGTCCCATGGTAATTAGTATTAGAAAGGATGGGCATATCTATATCTATGTGGATTACCATGTCTTAAATGCATCTTGAGTGATAGATCCTTTCCAAATGTCCTTTATGAAGGAAATCCTAGAGGGGGTTATCGGTTATAAAGTATACTCTTTTACTGATGGGTTCTCGGGGTGCCACCAAGTGTAGATAGCTAAGGAGGACCAATCCAAGACTACTTTTGCTACTGAATGGGGATATTTTTCCTATACCATTATGCCTTTCAGGTTAAAAATAACCCAGTAGTGTTTTCATAGATAACAGTTGAGGCTTTCAAATATTTTATTCATAAATTCCTCCAAGTTTACTTGGATGACTAGATGATATATAGGTTGGTCAAGGATCATTATGCCAATATGAGACTCATGCTTGAGTGTTTTCAAGTATTACAAATTTCCTTAAATTTGAAGAAATATCTATTCACAACACCTTTTGGTGTACTTCTTGGGCATATCATTTGTAAGGACTCCTGGTAGATCCAACAGAAGAGATATTATGTTGTTACACCCTATTCATTCTCAAGAACCATTCAAAAAATGGGCTATTGACTTTGTAGGGCCTATCACTCTAGCAGGATGATGAATGGGATCTTGGTACATCATTACAGTAACCAACTACTATTGTCTCCAAATCTTGCACCCTAAAAGAGAGTGTTTAGTCCTCTCCCAAATTTGGACATTGTTGGAACATTTCTAGGCCTATGGGTATTCCTATGGAGGAAATAAACCTCTAGATTGAAAGGGATAGCTCCCTGAATATGTCACTGTAAGACAATCTCTACTAAACCAACTTATTTAAAAGGAAAAAAGTTAGAAACTACAAAAAATGAAAACTTATTTTAAGAGTGGTGATACACCAAAACTATTTTCCCACATGAATGTCAGATTCTAGTGCACAATAAAAAAAAATCACAAACCATTCCCAAGTTTTAAATACTATAACAATAGTATTTCAACATAGAGGTGAGATGTGCAAGATATCACAAAGTAAATGAGATGAAAGGCAAAAATTGCACATTCAACATAGTAATGCACATACATAAATTCAATACACTTAGGTACACACTATGTGAACAGTTAGACCTAGAACTATTGTTCAAGTATGAAGTATAAATGGGCAGGAGGATGGAAAATAATCACATATTGCCACTTACATATCTTGCACACTTAGACAATTGTCCAAAAAACTTGAAAAGAAAAGATTGTACTAGTGCTCAAAGGCAAAATATAACATCAATGTAGTAGGGCTTCACTGTCCTCTATGTGGTCATCCTTTACACTGGACAAGGGGCTGTATATATAGCTAGAAGGAAGAGAGAGATGGAAAACCTTTTGCATCAAGGAGAGGAATATATTTTTTCCCTATTAACATCTTCAACTGTAACCATTTTCACAAAGGATGCTTGCTCAGGCTATTTGATTGATCCATGTCATCATGAGTTACACATCTGGCCTACTCTCTTAAATTTGTGCCAATAAAAAAAGGACATTGTCGACTGAGTCATGACATAATAATTATTGCACACCTATTATAGATTTATCTTATTGAATTATGTTTGGCTTTGTCCTTCTTCTCTGATTGGTTATCATGAAATGGCATGGATCTTGGCCGATCAATGGTGGAATAGCCCTATGGTATGCTTCTTCAGATGGAGAATATGATCCCTTAGATGCCTAAGATTCTTCTTATTTGAGAACCAATGGCTAGTCCATGATGTTTATTTTGAAATCCCTCAACCCATCACTTCATTGGCACAATTCCTTCAGGAAAATTTCTTTCAGCCTTTTTGCAAGCTGTATTCACATGGGTACTTTCCATTAGACATTTCTCTTGAAGGAATTCCTTCAGACAATTTATTCAAAGGAATTCCTTCAAACTTTTTGTCTGCCACTTTTAATTGCCTATTTCCTTTGGGCGTCCTTTTTTGTCAATTTTCCATAGGCATTTTTTTGAAGGAATTCTTTTAGATAAATTGTCTGAAGGAATTCCTTTGGATAATTTCCTTGAAATAATTCCCATGTCTTTTTTGGGCCCTTTGCTCATGGCTTGGAAAGTGACCCTTAAAAATTTTTTTGAAGGGAAATTTTGGATGGAAGTGACCCTTTGAAAAAGTTTTGAAGGGAAATTATATGAAAAAGTGACCCTTTAGAACTTTTTCAAAGGGCACTTGGAATAAAAGTGACCCTTCAGAAAAGTTCTGAAGGGCACTTGGACACAAAAGTGGCCCTTCAAAACTTTTTTGAAGGGCACTTGGAGGAAAATTGACCCTTAAAAAAAGTTCTGAAGGGCACTTGGATGTAAAAGTGGCCCTTTGGAACTTTTACAAAGGGTACTTGGAAGAAAAGTGACCCTTTGAAAAAGTTCTAAAGGGCACTTGGATGTAAAAGTGACCTTCAAAACTTTTTCGAAGGGTACTTGGAAGAAAAGTAACCCTTCAAAAAAGTTTTGAAGGGAACTTGGACACAAAAGTGACCTTTCAAAACTTTTCTGAAGGGCACTTGGAAGAAGAAAGTGACCCTTTAGAAAATTTTGAAGGGCACTTTAAAGAAAAAGTGACCCTTTAGAAATTTTTTAAAGGGCACTTTGGAGAGAGAAAAGACACTTTAAAAAAGTTTTGAAGGGAAATTTTGAAGAGATATAAACCCTTCAGAACTTTTTCAAAGGGTTAAACCTAAAGGGAAAATACAAAGGAAGAGAAAGACCTTTCTAAAAGAGACAACATTTAGGCAAAAAGGGGGGAAACACACTTGCACAAGGCTAAAACAAAGCTTCCAAAGAAGAGAAAACAACTGGTTTCTTCATGAGTCCTTCACAATTAAATTGAAAATAGACAAGAGATGCTAAACTTAGCCAAAGAAAATTTCAAAACAAGGGTAACAAACTTGGCTAACATTCTTGGTGATTCTCAAGGGAGGCATGCTTGATATGACAAAGACTAGTCACCTAAATCCTTCCATTGGGCATGGAGTCACTTATAAGGCACTCAAAAGAACTGAACAAGCTTTGGCTCATAAAACACACTAGCTGGGTTGATCACACACACAAGGTAGAGATGCACACTAAATAAAAGGAAGGAAGACACTCCTATGCTATAAAGCACTTAGGGAACATAACAATGAACAAAACTAAACACACACATCTAAACTAATATTTACAAAAGGGACACGCAAGGGTTAATAGCAGAGTTTAAGATGTATCCCATTCATAGGGATAGGAAATTATTCTCCATTCATTTTGGCTAGCTAGAAAGAGTTGCTCTACTTGTACTTGTTGATGATGTAGGGTCCACTCCATAAAGTGTCAAACTTTGTATGCCTACCTAGTTTTTCTCTATATTCATCTTATTTCAAAACCAAGTCACCCTCTTTGAAAAATATTGCACTTGTACTTTTGTCAAAGGATCTCTTCATGAGCACTTGATGGTGTTCCATGGCCTTGTGGACATCATCCTTTGCCTCTTGTAGCTGCATTAGTTCTGTTAACTTGACTTTCATTGGAATGTTTTCAAGTAATTTCAGCTATTGTACAAGTTTTAGGGTAAGGAGTTCTTGGGATATGGAAAACCTATCTTCTCTCTCATAAATAAGTACAAAGGGAGAGTTACCAATTGATTTATTAGGAGTAATTATATCTACCCATAAAGCTATCTTTAGTTTGTTGTGCCATGCCCTTTGATTGGTATCCAATGTCCTCTTGATTATTTTGATGAGGTTCTTGTTGGTAGACTCAACCAATCCATTACCTTGAGAGTAATAATTGGATGAGGTAATCAAGTGAACTCAATTCCTTGCTATCAAATCATAAGTTTTAACACTTATGAAATCCAGTGCATTATCAAAAATGATGACATGGGGAACTCCAAACCTTGTCACAATGCTGTCATAGAATTCTAAGATAGAATTTTCACTTGCCTTCTTCAATGCAATAACCTCTACCGACCTTGTAAAGTAGTCAATGATGGTCAATATCCATTTGTGTCCAATACTTGATGGAAGGTTGATCATGCCAATGAAATTAACAACCCATTGCATGAAAGGCTGGTCCACTTGGATAGGTTTTAATGGAAGGGTTGCAGGTTTTTGTTTGCCTACCAAGAAGGCACATTGAGGACACTTTCTAACCCACTGGTAATAGTCCTTAAAATGACTAGGCCAATAGTAACCAACCCTCATTATCTTTACAACTATCATCTTAGGAGAGAAATGACCTTCATCTACACTAATGTGGAACTTCTCTAGTAGCATATCAAGTCAATAATTATTAACACATCTTAGTAACACAATATTCATGTCCCTTTTAAAAATAATACCATCTAAAAGATAGTAAGGAATGGTCTATAGTCTAAAATATCTCCTTTAAGACTTGTTTAAGTTATTGGGACATTCAAAATTTTGAATAAAACCAATGATGTCTTGTGTCTAATTTTGAGCTTGCATTTGATCAATTGGTTGGGGTTGAACTTGGTTTACCAAGGATTCCTCCTTTGGATCTTGAAGATCTGAAGCTAAATGATCACATAATCCTCTTCCTCTTACCAAACTCATCACTTTAATGTCCACACCATACTCCATCACCTTTGTAATCCATCCAACTCTCTTTTTATTAAGGTCTTTGCTTAGGAGAAACTCCTTAGTGCTAGGATGAGAAACCATGACATGTATCTTGTTATTGGAATGTGTCTAACTTTTTTCAATCCTCTAATCATTGTTAGAGCCTGCTTCTCAATAAAAGAATACCTTACCTTGTAATCCTTCAATCCTTGGCTAAAGAATGCAATTGGATACTCAACCTATTCATAATTCTTTTGCATAAGCATAGCTAAGATTGTATCAAGGTTAGAAAAGGTATAGAGTATGAAATCCTTGGAAAAGTTTGGGTTTAAGAGAGTAGGAGATTTTGCAATTGCTTGCTTGATTACCTCAAAAATACTCTTTCCCTCCTTTATCCAAGTAAAAACTTGGTTCTTTTTGAGCTTGGTTATGATAGGCTTTACCATAGTTGAAAATCTTGGAATAAACCTTCTTACAAAGTTTATTTTCCCTAAGAAGCTTTACATCCATTTCTTGTGTTGAGGCAAGGACAAGCTTAGGATAGCCTCAATCCTTTTAGGGTCAATAGACAAGCCTTATTTTGAAATAATATGACCCAATAACTTACCTTCATGGACAACAATGATGAATTTATTTGGATTAAGGGATATTCCATAATTGATACATTTCTCAAACACCTACCTTAGATGTTCTGTGTGATCAGTATCATCCTTTGAAAAAATGGTTATATCATCAAGATACACTAGTAGAAACTTATTAATCAGACCTTTAAAATCCATGTCCATTTCCCTTTGAAATGTTACTCCAACATTTGATAAACCAAAAGGCATCTTGTTATAGGCAAAGGTCCCCCATTTCATAGTGAAGGCTATCTTAAAATGATCTTCTTCATTGACTAATATTTGATTGTAGCCTGAATAACCATCAAGAAGTGAGAAACATTGAGAACCTAAAATAATTTATAAAATTTGATCCATAAAAGGTAGTGGATAATAATCCTGAAGAGACACTCTATTAAGATTTCAAAAATCCACATAAAGCCTGATTTCTCCATTATTTTATTAGACAGGTACAAGATTAGCTACCCAAGTCAAGTGCTTGATAGGAAAGTTAATCCTAGACTTAATCAACTTGGTCAACTCCTTCTTCATCAGTTTTTCTATTTTAGGATTGAGAGGTTATTTCTTTTTCCTGACTGGTTTAGCTCCAAGTTCTAGCTCAATGGTGTGATGAGCTAGGCTTGGATCAAGCCCTTTCAAATATTTTTATTCCCAAGCAAAGATATCATGGAAATATTTGCATAGTTCAATAAAGGCCTACCTTATAGACAAAGAACAAAGCTTACCAATCTTCAGGACCTTGTCTTTATAAGTCATGACTCTCTCATAATTCTCTTCTTTTATGGACATGCTCACTCTTTCCTTCTTATTATGATAATCTTAATTGAAAACACTCTCCAAGGTAATCAACCCCTTGTGTATCTTGTTTGTCTTTAGCTATATAATTTATTCTACATAATGATCATGGAATCTCCTTTGGCTCCTTCAGGAGAAACCTGCCTCATTTTGCAAGTGTGCAATGTATTCATCACTTTCAAATACCTACCATGACACTTCATTATCTAGGATAGAGGGTCTCACAATGATATTGATATTTCTCTTATCCCACATTAGTAGTTGTATCAAACCGTGCACCTATGGTAGCCAATCTATCAGCATGTTTATTGGAATCCCTTGGTATGGGCTATATGTTGAAGGCATCAAAGTCTTTAAGTAGGTCCCATACCCTATGCTTGTAGGATTTAAGTAAGGGGTTCTTGGCTGTAGCCTAATTTATTACTTGGTGGATGACCAGCTCACTATCTCCATAAACCTTTAAATTATTGATCCCTCTCTTCTTTGTCCATTGGAGGCCATGAATTAGGCCTTCATATTCTACCACATTATAGGTGCAGCTAAAGTGAAATCTATAGGAGGAGTAGTATTGATTATTTGATGGAGAAAAAATCATGACACCAGCTCCTACACCCAATTTTCTCCTTAAATCATCAATTTTTTTTCCCACATCCCTTCAAGCTCATGATCTTCATTAGTGAGTGAAGGGGTTGGAGCATCCTTTTCATGTATATTGTAAACTCCCAAATCAGTCCCTTCTATGAAGGTGTAAGGATCAAGTCCATGTGTCTCAGTGCTATATTTATTAAGGAAAAGATCAAAAATACCTTCAAGGGGGGGAGGATGTCTCACCATTTATGATAGTTTCTTCTTCTTTGCTGATTAGACAATTCTGATTTGAATTTGTCTCTATATATGTCTCAATATGAAACCTTGCTAAGGGCTACATCCTTATAGTCACCTTGGTACCATATATTGTTTTGAAATATAGAAAAGCCTAGTCAGTAGAAAGGTATCCTCCTATCTTTACCATGAAGTCCCTTGACAAGCAAATAGCAAAATACGTTGGAAGGTCTACCACCACAATGTCCTGAGTGATAGGGAAACTTGGGTAGCTATGTAGAAAGACTTTTAAACCTTTGAGAAATCGTATTTTCTTGGTTAGAGTCCCATCAAGTTGTAACATGCCTTTTCTATGTGGTTCATACTTTAAGCCCAATTTCTTAGCCACCACTTTAGGCATGACAATGGTACTTGCTCCACTATCCACAATACAATTGTGGACCAACTTGTCTCCCATAATGAGTGTGAGGTAGAAAGGTGGAGGCTTTTAAAATTTTGTAGAGGGCTCCAAGATATGATTTGGAGAATTGGTAAGAGCCACACCATTATGTTTAGAAACTTGAGGGGCCACATGAATGTTTTCAAGATGCTCTTGTAAGAGCTCTTTTTGACTAGGCATGTGCAAGGCTTACCATAGAGATATGCTTGTCTTATAATTATTCAAATAATCCACAATGTTTAGAGGAGAGGTATTCACATTTTATTGGACCTTTGAAGGTAGAGAAAGAGTCTAAACCTACTGTGTTATAGGTTTGACAATCCTACCAGCATTTTGGTTTTACTGAGGAGCATGACCTGCAATAGGTACAGAATTAGGACTCACACTTTGTGACCTTAGAGAGGCATCACTTGGAGTTATACGTGCTTCTTAACCTTCTCCCAATGCTATATTATTGGCTCTTGTGTTGGATGTAACTGATGTGCTTTGATTCAACATGTAATCATATTTAGCTTGAAAATTCATCATTCGTATACTTTGGCTACTTCCTTCTCCATAAATATTTATTTGCATAAGGTCTATTTCTTCTAAAGTTACATAAGGAGTAGTTTTTTATTGTGCCACCAAATCTTGGCTACCTTCTCCATTGTCATGCATGAACTGACCTTGAGGCTATCCCCATTGGTCCAAATGATCTTCTCCTTGGACTAGATTAACATGTACTAGAACAATAACCTTAGTGGAAGGTGCAGGACCAGGATTATAGGCATTGGGCTGCCTATTGTAACCTTGCTGATTTTGTCCTCTTCCTTGGTAGCTGTATTGGGGTGGAGCTCTATATCCTTATTGAGGATAGTATTGATGGTTATGTGGAACACTTATTTGGAACTGAGCTTGCTTGAGCTAAGCTCATAATGACCAAATTTCTTCATATTTATCCATAACACCATCTACTTTCTTGGGGAAGGCTCTTGGATTCACATTGGTGTTAGGAACTTGTGCTACGCTTAGAGCTTCAACTAAATTTTGAGACAATAAAGGCATGAAAAATCTTGGAGGGAGATTTCTAGCATGTATTAAGATATTCTCAACTTTAATGCCTAGCTCATATGCATCTAGTAGAGTGAACCTCCCATTTACTGTAACATAATAGCCACATCAATACTAA
Organism: Torreya grandis; assembly: GCA_037957365.1. NCBI lineage: Eukaryota > Viridiplantae > Streptophyta > Pinopsida > Cupressales > Taxaceae > Torreya > Torreya grandis. The sequence goes on along the minus strand of JARHVA010001695.1, from coordinate 34,807 downwards.
TACCTTTGAAATATGTGGGAAACACAAAACTTGGAGGATGTCTCATGATAGGTGGTAGCCTATGCCATGTCCTCTAAAACCTTTCATTGAAATCCCCCATGAATTCATTAAGACCTCTCTTTATTAGATTCAACTAATGGATCAATGAAGTATGGTCACTTTTGTTTTCAAATTTGGTTACCAACAATTCCCCAAAGCCATCCTAGCTTGTAATGTAGCCACCTTCCAACTTTATGTACTAGTCAAGTGCCTTTCCTTTCATATACATAGCCAATAATATAATGGATATATTGGCTTGGGTGACATTATGGAAATTTTATAAGTTTGAAATGTCTCTAATATGCTCAGATGGTGTAATAGGACCTTCACCATTGAAACTAGGGAGACTCTTGGTAGCATTGGGAGGAATAGGGTCATATGCAGGAAGGTTGATTAGATTTTGGCTGTTAAATGCTGGGAAAGGTTGATGTCTATCCATTTATCTTCTTTCCTCTTAATATCTTATCTCTTCAGCTTATTTCACTTCTTCTCCAAAACCTCCTTGCCTAGGATCTCTAAGTGGAAAGAAAGGTTAAGGGCATTATTCTTCAAGAAGATTTTAAACTAAAGGGGTTTGGTCAAGAATCCTAAATGACATAGTGAGGAACATGAAGTGAATTGTGTGAAAATTGATCTACAACTAGGGATTCTTACCCTTTTGGAGTCACCAAATGCTGTATTAAGAGTACAAAATTAGGTTTGTTAAGACCAACATTCACCTTGACATGTAAATAACTATGAAATGGGGTCCCATCAAGCATGCCAAAATTGTTGTCTCCAAATCTTGCACCCTGGAAGAGAGTGTCAGTCCTCTCCCATATTTGGGCAATATTGGAACATTTACAGGCCTGTGGGTATGCCTATGGAGGAAATGGACCTCTAAATTGAAAGGGCTAGCTCCCTGAATATGTCTCTGCAAGATAATCTCTACTAAACCAACTTGTTTAAAAGGAAAAGAGCTAGAAATTATAGAAAAGTAAATCTTATTCTAAGAGTGGTTATACACCAAAACTAATTTTCCACATGAATGTTAGATTCTAGTGCACAATACAAAAAAAACACAAATGATTCCCAAGATCTAAAGACTCTAAAAGTAATATTTCAACATAGAGGTGAGATGTGCAAGATAACATAAGGTAAATGAGCTAAAAATCAAACTTTGCACATTCAAGACAATAATACACATGTAAAAATTCAATACACTTATGTACACACTATGTGACCAGTTAGACCAAGAATTCTTATTCAGGTATGAAGGATAAAGGGGTAGGAGGATGGAAAATCATCACATGCTACCACTATACATCTCTTACACACTCAGACAATTGTCTAGAAAACTTGAAAAGAAAGGACTGTACTAGTGTTCAAGGGCAAAATATAACATCAATCTAGTAGGGCTTCACCGTACTCTATGTGGTCATATTTTACACTAGCCAAGGGGCTATATATATAGCCAAAAGGAATAGAGAGAGGGAAAACCTTTTGAACTAAGGAGAGGAATATATTTGTTTCCTATCAATGTCTTTAGCTGTAACCATTTTCACAAAGGATGTTTGCTCAGGCCATTTGATTGATCCATGTCATCATGAGTTGTTATGCATCTGGCCTACTCTCTCAAATTTGTGCCAATAGAAAAAGGATAATCTCAACTGAGTTACATCATCAAAATGGTTGCACACCTATTATAGATTTGTCTTATTTCATTCTATTTGGCTTTGTCCTTCTTCTCTGATTAGTTATAATGAAATGGCATGGATCTTGGTCGATCAATGGTGGAATGGCCCTATGGTATGCTTATTTTGATGGAGAATGTGAGCTCTTAGATGCCTAAGATTCTTCCTATTTGAACACCAATGGCTAGTCCATGATGCTAATTTTGACATCCCTTGGCCCATCACTTCATTGGCACAATTTCTTTAAGAATATTTCTTTTAGCCTTTTTGCAAGATCTATTCACACGGGCACTTTCCATCAGACATTTCTCCTGAAGGAATTCCTTTAGACAATTTGTCTAAAAGAATTCTTTTGGAATTTTTGTCTGCCACTTTTTTTTGTCTATTTCCTTCATGCATCCTTTTTTGGTGATTTTCTATGGGCATTTTTTCTAAAGGACTTCTTTCAGACAAATTTTCTAAAGGAATTACTTTAGACAATTTCCTTGAAAGAATTCTCATGTATTTTTTGGGCCCTTTGCTCATGGCTTGGAAAGTGACCCTTTGAAATTTTTTTGAAGGGAACTTTTGGAAGGAAGTGACCCTTCAAAAATGTTTTGAAGGGCACTTGGATACAAAAGTGACCCTTCAAAACTTTTTTGAAGGGCACTTGGAAGAAAAGTGACCCTTCAAAAAAGTTTTGAAGGGCACTTAGATGCAAAAGTGATACTTAAAAACTTTTTTGAAGGGTACTTGGAAGAAAAGTGACCCTTCAAAAATGTTCTAAAGGGTACTTGGATGCAAAAGTGACCCTTTCAAACTTTTCTGAAGGGCACTTGGAAGAAAATTGACCCTTCAAAAAAGTTTCTAAGGGAACTTGGACACAAAAATGACCCTTCAAAACTTTTCTGAAGGGCACTTGAAAGAAGAAAGTGACCCTTTGGAAAATTATGAAGGGCACTTTAAAGAAAAAGTGACCCTTCAAAACTTTTTCGAAGGGCATTTTGGAGAGAAAAAAGACCCTTCAAAAAAGTTTCAAAGGGCAATTTTGAAGAGAGAGAGAGACCCTTACAAAGGGCAAACCCTGAAGGGAAAAAATAAAGGAAGAGAAAGACCTTTCCAAAAGAGACAACACTTAGGAAAAAAGGGGGAAAACAGGCTGGAACAAGGCTAAAATAAAGCTTCCAAAGAAGAAAAAACAACTAGTTTCTTCATAAGTCCTTCATAATTGAATTGAAAATAGATAATAGATGTTGAAATTAGCCAAAGGAAATTTCAAAACAAGGGTAACAAACTTGACTAACATAACTCACATGCTAGGTTGAAGCAGTGCCAACAAAAGACTATACTGTAACAACTACTACATGATTCATCTAGTAAAACATTATCACATGGTTCAGATGTCTTTTAAGCTTCACCAGTGATCATGAAACCCACTTCTTGAATGAGATGATTCACATCTTGTTGGTTGAGTTCATGATCATGCACCATAAGATAACACCATACCACCCACATGCCAATGGAATAACTAAAGCCTTCATTAAGATTCTTGATACCACTTTAACAAAAAATTGTAATGTTGGCTAGACTGATTGGGATGATAGAGTATCTACATTACTTTGGGCATACAAAACTACATAAAAGCACCTTAATAAAAGTACACCATTCAACCTAATATATGAAAAGGAAGCAGTTATGCCAGTGAAGTTCTTAGTTCCATCTCTTCAGATAACACATATGGAAAACTTGGATGATGAAACCTCTTTGATAACTTGGCTTGATAATTTGATTAAACTAAATGAGGCTTAGTTCCTCAGCCACTAGAGTCAGGATGTTGAGAAATGTAAATAAAAAGCATAACATGATCACCATCTAAAGCATAAAGTATTTTATCCAAGCATAAAAGTTATATTATATGACTCTAAGTTCATGTGCCACCTTAGTAAGCTCTAAATCAATTGGGATGGTCTATTCATAATACATATCATACAACCTAATAGAGCTTATCAGTTAAAATGAATGGATGGTCAGTTCCTCCCAGGGCACTATAATGACAGTCAACTCTGGCCATATTATGATTCTATTTAACTAAAATTTTGTAATCAATAAGTCTTAAGGCCATTAGATTAGGATCTGCTACTTTCAATAAAAATCACTACCCTTAAAGCATGCATTTCTTCTCTAATGTAATTTTGAGTTTTTGTACTTAGTGTGTTTTCATGGAGGACCACGAACCCTTTTAGTGTGGGGTAAGGCATCATGCATGAGAATCATAATAAGTTCAAATTTATAATTGAGCATGTAAGACATGTGGGTGTGCAAGTCCCAAAGGTGCAAGAGTCATCTATGGCATGCAATTAATTAATGGTGCATGAGTCATTCAATGCACTTCAACAACACCTTGAAAGGTTCCTACCATTTGAGTGAAAAATATCTTCCACTATAATGGAAAAGTGGGACACAATTGTCATGTACTCCCAAGAAAGACATTAAGAAAGGATGGATCATTATTGTCACAAGGCTAGTTATGATGAGAATCATGTGAATGGAATGATGGGACAAATTTGTTAAGGCACTATATGCTCAATATAAGATTCAAAGTATGAAGGCCGTTAAAAGATGTGCATTAATAAATTGAGGTGATGAGGAAAGGAATTAATGGAGGTAAACTCCCCCGAATTTCCTATAAGAAACCTTCCAAAGTCATTTTACACTTGACCTTGCTTAAATATTCAAGTGCTAAGAATGAATGGCAAACTAGAGAGCCAAAGACTATGATGAAACCAAATTTATTTCAAAGCAGAGTGTTTACGAAGTTGGTAACATAATGAAGGTTGTTTTAATGTTAAAAAGAGGTTTATAAGTATAGATTTGAGTATAGGAGTGGAGAATTTGGATGTTTTAGGTTGCAGATCCACCATATCGAAGTGTGAAGCTTGAGAGTTGAGGGAAGTTGGGCTGCCACCATGTATTCATTCAAAAATGTGGGATGGCTATCGATTAACCTTTGAATTCCCTGAAGGGTAATGTGGTTAAATAAAAAGGCCAAAAGACTTGAAAATCTTCCAACCATACTCGAGGAAGAAGAGGTGAGTGAAGGATATTTGTTCCCTACTAAAGATGAGCACCAAAAAACCAAGAATAGAGACTAAAATGCGTGTAGTACATAGAAGGATTTTTGAGAGAACACATGGAAGGATAAGTGAGAGAGAGTGTATAAAAGGTAATAAATATGGTAAATAAAATAAATTACACACATACCTCATCAACACAAAATGACCCAACATCTCCCCCTCCATCTTTACTCATAGAAGAGATGCAATACCTAGAGTCGATCTTGCACATAGAGAACTGGGTCTCCAAGGTGTCAACTACCACCATTTTGACTATAACCACTATAAATTAGGAAATGAGGTAAAGATGCAAAATGACTACCAAGTCTAGACCACAAACACAAAGAATCAAGTGGTCCATGACTTGTCCATCAAGAGCTAGCTGGACAAGGTTGACCTCTTTCAAAATTTTGAGCTACCATACTTTGGAAAGCCTAGTAAAGCAGTTCAATTCCTCCTCTCATGCATTTATGAGGACTACATCCACTTTTCAAGGTTTAACATGAATATAACCATGAAAAGGTTAAAAAAATTCATGAGACTTCAATTTTTGGGGGTGAATGTGTTGGATGACTTGGCAGACACGGAGGAGATTTAAGAGACTACCATGGTGCTTATGTACCAAAAGTAGGGGCATGTAATGCATATAATTTTAGGAATATATAATTTAGATCAATAATAATGAAATAAAGATAGAATTGAAATTTAGAAAATACAACAAAATAAACATAGATTTAATGTGGTTCACCTAATATGGGCTATGTCCACATAGAAACTACCAATCCTTATTATTATTTAGTCCAACAAATGAAGGGATAAACTTGTAATAAATCCACTGAAATATCCTCTTCACTCTCTCACTCTTTTTTCACCTAATTAAAATCCCTTCATATTAAAGGAGGGTTAAAAATTAGGGCAAAAAATGCACTAACTTAATTTATACTATTAAATCTAAAAACTAATAGTAAATGATCCAGATTAACTATGAAATTATAATATTTTATAGTGCATTTTTCATAAAATTTTTACTTTGGGGTACTGCCCATAAACCCCTACCAAGGGGGATCCAAAATAGGTCACCACCCCCTAGATCCCCATGGTGACCATAGTGGGGGGGGGGAGGGCATTTCCCCCCCACACCCCCCCGATCAGGAGCTAGGCATTAAAATAAGATCAGGCTCCACCATCCAACATATAAGGAGCCTGTAGGATCTCCCCTTAGAGTCATAGTGCAGATCATTTCTACCAAGGTCAGAGAGACCGATAGGTATAAGGAGGTGGACATGTCCCACCTACACATTTCTCATCAAGTCTCTTAGGGAACAAAGTATAAATGGGAACTATACTTTGCCCAAAAGATAGATGAGGATGCAGAGAAGGTGAAAAAAATGAATAATTATAGGTTTCCTTTGGGAGAAATCCTATTATTTATAGATTTTGATGAGATTGGGGTACCTGACTACAACTCAAGTTCATTGAAGTGGGTGTACCCTCCCACTCATAGGTCCCATGTGGAGCACTTCAAAGCCTTCACTTGCCCCCAACACATTAACCCATCTTACAGGATGAAGATGAGGTACTAGTTTAACGTGATGAAGGAAACTTTTGGGAATGAATGGTGCTTTCTAAAGGATTTACCCATTTTAATTATAGACTAAGTACAATTCATTATAAAGTAGTATTACTCCCTGACATGCATTCACATGAATCTTTTAAGAGAGATTTCAGCATGGCTTAAATTTCCATATGCCTTTTTTGTGTAGTAATTCATTGATTATATAAAATATTTATACGATGCATAACCAATCATTCTCTAGGTGGAGTGGATAGATTCAAAGCACTACACCCTCCAAGAAATGTATGTATATTCAGGCAAAAAGGCCTTTATGGAGAGGGAAGAAATAGACTTAATCAATATTAAGGTAAATGATATCTTGGTTAGGGAGAAAGTCCATAAATTATTCTACATATTATGCCCCCACCAATACCCTCAAGATGGAGACCCTAAGGAGAGGTTCCCCTAGGCACTGCAAAGATAGAGGAAGCATCTAGAGATAAGCACTAGTTCTAGTGGGCAACAGGCCCACCAAAAATGATAGAGGATGATGAAGGTAAAACCCTTTAGACCCACTACTTATCACCCATCCTCACCACATCCATCTCCACCTCACACTTCACCTTCACAACCTTGTCCATCTCTATCCATTAAAGCCCTCTCAGATAGAGATTCATAGTTCAAGATCTGACTCTAAAAAGACTCTATCCCTAAGACAAGAGGCCCCATCTAATGATCAACTTGATATTGAAAAAGTTGGAGCAGGAAAGATGGCCTCAAGAAGCCATTAAGAGGATGAGCTTGAATGAGACCTAAAAAGGGTGAAGGGACCAATAAAAGAATAGGAACAAAGAGGGACATCCATTACATGTGAATGTTACTAGTTCAATGTAGAGGATAATGACCTCTATCTTTGGAAGCACTTCCACCCTAAGTACATAAACCTAAAAGTAAGAAAGCAGGTTTCCTTCCTTTTGGAAATGTATATTGAGGATCCCCAATTCAATATTCTTTTAGATTGCATTTTTTCTAGCCTAGATGCTCTAGGTCTGCTAGGCCTTATGAAGATTGATCTACAATGGTTCTCTCTAATAATGACAAGTGCTAAATTTTTGAAAATAACCATGGAAATGATATGCTAGAACATTTTATTGGATTTTGATGCATGCATGGTAGAAAGAAAACATGGAAAGGTTACAGAGATGTATAATAAAGTGATTGCAGAAAAGTAAGCACTCACCAAGGAAATGTTCACCTTAAAGCAACAAATCCAAGAGGCCATCGAGGCTATGGTAAGGGTTTTAAACCTTTGAAAAATAATTTTGAAATAGGAATATACACTTATGGATGGTGTACCATTATATAAGGATGCCATCAGGAAATTGGAGACCTTAGTTGAGCTTTTGCTCAAGAAAAATAAGGAGCTCCCCATGCTAAGAGATGAGGCAAGGAAATAATTGAATAATTCATCATGGTATTAGACATTTTTAAGAACACCTTAGATAGATTCAAGGAGGTTATCCCAATTTTGGATGGTATTTTTGTGCACCTAACATGCTTAAATAAAATATTAAAGGCCTAGCTCCATAATGAGGAGGTCTTGAGGTAGCAAACAACTAATGCTAACCTTTTAATAAAAGACCATTTTGAGCATGTGAAAGAATTCAAGGACATTGAAATAATAGAAGATGCTATAAATAACCATCATCGACAAATAAATGCAAGTTTTGATATACTATGAGGATAGGTTGATAAAGAGGTCTTTGAATTAGAAGACATCCAAAAGGAATCTAGTGTAGCCCTAGATGAATAGATGAAAAAGACTAAGACTCTAACTTAGCTTAAAGAGCTAAAAGAATCAAAAGAGGCCATTGAAAGAATAACTACCAAAGTCCTCGATGCATTGTCCCATTGGGATGGGCTGAAGAAGGAACTCAAGTAGAAGGGGCCATAATTTTTGGAGGATGCTAGCATGGCTTAGTCTAAGATGAACTAAGAACATAGTGTGGGGTGATGTTAGCCCCTAAATTTTGAATAAGTATTGTTCCATTTTTGATGTGTAGTGTGGGGGGACCATTGTCCATTTTGATGTAAGTATCAACATGGCATAGAAGACCATGACACGTAGCTGATAGGCATATAAGGTGAATGGTGTGAAAGGACAATGGCATAAGAGACCCAACATGAGAGAACCTAGTAAAGAGAGAGTGTGTCACAAAGGACCTAAATATAGAGGACTCAAAACATAAATGGAAGACTAGGGGAGTGCATGGGAAGCAGAGCATGAGGGATGTAGGAGAAGATATAAATAAAACACTTGGTCATCAGAGTATAACATAGAGTGAGTATCTATGGATGCAAATACCTGAGTATACATGAATAACTAATTATAAGGGCCATAACTCTTAGTTTTTTGGGAGTATGTGTGCTATTTATTCATGATAGTTATAATTATGACACTTGATCAAGGCAAAATAAGTATAAAAACCCTTATTGTAATCATTTGCATGGATGGTCCTTTGGAGAATAGATATAAAAACTATCTTGTAATTCAATAAGTTAATAATGAAAGGCTAGTATTTACCATATCATGTGATAAGTCATGAAACATTCTAAGTGTTGGATGATATATGGTTTATTTCTAAGTCATGGGTATCTTTTTCTTTTGTCACTACTGTTAAATGGTAATGGTGATCCTAGTTATTATGGGAATCAAATATAGAAAAATAAGGATAATAGTAATATATTTATGGTGTTGATTAAGATTTTAATACTTGTGTTACAAAATATGAACAAACATCCAACATTTTGTTTCAAATCCTTTAGGAATGGGTCTTTCACTACACACTTCGGGTGAGTGCATGAGACTCATCTCTCATGTGTTAGGGCCAATGCGCTAGCTTGTTAAAGGAAAGCTTTAGTGTTGAGGTGGAACTAACTAAAAGAGCCCAACATAAATACCAAGTAAGAAACTATTCAAGCTCACTCAATTGATTGGAAAAATAATTTATACTACCCTATTATTCCCTATTTTCATATTATTCATAGGAGCAGTCATATTACAAGTCTGAAACACTCAAAGAACAATCGATGAATAATATTTGTTGAGTTAAAATATAGATCATTACATGTCCTTGTATATAGTATATTCCACCTTTGTGCACACACAATATAACACATAGGGGGAAAATACATGTGTTTGAGGACTTCCTTAGAGTATTGGCAATGCAGGAAATGCTCATTGATAGAGGGGTCCTTGAGGTCAGCTCAAAACCATGAGCACACTAACCCATTTTTGGTAAGGTATAAATACCTAAGGTGAAGATATATGGTTTGATACACATATAATCATCTACAACATATGTGCATAAATGAAATACATTAGAACAAAGGTGAAAATAACATAGAAAGCTTGAGGTGGTCATTTTATAATATAATGAGTATTCCATATCAGATAGTTCTATTGATATCAATAAACCTATGTCGATTCAAGTGTCCCAGAGTTGATACAAGTGTCTAAGCCTCCAAAAACAATATTTATAGAATCTGATGACTAGATCTTGATCTTGTTTATGCCTATTTTCACTTATTTATATAATAGATCTATTTGCACATTTGTAGATAAGCTAAGTATCATATATTATTCATGTTTATGAAATCAAACTAATTTTTGAGTGTACTTTATATATTTGGCATAAATCAAAATTCTAATTTAGAATATTCATTTATCTAAGTTTTCAATTAATTGGCCTACTCTAGAATAGTTTCACTCATCCTTGTGTGTATGATATTCTACCCTTTAACCCCAAACTAAACAAATTAAAAAGGGTTTAAGATTTGGTAAACCTGACCCTTGTGTCTTCTCATGCAACCATTATTTTTTTTAGTGTTTTATAACTTCTTAGGGTTTCATACTTTATTTATGATCTACTTCATTCTTTATTTTACCAAAGATAAAATCAAGGCCTCCCCTATGGCACCATTTGTAAGATCACACATAACCTATGAAAATAAGAGGGGTATATTTATAAATCCATAGATATTGAGCATGAGTAATTTTGAATTCTATCAAGTGAAAAAAAGTAGGCATGTTCTACCCATTTTAGTGAGAAACATACCCCTCAAGGTTCTAATAGTCACCATCCCACTCCTATTATTCACCAATAACCTATGTTGGGTTCCGCATCCCATATTATTAATAACCCAAAAGGTATTTCATCACATCATAGTGATGGTCAACATATTCCTCACCCTCTTAAAACAAATTTGTATATACATGGGCTAAATCTTCCTTTATTTAACCATGAAAATTTTGGTAATGTTCACAATGATATATTTACAAACATAAAATGATAGGAGAATTTCTCCATGAAAAAAAATACAATTATTAAAGGTTCCCAAATTTCAAAATAATGCACACATTATTAATAATGAGCACTCCAACCTTCCATATTTTTATTATGAACTTTTTTTTTGAAATATTCACAAGGATATCATGGCTTCATTTCAAACTCAAAACAATTCACAACTAGCAAAGGTTCTAACATTTACAAATAATATGAAATTACCAAAGGTTCCAAGATTTTTAATTGATGTATCATTATCAAAAATTCTAAAATTATCAAATGAGATATCATTACCAAATATTCCAAAAATTTTATATGATATACCAAAATTTCCAATGCTTTCAAGTGAAGATCCATTATCAAAATTTCCAAATGTTTCAAGAGATACAAAATTTAAACAAATTTATTATAATGATGAAACATCCATTACTCCCATGTTCCAAATAGATGGTGAATAACAACCAATTATTACATATTTTAAAACTTCAATAGTTCCTAATACTTATCTTATGTTTATGATGAGTATTATATGAGATATCCAAAACTTATAAAAGTTCAAATGTCATCCTACAATACTACTTCTAATGATAACATTATCCAAAATCAACCTCTTGAAAAATGTGTATTTGAATATCCTTATCCACAAGAGTTTATCATGCCAATGTTACCTTCATTTTTTAGCCATGAAGATCCTTACAAACATATAATTCAATATGTGCATTCTTTTGAAAAATGGGCTAAAGATGAATGAATATTGTTAGAAGCATTCCATATGAGCCTTATATATGAAGCTTGTGATTGGTTTTATAGTTTACAAAATGGTTAATTAATTACATTCAAGTAAGTAGAAGATGTTTTATTCTCGACCTTTACACACAATGTGCCAAAATTTAGATTGGATTATTTGAAAAAATTCAAACAACATGATGATGAATCTCTTCAAGATTATGCCATTCCATTTAAAAATGCATCATATTTATTTTAGTGTCTCCCTTCAAACTTGTAAATACAATTCATATTTAGTATAGGTATCACCCCTCCACTAAAGGAAAGGGAATTACATAAATTTTATACCTCATTTATCCATCTATATATGGATACACATAGATATGCTTGTTTCCTACTCAAATATAACAAATAATTAAATCTATATCCTACAAATTAAAAATAATTTACTTAAGATACATACAATGGGAATGAATATCCAAGTGACTATAATAAACAAACATTTATAAATACAAATATTTATCTAGCACCTTTTAAAAATTTACTCAATATGGGACTGATACCAGATGTACATAATCCACAACCACTTAAAATTAAACCAAGCAAAAATCATCCTCACCAAAAGCATTTAATAATTACATTATTCATGGGTTGATCTTGTTTTCACATTAGCCGTATTGATCCTACAAAGAAAGAAACATTTTTAATTAAATATGTTTGTTACAACTCAACTATACTATCAAAGACTTACATCATATATAAAGTTGTAAAAATTCACTGGGATACCTAATATTACCAATTACTTGTGGTCTAGATGTTGTACAAATGAAAGTGTGGATCATGACCCATACCAATCAACACAATTTTACATTGGTAGAATTTTGGCTTTACAAAATAGAAGCTAACATAGATCCAAATCAACAAGGTATCTCATTATCCCACAAGGGAATATTAGTTCACATACCACATGATGGTGATGGTAATTCCATTAAGCAAGTAGTAAGAGAAGAGGAACATGCTATGAAAAATTTTCACTCAAAAATATCCAATCATAACAAACTTGATCCATTCAATGCACATTTAAAATAACATTAATTTAAAAAAAACAAAACAAATAATCAATAAATTACAAAAAACATTCAAATAAATTCAATTACTAGCTCCTTGGCATCTATGTTGTTTACTTTATATTGGTAGATATCATATCATTTATTTTATGGATATGCATATCTTTTAGGAATACTTGAGTGTGATACATTCATACACCATATACATGATACATGCACATATACATGTTGGATCTTTCCTCTTCTTATGTGACACATGTTGGGGGCATCTTCTTTCTTTGATCATGATTGATACAAGTTATATTATTTTTATGGATACCTTTCCATTATCATGTTGAGCTTATATAATAATGATTACACATGTCTATGCTCATGATTAGATCTTTCATAGTGTACATGATATACTATATTACATGACATTTTTTCTTAATACATATATTATAGGACTAATATGATATGCTTATGTTGGTTGTGTATATTTACTTTATTCACATTGTCACTTCCTTGAGTGTATTTTTATTACTTGCTATTATCTTGCTTGTGGAACATTTAAATACATATTAATTACTTGTTAGTCCTTGTGCCACTATATTTTTATTTCATTTTCTACTTTAACATTTGAATATGTCATTCCTTCAAGTGTGTGACATTTGAATATGCCCCTTGTTTATGGTATCCTTAAAACCTTTTTGTGTTATATTGAGTGCTCTTGTGTGTGTGATGGATTGTTTGTTGATTTTGTATTATTACTTTCTAGATGTTTCCATGATCCATATCATGTATCTTAGGGATTGTTGTGATTAAATATTGTGAGAATCATTGATATATCTACTTATACATTATACTCCTATATGATACATGGTTCATACATAGATTATATGGTTATTTTATCCTTTTGAGGTAAGGGAAATACCAAATTCCATTCCCCTCACCTCAAAATGGAGGGGAGAAGTGGGGGAATATTAGTGGGATCATGTCCTAGAGACATAACCTTCACACTTGTATAATTATTAGAGTTTCCATAGTTTCACTACAATTCACATGATTCAAATATACACTTGGGTTAGAATCATATACATTTCACTATTTTTTATATATTTGGGATAATGTTTTTTAGATTTGTGACATTATTATATACAGTTATAAATTAGAGGTTAAATTTTGATATAAAGTCAAACTTGAGATATATTAGAGGTGAATATGCCATGCAAGTGCACCCAAAATTACAAATACATATTCAAATTATTTACCAGGAAACACCATTTTGAGCCTTTCCTTTCTATAGTAGTTGGTTCCTTTGAGAAGTGTGGTTGAGATTAAATTCCATATGGCCTAACACTACATAATTTTTTTCATTTTGATTTGGTTATACCAATTAACTTGAATTTTATTGTACTTTCACTTGAGTTGTGTGATTGAGATTCAATGATCTCAATGGATATGTCACAAATCACCCTTGCACTGGATTTGGGGAAAAATTACCTTCAAATATCCATTTTAAAATATTCAAGGTTTTGTCTTGAACCTTTATCAACTCAAATGATTCATAAGGAATCATCTTTACCAAGTCTAAGTATGAAGGCACAACATGGTTACATCAACACACATGTGTACTCCTTCCTTGTTCTCTATATTTTCAAGCATTTTAATTATGTCAAAGTTTAGATTACATGCACTAATTTATATTGTAACATGTTATTGGTTACATTTCATGTACCAAAAATAAAATTCACTAGAGATCAATCAAAGGCAAGGTGTGTTGTACATACCCACATACACATTTTATTTCCTTTAAACTAGTAATTTCATCCTTATGCATTATTATATTAAGGGGATGGGTGGAGGAGAAATATAGATATTAAAATATAATTTATATAGAATTTTAGTCTTGTATACTTGATAAATAGTTGTTAAAGTTATACCCTTTAGTTATATACCTTCTTACTACCAAAAGGCTCACATTCACCACCTCAATGTGCCTAACTATTTATCTTATGGTCTGATCCTATCATTTTTGATGACCTAGATAGATTTATATATCCTTCATTATTAGTTTCAGATCCTCAATAGATTTATATCCTTGTAGACACTTACATCCCACATAAGGACACTTGCATCGATGCAAGTGTCTAATCCTCAAATTCATCTAATTTAAAAATATTTCAAATCTATGGGTCAACCCATTTGTTTTATTTAACCCTTTCATGAGATATTTTCAAAAGGTGTGGTATAAATACAAATAAAAGCCTACTCAAATCTAACATCCCATGAGTAGTGTTTATCAATTTAAAAACTAGATCATTGCATGCATTTTGTATATAGTATATTGCACCCTTGTGCACACAAGATATTACATAGGGGAGAACTACATATGTCTGAGGCCCTCCTTAGATTATTGGATATGTAATTAACACTCATTGACATAGGGTGCATTAAAGTTAGCTTGAAACCATGAGTCCACTAATCCATTTTTGATAAGGTACAAATACCTAAGGTGAAGAGTTAGGGTTTGATCCACATATAGTCATCTATAATATGCACATAAATAAAATACATCAATAAAAAGGTGATAAAAAACCCAATGCTAAAGGTGATCACTTTTTAATACAATGAATATTTCATACTAAATAATTCCATTCATATTAAGACACCTATGTCAATGCAAGTGTCCCAAGAATGACACAAGTGTTCAGGCCTCCAAAAATAATATTTTCAAAATTTGATGACTAGATCCTGATTTTATTTCTACCCATTTCCACATTTGCATATCTCAGATTCATCTATGCATTTACTAAATATATAAGTATCATATCTTCTTCATGTTTATAAAATCAAACTACTTTTTTGAGTGTGATTTATATATTTATCATAACTCAACATTTTAATTCAAAATATTCATTTATCTAAGGTTTAAAATAATTATCTTGATCTAGAATAGTTTTATTCATCCTTATGTATAGGATATTCTATCCCTTTAACCCTCACACAAAATATTCTTAAAAAGGGATAAATACTACCATAATAAGGCATTCCATAAGTCCAACAAATATGTGGAAAAGTTTTGGTGTAATAATCATAGATATATTTGAGCATGCGTCATATCTAAAATTATTAAAGATGTACCATGAACTACTAAGACCTTCCAAAACCTTAATGGACCATAAGCTTACTCATTATAAGGGCATTACAAAAAACTAAATTTACTTTATTATCACTTTATTCTATGTATACTTAATTAAAATCAACTAAAACCACCATCAAGTGAAATAATATATGATTAACATAATGTAATCACCTAAAAGTGGTATTTGGATGCTAAGAGTGTTTCTTGAGTTAACCTAATCCTAACTTATCCCTAGACCTATCTTAGAGCCTTGGACCCACTTTTCTAGTCATTGTGCAGACCAACCTACAATCAACCAAAACATAGTCTCGGGACAAATTTCTTAGGCCCCAACCGAACTTTATTAGCAATATGCCAAGTGGACATTAACACCACATTTGGGACACTGTTACCACATGGAATTAGTGACCCCAACTAGGTGTTACTGTCCTTATCCTAAATGGGTACTTTTTCAAATGTGTGCCCCTCCTAAATATAGCTTAAACACATTTTCTTATCAACACAAGCTACATATCTCTATAAATACAACTATATTTGACCCTTATTCATTATATGGAAAATAGATGCAAAATAAAATTCAAACCAAAGACAAGTTGAGTAAAATTAAGGTATTTGATCTCCATTCTACCTTATTTCTACATACTACCATCTACAATATCCCTAAGCCAAGTTTTTAAAGATTTCAAATCTCAAGCACATTCAAGGAATCTAAGTGCACTCTCATTCTAAAATTCAATTGCATTTGCATCAAACACTAGGTGGGAGAACTACAATAGGCTTGATCCCTCTTCAGAGTATTGGTATGTAGGTAAGTCTCTTCACAGTGGGGTGTTGAGGATGTCCAATCTATCCTACTAAAGAACACACAATTATTACTCATTCCATAATTGCCATGAGGATTAGAGTTTTCAAACTAAATCATGTTTTATACACACAACATATAGCTTTAAGTTTCATGTGTGTAGGAATAAGGCCTAAAAACATAAGCACAAGTGCCCCTAAAAAATAGGAATAGTCCCACAAAGGGGACACTACCACTAGTTTGAGGACACTATAGAAACATGGTGCTACTATCCATATGGGGTGTTACTATTTAGTGATCAAATAGATTCTAGAATCTAGTTAATGACACTCAAAACTATCTAGAACCCAATTTTCAAAACTTAGATCATTTATGACAATCACTTTTTAGATAAGTCTATATTTATGCCTATTTATTATGATTTTTAAAAAGTCAAAGAAGGTCAAATGCTATAAAAAATCAATGATTAATTATTGTAATTTATTTAAATAATTTAGACATCTCAAACCTTCAATCTAAACATAATATTTATAAAGTTAAACCTGAAAGGGTTAAATCATTTGGTGAACATGACTTACTTCAAATATTGCTTCAAACCCTAGCTTACATTAATCTAAATTTTTGTGTAATAATTTAGGGATACATACTTATAATTTTCTAATTCATTTTATACAACCTAACTAATTAAAATCAATTTCACATTAGGGTTTCAATTTATTTTACATATAATTTAAATTGGTGCAAAGAAACCCTAGATTTAGGAACCCTAACCTTAGACAAACCTAGGGTTCACATTTCCAATAGTTACTATGTCTCAATTCATAGCTTTCCACCATGATTATCACGATAAAATCCATGTTTTAATTCATGGTACAAAGCATGGTACTTTTATTAACATGTCTATTACCAACTATGTTTTGAAAGGTACACATGTATGTTACTCCTATCATGGATTCGGTTCGAGCTAAGATTGTTTTACATATTGGTCCTCTATCACGTGAGCCCCATTTTTTTGTGGATAATTTATATATGGTTTAGTTTGATCTACCTCCAATTAATACTAGGTGATAGAGGGCTTAGAGGACTCCTTTTATTCTGCCTCCACCTAGACCACTTGATTATATATGCTCCCATATTGCCTCTACTACTCACCTCTAGTAAATAGTAGATATTGTAGTTCAAGACATCACTAGGAAGAAAAGGGTGCCTCTTCAGAATATATAGGATCAACATAACCCTACCATCCCTCCTCATCCCTAGCACACTATAACAGTACCTGAGATCAACAAAGAGAATTTGATATTCTAGATTAGTTGAGGAATACATCAGCCAAAATATCTATATTGGAATTACTATAAAAAGAAATAATCTTAAAATATATTATGTTTTAAAAAATTAATGACACATCTATTCCTCATGACACTAATCCATGCTATTTTGCATCTATCATGAATACTATCAAAGATGTAGAGAATGTGATATCTTTTTCCAATGAGGATTTACCTTCACAATCAATAATTTATCAAAACTTGCCACTTTTTGTTCAATCTCAAATCAATAACACAACTCTTAAATGAGTTTTCTCATTGACAGTGTTTCAGGGCTCAAAATATTTAACCTCAAATTTATGTAAACCATGGGGGTTGATATAGAATATATTTAGAAGACATACAAGAACATCCAAGGGTTTGATGATATTTCAAGATAGACCTTAGGATCAATTATATTGAATATCACAGTGGGACCAAAGACTTTATATACTCACTTTTAGGTGACGCCAAACCATTTAAATTGTAATTTGATATTTGGGAGACCTTGGATACATGTTATGGAGGATGTACCTTCCACTCTTCATAGATGTGTTAAATTTTTGCATGACAGGTACCTATACACATGTCCAACAAATAATCATCCAATCATATATTTTAGGCTCACTAAGCCTCCTACATCGAGTACATCATTAGATGGGACACCTCATGTTCTCATCAAACCCCATACTCACAATATTCCCATTGAGTAGATGCATACTTATGAGGTGGGGGAGTTTAGTAATACTATTCATATACCACCTTTAGAGCTTCCTACAACACAAATACCTTCACTAATGATAGAGGACCAACCTCTCCCTACACAATTACCTTTATAGAGGATAGAGGAACAACCTATCATAATATAGACATCCTCATCTAAGATGGAATATGAGATCCTCATAACCCAGTTACCATTACTTGTCAATTTAGAAGAGGCTTACATTAATAATTCTAACACAAATTCACAAACCACTATGGAGGATGATCAATAACCCATAGACATTAATGATTATTTATGTGGATTGAGCTTTACACTAGTGGGCCTAGGTGAGTACATAGATAAATCAAAGGCACTTATACCTTGCCTTACACTAGCAACCTCACTTGTTCAAGAATCTATAACTATGGGATCTCATACTCAACCATAGTCAATAATAGATCATCTGATATATTCAACACATATGGTCACATCGATGGATACTAATTCAATCATAAAGATTCAACTAAGGATATCACAAGATATAACACATCAGATATTATATCTATTACTTGATAGATGATTGATGATATTACCCACAATCTAATATATATCACCTATTAAGAGAGTGAGATATAACATGTTATACATTGTTAAGATTCCATCAGACATATTACATTACTTGTTGCATGTGTCCCCAAGGTGACCAATACATTATTCTTTATTTTGAGCATAGACACTCATATACAAGATACACTTCGTAGTATATGGTTATATGTGATGGATATTATGTATGATTTTTTAGAGATATGTTTGACATTCACTCATGATGGACGTATGGTTTAAATTTTACATGATGACATAAATAAAAACCATAAGTTTCACATAGATACTTCATGGTCTAATATGGTTTACCCTAGGATTATGTAAGGGCATATTACATAGTTGAGAAGAATGCCATTTAGATGGATAGACTCCAAACTCATTCCAAAGATAAGGCCCCATTGATACATATCATTTGGTATGATGATCATGATGACAATGACTTATTTGGATAGGCTCAATATTTGACACTGGATGATCTTCCACTAGATCCACCATTTGATTATCCATATCCCATGGATTTGTTCTTGGGCCTATAGAGACATTACACTTTGTATACTATTTCATTTACATTTCTAGTATTTACTTCTACTACCATGCTCCTTGTACATAGTTTATTTTCATTTGCTTGTACATATCTTATACTTAAAAAACATAAAAAAATGTAATATGTACAAATACAAAAAAATTCAAATATTTCAAAAAACACAAATTTTATAGATTGTATGCATTGCTATGTTTACATTTATATTATTTTCTAGATATTGCATATTGTAAGTTATCCTAGTATAGTTGATTTTATCATACACATGTTTTACTTGTTCTTATCGAGTGCTTGTAGATTACATATGGGACTCTAGTCCACTACACTAATCTAAACTAGCTTTCATCTACCCACTGAGGGCATCAATACTGATCCACATTTATAAATTTGATACGTTCATGCACTCGAGAGCATCTCATACACATTTTATACTACCAGGTTCTATCTTTACATACTATAAATTCTAGTTTACACATTTATTTATCTTGATATTGATCATTGCTACTCATTCCTCAAATTTTTTTATTGACTATCACAAGTTACACCCAATATGTTTGCATCCTAGCATCTACATAGATTTGTACTACATAGTTATACATGCTTTTATTTCTAGTTTTCCTAAATTAGACTTGATTGTATTTCCTATGCTTTTTTCATTTTTGAGGGAATTTAAATATGCCATTGTTCTTTGGATCTACACCAATTATTTTTTTATATGCCTTGGACATGTGCCTATGTCCCTTGTGTGTGCTTTCCTGCTTATATATGTGAACATTTGAACATGTCATTCTATGTGGCTTTAAGCGAAATTACTTTTTACTTACATATGTAGACATTTGAACATGTCCTTGTATGTATTCATTCTCATATTTAGTGACATGTGCCCATGTCCCTTGTATTGTGGCCCCTTGGCTTACCTTTTGCATGCCTCATGTGCTTGTATCTATGCTTCCTTATATGACTATACACCATGACACTTGTATTTTCTCGTTACACACACATACACACACTAGTTTTTGATGCCATGAGGGATCTCATGCATATACCCTTCCTAATTGGGTGCCATGATGGACATCATGCCCCATCCCCTAGGTATTTACTCAGATATACTACTATACACATTGATTACATCTATCTTGACACCCTTATGTAATGCTAGATTAAAAACATACATCTTACATTACCTACTTATGCTCAAATTCATTTACATTTTGATGTTATGTTTATACATTATATTGTAATATCATACATGAGAACTAAGAATTTGACTCAAGAGAGGATGGTTACTATGGTGTTAGTTTCAAAATGAAAAAAAAAATGAAGAAACACAATAACTAGCATAATATCTCTAGGCCTAGACACTAGGGAGATCCTAATTAACAAACATGAATAAAACACACAACTAGAATGCAAAGGAAACCCTCTTTTACCTTCTTTGGATGCTCAAAAATGCTTGTTGTAGTGGCTTGCTTGGCTTGTGCTCATGAAGTCTTCATCAAAGGAGGCTTGGCTATCTCCTCTTCTCCTTGGCACCTTGTGGCTTTGGCTTAGCTTGGATTGGAATCAATTTGGCATGGTAACACTAGTTGCAATGGATTATTGAATATATTTATGCATTATAACTTTGCACCAAAATAGCTTAAAAATGATTTGGTAAGGCTCCTATTTATAAATTTTTGAGTGTCTAAAATCAACTTGAACCATCCATCTTAGGATTGGGATGTGTGGCTAAAGATTAATCCAATTTTTGGAATTAAGTTTATAATTATCTTAATCATGAAATTTGAAAAAGGGGCAATTAAGAGGCATGGAGGGCATTAATGAGGCATGGAGGGCATGAATCCTGATATTTGTGGCATTTATGGCCTAGGGACATCTTCCCAATAAATGAGGCCACTTGATGATGTAGATATTCAATATTCATTTCTAAAAACAAGTATTCAAAAAATTTCCATGGAATTATTAATTAGGCTCTAATTTGGTTTAACTAGATCTTAAGCATGATTAAGCACTTTGTGCATAAATTACCCAAATTGATCATAATAGTTTATTATTGGTCCTAAATTTGATTGGATTAGAATTAGAATTCAATGTCAGATGCATTGGATCCATTATCCCATTTAGGATTTTATCAAAAATAAATAACAAAGGCATGTGTCTTGTGTAAGAGATTTGATAGGAAAGAGCAATCCAGAGCACCCAAGTGCAAAATTGGCATTTTGACTCAAAATGATCTGATCAAAGTTAGCTGGCCCATAAATTACATTACCCTATTTAATGATACTTTATCCAAATTTGGAACTTGAATATGTTAGTTTCACATAATTTAACATGATTTAGTGAATTTTAGGCTAAATTGTGTATTTTGGTGGAAATTGGTCAAAAATTGATTGGAGGTTATCGGTGGCCAGATTTAGGTGTCTACAATGTAGATGCTCTAGATAACATATTTTGTAGAGATACTTATTTAGAGAGAATTTATTACATATATTTCACAACTACCCTCAAAAGAGGGGGCATTCATAGGGGTTTGTCATAAAGATCAAGATCCTACTTTACTATTCACATATAAATTTTAGTACACAAGATCAGTTTCATAAATTAGACATAGGGTAGACATAGGAAAAAATAAAGACTTAGACAATAGTTCAAATCACCCAAATTTCAGATTAGGTAAACATTAGCACCTAGATTAGGACTCTAGCACCATAGGGTATTACTATCTACTACAAGGTGCTATTGTCCAATAACCCTCAATTTAGGATAGTCTAGATCATTCATACTAGTACACTAGGTACATTATAGATTTGCACAAATATAGTCACAATTTGATAGTTATGTTTAGATTTTGATCAGATACATTCATTAGAACTCAGGTTCATACCAACTACTCATATTTTGGGGCATCATTCATGACATGATCACTCCCACATTAAGTTCAGTTACATAGATTCAATTATTACATACTCAATTTATATTTAGTATACTCATATATCAAATTGGGGGCATGTGTACAACACATAGTTTACATACACTTAGCTACACATAGGTTGATCAGATGGAATGAAATTTTTGATGTCATTCTATACACTTTATATAATTATTATCACATTATAGGTTATCATCAGATTCATACCTTACTCCATTTACTGTGGTTAGCATTCCCAAGTGGCCAAGAGTTGCCTAATATACCTAAGTGGTCATAGAGACAACTTACATAATTAGATTTACTCAATTATATAGTTTTAACACTTTACATAGTTTAATTATAGATGCATCTACTTCACACAAGTGGGAAATGATGGAGTCATGACCTAATTCAGTTCTTGATCCACCCATATGAGAGGGTTAGACACACTTATAATCTTATCCAAACTATTCACAAATCGAGATCCATCGAGTAGGGGTGGGAAATGATGGAGTTAAAATTGGATTAATTTCTTAAACCACCCATATGAGGATTGAGAAATCCATCAAATCATTCTAATATATTTAATGATATGATCACTATGTACATTCACACACACATGTTATCACCAAGTTCATGCATTGTTCATAGACCCAATGAGGTGTATTCATTCCTTTCCTCTCTCTTTACTCAGGTTTACTCAATTACTTTATTTTATCATAGCCTTTTGAATTTGGCCATTTCTTAAGGAATGATTTTTACATGTTTCATTACATGACATCACTTTGGATCATGTTTCACATATGTAGACCCAAATTATCAGACTCAAACTCAACTATGTGGGCTTCACTTCCAAGGTAAATCTAGGAACACTTCTTTTTTCTTTATACTAGTCATTTTAATTTGATGCATTACTAACATAAATGGAGGAAAATGTAATCACCTAAAAGTGGTATTTGGATGCTAAGAGTGTCAATTGAGTTAACCTATCCATAGCTTATCCCTAGACCTATCTTATAGCCTTAGACCCACTTTTCTAGTCATTGTGTAGACCACATTCACCTACAGTTATCCAAAACATATTGTTAGGATAAATTTCTTAGATCCCAACCTAACTTTCTCAATAGTATACTAAGTGGACATTAGTGCTATATTTAGAACACTACAACCACATGGCACTAGTGTCCCCAATTATCTCTACTATACTTATCCCTAACTCTCCCAAATGAATAATTATTGAAATGTGTGCCCCTCCTAAAGTCAGCCTAAGAACATTTTATTATTTTTATATGCTACAAATCTCCATAAATACAAGTATATATGACCCTTATTCACTAGATGGAAAATAGATGCAAAAATAAATTCAAACCAAAGATAAATTGAGAAAAATTAAGGTGTTTGAGTCCTATTCTACCCTACTTATACATACGACCATCTATAATATCCCTAAGGTCAAATTTCAAAGATTTCAAATCTCAAGAACATTCAAGGCATCCAAGTCCAATCTTATTTTAGCATTCACTTGCACTTGCATCAAGCACTAGGTGGGATAATTACATCGAGATTGATCCCTATTTAAAGTATTGGTATGTAGGCAACTCTCTTCATAATGCAGTGTTGAGGATGTCCAACCTATCCTAATAAAAAACATACAATTATTTATCATGCCATACTTACAAGGAATATTAGGGTTTTCAAACTAAATCAGGTAATCTAGGCACAATACAGAGCTCTAGGTTTGGTGTGCATAAGAACATGACCTCAAAACATAAGAATAGGTGCTCCCATAAAATATAAACAATTCCACAAAGGGGACACTACTACCACATTGAGGACACTATAAAAATATGGTGATACTATCCATATGGGGTGCTATTGTCTAGTGAACAAACAAATTCTAAAATCCTATTCATGACACTCAGAACTATCCAAAATCTAGGTTTTAGAACCCAAATCATCTGCGACAATCACTTTTTAGATAAGTCTATATTTATGCCTATTTATTGATATTTTAAAAAATTTAAAGAAGGTCAAATTCTATAACAAATCAATGCTTAATTATTAAAATTTATTTAATTGATTTAGACATCTCAACCCTTTAATCTAAACATAAAATATACATAACCTTAAAAGATTAAAACATATAACTTCAAACTATACTAGACACAATATAACACTACAAAGATATTTTTACTTAAAATTATACTTATCAATAAATAATAAGAAAATACTTATTCCTAAATAAATTATAATTCCCCTATATGACTTAAAACCTTCATCTAAAGGTTTTGAAATCTTACAAAAATCTTGGTTTAATGTATCATGATGCTAATCAAACTTCATGAAGGCCTAAAGTAACTAGGACATATGTCACATTTCTACTCTAAATTTATTAATAAAACTTTAATGAGTAACCTACATTTAAGTCACATTTTATTGATATTTTATCACAATTTATTTTAAAGGTGAAAAAATAAGTATAAAGTAAAAATTTACTCTATCTCATAAACTAATTGCTCTTATATTACCTAAATTATTGAAGTTTGATTACGTAACATTGTGAAATTCAAATTTTTTTATGTAATAACATTAATAGATCTATGGAAACCTTACCTCTCATGTTACTTACAATCCAACACATTCATGCATGGTATTACCTAATTATTAGAGCTTAATTATATAGCATGTATATAGTGAAATCATGGTTTATATGTAATAACAAATGGATCTTCAAAAAACTTTAGGTTTTTATGTTTTTATATTAATCCATTTATATGGGTAACTTTGATGAAAAAAGAGAACCAAGAAAAAATAAAAATAAAAATAAAAATAAAAATTATAATTCATGCTTTTATATTTAATAACACTCATAGACCTTTGAAATTCTAAAGTACTTTGTACCTCTTATTTCAACATTAAATTTTTATAATAGGTAATCCACAAACATAAATAAAGATCTAAACTAGATTTATTAATATTTAAGAATGAAAGTGAAAAATATAAAAATAAAAATAAATAAATAAATAAGTTTAAATATAAAGTAAAATTATCACCCAATATGATAAAAAAGTTAATATGACTCTAAATTTTGTTTAGTAAAAAATATTTTCAAAAATCTAAAGTCTAAATTGTAATTCATAAATGTATGGATAAATTACCCCATAGTGCCTATTTTATTAAATGTTGATTACATATATTTTTAAGCCTCATGACATCTTATACGAAATTGGATCATGGATCTTCAAAATTCTAAAGTAATTCCTATTTTAAATATAAGTTTTTTTGATAAATCATTCATGCAAAAAATAAAAAATATTAAAATAAATAAATTCAAACATAAATCAAAATTATCATCTAATATGAAAAGTTAATTATTTCTCTTAATTATGTCTAACAATAAATAATTCTAAAGCACAAATTCACATTTAAACTATAATTCATAAATCAATGGAGAAATTTTCCCATAATGCCTAAATTCTTAAATGTTAATTACATAGGTTTTTGAGTTTTATGACATCTTATAAGAAATATGATTATGGATCTTCAAACAACTAAAGTACTTCCCTTTTTTGTTTTTAAATTTTTTTAATAAATCATTTATGAAAAGATTTAAGATATCAGTAAGGTTCTATTGTGCCCAACATGCCCCCATTTATTCCTAAATAGGGACCCACATTTGAGACAACAAAACAAGAAAAATATTCAAGACTTCATGAAAATTAATTGAACAAATCTGATTGTTTAAGTCTAATTTTTTGTAATAATCCTTGATATTTGAAAGGCTTGTTCTAATGTATGCTAATGATTATATTATGGATAATTCCAAATTGGATTTATGCAAATAAATTGGCTTTGTCCTTATGTTTTTTATTTTTTCTACTTTATTTGGACAAAATTTAGGCTATAGGGTTTGCTAAGATTTGTAATAGATTTATTTGATTCCTTATAA
The DNA here is from genome assembly GCA_037957365.1 of Torreya grandis. Lineage (NCBI taxonomy): Eukaryota > Viridiplantae > Streptophyta > Pinopsida > Cupressales > Taxaceae > Torreya > Torreya grandis. The sequence goes on along the minus strand of JARHVA010001695.1, from coordinate 8,372 downwards.
ACATTATTAGTCATCTTTTTACTTATCTAATTTCATAAATTATTTCATCACTGACATAATTCCTTTATCACAGGAACTGCTTAGGTCCTCGAGAAACTTCACACTTGGTTACAATGATTCATAAATTTGAATATAATGACTCATATCTTTAGGTATACATGGCACCTTATTAAAAATTCATATCTTTCATACTTGGTCATAGTCTCAAAATACTTAGTTGCATTTTTTTCTATTCACAATCAGCTCGAGCTTGCCATTTGTCAATTTTTCATAAACTCACATTATTACAAATTTCAAAATAAGTTCACACAAAGCTTAAGTCTACAAGCTTGTGACATTACAAAATGGTTCCACTTATCATCCATTATAAACTCCTCACAGTCCTTGTAGATATTTATAGGTAGGGTTTAATGTGATCATAGGGATCCACTGACATATTTTCATGGCCTTGTTCTATTCCCAATAAAAAAATAAATGAGAAAACTAAATCATAAAAGGATTGAGTATATTTTAGTGCCACATATCAGGTTTTTATAGACTCATAACCCCACCAATATTTGAAGGTAGTTTATAAAAAAAAAATACTTGTGAGGCTGTGAAGTAATAACAACCTAAAAATTGGTAACCTCACATTCGTCCTTGCTTTCATAATCCATCACAAACATTTAACAAAGACAAGATGTGACTCTACAACAAGGATCCATGTAGCATATACCCTAATAAAGGGAGAAACATTGACCCAAAAAATACAAGTACAAGTGTACTCAATGCAACATAGTGCATTCTCATGCACTCATAACATTTTAAGCATGACAAAGAAGTTTACAACACCAAATATTACAAGGATATGAGGTGATAACAATTTACCAAGTGTTGAGTTCTTGTACAATTGAAATACCACAACTTCCTAAGAAATTTGGTAGAGACTAAGGCTTGAGGGAATGTAACTCAATTGGATCATTCCACATGCTTTCTTTCCAAGTGGTCTATGTGGTTAAGTCCTATGTTTGGGGTTAATGAACTCAATCAGAGGTTTTCACTTGTCCTCACCACATGATTCATAAAATAAAAGCAAGATTGTGTAGCAAAACTTGAAGTAAAGACCACAATTATGCAAAATTAGACCATATAGAAATAATAATAAATTAAAGGGACACATAGGAGATAAAATATTAAGCTTGATAACCAAGTCAGCCCCAAGCCATCGAGAAAAATTTGATGGTCATCATGATTTGCTAAACCTTCAAATTTATAGGCCGATGGTGATCTAAGCACTAATTCACATGCCAACTCTATGTAAATTATATATTAAGCACAATGATGTAAAGGGAAGGTTAATAATTCATGTCTTATTTTAATATTAGTGGTTCTATAGCTTTATATCCCTTGTCCATATTTTAAAATCATTATGAAGATGTTCATCTGGATAGTTAGCATAGAGTGGAGTTCACTAAATTATGAGGTGATTTGACATATATTATCCAAGGGAATAATAAGTCAAAAGTAGTTATAAGGAGATATAGTTTAAATCTTACAAGTTTGGGGTTAATGGACCTACCCTTTCCTTTTCATGATGCCTTTTATCCTTTTTTGTGCATGCTTTCTTTGTCTCTTTTATAATAATTTTTGGGCTGTAACAAGTTTTAAAATTATGACTATGAATGGAATATCACTCTCTTATAGATGGGATATAATCTCATTCTATATAAATAAATATTCAAAATGTTTTAAAAGGGTCACCTCACTAGGGAGCTAGTTGAGCTACGTTTCTAGTTCATTTTGATTATTGGTTGGCTGCTAAGAGGAGAAAGGAATTTTAAGAAATGCAAAGAGAAAACTATGAAATTATGTGGAATGTTTAGGATATTTTATTTATTTTTTATGTTATTTATTAATTATTATTTTTAGGCTTAGGCTTTGTGTTTTCTAAGCTTTAAGAAAATACTTGAGATATCTACATGTTTTATTGTGAGTAGATTAGAATGTGCAATTTAACTATTTTGATAATCTTAGTCAAATATTTGATTTATTTTGATATATTTAGATGTGAATAATGATATTTTATCTAGAAAACTAGATATTTATAAAATTATTGCAGTAAAATGTGATTTTAGATAATGTTTGTAGCCAATTTATCTTGCAAAGAGATAGAGAATTATGGGATTAACTCATAATTATAGTCATTATCCTCAGACTCTTTCTCTATATTTTCTAAAATTTGTGTATATAACTAAATTTTAAGACTATTAATTACCTTATAATAATTTTTAAAGGGTATTGTTTAAGCAAGATTACTACCCAACTGAGGTTTGGATTCCTATTTTTAGCATTACCCTTCCCTCTTTTTTTCATTTTTATGAGATCCTGACCTTTGTATTATAAGATAAATCTAGATAAAAATTCAAGGTGTGATTATGATTACTAAGGTGAACCTCCATCATGGTCTTGATGACCACGTGATACTATTCCCATAGACTATATAGGAGATTCACAACTTTCAACTTGTGCCTTGAACAATTTCATTATTCCTAAAATGAGAGGGTGAAAGCCTATGGCTATGGTGTGTTAAACCCACATCAACATTTAAAATAAAACTTGAAGGAGGGTAATTTAAATTTATCTATGACATGTGGTTTGTGTTATATCTTGTGGTTCATCCTTTACACTTTCCATTTCTTTTTATGTGTCTAAAACCCACTCCAAAAATTAAATGGCACTAGAAGGAGGGCATCCTTATGATCAAAATTTCCCCCATTTTATTGTCAAATTTGGTCAAATATTTTAAATGTCCATAAAAATTAGGAACTTAAAAAATCAAAAGAGGTAAAGGATGGATTGGGTTAGTGATATGGCCATGAACATTCCTAATGTCTAGCATGAAATTCACATAAAATCTTTTAATTACATTCCAAAATTATAGAATAATGGAACAACATAAAAACATTTCATGTTTCAAAAATGATATGGTATTATTAAAAATTTATCATGAGGATATAACATGTAGGCTATTCCCTTGCACATTAGATGGTCTTGAGTATGACTATTTTATAAATCTAGTGCCCGGTTTAATTCATAGTTGGAAGGAATTAGAAGATGCATTTCTTCTATAATTTAAATAGCTAGTTTACCCCCCTTTTTTTGTTAAACCAAATGCTCTTAATTAAAAGGCAACCCAATGAGATAATAAGGGTTTTAATATTAGATTCAAATAGATCTATACTAGCATTCTAAACAACTATATAACTAAAGAGGCTGACATTATAGATGCATACATAAACTATTTAAATCCACTCATATCCATGTTATTAAAAACATCTAAAACAAATACATTAGTTTTAGTTTATGCAAAAGTTGTCATGTTGGAAAAGTTGTTATCTTCCAAGGAAACAATGAACAATAGTTCCTTTCATTTAGATCTTTTAATTGATCTAGTTATACCCTATGTGGTATATGAAAATGCATATGATATTAAGGAATACACTAAACATGAAATATTATATATATATCATGACTTTGTGAATGATACAAAAGAGGAATTATAGGAAAGTAAGGATCCATCAAGCTAGGAAAAAATAGTCTCTTGCTTAAAATTCAATCAACATGTTATTGTGGAAGTGAATTTGTTAAATCAAGATGTAACTGATGAAGAAATAGAGGACACTATCTGTGTATAAAAAGCTAAAACAAAAAAAGACATCAAAAAAGCATAAATTCTCATTGAGTCTATGCTAAAAGGAGAAACAATTAGTTGCCTTATATTTAAATCAGCCCACAAAGAATTTATATCCCTAGTGCCTCTAGTTCTAAATACCACAAAGTTCTAGGTAAAATAATTTTATGAATTCATTTAGCCTAAACTTAAGGTATACTTGAGCCCAATTCTTTAGCTGATTTCATGTTTAAAAAGTATCATTATGTGAAACTTGTGTTGATGCATCTCCTTGAATTTGGAATGAATAAATTGAAAGAGTTTTGGGAAGAATACAAGGATGATTTTTCTAGGCCAAGGATTATGAAGATTGGAATCTTGCTCTTGCCAAAAACTCTAAATGTTTCATGCAAAGTTCTCAAGTTCACCCTTGGGGATTGAATGTAAAATTTTTAGTTTAAGATTAGTGTATACTTAGATTAGATTTATATTAGTTTCCTTTTAGTCTATTCTTGTAATATACCTAAGGAGGGGAATAATAGTAATATAGCTAATAGAATAGTGAATAGAGGTTTAGTACCACATGCATTAGAATAAAGATTTAGATAGATTAGAATAGTATAAATAAGATGGCATATGACATTTTAATACATCAAAAAAGAATAATTATAATTGAACATTGCTCAAAGGAGGTAACCCCCTCAAAATGGTAAGTGATTTAGAGTGATTCCTTCCATAAAAGGAATATAATTAATATATATATATATATTTAGTGTTTTTAATTATTTATTAGTAATAACATGTTCCTCTTTTTTGGTATTAGAGTGCTTTCCAGGGACATTTCTGTGATATTTGTTTCATACACATTTTAGAGAGGCATATTTTAGAGCTTCATTGTATCTTGAAGATTTTCATTTTTTGCCCTCAAAATCATGACTGTTCTTCTTCAAACTGATCTCAAATGGTAATAAATTATGCTAAACAATTTTTGGGTTTTATGTGCCTAATTCTTATATTTATAGAACATTTTGAAGTATTAATTTTTGTTTAGTATTGTAAAATTTATCTCAATTTTAGTAACTACTTCAATGTAAAAAAATATATAAAAATAAAATCTGACTATAGCGAATCGCATCAAACCATAGCGAATCACATCAAACCATTTCTGGGTTTTATGTGCCTCATTTCCATATTTATATAAAATTTTGAAGTTTTGAATTTCATTTGATATTTTTAAATTTATATTAGTTTTTTTTGTCATGGATTTTTCAATTTTATCTAGCTCATTAACTACACTTCATCTAACTGGCATGGTCTGAGAATATCAAACAATATTTAAACACCTCATAAATTAGATCATAAGTGTATCTGATAAATTCTTACAATATTGTTTCATTAGTAGACTTCAATATGAGATTTGATTAGAGGTTAAAATATGGAAAACTCAATCTATGATGGAAGCTGGCTAAACTTTTAGAAGACTACATCAACTGACAATGTCTTCACACAACACCCCCTCTCTAAATTGTAAAAACATTAGAGAATGCACCCATAAAACCTGAGCTAGAAAAAAGTGCCCAAATAGGCCCTAGTTGAGCTTAAGTTGGCATCCCAAGCATTGGATCAAACACCAAAAGAGTTTAATAAGGCACTTGTAGACCTCGACCAAACCCCTAAAGTGCCTAAATAGGTCATCGATGAGACCATTAAGGAAATCACCATGCTTGAATAGGCCCTTGATGAGCCCAAACCAACAATCATAAATCCCAAGTAGGGAATCAAGTCTTCAAATCCCTCAGAGAAAAATGCTAAGGGGGATGACATGTATCCTCAATTCATTCATTAGGATGACTATTTTGAGAACCCTTGCTCTCACTTTGGGGATATGATCATCATGGTACAACTTACACTTCAACCTTTAGTTATAGTGCTCATGTTCACTCTATTGATATACATGTTCACATTTGAACACAAGAAAAATAAATAGAAGTAGAAAAGGACACATGAACATGCCTCTATTTGGTCATGTACATATTTTTGATATGTAATTATTTGCATGTTTCGAGGGTGAAACATTTTTAAGGGGGATGGAATGTAATATACCTAAAGAGGGGCATAATAGTAGAATAGCTAATATAATAGTGAATAGTGGTTTAGTACCACATGCATTAGAATAAAGAGTTAGATACATTAGAATAGTATAAATAAGAGGGCATAGTCCATTTTAATATAAAAAATAAATAATTGTAATTAAGCATTGCTCAAAGGAGGTAGCCCCCTCAAAGTGGCAAGTGATTTGGAGAGATTATTTACATAAAAAGAATAAAATATAACATATATTCAATATTTTTAGTTATTTATGTATTAGTAATAATAGATTCCTCTCAATTCTTTTCCCGTCTTTCCTATTTTATGTTTTCTTCCATGTCACTTTTGGTTCTATTTTTGAAGTTCTCTCTATTAGTAGCTTGTGAAATGAATAAATATATTCTCCTTTCCTTTTTTTGAAAGCATTTGATTGTTGAGTTATCATGGAACTAAAGACCTTGGACACCTTGAAATTGGTTGATCAATACTACATTCTTAGTTAAGTTTTTAAAATTTAGGAGATCTAGTAAAATTTTAACTACATACCAGTATTATGATTGAACAATTTTTTTTGACTAGGAAAATGAGTCTTTGTTTTTTAACTAATACATGAATTAAGAAAGGATTTTACATTGTAAAAGAGTCATGACTACACTTTATTCCACTAAATCATTGCCTTAAGGTATACAAACAACAAATGAAATATCACTTATGATTGAATCTTTTATCAAATCCATTTCATTTGGGATTGTTGGTTTCCAACCCTTTGAAATATATAAAAGATAAATAAAAATAAATAAAAGGAGAATATGAAATATTCAAATCAAATTAGAAGATTTATTCTAAAAGGTGATTTGAGTAACTCCATCACATGCTTTCTAACCTAGTTGGTAATAGATCAAGTCCTAGAGTGGAGCCAAAGGTATCTTTGTCAGGACTATAGATGCCTAACTATCAATATATAAATTACCAAGCCTCACCCCCTCATCTAATGAATAATTAAATCTAAATCCCTTCAAAATTTCTAATCGTGTGACCACTCTCTAGTTGTGTTAGAAAAACCAAAGAGATAAATAAATGAATCACTATACAAACACATTTGACTCTATGTGAATATTAAGGATTAGTATGTTGTGTGGTAAGATTGAATCTAATATTCATGTTTAATTTGAAAACATGATATTTTCTTGAATTATTTATGATATTCTTTCAAAATTTAACCAACCTTTTTGAGTTCTAAACACTTAACAATGTTTTCCTTGTAGAGGTTGTTATTTGTTGTACCCAACACACCCACATTAGTTTTTGATAGGGATCCTCATTTGAGACAATAGAATGATAAATTTTTTTAGGACTACATGAAAATTAATTAAGAAAATATGATTGTTTAAGTTTAATTATTTGTAATAGTCCTTATTTTTTAAAAGGCTTGTTCTAAGTATATGCTAATGATTATATTATGGTTAATTCCAAATTAGAATTATGTAAAAAAATGGATTTGTTTAAATATTATTCATGTAATTTTTTCTTATGTTTTGGAAATATGTATTATTTCCACATTATTTGGCCAAACTTTATGCTAAGGATTTGTTAAGATTTATAATAGACTTATTTTTTTCCATTAACACATTATTAGTTTTATTTTTACTTAGTCAATTTCATGAATTATTTGGTTGCTAAAATAAGTCCTTTATCATAAACACTTTATAGGTCCTCTTTGCACTTCATGACACTTCATAACTTTATACTTAATCACAGTGATTTATAACTTTGAAGAGAATGGCTCAACACTTTATGCTCATGCACCACCTTATTTCAACTTCACAACTTTCACACTTGGTCATAGTCTCAAAACACTTAGTCATATTTTTTGCCTTGTTCATAGTCATCCTGAGCTTTCCACTCATTTAGTTTCACAAACTTGTGTCTTTAAAATTTTAAAAATAAGTTCACACAAAGCTTAAGTATATGAGATTTTGATGTTGTGAATGGGTACCAATTTTCATCCATTCATAACTTCTCATAGTAATTTACACTCTTTAAAGGAAGGTCTGAATGTGCTCATAGGGCTCCATGGAAAATTTTCATGGCCTTTATTTGATCTCAATCAAAACTTCAAAGAAAAAATATGTAGCAAAAGGCTTAAGTCTATTTTAGTTTCACGTGTTGAGTTTTTGGAAACTCATGTCCCCATTATTTTTCAAATGTAATTTCTCAGAAATGAAATCCTTAAAATATTATGAAGCAATAAAAAATTGACACTAGCCTAATGTTCATTCGTTCCTTTGAAATCTATCACAAAAATTTAGAAAATGAAATCCATGACTCTGCGATAAGGCTTCACATGGCATAAACCCCAACAAAGGGATACACAATTACCCTCAATGGATATGTGTGGTTATACTCAGTACCATGTGTCATTTTATCTTTCACTCAACCTTTTGGGAATAACAAATAAAGTTTTCATAACCAAATCTTATGGGGATATAAATAAATAAAAGTTTGTCAAGTGTCAAATTTTAATGCACTCACAATGTCATGACTTGTAAATAAAGTTGGCAGAGACTAAATCCTAAAATAATGTGAATCAATCATACCACACCATGGGAATTAATTCCAATGGTTATGTGTGGTG